>OX421928.1:4800000-6284169 GCA_949128165.1 Lathronympha strigana | reverse complement strand
GTTGACAGCGACACTGTTAGTAAAGGTGTATGTCTACTTAGCTGTGGGTTAATGGCTGGCACTAATTTACAGTATGAAAAAGTTTAAAGCCGCGGAATATCATGAAAGTAATCCTTGACGGGTCAAAATCGAGGAAGGACAAACTGTTTTTTTTTTGTTATTTGTTTAAGATATGTATTTGTGTAGTCTGTATTTAATTTAAAGTTTCAAGGTAAGCTCAATAAGGCTTGTGTTATGGGTATACCCCGTTATCTAACGCTCACTTTTGGGGCAAGCTAAAATAGTGATGTTGCTTAGTCGATTTATATTTATTAATAGTCAAAATAAAATTCTTGTTTTATGAATAATCTTGAGATAAGTCATTAATTGTAGATGCAATTAATGAGTTCTATGATGTCAGTAGATGTTCCGTATCCGTTAGATCGGATAGGAGGACGACAATGATTGAACAGTACAGAGACGACTTACTAAATTTAGTAAGAGCAGTTTAACGTCGGGGGTAAATTTGAATTATTTATTTAGTAGATGATTTTGTTAATAATGACGAGAAATGCAAGTTTATATAATCAAATTCATTATTTTATTGATTCAGATTATCGAAACTGTCCCATCACTTGCCCTCAAAGTGAGCGTTAAATAACGGGGTGTAGTTTTCAAAATTGGCCCATTGACTCTTTCCATTGTCTTGCTTTCTTAAAAATATAAATTTATAACTATAGGCGAACGCTACCCCATCTATTGAATGGAAATGAAATCTTAAATGGAATCAATGGAACACACATCCTGTTACGTTACCGAATTCATAGATGGCGTATTCCTCTAGACTCGCTAAAGGAATAGCTTAAATTTACAAGAACGCGATTTTGTAAATAAGATTTCTCTTAATTTTTTTGTTTTGCATTACGTTCTTTCTTTCCCCATAAGTATGGAACGAAGGCATTTCTTTATCAAGTGGTTTAGAGTTTAGAGCCGATCTCTACAATTTTCAAAGAGAAGGCAGTGCATATTATTACTAACCAGAGCTATAAGCGTTGGGTAGCGGCCGACGGCGACTGTTGCTAGCTTGTTTGTTCATCGAGCTGATCGTCGGTCGCATGAGCCCCGCGCCGCGGGACCGTGACGGGGCTGGATCCGATTCAGAGTCACTCTGAAAATTTCGTGTAATTTTAGCGATTTGTATAAAGCTTAGCGTTGTTAGTACGGTTCGCGAAGGGAGCCTAATCTTATTCATAGAAAAATAAGCAACAGCGCTAGTTTTACAAAAACAACTGCTATCTGCTCTTCCATTCCGAGGATAAAACTAAGTCTTACAATTGGCATAGTCTAGTTTTCTAACATTATTAAAAAAACAAATCCATTGCCCTTGTATGTTCGTTACATACAAAGGCTATGAATTAAAGCCAACTAAATAACATTACAACTAATTTTTGACTGATTTTCTTAAGATATTCAGCAAGGATAAAGGGCCTGAAAATAAATAAAACCTTGTTGATTTATTACGACCCATAAGTTCCTATGGCCACCATCACTTTCCATCATCACACTAACTCAATCGAGCAATATCGTTACATTCAATTTCATCGGCAACATAAAAAGTAGGTAGCCAAAATTTCGCTTGCAAGATTTGATCAAAGAAAACACTGTAAGTTAACCCTTTGATCACCTTTCCACAGCAGAAGGAACAACATTCCATCGCCGTGAAATGACGTTTTTAGCGAGTGTTAAATAATAAATAACCAGTAAAATAATATGATCTTAAGCTATCATGGTCATTTACATTATATATTTATAACGAGATACCAGACGAGATATAACGAGATATCTACCATGTATATTTGTTTGTGTGTGTTTGTTTTTTGCGAGCTCCTAATATTTCGGCATTTGCAAGCGCCATGTTCACGGAGTAAACTGTCGTGGTCTACCCACACACCATAGCGATCTACCCTCTTACGGGTTCGCTTATTTTGCGTGTTCTCACTGGCACTACTACCGAGAGCTCACAAAAACATGTTAAATATATCGTTTCAAATAGCAATTATAACTTGTACCTAATAATATAAACGCACCTGGTTCAAAACTCCAACACTGCTGCTCCTCGTCATGTTAGGCTTGGCGGTATACCGGGGCGCAGGCCTGGCGAAGCCGCTAGGGCTCTTACCGGGGCTGGTTGACGCCGCGGGTTTGTTTGCCGCAGCTACAGATAATGTAAGATTAACAAACATGTTGTTAGTGGCGCCATCTATTGAGTAGGTTGTACTAGTCGGTTTATATTAGCAGCGCCATCTCGTGAGTAACTTGTAAAATTCATTTAAATAAAACACTAACACATCACCATTTATAGTACGCCTCTTATGTATCCATAATTTAACTAAAACGTTAACTTTTTTTATGAACAATGGGACTGATGTTTGTAGTGCTAAATATATACATTGTACAGATCAGTCTATGTGAGCAACGCCATCTATTGCGTACTCAAATAAGTTAATGTTATCAGCGCCATCTGTTGGGGGATAAACAAATTTCGAGCACAACCTACTCAACGGATGAACTATTTGTGAATTAATTTCTATTAAATACACTAAGTACACTAAAATTGTCGTCTATTGAACTTGCTAACGATGTAAACAAACGGCCATATTGTCGTCATAACCTAACTTTTAAACCACATCATGTTTTAATGACATCTTCAAGATTAAATTATTTATCTTATGGTTTTGAACGTTTCAATAATGTATAATTTAAGTGGTGTTAAGGTAGTTTGAAAATTCAAGGAGAAACAGTGAATAAAGCAATGTGTTTGTTTACATCGTTAGCAAATTCGATTGAAGGCAATTTTAGAGTAAGTAGATAACAATTAAAATTACAAACACTTTACTTTTTCTAATCAAATACCCTTATTTTTCATTTAAAATTAATCTAATTGAATTTTAAAAAAGGCATTTCTTCTAATTAAATAATGTTCGGTAATTAAAAGTGCTATTTGTAAATATATTTAAAAGCGGCGTGTAAGCTGAAATGACAGCAGTTACTAGTAAGCAATGAACAAGCATTTTCGATTTAAAAACATTCACCACAAAATACATAAAAACCAATTTTATTAAGTTGAATTTCGCGAGGACGTCCCTTTAGAAATGGTTTTGCCTTGTACGGTTACTTCAATCAAATCTATTTAGCACCAGAATATACTGACAATTAGTCAAAAGAGTCCAAATGCAAAAGAAAGCGGGATAGATCTAATTGCCAGAGCACGCAAAAAGTTAAAAGGCGGTAGTAGGCGAGCGCGTCAAAATAAACCGCGTAATCAGTTAATTGCTGTTTCCAACGAAACTACAATATTTGTAGATAAAAGCTTTTACCAGATTTAAGAACTAGTTATTACTCAACTATTTTACTAATAATCATGTTTATAAATTAAAGGGTTACGATGTCCTGACTGAAAACGAGTAAAAAGAGACCTATGATTGAAAAATTAAAGTGTCGAGGATTTAATTAAAAATCATATTTTCACGTAGGTATATCAGTTTGAAGGAAATATGTTGAAGTTTATATATTATGTGAATATTAGGTACCTAGTTGTAATCAACATTGAGATCTAGACGTCTGAATGATAACAATTTGACCACTGTGGCCTCCTAACCAAGTCATGATTTATCCCTTCTATGAATAGATAGTGTGGAAACAATATTAGGACATATGAGTTTAGGACAAATGATCATTATGTGAAACGATATTAGGGAACGCAAACAGGATAAAATCTTTACGGATTCCTTCCTTCCTTCCTTAATGTTAATATTATCAACACTTGTGCCCAGGCCTTTAAATACCGGTATTTTCGTACATCGATATTCATCATATCGTTATTTTGCTTAAATATATTTATGTTGTAATGATATATTTAGCGCTTTTATAACAAAATACATAATAGGTACCAATATTAAATAAGAACCACTATATTATATCGATATTTTGCTAAGCGATAGTATGACAGCCATCGAAAATCGCAAGTTCGCGTTGAGCACCGGTTTTGTATCGATATCATATTGGTTTTTTATAACGTTATAGTATTTCGTTGTGATATGGTATAACGGTATCAAGGAATATCGATATTGATATTTGAAAACATAACGAAATATAGTTTTTTCTTTTTTCATACCGATTTAAGGCCTACTTGTGCCACCAAAACCTCAAACGGGTGCATGTTAAACCAATTTATCTTCCATCCAGTTTATCCATACATAAAAAAATGGAACAAAAATGCTGGTGATCCGTTTAAGGTAATCAATGCCAATGACAGATAAATGACGTCAAGCATCATACATCATGTTTTAGGTTTTACAAAGAATAATGCTGTCATTGAAAAGTTTCAAAACTATTACGTTCGACGTTAGAATCGAACGTTGATAGACTTTAACTGTCATTAACTCATTTCATATTAAACATCCTGTGTGTGTGTATATACGTCATCATGACGAAACTGGCATGAAAATTACGGGCCCTGGTAATCAGTATCGTGGACTGTGAAGGAAAAAAAAGAGGAAAAAGATGTTAAAGCGAAAAAAAAATAGTGTATGAACCAAGTTTATTTATATTGAATCGTATAGCACATTCATGGAAACAGAAACACCTTAGACACTTAGACCAGCCAATTGATGGCTTCTTTGTGGTTACGAGGGTCATGCTGAAAGTATTTAGATTCTCAGAAATTGTAATGACGCAACTATATTATCCCCTTTCTTAACTCTTTCTGACAATAAGTAAACATTTTTAGAACAATTGAATCAACCAGAAAAGCCCAAGACCCATTTTTTCTAAGTCACTTTTTGTATGTAAATTTTTGGTTCTCAAGAGTTATGGATGGAGTCCATTGATATCATAGCTTTTTTAAGAAAAAATGTTTAGAAAGTTTTTTTTCTAGCAAGCGAGTTATGGATGTTTTCAATGTATTTAAGTATTTGTATTTATGTATCTATCTATTACCCCATTCGTCGCCTAGAAACCACAATACAAGCCTTATTAAGCTTACTGTAGGACTACATCGATTTGTGTAAGATTGTTCCATAATATTTATTTAATTACGCGTCAAACGAATCACCCCTATCACCAGCATTTTTTTACACAATATATAATTACTATAATTAGCTTTCTACTATACCACCACCAAGCAGATATACCATCGCTACAAATATTAACCAATTATAGACCCTATCACAATGGCATAGAGTCTACCGATGGTCAATTAGCATTATGTACATAGGACCACCACCGTGTATAGCCTTACACAGACCTTGCGTCCGCGGTGCTGGTAGTGGCTTAGCCGCTAGATCCGAGAGCGAGATGGCACGCCTCATGCCGGACTCTTCTTCCGCCGCGTACGGCGACGGATGCGTCCGATTGGCTGGTGGATAGTTCTTACCTTAATTTTGTATGTTACATTTCTTACCTCAGTTTTGTAAACTGACCTTACCTTTAACCTAATGGATTAGTTTTGTGTCACTACCTTTGTTTTTGATAACCTAATAGGTTTTGGTAATGGAGTCTAAATGCAATTCGTACGAAAATATGCGTGTTATTTGCATGTTTCAAGTTTCAACTTCATTTATATTGATTTGAAATTTCGCTCGCAATTATATCAAAATACGGACATACCACTTAATACTTTTTCCACTTTGGACCACCTACTGTATGTATACTTTTCTTAGTGTAGTGTCTCCTCTACCCAAAGGTTGTCTGGAAGAGATCGCTCTTTAGCGATAAGACCGCCTGTTGTTTGCCTCTTTTTCATGTGTAATCTATACCAGTTTGTGTTATTTTTGTTGTTTTGAGGTGCAATAAAGAGTTATTGTATTGTATTGTATTGTATACGGACGAAATGCAATGAAACTATGTACTGTTAAAAATATATAAAATCAAGAAGAGATTTTTTAAAGTCATTCATAAATCTGTTGGCTTGAATTTTGAAGCTCAAATAAGCTACAACTAACTAAGGCTACGTTTTGATTTTAGTTATGTGGTAGTTTATTCTAAACTCTAGGCTTCTAAAGAGCAAAATATTAAAAATAGTTCTAAATATTAAAAATAGTTTTATATCAGAACATCCACGAACTACCTAACTAATATTGAATGTATCGAAAAAGTGCTATCAAATAAAAAAACAACGATAATAAAAGTAAAAACACATGCAGAACAGATTATTGTAAAAAATTCACTAACACTGAAAAGTTTCAGAATAACGATATTGTTGATCTTTTTCAACATTAACATACAGCTATAGGTGAACCGTTTAACTGAAGCGTCTCCGTATTTAGTTACGAGGGTTGCGGAGATATATGATGTACTGATGTATCTCAGAAGTGCTCGAGCGCCTCCCGCTTTCACGTTTACAGGTTCCAAATATGAACCACCGCTTAGTATATTTTAAGATTCAAAGACACGCCTCAGTTAAATGGAAGACCTATATCATAAGATGTTGAATTGGTTTTTATAAATATATGTACACAACGTATTATTTATATAAATGTCTATATCAAAAGATCAACAATTCTCGAGAAACTTACAGTACAATCACATAAACTATAAACGCATGCCAAAAACGACAAATTTTGAACATGCTTCCAACCTTGAGGGATAAAATGAGACGGCAGGAGGGGAGAATGTAGGGGAACTCTCTTAGCTAGCGCAGAAAGTCTTACACCACCCCCTGAATGTAATACGGGTCTGAATTTCGCTGGCGGCATCATTTTGTTCTCCATGCAGAGTCTTGGAGTTGGCACACGAATTATTTTTCTAAAGGGTGGCTTCGGTTTGTTAAAATATAAAGATAGTCTCTTTGGAGAGTTTGTGCAGCTAGAACTTGTAGTTGAAGATTCATAGTTTTCACTGTCTAAGTGTACATCTGTTTTTGGGATCACCATTTCGTTGTACACTCTCTGTTTTAGCATTTTAGGTGGCTCTGTTTCAATAGTGTTGTTTAGCTTTTCTTCCGGCACGTTCCCAGCTTCACAGCTAGCTTCGATTGATTCTGTGACTATGCCTCCTATTTGGTCTGTGTCTAAAATGTCTGGCAGACTTAGGTTGCGTTTGATTTCTTTGCCGTCTGAATTTGTTTCTGTGTCCGTATCAGCTTCTTCTAGAGTTAGCGATGCGAAATTAGGAACGGTTTGTTTCGTGGCTAACTTTTCGAACTTTCTGGAAAGTACTTTGACAACGCCTTTCCCGTCATTAATGTTAGCTTTGAGCGGTTTCATTCTGTATTCTTTGAGGATTTTCTCTTGTAGTATCTTCCGCTCCTCCATTTCAACTAATTTATTAATGATTTCTATCTTTCTCTCTATATATTTGAACTTTTTTAATTCATCACTCATGGCTTTTGGGTCTATGTTTTCTTTGGTTTCTCTATTTCTGTTAGACGAGCAAGCATTGTCAATTATAGATGTCATCTGATTGTTTTGATCTTTGATATACTTTCCATAAGATATTTTATTGTTCTGCTCCGCGTAATAATCTAAAGAATCTTTGGCAAAATCATTACTGTCTTCAAGGACATCTAGTGAATCCATGCTGACTTGCTTCATCCTTTCCATTCTCTGCATTGCGTAGACTTCAAGACTATCCATTTGCATTTCAGATTTATTTTCATTAACATCTTTTTCCTTCACGAATACGTCAAAAGATTTCTCGGTTGATTCGTTTGGGTCTTCAATCTGATTGGAATTATTATCTTCGAGTGGCTTCTTATTGGATATGAAGTTTTTGTTTTGTAATCCATCTAATTTAGCTTTATATTGGGACGATATTGATGAACTCAATCCGGACTTCTCTAAACCTGCTTTAAGTCTATTATTCAATTTCACTGAAGACGTTCTTTTAATAGGTTTCGGCGGTTTATGAGGTACAAACTCCATAGTTATCTTAACATTATTATTTTTCTGTCCCGAACCTCTCTCCAAGCTCTTCGTAGTATTATTACTTTTAGCTCCATTTGCTTTTTCTTTATTTATTTGATTTTTGCTCATTTTAGTCTGCGTATTCTTTCTTATTTGTTCTTCGAATTTCTCCAAATTCTTTTGCACGTGAGAGTTTCTCTTCTCCATCAGAATCTTTAGAGGGTTTGGCTTAGAAGCAGGTTCTAACACCACTTCGAAGCTACAGCTTTTAGATTTGACCATAGCTTTTGTTTCACATCCATCCATCTCACTTTTATACTTCTGGTTCTCAGCAAACTTAGGCTGCAGAGACTTGCTTGTAGTAGCCATGTAATCTTGCTTCGTCAGTCTCGGTATTTCATCAGCTGTCTTCTTATCTTTCGTATACTGCTGTACATTATTTCCATCAAAATAATATGCAATATTCTTAGCAGGAGGAGGTGCAGCATTTTTTGAAGCAGAATCGTAGAGACTTTTAGATCTGGTCACAGTTTTATGTCCAGAAAAATCAGATACTGGTATTTCGAATCCGTAGACTTTAGCAGCAGGAGGTTTAACTGGTGGTTTTGGTGCTTCGACACATTTAGGACTGGCTTCACCCAAGTAATTATTATACATGTAACCACCGAAATATGGTACATTATTTGGACTGGAACCATAACTTTTAGATGTGTTGTCGAACTCGTAACAACTCTTACTATTTCTAGGTATCCCAACAGGTTGATTCAACATTTGTTTCTTAGGTTTAGTGCCTTCGAAAAGCATTTCTAATGGCGCACTCTTAGTATATTCAGAATCATCTGACAAAACACTTTCTAAAGAGTTACAATTGGTTCGAGATAGCTGGTTATCATTATCTAAATACATTTCATCGGAAAGCACCGACTCTTGACTGCAACTTGATTTCATATATTTCTTCTGATTTAAGAAGAAACTAGCGCTGCTGTGTCTGTGTTTAGCTAAATAATGTTCACCGGGTTCATTTAGATTTTCAAAGGAGCAATTCTGCGAGTCTAAATTATATCTGCTATCGTGTAGTTTGCCTTGTTGGAAAGCTACTTCATTACCGTATTTTAAAAATATTTCATTGGACACACTGGATCCGTTTGAATTATCGCTTAGAACAGATTCATTGGACCTAGTAACACATCTCTTAGTCAAAACACTTTGGCATCTGTACATATTTGGATAGTTAGCGTTAATGGCTTCCTCGTCCATGATATCGTCTAAATTGGAAGGCATATTTCGAGGCAACGTGGAACTCTTTTGACCAACTATATACGAGGGTTTGGCTGGTACTACTGGTTTATCCATAGAACCATATATTTCATAGTTGGAAACAGCACGCCGTGGCATTTTAGCTTTATTATGTTTCTTGCAAACCTTTTTAGAATATAGTTTATTTTTACAACTAGCATCTTGACTCAAACTGCAATCCTCTAAAGAATCTGACGAAAAATTCCCATCGTCTTTTTCTTCTTTCGTCGGTTGCATATCTAGATCGCTTCTATTAGGTTCAAAATCATCTAAATCTCCATACTTCCTTGTTATTTCGGCTATCATTTTTTCTGTATCGCTTTTGATAGAATCAACTATACTTTTGCCGTTATCTTTCATACTTTTATCGAGACCTACGAAGAAGCTCAACGAATTCCTTTTCTTAGGATCTGTGCTATTAGCTTGATTGGCTTTATTTTGAGCTACTTTATCAGCCCATTTGCATTCCTCTGAAACTGGCGATACTGGGCAAGACTTATAATTCTTAAAGATACTTCTAGCGTTAGGCTTTAAAAGTTTCTTATCTTCTTGATTTTTATTTAGGCTTAAACTGAAATTTCTAGAAGGTTTTGTCTCTTTTTCTTCGGCTGACGGAAATAGTCGATTGAAAACTTTCGAGACCGGTTTTTTGGACATGTCTATGGTGAAAGCCATTGGTTGTTTTTGAGTCTGCTCTTTAAAGACCATCGGCCGAGCGCCATGTACAGTGAAGTTCATTCTTCGATCTGTAGTAACGTTTTGAATGTTTGAATGTGGAGGTACGTATGGTGGCATATCGTATTCGGGTATATACTTGTTCACATTGGCAGGGATGGCGTAAGGATTTTTCTGGCGATAGTCTAAGTTTTGGTATGGATTTAGGCTGTCGTAGAAATTAAGGCTGTCTAGAGTTTCTTCAGGACAAGGGGGTACTCCTGGCAGCGTGGACAGTTAATGAGGTGTTAGTGTCGCGTAGCGGGTGTCTCCATATATATCTACACAGACGTGGAGCTCAAAAATATATATACAGTCAATTGTTTACATGTTTTTGAGATTGTTTGTGTAAATATATCTGTTGCAGTCGTTTGCATTAGACGGAGACGCATTTATGTGTCGTTCCAAGGGAAAAGGTACGTTTTCGTTTGTCATTGTGGAAGTTCTAAAAAATACTTATGGCTAACGAAACAAGTGGTACCTTTTTCTTGGAAACGAAGTATTAAAGCAATATGTAACATAATCTAAAGTAATCTATAAACCCAATACCAGCGTCGTATTTCATAAGAATAAGTTTTTAATAGTCTCTTTATAATAATATAATACTGTAATAAGCATATTAAATAAAATACTCTGCTATAGTGATATTGTTACTTATTGCTTTAAAATTTTCATATTATTGTCACACATCATATTATAAGTTTATTGCAAGTAGCATACCTCACACTATTGATATTAATTATACTTCCCAGATAAAATAATTCATTGATTTTCATAATTATTATGTAAAAATTTGTTCAAATTAAAACTGACATGTAACATTTTTCAACTACTTAATTTGTTAATAAATTACTGCATTTCCTCAATTCTTGTATTAATAGTTCTTGAAATGTTCTTAATCATTCAAGTTTTCTCAATTACGTTACAAAACTAGCTTAAATAAGACTCACGGGGAATTTTCTATTTAAAATTAATTTCAGATCCTTAATCCTTAAATGCACGAATTAGCAATATTAATCCTATAACATTCTAAGTGACAACCAAATTCACAAAGACATTCCAAGAGAACTAGATTGTCACTTGTCTCGTTTCTGTGTCATAAATGCATCATCATGCATTTAGGCCCAATTGCACCACCCAGGGTTAGCCTCTAACACGGAGTTAAGCTGTCAAACCCCATACGAAAAAAGCGTAACTCCAAGTTATGTCGCTAACCCACTGGTGCAAGTGACGCTTAAGGGTTAACCAACCGACTATCCACCATGTCAGTCTACGTAAAGTTTAGTAATGGCATAAAATTCTTCCATAAACATCCCTACACCATTGTAAACTCTATCTCCCTTACCGTATGGTCTAGAATTGCTCGGCACGGCCATGGAGACCGGGCGGGCGCGGCTTGACCTGTCCTTCTCTGGGATGTAGGAGAGGTCCGTCGTTGATTGGCTGGATTTGAGATTTGAGCGGTACGCCACCTGGTGAGAGATTAGTGAGTATTTTAAATAAATATTACAGGACATTTTACACATATTGACTAAGTCCCGCAGTAAGCTCAACAAGGCTTGTGTTACGGGTACTCAGACAACGATATATAATATAATATACAAATACATAAACACATAGAAAACATCCATGACTCAGGAACAAATATATGTGTTCATCACACAAATAAATGTCCATACCGGGTTTCGATCCCAGGACCATCGGCTTAGCAGGCAGGGTCACTACCAACTACGCCAACCGGTCGTCAAATGATTTCAAAGGTTTATTCATCTGAATTCATTTAGGGAAAGCGAACTCGTAAGAGGGTAGATCGCTATGCGTGTGGGTAGATCACAACTAAAAACTCGCAGCTCGTCAGTTTACTCCGTGAACATGGCGCTTGCAACAGTGTCGAAATATCGGGTGCTCAATAAAACAAACAATAGTAGTTTATGCAACAGTGATATAATAAGGGTCTCGGGTCTATTATTACAAAACTCGGCTTTGCCTCGTTTTGTAACAGCGACCCTCAAGTTTTAAGAACTAATTATGAGCTGTTGCATACCCTAGTTTTTTTACGACAGCTAAAATAACGTAAAAAGCAAAATCTAGAAACGTGGCAGAATAGGGAAGATGTTGTGCCCACTATAGAAATTAAAAAAAACAACAACAACAGTGCTCATATATTGTATGAAAATCCATAGGAGCAGTGTTCTTATGGAATAACACAGACAACGTTATAATGTATACTTTTTAAATATCGCTATCAGTCATCTAATTGACAGATAGAAGGGAGTAGAAAAATATGGGTGTGTAATGATCGGTATAACTTTTTTTGACATAATAACATTTGATATAACAACATTTGATATATATTTAATGGATATCATCACTCATTATACATAATGAACATTGGTATAACAACAAAATATCTACTATTATTTCGTATATTTATCATTTCGTATAACACTTATTTGTAATAATCATTATTTGGTATAATTATCCATTGATATACAGTTCTAACCTAACCTACTTTTCTGCTAATAGTACATTTGTTTAGCGGTCACAGTTTCTAACCTAACCTATTATTTATACATTGCATAATAAAAAGTTATTCTAACTGTCCTTTTATTAAATTAGCGTTATAGCATTAATTTTTATCGGAAGTCAGCATTATACTCAAAGTATATTATAATAAATGTTATTCGAAAAAACGATCATTATATTAAATAATAATTATAAATTTTTTAAGTATATTATTAGTTATATGATTCAATGATTATATCAAATGAGCATTATTACGACTAAAATTATATCAAAAAATATATCGATCGGTACGCACCCGAAATATATGGTAGTAATCCCGTTTTAGATATTAGTTACGGCAGTAGTACTCACGCTCTCTAGCTGGCGTCGGGTCTCGAGTATCCTGCGGTTGAGTTCTTCGCGCCGGCGCGCGGCGTCGGGGTCGGCGGCGGGCCGCGTCGGCGTGCGCGGCGCCGGCGTGGGAGCCGCGCGCGCGCCGCGGGACAGGTGCTGCGCCGACAGCGACGTGTGGCCTACACAACGTCTACACGTTAGGCGTCGATTTTTTTTTTTTAATAACAAATGGGCTTACTCTTGGCCACAGACTAGCCGAAAGCAAAGACGTGATTCAGGACCACCATGACGACATGATAACTAGTCATCGGAGGACGGATGCAAAACGATACTAGATGGTATAGAGTCAAACCACGTTATCTTTTGTCAGTAAATGAACTGTCAGACGTGAAAGTGTTATTTTAAACGTCAAACTTCGATGAAATTATAACGTTTACTTAACACTTTCACAGTATGTGCTATCGAAATCTAGGAAACTTAGCATATACTGACTCTATCAAGTGCATAAACTAACCCATTTTAGACGAGGCTATTTATTCCGAGTGCAACGGGGACCAATATAGTAGTCGAGAACAAAATGGGTATTTATGCCTGAGGTATACACTCTGCTTTTCACTACGATTGTAAGGAACATGTTAGATTTTCACTTCTCTTGCTCGAAAAGTTCGCCTTTGTGTGGTGGCTAGGCGACACAAAATCGCTTTTCATGCACTAGGACATAAAGTAACATCGCAGGTGGAGCGCGCTCGCCGCGGCCTCGCCGCCGCGCGCCCGGCCGCCTGCAGGCGGCGCGCGGCGGAGAGAACCCAAGCGCAAGAGTATGGATGTTACATTTTCAACGATTTAATATTTTCCTTACAATCGAAGTGAAAAGCAGAGTGTATACCTCGGGCATAAATACCCATTTTATCCTCGGCTACTATATTGGTCCTCGTTACACTCGGACCAATAAATGGCCTCGTCTAAAATGGGTCACTTTATGCCCTTGATGTACAATCTACTATTTATTTCAGTTGAAATCGTTGAAAATGTAACATCCATGCTCGCGCGCTTCGGTTCTCCTAGCCGCGCGCCGCCTACAGGCGGCCGGGAGCACGAGGCGCAAGGTCGCGGCAAGCGCGCGCCACGTGCTATGTTACTTTATGCCCTAGTGCATGAAAAGCGATTTTGTGTCGCCTAGCCACGACACAAAGCCGAACTTTTCAACCAAAAAAACTGAAAACCTTATTTCCTTATGGTTATGCCAAACTTCGACATAATTATAAGCCATTTCACATATATTGCATCCTTCGTCCGCCCATTAAACATAAGAGACCAAGAAGACCAAGAACATGAAGGTCACTGTCTTATTCTTGCATATAGCTGCATCCCTACTTACGTAAGTAAAACTTAAAGCCTAATTAGCAGGACCCGTAATTTTCATGCCGGTTCAACACAGGATCTTTTAATACGAAATGAGTTAATGACAGGTAAAGTCTATCAACGTTCGATTCTAACTTCGAACGTAATAGTTTTGACACTACTAAATGACAGCATTATTCTTTCAAACGTAAAACTTAAAACATGATGTCAAGCTTGACGTCATTTGCCTGTCATCAGCATGAAAATTACGGGCCCTGGTAATGGTGTTAATAAACGCGATTAATCCGTTCAAAAGTGTTTAATTTCAATGAATAACAATCGCGGTAACAGAAGACAATATTATAAAACTACACGTCTTAAAAATATATTAATATACACAACTTCTATTTTAAAAAGCGAGAAAACTATGGTTTACCTCAAGGCACTACTCTAGGACCGCTACTATTCTTATTGTAAACGTACCTCCAGGGTTAGTATCCAACTCAGCGCCACTCAGACTATCAAAGGCGGACTTAAGGTACTTCTCCCGTCTGACAGCCGTGTCTATACTCTCGCAGGAACCAGAGAGGGGGTTGCGCTCAGCGTTGTCTCCAGATGGGGTCGATACCTGTATATAAAACAGTGACATACAATAGGGATGACGACTAGGTTGAAAAACTATTATTCTAATTAGTCCGTCAGAAAGATTATCCAAAATTATTAGACACGTATTTTTTCCTTTTTCAAGATAACTAAAAGTGACGAATATGAAGAGCGTCAAAGTTTCGTGGTGGGGGCTGGTGACGTCACCAGTATAGTTGAGAATTGTACCTAGGTGTGACGTCACGCGAAACTTTAAAGCTCTGTATTTTCGTCATTTTTCATTTGACGAACAAAAGAAAAAATACGTATCGTATATTTTTTAATAATCTAACAGACGGACTAATTAGATTTTTTTGTCGGCTAGCCTATTGTGTGTTAGGTTTTGTTTAGTGCAAACGGTTAGGAACATATCTGGGATAACTCGGGGCATATATACATAAGTGATGTAGCAAAATATTTTATCGACAAAAAATATATCGATATTACTGTAAAAACCTAAATGTTATTTTTAATGTTATTACTTTTTCATCACACTTGCTCGGTAATGGTGTTATAACGCGCAGGCGTATAGAACGGTTAGAGCCGATTAAGTCCCCTCGGGAGTTATAGATTTTAGTACAATTTAAAGTAATTTTAGTTTAGTTTTAAAATATCGTACGTCATTTCACTTCAGACTAAGGAGGTTTTGCGTCAGCTAAGGCTTATTTCAAATCTTCAAACTTGGCTTTATATATATATATATATATATCAACTTATCATGACTATGCACATACACATAACTATATTATGTGTATTTGCACAGTCCCGACAAGCCTAGACGATATTCTTTGACTCTGGTTTTGAGCAGCGATTTACTTAATTTGGGACTTTGCCTCAATACACTAATTTAATTAAATATTTTTGGTACTAGGTACTTCGAAGTTCTTCGAAAAAGTGGTCTCGGTCGGACCTTAATGCCATAAGCCGGGAAAAACGCTATAAAGGACAGAAATTGGGTATTATTTACTAACCTCATCTTCATCTTCTTCGTGACCCGAGCCGCTGAGCGACGCCCCGGTGGTTGGCGGGGCCAGCCGGTCCACAGACCACTGTTTCGAGCGCCGCATCGATTGACGCAACTCTTCAGCGTCCATTGCGTTTACCATGAATTCGCTGTTGACGAAAAAAAAAAATTTAACTAGCGACGCAGTGGATACTAAGCGGAAATGGCGGATTGGCCGACCCAGGAGAAGAAGCCGGGATGACCTGGAGGCATTTCTAAACAACTGGAGCCGATTTCATAATTAGACTAATAATATTAGAGAATAATACAAGTTACTAGAAAACAAATTACTAGTTGTGTTAAACAAATAAATAAATGATAAATATCTTTATTTTTCAATTTAGGCACATTACAATGCACTTATGAACGTAATAAGAAAGAAGCTACTACCGGTTCTATCCCTACACCACAGCCCGATAAGATAATTACCGGCAAGAAACTCGGCGGGACTTATTTTTTCAATACAAATTACAAAAGTTGTAAAAATATTTACAATCTGTGGTTCTACAAGAAACCATATCAAAAAAAAAATAGTGAAAAAGAAAGACAAAAAATAATGAATAAACAAAAGTATTAGTTATTTTGCGTTGCATAATTATTTTAGGTGGTTAATAGTAATATTAAAAAATTGTACTTATTACTTGTATATTCGGTCGCTTGTATCTTATTATGCAACCGAAAAGCACAACTTACAACCAAAACCAAAACACTATTACTACCTTACCGAGATGAAAATAACTATTAAATGCGTCTACTTCAAACACGTATGTCTATTTAAGTAATAATTTCTACCGTTATCATATAACACATAAAAAATCAAAAAAATCGCGTGTCATTATTATTTAATTAAATCTCCAAAAGTAAGTTATTTATATTATGATAAAACGACCAAATGCCACATTAACTCTGTGTCTCATACACTGTTCAACAACTGACCATTTGTGACAACGGCATATGATCCACAATGTATAACTTACCCAGGTGTGTCATCATCGTTATTTCCAGGGTAGTATGTCGGTCGATTCCTCTCCGACGATGACGTCCGTTCGCCATCGGAGATGTCTTCTATATCTCCGTCGTGTTCCGTAGACTCTTGCTCCTAAATAAAGAATAGTTATTAAATCTTTTTGTTAAAACAAATGAAATTACACAAGGGCAACTTGCGAGGAAAGCTTATGACATTTTTTGCTTCTTTTTGCTTTAGAAATGTACTTTCCTCGCGGGCACCTATACATATAAATTATAAACTAAAACAGATGTCATATATTTTAAATAGAAAACTCCCGTGACTACTGACCCCCCCCCCCCCGTGACGTGATGTCATATACTAGAGTATAAGACCAACTCCATCGGAGACCAAACCCAATACTCCTCAAACCAAAAAGAAATAAAAATTAAATAAAAAAAACCTCATATTTAAAACTGCCAAGCGACGAGTCGTCGGTGTGATGACGCGTGCGCGCCGACGGCGGCGGTAGCTGCAGCGACACCTAACGACATAACGCGGCAACTTAGTCAAAATAATAAATAAAGCGAAGCGCCATCTAGTGTTGAGTAAATGCAACATTGTGCGACATGCAATTATACCCTAAGGAACTGTGGCCTTACCATGAAGTCTAAACGATTCAGTTTAGGACCTAAACTGAATCGCTGCCATACAACTGAACACGTCATGGTAAGGGCCCTGGTATGACGCTAAATCGATTTATATGAAGTTTGATGTTTATAAAAGTTAATAGTAAGAAAACTCCCGTGAGTATCAGACGTATTAAAATACTTATGGGTTACTCACGTCTATAAAGGTGTCAATAAAGGCTCGCAGTGTGCGTAGAGCAGCCGTCGCGGCCAGACGCATGACTCATGAATAAGGGATACGGACTGTTACGAATGTCGATCATTCTTTGACTTTATTGACGTGAGTAACCCGATATAAGTAATTTAATATGTTTGATAATAGTAATTTAAAGAACACCTTATTTGTTTGAAAATGCAAAATATTGTTTGTTGTTAGAGTAAAATACCAAAAAAAAAAAACAGCTAAAAACAGTCTGTTTTTGTAAATGCCACATGTAAAATTCATTCATAAAAATAAGTGAAGCGACTAAAAACAAGCTGAAAGCAACAATACAACACAAAATAATCAGTAATTTTGATAGCACCTAATATCGAATTTTTCAAGACAGCACGGAAGAATAACTAAAGCATGGATATAGTACAAAAACTGACACTATTCAATGGCAGCATTATTCAAACGTAAAACCTAAAACATGATGTATGAAACTTGACGTCATTTGTCATCCGCATGAAAATTACGGGCCCTAATCATAATACATCAGACTAATAACACAGTTATATACAACACACTGACGACGCGTCAGCGCACGAGAATATTGTCTGTTCGCTTTTGCCGCGGCAAGTCACTGAGACAGTGTGTGATTCGCCTTAACCCCTATTTATGGACCTGGCGAAAAATTGCAAACTTTTAGACTACATCTACATTTCACACAAAAGCGACATTTGAATCTTGTAAGGAATGATAAAGCATGATAAAGGAAAGTGTGAATAATATGTACACCACATAGCATAATAAACAGCCAAAATCAAACACTGCGTAATTAAACTAACTGTGTAGATTGTGTACAATACAATGTGTACCTGGTGTCCAGGCAAATATTGAAATAATTTGTTACTTTTAACGAAGTTTGTTTAAACCACAACAGTAAATAGTGGGTTTGATATTTATTTATTTATTCAGTTTTCAAATAAAAATAACATTATTTTTTTTTACTTTTGTAGATTTTTTAATGACTCCAACCAAAATAAATGCATTTTACGCGATCTAAGCGTTTCCCAGGCATGATCTGATTTGATTTTTGTATGAATGATTCTCTATAATGAAATACACAGACATGGCATACACAGCATAACAAAAAAAAAGCCAAAACAAAATGCCGCGAAAAACAAAAAGAAACCTTGTCCAGTCTCGGCGAGATGGTTAAAATATCGTAAGTTTTGCGCATGGTAGCGTCGAAGTCGCGGAATAGCGCTTCCACGCGCGGTAGCTGCGACAAGTTGAGCGATTTCGGCCTCTATTGTGTGGGAGATAAAGACCATAACCGCGTGAAACAAGACTGGTTACAATGCGAGTCAAATGTCATTAGGATTGATTTCGCAACTTAATTGCCAACTGCAAATTGTCCCAAAAATCTTACGTAATATTTAGATTTCTGAACCTAAAGCCCATTTTTTTCATTCCGGAGACTAAAATGACCACCACAAATGTCAAATGCAAACATAATGGTGCAATTAGTGTTGGTCTGTTAGATTACGGTTTATAATGTATTTGTAAATAATCGACAAAAATATAGTTATTTAGTTCGAATTTTTTACATGAATGCATGAATTAACAGTATTGATCCTGAAACATCCCAAGTGACAACCAAATTAATTTCAAATTAAGAACTTAAAACGGTATGACAAAGTCTACATTCCAAGAAAACTTGATTGTCACTTGTCTCGATTCTGTGTCATAAATGCATCATCATGCATTTAAGGGTTAACGCAAATAAGTAACAAAAAACCAGATTGTATTTTACAAGAACATGGCATTGTTAAAATATTTGGGTACCCTCAAAATATTGTGTAGAAAGATACTAAATATGTTAAAAAAAAAATGAAATTTTTCATAACCTGCTTTCAGGGTCACTTATTTTCCACTCAGTTGTGTTATCGATACTTCCTCTCTAGAATAGAGAGCAACATGTACCTTATGTACCCTCAAATATTTTTTGGATATAATCGGTTCCACAACCACTATTTATGTAAAAACAGACATACAGCTTCGTCATTTTGCACTATGGAATGAAAAAGGCTTTACAATAATACAATAATATCTATATTATGAAATGCAACGATATACTTGCTTTACTTTTCATTAAAAAATAGAAAAGGGAAGTTAAAATAAATGAAACGTCAAACGAAATAGCGCTTTGACATTCCTAATGATATTTGGTCGCATAGGATGTCTAGAGTGGGTTGTTTCAAACTAAACTGTTTATGCGCGCATGTGTTTATCTATTAACCCAGTGCTTTAAAAAAAACATACATCGGCGTAGCCTTCTAACCAAATAAATATTTTTTTACTATTTGACTGGAGAGCAAAGACACGTTGTATATTTTTCTGCTATACATTAACCCAGTGCTTTAAACACATGCACATTGACTTCAATACACAATGTCATAGACGCATGTATGCGTTTTTAAATCAACATTGTGAAAAGTACATAACAGCATAATTATTAAAGTAACTATTGATATACTCGTATGTCAAAAACGATTAATTTAATATGATGATATTATTTGTTGCTAGAAACAACCCAACCTAAAACAAAAAATCCACATCCATATAAAATAATTAAAATAGGCAAAAAATAACCATCACCTAAATATTTGAGTGAGAAAAAAAAGTGATTTGGTATCATGCATTAAAGTATTAAATCAAAATAATATTTACAGTAATAAATTGAAAGGAATGTCATATACTACAGAAAAAGTGACCAAGGCCTAAGTCCTGGAGCGGTACCTCCAATATCGAAAATTGGCATTGTCGGATGCACGGACGGACGGATTTGTCGAATCGCTACTACAAAAACCCATTTACTTTCGCACTTCCGGTCCCAGCCCTGAGTACTGGGAGCCTAAATTTTTTTTTCTGTAGTATATGGCATCTTTCAATTTAAAAAGTAATCAAGGCATAAGTCCTGGGGCGGTACTACCAATATCTAAAATTGGAATTATTTATTTACAATTGTGTTATAGGGAATATTGTGGGAAAAAATGATGCAGGGTACAGATGCAGTGAAAAATGTTTTCACTTCATATTTTCACGGCAACCCCCGAATGTGTCATGCTATTTCAGTCAGTCAGTACTAAAAGTACCAAGGTCGACTGAAGTAGCATGACAAATATCTTTGTATGCGGTGTCTGTAGTCTGTGGGTCCTCCACAATAAAAGGTTACTGGACAAAGAGGTGTACCTGTTTGCTGACAATGTCCCGCCGCTTGTCGCCGTATCTCGTGTCGGTACCGCTGTCGAGTGAGCTGTCTTTTGAGCCGTCTGAATCGCCTCGTTTATCTGTAAAATAAGCTTCATGTCAAAACATTCATTCTCATCACACTTCGGTAATGGTGTTATAACGCGCAGGTGTATAGAGTGGTTAGAACCGATTTAGTCCCCTCGGGAGTTATGGATTTTAGTACAATATAACTACCGAGGGAATTATGAGTTTAGTTTTAAAATATCGTACGTCATTTCACTTCAGACTAAGGAGGTTTTTCATCAGCTAAGGCTTAGTTCAAATCTTCAAACAAATCTTCAACCCTAGTAACCCTTCAATAATAGATAGATACATATAAATACTTAATTACATAGAAAACATCCATAACTAAGGAACAAATATTCGTGATAAACACACAAATAAATGCCCGGACCAGGATTCGAACCCAGGATCTCCTGCTTCGCAGACAGGGTTACCGACTGGGCTAGGAGGCCGTTATGGCCGTTATGGAAGCCGTATTTGGCATTCGACATAATCGACTCATAAATATGGTACTACGCTCTTATTACACCGGCATAAGGTGCTATGGGACATATTTTTGAGTAAGATGTGCACCACCATACTGAACTAACTTTCTATACGTAGCGTGTGCCATCGGCGTAAGGATTCGAACCCAGGATCCCGCTTCGTAGGCAGGGTCACTACCAACTACGCTAGGAGGCCGTTAAATTTAGGGCAACTTGCATCACTTGAGGTTAGCCACATAACCCGGAGTTAAGCGATTTTTTATATGGAATTTGACAGCTCATTTAAGAGAGGTATGGGCACAGCGGATGCATATCGTTTAGTGTGGTAGGGCACAGCACAACGAATGTCGTCTCGCTCAAATCTGGAGCAGAGCCCATCCGGGGAAGTACCTCCACCTTACAGAAAACCACAGTTTAATAACACTAGACCCTACTCATAGTGTTGTGTTTCTGTTGGTGAGGAAGGTCGCCGGAGCTCCAAGAGGATTCACCGTGTTGACAGCTGGGGAGTGGGGTGTACCCACGGAGCTAAGCTTGCCCCTTTAGCTGTCAACACAGCGAATCCTCCTTTTTTAAAGGGTCGACAACGCGACAACTCCCCTGGAGTTGCAGGCGTCCATAGGCTACGGTGACCGTTTACCATCAGACGGGGCGTATGCTTGTTTGTCACCGTCGTAGTATTAAAAAAAAACTCAATTCCGGGTTAGCGGCTCCAGGGTCACTAAGACCAAACTAGGGTCAAAAGTTGTCTGGAAGAGATCGCTCTTTAGCGATAAGACCGCCTGTTGTTTGCCTCTTTTTCTTGTGCAATCATTACCAGTTTGTGTTATTTTTGTTGTTTTGAGGTGCAATAAAGAGTTATTGTATTGTATTGTTGTACTCAATTCCGGGTTAGCGGCTCCGGGGTCACTATTAACTATGGGTGGCGCACGTGGGCCTTATAGGTGTATGGAGTAGACGAACCGTTGGGTTGTATCCGGCGCGCCCACTTGCCGCGCGCGGGCGGCGCGGGCGCCGGCGACTCCGGCCCCGGCCCCGGCTCGTCGCCGAGGCTCTTCTTGGCCCACGACGGCAGCCGCCCGATGCGAAGCCTGCCAACAACACAAAAGTGTTAATGGGCCATTGTCAAACTCAAACTCAAAAACATTTATTGAAGTAGAAAACTCCCGTGAGTAGGGTAAGCAGTACAATCATTGGCCCTTTAAGGCAAACCTCGAGTTTCAACATTTTTCCTTCCCAAATAAGATGCTAAATAGTAAAACTTTTTCCTTCCCAAATAAGATGCTAAATAGTAAAACTTTGGATGACAAGTTATCCCTAGAAATGTCGAGAATTTGAATAAATCACAACCATAAATATATTTACAACCAAAGTACAATCATTGGCCCCCGGGGTACAAATATTGACATACCAAGAGTACAATGATTGGCATGCCAATAATTATACTTTGTATTTATTGGCCCTGCCAATGATTATACCATGGTAGGGCCAATCACTAGATTTGTTTATTTTTATTGACGACAGTGAATAGAAACTATAACTAATATAAAACAAAACAAATATTACATTTTGAATACCAATAAAAAGCGTATACTAGTTTAAAAGTACTAAATTCTTATGATTTGCTTAATGAAACACACTTTTAGCTTCGATCGTTGCAAAATGTTTTTTGTACGTGGGTTTCAGCTATAATGCTGGAAACCTATTAATTACACTATATACTGTTGTCAACAAAGAAAAATATAAATATTTTTATCTATATTCTACTCAAACGTAGGTATATTTTAATAAATCGAGTTTAAGTTCAAGGGGCCAATGATTGGGGGGGGGGCAAGATTACTACCGCTTCCTATTAGACATATTAACATACTTAGACCGCGTTACTCACGTCTATAAAGTCGAAAATAGCTCGACATGTTTCGGGACGGTCCGCGCCCCATAATCATGAGTGAGCGCGCGCTTGCGGCGATTGCTCTGCGCACACTGCAACATGTCGAACTATTTTCGACTTTATAAACGTGAGTAACCCGGTCTAAGTATATTAATATTTATTGAAGTAAGCCAATATTCAGCACTTTTCAACGTCATATTGATTAAATATAAAAATAATATACAGAAGTAACACTTAATTCTAAAACCATGTCAAAATATAAAGAATAAAATTGAAATTAACAATGTCAGCAGAAATTTAAATAACAAATTAATAAGTACGTCAATTTGATCATTCTAAATCTGCGCGCAGCAGGAGCACACGGTTTTCCGGCGCTGTGGCTTAGGGTACCTTGTTTTTTAAGTTGTAACTTTTTTAACCTGTGTTCATTCTATGTAATTTATATTCAGAACCGTGAGCTCATTCGATCATAATAGTAGAATTGGCCCAAATATTTCCATAAAATTTTCATAATTTCCATTCCGTTACCGCCACAAAAGTCTATTAAAATATAAATAGGAAAAAAATTGTCACTTTTCACGTGTGGGCACAATTGGTGGGTACAATTTTAAATAAAGTTTCTTCAGTCTCCTTTCTCTCTCTCCGTGCTCTTTTTGCATACTTACGTATAATCCGGTACCACAGGCGTAGTGAATTTGTCGTCTAGCAGTTCCCGAGGCGGCGACCCGAGGTGTGAATCAGTTTCACTTTCTACGCCGTTAGATGGCGCCACTCGTCTGCAAATAAGGTAAGAAATATAACTTTTTTTTAGGGCTCCATAATAATAATAATATTTTTCTTTTTTTCATTGGATGTCGATTTGCGGAAAAATATGCCCAAGATAACTAACTAACTAGGGCTCCATACCTCAATAGAAAAAAAAGGAACCCTTAAGATCACTTTGTTGTCCGTCCGTCTGTCTGTAAAGACCCTTTATCTCCGAAACGCGTAAAGGTAGCAAGCTGAAATTAATACCACATACACAAGTCTACGATCCCTTGAAGCTCCGAAAAAACCAAACCTCTACGTCAACGCATTCTAAGGATACGGCCGTTTATATCGCATTTCCCATACATTTGCAATGGGAATCCAAATGTATAGGATACTTCCCGTTGACTTAGAATCACGAAATTTGGGAAAAGCAAGAGCTTGTAGCTCAAGTACAAGAAAAAATTCGAAAAACCGCACACTGAGAGTTCCGTGCCACCACTACATTCAGGATTCTATTGTAGAATCCATCGCTTCATTCGGAATTCAATGTACCTACGCCCTCGCTTGAAATATATAATTTTGATCCCTTGCAACACAATCTACAATTTTCAACTATGAATACAGAAAAGTGTGACTTACTTACTTAGTATATAAGTTAGACTTTCGTGAGTCATACTGATATAAAATTGGAACGGTTAACACTCACGTATTTTTATCACAATAGGCGTGACATGTACGACTGCATCGGGCAGTCATCGTCGGACAGAGTGCTGTCAGCGTCGCGGCTCGGGCATCACATGCTTACCGTTACTTACTAGTACAGCGTAGGGATGTATTCCATACAGTGAGGTAACTTCATACACGGCCAGCGGCTCGGCTCGGTGGTCGCGCTGAGGCTCAGGGTTGTCAAAAACTATGCGAAAGATTACAGTCTGATTGGCAAACTAATTTCCATTTTACACACCTTAAAATAGACGGCGTCTCCCCGCCTCCTTCCCCGCGCGCCCCCATCGATGACCCAGAAATCGGCGGAGTTAACCCACTGTATAGAATACATCCTTACGCTGTGGGAGTACAATACTTACTTCCCCTGCCTAATGGCCTGCTGGGCTAACCTGGCCCTCATGGTGACCACCATGTCGTGCGGCACGCGCCAAACGAACACGCAGCCATCGCCCGACGCAGATATTAGATGTTGACAATCCGGTGTGAACCTGAAAAACAAAAATATACTATTATAAATTGAAAGAGATGTCATATACTACAGAAAAAGTGACCAGGGCCCCCGGTGAGCAGGGCTCTTGACTGCATTTAAGGATTATAATGTTATACCTACGAAATTATCTGGATTTGGCTTAGTTACCAAGATAATGACAACTATCTCTAAACCTGGGGTCAATTGCATAGATGGAATTGGATTGGATAGATGTAAATACCACAATATTGTCCCACTCAGTACTCGGCGAACTGTAACTGACATGATGTTCCTTCATGATATCCTCAGCGGGCATCTAGAGTGCGTAGGATTACTCTCACAATTAGGGCTCCGCGCTCCCTCTCGCCGTACTCGTAACACCGCGCTATTTCAAATTCCCTGTCACCGTACCAATTATGGCCAAAATTCTGTCCTGAGTAGAATTTCACGTACCTACGACAAATTATTCCAAAACATTGACCTCTTTTCCACCTCCAGACGTGCTTTCAAATCACAGATTGCAAAGCAACTTACCTGGTAGTGTCGCACAAACACACACACATACACACACACACACACACACACACACACACACACATATGTACAAATGTAAATAAAATAATAGGTTTGCTTGTTTACTTATTTATAAGGTTTTGTCGCTCATACTTTTAGTTTATTCTTTAGATTTTTTTCTCATATTTAAATATCTTGCACAGCTCAAGTCACAAGTCTATTCCCAGATGATATTTTTGTATAAATTCTAGGGAGTTCTGTTATTGGCTATGCTTATAAGTATATATGTTTATTGTATGTCATTCACTGTAAACGCTGTTGAACTTCTTAAATAAATAAAATAAAATAAATAAATAAATAAATTTGTAACTTGTAATATTAGCGGAACTCTCTTTCTAATAAAAGGGATTTAAAAGAGACTTCCGCTAATATTACAAGCTACAAGTTATTATGCAATAGGCCTCTGTTCTTCGTCATAATTCGTACAAAAACGCATTTTAGACTGCGTGTTACCACTATGAGTTTTAGTTTTGTCATACTTATTGACTGATATTAGGAAAAAATAGAAAAATCTTCGCAAAAATACCTCTAAGTACCTCAAAAAAATTATTTAAAACAAAACTTTATGACTTACTACAGGCCATGTGTAAAAGTACATATTAGCAATAAAAAGGCAAATAGCACATTAGCAAAATGTTTGACAAATAATGACAAGTTTTCTACGGAGCAAAGCCTCCCCCTTTACCGCCCACCGCGCACCGACGGTTTCCACGCCATCATGCGCAAGCGGGCGGCGGCGCTGGGGCGGCGCGTGCGCGGCAGCGCCAACAGTCTCCTAAACACGATAGCTGACAGAACAGATGGCGCTTTCTGGGAAT
The DNA here is from genome assembly GCA_949128165.1 of Lathronympha strigana. NCBI lineage: Eukaryota > Metazoa > Arthropoda > Insecta > Lepidoptera > Tortricidae > Lathronympha > Lathronympha strigana. Next base: position 6,257,621 of record OX421928.1, on the reverse strand, counting down.
ACTGGAGTGGCCTACATGCATATAAAAGTTAAAATATACTTACGCATACACTAACATAGGTTGAGACTAATAATAAGATGCTAATAATTTATGGAAATTTTTTTTTCTGAAATAAATAATTATTTAATTTTAATTTAATTTAGCTGTCAACACAACGAATCCTCCTTTTTTTAGGGTCGGCAACGCGCCCCCCTGGAGTTGCAAGCGTTCATAGGCTACGGTGACCGCTTTTCATCAGGCGGGCCGTATGCTTGTTTGCCACCATTGTGGAATTGAATTTTAAAAATCACAGTATGAGGTTCTTTAATAAAGGAGTGTACAAGATTTTAATGGGTCGGCAACGCGCATGTTCCCCTGGAGTTGCAAGCGTAAATAGGCTACGGTTACCGCTTTTCACCAGGCGGGCCGTATGCTTGTTTGCCACCATCGTGGAATAAAATTAAAACTAATCCTTACCTAAGTCCAGTAACAATTTCAGAGTGGCCATACATGGTCGCCATGCATTCACCAGAGTAATAATCGTAGACGCTCAACACTTTGTCTGTGCACGACGTCGCGAGGTAGATACCGCTGTTGTCTAGCGCCACCTGAAAAACACGTCAAAATTGAAAATAGACGTCATATACTAAAGAAAAAGACCAACACCGACGAAGGCCAATCCGAGGATCGAACTCGGGTCTTCAGCTTACGCGGCTAACGCCATAACCACTAGGCCAACTGGTCCTATCGAAATTCCGGCGAATTTCTCGAGTATATGCAATCTTAGTAACGGGCAAGACGCCCGTGGCCATTTTTCTACAAGCGACGCTGCTTATTACTTCCATCCAAACCGCTTAGGGGTTCCGGTATGGCGAGGTAGATGGCGCTGTCATCAATACAACTTTTTGCTGATACAAATCAAATCATGAATATGAAATATGAATTCGTATACAGTATGTATCACCACGAAAAGCAAACTGGTTGACGGGGAACTCGAGTACATGACGTGCATTTACGTGCTAAAAAAGTCATAATTCAATAACAACAAAAACACATAAAACTTAAATGAATGTTAAAGTCAATATTCTCCCCTCGGTATGGTACCGTAGACGCTGGCAGCGTTTCCTCCAGTTTCTTTGTTTTACGAGCTTAAATACATGTTTTATGATATAAAATTACTAAATTCATTTCTCGAGGATGATTTTTGACAGTGCATGCGTATAGCGCACTGTTTATATGTAGCTAGGGGCAACTAATCAATATTGACGTCGTCATGTCAACGCACATGCGCTGTGAGTACTGTTTATAAGTAACCTAGGTAATCATTTAAATAATAGTAGTCATAGGCAACGCGCAAGCGCTTTGTTAACTGTTTATTTGTAACTCGGTAAAAATCCAAACGTCAACAAGGTTTGACGCCCGTCTGTCAGTTGATTATTTAAGAGATGTCATTTACAAGATTGTTAACAAATAATACAAGGTCTTTACCTTTATGAGTGTCCCATCATCGGCCGTTGTTCCTCTGAATGTTTTCGTATGCCGACCGTTGGACGCGCTGTACACCCTGACGTTTCGATCCTGAAAATACAAACAAACACATTAGTGTACACAAATTTTAAAAAATCTACAAACTTAATATTGTCTTTTGTTACCGCGATTATTGTTCGTTGAAATTAAAACACTTTAGAACTAATTAATCGCGTTTATTAACACCATTTATCCTCGTAAGCCCTTCTGGGCATTGTAGACCAACCTTTGTTTTTGTTTTTAATTATTTTACGGCCTCCTAGCCTAGTTGGTAGCGACCCTGCCTGCGAAGCAGGAGGTCCCGGGTTCGAATCCTGGTCAGGGCATTTATTTGCGTGTTTATCACGAATATTTGTTCCTGAGTTAGGGATATTTTCTATGTGATTAAGTATTTATATGTATCTATCTATTATATGTATCGTCGTCTAGTACCCACAACACGAGCCATATTGAGCTTACCGTGGGACTAGGTCGATTTGTGTAAGATTGTCCTATAATAATTTAATTTAATTTAACAATTTTTATACTTTTGTGTAGTTGGCACAAGTAATGTTTCTTTTAGCCTCAGGAATACGGTGTTAAAATCTCTCGCATTGCTCACGGGCACCGTGTATAGGTATCCAGTTATTTTATTCTATATATATTTATTTATTTAGAGCATCAACAGCAATACAATAAAAATGGATAATATGAATGGATGGATGGATGGATGGATGGATGGATGGATGGATGGATGGATGGATGGATGGATGGATGGATGGATGGATGGATGGATGGATGGATGGATGGATGGATATGATGGTACCTGACAGGCTGTCAGCACGTGTCGGCCTCCAGCGTCCACCTCCATATCGTACAGCGTCGTCCGTCCGGACACGTTCTGTCCTCGTTCGAACTTGTAACCGCCGTCGGGGGCCTGAAACACATCAGTATATGCTTAAAAAGTGTATTAGATTATACTGTATTGGTCATTTACATGGCCCGTAATTTTCATGCCAATTACAGACAAATGACGTCAAGCTTCATACATCATGTTTTAGGTTTTACGTATGGAAGAATAATGAGACCGGTTGGCGTAGTTGGTAGCGACCCTGCCTGCTAAGCCGATGGTTCTGGGTTCGAATCCCGGTAAGGGCATTTATTTGTGTGATAAACACAGATATTTGTTCCTGAGTCATGGATGTTTTCTATGTATTTATGTATTTGTATATTATATATATCGTCGTCTAGTACCCACATCACAAGCCTTATTGAGCTTACCGTGGGACTAGGTCGATTTGTGTAAAATTGTCCCACATTATTTATTTATTTATTATTTAAGCTTCATCATGTTTTAGGTTTTACGTTTGAATAATGCTGTCATTGAATAGTGTCTAAACTATTACGTTCGACGCTAGAATCGAACGTTGATAGACTTTATCTGTCATTAACTTGTTTCGTATTAAAACATCCTGTGTGTTTATGTTTGTATATGTCTAGACCCACAAGTAGCCAGCGCAAGCTTGCCCGTCGACGCGAGGTGTATAGATATTGTGAGTTTTACACATAATGACGTAAGGAACGCAGTAAAAAAGCTTAAACCTAGATCGGCGCCTGGACCGGACGCGATACCGGCCTTTGTACTCAAAGGTTGTATTGATGTTCTAGCGGGTCCGATAGAGTTTATTTTCAACCTCATTCTTCATTCGGGGGTATACCCAACTAATTGGAAAAGGTCGAGGGTAACACCGATACCGAAAAAGGGATCTAAACTTAAAGTCGAAAACTACCGTCCCGTTGCTATTTTAAACGCCCTGGCGAAAATCTTCGAATCGGCAACGCATGGCAAACTGCTTCCTCAATGTCTGCCACACATTACCGGAGCACAGCATGCATTTCTCCCCAGAAGATCAGTGGCCACAAACCTGCTCACCTTGACTCACATTTTATCTCGGGAGCTGGATAGAAAAGCTCAGGTGGACGTCGTTTATCTAGACTTTCAGAAAGCTTTCGATCGTGTAGATAATGACGTGCTTCTTTTAAAACTAGGTGCTATGGGGTTTACACCCAGACTTTTAAAACTTTTTGCGAATTATCTATCCGATCGAAAACAGTATGTGAAGTATGGTCCTTATGTTTCTGAAAGCTACCGCACGCGCTCTGGTATCAGTCAGGGGTCTAACTTGGGACCATTTCTGTTTGTTTTACTTATAAATGATCTGCCGGTCAAAGTAAAGCACTGCACATTGATAATGTTCGCGGATGATGTGAAGTTGATTAAGCCAATCCAGAGCCAAACAAATTGCGAGGAGCTGCAACGGGACATAGAGGCGGTCCATCGTTGGAGTGTTGAAAATGAACTCTATTTCAATGCGAGTAAATGTGAAATGATGTCTTTTACCCGATCCCGGACACCTTACCTACAGCATTACAATATTGGCGGCGTCGAAATATCGCGTTCGGAACAGGTACGCGATCTAGGAGTTCTCTTCGACTCAAATATCACGTTTCGCGAACACGTCCAGGCCGTTAGTAACAATGCTTACAAAAGACTGGGTTTTGTTCTGCGCAATTCCGCGCCCCTCACTGTCGAAGCCACACGAGTATTGTATGCGGCACTCGTGCGCAGCATACTCGAAACAAATGCAGTGGTGTGGAGTCCGCATGAAAGCAAATATACGCTAATGCTGGAACAAGTCCAAAAGTCGTATCTTAGGGCGCTGTACAAAAAAATACACACATATTACCCGTATATGTACCCTACACTGTTTCTACAGGGACACCTAGGGTACGACTCGCTCCAGTTACGTAGGTCGCTTGCTTTGGCGAAATTCACGATCGGTATTGTAAGAAATACCATAGATAGCGTAGCCCTCGTCGAGGCCTTCATGCGTTTGTTTGTGCCCGACCAGTACACCCGCGCGCGGCGTCACCCGCTCCTGGCGGAGGGCGGCGCGCGCACGCGGTCGCACGCGCAGGCGCCGGTCGCGCGAGCGCACGCGCTGCTCAACTCTGTGCTCGAGGCACATCCAGAAAGTGATTTGTTTGCGAGTGCGATCGTGCGACTGGTGACGGAGTGTAAGAGAGTGATTGAGTGTGAGATGCCTGTAAGTACTATTATGTGATATTACTGTTATTGTTGTGTAAATACTTTTGTACGATTTGTATATAAATTAAGTATTACTGTATCCCAATTCGTACCGCCGTGGCCCTAGCTGTTAAGGTACAATTGTAAATTTTATAATAAACAATAAACAATAAACAATAAACAATGTCATTATGACTGATCTTCTACAATAGTAGTTTATGAAACAGTTAAGTAAGGGTTCTTAAAATTAATGCATCGGCGTTTGTAATAATAATAACAAAGCCGAGAATTTTAAGAACCAATTATGATTTATGAGCTGTTGCATACACTACTTTTTCTATGGCAGCGAAAATAGCGGATAAAACGTAATCTCAATTTATAAGAAAAAGACATACAGTGCTATTATACTGTAAGAAAATCCATAGACAAATTTAAAATATATACATTTTTAATATCGCTATCAGTCATTTTATTGGCATATTGAAGTACTGGAGTAGATGATGCTGTATCGAAAATCATGGCTATAAAATCCATGATTTTTTTAATTACTTACATTAGGCTATCTACACAGAATAAGTAATAGTACTAAAGTACAGAAGCTTCTCTTTCCTACATTTGACGTTTAGCTTGTCAAGTATGCAAATGTCAAGATGACAACATTTTGCTTGTCGCCATGCTGTCGGGTGCGTATGGTGGTTTTTATTATGCTATAGGTGGCAAACGAGCAAACGAATCGCCTGATGGTAAGCGATTAACGTCGTCCATGGACACCCGCAACACCAGTGGTGTCGCAAGTGCGTTGCCGGCCTTTAAGGTGGGAGTACGCTCTTTTCTTGAAGGTTTAAAGGTCGTATCGGTCCGGAAACACCGCTGGCGACAGTTCGTTCCACAGTTTAGCTGTGCGAGGCAGGAAGTTTCGGGAAAAGCGCACAGTTGAGGACTGCCAACCATCTAAATGGTGAGAGTGGAAATATTGTCGCGTAGGGCGATGGCGGAAAGAAGCGGCAAGGATTAATCCGAACAATTCCTCGGAACACTCCCCGTACGGTTGGCTTCATAATATATAACATCTGTACTCAATTTTGAACCTTTTTCCCAAGTAATAAGTTCCAAAGTAGGCGGAAGGTAAAACGCGAAATGACACCGGTGCTATCTACAAAATATTTTGGTAGAAATAATTATTGGATTGTTTGCAGAATTGAATGACTCACGGTTATAAGCTGTCGGAACAGCACAGTCTTGTCGGCGCCACACGACACGAGCTGCAGCGTCGCTGGAGCCGCGGCCGGGATGAGCCGGACAGCTGTTATACTGGACGAGTGCTCGTCCAACGTTTGTAGAATTTGGTAGCCCTAGCAATCAAACAAAGTATGGGTAAATGTGGCATACAAATTCAAAAATGTATTCTGCAAGTAGGCCTCAAGGGCACTTTTACAAGTCAATAAGCATTACAATAAAGCATTTGCATGTACAAACATTTACAATATATTGTGACAAGTAAAAGTATAATCTAAATACTGATAATACAACAGCCAAAACCTGGGTAAACAATATTAAAATAAATGTGTAATATGGCAAGAGATTTATAGTCTCTACTCTCTATAATTAATAATAAATTAAGTTTGGGAGATGTAAAATGTCCCCCAACGTCAAAATTAAATACGAATAAAATTTGGAGATGCAAAGGCTCCCCAAGTGTCAAAATAAAGACTGGAGATGTAAAAGGTCCCCATCGTCAAAAAATAAAACTAATAGGGTTTGGAGGTGTTAAGGCCTCCAAACGTCAAAATATAATATCTTTATGAAATAAATACCACAAGTCATCAGACTGTTAAGTTGACAGTCTTAGATCTAATGCTACAGAATACATAACTAGTATGTATCCATTTATATATACAGTTTAGAAGTCAACGTAAATTGTAGTCAATTCAATGCAACAGTGAGAAATAATAATTATAAAGTGGACTTACCCGATCGACCATAAACACATGGATGAGTCGATCCCGCGACGCTGATGCCAGGAGACGCGGTTTAGCCGAGTACTCCAGGCATAATACTTCGGCATCGTGGGCTTCCAACCTGAAATGGCAAAAGGTTTTAAAATAAATGACGAGCCTTATTAGTAGTTTTTCTACTCCAGCACTTCTATCTGTCAATGGGAGCTACCGTATTATCGCTCACCAGGCGGCGCCACTCATGCATGGGTCCTGTGTCGGTATGCGAGCAATGACAAAGTGACGTTAGAAATGTTCCCGCAGGACCCACGTTCCACTAGCGCCCCTAGCGGAAAATCTACTCGCGGTAATCCTCATTAGATGACTGACATCGATATTAAAAAAGTATACATTATAACGTTGTCTATGGTATACTATAAAATTTTATGGATTTTCATACAATATATTAGCACTGTTGTTATTTTTTTCTATAGTGGGCATACGACATGCACATTCTGCCACCGTTCGAGATTTTGCTTTTTCCGCTAGTTTAGCTATCGTAGAAAAACTAGCGTATGCAACAGCTCATAATTGGTTTTTATAACTCCCGGGTCTATTATTACATACGTAGATATAAAGTAACAAAATACCTGTGCAACAGTGAACCGGTGGCTAAGTGTATCCACACGTTGCCAGCTCGGTCACCGGATGCTATGTGAGCGCCGTCCGGACTTATCCTGACACATCTGAAAAATATTAACTCCAATTAGATTTTGTGTAAAAAAATCTTAAGAAATGTTTTTTATTAACATCTGTCCTTTTCTATCAACAGTCATTCGATTCTAAATTGAACTATATTTAAAAGGGATTTTAAATAGAAAACTCCCGTGTGTATTAGACATTATTATAGAAAAGGGATTTATTTGTGTCTTTAATAACAATATCGGTCAAGCCCTTTTTAAATCGTCATCAAATTCGTAAAGACATATATGTCTCTACTTGACTGTATTTTGTATCATACATCATATCATACATCATCACTGTATTTTGTGTAGAAATGTTCAAAACTGTTTCATTTATTCCGTAGAAGACTATATACTGAACAAGTTTTTTTTTTTAAATTAAGATTCAATATCAATTCGGTCAAATACGAGATAGATGTTTGAAGCTCGCTGATCAAAAAATGGTAAAACAGCTGCTTTGAAAAACTGACAACAGTTTTGAAAAAGTTTTTCATTTATTCCATTTAAATTAAAATGATCTTTCAATTTTAGTATTAAAACATGTTAAAAATGTTTTGTAACTATGAAAACTCATGGCAAAAAGTTCAGCTGAATCGGCCAGATTTATATACCTCTTAAACGTCATCAATTCGTAAAAAAAAATCGTGTCTCTACTTGGTTAGCCATCATCACTGTACAGTCGAGTGTAAAAATATGGGTGAACACATCTTACTCAAAAATATGTCCCATAGCATTTTATTCCATTGTAATAAGAGCGTAGTACCATATTTATGAGACGATTTTGTCGATACGTATTTTTGCACTTGACTGTACAGAATGCTACTAAATACCGACAGATGATTCAAAAGCTGAAAAGGTCAATGACCCTGAATGCTATGCAAATAGAAAAGATTCGAAATTCGAAAATACATTTTTCGTTTTGTATGGAGGTAGCATTTTCGATCGACATGAACCATTGCCATATGATACATGTACTGTGTCAGGCAAGCCAATATACTGTATGTAGAAATAGGATGCTGTTTCACCTGTATGTGTATACTAATCTTAGTTGTAAGGCTAATATTGTTGCTTACTAACAAATATAATCTAATTAATGTTTTTCCCATCACGGAACAATGGTGTTCCGGACCTTTAGGAGGCGTACGTGGAGCCGAAGCCAACACGCAGAGGCCCTTTCGACAATTTAATGAAATGTAAGGGGTACACCGAGCGGATGTTGTACCTGCCCGAGTCATGGGACGCACGCAGAGGCAGCACCCGCGAGGGTGTAAAGACTATTGAGATTTAATGGAATCTAAAATATACTGGACTATTAGGTGAAAGTGCTGGACTAAATACTGGGTTATGGAGAATAAAATCGGACGTCTGCCTAACAAAATGCTAATCAATTTTATTTCCGGCAGACGGTGACTCGCCCACATAAGATGGGCCCCCACAAAAAGCGACATCTAAGATGGCTCGAGGGCAACACCGGTATGAGGGCTGGGGGTAGAGAGGTGTCACTGGACTTTTAATTAAGAGCGTTCTCGCCCTAGCGCGCTTCCCAAGTTTAGGTATTTCTCCGCATCGACCACGTGACCAGACGCGCGCAATGCTAGACATCGACGAGCGCCGCGCGTGCGACGGGTATACTATAGCGCGCTCAAGCTGTGCATTTTACCTTGATACTTAAATTAGATAAACTTACGTTACTTTGATTAGTAATCATTGTTTACAGTATTTTGCGTAAAATTGAGTTTGCAGTTTATAACTTTGATACTTGTAGTCTTGTACTAACTGAATTTAGTACTAACTATGTAATTAAAATTATTTTCCTATGTACTTATTTCCTTTGATAATAATAATCAACTTTCCTTAATAATACCTACTTATTTTGTTGCTATTTTAGTACTGAGTTTCTATTATAATAATAGTTTTCATTTCACGGTCACGTTCGATGGTATCAATTCTAATGAAGCGCCAAAAATATGTATACACTACCTTAATATTGAGAAATAGTACATTGTGCATCTAGGGCGGTAAGAAGGGCATTACTTACGAGGGTCTATTGAAGCCCGACGCCGTAGGCGGAGGGCTTTAAATGACCCGAGTTAGTAATGCCCTTACTGCCCGTGGTACACACAATGTTTTTCATCACATTTGCGAGGAAATAAATAAACTCTATACAGGTAAAGAAACAATAATGATAAGCGGTAGTGTAGTTGCACAGTCCACAGTACTCCGGAGTGAGTGCGTGCTGCGAGCGCGTGCGGGGCGGGTCCTCCGCGAGCTCCACGCGGGCGGTAAAGTAGTATGAGAATCCTTTAAAACCATGGGAATAATACAGCTCTTTAAGTGTAAGTATGCTTGCATATAATATCACCATTTACGAGCAGGTGTGATGAAAATAAGATTGTGTACGTATATCATAATATATTTCTGGTAGTACATTTTTATAGATGTTATTAGATTTGACTGTACAAATGCGCAAAGTTGTTGTCAAGCTATCGTGTTAATATTGAGAATTGAGACCCGACCCGACCAAGCGAAAGCTTTAAAAATTTAAATCTTGAGAATCTTGGTTTTAAGGTATGAGAGTTAGACAAACTTTACTGCGAAGTGAAACACAACATTTCTCATCACATTAGTCAGGAAATTGTTAATGATCGTTATTTCCAAGTTAATTTCTATTTCTTTTTATTTTTATATTATAAGTGCATATAGAACAAAACACTTAAATATTCCGAAATATTTTTTTCCGATTTTCATAATCCCAATTTTTATAATTCTGAATTTTTATAAATCCTATACATCAAATTTCCGTATTTCACATTCTCAATATTAAAAATCCGATAGCGACTTAAACGAATACAAAAAAATCCAATTTTTTATATTCCGAAAATAATTTATCCGAATTCAAAATTCCGAAAACATAATATTCTTTCGGAATTACGGTGGTTCGGTAACTTCGTAATTTTGGAGATTCGGAGTTATGGAAATCAGAAAAAAAACTCGCCAGCATTCGATGGGGCCAGGCGGCCTTGTTCCCGCGTAAGCTGTGGATCAGAGTTCGATCCTCGGCTTAAGCTTCCGATGTTGTTGATTTTTTTCTTTAGTTTTATGACATCTATTTCAATTTATAACATGACAATATGTTTATGGTCGTTGTTAATCCATAGTTGTCACCACCCACGTAGACAATGACAAACCATGATTAGCAAACTGGCTTCAACCTACAAAAAATACAGCAAATCAACGTGCCATGTTTTTTTTTTTACCCATATAGAGGGATTTCGTAATAATAACATAGTGGTTCCGAACCTACTTTGGTACATCACTACGCATAGCAATACTTACTTCAACATTATAAATGCGTAACATTACTTTTAAGCTTCCCAAGCTTTTGCCAAGTTCTCAAACACGGTAAGTATAGTGTAAACCGGTACTTAGTCTCCAGGTTTTAATTACCAGCTAGTCTACTTGTGTTCAACCAGACAATGCATTTGATTTCAAACATGGTACGTATAGTGTAGGCCGTTACATAGTTCCTGGCCTAGCCATCTAGTTACGTATCCAGGTATTTGTCACCACCCGGTCTACGAGTGCTCACCAAGACAATGCATTTGAGCTCAAACACGGTGCATCTAAGGTAAACCGTTACATAGTTCCTGACCCAATATTCTGGTTACGTTTCCAGGTCTTAATTACCAGCTGGTCTACTTGTGCTCAGCAAGACAATGCATTTAAGCTCAAACACGGTACGTATAGTGTAAGCTGTTACAAAGTTGCTGGGCCAAACTTCTGATTACGTCTCCAGATCTTTGTCACCAGCCGGTCTACGAGTGCTCACCAAGACAATGCATTTGAGCTCAAACAAGGTGCATCTAAGGTAAGCCGTTACATAGTTCCTGACCCAATATTCTGGTTACGTTTCCAGGTCTTAATTACCAGCTGGTCTACTTGTGCTCAGCAAGACAATGCATTTAAGCTCAAACACGGTACGTATAGTGTAAGCTGTTACATAGTTGCTGGGCCAAACTTCTGATTACGTCTCCAGATCTTTGTCACCAGCCGGTCTACGAGTGCTCACCAAGACAATGCATTTGAGCTCAAACACGATGCATCTAAGGTAAGCCGTTACATAGTTCCTGACCCAATATTCTGGTTACATTTCCAGGTCTTAATTACCAGCTGGTCTACTTGTGCTCAGCAAGACAATGCATTTAAGCTCAAACACGGTACGTATATTGTCAGCTGTTACATAGTTCCTGGCCCAAACTTCTGGTTACATCTCCAGATCTTTGTCACCAGCCGGTCTACGAGTGCTCACCAAGACAATGCATTTGAGCTCAAACACGATGCATCTAAGGTAAACCGTTACATAGTTCCTGACCCAATATTCTGGTTACGTTTCCAGGTCTTAATTACCAGCTGGTCTACTTGTGCTCAGCAAGACAATGCATTTAAGCTAAAACACGGTGCGTATTGTGTAAGCCGTTACATAGTTCCTGACCTAGCCTTCTGGTTACGTATCCAGGTCTTTGACACCTGGTCTTCAAGTGCCGCGACAAGTCTTATGTGAACGGTTACAGAACCAGCACTGTCTTCTGATTACATCACCTAGTCCTAATCAGCAATTACTAGCTGTTTTTAACGGCGGTTTCCAGGTCTTACCAACAACTTACTACGAAAACATCACGTCCTGGTCACCAGCTGATGATTATTAAAAAAATTTACTATAGCTAATATATAAACAACAATTAAATCATCAACACAAATAGAAATCGAACTTATCAAGTATCTTGATCGGTTGGTCGCGGTATCACCGTCTATCTTATCTTTTTAGATATGTCTTTCTCTTTTTAATCATCTCTTTCTCTTTCTCGCAAACTTCACTCGTAAAAAGAAGGCCCGCGGAGCAAAGCGATACGTCCACTCTCTAGAAGGCATGGGGCCAGACTGACGAGCACGCGCCGCGCGCAATCTTATAAACGGGGTTTTGATAAAAAATCTAAATAAATATTATTTCGTTGTTTTTGACACTTTTTTTTATTAAATGGAGTAACCAACGAGTTATAGTCTCATAAAAATGACAATCTGAACCATTTACTGCGAAAGTATAATACTAAAACACGCCGTGAATTTTGCAAAAATTGCGTAGTTTTCATCAGTAAGTTTAGTTAAACAGAATCTGAAATTTACTAGTTTTGCACAATACAAAAGTTAGATAGTGTAATGTTCTTTCGTAAACCAGTTTTGTTTTGTATAAGATCATTACAGTGTAGGAATAGAGTGACGTATAAGACAACATGTTTCGGCAAATTTCAACAACGGCCGCGAAAGAATTGGCTAGAATTGCATATAATTATCTAAAACTTGTAAATGTCGATAATACAAAATTTGACTTATGAGTTGTTTATTATGTACATATAAATATTTTGATCTAAAAGTCTAACAATCACATAGTACATCGAGCCCGAAAACCGCGTAAATCATTGATTTCGCGCTTTTGTGGTATAAACGCTCTTAATGTTATTATTAGGTATTATAATTAAAACGTATAAAATGTATATGGACCTGGTCTGAAATAAATATTCTTATTCTTATTCTTATAAAGTTTTTTTATAATAATATAAATAAAATTAAAGTCTTATTAGATTGATACTAACCGTACTCCAGTTTTGTCGTCATACGACTTAGCCTTATCTTTGTCGGCCGCACTGAGGTCTGCATCTTTCAAGAACTTGAGCTCCGGATCGATGTACACCACTTTATTTAGTTCCTGAAAAGAAAACTGACAGTTAGACACATCAAATATGGAGGGGAACAAGTCTTCGTCTTCCTAACTTATGCCTAGAGTTGTGCTCGGTCTTTGAAGGGAGCGCTCCCATCTCGTTCAATCGGTCAAAGGAACTAGTCCGGTCTTTTAGGTCTTTAGTTCGTTTAGTTCAGCGCGAATTTTGACGTCTGGGAATGAGTGACCGGTTTAGGCCCATACAGAGCGCGGTACTAATGCTCTTCACCGCGGGTATTTGCGTTTTGCTTCTCGGCACTAATTAAATTTTGCTACGTTGCGAGCGAGAGGCAAAACGCAAACACCCGATGTGTGGTGAAGGCTATTCGTATGAACGTTTTAATGGTTTTCGCTCCGTCTGAACTAAACTAAAGACCGAGGACCGGTTTAACTTTTACCGAGGAACTAGTTCCTTTCGGTCCGTGATGGGATTTCATTCCTTTTAGTTCTTAGTTCCTGACCGACGCAGGCCTATATGCCATGGCTCAGGGAGACTGGCTTTGGCAACTGATGTAGGCGCTAGTATAACGAAAGCGCTGCCATCTACCGTCCCAACCCAGACACTAAAGGCCTTATTGAGATTAATCCGGTTTCACGTCTCAACGTGTCACGTCAACGATTGTTTGCCAACGTCGTAGTATATAGTAGTTTATGCAACAGTGATATAATAAGGGTTATTAACCCTTAAATACATGCATCCTAAAACATCCTAAGTGACAACCAAATTCATTTCAAATTAAGAACTTACGACGATATGACAAAGTCTACATTCCAAGAGAACTTGATTGTCACTTGTCTCGTTTCTGTGTCATCAATGCATCATCATGCATTTAAGGGTTAAACCATGAGGGTCACCGTTACAAAACGAGACTTTTTTGTAATAATAGACCCGAGAGTTTTAAGAACCAATTATGAGCTGTTGCATACGCCAGTTTTTCTACGACAGCTAAAATAGCGTAAAAAGCAAAATCTAGAAACGTGGCAGATGTTCCCTAGAACATGTTGTGCCCACTATAGAAATTAAAAAAAACAACAACAGTGCTGATATATTGTATGAAAATCCATAGGAGCAGTGTTCTTATGGAATACCATAGACAACGTTATAATGTATACTTTTGAATATCGCTGTCAGTCATCTAATTGACAGATAGAAGCACGGAAGAATAACTAAAGCATGGAAGTAGTACAAAAACTGTCAAATGACAACAGTTTGGAGCTGTCTTGAAATTGGCAGTGGATTTCGCAAATGTCGTAAGTCTAACCTAATAACGTGCCTCTAACGACATTCGATAAATTCACTATCAAAATATGCGACTACTTTAAGTTGTAATACATTGATACCGACTACCAAATTACAACGACGTATTTAACTTGGCTGCTTGGACGAATTGCATCAAAAGCGATAAACAAAACTGTTGTCAACCTACAGAATCGGAGAAATAACAAACATATTTACATCTCTTTTTGACACGTCCTTTAATTGGTGAGGAAGCGAAGGACGGGTTTATGACTTTGATGTTCTTAGTATTGACGGGGGGCTTGGATAGAAGTGTTGGAGTAGAAAACATATGTAAACTCACATTCACCCCGTTCCCGCTTCGTCCAGCGCGAACCGTTACCTACGCCGGTCTGTCTCTGTCTGCCCGACGCAGACGAAACATGTCACGCCTATTATGATAAAAATACGTGAGTGTTAACCGTTGCAATATAATAAACTTACATTGCTGTATATATTAGGGCCAGTGCTGCCCTGCAGCGTCCACATGCGCACCGTGTCGTCGCTGGAACACGTGAGGAAGGTTCCGGGCGGGAGGGTGCCGGCGCCGGTCGCCATGTCGACGCCCCATATGCATGCGGAGTGGTAGAGGGCGGAGTGGGATTTACCCACCTGTAAAAAAATATATATTATAGGGACAATAGGCTAGACGACTGAAAAAATCTATTTAGTCCGTCTTTTAGATAATAAAAAAATATTGTACACGTATTTTTTCTTTTGTTCGTCAAATCAAAAATGACAAAAATACAGTGCGTTAAAGTGTCGCGTAATGTCACTCCTAGGTACAATTCTTACCTAGGAGTGACGTCACAAGCCCCCACCCCGGAACTTTGATGCACTTTATCTTCGCCAATTTTAGTTAAATTGAAAAAGGAAAAAATACGTGTCTAATAATTTTAGATAATGTCACTTACGGACTAATTAGAAAATTAGTTTTTCAACCTAGTCGTCTTCCCTATTACACAAATCAACCTAGTCCCATGGTAAGCTCAATAAGGCTTGTGTTGTGGGTACTAGGCGACGATACATATAATAGACAGATACATATAAATACTTAAATACATGGAAAACATCCATAACTCAGGAACAAATATTCGTGATAAACACAAAAATAAATGCCCTGACCAGGATTCGAACCCGGGACCTCCTGCTTCGTAGGCGGGGTCACTACTAACTAGGCTAGGAGGCCGTTAAAAAATGTTATAGTCTATTTACGTATAAAAACAAGAAAGAAAAAAGGAAGGCTGGCGGCATTGCCAGGCAGTCTGCCCTTACAAACCATGTGCAAATTAACCCCAAAGCCAACAGAGCTGAGAGTTATTTGATAAGTATTTTTATTTACTTATTTTCTTTATATGGACACCAAGTTGAATTCCATTGCAGAACTGAGATATTTAGACTTTTGTGAGTCAATAATTGGTACTTAAATGCACCCGAGTGGCATGCGTAAAGCAATTAAAAAAGACGGCAAATTAAAATATATTTTCCTAATTAACTATTTACCTAATAGTTGTTTTAATTGTAATATTTCCTCACATTGTTTGAGAAAAGCAATATACAAGCCTCGGCCGGAAGAGAGATTGCAGAACTTGTTTAATCTGAACTCGGCCAGCAATCCCTTACTTCACGGCCTCTACAGTAATGTACTATTAACGTGATTTCTAATAAGAACCGCCAGCTCTATTGATTCTATTAAGTGCCCCATATTTTCTTTACCTATTCCGTTACCATTTCATAAGATTTGTATGGCGGTATGGGAATTGAAAGTTTTAAAGATATATGGAAAGTTTGGGACAACATTTTTTTCGTGTTAGGATTGAAAGAGATTGCGATTTTGAGTACAAACCACACAAAAAATACCCATTATATAAAAGTGGGGGAAGACATCTTTGAAAAAGAAAACACTAACTTTTAAACAGGCTTTTTAAAATTAGTGTTTGACAAGTTTATTATTTGCCCCTCTTTCTAGTAATCCCATTTGTTTCCACTATAACTCTAACTCGCTGACTAGTGAAAAAGACTTCAACGCGCTCTCGGCAGCCCCAGCAGCACTTAAACTTTAAATAGATACAGTTAGTAGGTGTGCTCACCCGCTTGATATCTCTGACGTCCCACACGTACAGACTGTGGTCGTTGTAAACGCAGGTGAGCTTGTGGTTCCTGTCGTCGTATGTGAGGGCGATGGCGTCTGGATATCGGGCGTTGGGCGGCACGGTAAACATGTGGCTGTCAACATAAAAAGTACTTAGTAATAAAATAGTTATTTATTATACGAGGGGGCAAAGTTGTTGTTTAACTCTCGGGCTTATATTGAGACCCGAGCAAGCGAAAGATTCCAAAATTAAGCCACGAGCGTAGCGAGTGGTTCAATAACTGGAATCTGGAGCTTTACGAGGGTCTCAAGGCACGAGAGTTGAACAAACTTTGCCGCCGAGTGTAATACAACATTTTTCCCCTCACTATTGCGAGGAAAATACAGACTAAATACGATTATAAATCTTATCCACATGTCTTATCACATCTTGAAAAAACCATCAAAAATCAATTTCAAAGTTTGTCATAGAGTAGGTACGGTCCTGGTACTTAAGATATTGCCAACAGCTTACCAAGTGCGGGATAAGACATGACCAATTTAAGCTGTGACCTCCGATTGCGCATATTTACTGTGGGCATGTATAGGACTCACTTATACTGGACTGGTGGTAAGTGATAGGAATTAGATTAGGTACTTTGCCCCACATGTGGATAAAATGCGTTTTTCCACGCTAGTTTTAAAGGACATAACAGTGCTTTCCGAGCTAGTGAGGGGAAAATCATATTATGGGCCTGGCGTGTTATATCGAACAGGAGTGCATACAATTTGTATTCATTCACTTCAAATAAATGTGTTGTTTTTTTTATATAATTTCTACCGTTATCGTTTCACACACGATCTCAAATCCAAAAATCGAGAAGATCGCGTTTCGTTGACGTCGAGAACGGCCCATTTACCTTATATTATGCCCCTGCGCTACATCTACTCCCAGATAATGCGTTCTCGGTAACGTAGTGACGTATTGGAGGGAGTCCGGAGCGAAGCACCGCACCAGGCCCTCCGCGCAACCGACGAAGATGTACCCGGCGCCAATCGACATGCAGTTTGCTGACGTCGTCTGCGGAAGGGAATGAAACGTCATTATTTAATATTGTCTTCTGTTACCGCGATTGTTATTCATTGAAATTAAACACTTTAGAACGGATTAATCGCGTTTATTAACACCATGACAGAGCCCTTTACAGTACTCGTTTTCACAGGGTTAAGATAAGTGATGAGTTTACATCGTAACCCTGTGAAGACGAGTTCTGTAAAGGGCTCGAAACGTAGTGTCATGGTATTAATAAACGCGATTAATCCGTTCTAAAGTGTTTAATTTCAACGTCATTATTTGCATAAATAAAGCATAGGTAACAGTGGCACCTTCATAACGCTAGTCGACGAAAAACAGTACATCATCATCATCATCATCATTTCAGCCGAAAGACGTCCACTGCTGAACATAGGCCTCCCCCAAAGATTTCCACAATGACTGGTCCTGCGCCACCCGCATCCAGCGGACTCCTGGGCCTACCCACGCTGCCCCTTCCGGTACGCGGTCGCCACTCGAGAACCTTTCCGCCCCAACGGCCATCGGTTCTACGTGCAATGTGCCCCGCCCACTGCCACTTAAGTTTAGCGATTCGGAGAGCTATATCGGGTACTTTGGTTCTGCTGCGGACGCTGCGGTCTCATTTCTGATACGATCTCGCAGAGAGACTCCTAGTATAGCTCTCTCCATTGCCCTTTGGGTGACTTTGAGCCTTCTTATGAGGCCCATTGTAAGCGACCACGTTTCAGTACCGTATGACGTATGACGTTTCAGTAGTCGACGAAAAACAGTAACTGTCATATAATTCCAATTTTCAAAATAAAACCTTGAAATTTTGGAAAAATTCTCCGCGTCGAGCGGCACGAACCCACGACCTCTCTGAACATCGGTTAGATGAAACCATCATTTTATATAAATGTCATTAAAAGAAATTCGCCTGTCCTATTTTTTCTATGATGACTAGGTTGAAAAAGTATTATTCTATTTATTCCGTCAGTTTAATTATCCATAATTATTAGACACATATCTTTTTTTTTCAAATTAACTGAAATTGATAAAGATGAAGAACATCAAAGTTCCGGAGTGGGGGCTGGTGACGTCACTATTCGGTTAGAATTGTACCTAATTGTGACGTCACGCGAAACTTTAATGCACTGTATTTCTACTGGACTCATGCCTCGTAAAGTAGGCACTGTAAAATATATCTTATCTCGTTATCTTGTCTCGTTAACTTTATTGGAGAATTGAGACTCCGCTGGCACTATAGAAGTGCAGCTATCTTACAATAGATGTCGCTAGGCGCTTAACACGAACAAAGGATATAGTAAAAAACAATCGTGTGTTTTTTTATACCAAGATGGCAAACAAGCCTTCGGCCTTTGTAAGTGGCTAACGACCCCGACGGACGCTAAGTGAGCGTTTTTCAAAATGAAACCCGAAAACCTTATTCTTCCAGATCTGGACTTGCTTGGGCGTATTCAAAAGAATCACGAGCTGATTCGATCCTTATAATAAAAAAGTACCCCTCCGACGGGACTAGAACCCGCGACTCTGCGATACACGCCCATCGCTCAGCCAAATGAGCTACCAAGACCACACATGCGGATTAGAACTCTGGGATACACAGCCATCGCACAGCCAAATGAGCTACCAAGACCACAAATGCGCCTTTGTATCCGGGCAGTAATGTTGGCAACACGACGGGACGAACGAGGTCATTAATTTTTCCACTCCTTTCTTTCTAAGATAGATTAATTATTAGGACTCATTCAAAAATCATGTGATCATTTTTGGGGGGGAGGGGGTCAAAGAAATATCACGATTGATCACGATGGGGGAGGGGGGAGTCCAAACCACATCACGTGTACTTTTTTTCACACAGCATAATAACACAGAACAACGAAATTTCATAACAATCTATAAACCAACCAACATAAAAATCTCGCATCAAACTTTCGACTCAAAAATCACTCGAAAACTCCACGTGATCTTGATGGGGGGGGGGGGGGGTAGCGTGTTAAGATCACCAACTATCACCAAGGGGGAGGGAGGGGTCAAAATAAGGCCAAAAAACGATCACATGATTTTTGAATGAGCCCTTAGAGGTTAGCCTAGTTTAGTAGCTACTGACCCTGAGCTCGACCCACTTGTCCAGCAGCCTCCGGCCGTTGAACTCGCACAGCAGCCCGCCGCGCGTGATCGCGAACGTGCTGTCGGCGGCGGCGCCGCGCCCGCACGCCACGTCGCAGAACTCGTTGTCCTTCTGCTCGCCAAGGATGGCCGAGCGGCCCATCAGCGGGACTGGCTCTTTGAACTGAAACATTACACTCAAAGTACTAATCGTTCCGATTCACGTCGAGTTACCTCCGCTACTCGCCACTAGATGGCGCTGAATTCAAAGTCGAGTTAACCGTCACTTTGTTTTTGTAAATATTTTATTATTTACACGAATATATGTCGTAAGCCAGTACACAACTATGCCTATGAATGGGTAACCGCAGATAGTCTTTATACCCTTTATCTATACCTTGAAAAAAAAATGTGTGACCTGAAAAAAAAAACAATATCAGGACACCCGATTCGGGCCTCCGAAATACAAAAAAAAATGTTGTTGGTGTGATTTGTGCGTGAAATTATAACTAACCTTAGCGTTCCTGGAATACTCGAGGTACCAGAACTTGACATGCCTGAAGCCGACTGTGACGAAATAATTGCCGTTCTCTGAGAAGCTCACAGCTTTCACGCGTGACGACACCTGTTGAAAGACATGAAAATAAGTTTTAAACAAGTTTCACGTATATCAACACCTGTAAATTCAAAATGCCTGTCAATCATTGTTTTAGGGGCATTTTCTTATTAATCTAAATTTTTATAGAAATCAATAGGTAATTGATCTGAATATTCTGGATTCGATGATCTTATAGTAGATATTTATTACTCTTTCAATAAATAGTTGTATAATGCATATTTCTTTTTAAAATAAATATTTGTACAATGCATATTAATTTTTAAAGAAAACTACTTTTTTCCTTTGCATTAAATCACACTTAACTAACATGATATTAATAAGTAAATCAACTATACCTTATTACTAGCCAGTTTCAAATTCGCCCGCCAGTCCCACACGTTGACGATCATGTCATGTTGTGAACCCACTGACACGAGGTACTTCGACGATGTTGAGAAAGCCTGGAAGAGATGTTTAGTAATAAGCGCCATCTGTTGCTGAGTGGAATGAACTAAATAGTGCTACAATTTAAACTTTCAAATCTTATTTCTTATTCATTTGAGATACGTGACAACGCGGTATGCGACATTTATTTCAGCTTTTCATAATTTTAGTCTGTTAGATTACTTTTACAACATTAAATAATGATTGAAACACACTTACAACGCAATTGACTCCATGCGTGTGCCCGGGGAACTCTCCAATCTGCACCGCTCCTGATGCCGTCGGGTCCTGGAAACAATTTCTTTATTAATAAAGTAACTATCACTTCTCATCTAACATCGGGGTTTTCGGAGCGGGAACGTTTGACATTAGCTAAAGACTAAGATAGGTCATTTTTTACATGCTTTTGTTCAGTATGCCCCAACCCTTGAATTTATAAACATGTTTCTTAGTTGTTCTTAAATCTGGTAAAAGCTTTTATTTACAGAAATTGTAGTTTAGTTGTAAACAGTAATTATCTGATTTTGCGGGTAATTTTGACGCGTCCACCTACCATCGTCATTTAATTTTACGCGTGCTCTTGCAATTAGATCTGTCCCGCTCTCTTTTGCTCGCGCATATGGATTCTTAACATGCTTCTACCTTTAATACTGCTGCTAATCAACCGTACTTATGTGGAGTTAGTTCCTGTTCACGCCATTAGATAGCGCTAAACTCAATCTTGCATCAACCGTCACTGTTAAACGTTTTTAGACATTCACGTTTCAGCGCTCGCTTTCAGTAACTCAGCGCCACTTAGTTTGTCACAGCTACTAGTATTTTTTACTCATGTCGAGTTAGCTCCTCAGTTTGCCTCTAGATGGCGCTAATTTCAAACTTAAGTCAACCGTCACTTCTAAACGTACCTGTAGGTCCCAAACCCGCACAGCGGGGGCGTGCCCGCACTCGCCGGTAGCCAGATATCTCCCATCGGGACTGAACGCGACGCATGTGACGCTTTTTCTTGACGCATTGAGCACGTGGGTCTGCCTGTTCTTGCGCGCGTTGTAGAGGACCACGGTGCATCTGGAATGGGAAAGGTGAAATGATTATTTGTAGCAGTGCATCTTATATCTAGATAGAGCGGGCTAAAATAGCGCACCTCATTCTGACTTCTGGTATACAGACTGTTCTTGACATTTGCTTTAACTTCGTCATGTGGCTTGGTATAATTAAGGAAACTGAATGGAATAGTTAGTTTTATTAAATTCGTTAATTTATGTTTTTTTTATTTCTCATACAACCTCTAATGTAAAACGGGCATTAGAATTCACTTTAGGTACTAAGTAAGTGACAACTATGACATATAAATGTCATGTCGAATACTCATACTCCGTTTTTTGCATGTGTCCCAATCCCAATTGCAAATCCCATATAAGATAAAATTAAATTAGTCTTTATTTTCTAAATGGAGCTAATTAGAATACCAGTGTCTTTGAGAAATTAACTTAATTTAAGCCCAGCTTAGTCCCAGCCCTGCTCACCTTGGTCACTTTTTCTGTAGTATATGACATCTCTTAGACTTTATAACTTAATTTAAGTTAAGAATGCCTTGAATTTAAAGCAATTGCTCTGAAACACGTTGTATATTGTATAGATCCCAGACATCCAATTAACAGATGTTGTCAACCAGTTTTGTGGTTGGTTGTTACAATGTCAAGGGTATCACAAAACATTTCACGGTTCGTTATTTTTGCAAATGGACATTTCATTGGAGCCAGCTCTGAGATATTAACGAGGCTCAAATTATGAATACTCCCGGCACGTGCTTGTGTTACGTATTTATTTTCCCAAAGTAAAATAAGTTGGCAGTTACTCGTACTCCGCCATTAAAACGTTAAGCTTTTCTCTTATGCTACGAGCATAAGGTGAAATAAATAAAGTAGGTAAACCCCGAATAAGTGAAGCGAGGGAAGCCCGCTCGCAAATTTATATTTCAATTTCGTATAATCCGTATCAAATTCTGGCACGGGGCTTTAGATAGTCCAGCATCCGACAGCGAAATACGTAGCTCATAATGTACGAGTGTAACGGTATTAACGTCAGTCAAAGTCAAACGTCAGTCGTAAAAAACTGTACCTAGAAAAAAAAAGTGGAATTACGACTTTATGTTACCAATAATCTAAGTACGATAATTGTACTGTATACCTTTATACATATACTAGGCTTACCCTGCGACTCATTCTGCGCAGAAGTCGTTGAAACCTTCAAAACTCTTTTCACCCCCTTAGAGGTGAATTAAAGAAACCCTAATGTACAATATTTAAAAAATATGTGTCTAATTTGATGATTTTAACGTTTCAGGCTGTGCGTTCATAGTCATTCTCTAAATAACACAGACCCGTTTTACATATTAGGTAACGAGAATACTCGTATTTCCTCGCATGTTTGATTAGACTACGATGCATTTAAATAAATACTCGAATAAAGTGTGACAGAAATAAGTAGACATTTATGGGGGGGGGGGGGCGCCACTGTTTCGCATTGCTTATTGTACATCTAATTCTGTCGTATAGTTGCGAGCAGTAAGTTTACTTGACAGATGTTTGTTTACGATAATAATTACATTTGACCAGAGAACTGGTGTGGTTTAAGAGAGGTATGGGATGGGCACAGCGGATGCATATCGTTTAGTGTGGTAGGGCACAGCACAACGAATGTCGTCTCGCTCAAATCTGGAGCAGAGCCCATCTGGGGAAGTACCGCCACCTTACAGAAAACCGCAGTTTAATAACACTAGACCCTACTCATAGTGCCGTGTTTCTGTTGGTGAGTAAGGTCGCCAGAGCTCCAAGAGGATTCACTGTGTTGACAGCTGGGGCAAAGCTTGCCCCTTTAGTTGTCAACAAAGCGAGTCCTCCTTTTTTTTAAGGGCCGGCAACGCGCATGTAACACCCCTGGAGTTGCAGGCGTCCATAGGCTACGGTAACCGCTTACCATCAGGCGGGCTGTATGCTTGTTTGTCACCGTCTTAGTATAAAAAAAGGATTGCGTTTAGTTCCGCATTATTTAAATTCTACCATTTATTGTCGCACTGTGTACACGTACCTACTTCGAAAGATTATTTTTTACCACATAACATGTAAATGCTAAACAAGTGAAGCGAGCCCCACTCGCAATTTTGTATTTCAATTTCGTATAATCCATATCAAATTCTGGCACGTGGCTTTAGATAGTCCAGCATCCGACAACGAAATGCGTAGCTCATAATGTATGAGCAACGAATGGTAACGGTAATCATGTGGACGTTGTTATTTTATGCGCTATAGAAAAGTAAATCAAAAATAGAATTGTGAAATCAAGAAGTTAAATAATTTCCAAAAAAACATTGATACGAGCTGGGGTTTGAACCCGCGACCTTCGGATTGAAAGTCGCACGCCTATGCCAGAGCTCAAATATAAACCACTTCGTTCGTTCGTCTATTTCCCTCCCTATCGCACTCGCATATTCGAGCGACAAAGAGGCAAATAGCCTCCTCTAGAGGTAGGGCCTCCTCAGCTCAGTAAACCGTATGATTAACTTATTAGCCTAACCTAACCCGACCTTGATGACCCCTTAATTCAGCCCCCTCTTTAAAGATTAACAGCATCAAACATCAACTCACACCCCAGGGATATCATAGGCTTGTAATTAGTATCTTAATTAACACCCACACAGGACAGATTGTAACTTGAAGTGCTAATAAAATAAAGAGTTGATGCAGAGCCATGTTGGCGTGATATTTTCGTACATATTAAAAGACTAATGACGTTATTCATTAACGCAGTTTTTTTTCTAATCGCCTATGAGATGAGGTCAGTAATCCACAGTGGGATGCAGGCCTACGCCGTTTCGCGGCGCATTACTTTTGCCGCAAGCTAGCGAGATGAGATGATCAACCTGCGACGTTGCGGACATGCCATAGATCACCTGCTCTAGATGGAGCGTGTAAGATTTAAAGTTGACACGCAATAATAAAAGGGATGGAACTTGAAATAGTCTCACTTTTCATTTCTCTCATTTTCAACATTGGAAAAACGAATGACCTCGGGCGAGACTAGAACTCGCGACTCTCAGAAACATGCCCATCGCTCTGCCAACTAAGCTACCGAAACTCCGTGTCCCCAATTTCTTCACCATATCCCTCATAGGCGCCGTTGGGAGGCGCTTAGCGATATCTACTAAAAGATTCTTAATCGGCTAGTGGAGTCTCAAGTTCATATTAAAATAAAACTTCATCACTAAATATGCGCTACCCCATACTAACATCGCTGTCAATGGACTTCCATTGACGGCAATCTTAAATTAACGTATTTATAAACAGAAACATGTGCGAACAATAACAAATTTCTTAGAAAAAAGGAAAAATGGAAAAAAAATTAACCTCGGCTGAGACACACGTTACCCGTCTCGCTCGGATTCTCATAGAAAATGTAGACCAAAAGTGTAAAAGTCGAGTAGAAACTTGAAGTATTCAGGTTATTTATTACTCGCATCTCCAGATTCGTATGGTAATGAATGTTGTTTTGATGCTTGAAACGGAACGTCAGTACAGACTGAATGAGCCGTTACTTAGGAAATAAGAAGATGACAGTTGTCGGCGTTGGTAGGTACAGACGCAGGTTTTGGTGTTTTGTTTATTGAGCTGAGGATATGTCAGAAGGATACTAGTTGAAATACAGAAGAGACGTAAAACATAATTTGTAAACATATTAATAATAAATAAGTGATTTAAAAAAGAAATCTTTTATTGACAAACATTACACGTATAAAATATACGTAAGGTTAACGAGTGGTTCTGCAATAAAACAATTTCGGGGGTGCGCCCCGATGCGGCTTCGTATCAACTCGTATAAAAATAAAATGCGCGCACGTACGATGAACGTGGGTGTCTTTTGTATACGCTTCATAAAGCGGAATCTATTGGTGGCAATCCGTGATATTTGCCAACTGCATTTTAATATAGGTCAAGAGGTTGGCATATCGTTTGGAAATAAGAGGTAAAACCATTTCTTGGCACCAAATATGCCTGCGGCAAGTGATGAATGTATATTTTCGGATACCTTAAAAGGCTTTTACATTTTTGCTAAAATAACAAAGAAACACAGGATTATGTCCCTTACGAAATGCTTTGGCCTTAACTTTTATCTTAAAGCAAAAACATCTGTGAACGATATCAAATAAAAAAAAAATAAGGAAAAATGGAAAAATTCATGTCCCCGGGCGGGACTCGAACCAGCGACTCTGAGATACCAGCTCATCGCTCTTCCAACTGAGCTACCGAGACCACACCCGTGGCCCCGAATTTCTCCACCATATCCGTCGTCCCACCCCCGCCCCCGCCCGAGAGCATGTTTTTTTTATTATGAAACAAACAGTCTTACATAAAAAAAATCACAAATTATTTTCTTATTTCTAGACCTATAGTTTTCAGAATTTTCACATTTCCTTAATTAAAACTGAACCCGATTTTGCACGTAAGTACCTACATATTTTACTTGGCTCTATGTTTTAAACACTTTTTTTAATTAAGTTATAGAACAGTTAAATATATATAGATATCTTTTAATTTAATATTTTCATTAAACGGCCTCCTAGCCTAGTTGGTAGTGACCCTGCCTACGAAGCAGGAGGTCCCGGGTTCGAATCCTGGTCAGGGCATTTATTTGTGTGTTTATCACGAATATTTGTTCCTGAGTTATGGATGTTTTCTATGTATTTAAGTATTTATATGTATCTATCTATTATATATATCGTCGCCTAGTACCCACAACACAAACACACCTTTGATAAACATGTTTTTTGAATAATTCGTCCTACTACGAGGGATGGAGAATAGATGTTTATGCTTTAGACGGCATCGGCGTTCTCTGGTACTTGGAACTCTGAAAAGGGGTATTTTTTCACATTCCCTTGCTTTTGCCTAGTTTGGCATATTCAATTAAATTTAAAGCCAAGTCATGAAAAATTAGTGGTTCGCCCCGACCAAACTGACCTGAACTCGCGACCCTATCTCGGCAACCCCTTGACCGATTTAGCTCATCTTCGAACTTAAAAATTCTATTTATCTCATCTAACCGCCTGTCAAATCTCACGACGATCCGACCAACGATACTCGAGTTATCGTCGAATAAACATGCAAATAAAAAATCGCTTAATTGACGAAGTTCGACATAATTTTCCTAGAAAGTCTTCATAAAGCTAAAAAACTCTCGGGTCTATTATTACAAAACTCGACTTCGTCTCGTTTTGTAACAGCGACCATTAAGTTTTTTTTTATACTACGACGGTGACAAACAAGCATACGGCTCGCCTGATGGTAAGCGGTCGCCGTAGCCTATGGGCGCCTGCAACACTAGGGGTGTTACATGCGTGTTGCCGACCCTTTAAAAAAAGGAGGATTCGCTGTGTTGACAGCCAAACGGGCCAAGGGCTTTGCTCCGTGGTCCTCAGCTGTCAACACAGCGAATCCTCTTGGAGCTCTGGCGACCTTTCTCACCAGCAGAAACACAACACTATGAGTAGGGTCTAGTGTTATTTAAGTTTTAAGAACCCTTTGCTTATTATATGTCACTGTTGCATAAACTACTATTTCCTTAATAAACTGCTTACAACACGTGATTTGGGTGTTGTCAGCTTCTAAACGGTCACCCAATTTGACATCGTTAGTGAGAAAACACCGATTTACAGACTGGTGTTAACAGCCAAACACCATGTATGTATATACATGGTGTTGCCTGTTAACTGTTTGTCTGCGACCGTGAGAGAGGACGTCGCGTCCGTCATACTGACACGGTTATGGCGCGGGTTTGTGAACGAGCGGAGCGATTAGCGGGGCGATATAAAACAAGTATTTTTGTGGCGTTCACGGGGGCGTTTGTTTTCATGGCAACAGAAGTTTACTTGACTGTTTTGGAAAATGTTGTTTGTGTCTACTCTTTAATATCGGGTTGGAGGTAAAATCCGATAAGTCCAGATTATTTTTCATGGAAATATTTAAGAACGTTGCGTCAGTTGCATATAGTTAAAGTTCGAACATGAGCCGGCCAAGGGGTTGCAGAGATTCAGTTAGTTCATGTTCGGGGCGAACCGCTAATGGCAAGTTTTATATATAATTTATATTAATGGTATATACCGCAAAAATAGTATGTTTTACCGCAAACCGTAAACGTGCGTTACCTCTGCCACACTTACGTAGGTACGAAGCCACAAGTGCGAAGGCTTCGAGTTATCGAGGTTCGAGATAGGTTTGAATCGATACCAATGCGTTCGCCGACGGGAAACCTGTGTCTGTGGTGGTGTAACCTAGCACACGGCCCGCCTAGTTAATTTTTCTGAGCGTTTTCCGCAACTCCATCCATTGTGCCATTTTTACGGGGTAACGAGATAGCCCTATTCCAACCATCTCAGCTCATCCATGAAAGCCAACATTGGTTTTAGGTTGCCAGCAACGGCCCGCCTGATTAAACAGTCACCGTAGTCTATGGAAATCTGCCACTACAAGCGCGTTATTTGACGAACCCCAAATATGTAGGAACTCCACATGTGTACTGTGTATCTGTACGATTTGAATCCGCTCTTTCGCTATCACTGTGTCCTCTCCCCTCCAATACCGTCACGGAGTCATCGATAACTATTCCCGGTGCGTGCGCCGACGGGAAACCTATATAGGCTATGTGCTTTTTATACAAGCATACGGCCCGTCTAATGGTAAGCGGCTACCCTAGCATATGGATGTCTGCAATGCGCGTTGTCAATCCTTGAATAAGCTGTAGGTACGAGTACCTAGTATGAAAACTCTTCTCTTTTTTTGCGGTTTACAGCTGGAAACACTATTGCAATTTGCTGTACACCTTTTTTATCCCATGCTGTAGTGTAGACCTTTGATTGCCTCGGGTGTCAGCAGGCAGTAAAGCTTAAATCAATCAATACAATCTCCTTTTACACCACAATACCACAGATTACATAATAATTAAAAAAAAAAAGAGCGAATACAAACAGTTTTGAACAGTTTTGATGCTTTCCTCAAACTGGACTGGTGAAGCACAATATCAGAGTCTTAGGGATCAAACAGAGATGCCTTTGGCTAACAGTGGAACACTCTAATAGATTAATAATAATAATCATGACTTTATTCATAAATATTTTTAAGTAATTTCCACCATAACTCATTAGGGTCCCATGGTATTAAAACGTTTGCATGCCACAGTCAGGTGAACGACCTATTTAAGGCGCGGCCCTTAACCGAAAATTACAAAAGCAAATGTGGTATTGAGCTAAGTAGAACTTGTACTACATTTACACTTAATTGGGCATTTCCATTTTTCTTAATACCAAAAAGATATTGTTAAAGAGAAAATTATATTAGTTGGTTTGGTTACACAAAAAAGCATGTTAGAAATCGGATATTCTAACCAGGATAAAAAAAAGTCGGTTACAATTTCGTATTTAACATTAGGCATTGAAAAAGTGCGTAAGATAACGGACTAATACTAAGGATATATTCTCTAAGGATTTCTTAATTGGGTACAAAGAACCCCAAATAACTTATCTAACTTTCCTATGGTATTTATCGAGAATATATTAAAAAAACAGCGCCGACAATCGATTGTTCAGAACAATCAAGCCTAAAAAACGACAATCGCAATTCATACTGGAGACACCCCTACTCAAAGGGGACTGAATCGCAGCAAGCAACAGTGTTTCACTGTTCCAATCCATGTTTAACATCTGTATTAATCAAAAACAAGCAATTAATCTATGCCGTAACACAAGGCATTAAGGTCGCATTCACCTTGGCATTGCATGTCACGGCTACAGGTGAATGACCCATTTAAGGCGCGGCGCGGGCGCGCCTGGGAGCGGTGTGGGCTAGCCCTTAATCGATACTTGTAAAACATGGGGATTGTTTATAATGAAGTTCGGACGCGTGCCAGTCACTATTAGAGCGGCTGGGGTACTCAAAAATATCTAAACAAGCATAATAGAGACGTGATTTTTTGGCGAAACAAATTAAATTATTTAATTAAATAGATTAAATAATTTAATTCTTAGTAACACTACTAAGTACTTAA
The DNA here is from genome assembly GCA_949128165.1 of Lathronympha strigana. Taxonomy (NCBI): domain Eukaryota; kingdom Metazoa; phylum Arthropoda; class Insecta; order Lepidoptera; family Tortricidae; genus Lathronympha; species Lathronympha strigana. The sequence continues at coordinate 6,227,932 of OX421928.1, read as the reverse complement.
TATATAAATTATAAACTGTAATAGATGTAAGTATACTGAAGAAAAAGACCAATTCCATCGGAGGACAAGCCAGGGATCAAACCTGGGTCCGGGGATCAAAGCTTTATGGCGTCAGCCGCGTAAGCTGAGGACCCGGGCTTTCGATGTGCGTTTATGAATACCTACCTAATGCCATTAAATATATAGTTTGTTAAAATAGAAGACATCTAGTATTAAAAAAAAATTATATGTGAAAGACAAAACAATTTATAAAACGCCACACCAGGCGTCAAAATTATCTGAAGGCAATATAATTCACAACCGGTTGGCGTAGTTGGTAGTGACGCTGCCTGCTAAGCCGATAGTTCCGGGTTCGAATCCCGGTAAGGGCATTTATTTGTGTGAATAACACAGATATTTATTCCTGAGTCATGGATGTTTTCTGTGTATTTATGTATTTATATATTATATATATCGTTGTCTAAATACCCGTAACACAAGCCTTCTTGATATTACTGCGGGAGTTGCGTGCGGGACTTAGTCAATTTGTGTAAGAAAGAATGTCCTATAATATTTATTTATTTATTCTTTTCTTCTCAATTTTCTGAAAATAGGCAAGTTGGCGTACTCACTTCCAGTTCTACGTACACCGGAATCACCGCTATATTCAGATATTTCCCATTACCTCGTAGGTACACAATTACAATTTATTTCTTAATCTAACATTTGTATTTGTACCGTTTACCACCACGCAGCAGTTGTATTGTGTAGGCCTTTTATGGTTAAGTCGTTGACCGCTCGGTCATATGATGTAAACGTGACATAATGACCGTTTAGTATGCGCGGCGACATGCTATCGCCAAATGTATGCAAACAATGCATATTTATACATCAAGTCCAGAACTATCAATAAAATAAAGAACAGGACCTAATACTGATCCCTGTGGAACACTTTATGAAATATTCTTATAAGAACTTGCTCTTGACGAACGATTAAGGATTAGCCTCTAAAGATGATACTGACTACTTAGTCATCCATTATACCAAGAGGCAGAGGCTCAGCAAGTTTATTTATCCCTAAATATGTGTTCGATATTGTCAATTGCTAATGTTAAGGTAAGAAACGTTCAGTAGGAAATCACCCTAGAAATATCCGGCCGTATCATCGAAGTAATAAAGAAAAACAATTAAGTTATCGACAATTTCCATTCCTCTGTGGCATTAAAATAAGAACAACAAAATAGAATTTCTCAGAATTCTGGTTTAGATCTCTATAGATAGACTAGTTAGACTACCATATAATTTAATTTCTCTGTCGTTGACCGCTCGCAAATGTGATGTAAATGTGACATAATGAACGTTTAGTATGCGCGGCGAGAGGCTATCGCCAAATGGTTGCGAGCCATTCATATTTATATACCAAGGCATACTTTATCAATAAATAAAAATATAGGACCCAGCACGGTCCCTGTGGAACACCTTATCAAACATAGGAGAACTAATTCTTGTAAAAGAACAATTAAGGGTATTTCAATATACATAATAAATCAAAGCGTTCAGCATTCTCTTGTCTGTAGAATCAGTAGTTTTTCCTACTTATATTTCATATTTTCTGCCAAAATACTGAGTAAACATTCTCATTTGCTTAAGTAAAATCAAGTCATCACGTGCTCGTCTCTTTACAATGCCAGCTTGATACATGTTACTTTAAATATGTTTTGTCCCTTTTTAACAATCGCATATATGCCAAATTGACAGATAAGGACAAACAATATATTATTTAACGGAGGTTTGATGAGCGTTTATGACTAACGGCATAAGACTATATCTATTTCCATTCGTCTGCGGCATCCAACTTGAGAATCAAGAATTCTTTAAGACTTTAGACTAAATACTTTAGGTTCTGTCGATGCCCGTTTGTGCTTGTGTTATAAATGTGACATAATAGCCGTTTAGTATGCAAGTAATAGGATCTCCAAATATATGTTAATGTAACCATTGAATTATTTTACGGTACCCACGCGTATTAGGTTTTCGCGAATACTAAACGTCTCGTCTTTCCTTAAGAATCTAAGAAAAAAATTCATGAATGGTGACGGTTCCTTTTTCCTCCGTGGTTACTGTAGAAGTTTATTGTGGAATATATGGGTTCGAGTTCGAATGTGTTGTGGGCAAAGGGCTAGCAACCACTGTCACTGCAATATAATTTTTCTTCTTAGCCTATTTCTGTGTGACCTTGACGGCATAGACGCTTTCCTCGACAACTGGACTGATCAGGCACAAAATCAAAGGGAGAGAACCTTTCCCAGCAGTGGGACATTCTAATAGGCTAATAAAAAAATTATCCCACTGCTGCGCAAAGGCCTCACTCCTCTCGTTATCTTTAAACTCAATTAATTGCTAAACCAGCGCTGGAACCACGCCGTAGAGGTTTCCAGCACATAGCTGAGACTATCCTTTTGTCACATTGTCCTTTTTTCTAAATAAAATTAAGAATGTTTAGGTTTAGTGACAATAAATTATTTTTCTTCTTTTTCTTCTTCTAAAAGTGCCATTGACACAAGCAACACAAGAATCGCTCTCACTCAAGAGCAGTTTCATGAGCTCTTCTTTTGAGAATACATCATCATCATCATCATTTCAGCCGAAAGACGTCCAATGCTGGACATAGGCCTTGAGAATACATGCGTAAGTTTATTTATGTGCGTAGGGTAATGGGTTAATTTCGAATGTCAGATAAGTAGAATATTTTCCAAACGACTCTTGAGATGATGGAGTTATGGGACGTTCCTGTGATTTTCGAAATGACACTACGTTCTAGATTCCCAACACAAGAGCAGACTCCAATGAGATGTTCTTTTGCAAAAATAACGGATCGTGAAATGTTTTGTGATTCGTCTACCTGATCCGCAAAACTGGTTGGCAAGATTTGTTAATTGGATGCCTGGGATCTACTATACTATATATATACACCCTGTTTTTATTGATTTTCGTTAACTTTAAGGGGACATTATTCAGGTTAACTCGAGTTGTAGTATCTAGTAGTAGTAAGGTAATACCTAGTTATACAGTTTTTGAGATATTCAAGAAATAAATTCATTAGCTGAATCAGTGTAAAACGGTATTAAGGCCGTCCCCTATGCCAATGACCTCGGCGATTTGAGCTTTCTTTCCCTCCCGCTTCCATTCCTCACCGGTTATACAATACGTCAATAAGCATAAGTTGCCACCTAGGAAGAGCTGCTTGTACTAGGACGCAACCCTATAAACTACTAGTGCCATCTTACACGACTGGCCCCCGTCGCCCGCGCAGGCATCTCGAGCTGGCGTTTTCGGAAAAATGCGTGTAATAGCTTTTTCTCGAAAAGTACAAAACCTATCCAAAAATCAGTAGATGCGTTTAAAGTTAACATAAATATATACTGCTTGTCTTAGTTCCTTGTACTTACGACGCATAATAAGGGAGTAGATACAGATTTAAGGTAGAAAAAAGGCTTTACGGTTATTTTTTTTCTCTTGATGTATTATGTTTTTCGACAATTTAGTAGAACCAAATGTAGACCAAATACCTAGATACATTTTTTTTTTTCAAGCTTTGTGCTTGGAGCTGAACAAAGCCTATTCACTTTAAAACAGTGAAATATCAGTGAAACAGCCGGGTAGCCCCTTAAACCATCTACTACTAAGCTGTGTTTTGGCATGCGCTGTCATCTCCAAAGTTTCAGCTTTGTCATACCTGACACTTACTTTCGTGGAACTCTTAAGGCAATTTTACAATGTAGTATTCATTTATTTTTTTCCAATTCGACAAAAACAATGTGCAGGCAACTCCTATTAACGTACAAAGCAACGTGTCAAATTTAACAGAAATAAAAAAAAACACGGTGTATATGAGGTGCGCTATTTTTGCAAACGAACATATCATTGGAGCCCGCTCTACAGCGTGTATTTTTCATATTACCGCATATGTAAAGGGTTATTAGTACAAGCCCTAAAGAATCTATTTTCATATGTTTTAATTAAATACGACTACTTTTATTTTTTCATACAAAATAATTTAGCACGCAATGTATTGCTACTTTACTTTTGTTTAATACGTCGTACTTAGCTGACTTGACATAAGAACTGTCACAAGCGATAACTTACGGATTGATCGCACAATACATTGCTGCTCAATTATTATTATTTTTAAATAATCACGCTCTGTTAGCTAGGACAAAACTTATAATTACTTGTTGTATGGGTTCTTAGCACTAAGACCTTGGTCTGGTAACTGGTTAAAGTTTGTGGTAATATTCAGAATACACACTGTATATGTAAACAGAGGACTTACCCTGCTGGGTATGCGACGAGCTCGGTGTTGGGGTCACAGTCGAGGGCGGCGTTCGAGGAGACAGTCAGCCCGAGAACGCTCTCCAATTTGATCTGTCGACAAAAGGAATACAATATTAGTAGTGGCCAAATAATTATAGTACATGTATTAAACGTAATTATTGTTTCTTTATCTGCCTAGAAAGTTTATTCATTTCCTCGCAAATGTGATGAAAAACATTGTATGTATCACGGGCGGTAAACAGGGCGATAAACAAGAAATTACGAACCAGTGTGAAGTATTTAATTTTAGCACGAGTTCGTAATTCTTTTACCGCTCGTGATACATACAATGTTTTTCATCACGTTTGCGAGGATATAAATAAACTTTCTAGGCAGATAAAGAAAAAATAAATATTAGCGGTAGCGTAGTTACACAGTTCACAGTACTCCGGAGTGAGCGGCGAACGCGTGGGGGGCAGGTCCTCCGGCAGCTTCGGGGGGGCGGTAAAGTAGTATGAGAATCCGTTAAGGCCATGGGCTTAAAACAGCTCATTAAGCATAAGTATGCTTGCATATAATATCACCATTTACGAACAGGTGTGATGAAAATAGTAGTTTATGCAACAGTGAGGGTTTTTAAAACTTGAAGGTCGCCGTAATAATAGACCCGAGAGTTTTAAGAACCAATTATGAGCTGTTGCATACGCTAGTTTTTCTACGACAGCTTAAATAGCGAGAAAAGTAAAATCTTGAAAGGTGGCAGAATGTGGAACAAGTCTTACAGCCCACTATAAAAATTTACTATAGTACTATAATAAAAAAATATTCATTCTTAAATCTCTGAAACTGGATTATTTTTTGTCTTTAAAAGTAGTTGTATGAGATTGAATCCTGTTCCTGTCCTAGTTTCACTTAATATTTATTTTTATTTAACATATGAGTGTAGCAATATAAAATCTATTCTTAATTCAAATTTACACCCTCTACTATTTATAGGTTCTGTATTAACTGGCAATCTATTTTACAAATTAAAAATAAAACCCTAAAAAGTATGTAATGAAAAAGCGACGTTTACAACATTAACTCCAAAACTATACTAAGCGCCATAAACCGTAAAATACTGCCTTGACTTACTTTACCCATCTTTTAGGTACGAGTCAACACCCATTTTTGCAGAGGTCATATTTGTGTGTGGTCTTATAATCATATAACATTTGCACACAATTTTGGAATCAAAAGACCTTACTTAACCAGTTTCTTGTAGTAAACTTTACTAAAGACGGCACCAAGGCTATTCTATATAAATATTGGGTTAAGTAATAACTATATAGATAAGTTTTGGAGGCGCAAGGTGACAAACATGGCGAGGTCAACTATGAAGTATTTTAATTAATATCTTGTCGGTTCATTAATATGGAAATTACTTCTTGGCGTTATAATTGGCATAGAATATGCAACAACTTTTTTTAAACAAGTATGCATTAAAAAATCACTGACGAATGTAAAATAGAATATGTAACGATACCTTGTACAGTCAAGTGTAAAAATATGGTGATGCACATCTTACTCAAAAATATGTCCCATAGCACCTTATGCCGGTGTAATAAGAGTAAAACATGTCCTAAACCAAGTTTTGTATTGAATTTAAATATATTTTTTTTAGTTTAGTTTCATTTTTAGCACATCACTTGTGGCAATGTTAGAACTGTCATACAGCTCATAAATATGTAATAATTATATTACACGACATTATTGATTAGATCTTCACATAAATACGCATAACATTTCCATACGTTTCCGTCGAAATGGAAGATAACCGGTTATAAAATTATAATTTCGCCATATTAATGAAGCACCACCCGTATCTATAACGAACATGTCTATATAATTCAGCATGTTTATAAATCTTCTCTCTAGCGTTTTTCCCAGCTTATACCTCGGCTCCGGGATCCTGGGGTCCGCTTTGGAAACTAATCCCAAGATTTGGCGTAGGCGCTAGTTTTACGAAAGCGACTGCCATCTGACCTTCCAACCCAGAGGGTAAACTAGGTCTTATTGGGATTAGTCCGGTTTCCTCACGATGTTGCCCTTCACCGAAAAGTGATTGATAAATAATATAAAATGATTTCGTACATAAGTTCCGAAAAACTCATTGGTGGGCGTTTTTTTTTTGTTGTGAAAAATCTTTTTTTTTTATTGTATTCTATTCAGAATCGCGTGCTCTTTCGGTTTAAAGAAACTTTATTGTCTAAAGAAATTACAGGAATTTCACTTATAAGACAACTCTTTCAATCCTAGTAGGTGAAAAAAGTGTCCTAAATTTTCCATACATTTTTCAAACTTTCCATTGCGCTACCGCCGTACTAAATCTATGAAATGATGGTGTCTAGATGGAAACAAATCTTGAAACACTTTTTTTCTCCTATTAGGATTGATTGAGCTCGCGATTCTGAATAGAATACCTACGATAAAGAATTTCAAATTTTCAAAAAATGATTTTTCTACAACAAAAAATAAAAACGCCCTGGCAAGAGCGTATTGAAACTCTTATCTTTCTGCTGGGCCAACACACGAAAGCATTCTTGCAAAATCTGAAACGAATGCGCCGATTTCGCTCAGTGAAAAAGTTATTCATCATTCAATATCCCGAATGAGACCTACGGGACCTCCGAATCGCCTAAATTATAGATCCCCAGGGTTCACTTATACTCCTTATACACATAAAAGGTCACGTTACCATAACTTTTTCTCGACATTAAGGAAGGACGCTAGAGTCCAATTTTAGTATAATATATCTTTTCGGGAATTTATTATACCCTATTCACCCAAGCTACCAATAACAATTACAGAGACAAAGATCCAGACAAAGATATCTTAGGTTTAAATAGTCGTATAGTCAGCTGCAGAGCAGAGATAATGGAAGCAAGAGGTTGTTGTAGGGCTTTATAGACAGTTAATTTTAACGTCTGTGAACGAAAATATGAGTAAAATATAGTTCATTTTATAATTGAACTAGCGACCCGCTCCGGCTTCGCCCTGGGTATTATTATACATATAAACCTTCCTCTTGAAACACTCTATCTATTAAACCGCATCAATCATCATCATCATCATGCACGGAACGGAGGCAGGAGTTAAAGTATAGTTCAGAAGTCAGGAGATGCACCTACGGTGTCCCTCAGGGTAGCGTACTGGGCCCATTACTATTCTTAGTATATATAAATGATCTTCCTTCTGTTGTACATTGCCTGATGATCCTCTTTGCCGACGATAGTACCTCAATTATAAAATGCAATAATTTAGATAATTATGAAAATGATATAAATAATGTCCTTGACGAAATAGTTACATGGCTTAAACTTAATAACTTGATTATAAATTTTAGTAAAACGAATATCATCATCATCATCATCATATCAGCCGTAGTACGCCCACTGTTGGACATAGGCCTCCCCCATGGATCTCCACGTGTTACGGTTGGAAGCAACCTGCATCCACCGTGACCCCACGGCTTTAACCAGATCATCGGTCCACCTCGTCGGTGGACGTCCTACGCTGCGTTTTCCGGTCCGTGGTCTCCACTCAAGAACTTTCCGGCCCCAACGGCCATCTGTTCTCCGTGCTATATGGCCTGCCCATTGCCACTTCAGCGAGCTGATCCGTTTGGCTATGTCGGTGACCCTCGTTCTTCTACGTATCTCCTCATTTCTGATTCGATCCCGTAGAGAAACCCCGAGCATAGCCCTCTCCATTGCTCGTTGAGTGACTCTGAGTCTATTTATGAGACCAATGGTGAAGCACCACGTCTCGGATCCATATGTCATCACTGGTAACACACACTGGTTGAAAACCTTGGTTTTAAGGCACTGAGGTATTTTGGACGAAAAAACGTTGCGTAGTTTTCCGAACGCTGCCCATCCGAGTTGGATTCGGCGACTGACCTCTTTCTCAAAGTTGGACCTACCTAGTTGGACGGTCTGTCCAAGGTATGAATACGCGTCAACAACTTCAAGAGCCGAGCTCCCAAGCATTACGGGGGTAGGCACGACATGGACATTCGACATGACTTTCGTCTTGTCCATGTTCATTTTAAGACCTACCCGTTGGGAGACTCGATTGAGTCCTTCGAGCATTGTGTTGAGTTCCTCCATCGACTTTGCCATGACCACGATGTCGTCGGCAAACCGAAGGTGAGTGATGTATTCGCCGTTAATGTTGATGCCCAGTCTTTTCCAATCTAAGAGCTTGAAAAACGAATATAATGTATTTTAATCAAAGGGTTCCATCGAAAGTGATGAACATCAACTATAAAGGCACTGTGATCAGCGATGTCCAAAATTGCAAATTCCTAGGTGTACAGACCTGGGGTCTTGAGTAATAAATTCAAATTTATGCAATAAAATAAGTGCGTAGACGCGCGAGTGAGCGCGTATCTCAGCGCCAAGTGGCTAGGTAGGCGGCTAGAGGAAGCGGGGCAGCGGTGGAGGCACCAAACTGGTTTAGTGGCGTACGGTCCCCGCTTCACCTCCGGTGGTAGCAGCCGTAACATCCTGGGGGCCCTTGGAGACGTCAGTCTTCAAGGACTCATTTGTCTCGTCCAGTAAAGGGCAGAGGTACTTCACACCTCGTTTGTAGGTTCCAGTCGAGGTAGCTACTTCAGCTACTCGCGAAATCCCGTCAGCCCCGGGAAACATCTTAGCGATTCGTCCAAGTCGCCAGTGCAGTGGAGGGGCGTTCTCTTCCTTGATCAAGACCAGATCGCCAAGTTGAAGAGCTCGTCCTGGAACTCGCCACTTCGTCCGTTGCTGGAGCTCGCAAACGTATTCCAGCTGCCATCGCCGCCAGAAGTGCTGTCTCAATGCCTCAAGCCTCTGAAACTTATCTAAGCGATTCGGGTTTATATCCGCCAGGTGCCGCGACGGCAATGAAGTGAGCGCGCGCCCTATAAGGAAGTGCCCAGGGGTTAAAGCTTGGAAATCGTTTGGCGTGGAGGACAGAGGACATAAGGGTCGACTATTAAGGATCGCCTCTACTTGACTAAAAAGCGATGACAGCTCCTCAAATGTAAGGTGAGCGTTGCCTAGAATGCGATTCAGGTGAAATTTAGCGGATTTGACGCCTGCTTCCCACAAACCACCAAAGTGCGGAGCATAAGCCGGTTGGAATTTAAATTGTATTCCCTCATTTGCTGCAAAATTGCAAACCGTGTCAGAGTTAGAATTAACATAATCGCTTATTTCTTTGGCCGCTCCTACAAAATTTCGTCCGTTGTCGCAGAAGATTTCGCGTGGTCGTCCTCTACGAGAGATAAAACGCCGCAGAGAGAGAATGAACGAATCCGTAGACAGCGTACTTACTGCCTCTAAGTGCAAACATTTGTAACGGAAACAAACAAATATAGCTAGATAGCATTTCGTTATTTTACAACCTCTGCCATGCCTGTCTGTGATCAGAAAAGGTCCCGCAAAGTCACATCCAACGCTAACAAAGGGAAAATCAGGCGTAACGCGCTGAGAAGGCAGGGCACCCATCAAGGGGGCAGTAGAATTGCCCGCTGCGCGTCGACAGGTGACACACTGTTGAGATACAGTGCGCGCGAGCGTGCGCCCGGATACGGCCCATACAGACTCTCGTATGGAACTTAAAAGCAATTGAGGTGGAGCGTGCAAAAGACGAATATGCTCCTGCTGAAACAACAGTTTAGCTAATCTGTGTTTAGCATGTAAAAGCATGGGGTGGCGTTTGTCAAAGGGATAAAATGAAGAAGATAAACGGCCACCAACCCTTATAAGTTGATCGTTCTGATCGTAAAATGGATTTAAAGATAAAATAGGACTTTTAGGGCCTAATGGTTTACCGTCACGCAGCAGGGCTAATTCGTGAGAAAAGCTATGTTGCTGTGACAAAGCAATCAGTTTTTTGAAAGAAACTTCGAGCTCCTCAGGCTGGAGCACACCCGTAACTTTATTCGAAGAATGCCGGCAGTTGTGCGCGAATCTAAGTACATATGCCACCGCGCGCTGTAATCTTTTGAGCTTCGAATACCGATCAAAATCAAGGACTACCGTTTCGTCCGATTCTTTAGCGATCACGACGTTAACCTTTAACTCGGGTAGGTCGGGTTCTGAGCTTAAAGAAAATTGAGGCCAATTGCTCTCTGGCTCGTATAAAAATGATGGCCCGTTCCACCACATGTCTAAATCAGTCAAACGACGCGCTTCAACCCCTCTTGAGGGGTAATCCGCTGGATTTAAGGCAGTCGGAACGTGACGAAACTCGCTGCCCTCGGTGAGTTCTAAAATGTGCGCCACTCGATTGGAAACAAATGTTTTTAATTTTGATTGATTGGTTTTAAGCCACGCGATAACAATAGACGAGTCAGTCCAATAAAATTTATGCGCAATCTGGAAACGCAACGTCTTGGAAACAGCTGACGCGAGCTGTGCGCCTAAAACGCAAGCACATAATTCCAACCGAGGAATAGTTGTAGTCTGAACCGGTGCGACCTTAGCCTTGGCGCATAGTAATCTAACTACAATATCGCCCTTTTCATTGAAAGACTTTAAATAGATACAGGCTGCGTATGCAATTGAGCTTGCATCACAAAAACAATGCATTTCGATGCGTGTCGGCGAGTCGCAAAGTACATGACGCGGGATTTGAAGTGACGTTAAAGAACGCAACCCGTTAACAAATTCCTGCCAAGACTCACGTATGTGATTTGGTACAGGAACATCCCAGTCCCATTTTTCAGTCCACAATTTTTGAATTAAAACTTTAGGTATAATCGTAAGCAGACATAGAACACCTAAAGGGTCGAATATCTTACACGAATCCGATAAAATTGAACGTTTCGTAGGGTGGCCGTCCTTGGCAGAATATTGAGTAGGAAAATGAAGTATATCTGCATTAGAGTCCCAGCCCACCCCTAACGTGTATGATGACGAGCTGATAATCAAGCTACTGTCGTCAGAGTTTTGTGAGTCATGCAAAATAGACGATAAGTTTGAGCGATATTTGCGCAGGGGAAAACAACCAGCCGCTAGCGCACGCTCGACTGAGGATTTGATAAAACTAAGTTCATCCGCTGTGTCCGACCCTGTCAACAAATCATCGACTAAAAAATCATTTTGAATAATAGTCTTAATTTTTTCGTCCTGACATTCCTCGCCCAACTGCCATAAACAGCGTGTGCTTAAAAAACTAGCACTTGAAAATCCGTAAGTGACCGTGTTAAGTCTTAACGATTTTAAAGGTTCGTTCTCATTGGAGCGCCAAAGAATTAATTGTAAATCGCGGTCACACTCCTGAACTAGAACCTGCCGATACATCTTAGCGATGTCACCGGTCAATACGTATTTGTAGGTACGAAACCTCAAAAGAATATTAAAAAGCGAGTCTTGAATCGTCGGTCCGACCATTTGCAGGTCATTTATAGAATAGCCAGACGTGGTGGGGGCACTACCATTAAATACCACCCGCAATTTAGTAGACTCACTTAGGGGCTTCAACACAGCATGATGAGGAACAAAGAAGGAGGGATCCGGAATATCAGATTCGGACACAGAGAGATGGCCTAGCTCAGAATATTCGTTTATAAATTGCTCATAAGCCGTTTTGAGCTCAGGGTTGCGTTTAAAACGTTTTTCTAACGCAAAGAACCTTTTTTTCGCTAAACGATAAGAATTCCCTAAACAATCGGGTTCCGTTACTAATGGCAAACGAACGCAAAACCTACCGTTTTCGTCACGATAAGTGTGAGTGACAAAATGTTGTTCACATTCTGCCTCTAAATCAGTAAATTGTTGTTTAGGTTGAGGCACTTGCTCCAGTTGCCAAAATTGAGTGAGCGAGTCGTTAAGGACATCGTTATCACTATGCGTCGTCAAATGATTACATTGTAAAAAAGAATTGAACGACTTATCGCGAGGCATCGAAAATGCATTTGTCTTTCCGGCCACTAACCAACCTAATTTAGATTTACGCAAAATAAGAGAATCGTGTCCTACGTCAATTTGCTCGCCGCCAATCAAACTCCAAAAAATGTCACCGCCAATCAAAACATCTACATGCGCGGGCTGATTAAAATGAGGATCGGCGAGTTGTATGTTGTGCGGCATGTTAAACTTCGATAAATCGATATATCCTTGAGGCAAAGAATCGTTAACCTTTGGCAGTACTAGACAAGATATATCGAATATAAATTTATTGTCATATTTAGATCGAATCCGCACAGCACAGCGTTCGGATTTGCTGGATATGAGAACATCAGACAATCCGAAAAGGTTTATATCAGTAGGCTGAGTTGCGAGTTGCAGTTTCTGTTGCAAACTAGTAGTGACAACAGAAGTCATGCTACCATTATCTAAGAACGCGCGCATTGTTACGTAACTATTGCTAATGGGGCTATAAACATCAATGAGCGCGGTAGGTAAAAGGACCTGATTTGAGTGCGACACGGCCATATTTGAGGCGAGCCCGGGCTCGGAGCGCGGCGCCGGCGGTGGCGAGTCGACGGGCGCGGCGGCAGCCTGAGGAGTCTCCCTATGCAATAAAGTGTTATGGCGCTTCTTACAAGTCCGACACGGGGCTACTCTGCAGCGGTGAGAGGTGTGCCCCTTACGCAAACAATTGAGGCAAAGACGTAACCTTGAAGCTCCGGAGATCCGGTCTTCAATGGGCAGGGACAGGAAAGACGAGCAATCGTATATCCGGTGCTCGCCGCTGCAGAACTCACAGGCAGGAGGGGATGAGGCTGACGAGGCCGAAGCGGCAGGTGCGGCTGAAATCGCAAAACATTTCGTGCTAGTCTTCTCATGTTTATTATGAGGCGAGGCAAAAGGTTCGCGTTTATTATTATTATTAACGCTAGATTTATCCGATTTATTCCGCTGAACCGATTCCAAAACATCTGCACGACCCTTTATGAAACTATTAAAATCAGCCAGTGAAGGCAAATCATCACCTTTAAATGAAATATTTTTAAATTCCTCCCACTTCAGCGTAGTATTGCTGTCTAGCTTACTCGCGATCATATATATAAGAAGTGTGTCCCACTTATCAGTAGGCTGGCCCAGCGTATTTAAAGCCCGTAGGTTTTTGGATACGTGATCCACTAAATAACGCAGGGACTTTGCCGATTCGCGACCAATTGGTTGCAGGTTGAACAAAGAATTCAAATGGTTGCTAATCAACTGTTTTTTGTTGTCATACCTCTCACAGAGGAGACGCCACGCTTCAGCATAGTTACTGTCCGAAACCTCTAAATTACTTATAACTTGAGCCGCTTCACCGTCTAAATACGAATTTAAATAGTGAAATTTGTGAATCGGCTTGATGTTATCAGAACTATGAATCAACGAGTCAAAGGTATCTCTGAACTCGAGCCACTTAAAATATGAACCATCGAAATTAGCGATTTTAATAACTGGTAAACGAAAATTTAAACCGTTACAAGAGTTGTCATGACCACAGTTACTTTGAACTTCAGACTTTACGCCGACAAAATCAGATCCTTCGGTTGTCCTGTCTATAATCTTCTGAGCCGTTGCAATAAGAGATACAAAATCGTTCTCCATCTCATCTCTTATGTTGATTTCGTCATCCATAACGGATGTAGTCGCAATCTCTATTTGAGTTTGAATCTGGTCGAATTGTGTGAACATAGCACGAAAACGATCCAATTTCAAAGAAAGTTCGTCAACATCCTTTGAGGAAATACTTTCCTCATTATTCAAATCGGAAATATAATTTTTAAATTTAGTAATACGGCCCTTAATAGAAGTTCTAGTGGGGATCAAAGTAGCCATTTTTATACTCAACTAAAAGATCAGATTTCAATTAATACAGCGAATGAGGGGACAAGTGATCAAAAGTAAAAAATAGTATAATAAATACGTAAATTTGTCCGGCTTATTCTCACAGTCACAGTGGTCGTCACTCGGCAACAGTGCGATGCAGGCGTCAGCAGAAAAGCGCGCTGCACATGTGCGCAGTAGCTGTTACCGGGCAGCGACGCAACCGGTTCTTATCTGTAAGACGAGACACTCGATTAACTATGGAGTAGGTACAATAGATTTTTTGCGCTTGGAATTTTCCTATGCGAATGAGTCACTATTAAGTTATTATATTAGTATCGAATGGTTCAAAAGGAAGCAGGAATATGCTTGCAAAGTAGGGGAATATTTTATTTAAGTAAGCTGATTAACCAGAAATAATTTTACTTAAATAAGCAGCATAAACGCATTAAATATTTTAGAAATTAGCTCAATAGGCTTAAGTATTGACTAGGCTGTAAGCAGTCAGTTTTTATCGCTGACACAATTTGATGAGAAATCGCTTTAAAAGTGCATACGTCACTAGCGCAATAAAATTGCATACAGTTAAACTTTAGCACACCAAAAGGGTGAAGATGGCAAAGCTAAATAATCAAGTAGAGGAAAATTACGATCGGATAGGAAATAAGATAGGATGGTGCACTTCCCTTGCTAAACCTTGGCTGCGGCGTAGTTCTGGCCGGCGGGCTTCAAGTAAGGGTGTCTGCAACCTCCAAAATGGCGTCGTATTCCTCCAAATGGTATATCGTCGTACAGTTCAACAAGCGTCGTAGATATGAACAATTCAAGGCGTTGAATCCTGAAGTCCGGTATCGGTTGTATCGGATGTCCAAACTTGACACGTTGTCGCTGTCGTGACCTTTGCCTTCTTCACTAGTAGAAGCAATCGTTGCGTAATAATCACGTCGATGGGTCACCATGTACAGACCTGGGGTCTTGAGTAATAAATTCAAATTTATGCAATAAAATAAGTGCGTAGACGCGCGAGTGAGCGCGTATCTCAGCGCCAAGTGGCTAGGTAGGCGGCTAGAGGAAGCGGGGCAGCGGTGGAGGCACCAAACTGGTTTAGTGGCGTACGGTCCCCGCTTCACCTCCGGTGGTAGCAGCCGTAACACTAGGTATAACTTTAGATAGCCATTTAAAATGGAAAGACCAAGGAATTGTGATTTGCAAAGCAGTCAACAGGGCAGGATACGCTTTGCGAAACCTATCTAAAGTTGTTAACCGCAAAACGTTAATTAGTGCTTATCATGGTCTTGTAGTATCCAAATTGCGTTATGGTGTCATATTCTGGGGTCATTCAACTTACACAGACATTATCTTCAAAGCTCAAAAAAATTGTATTCGAGCGATGCTTGGTTTGGACCGCGGAGAAAGTTGTATCCCTGTTTTCAAATGTTTGAAGTTATTAACTTTTCCCTCCATTTACATCTTAGAAATAGCTCTATTTGCAAAAACGAACCCTCAGCTTTTTGGACTGGCATCCAGTGGTTTGCTTCCTGTAAGACCACAGCACGAACACAAGTTAATGGTCCCACGAGGCAAAACAGCTCTTTTTGATAAAAATATTGTGAAAATGGCTCCGCTCATTTATAATAAGATACCAAATGATATTCTGAAACTAGACATAAAGCTTAGTAAATCAGACTTAGTAAAATTTTTGGCAACAAGTGAAACAGAGGAAGCTCGGAAACAAAGACTTGAAACGCGAACAAAAAATTTGAGTTACCCCTTCACTCCAAAACTTAAACTGGCGGAACATTGTTCCTGCTACCAAGCTGTACGATTTTATAATAAGTTACCCATTGCGCTCAAATCGATATGTAATCCAAATGAATTTAAGAATAGACTACGCTCTTATCTACTCGCAAAATGTGTATATTCCCTTGAAGAATTCATTCAGCGTGACGATTAATGTGTAATATTATTATTATTATTAATTTATTTTTGATAATGGTATAAATGACTAAAATATTGTAAATATGATTATGTGGTTATGTTTTTATTTCTATAGGTTGTCGACATGTCATCAAATGTTTTAATGTTAAATATGTTAATGTTAATATTTTAATGATTTTTCTTTGACATAATTTGGTTACACTATAATTTTGATCTTATGCAAGCCCTTTATTTATTTTCTTGCTTGTGTTTTTTATTTTTTAATATTATATATATATTTGATATTAATCTTTTTTGCTGACATGTTTTATTATTACTTAATTTTACTTTTGTATATACTAGATTTAAGATTTCAAACACAATTAATCATTGTAAATGAATTATAAATAAACAATAAACTAGACATAAAGCATTTCAAAAAGAAACTGACAGAATTACTCCTACAAAAGTGCTACTATTCAGTTAATGACTTCCTAAAATATTGAAAAATTCTTATGCACTAACATTTTGGGCTGTAATATCACGTTAAGTGACATATTTGTATTGTTAGTATTTTTTCTTTTCATACTTTACTTAATTTAATAGCTACTTAGATTGACAATTAAAACAATTAATGACATTACTATTACTTCGAACTATTATTATTATTAATTAAGTTATCAATATAAAATGCATACTATCAATTAATCATTGCTCATGACATCTACAAATTTTTTTTCCTGTATAAAATTTTAATCGTTTACTGTATAAATTACACATACTTTGCCATTGTATGCATGCAGCATGTTAGTTACGTAAGTATTAAATTTGTGCACCCGCATTTTGTGGGTAAAACATAGTGATCAAAAACCTAAATTTACCACCTGTATTGTTAATACCTATGTTTAAACAAATAAATGTTCTGATTCTGATTCTGATTCAAAATCCGTTGCGTAGTTTTAAAGATTTCAGCATACATACATACAGAAAACACCGCATCAAAATCCATTGCGTAGTTTTAAAGATTTAACCATACATACAGACAGACAGCGGGAAGCGACTTTGTATTATACTATGTAGTGAAGAAAAACTCTAGTCTCTCTCTGCTCGACACGGCAAAATTTCCATTTTTCTTTAAATTATAAAGTTATCGACATTTGCCAATAATCAGGTACCGCTAAAATACCATTCAAAACCATTTCTACCGACCCTGTCGGACCTTTCCTACTACGATGATATTAAGTCAATTCACTGTTTTGCGTATATTTATTTTTCTACTCGTCGTTATAAAATTTCGAATTAAGACTTTGTAGACAATTTTAAAGCACGAATCAAATCATTCATTAAATGTAATAAATGTTTTGATTCATGTTTTTTTTTAAAGTAGTCACACTACTATAATATAATCTGCCGCGAAAGCAGGAGGTCGCTGGTTCGATCCCAGCCCTGCTCATCGGGGGACCTTGGTCACTTTTTCTTTAGTATATGACATCTCTTTCAATTTATAAGACTTTGTAGACTAAACTTTTTCCAGAGCCTTGTTAAAACAACTGCCGATAAGTTTTTTTGAAACACTCTAAGAAAGCCCTAGGGGGTAACATACCTAAAAACATATTGTAATTATAATTATATAAGTTCTTCAAAACGAATCTATACTTATGACTAAAGCGGTTTTGTTTGATAAAGTTGTTTTTACGAATTTCCTAATTTAATTACATACAGAGTGTAACAAGTCTCGAACGATACTTCAACAGCTGATGGGGTCAAAGACCCTGAGTACGGTGTAAGTGTGCGAATTGCGAAATTCGAGAAAAACAAAACACTTTTTATGGAGGTGCATTTTCGATCAACTGTTCCATTCAGAGTAAAAAAAATCTATTGAAATTTAAACACTTTAGAACGGGTCGCATTTATTAACACCATGACCCTTCGTCATCATCTTAACCCTGTGAAAAGGAGTGCTGTAAGGGGCTCGAAACGAAAGGTGACTGTAGTCGCCATCAATTATATCGGAGCGATAAAATTACTCACAAATATCTGAGCACGCCTCTTTTGTTAAATAGACAGTGCTTGTCCAGATATTTTTGGCCACCTTGGCCGCTCGCATATATCTGATAACGACGGCACCGGTAGAGAGTGAAAACAACTGCAGCCAGTTCTAATTATCCGATATTTCGACCACTCGATCACACTACAGTGAAAGCGAGAAATATTGATACGCCATACTTATTAATTTTGGCCGTTAGAAAGTTTTTATCACTATCCAATCTAAAATAATCAAAATGTATTCGTTTTCCAAAGACGGTAAAGTTTAATTTCGTGCGAAATAGTTTAGATAAAAAGTGACATGTTTAAAAGTCCGATTTAATGGAAATATATGCGTTATAAATGATAGAAATTATATCAGATTAATAAAAATGGTAGGGAAAATTTGTTGGCAAAATTTCGTGAAAATAAATATGCTGCAAAACAAAAAACGGCATAGTTGTTAAAAAAAAATCTAATTGCATATCCACGCCATCCTGAGGCTCATTAGCGAGAGGATGGACTGCCCCATTGTGGGACACTGGGTGCGAACGCATGCGCATGTTCCAGGTGTACCAGAGGGGGGCAGATACTTAAATTAAAATTAGGATTTAAGAATTAATTAATTACCCTGCAAACTAATCTTAAGTATATGGACTTTGTCTGAAATAAACAATTTATTTTATTTTATTACGTAACGAACGTACGGTAACCGTAGAAATTATTCAAAAAACATGTGTGTTTGAAGTAGGCTATATGGTAGCTCTTTTCATAACGTATTTCCGTTTTCAGTTTTCTAGAAAACACCGTGAAAGAGTAGCCCTTTTCAGCGAAGACAGCATTTCGAATGAGCACGCTGTTACGATATTCTGAGTTAAGTAATGCAGGTAAGTTTACGGTCGATAACCATGGAAGTAACAACTATACTGTACTGATAATGTAAACTAACATTTTGGGCATTTATCTCCTTGAAATTAAACACTTTAGAACGGATTACGTTGGGGCGGAAAGGTTCTCGAGTGGCGACCGCGTACCGGAAGGCGCAGCGTGTGTAGGCCCCCCGCAAGGTGGACTGATGACCTGGTGAAGGTCGCAGGAGTCCGCTGGATGCGGGTGGCGCAGGACCGGTCATTGTGGAAATCTTTGGGGGAGGCCTATGTCCAGCAGTGGACGTCTTTCGGCTGAAATGATGATGATGATGATGAACGGATTAATCGCGTTTAATAACACCACGACCCTACGTTTCGAGCCCTTTACAGCCCTCGTTTTCACAGGGTTAAGATGATGACTGAGAGAATGCGAATTCTCCCCGCCAATCAAAAAAGTTACTTGTGCAAACTACCTACATACAAAAATATAAAAATAATTAAAAAACAAAAACAAAGGTTGGTCTACAATGCCCAGAGGGGCTTATAAAGCTAGTAATACAAAGAAGGGCATTCTATAATTAAAATTAAAAATGTTTAAATAGTAAAAAACCCTGTGAGGATTAACATTTATCTCCTATAAAAACATAATAATTAAATTCTAATTCAGCGCAGAGACAGATCATTGTCGCTAAAAAAGGAGTACGGCCCATATCTTTGTGTTAAAACATAATGTCTACATCCAATAGCTGTTAAGAAGCCGTTCCAACATAATGTGGTCTCGGATTATCTCCACTAAGTGTAAGTCGGTCAAAAGTGGATCAGCTGACAGCGTGGGCGAACCACTTTAACCATAATCCTCAGCCGGTGTTAAAATGACTTAACTACATAACGTTCTGTCACTTTGTATGATAGTTTAAAGCATAAAAAGACAGAAATGATCTCTTTGGCCGAATTCGCTAAGGTTCTGTACAGTCGCCACGAGATATATAGAAGCATCACAAATATGAACATGCCTTTATGGCAGTGTTGCCAGATACTGAAATGCAAAATGCGGAGGCTCCGCTTCAAAAATGCGGATATTTAAATATAAAACCGGAATTTAATTTTAAACAGTTTTTTTTACTTAAATTAAAAGGAAACACATAATCTACGTCGTCGTCTCGTTCACTTTCGGCTTTCGAGTATTGATAGTGAATATATACGGTGTAGATATGGCCCTAAATCAGAGCCCGGGATTTTTATGATTTTATGTCATTTCCCACAATAAGAATTGCATAATTTTAAATGCGGATCCATTACCATAATGCGGATTGCGGATCTACAGACAAAAATGCGGAATGCGGAGCATCTGGCAACACTGCTTTATGGCGACTGTAGGTTCTACTTGGGCATACGAAAGCGATGGCGAAGCGACGCGAAGCGGTGACATTTCAACGCGACACCGTGCGGCTCGCCGCTTCGCTCTAAAATGACATGAATGCCACAGATCAATCCAGGGATGTTGCGGATATTCGCATCCGCAACCGCGGATTTTCCGCATCATTTTTTAAATCCGCATGCAGATGCGGATATCCATCAATTCGGTACAGGAACGTCATAGGAATATCATTACTTCTTACGTCCTTGAGGGATAGCGAAAAGAAATAACTAGTTTGTAGTTTTTCGCATAAATGGTAAACAATTTTAATATTTGGCGTTTTATTATGTACCCATCCGTATCCGCGGATGTGAGCCTTTAATTTAATATCCGCATGTCAAAATATCAGCATCCGCAAAATCGGTTTATTTTTGTGTACGAACACTACGAACTAGTCACAACAGAAACTGCGTATGCGTATGCCCATTTCGGCTTGTAGGTACTTTCGACAGAGGGAAAACGGTACAAATGCTGCGTGAAGACTTCTCCGACAAACATTTTCATCAGTTACTTACGACACTCTTCCATTGGCAACAAATTCTATGAATGGATACGTTTCGACATTCATAGACCCGTCTTAATAGTGTTGTGTCTATCGTCCTTGACTTTTTTGCGTAAGTTTGTATCGTGTTTATTATAATAATAGGCTTGTAGGTTCCGTTTGTAGATGTTCTCATTTGTAATTTATTGGAATTGGATACATATTAGGAGTGTTTGAGTGTGACTGTTACACAAATTGTATTGCATTCAGAGTTGTTCATATTTCAAGTCTCCCTCTGAGACTCCGCGAAGAATCCTTTATAAATTTAAATCTGAAGATGAATTTCAAAATTGCTGTTTTATAAAAACCTAGAATGCTATGAAAAACATTGTACGTATCACGGGCGGTTCAAGAATTACGAATTCGTGCTATAATTTAAGCCCACATCTTTGACTGATCGTGTCAGGTATTTTTGCGGCCTCCCTAGCGGAAGATACTATTATTGCAGGTGACTATACACATTTAACAGTAGAACATTTCAAACGCACGTTACGTGCTCAGCTTCCTAGCTTTTTCCTAGCTTATCTCACGGCTCAGGAAGCCTGGGGTCCGCTTTTGTCAACGTATCCCAAGATTTAGCGTAGACTGGTTTTACTACGACTTCATCTAAACTCAATAAGGCCTAGTTTCCCCTTTAGGTTGGAAGGTCCTAGGCTCCCGAAAACGTTCGATAGAAGAAGACTATCCCCGATTTGGTTTTACGATCTGAAATCGGATTAAAGGTCTGCGTGTTATGGGGCCTTACCATGACGTAACGCGATTCAGTTTATGTCCAGTTAAGGCTTAATTGTATGAAAGCGACTCAGTTTAGGTCGTCAACTGATTCGCGTAAAGTAAGGCCCCTGGACTGGAATGACAATTTTATTGACAGAGTGAGCAAAACGAGCAAAGCGAGCAAAGCGTCTCCGTTTCAGCGCGGGCAGAAATGCTTTCGTGTATCTGTCCATTTGTTCTCCTCTACAAGTCGCATTTATCAACGAAAACTTGTGAAATTTTGAAAAAGTTTGTTGATTACATAAAAAAAATGTCGATTCAGTTTCTGGAAATTTTCAAAATGGCGGGAATTGGTAAAAGTCCTAAGCGCCATAGACTCCAAAGACGCTTACGACCTCAGTGCCAATACCAGTACCATCTCGAAGTCTACAGCTCACAGAGCCACCAGTACATAGACTGCCTACTCCTTACAGTTACAATAAGTCCTGTCATTATCCTTTGCTATATCAGCTGACTACGTCATGAACCTTGAGCAAAAAAGGCGCAACGTCCGTCACAGATTCTCACCAATATGGCGATGGTATTTTATGTGGGCGGTGTTATGCAAGGCATATACATTGCTTCTTGATAAACTGAATGAATCTATTGAGAGAATTCAGATAATATACGAGTACATAATAGAGCAATCACTGTCTTTTATCTGTCAGTGCTGCGTCGAAAGTTATCCAGTGAGAGATCACGTAACATAACATAACGTTGGACGTATGAAGCGTTGGTGGCTTAAGCGTCCGTCTTTCAATTCGAAGGTCGCGGGTTCAAATCCTGCCAGTTCGTAACAATGAGTTTCTCGGAACTTATGTACAGTCAGCCTCAAAAATATGACAGTACCAAATATAATTCGGATTCGGATTAGCAAGCTGAAGTGGCAATGGGCAGGCCACACTGCACGCAGAGCAGATGGCCGATGGGGACATAAAGTGCTTGAGTGGAGACCACGGCTTGGCAAACGCAGCGTAGGACGTCCACCCAAAAGATGGACAGATGACCTTTTGAAGGTCGCCGGGAGACGCTGGATGCAGGTCGCTTCCAACTGGAATATGGAGGTCCAAAGGGGAGGCCTATGTTCAGCAGTAAAAGTCTTATGGCTGATATGATGATGATGATGATGAAATTTAATTTAGATATTTAGGTACTAATCGCTTTTCGGTGAAGGAAAACGTCATGAGAATACCGGATTAATCTCAAAAAGGCCCAGTTTATCCTCTGGGTTGGAAGGTCAGATGGCAGTCATTTTTTAAACTACCCCCCTTTATAAATAGGCTTTTAGTCACCTGGCAATACTTTTCCCCCCAATTTAAACGCCTGGCAATGTTATATTCGAGTTAAATACACATACCATAGCTCTACAAATTGCACACCTTCAATTGATTTCACAACCCCTTTGTTACCGAAACACTGTCACACCCACCGCTGAACAGCTACCAGGCGCCCGGATTAATTAATCATAGTATGGCACACTTACTAGAGGCATGTCATCGTTCTAATTGCAAACCTATTTCCGTAGCCAGCTCTCCTCTATTAATTTCTAATCATCTAGACTATAGGCTAGACGACTAAAAAAATCAATTTAGTCCGTCTTTTAGAATATAAAAAAATATTGTACACGTATTTTTTCTTTTGTTCGTCAAATCAAAAATGACGAAAATACAGTGCGTTCAAGTTTCGCGTAACGTCACTATTAGGTACAATTCTTACCTAGAAGTGAAGTCACCAGCCCCCACCCCGGAACTTTGATGCTCTTTATCTTCGTCAATTTTAGTTAAATTGAAAAAGGAAAAAAATACGTGTCTAATAATTTTAGATAATCTAACTGACGGACTATTTAGATTGGTAGTTTTTCAACCTAGTCGTCATCCCTATTATCGTAACCAACATTTGAATAAAAATAAATCCTGATACCTGAACAAATCTACATACCTGTGTTAGTAAACTTCCTGTCCGTAATGAAACGCTAAAGACCCAAACAGGTCAGCCTTGCCCGACCTTACCAAGGTCGCCGACAACATCGCATCCTTGTAGGTATAAGTGTTATAACCAAACGAAACTGGTCACCGTAAACTGTTGAAAACTCCTCGTCTAGATCCCGACTAAGCTAAGCTCTCGCTCGCACCAGAGAAATTTTGCTTTGGGGGACTTTGATGTTCTTTTGACGGCGGGCTTGGATATGCCCGAACGTATATGTGTCCAGCATTTAGCGTTGAACCTGCAGTACCAATATTTGCGTCTTTGGCGTGGAAAAGGTAATATGTAATTTTTTGGCCAAACAACCTGTCCGGCTTTCAAACAGAATTGTCTGGTATAAATCTCACCACCTAGTAAACTCGTGTGTAACGCTAAACCATTGATGAACCTAACAAAAGGTCTCCCGTTCCGCCATGAAACGCTAAGGACCCAAACAGGGCCTATACCACGAAAATCGAACGATTGCGGATTAGTTTCTCCGTCTCTGTCACACTTGCGTATAGGAGTGACAAAGAGGTTTTGCCGTCAATACCATTTTTCGACGTTCGTGGTAGGCATGCAGGTCGGCCTTGCCTTACCAAGGCCGCCGACATTATAGCATCCTTGTGTTATAACGAAACAAAATTAGACCCCGCGAGCGGTTGGAGCGGTTTTTACGATTTTAGCCGACAAGGGACCTTTTAGAAGTCTACATTTGTCCAACTAGAAGAGCTTTGCGTCACTTTCACACATACATACTCGTTAGAACGAGACAGCCACGGTGACAACCGAACCATTAAACTAACAGCGTATTACAGTTGATGTTTCTACTTCTTTGTCAGCTTTAACAATGTGAGATTTATAGCTTCAATATTCATCACCGTGACCATTGCCTACCACGAACATCGAAAATTGGCATTGACGGGAAAACCTCTTTGTCACTCCAATATGCAAGTGTGACAGGGATGGAGATACAAATCCGCAATCGTTCGATTTTCGTAGTATAGGCCCTGGTTCGCTTTTTCTTCCTAGCGTTATCCCGGCTTATGCCACGGCTCAGGGAGCCTGATTTGGGGTAGGCGCTAGTTTTACGAAAGCGACTGCCATCTGACCTTCCAACCAAGAGGGTAAACTGGGCCTTATCGGGATTAGTAGTAGGAGTAGTAGTAAGCACTTTATTGTACACAAAATAAATCACAACACAAATGAATAGAATTGAAGTACAAAGGCGAACTTATCCCTGTAAGGGTTCTCTTCCAGCTAACCGGCCGGTTAGTCCGGTTTTTTCACGAGGTTTTTCTTCACCGAAAAGCGATTGGTAAATATCAAATAATATTATGACATTTCGAACAGAATTTTTTTTTTACTCATTTGTATTTTTTTTTATACAAGCCGACAGGATTTGAACCCGAGACCATCGTCGGATTGAAAGTCACACTTCATACCGCAGGGCCACCAACACTTCCGATGCGTTCAAAAGTGCACGGACAATAATGAATTCATTCATAAACCCATTTAACGGCCTCCTAACCTAGTTGGTAGTGACCCTGCCTAGGAAGCAGGAGGTCCCGGGTTCGAATCCTGGTCAGGGCATTTATTTGTGTGTTTACCACGAATATTTGTTCCTCAGTTACGTATGTTTTCTATTTATTTAAGTATTTATATGTATTCTGTCTAATATATATATATCGTCGCTTGTGTCGGATTTGTGTAAGATTGTCCCATAATATTTATTATTATTTATACCCATACGCAATGGGCCTTCCTTTATTTAATAGCGTGCTCATAAATACCTGAACAAGCACTCGTCAGATATATGAGAGCACCTTATCTAACGGCGTCGGTACATGTCTATTTACTTAAACAAATGACTATGTAATTACCATTGCGCCCGCAGCGCACATACGCTTATGTAACGTTGTAGTAATGTAATGTTACTTACTCGTAAATGTGTTGTTGCGAGACGGTATTGTAATTTTGTGTTTAAAACAAAACTAGGATGCATATGAAGGTTTAATACATGTTTGAGAGTACTATTTTGTACCATTTGGGGTCGAAAGTCTTAAATTAAAAGTATTTAATTAAATTGCCTAGTAAATAATATTTTTATGACAATGCATGTGTATTATGTTAATCTTGCGAAATACAAGGCATTTAATTTTTTCATACATTGACATATTTCTTAAAACATGTATTGTAAACACGGGCTTTTAAAATCATCAAAAAACCAACCGGTTAACCGGTATTTTAAAATACTTAGGAAACAAACATGCGTCTGATAGTCTATTATGCCGCTAATCTAGAATTGTAAAACCTTACCAAGGTTCTCAAGGTTCCAAACACAGGATGTTTTTTTAAGTGCGAGGCAGACTCGCCCACCGAGGATTCCGCACATAGGATGCTACCCTACCCCCCTCACAGCTTCAAGGGCCCGCAGACCTGTGTATGTGGTATTAATTTCAACTTGCTACCTCTACTCGTTCCCGAAATAAAGGGTCTTGACATTATTTACATAAGTAATACCAAAATCTCTCAAAAATCCAGTGAAACCACTTATTAGGAAAAAAAGGTTGAAGAAATAGTGCCGCTTTCGCCACATTCTTTTTGAAGTCGGTTAAAAAAGGACTTAATGGTGGCCATTATGACACATCTTATCTATAGGAACTTTAATCCAATTACTCGACCTCTTACATCCATTATATCTTGTACGTTCATTATCGGAACATTATTAGAGTTATTACCATCGTGATTCGCACTTCTCTCATCATTAAGGTCAAGTTATATGATCATTTGCTCACAATCCATTGTCGACCTAATCTCTAGCAGCTTAAAGGTTATATTGAAATGAGCGGCCATGGCCATGATAGCCCGGACCCGGAGTGGTATAGCACGGAAGGGCCAAACGTTTTTATAATATCTCGGACATTACACGTGACGTTCTCAGGCTTATTGTCGTAGACATATTAAAAGGACAAAAAACTGCAATCTTGAGTTTTACGAGGGTCTCACGAAACGACAGTTGAACAAACTTTGTCGTCGAGTGTAATACAACATTTTTCACCTCACTATTGCGAGGAAAATAAAAACTAGGTACATACGATTACAAATCTCATCCGAATGTAAGCCATCGATTTTAAACTATCGTGAGAAACATGTCGCGCATAGTGATGAAAAATCCAGACAATACCATAGACAAGGTTATAATGTATACTTTTTTAATATCGCTGTCAATCATCTTATTGACAGATAGAAGTGCTGGAGTAGAAAAACTACTATAGAAACACTCTTGTTGTTCAAGAATCCTCCAGGCAGTGACAGACTAACATACTTATAGTACTTACGCCATAGGTGAATAAACTTTTTTCCGCACGCAAACTCCAGAGTTTATAAACTTATTGATGTCGGTCTTAAGCAAAGCAACTGACAGACAGCACGATCTGTTCAGTTACCTTTAGTTACAGTTACTTTAATTTGAACTGTATTACAATAATAATAGAATACAATATTCTTTGCGAATTCAATTAATGACATGACTTTAGCAATTATTATTAACTATATATTCGTGTATCATCGTTACTAGCAACTTTGAATCTTGCTACTATAAAAGTAGAGTCTCTTTTTGATTGTATTTGAGTATAATATTCTGTTATGTAATAGTTTTCTTTCATTAGCAATCTGTTTGATTAAAACTGAGCGTTGGCCGCTGATATTGTTTGGATTAACTTGTAATGACATTAATTACTGATAAACATTTTATACACACATATTTATAATAAAGCAAGATAAATGATGTTATTATACGTGCCATACGTGGGTATAAATAACATTTATCTTCTCTAAGG
This sequence comes from Lathronympha strigana, assembly GCA_949128165.1. NCBI lineage: Eukaryota > Metazoa > Arthropoda > Insecta > Lepidoptera > Tortricidae > Lathronympha > Lathronympha strigana. The sequence goes on along the minus strand of OX421928.1, from coordinate 6,200,516 downwards.
CATATCTATTACCTAATTCTTACAGGATGACCTCTACATAGATATAAGCATATTTTTCTAACTTTTGTATTGTTTGAAAGATATTTTACAAGGACATTATCAGGCAACGTAATTAACCCGGTAGCATAAACGTTTTGCTACTTTTCTATAGTTAAAATTGATTGCTGGTCTGATAACATTGTTTTTTTTTAATAAAATATTCATTTATATAAGAAAACACAGCATTTAGTCGCCTGTCCATCCATATCAGCAACAGAAGGCCTAGTATAAAAATTGTACGACATTTAACTCCTCGACCGCGTTAGCGTATCGGGAGTTCAAATTATGTTTGCCGTTTATTTAAATCATCCGGCAACTTTCATATTTTGACCCCTCGATACGCTAACGCGGTCGAGGAGTTAATGTCGTACAACTTTTATACTAGGCCTTCTGAGTTTAGCAAGAAATAACGATTGTCTCAATTGAATTCAAGAACTAATTAGACTTTCAGCTGTGCGTGTGCCTTATCCTAATTCATTTTGCACGCACGATTACAATTACTACAGATAATTAAGCCAATTGGTCAGAATTTTACCGACTTCAACTACCCATGGCTTTTGTATGAAAATATTACCTATTTTTTTAATATAAATTGAAAGAGATGTCATATACTACAGAAAAAGTGACCAGGGCTGAGAACGAACCAGAGACCTCCTGCTTTTGCGGCAGACGCCCTACCCTATCAGCATCAGCGGGGACCTTGGTCACTTTTTCTGTAGTATATGACATCTCTTTCAATTCATAATTTATATATAGTAGTGTGCCTACTTAAAAACATGAATCAATACATTTATTATAAATAATAAATGATTTAATTCATTCTTTACAAATCGTATTTTTAAATACATTTCATATTTTAATTGTTACTTTAAGTTTCAATCCAGACGGAGTAGCAATGGACATTGACCCCTCTCCCGAATGGGCATGACATAGTATCATACTCATTTAACTCATTGTATGGACACTATGGACTGACGTTTATCTGACATAGGTATTTGTACGCTACGTAATAATAGCTGTACATTTGACATGTCCCCCGCAAAAATGGGCAGACTTTTTAGCATAGAAAATGTCAGTTGCCAGAGCTACTGATTAAAAAGTCAAAGAGCCGACATCATCGATCAGCGATGAAGGCCTTTTTCTTTAATAAAGATATAAAAAAGCCAAAGAATAGTAAGGATAAGGATGCATTAACATGCAAGCCATACAAATGCTCTGATCCATGCGGTAATCCAGTATAATAGGTTTTGTCAGCGTTAAAACAATTGACAGCGACTTAAGCGAGTTTCATCGTAAGACTGTTTTGAAGTCATTCAGAGCGTACTGCAATCAGGATGGCCAATTGTTAGAAAGACAACTACTACAAGACAGTCTCTAGAAGGGCTATAAGAACTTAAAGTTAGACCAGGCTAATAATGTCAATGTTAAAACAATTGCCAAAGGTCACAGTCTTAATCATCGAGTAAGTAAGAGAACGTGTGAGGTCATGGTGCAGTCCGGATGGCCCATTGTTACTATACCCTCCTACCACATAAAAAATATATACTTTCACGCCGAACATTTTCCTCCCGTGTGAAAGTCTCAAAACTTCGACATTGGCAAATCCACCTTCCTTCAATGAGCAAGGAGTAAAAACCAGATCGAAAAATAGTATAAAACTAGAAGACAATCCTTATAAGGGCGAAACAGTAATCCAGATTTAAATTAATAATGTCAATGTTAAAATAATTGACAGCGACTTTAAAATGTGGCATCGTACTTTGATCGCTTCAGCTCGCGCAGACTGGAGTCTGGATGGCCAATAGTTAGAAAGTGTAGTCAAATTTAGAAAGAAACCCCTAAAAGGTCACAACTTAAGAGTCAATCCTGGCCTTGTCAATGGTAAAACAATTGTCACAGTATTGTGTCATCGGGCAAAACAGACATTCAGTTGTTATTTCAACGTGTGAGGTCACTGCAGTCAGAATGGCGAATTAGTGTGGGCAGCGGCTCATTTTCAAATTACGAATATTGGCTATGATTTTTAAAGTGGAAATTGGTGTATAGTTCATACGGTGACTTGTCAGCCCATAAAATGGGTTTCCTTCGACATCCCTAATATCGTTTTTCCTAAAATCACTTGCCCTAACTGTTTTGTCGTAATTATCATAATCCCTAACGATGAATTGTCCTAAAGATTATTTGCCATAATCGAATTATTGCCTAAAAACTTCACTTTTAACCGAATCGCTGTTAGTAAAGTCGGTTAGGTTAGAACCGTGACCTCACAAAGAGTAGAATCGCTGCTAGAAAAGTAGGTTAAAACGATGTTAGGGAAAACAATATTAGGACATATGAGTTTAGGACAAACAAAAATAGGATAAAAATCTTTTGGGATTCCGATATACATCCCATAAAAGGGTATGCTTTTTCTAAATATTCCTTTGGCAAAGAAGAATTGTAAATTTGGTAAATTCGTAAGTACTACGATTTTGAGCTAACATGTTCATTTACAAGTATAATTACTATTTAAAACGAAGTATGTATTTATAATCTCTATTTGTTTTTGTGGGCTCCCGATACTTCGGCACTGTTACAAGCGCCATGTTTACGGTAAAATACTAACACAACACAGAAACAGTACAGTAAAGTTAAAAATACACGGTCCTTTTGAATAGTAATTATAAATTATTACTCTATGCATGCTCCTGTAATACACATTTGGTTGTTCAAACAATAAAATATTCATTAATTCACAAAAAAACGAGTAAGTAAACATTTACATTTATATTACAGATTAGCATCCAAATCTTAGGCATACTCGGCGGCGTAGCGGTTGAGCCAACACATTTGCATACATAACATATTTTGTCTGGGATAAGATACTAAATTAACTTGAAGGGAAGGTAAAGGGCAGAAAGGGCACTCTTAAGCGGAGCGTCTAATATAATTCTTTACCTTTGGAAATAAATTGAACGTATTTTTGTTTATTGATAGGTATTTTCCAGACGTTTTATTGACATTTTAATGACCTCCTAGCCTAGTTGGTAGTGACCCTGCCTAACGAAGCAGGAGGTCCCGGGTTCGAATCCTGGTCAGGGCATTTATTTGTGCAATTATTACGAATATTTGCTCCTTAATTATGGATGTTTCCTATGTATTTAAGTAGTTATATCTATCTATTATATATATCGTCGTCTAGTACCCACAACAAAAGCCTTGAGCTTACCGTAGAGGACTAGGTCGATTTGTGTACGATTGTCCCATAATATTTATTTATTATTTATTTCCAGTGTATACGCCAAAGCAGCTTTTTATTGGTTCTTCGATCTGGATAGTTTTTTTTATACTAGTATATGTGATTGTATATAATGAAAGGCATTAAAACTCAAGTAACATCACGCGAGTGTTTTAATGCCTAATTATTTACAGTTACATACACTACTTTATATACACACATGTCATGAGCTTTATAAGCTATTCATATATTTGTAGCAGTACTACAATATCTCCCACATACCTATAGTATTTTTATGCATTTTTGTGTATTTTCAACTATATGACATAGTTAAGTAATGTTAAGACATAACCTAACATCACCGTTATTGTTTACGATCAACAATAAAACATTAATTGCCATTAACTTATAGTTTACTACATTTTAACACCGTCACACTACTTGCTTCTTTTACGGCGCGGCGCCGGCGCATCTTATTTCACGATCCCATTCAAATTCCCAAAATAACTCTAATCTAATCAATCAAACCTAGTCTTTATTACGTTAACTTAAAGTTCCATTTCAGTTATTCAGAGTTTTGTGAGTTACGGACATTATTATGATACCTTCCACACTCTCCTATATCTTACAATCAATACGTTGAAAACGAGATCATATTTCAAACGGCTTAAAGTTGAATTTTGTTTAACATATCCAAATTAAAATGAACGCCGTGGTTTATTAAAATCCGTTCTATGGTATATGGAGCGATAAAATCTATAAAACTCGTTAATTTTAAAAGAGCTTAAGCCCTTAAGCACTAGAAGAGTAAAGGGTGGATAAGTCGTTTTTTAGTGTAAAATATGGGATAGATGATTGAAAATTGAATTTAGTGATTAGTTCGACCAACATTTGTACTATTGAAGATCGCGAATTACGGAAAGCGGACCGGAATTTGCTAATATAAACTACCCGTAGCTCCAGTACATTATATGGCATATTAAATTACAACGGTTAACACTCACGTATTTTTATCACAATAGGCGTGACATGTTTCGACTGCATCGGGCAGTCATCGTCGGAAAACAGAGTGGTGTTGTCACCTTCGCGGGTCGGGCATCACAAAGATGACAACACCACTCTGTCTGTCCGACGATGACTGCCCGATGCAGTCGAAACATGTCACGCCTATTGTGATAAAAATACGTGACTGTTAACCGTTGCAATTTAATATCAGTAGGACTCACTGAATGGCATATTTATTTTTACTGACTACTTATTTTACTTTAACCTAAAGGTTTATTTATACCTAAGGCTTTATGATTTTGAACACTATACATCTGTCTCTCTCTTACCTCGTACGCGGGAGCGAGCAGGCTGTCCCGCACGGCGGGCGCGCTGTTCCTTGGACCGATGTATGCCATTTTGGCATTTTACACTGCAGCACTGCACATCCAAATCACTATAACACTTATACTCGTATCACCTCATGGATATCACTTTATCACTGTTTCACTGAACGGTTCTCTCTTTCACTTGTGGGCTGTACGGGAAGGACTTATTTATGTTTTATTGATTTGGCTGTATGAATTATACGAATATGCAGTTTTTTAGGATTCGAGTTCAAAGTACTGACCAACCAATTGGAATTATAACTAATATTTGAAACTAAATAAATATATTTAAGTTTGTATGTATGTATGTATGTATGTATAAGCTTTATTGTACAATAACACAAGAAATACAAGAAACACAGTAACATAGACAATTTGATACAACAAAGGCGAACTTATCCCTATGAGGGATCTCTTCCAGTTAACCTTTGAGGAAATTAGATAAAAACAGGCAACGATGAAAGACAAACTAAGAGCAAAAATTGTACAGTAACAAAAGTTCAAATATAAAGTTAATTTTGAATACACATTGTAACTACACTATAAATAAATACGCAATAAAAAATATATATATATAATATTTACATATATAAATAAACACTAAACATCAATACATATATTAAATAATAAATATATATATAAACTATTAAACAGAGCATAAAGGACAAACTCCAATCAAGGGTCGGAAAGCCACAACTTCTTTAGCCTCTCCTTGAGCGATGCTGCAGATTGCGATTGCCTCACAGACACCGGCAACTCATTCCACAACTTTACGGCATGGACAGTGAAAGATCTACTGTAAATACGCGTCTTGTTGGACGGAAAAGTGAGAGAAAGGTTGGTGCTAGAACGTAAACGGTGACCACTACCGGAAGCCAGGAAACTGAATTTCTCAGATAGATAAAAAGGAGAAGCAGGATTGAATAACACATTGAAAAGCAATGACAGGACATGCACATCTCTACGACGACGAATCGGAAGCCAGCCAAGTTGTTTTCGGAACTGGGATATATGATCATATTTACGCAGACCAAAGATATATCTGATACATACATTTTGCAAGCGTTCGAGTTTGTCAAGTAGCTCCTCTCTAAGATCTAGAAAAACAATATCGCCGTAGTCTAATAAAGGAAGCAGAAGGGACCGAGTAAGAGTGATTTTAGTATGAAGAGGAAGGAAATTTTGGAGACGTCTTAGTGAGTGCATAGATGCGAAAAGCTTTTTACTGATCTCCGCAACATGGGGAGTCCAACTTAAGGTTTGGTCCATGGTGATACCCAAGTTCTTGACTGTACAGGAGAAAGGGATAGTTACTCCGTCAAAGCCGTCCGTTTGAATTATTAGTATAAGTTAAATTGGTCTTTATTGCTAAATAAATATAAATAAATTGAAAATACAAATTAAATGCAGAATATGTCACATTCGTACTGGCGTGTTGGCGATGAGAACCCCTCTATAGGGTGAAGGCCTCCAAGCTTTTCCAAAAATCCCTAAGATGCCATACTAAAAGATAATTATTAGTATTTGCTATAGAATCTGTCGATAGTCGATAGAAGGCGTCGATCTATCTATTAAAGGTATCATCATAAATATTTAACAGCTTTGCTCTTGTCGGTGGAGTAATCGCCATTCTTCTTTTAGTATTTTTTTCTGGGCTAGCCTTTTGACTTCCTCGTGTCGTACGAGATTAATACAAATTAAATGCAGAATATGTCACATTCGTACTGGCGTGTTGGCGATGAGAACCCCTCTATAGGGTGAAGGCCTCCAAGCTTTTCCAAAAATCCCTAAGATGCCATACTAAAAGATAATTATTAGTATCTGCTATAGAATCTGTCGATAGTCGATAGAAGGCGTCGATCTATCTATTAAAGGTATCATCATAAATATTTAAGAGCTTTGCTCTTGTCGGTGGAGTAATCGCCAGTCTTCTTTTAGTAATTTTTTCTGGGCTAGCCTTTTGACTTCCTCGTACGACACGGCAGATACTTTATCTCTAATATATACTTTTTCACATATTAAAGGTATAGGTTGTTTAAAATAAGCCGCAGGCCTATTGATATGAAAGTCGACAGACATAACAGCAAGACTATGAAATTCGCGTCGACATCCGCTTTCTCGACAGCGCGAGTTATCTCACGGTTTTTGTCGCTCGCGAGATTTCGATCTACAACATAGCACCGAAACGAAATAGGTATAAAGCTATGACCACATTGACTATATAATTAATTATAATTTAAACTTTCGTGAGTCATACTGATGTTAAATTGCAACGGTTAACACTCACGTATTTTTATCACAATCATTTCTGTCTGTCCGATGATGACTGTCCGATGCAGTCGAAACATGTCACGCCTATTGTGACGCCGATCGTGAAAAGAATACAGTAGGCATCTGTCTAAGTATCTAAAGTGAATCGACAAACTGTGGATCCATAGTGTCAGTTATAAAGTTGGATTTGATGAAAAAATGTTTTCACGTTCGAGTTTCTATAAAAAAAAATCGTGATATTTATTCACGGCGAGCTTGTGTATACACGTCTTTATCTCACACGTCAGTTTAAGCAAATTTTGACAGTTAAGCATAGAGTTAATGAGTATGAGTAATTTCTTGGCGTGGGATGTGTTTTAGCAATGAACTAAGAATCATATCTTGTTTAATCATTAAAACAAATATAAAATTTAGAAGTAGCTTGGATGTGTTTGGACTTTTGGCAAGGCCGACATGCATGAGTTTATTATATACGTTTAGCTTATAAAATTCAAAAACGTATTCAATAAGTGCCATCGGATAGGAAAATAGAAAGAGAGCGTTGATAGCCTTGTAGTACACAGATAGAAAAGATATTTTAATTTAAGACGGAAAACCCTCTCACACACTATTTTTCAAATAGAATAATATAATTCTTCATCTAATTGAAAGTTCTTCAGCTAAAGGGATATTATTAATTCGAGGAAGAATCAAAATTGTTCAGACCCATCTTTATATACATTAGGTGCAAATTGGACAGATTTGAGTTAAAAAAATATTTATTTGGGACAAAATACTATCGAATTTTAGTATAAATATGCTAGTTCTTAAAAAACGTACTTGTTTCAAGTAACCTTCATCAAAACATAAATGTTTCCATATTAAATGAAGATCCACCAAAATTTTTCTATAAGAGTTTTTAAGTTTTTAAGAGTAAATCATTCTTTCTTAGTTCGATATTTAATATTTAGAATATAGATGTAACTAGTTCAAATAAAAAAATACACGGTTTTACGTCAAGATTTAGTTCACTCTTGGCTTGATTTTAATAATTCTTGGTTTGATGTTTATGAACTCCATTCGAAATTGAGGAAGCTCTTAAAACAAAGAATACCACGGATTTGCATCAAGATTTGTTACATTCCTGGCTTCATGTCACTAATTCTTGATTTAATGTCCATTGAGATCAACTCGACAATCAACAAGTTTAAATCAAAAAAATACCAAGTTTTACGCCAAGATTTAGTACATTCTTGGCTTGATTATACCAAATCTTGGTTTGATATTCTTTAAACTACATTGAAGACTCAAGATATTTAAATAAAAATAATAATACTCCATTAGAAAAGTTGCGTCTTAAAAACGGAACATTTAAAACGTTTAGAGTTTCTTGCATTTTTCATAGTGTTACCACTGCAAAAAAAAAAAACAAAATTGGTAATCGCGATTGCCTGTTTACTTTATATCTGATTTTTTTATTAACACTGCATAGATAGAGCGTTCAGTGGCGCCCTCATTAGTAGGATTGTGTTTTCTACGAAACCAATCTATTTCTGTATATCTGCTACTTTATCTGCTGTACTCCTACTCATTCCCCAACTTTTGTCTTAGTCACATAGTTTCATTTTGCTTTATTTTTGCCTACTAATCTAAATCAATAATAGTGGCCGCCATTTTTCGTAGTACACAGCAGATAAAAAGCAGATAGGTATACAGAAATGGATTGGTTTCGTAGAACGTAGAAAACACAATCCCCCTAATTAGGGTGCCACTGGATGCTCTATATGCAGTCTTAAGGCTCTACCGGAGTCACTGCTAATAAACCACTTCCCATACAAACGAAGTTACGCTCTCATTTTTAAACGACACGTTGAAATAACATGAAACTTTTGGCATAAAGATTTAGTTCACATATATCTATGTCGGGTACTATATTTCGTTGCTTAATATTGCAATTCAAATAAACTAGAGCGAAAAAACGTTTGTATGTAAATCTTTTACTCGCTTTATTTTCTATGTATTGTAATTTTTAACAAAATAGTACGAGTAGTGATCACTGTTATATTGGGGTTATTTTGTTCATCCATATTTTATACCGGTTGTTTTTGAAAGAAACCTCTAAAATCCTTGTGTTCAAAGGAACGAAAAAATGAAATAGTCACCGTAAAAACAATGAACTTTTTAGTAATAATTATGCTTTTTGATATTCTTAGTTGTTTCATGTATTTTAAGAATGTTATGTTTACGAATAATTATTAAAAATATATATGTGTTGAAGTTTAGTAAAACGTCCCACTTTGTCGATTGGCATATATAAGTACGCTTTGACAGATTATTCATACTAAGATACAAGCATGTCTAGTTTTTATTGTAAGCGACAAAGTGGGACGTTTTACTAAACTTCAACACATATATAGGCAGATAATACTCCGTTCACAAGAACAATTGAATTGCCAATTTGGCCAGTCAATTCCATCAGCCACAATCTCATTTTTGCGTCCACACGTATCACCAATTTCATACTCTAACTCGTCGTGATCGAGTAGGATCGGCCGCCAATGTCCTTGGTAATTTTTTTCCGTCTAGACCACAAAATTCAGCAACCAATGTAGTCAAATTGGTAAAAAAAAACTCGTTTGGCCTTAATATTCGCAGAAAATTGAAGTTTAAATAATAATACAATATTATGCACCTACCTACATATTTACATATATAGTCGGCCACACTTCGATGATTGAAATTCTTATTCCGTCAAATAAAATAGATCCCTTACTAAAAAGACTTAACGGGGAGGCGGGAAATCAAATTTGTGAACTGGCAACACAACACTATACCTACTGACGTTCTTTGAGACGCTTCGAAGTTCGGTTTTTCGTTTAGTTTGTTATTTCATTTATGTCTACGCCTGTCGCTTGCCGCCTGCCGGGATTTAGATTTTTGGTTTGGTCATTTAAATTGCAAGTGTTCCTAGTTTGTGGATGCGACAGAGAAAAAAAGTATGGAAGAAACCTCCCTACTCTATTCATGGGGGATGCCACCCGAAGTGGTAAAGAATTTCCTTGGTAAGTTTAAATTGTCAAATTACTCTAGTAAAGCTGAGAACAAATTATCGGACGCGGCTCACAATCGCGACTTATAGGTATCTAGATAATGAATATACACTGAATTGTGCAAACTATCGGAGGTAAGCCGTGGACGTAACCTTGAGTCGGACATCCGACAGAAATCTCGCGCTGTATGTTTTTGTGCACCCGTCAGTCGCGTCCGATAATTTGTTTCCAGCTTAAATATAAATGCTTTGTCACACTGCGTAAGCTGGCCGCAACGGAAACACTGCGCGACACGGGTGCGGTCAGGTTTCATTGCGCCCGCGTCACGCGTCGCGCTTACGCCCGGGCCACCAGAAGGCCTAGTATAAAAATTGTACGACACTAACTTCTCGACCGCGTTAGCGTATCGGGAGTTCAAATTACGTTTGCCGTTTATTTAAATCATTCGGCAACTTTCATATTTTGACCCCTCGATACGCTAACGCGGTCGAGGAGTTAATGTCGTACAACTTTTATACTAGGCCTTCAGTCAGGCCATCATCGCGCCAACGCCGCGCTGCGTTGCGCGTCGCCCCCAGTTCACTCGCCATCTACCATCGCGCTATATAGTTACTTGTCCGATTATGTTAAAATTTGGTACACTTGTAAAATAATGATTTTATATAAAAGTAGGTAAGCCACAAAGAAGCTGTCTATATACTTACTGTATTTTTACGTTTATTCTTGTTTAATTTCAGACTTGGCGTTAGATGATGATGTCCTCTGGTTAAATACTCACACCGATCCATGGGAAGAAGTTGTGGAAAAATGGAACAAAACTCTACATTATAGAGTTAAGCTCAACAGCACCGTAATAGCCACTGTTGATGAAGTACTTCAGAAATGGACGATACTGAGGAATCCTAAACCACATATATTGGTAAATAAACAATTCTTGTCACATTCGTTTGTGCAATTGATAGCAGTATAGTCTATACCATAAATATCTGTAAATTTCTTTACATACCTGAGTTCTAGTAATATGTTATTGATAAAAATTTAAAACTGAAATATGCAGTATATGACATCAAATAAAGTTTTTAATTGAGTACCTAGTGTTACTGCTAAAATACCAACAAATCAAAATATTTCATAAAATAAATTGATTTGTTCCCTAGCCGATGTTATTGATAATCATGAGTTTTCGTATCTTAATTTTTGTATGTCTGTATACAAGGTTTACATTTATTATTTTTATTCAAATTTATGATTTTTTTAGATAAAAAAATACCAGTGCAGATGGCCTTATTAGGGTATTTAGTACCACCTAAGGGCGCGACTTTCCAGAAAAATTAAATTTTCTTCAGCAGAAGCAACAGAAAACCTCTTGGTACAAATCAATGCATGTAAGTTGAAATTCTTCCTTGCCTAAATCTTTGAACATAATGAATGATTTTTCTTCTTTTTCAAGCTGGCCAAAGAATGTGTTTGGATAATCTGACTTTGTGCTTATAATTGATTTAAGTAAGTATTCTTTGTTTCCAGATTTCTGGTGATATTGACAAACATATTGCAAATCGAAAAGCGAAGTGTGCTAGCCGACAGCAACCGGTCCAGCCTTACATCCTCGTACTAGGGAGCTTGCATAACCTATCTTCAAGTTTTCGGTTATTATTATGTCGGTATCCATAAACTTACATTAGACAGGCCAAAAATATTAAAAATACACCTAAAGTATTAAATAGCACATTTTTATATTTTGTATAAAAGTTTAAAAAATAACTGTTGTAAAAAGTTTTATATCACCCTTTAATAACTATTAAATTTACCCTTTAATATTGTCTTTGTGAAAGGGGTATTATCTATATGTTGAAGTTTAGTAAAACGTGCCACTTTGTCGCTTATCATAAAAACGAGACTTGCTTGTATCTTAGTATGAATAGTCCGTCAAAGCGTACTTATGGCAATCGACAAAGTGGGACGTTTTACTAAACTTCAACACAAATCTTGAACTGATAATTGCCATAACATGAATATATTAACTTTTAAAATGTATTATTTAAATTTTACTCTTTTCCTTTGATAATATTTTGTGTACGAAAATCACAGATTTGTATCGTCATATAAGCTTGTTTCCATACTTTTGGGTGTACATAAATGTCGTAAGATTAGTTATTACTCCGTGGTTTTATGCCTAATGCCCGTAATATAATTGCTTTTTCAACTACTAATAATATGTTGTATTATTACTGCTCTCCATATTTTTTCTGTTATTCTGGATTACTTGGATTCAATTATGTTGCGTAACGTAGATTGCTTCTGTTGATTGTGACGGGATATGTATTGTAATAATATCGTAACCAAAATTCGCTACTGTTTCACCAATAGGTACCACTAATCTCACTTACAGTTTGCTCCAACTGCAATGGTGAACCTGAAAACAAAGGTAGGTTGTGTCGTGTGGTTATCTACTATACTATACAGCACGATAAGTAGGTGCCTTTGTTAATTAGACATTTTTTTCGGTACGAATTCATAAAGAAGTACTTTTAAAGGTCGTCCTGCATGTACCTACAGCATATTACACGTATATAAAATTTACCACACGAGACAATCTACTATTTTCAGGTTCACCCGATGTAGCTAAACGGCAAGTGGAATTATTGGTATAGTTTTAATTGTTGCGAATTTCAAAGAGTGCGTCGACCGTCCAGTAGCGCCTTCATTGGGGGATTTTGTTTTCTGATAAACTATTTTATTTATCTAGAATCCATCCGTCATTTCTTGTAGTACTATTAATTCCCGAACTTTTCATCTGTGTTATATTAATTACTTTGACTTGATCGCCTAAACGGATAAATGTGGCATTTTTTCCGTTTAGGTGATCAAGTTAAAAGTAATTAATGTAAATAAGGTATATCAGATCAAAAGTTGGGGAATTAGTAGGACTACAAAGAATAAAAATGGTGGCTTATAGATAAATAAAATAGTTTATCAGAAAACAATCTCCCCAACGAGGGCGCTACTGCACGGTCGACGAAATCTTAATGTTTCTTGAATTGAAGATTTCCGGAATTACAGAAATATATTTAACCCTTTGCTTCAAGTAACTATCAACTTTACACAAATAATAATGCATCTTACTTTAAGATACAAAAAGTACTAACGAAATAAAGTTAAATCTCTACACAAGAGTCATAAATATAGTATCAAAAGATTTCATCACTTGTTTTAAAAGTTTAAAGATATAGAAGGAAGATATTTAATATTTCCATTACATACACGTTTGTGTGTTTCTTCAAGATGCATACAATTTTTAATTAAGTATCGTAAATATACAACCAAGACATTTTGTTCCTTGTTTACAAAGTTTTAAGAAATTAATTCAAAAGACAAGTATACTCAATATAAAAAAAATTACAGTTTGTTATAAGAAATCATATATACTTATCTTAAGAAATAAGTGTCTTCGGTATAAGGTATTTATTGTTTCACCCCAAGAAACATTAACTCTTAACCAAGAACCGCCATAAGTCTTAGTACAAGCATTATTATCTATTGCAACCAAAAAAGATTATCCTTGTTCTTAAGAATTTGCTGATCTGTTTGTAAGTAACTATTATCACTGAACAAAACGATTACGCTCTTGGAATAAATAAAAAAGTTTTTAAAAACAGTTCGTTTTATAATTCATATTAAGATATAAAATGATTAATTTAAGTAATAAACTTCGAAACATTTTAAGTCTTATATTAAGTAATTAATGTTTTCCTGATATGGGAAACTGGATATCTCTTGCCTCAAATAGGTTTCTTTGGCTGAAGAGATTTTTTCTATCTGTGTAAGGCGTGCGACAAAACAAATGCTTGTGAAAAGTTTTGGCATTAGTTTGTCAAAGAGACCTCTGTGCTCCGTTCTCTGAAACGTGGCAAAAATCTTTACACCGACGCCAAAACAAAGTTTTTTTAATCGAAATTCTTTGTCTGATTGATAATCACACTAGACAGCTTCGTTAATAAAACTTTATAGGATTTTTTTAATGTCACACCAGACAATATGCCAAGTCGTATTTATAGTTTTTTTTTGATATTTTGTGGTCAGATATGCCAGTCATAATATGCCAAGTCTTTGTTAAATAATTCTACTAATAAAACTAACTCCATCCAATTTATAATGAAGATAATTCGACCTTGAACGCAAAGTTGCTTAAGCTTAAGACAATCATAATCATACAATATTATTCAATATATTACCTACTACAGTGTTTATAAAAAAGCATATTACAGTACGATATATATCCGCAAGTTACTCCTTTTGGCACACAAACATTATTATATTAGTTATTTTACTGTAAATGAAGACTATTTTCAGGTTACGTTTAAGGTGCTCAAAAATAATTGAAAAAGCACTTTAAGGTTTTGACAATCAAGACATGTTCAGATATTTGTGAGCGCTTTGGCTGCTCTGATATATCTGATGGCGATTGTGCATCAGTTTAAAATCGTCGAGTCTTAATGGACTTCTTGTGTCCACCTTTTGCGCATGAAGTAAATAATACACATATTATTTACATAATTTACACGTTTACTGTATACAAAACATTATTTACATAACCTTATGCGACTTGTCTTGTTACGCAGTTATACCTGTGCCATCGCTGACACTGTTAATCATTTGTAATCCCTACTACAACGGAATAAGGTCTAGCAATGATCAGTCTGTTTATTCCTGTGTACCAGGTTCGAAGACGGTGTGTTGCTCACCGTAGTTCCATCCAGAGAGTACAGCGGCGTCTTCTAGCACGCTACAGCCCCATTGACGATGACGAAGCCGTCCATCGTAAGAGAGAATTCACAATCTTAACTGGTCATTACGAATTCATGCTGATGGCGTTGGGTCTAACGACTGTACCATCGCAACTGTACTGACCATTTATAATCCCTACTGCAACAACATAAGAGTTTACCGATGGTCAGTTCCCCGCGAAAGCGGGGCTCCGTCGAAGTAATTGGTCTGTAAACGTTCCTAAGTACGAAGAACAAAATAAAGGACATTTTGCAAATGGTGAGATAACCGTCTGGGGAAACAAAATATTGAGAAAAAATGAGAGTATATGCGAATGGTATTAATCGCGACGTGGAAAAAAATGTCTGGAAAATACAGTACACACTCGTACGTACGTGTGTAGTTAATATCGTATTATAAAATAACTGTAAACAGCAGGTATTCAGTCGCGACGCGAAAGCGCATTGTTTTCACCCAGAACCCGGTCTAGAATGCGGTGAGATTGGAACGGATTCTGTTCCGGCCGCGTTTGTAATTTATATTATATCTTGTATAAATATAATAGCTATGTGAGCTGTAGACTGTAGACATAAAGCGAGCCTAAATAAAACGGAATGGTGGAAAAGTTGTCACAGTTAGTAGTAGTGTTTTTGTTTCAATCCAAAGCTTGCCGCTTCAAACAAAGACGTATTAATTAGTTTTAAGGAACTTGTATGTACTTAAACTCGTATGATCATTTGATATTTGGGACTATTTTTATTTTGTTGTCTTTTTTTTGTCCTCAGATTTGAATGAAATTTGGTGGGTAGATAGAGTTTCGTATTCTACGCTAGATAAAAAAAAGAAAATCTCAATGTGCGACAAAAAATTTGTATTAAATTTCCCACTGAGTTACGAAAAATCCATACGATTTCGTAACTCAGTGGAAAAAACTTTGGGACATATTTTGAAATTGGGTCTAGCTTGAAGAGGATAAGGAACTCTACCTCCCTAAGTACCTACCAAATTTCATTCAAATCTGACGCGAAAAAAAAACGACAACAAAATAAAAATCCGCCCATTTATTTATCGCTATTCGGTGAAGGAAATCATCGTGAGGAAACCGGACTAAACCCAATAAGGCCTAGTTGACCCTCTGGTTTAGGTCAGATGGTAGTCGCTTTCGTAAAACTAGTGCCTTCGCTAAATCTTAGGATTAATTGCCAAAGCGGACCACAGGGTCCCAGAGCTGGGAAAAACGCAAAGAATAATAAGATAAAGTAAATGTAAAAAGTGGTACCTTTTACTGAACACAAGCACATTTAAAGCTACGAGTCTACGACGACAGGTCATGAGACTCATGACCACTTCAGTTCAGACGTCATTGGCAAAAAATTATAACGGAACGCCAAAGTTATGTGCAATTTGCCACACCATATAAATCCGCACTTGTCAAACCGAATATGGCGTCGATTGGAACGGCATTTCCGGCCAACATGGCGGTGTTTCCAACAAAGATGGCGCCTTCCGTTGCGGGGTAACCGTTTCGATTGAGGAATAATAGATGTGGCTGGAGGTTGTGAGCTTGAAATAATTTCTGGAGTTTATTTATGCAGCGGGTGGGTACGGTCGGCTCCACAAATATTTATGCATCTGTATTCAATTTTGAATCTTCTTCCCCTTTAATAAGTTCCGAATCGTATAGATATTTATAGACGTGACTGTACATGATGTTACTGGTAACCGAAGAACTGGTGGCTTCCTCGCACAACGTATCAGCATTGCGATACAACGAGGAAATGCCGCCAGCATCCTAGGTACAATGCCTCAAGGACCTAGTTACTTTAGATTTAAGGTAGGTAGAGGTAGTTAGTTAGGTAAGTTACACTTATTGTATATATTTCGAAAATAAATGTTATTTCATTTTAGTTAATGCAACAGTGAAAGTTATATAATAAGGGTTCTTAAAACTCGAGTGTCCGTTACAAACCGAGACGTAGTCAAGTTTTGTAATAATAGACCCGAGAATTTCAAGAACTGCAAAGAGCTGTTGCATACACTAGTTTTTCTACGACAGCAAAAATAGTACTCTTTTTTTGTGTCTTTGTTATCTGTAGAATATATTTGCCTGCCGCTCGCTCACTAGATGGCCCCATCGGAAGATCATCGCTAGCAACACGCTGCGATGGGATAATTTTCGTGACATTTGTGCTATTGTTTTTGTGTGAATTATAATAATATGCTTTATTGTGCACCACAAGGATAAAGTTTACAATAAACTATAAACAGGACTTACATTAGTAGGTAACAACAGGCGGACTTATACTTGTTGTATTATGAATTGTGAACTAAATTCCAAGATTAGATCCCCAGGGAAGGTTTGTAACGAAAGCGACTGCCATCTAACCTACCAACCCCGAGAGAAAACTAGGCCTCATTGGGAATAGTCCACTTTTGCGATAAATTGCACATTTTAATGCGATTGGAAAATATTAAAATAGCAGTCAAAGGTTGACTACTTATCAGAGACAACTTAAAATGATGAATAATTTTTTTATACTTTATTCCAAAGAAAAATTAAAAACATTTATTCTCGAAATATATACAGTAAGTGTAACTTACCTAACTACCTACCTCTACCTAATGAATAATTGATTATCGGGTTACGTACGTCTTATTTAGATATACTGATTACTGTAGAAGTCCGAGAGCTCTTCTAAACAACCGAAAATGTCACCAAAATCCAGTATTTTTTTCACTATTAAGTACCTTTCGTATAAGCGACTTCACCAAATCTGGGATTAGGTTCCCAAAGCTGACCCCAGGTTCCCTGATCAGGAAAGAAAGAAACACGAAAGAAAGGTTGTTAAATTTCTCTAATTTACACTGTTATTTAATGTATAAAAATTAAAAGACAGCAATCGTCATCTAACATTGAAATTGTCGTCTGTCACTAGTCAAACCCGATTTTGCAACTTACACTTACATCTCACACCTCCTTACATCTGAGGAGTGTATTTTCAAAACGACTTATTTCTCTATGAAGTCCATACAATAAAACGCCCTTTTGAAAAGACATTCATCTATTAGCCAACTTTCTTCACCAACAGCCTTTGCATACGTTGAATTTAGATGAAGACATAACACTATTGTACCCCACACAATGCCGCGTTACGCTCAAACGAGACTGGAGTGGGCATGGTACCGTATAATGTTCCTTTCAATTTTGCATCTTACATGAATGGCATAAGATTGAATTTCGTTTGTTTGTTTTTAATGACTTAAGTTATTTTTTAACCAGACGGCAATGCTGTTAAGTAGTAAACGATAAGTTATACGACTTACAATGGCGAATAGGTCATTTAAAAAATATAGACGTGTCCTATACACGTTAAGGTGTGATTATGTCATTTAGAATAATAATGGAGATGCATATGAATAAGTGGGTAAGATACTAATTGTTTTCCTTGTCATGAATTAAACAAAGCGTTTGACAGTTGAATTTAAATTCATAAATTCATCATATACTTCCCGGCCATATACAATCGGGCAATTCGTCAGATCCAGCAAACGTCTTGGATCCTTCAAGCTACACAGGGAGGGGAGTCGGCATACGTTTCCCCGCTACCAATAAATAAGCCCAAATGGGCATACGCGCGTTTTAAATAATTTAAACTGTCGTGAGTCATACTGATATTAAATTGCAACGGTTAAGTAACACTCACGTATTATTATCACAATACGTGCCCAGTATACAGTGATGCCCGAGCCGCGAAGGTGACAACACCACTCTGTCAGTCCGAAGATGAACGCCCGATGCAGTCGAAACATGTCACGCCTATTGCGATAAAAATGCATGAGTGTTAACCGTTGCAATTTAATATACGCGGGTTTGTTTTGTGACTAGTCTGTACCTCTGTACACAAAAATAGATCAAAACGTGCAAGATTTTTTAGTGTAGTTGTAACATCTACGTGTTAGTGTCGTCATTACAAATTGTTTTTTGTATGTTATGCGTGAGCATAAAGTGACACAATAATTTGTACGGAATGATGTCGCTTTGCCGTATCCCTTCCAGCGTTTTGGAAGCCCGTGTTACCTCTACGAACGAACTCTAACCGCCTAATTCATAAAAAAGTTAACAAGAGCTCTAGTTAAATTATGTTTTCTCGCATCCTGACAAACGCGATTGGCAAAGTGACAGATAAGGACAAACAATCATTTAGCTAAACTGTTGTTGAAGTGCGTTTATGAATAACGCCATAAGGCTTTAAGGCAAAGTCTGCCATTCGTACTATCTCGTAACTATTATATAGAGCAAGAAACGTGAAACGAGCAAACACGTCAGAAAACAGCATACAACCTGTTATCGTACATTTTCGCTTGAGAGCGTTCGCCACTCATCTCCGCCTCTGCATCAACGCCATTGTTTCCGAATCGAAATGTTCCACTTGTTTCACTGTTGGGTCTCACTTTGCCGACATTGTCGTACGCTTTTAAGCTTTTGACCTGTTTCAAATTTCGACATGTTTAATGACTATAGGAGTAAATTCTTGAAAGGATATGGCTACTAAAACCTCAGTCATTCTATCCGTTGATTGGGAGCTTTTTTATGGGTAATGTCATATAATATAATTTAAACTTTCGTGAGACATACTGATATTAAATTGCAACGGTTAACACTCACGTATTTTTATCACAATAGGCGCAGACGAAACATGTCACGCCTATTGTGATAAAAATACGTGAGTGTTAACCGTTGCAATTTAATATCATATAATACTATCTGAAATAGCAGATTGTGTAATAAGGGCGGTAAACAAGAAATTTTAGCACGAGTTCGTAATTCTTATACCGCCCGTGATACATACAATGTTTTTCATTACATTTGCGAGGAAATAAATAAATTTTCTAGGCAGATAAAGAAACAATTATTATTAGTGGTAGTGTAGTACAGGCCACAATACTCCGGAGTGAGCGGCGACTACGTCCGGCGTACGCGTGGGGCGCAGGTCCTCCGGAAGCTCTGGGCGGGCGGTAAAGTAGTATGAGAATCCATTAAGGCCATGGGCTTATTACAGCTCATTAAGTCTAAGTATACTTGCATATAATATCACCATTTACGAGCAGGTGTGATGAAAAGTACAAATAACACAGTACAACTCGATCATTCGAACTAATTGGGACCAACACTAAGTCGGATAATAGAAATGTCCGAAGTTTCGGGATCAAAACGAACGGAAACACTTTTTTACGTAAAACAAAACCCGTTAGCGCTTTGTCACCGGTACAGTCGAGTTTATAATGCATCTGTGCAGCTGAATGCATAATACGAGTATGTAAACACTTACACGTTCCTGTCAATGTTTTTGAAATACCGCCGTTTCATTGTTTTTCCGATATACGAGTAAGCAAAAGCAACAGATCGTGGAAACGTTTTGGATAATTGAGTATCCGGAGGAATTAAGCCTGCGTTCGGATTATCGAGGATCTGTTGTAGAAGATAAATAAATTGATAACAGAGTGTCAAGTGTCAACCCCTGGTAACAGAGTGTCAACGTATTGTATTTTAATAAATATTTGTTACCCATATGTTTGTGTAAATATGTGTACAACTGTTTTCATCACACCTTCTCGTAAATGGGGACATTACATGCAAGCATACTTAGACTTAATGAGCTGTATTAAGCCCATGGATTCTCATACTACTTTACCGCCCGCCCGGAGCTTCCAGAGGACCAGCCCCCCACGCGTACGCCGCTCACTCCGGAGTACTGTGGACTGTGCTACTACACCACCGCTAAAAATATTTGTTTCTTTATCTGCCTAGAAAGTTTATTTATTTCCTCGCAAACGTGATGAAAAACATTGTATGTATCACGGGCGGTACAAGAATTTCTTGTTTACCGCCCTTAATACTCGATTTACTATTGTTACCCAATTTTTTTACACAGTTTTACTCGATAATGCGGATAAACGCGAGTCGATTCGCCGCTAGGAGCACTATAGTGGACAGTGGGAGTCTGGCGGGAGAGAATATGAAATAATTGTCACTTTGACAATTCTTTCATATTAGCGACAATGCGGTAGCCCCTTCGAGCAACACAGGCTTCCAACACGTCGGAAGGGAGACGGCAAAGAGACAACTTACCGTACTAACTATTCTGTCACTTACGGGGGAAACGTGCACACAGACGCACTTCTCACACACTACATACAAAAAGCAATCTGTAGTGACGACGGTTTTTTAAATACTACGACGGTGACAAACAAGCATACGGCCCGCCTGATGGTAAGCGGTCACCGTAGCCTATGGACGCCTGCAACTCCAGAGCGTTACATGCGCGTTGCCAACCCTTTAAAAAAAGGAGGATTCGCTGTGTTGACAGCTAAAGGGGCAAGATTTACTCCGTGGGTTCCCAGCTGTCAACACAGTGAATCCTCTTGGAGCTCTGGCGACCTTACTCACCAACAGAAACACAACACTATGAGTAGACTCATAGAAAATGAGACAAGTACCTACCTATTTAGTCATAGGTTATTATATAAGTTTCTGCATTTAATTGTCTGTGCACTTCCTGTGTGTTTCGGTAATTATTTTTTTTTAAGTACTCTAACAAATCTTGCACTTCAATTTGTTTGTGTACCTACGGGGGCGGCTAGTCAGAATTAAGTCTCACAACACAGGCGTATGCCCATGAGGGCTTGTACTTATGCCGGAAACGGTACGTATACCGTGTGTGTGAACTTAGCATATCAAATGCTAGCATCTCACAATTTTGTGAGAGTTCTCGTAGCATCCCTAATAGTTCTAGAGTTCTAGGTGGTTTTTTTTCATAGTTCTGCACATTTACGCGAAAAAAATCAAATAGTAAAATGGGATGCTAACTTCGCATATGACACTCCAGCATCCCAGCCGTTATCCAGTCCTCGACTTCCAAATAGCATTTAAATGAAAGGTACTAACATTTCTAGATGATATACAAAGAGTTCTAGTCAAAATTGTAAATTTTTTTTTTTTCATATACGAGTGCCTATATGACATAGGAACGTAAAAACCAATGTTACGTATTTCGTCAAGTATATTAGCTACTACGTGTATTAGCTAGTCAACATCTTAGAACAGCTAAAAATGGATAGTTATTGTTACTGAAGTGCATTTTAAGTGAGTTTTCAAGGTCTGAAGATGATAGCCGTATATGGGCCAATACTCAATAACATTCCCAGATTTGAACCACGGCATCCCAGCTGTTACAGGTGAAAGACCCTGCATATCAGGCGTTTCGTGTAGAAGGCACGCTAATGCTAATAATATCGAAGAGTTCTAACTTCTTGAAAGAAATTTGTTTTTTTTATGAAATTTTGAATCCTCAAGAAAATAGTGCAAAACTATAAATTCGTTCTATATTTGACATCTATCATCCCAGGAATTCTAGATCTGAGATCTAACGTATTATGCTCTGTTGGTAGCAGGCACCCTAATGCACATGAAAGCAGAGAGTTCTTACTACTATTACAAGTTTTTTTTAGAGTTATTAGGGTCCAATGATGATATTCGGAAAAAAGACCTGCCTAAATAACGGCCTATGTTTATAAAGTGGCATCCCAGCTGTTACAAGATTGAGACACAGCGTCGCACTTGTATTAGCTAGTCAACATCTTAGCACAGCTAAAAATGGATAGTTATTTTTACTGAAGTACATTTAAAGAGAGTTTTCAAGGTCCGAAGATGATAGCCGTATATGGGCCAATACTCTATAACAGGCCCAGTTTTGAACCACGGCATCCCAGCTATTACAGGTGAAAGACCCTGCATATCAGGCGTTTCGTGTAGAAGGTACGCTAATGCTAATAATATCGAAGAGTTCTAACTTCTTGAAAGAAATTTGATTTTTTTATGGAATTTTGAATCCATAACAAGAAAATAGTGCAAAATTATGAATTCGTTCTATATTTGACATCTATCATCCCAGGAATTCTAGATCTGAGATCTAACGTATTAGGCTCTGTTGCTAGCAGGCACCCTAATGCACATGAAAGCAGAAAGTTCTTATTACTTTTACAAGTTTTTTTAGAGTTGTTAGGGTCCAATGATGATATTCGGAAATTGGACCTGCCTATATAACGGCCTATGTTTATCAAGTGGCATCCCAGCTTTAACAAGATTAAGACACAGCGTCTCACATCTAATAGCTAGGCAACATCTTAGCACAGCTAAACATGGAGAGTTATTGTTACTGAAGTACATTTTAAGAGAGTTATCAAGTTCTGAAGATGATAGTCGTATATGGGCCAAAACTCTAAAACAGCCCAAGTTTGAACCACGGCATCCCAGCTCTTACAGGTGAAAGACCCTGCATATGAGGCGTTTCGTGTAAAAGGCACGCTATTGCTAATAATGTTGAAGAGTTCTCACTTCTTAAAAGAAATTTGATTTTTTTATGGATTTTTAAAACATAGCAAGAAAACAGTGTAAAACTATGAATTCATTATATTTTTGACGTCTATCATCCCAGGAATTTTATATCTGATATCTAACGTATGGAGCGCTGTTATTAGCAGGCACCCTAATGCACATAAAAGCAAAGAGTTCCAACTTCTGGAATAAACTTTAATAGAGTTATTAGGGTCCAAAGATGATATTCGGAAATGGGACATGCCGAAATAACGGGCAATGTTTATCAAGTGGCATCCCAGCTCTCACAGGTTTGAGGCCATGGATATCAGGCGTTTCGTGTAAAGGGCACCCTTATGCTACAAAAATCGAGAAGTTCTCACTTCTTGAATGTACTACGATTTTTTTATTCATATATAATACATGACAAACAAATGGTGCAAGAAGATGAAATCGTTATATCTTTGACATCTAACATCCCCGATTTATTAAATCTGAGATCTAACGTATCGCACGCAGATGCTAGCAGGCACCCTATTGCACAGGAAAGCAAAGAGTTCCAACTTCTGGAATAAACTTTTATAGAGTTATTAGAGTCCAAAGATGATATTCGGAAATGGGACCTGCCTAAATAACGGCCTATGTTTACCAAGTGGCATCCCAGCTGTTACAGCTCTGACACAGCGTCTCATGTGTATTAGCTAGTTGACATCTTAGTTCAGCTGCACATGGAGAGGTATTTTCACTGAAATACATTTTAAGAGAGTTTTCAAGGTCTGAAGATGATAGTCGTATATGGGCCAAAACTCTAAAACAGCCCAAGTTTGAACCACGGCATCCCAGCTCTTACAGGTGAAAGACCCTGCATATGAGGCGTTTCGTGTAAAAGGCACGCTATTGCTAATAATGTCGAAGAGTTCTCACTTCTTGAAAGAAATTTGATTTTTTTATGGATTTTTAATACATAGCAAGAAAAAAGTGCAAAATTATGAATTCGTTCTATCTTTGACATCTATCATCCCAGGAATTCTAAGTCTGAGATCTAACATATTAGGCTCTGTTGCTAGCAGGCACCCTAATGCACATGAAAGCAGAAAGTTCTTATTACTTTTATAAGTTTTTTTAGAGTTGTTAAGGTCCAATGATGATATTCGGAAATTGGACCTGCCTAAATAACGGCCTATGTTTATCAAGTGGCATCCCAGCTGTTACAAGATTGAGACACAGCGTCTCACGTGTATTAGCTAGTCAACATCTTAGCACAGCTAAACATGGAGAGTTATTGTTACTGAAGTACATTTTAAGAGAGTTATCAAGTTCTGAAGATGATAGTCGTATATGGGCCAAAACTCTAAAACAGCCCAAGTTTGAACCACGGCATCCCAGCTCTTACAGGTGAAAGACCCTGCATATGAGGCGTTTCGTGTAAAAGGCACGCTATTGCTAATAATGTCGAAGAGTTCTCACTGCTTGAAAGAAATTTGATTTTTTTATGAATTTTTAATACATAGCAAGAAAAAAGTGCAAAATTATGAATTCATTATATCTTTGACATTTATCATCCCAGGAATTCTAGATCTGAGATCTAACGTATTAGGCTCTGTTGCTAGCAGGCACCCTAATGTACATGAAAGCAGAAAGTTCTTATTACTTTTATAAGTTTTTTTAGAGTTGTTAGGGTCCAATGATGATATTCGGAAATTGGACCTGCCTAAATAACGGCCTATGTTTATCAAGTGGCATCCCAGCTTTGACAAGATTAAGACACAGCGTCTCACGTCTATTGGCTAGTCAACATCTTAGCACAGCTAAACATGGAGAGTTATTGTTACTAAGGTACATTTTAAGAGAGTTGTCAAGTTCTGAAAATGATAGTCGTATATGGGCCAAAACTCTAAAACAGCCCAAGTTTGAACCACGGCATCCCAGCTCTTACAGGTGAAAGACCCTGCATATGAGGCGTTTCGTGTAAAAGGCACGCTATTGCTAATAATGTTGAAGAGTTCTCACTTCTTAAAAGAAATTTGATTTTTTTATGGATTTTTAAAACATAGCAAGAAAACAGTGTAAAACTATGAATTCATTATATTTTTGACGTCTATCATCCCAGGAATTTTATATCTGATATCTAACGTATGGAGCGCTGTTATTAGCAGGCACCCTAATGCACATAAAAGCAAAGAGTTCCAACTTCTGGAATAAACTTTAATAGAGTTATTAGGGTCCAAAGATGATATTCGGAAATGGGACATGCCGAAATAACGGGCAATGTTTATCAAGTGGCATCCCAGCTCTCACAGGTTTGAGGCCCTGGATATCAGGCGTTTCGTGTAAAGGACACCCCTATGCTACAAAAATCGAGAAGTTCTCACTTCTTGAATGTAATACGATTTTTTTATTCATATATAATACATGACAAACAAATGGTGCAAGAAGATGAAATCGTTATATCTTTGACATCTAACATCCCCGATTTATTAAATCTGAGATCTAACGTATCGCACGCAGATGCTAGCAGGCACCCTATTGCACAGGAAAGCAAAGAGTTCCAACTTCTGGAATAAAGTTTTATAGAGTTATTAGAATCCAAAGATGATATTCGGAAATGGGACCTGCCTAAATAACGGCCTATGTTTACCAAGTGGCATCCCAGCTGTTACAGCTCTAAGACACAGCGTCTCATGTGTATTAGCTAGTTGACATCTTAGTTCAGCTGCACATGGAGAGGTATTTTTACTGAAATACATTTTAAGAGAGTTTTCAAGGTCTGAAGATGATAGTCGTATATGGGCCAAAACTCTAAAACAGCCCAAGTTTGAACCACGGCATCCCAGCTCTGACAGGTGAAAGACCCTGCATATGAGGCGTTTCGTGTAAAAGGCACGCTATTGCTAATAATGTCGAAGAGTTCTCACTTCTTGAAAGAAATTTGATTTTTTTATGGATTTTTAATACATAGCAAGAAAAAAGTGCAAAATTATGAATTCGTTCTATCTTTGACATCTATCATCCCAGGAATTCTAAGTCTGAGATCTAACATATTAGGCTCTGTTGGTAGCAGGCACCCTAATGTACATGAAAGCAGAAAGTTCTTATTACTTTTATAAGTTTTTTTAGAGTTGTTAGGGTCCAATGATGATATTCGGAAATTGGACCTGCCTAAATAACGGCCTATGTTTATCAAGTGGCATCCCAGCTGTTACAAGATTGAGACACAGCGTCTCACGTGTATTAGCTAGTCAACATCTTAGCACAGCTAAACATGGAGAGTTATTGTTACTGAAGTACATTTTATGAGAGTTATCAAGTTCTGAAGATGATAGTCGTATATGGGCCAAAACTCTAAAACAGCCCAAGTTTGAACCACGGCATCCCAGCTCTTACAGGTGAAAGACCCTGCATATGAGGAGTTTCGTGTAAAAGGCACGCTATTGCTAATAATGTTGAAGAGTTCTCACTTCTAAAAAGAAATTTGATTTTTTTATGGATTTTTAAAACATAGCAAGAAAACAGTGTAAAACTATGAATTCATTATATTTTTGACGTCTATCATCCCAGGAATTTTATATCTGATATTTAACGTATGGAGCGCTGTTATTAGCAGGCACCCTAATGCACATAAAAGCAAAGAGTTCCAACTTCTGGAATAAACTTTAATAGAGTTATTAGGGTCCAAAGATGATATTCGGAAATGGGACATGCCGAAATAACGGGCAATGTTTATCAAGTGGCATCCCAACTCTCACAGGTTTGAGGCCCTGGATATCAGGCGTTTCGTGTAAAGGGCACCCTTATGCTACAAAAATCGAGAAGTTCTCACTTCTTGAATGTACTACGATTTTTTTATTCATATATAATACATGACAAACAAATGGTGCAAGAAGATGAAATCGTTATATCTTTGACATCTAACATCCCCGATTTATTAAATCTGAGATCTAACGTATCGCACGCAGATGCTAGCAGGCACCCTATTGCACAGGAAAGCAAAGAGTTCCAACTTCTGGAATAAACTTTTATAGAGTTATTAGAGTCCAAAGATGATATTCGGAAATGGGACCTGCCTAAATAACGGCCTATGTTTACCAAGTGGCATCCCAGCTGTTACAGCTCTAAGACACAGCGTCTCATGTGTATTAGCTGGTTGATGAGATGGAGAGGTATTTTTACTGAAATACATTTTAAGAGAGTTTTCAAGGTCTGAAGATGATAGTCGTATATGGGCCAAAACTCCAAAACAGCCCAAGTTTGAACCACGGCATCTCAGCTCTTACAGGTGAAAGACCCTGCATATGAGGCGTTTCGTGTAAAAGGCACGCTATTGCTAATAATGTCGTAGAGTTCTCACTTCTTGAAAGAAATTTGATTTTTTTATGGATTTTTAATACATAGCAAGAAAAAAGTGCAAAATTATGAATTCGTTCTATCTTTGACATCTATCATCCCAGGAATTCTAAGTCTGAGATCTAACATATTAGGCTCTGTTGCTAGCAGGCACCCTAATGCACATGAAAGCAGAAAGTTCTTATTACTTTTATAAGTTTTTTTAGAGTTGTTAGGGTCCAATGATGATATTCGGAAATTGGACCTGCCTAAATAACGGCCTATGTTTATCAAGTGGCATCCCAGCTGTTACAAGATTGAGACACAGCGTCTCACGTGTATTAGCTGGTCAACATCTTAGCACAGCTAAACATGGAGAGTTATTGTTACTGAAGTACATTTTAAGAGAGTTATCAAGTTCTGAAGATGATAGTCGTATATGGGCCAAAACTCTAAAACAGCCCAAGTTTAAACCACGGCATCCCAGCTCTTACAGGTGAAAGACCCTGCATATGAGGCGTTTCGTGTAAAAGGCACGCTATTGCTAATAATGTCGAAGAGTTCTCACTTCTTGAAAGAAATTTGATTTTTTAATGGATTTTTAATACATAGCAAGAAAAAAGTGCAAAATTATGAATTCGTTCTATCTTTGACATCTATCATCCCAGGAATTCTAAGTCTGAGATCTAACATATTAGGCTCTGTTGCTAGCAGGCACCCTAATGCACATGAAAGCAGAAAGTTCTTATTACTTTTATAAGTTTTTTTAGAGTTGTTAGGGTCCAATGATGATATTCGAAATTTGGACCTGCCTAAATAACGGCCTATGTTTATCAAGTGGCATCCCAGCTGTTACAAGATTGAGACACAGCGTCTCACGTGTATTAGCTGGTCAACATCTTAGCACAGCTAAACATGGAGAGTTATTGTTACTGAAGTACATTTTATGAGAGTTATCAAGTTCTGAAGATGATAGTCGTATATGGGCCAAAACTCTAAAACAGCCCAAGTTTAAACCACGGCATCCCAGCTCTTACAGGTGAAAGACCCTGCATATGAGGCGTTTCGTGTAAAAGGCACGCTATTGCTAATAATGTTGAAGAGTTCTCACTTCTAAAAAGAAATTTGATTTTTTTATGGATTTTTAAAACATAGCAAGAAAACAGTGTAAAACTATGAATTCATTATATTTTTGACGTCTATCATCCCAGGAATTTTATATCTGATATCTAACGTATGGAGCGCTGTTATTAGCAGGCACCCTAATGCACATAAAAGCAAAGAGTTCCAACTTCTGGAATAAACTTTAATAGAGTTATTAGGGTCCAAAGATGATATTCGGAAATGGGACATGCCGAAATAACGGGCAATGTTTATCAAGTGGCATCCCAGCTCTCACAGGTTTGAGGCCCTGGATATCAGGCGTTTCGTGTAAAGGACACCCCTATGCTACAAAAATCGAGAAGTTCTCACTTCTTGAATGTACTACGATTTTTTATTCATATATAATACATGACAAACAAATGGTGCAAGAAGATGAAATCGTTATATCTTTGACATCTAACATCCCCGATTTATTAAATCTGAGATCTAACGTATCGCACGCAGATGCTAGCAGGCACCCTTTTGCACAGGAAAGCAAAGAGTTCCAACTTCTGGAATAAACTTTTATAGAGTTATTAGAGTCCAAAGATGATATTCGGAAATGGGACCTGCCTAAATAACGGCCTATGTTTACCAAGTGGCATCCCAGCTGTTACAGCTCTAAGACACAGCGTCTCATGTGTATTAGCTGGTTGATGAGATGGAGAGGTATTTTTACTGAAATACATTTTAAGAGAGTTTTCAAGGTCTGAAGATGATAGTCGTATATGGGCCAAAACTCTAAAACAGCCCAAGTTTGAACCACGGCATCCCAGCTCTTACAGGTGAAAGACCCTGCATATGAGGCGTTTCGTGTAAAAGGCACGCTATTGCTAATAATGTCGAAGAGTTCTCACTTCTTGAAAGAAATTTGATTTTTTAATGGATTTTTAATACATAGCAAGAAAAAAGTGCAAAATTATGAATTCGTTCTATCTTTGACATCTATCATCCCAGGAATTCTAAGTCTGAGATCTAACATATTAGGCTCTGTTGCTAGCAGGCACCCTAATGCACATGAAAGCAGAAAGTTCTTATTACTTTTATAAGTTTTTTTAGAGTTGTTAGGGTCCAATGATGATATTCGAAATTTGGACCTGCCTAAATAACGGCCTATGTTTATCAAGTGGCATCCCAGCTGTTACAAGATTGAGACACAGCGTCTCACGTGTATTAGCTGGTCAACATCTTAGCACAGCTAAACATGGAGAGTTATTGTTACTGAAGTACATTTTAAGAGAGTTATCAAGTTCTGAAGATGATAGTCGTATATGGGCCAAAACTCTAAAACAGCCCAAGTTTAAACCACGGCATCCCAGTTCTTACAGGTGAAAGACCCTGCATATGAGGCGTTTCGTGTAAAAGGCACGCTATTGCTAATAATGTCGAAGAGTTCTCACTTCTTGAAAGAAATTTGATTTTTTAATGGATTTTTAATACATAGCAAGAAAAAAGTGCAAAATTATGAATTCGTTCTATCTTTGACATCTATCATCCCAGGAATTCTAAGTCTGAGATCTAACATATTAGGCTCTGTTGCTAGCAGGCACCCTAATGCACATGAAAGCAGAAAGTTCTTAATACTTTTATAAGTTTTTTTAGAGTTGTTAGGGTCCAATGATGATATTCGAAATTTGGACCTGCCTAAATAACGGCCTATGTTTATCAAGTGGCATCCCAGCTGTTACAAGATTGAGACACAGCGTCTCACGTGTATTAGCTGGTCAACATCTTAGCACAGCTAAACATGGAGAGTTATTGTTACTGAAGTACATTTTAAGAGATTTATCAAGTTCTGAAGATGATAGTCGTATATGGGCCAAAACTCTAAAACAGCCCAAGTTTAAACCACGGCATCCCAGCTCTTACAGGTGAAAGACCCTGCATATGAGGCGTTTCGTGTAAAAGTCACGCTATTGCTAATAATGTCGAAGAGTTCTCACTTCTTGAAAGAAATTTGATTTTTTAATGGATTTTTAATACATAGCAAGAAAAAAGTGCAAAATTATGAATTCGTTCTATCTTTGACATCTATCATCCCAGGAATTCTAAGTCTGAGATCTAACATATTAGGCTCTGTTGCTAGCAGGCACCCTAATGCACATGAAAGCAGAAAGTTCTTATTACTTTTATAAGTTTTTTTAGAGTTGTTAGGGTCCAATGATGATATTCGGAAATTGGACCTGCCTAAATAACGGCCTATGTTTATCAAGTGGCATCCCAGCTGTTACAAGATTGAGACACAGCGTCTCACGTGTATTAGCTGGTCAACATCTTAGCACAGCTAAACATGGAGAGTTATTGTTACTGAAGTACATTTTAAGAGAGTTATCAAGTTCTGAAGATGATAGTCGTATATGGGCCAAAACTCTAAAACAGCCCAAGTTTAAACCACGGCATCCCAGCTCTTACAGGTTTGAGGCCCTGGATATCAGGCGTTATGTGTAAAGGGCACCCTTATGCTACAAAAATCAAGAAGTTCTCAATTCTTGAATGTACTACGATTTTTTTATTCGAATATAATACATGACAAAAAAAATGGTGCAAAAAGATGAAATCTTTCTATCTTTGACTTGTAACATCCCAGAATTATTAAATCTGAGATCTAACGTATCGCGCGCAGTTGCTAGCAGACACCCTATTGCACCCAATTGATCCATTAAAAAATCAAATTTCTTTCAAGAAGTGAGAACTCTTCGACATTATTAGCAATAGCGTGCCTTTTACACGAAACGCCTCATATGCAGGGTCTTTCACCTGTAAGAGCTGGGATGCCGTGGTTTAAACTTGGGCTGTTTTAGAGTTTTGGCCCATATACGACTATCATCTTCAGAACTTGATAACTCTCTTAAAATGTACTTCAGTAACAATAACTCTCCATGTTTAGCTGTGCTAAGATGTTGACCAGCTAATACACGTGAGACGCTGTGTCTCAATCTTGTAACAGCTGGGATGCCACTTGATAAACATAGGCCGTTATTTAGGCAGGTCCAAATTTCGAATATCATCATTGGACCCTAACAACTCTAAAAAAACTTATAAAAGTAATAAGAACTTTTTTCTTGGTATGTATTAAAAATCCATCAAAAAATCAAATTTCTTTCAAGAAGTGAGAACTCTTCGACATTATTAGCAATAGCGTGCCTTTTACACGAAACGCCTGATATGCAGGGTCTTTCACCTGTAAGAGCTGGGATGCCGTGGTTCAAACTTGGGCTGTTTTAGAGTTTTGGCCCATATACGACTATCATCTTCAGAACTTGATAACTCTCTTAAAATGTACTTCAGTAACAATAACTCTCCATGTTTAGCTGTGCTAAGATGTTGACCAGCTAATACACGTGAGACGCTGTGTCTCAATCTTGTAACAGCTGGGATGCCACTTGATAAACATAGGCCGTTATTTAGGCAGGTCCAATTTCCGAATATCATCATTGGACCCTAACAACTCTAAAAAAACTTATAAAAGTAATAAGAACTTTCTGCTTTCATGTGCATTAGGGTGCCTGCTAGCAACAGAGCCTAATATGTTAGATCTCAGACTTAGAATTCCTGGGATGATAGATGTCAAAGATAGAACGAATTCATAATTTTGCACTTTTTTCTTGCTATGGACTTTTTAATCCATAAAAAAATCAAATTTCTTTCAAGAAGTGAGAACTCTTCGACATTATTAGCAATAGCGTGCCTTTTACACGAAACGCCTCATATGCAGGGTCTTTCACCTGTAAGAGCTGGGATGCCGTGGTTCAAACTTGGGCTGTTTTAGAGTTTTGGCCCATATACGACTATCATCTTCAGACCTTGAAAACTCTCTTAAAATGTATTTCAGTAAAAATACCTCTCCATGTGCAGCTGAACTAAGATATCAACCAGCTAATACACATGAGACGCTGTGTCTTAGAGCTGTAACAGCTGGGATGCCACTTGGTAAACATAGGCCGTTATTTAGGCAGGTCCCATTTCCGAATATCATCTTTGGACCCTAATAACTCTATTAAAGTTTATTCCAGAAGTTGGAACTCTTTGCTTTTATGTGCATTAGGGTGCCTGCTAATAACAGCGCTCCATACGTTAAATATCAGATATAAAATTCCTGGGATGATAGACGTCAAAAATATAATGAATTCATAGTTTTACACTGTTTTCTTGCTATGTTTTAAAAATCCATAAAAAAATCAAATTTCTTTTTAGAAGTGAGAACTCTTCAACATTATTAGCAATAGCGTGCCTTTTACACGAAACGCCTCATATGCAGGGTCTTTTACCTGTAAGAGCTGGGATGCCGTGGTTCAAACTTGGGCTGTTTTAGAGTTTTGGCCCATATACGACTATCATCTTCAGAACTTGATAACTCTCTTAAAATGTACTTCAGTAACTATAACTCTCC
The DNA here is from genome assembly GCA_949128165.1 of Lathronympha strigana. Lineage (NCBI taxonomy): Eukaryota > Metazoa > Arthropoda > Insecta > Lepidoptera > Tortricidae > Lathronympha > Lathronympha strigana. The sequence goes on along the minus strand of OX421928.1, from coordinate 6,167,593 downwards.
ATGTTTAGCTGTGCTAAGATGTTGACTAGCCAATAGACGTGAGACGCTGTGTGTCTTAATCTTGTTAAAGCTGGGATGCCACTTGATAAACATACGCCGTTATTTAGGCAGGTCCAATTTCCGAATATCATCATTGGACCCTAGTAACTCTAAAAAAACTTATAAAAGTAATAAGAACTTTCTGCTTTCATGTACATTAGGGTGCCTGCTAGCAACAGAGCCTAATATGTTAGATCTCAGACTTAGAATTCCTGGGATGATAGATGTCAAAGATAGAACGAATTCATAATTTTGCACTTTTTTCTTGCTATGTATTAAAAATCCATAAAAAAATCAAATTTCTTTTAAGAAGTGAGAACTCTTCGACATTATTAGCAATAGCGTGCCTTTTACACGAAACGCCTCATATGCAGGGTCTTTCACCTGTAAGAGCTGGGATGCCGTGGTTCAAACTTGGGCTGTTTTCGAGTTTTGGCCCATATACGACTATCATCTTCAGACCTTGAAAACTCTCTTAAAATGTATTTCGGTAAAAATACCTCTCCATGTGCAGCTGAACTAAGATGTCAACTAGCTAATACACATGAGACGCTGTGTCTTAGAGCTGTAACAGCTGGGATGCCACTTGGTAAACATAGGTCGTTATATAGGCAGGTCCAATTTCCGAATATCATCATTGGACCCTAACAACTCTAAAAAAAACTTGTAATAGTAGTAAGAACTCTCTGCTTTCATGTGCATTAGGGTGCCTGCTACCAACAGAGCATAATACGTTAGATCTCAGATCTAGAATTCCTGGGATGATAGACGTCAAATATAGAACGACTTTATAGTTTTGCACTATTTTCTTGTTATGGATTCAAAATTTCATAAAAAAAACAAATTTCTTTCAAGAAGTTAGAACCCTTCGATATTATTAGCATTAGCGTGTCTGCTACACGAAACGCCTGATATACAGGGTCTTTCACCTGTTACAGCTGGGATGCCGTGGTTCAAATCTGGGAATGTTATAGAGTATTGGCCCATATACGGCTATCATCTTCAGACCTTGAAAACTCACTTAAAATGCACTTCAGTTACAATAACTATCCATTTTTAGCTGTGCTAAGATGTTGACTAGCTAATACACGTGAGACGCTGTGTCTCAATCTTGTTAAAGCTGGGATGCCACTTGATAAACATAGGCCGTTATTTAGGCAGGTCCAATTTCCGAATATCATCATTGGAACTTAACAACTCTAAAAAAACTTATAAAAGTAATAAGAACTTTCTGCTTTCATGGGCATTAGGGTGCCTGCTAGCAACAGAGCCTAATATGTTAGATCTCAGACTTAGAATTCCTGGGATGATAGATGTCAAAGATAGAACGAATTCATAATTTTGCACTTTTTTCTTGGTATGTATTAAAAATCCATCAAAAAATCAAATTTCTTTCAAGAAGTGAGAACTCTTCAACATTATTAGCAATAGCGTGCCTTTTACACGAAACGCCTGATATGCAGGGTCTTTCACCTGTAAGAGCTGGGATGCCGTGGTTCAAACTTGGGCTGTTTTAGAGTTTCTTCTGTTAAAGCTTCTGCTGATCTCAGACTTAGAATTCCTGGGATGATAGATGTCAAAGATAGAACGAATTCATAATTTTGCACTTTTTTCTTGCTATGTATTAAAAATCCATAAAAAAATCAAATTTCTTTTAAGAAGTGAGAACTCTTCGACATTATTAGCAATAGCGTGCCTTTTACACGAAACGCCTCATATGCAGGGTCTTTCACCTGTAAGAGCTGGGATGCCGTGGTTCAAACTTGGGCTGTTTTCGAGTTTTGGCCCATATACGACTATCATCTTCAGACCTTGAAAACTCTCTTAAAATGTATTTCGGTAAAAATACCTCTCCATGTGCAGCTGAACTAAGATGTCAACTAGCTAATACACATGAGACGCTGTGTCTTAGAGCTGTAACAGCTGGGATGCCACTTGATAAACATAGGCCGTTATATAGGCAGGTCTTTTTTCCGAATATCATCATTGGACCCTAATAACTCTAAAAAAAACTTGTAATAGTAGTAAGAACTCTCTGCTTTCATGTGCAGTAGGGTGCCTGCTACCAACAGAGCTTAATACGTTAGATCTCAGATCTAGAATTCTTGGGATGATAGATGTCAAATATAGAACGAATTCATAATTTTGCACTATTTTCTTGTTATGGATTCAAAATTTAAAAAAATCAAATTTCTTTCAAGAAGTTAGAACTCTTCGATATTATTAGCATTAGCGTGACTTCTACACGAAACGCCTGATATGCAGGGTCTTTCACCTGTAACAGCTGGGATGCCGTGGTTCAAATCTGGGAATGTTATAGAGTATTGGCCCATATACGTCTATCATCTTTAGACCTTGAAAACTCACTTAAAATGCACTTCAGTAACAATAACTATCCATGTTTAGCTGTGCTAAGATGTTGACTAGCTAATACACGTGAGACGCTGTGTCTCAATCTTGTTAAAGCTGGGATGCCACTTGATAAACATAGGCCGTTATTTAGGCATGTTCAATTTCTGAATATCATCATTGGACCCTAACAACTCTAAAAAACTTATAAAAGTATTAAGAACTTTCTGCTTTCATGTGCATTAGGGTGCCTGCTAGCAACAGAGCCTAATACGTTAGATCTCAGATTTAGAATTCGTGGGATGATAGATGTCAAAGATAGAACGAATTCATAATTTTGCACTATTTTCCTGTTATGGATTCAAAATTCCATAAAAAAATCAAATTTATTTTAAGAAGTTAGAACTCTTCGATATTATTAGCATTAGCGTGCCTTCTACACGAAACGCCTGATATGCAGGGTCTTTCACCTGTAACAGCTGGGATGCCGTGGTTCAAAACTGGGCCTGTTATAGAGTATTGGCCCATATACGGCTATCATCTTCGGACCTTGAAAACTCTCTTAAAATGTACTTCAGTAACAATAACTATCCATTTTTAGCTGTTCTAAGATGTTGACTAGCTAATACACGTACTAGCTAATATACTTGACGAAATACGTAACATTGGTTTTTACGTTCCTTTGTCATATAGGCACTCGTATATGAAAAAAATTTTTTTTTACAATTTTGACTAGAACTCTTTGTATATCATCTAGAAATGTTAGTACCTTTCATTTAAATGCTATTTTGAAGTCGAGGACTGGATAACGGCTGGGATGCTGGAGTGTCATATGCGAAGTTTGCATCCCATTTTACTTTTTGATTTTTTTCGCGTAAATGTGCAGAACTATGAAAAAAAACCACCTAGAACTCTAGAACTATTAGGGATGCTACTAGAACTCTCACAAAATTGTGAGATGCTAGCATTTGATATGCTAAGTACACACACACACGTATACCGACCTCTCCCCGAAGGGTAGTCCCTGATTGCATACCTATTAAAGCCGTTAAATTACCTACTCACAATCAAATCTGAAATGTCATTGTCAATCGTTTGTCACTGCTATTGTTGTCTTTGTCGTACTTGTATTCAGAAAGAGTCTAAACTTAACAGAGGTTTACCAAGTTTCCTTAATAGGGTTGCTTCTACCGGATGAAACCACCCGACGAACCTATTAACATTTCTGCAAAAACGAGAGTGCAATCAAAACCCTATTCATTGAAACCTTATTCCGTCATATTAAGATCACTTTTCGAGTGACAAATTATATTGCTTTGCGAGAACAACTAGAGATCATTATTAATAAGAATATACCCTATTCCAATACTTTAAGATAGCTTTTCGAATGACAAATCGTGTTAACTTATTAAGTAGCGTTGCGTTACACAACTTTCCACGTCTAGCGTTTCCGAGGAATTTTCTCCGTGCGAATCGGTTATCGGTATTTGCGGTATTGTCAGTATTACGTCAAACACATATTACTTAATTATAGCCTGGCTAATGGGAGCTACCGTATTGTCGCTCACCAGGCGGCGCCTCTCATGCGTGACTCCTGTGTCAGTATGAGATAATTGTCAAAGTGACGTTTGAAATGTTCCCGCGGGACCCACGTTCCACTAGCGCCCCTAGCGGAAAATACACTCGCGGTAAACCTCATTAGATTGTCACAGTCAGTAGATACATACACTGATACACATCTATATCTACAGGGTGACTGGTAATTCGACCTATTCCTTGAAATGGGGTCTTCTAGAACTCATTTAGAATGTTTTAAGCATAATCAACTTTTTTTTATTAACCTAGCCTAACCTAATCTAAGGGCAAAATTCTGTGGTTTTTGAGTTATTCCAGTTGTTCCACGGTATACCCGATCAAATAGACTCGATGCCAAATAGATAGGTCAAGCAAAAGAAAGCTATAACTAGTTTCCGACCGAAGTTTCGGTTTCGGTTTTAATTCATGTTTCGGCCAAAAACCAGCAAAACCTTTCGGCCGTGCCGAAACTTACAATATCCTACTATTTTCGGGTCGCGTTCGATTAACGTCGGGTAGCTCGACACGGCTGGCAATATGACATGAATGACATTAAATGAAAATGCAAAATTACAATCCGAAATAAGTGATATCAGACAATGGAGATGTTTTGTTATTCATATATTTGAAAAAAATCGGCTCACTGACATTGTATGCAGAAGGCCTACCACGAACCACGAACGAAGTTTCACCTCTCTGTCGCACTTGAGTGAGAAATCACAAGTGCGAAAGGGAGGTATACTTTCGTTCGCGGTTCGTGGTAGGCGCTCAGCACTTTAATCATATTTATCAATCGTTAGGTTTCGGTCGAAACTAGGGCTTGTGATATACGTGTTACACGCGGAACCGTAGCTACGTAGCCTTAGCACCGGCGGTGCTAAGATCCCGTACTACACGGTCACGTCAAAGATACGTATCCGTTTCTGGATTCGGCTACGTTCCCGCGAATCTCGGCTTCGGCTCCGCTCGGCTTCTTTTAATACACATCTTTTACAATTTGTACTGGTCTATTATTTTTGCCTCCAACATAATATTTGCATCTAATTATTTTTGATCTCTTAAATTTTTATTTAAAATGCAAAAGTATGGAAACTGAAATTAAAAACTCGCCCCTTGCATTATATTCGGGGGTTTAATAACACGCATAAAATCTACACTTAACGTCACGGTCACGACTGGATCCGATCTACGTATAAATAAGATACGTATCTCCGTGTACACGTAGCTACGTATCTTAATTACACGTAGCCGAATCACACGGAGCAAACGGAGCGGATCTCCGTTGCCGAGTAACACAGCAACGGAGATTCGGCTACGGGTTCACGAAACACGGTCACGACCAGGAGCACTAGTCGAAACAAGCATCAATAACCGAACCTTCCGTTTCGGTTTCGGCTTCGGCAAAAAACCAACTGGCAACAAGTCAGATTTGCCGCTAGGGGCGCTAGTGGAACGTGGGTCCTGCGGGAACATTTCGAACGTCACTTTGACATTTCTCTCATACTGACACAGGACGGATGAGTGGCGCCGCCTGGTGAGCGACAATACTTTACCTCCCATTCGTATCCAGTGTCATGTAAAACAAGCTCCCAGCCGGCACGAGAACTAGCGTGCGCGGGTGCAGGGCGTGCCCTGCACTTTCTCCAGTCTGATTGACTTTCTATTGGTGCGTGTCGATGTTGATACGCGGATTGAGATGCAAGCTTTATTATTTAATTGGTATCGATGGGTAGATAGTTTTATTTCGGTCAAGATCAGTAGGCGAACTACCATAGAGATTTAGAACAAAAATATATTTCCAACTACAATATTTTGCACCAATTGGAGAACAACGGAAGCGTAATATCGATATAATTATGTATGTAAAGAAAGTAGTATGTAATGTAGTTAAATGTGACAGTGATATAGGTGATCAGGGTTCTTAAAATCTAAACGTTACAAAACGAGACGTAGTCGAGAGCCGACAATTGTAATAAAGTCATTTTCTTTAACGAGGAACTCAGTAGGTACAAAACCGGCACATCCATCCATTGTACCATACCAGCGGCCTTCCTGTCTAGTTGGTAGTCGAACCTGGTAGGGGCATTTATTTGTGTCTTTATAAATTTTCTATGTATTAAGTATTTATCTATTATATACGTCGTCGTCTAGTACCCACAAGCCTTATTGAGCTTACTATGGGACTAGGTCGATTTGTGTACGACGTTTAATATTTATTTATTTTTTATTTACCGTAATAATAGAACGCTGCGATTGTATTTTTTTACTCCAGCACTTCTATTTGTCAATTAGAAAAATAAAATATAATGATTTTGAAAAATCCTAATACAGCATTGTTTTCTGCTTCAATATTGTCTGAGAGGATCTCAGAATTTTAAAGAATGCCTTGGTAATGGCCAGCTATTTGCGGCTAGGATTTATTTTAACCACATTAACAAAGCTGTAATTAAATACTTTTCAATCAATACTTCCGTAGCTTCTTTTTAACCTGCACCAAAATGTTTCCTACAGCCAAATCTATGATTAAATTTAATAGACAACGCTTTTCCAACAAAACAACATGCGATGTTTCGTGTCAGGGCAGGGCATGTTAATAACTATAGATTTAAGGTTGACTGGTAGAGAATGCCCTATGGCATTAAGTCCGCCTTTTGTACGATAAGTTTTTCTTTTGTGAAATAAAGATTCGATAAATGAATACATAAATTAAGGTGGCTGGGCTGGACCGATTAATAAAAATAAACTTGTTGGAATCGATAAACGGTCAACGATTGACAATATTCAATTTTATAATTGAAAGAAAAATCTAAACGTTCGAGCGGGATTCGAACCCACGACCTCCTCTGAACAACGGTCAGATATATAGATTTTATCCATTATTCTTTCAATTATAAAAGACAATATTGGCTGATATGATAACTACTTGTGCTTCAAAATTATATAATTTTCAATGCACTGGAATGATACTCTGTAGTTTGTTTCATTTCATTCCACTTTACTAACACCATAATCCTTGCAAACAAAGCATTGAATTTCACATTCGTAACTTGCTCTTCTATTATTTAAACATATATGAATTGATGTGAAATATTGTACCTAACCCTACCTAACCTATGGAATCTTAACAAATTGTGAAATTACAATATGTGAAGTGTTCACACCTTCATTCAATATTTTCCAACGGAATTTGAATTTAACATCAAAGTCATCAAACTCTGTAATTCTGTATAAACCTTTCTAAAGCCTACAAGCATAGTCCGCAACTTATCGAATATGATATTTAATTTGCAAAACGCTTCATGCATAGAAGCTTTATTAATCAATAAATTAGCATACATTAATAAGCTGTATTCCATTATAATAAGGTCTCGCTTGGTAAACACCACAGGTGAGCCGGTTAGTTCGAACAATGCGAAGAATGTCATTCCAAATTCAAAATTGTTCGGAACTAGTAGTACAAATATTTCACGACCCTGACACGGAAACTACTATAAAATTTCAACTTTAACACTGCACCATAAGATTGAAATTCCAATGAGCTTCGTTATACGAAGATATTTCAACATTATCGTAGGACAGGTTTGCTATGTGCATAAGATAAGACGACCTTCTGCAATAGCTAACAATCTTATGCCTTGGCCTCTATTCCATTAGCATAAAGTCTAAATTTAAATAAAATCTGGTAACTCGGTTAAACTGTGACACAGGTCATGGGTATACTTTTGAGGTTAGAGAAAGAGCGTATCTTGTATAGTAATGTATGGGAGTTGTGACCTTTAGCAGTTGGGATGGTTGTTTGCCCACAGAGTTATCGCTTGAGGGTTTATCTAAAACTATGGCCCACGTAAAGAGAGCTGGCTGTATTATAATCGCCACATTGGTGGAAATTAATACATTTCGACAGGTGTCATAAAAACAGATAGGTACATGAAAAAAAAGAAAAAAGGTTTTTAAAAATAAATTTAATTTTCAAGATTTATAAGTTGGTAGTTGGTAGTAGTCTGTAGTATAGGTATCCATGTTGCCATTAGCTTTGCAAAAAATCGGTTGAAAAAAAGGTACATAGATCCATTGCAGGATTTCCATTCTAACCTGATATTTATTTCCCGAATCCATAAAACACGATATTAAATCTTATTTTTTTAAGTTTATATATATTTTATAAAATACACTAGTATTTTGCTTTCCTCGTATTGGACATGAAAATTAGAGTGTTTAACTCGGGTAAAAGGCACATTTCTGTCTCGGACTATCGGCGCTCTCACTACGTTAGAGCGCCAAAATACCTCGACTGTAATGGGTGCCTTTTGCTCCCTTGGTTGACAATCTACTATTCCTGCCGACTGTACCTCCGCATTATTTAATTCAATTATTAATATTAATATATACGCCATCCACAACCTCGACATAACAGCCATCGCCGTAGGCAGAAACATTATTCATAGCATTTTGCATAATAATAAGAAAAACTGGTAAATTGGTTATTATTCAATTATTTATTCAATCATTCGTCGCAATTGTTATCAATAAAGTATTTAAATTTGTTAATTATCGAAGAGATAACAGCTGTTTATCTTTTTAAATATTCAGCCAGTCACCATCGCAGATCGCACGCTTTGTATAAAAAAAACATAAGCTCTATTGCTGGCCATATAATCTGCCGATGAATTTATGAGATATTTGTCTGGGAATGATGTATTTTTTATGCGAGGGGCTTCGCCCCCTGAGCCCCCGTTACACCATCTTACTGTAACCCTAGCGGTGAAATTAGCGATATTGCTACTTTTAAACGGGGGGCTTCGCCCCAATTTATGGATGTCCGGCGGCCATACTATGGAGAGCTGAAGGATTGCCCGAACTTATATGGCAGGCATATCATTATCTAATCCGAACAGTTAGACACTGACAGCTATGAGAAAAAAAATCTCAGGGCACTTTTTTCTCCTACCAGGATCGAAGGACCTCACATAAAAATTTCCAAATAAAGAAAAAAGTGGCGGAGACAACTTTGATAAACATTGCCATATACCTTCATTATATCTACTAATATATAAATATATCTTGGTTATCGTATAAAAGCTATTTTAAATAAGAAACAAACCGCAAAGCGTTAGATATCCTTGGATCACATAGACATACATTTAACTATGTATGTTGCCAGCGGCATACCGCCGCCAGTCTTGCCTTAAAGGGCTGTAGGAAGCGAGCTAGTAGGCGCGGAAGGAATTACGATTTACGATCTTGTTTTACTCATAGTAATTTAGGGATATTGGAAACAAAAGATTAAATACCTCATATTATATTACGGATTACACTCACGTATTTTCACGCGACACTTCGGAATACTTAGGATTCCATTATTAAGCGTCGATGCGGTTTTATCATCAAGGGCGCAACACGCGGCGTGACACAACGCAGTACGCCCGTCTGCGAACTTGCGCAAGGTACTCGTGTTTCAATACATTATTAACAGCTCAAACACCACCAATAAAGTTGGTGATGTCTATTGAGCTATTCGTGGTTTATGAAAACGATTGACCCATCGCAAGAAACCACGTAACGTCCGCAATGCAAAACTACATACATTCAAAAACGACCAAAACTATACCCTGGCCTGCCAACTCTGTCAGTAGAAATTTGTATATTATTTTCGCGCGTAGAAAATTTGAATTTCGAACAAGGTTTTTGAAAACGGGTTTGAGGCGGAAAGAAAATAATTACTTTTCGTTTCGCCCAAAACTCGGTACGACCCAGCAGTAGCTAAAGCAAGCAACCAAGCATGCAAGCGAATGCTGGCACATAAAATTGGGGCAACTGGCTGGTTATTCTGTAAAAACCTTCAAGCAACACAGAGACTCGTCGTGATTCACAACGATGACCACGACCACTCTGGCAAGAGTGTACGACTAAGAAGAAGAAGAAGAGAACACAGAGACGAGTCGGCATACGTGTTTCCGCTCTGCCGAAGCACAGTCAACCAATTGGAACCCCAGGCCACTGAAGGACTATGTCATACTGACGCTATAAATCAGATTGTAAGAAGTCTCTTACTGCTTGTCATTTTGACATGGTTCTAGAGTGGCCTAGGGTTCCAATTGGTTGACTATACAAGCAAAAACGGGCATACGCGATTACGCGTAGTCAACCAATTGGAACCCTAGGCCACTCTAGAACCATGCCATAAAGACAAGCAGTAAGAGATTTCTTACAATCTGATTTACAGCGTCACTATGACATAGTCCTAGGGTTCGAATTGGTTGACTGTACATGAAAAGTCGAAACGTGCGAGATTTGTTAGTGTAGTAGTATCATCTATGTGTTACTGTCGTCATTACAGATTGGTTTCTGTATGTAGTGTGTGAGAAGTGCGTCTGTGTGCACGTTTCACCCGCAAGTGACAGAATAATTAGTACAGGAAGATGTCGCTTTGCCATCTTCCTTCCAACGCGTTGGAAGCTGTTGCTCGAAGGTAAAAACTTATCGCATGGCCAGCAGTCTATAATTTAATAGACAATAGATTATCCTAGACAGTGGGCAGGCAACTGCGCAGCAAGAAAACTATTAATTCACCAGTGATGTCATGCATTAGACTCTACAAATAAGATAGCGGGCACACTGCTAAGATAATTGTAAAGTGTTTGAAGTTATAAACCTTATCCCAATTGTAATAAAGACTAATATGATCGTTACCGTTGACCTCAAAATCGGGTGTGAAAATGTTACAGTTCGTATGGAGTATTCCTCTTTTTGATTATTGGACTTATGAATGACGTCACGGTCTTTACACTTTTGTCACGTAAGTTAATTCACCACTAGGAGCGCTAGTGGAACGTGGGTGTGGCGGGGACATTTGAAACGTCACTTTGACAATTCTGTCATAGTGACACAAGACTCGCGCATGGTAGCGCCGCCTGGTGAGCGACAATACGGTAGCCATCGATGCTTTCTAGATTTCATTACTACTATAGTTTTTTAATGAAACATGAGGCCACAGTGGTCAAATTGTTATTCAGACGTCTAGATCTTAATATTGATGGCAACAAGGTACCTGATATTCATAAACATATAACTTCAACAATTTCAACATATTTTCTTAAACTGGTAAACGTGAAAACATGATTTTTAACAAAAGCCTCGTTACATTTAATTTTCAAACATAGGTCCCTTTTTACATGTTTTTGTTTAGAACGTCGAAAATATTGAATTTATAAACATGATCCTTAGTTAAATAGTTGAGTAATAACTAGTTCTTACATCTGGTAAGAGCTTTTATCTACAAAAAATGTAGTTAAGTTGTAAACAGCAATTATCTGATTACGCGGTTTATTTTGAGGCGCCCGCTATTGCCTTTTCATTTTTCGCGTGCCAAGAGCAATTAGATCCATCTCGCTCTCTTTTGCTTTGATTTCCATTTTCCCGTACTTAGACAGAAAAGGGAACATTTTGTACGGGAGAGACTTTTATTGGGGGTGGTCCTGTAGTTGCTCAGTATGACTTACAGATATGGGTGTCTTGGGTTTTTAGGGGCATGTGTTACACCCTGTATATATATCAATTCATTAATATCACAATGCTTACTAACAGCCAAAAAAATGCAAATCCTTACTTAGCACACTTTTTTTTTACTTAGCACACTCAACCCCTTCATACTAATGAGTTACAAATATGAATGAATAAGATTTATAAGGAACCAATTCAAATACCTCCGAATAAATGTATAACTATTAACACATACCTACTTTTATATAAAAACTTACTTTGACTCTTAAGGCGATGGCCAAAAATTGAATATGTGGGCAGAAGAGGTCGTCCCAAGGTCGGGGAACTCATGTCGTAACATATGAGAATGTAAACAAAAAATTATATTTGTATATGGATCTCAACTTAGTTAATGAGACATATATACACTATACATAATAAACAATAAAATATTTAAAAAACTGGCCCATTGCGAATTGAACTCGCCCACTGAGGGTTCCGCAGAAAGGAAGAAGAACAGCACGAATGCTACTTGCTAGTAAGGTCCGGTCCGACCTAGATTTCGGTCTCGGTCTCGGCCAAAATAAGAGCAGAGATCTCGGTCTCGGCTCTCGGCCAGAGGGGCCGAGATTCTCGGCTCTGGCCAAACCGTCCGTCTTGACACTTTTTGCGATTATTGTGGGTACTCACCAGAATTTGAAGTCAATTATAAAGTGTATCGTGTCATCCTAATGCAAGCGGTAACCTTTTTCTCACACTTTGGCTTAAATGTATTTTTTCAATGTTGGCTTTATTAAACAACACAGTAATTTTGATTATTAAATATTTTTGTGCAAAACGGGTGTTTTTGCATATATTATTATGATAAAATCTCGGTCTCGGCCGAGAATACAATTTAGTCTCGGTCTCGGTCCCGGTCCCGGTCCGACCGAGACAAAAAGTGGTCTCGGTCGGACTTTACTTGCTAGTGTACCCGGGTAGGATCGTTTAGTGTGGTAGGGCACAGCACAACGAATGTCGTCTCGCTCAAATCTGGAGCAGAGCCCATCTGGGGAAGTACCTCCACCTTACAGAAAACCGCAGTTAAATAGCACTAGACCCGTCTCATAGTGTTGTGTTTCTGTTGGTGAGTAAGGTCGCCAGAGCTCCAAGAGGATTCGCTGTGTTGACAGCTTAGGACCCACTGAGCAAAGCCCTTGGCCCGTTTAGCTGTCAACGCAGCGAATCCTCCTTTTTTTAAGGGTCGGCAACGCGCATGTAACACCCCTGTTGTTGCAGGCGTCCATAGGCTACGGTGACCGCTTACCATCAGGCGTGCCGTATGCTTGTTTGTCACCGACGTAGTATTAAAAAAAGTAACCATTTGCAGACACATGAAAATAATATTTTTTTTTATAATATGTTTCTTGCTGTGTTTATGGTTGTAGTTTGCATAACCTGTCAATTAACTAACTATAAACCTATTTCAGTGCCGGCGAGTACATTTTTATGGCATCTAATAATAGTACTGACAAGTGACATAAACTACCAATGATTTAACACTTTACATTTCATTATAGTTGTGACAAACTTTACGACTGGACTATAACTAGGTGTTATCTAACTAGAGACTAAGATTTAATAAGGACTGTTTGCCACGAAGCACTAGAGATGATTGAGAATGAGCGTTGGTGGCCAAGCAGTAAGAGCGCGCGACTTTCAATCCGAACCCCGTGGCGTCCTCGGCTCGTACCTGGGCATTTTTATTTTTTGTTGTAGAAAAATAATTTTTTGCTAAATTGGACATTTTTATCTCTATTCTACTCAGAATCGCGAGCTCTTTCAATCCTAGTAGGAGAAAAAAAGTGTCCTAAATTTTCCATACATTTTTCAAACTTTCCATTGCGCTATCGTCATACTAAATCTATGAAATCGTGGTGGCGAAATGGAAAACAAATTTGGGACACTTTTTTTTTCCTACTAGGATTGAAAGAGCTCGCGATTCTGAATAGAAAACAAAAAAAATTGGATTTCTACAACAAAAAATAAAAACGCCCACCAACGAGTTTTTCGGAACTCATGCATGTACGAAATATCTTCGGATATTTACGCTTTTCGATGAAGGAAAACGTGAGGAAACCGGACTACACCGTAATCCCAATAAAGTAAAGTTTACTCTCTGGGTTGGAAACTTGGATTAGATTGCAGTCGCTTTTGTAAAATCTTGGTTTTAGTTGCCAAAGCGGACCCCAGGCTTCCTGAGTCGTGCATAAACCGAGAAGACTTTAAGAAGATGAGAGAGAAATGATGATTTAGAATGAGAAATTATTAGTGTTTTAACTGTCAAAACGATTCACACGATTCCTTGTCTCCCCATAGACACTATGGGTTTTAGATGAAACATCGAGGACGTTACTTTTCAGTACTGTCAAAATACAATACAAATTACCTTCTCCTTGAAGTCTTTTTCGATTATATTGTTAGTAGACTTGTGAGATCAAAGATTCACGTAAATTACTTCTTTTTTTTCTTTTCTTTCCACACAGACTTTACCTACAATCAGTAAACGCATAAATATAAGATTTTAAGCTAACATGGTCATTTACACTATAATTACTATTTAAAACGAGATATTTACCATGTACATTTGTTTTCATGAGCTCCCGATATTTCGGCACTGTTACAAGTGCCATGTTCACGGTGTAACCCGGTGTACACCGTGAACATGGCACTTGTAACAGTGCCGAAATATCGGGAGCTCATGAAAACAAATGTACATGGTAAATATCTCGTTTTAAATAGTAATTATAAACGCATAAATAACTTATTCAAACTAAGTAAAGAGGAATCGAACTCTGCTCTGGCCTCTGACATGAAATTCATGTACACACGCGTTCAAGATTGCATGGGCAGTTTATAAATAAATTCATTCATAAACTGCTCATGCACTTTTGAACGCAATAGTACGTAACATAACAGTAATTGTCACTCTTTATTATCAACTAATCTTTGAACAAATCATAGTTGAGCGTGTGACGTCACTGTTTGTCTTATGTGTGTCACATCCATGCAAATACAGTGTTGTAAAATTTTACTCAGTTTTGTCATAGTGTTGCGAAATACTGTGAAAAACAATGGGCTCTTTCCTGTATACAGTCTTTATCCGATAGTCTGTCTATTTACAGTAATAGTTGATAACGTACCGTGGCCTGAAAAGTAAGAAATGTCTCAATCTCGTAAAATTGTCGGCCGACGCAAAGCTGAGGTCCACAAACATATGATCTGATCTGAGGCTCTCTTATTTACTGGCCAAGGTCAGTAAATGTTTTACATCGTATTATATTAATAATTAAATTCGCAATTGGAATTTGTTAATAATGTGTTATCCCTTATGTTCATGTCGAAGTCCATTTTATATAAATAAAACTTCAAAATATAATTTCTTGTTTTTCTTTTTAATAGGCGTAGTGGCAAAATGTCACCAAGAAACAAAACCGCAGGGTTGAGTAGACACTTTTAACACTATAGTTAAAATTTGTTATCTTCATGTCAATATCTAGGCATAGGTATAAATAAAACGGCAATAGTAGTTTATGCAACAGTGATATAATTAGGGTTCTTAAAACCTGAGGACCGTCGTTACAAAACGAGACGAAGTCGAGTTTTGTAATAACAGACCCGAGAGTTTTAAGAACCAATTATGGGCTGCTGCATACGCTAGTTTTTCTACGACATCTAAAACAGCGTAAAAAGCATAATCTTGAAAGGTGGCAGAATGTGGAACAAGTCGTAAGCCCACTAAAGCAATAAAAAAAAACAACAGTGCTAATATATTGTATGAAAATCCATATGAACAGTGTTCTTATGGAATACCATAGACAACGTTATAATGTGTACTTTTTTAATATCGCTGTCAGTCATCTAATTGACAGATAGAAGTGCTGGAGTAGAAAAATATAATTTATTGTTGTTGGGCGGCAGGAGGTTAAGGTTCGAAGCCATAATGTTACTTAAAGATAATAAGACAAATCTTTGGCATCCAGGAAACCACATCACCTACTCAATTTAAAAAGTGTCGCATGTAAGTAGTGTGGGCCGACTCTAATGTGCTTTGTAATCATGCTCTTAAAAAAAGATCATAAATTTCGACATTCCTGTTGCGTAAGTGACGTTCATAAGTGCATTGTAAATATTGTAATGTGAATAAAGATGTGTGAATAAAGATATTGATCATTTATCCTTTATTGAAATGAAACACTTTAGAACGGGTTAGTCGCGTTTATTAACACCCTACGACATTCCGAGCCCTTTACAGAAGGCCTACCACGAATCACGAACGAAGTTTCACCTCTCTGTCGCACTTGAGTGAGAAATCACAAGTGCGAAAGGGAGGTATACTTTCGTTCGCGGTTCGTGGTAGGCGCTCAGCACTCGTTTTCACAGGGTTAACATGTCGCATACATACAACAACGTGATATTTTGCCCTTTTATACATATAGGTTTACCATTTACGGTTTTTTCAATATTAGTTCTAATGTAACAGGTAACAGTTTTTGGGAAGGTATTTGAAACAGTGATAGCTTCTCGCATCAATGAACAAATAGGCTTAAATCTCGACGAAGCCCAGCATGGTTTTCGTAGCGGTAGGTCTACGACCACAAATCAGGTCTGTTTTGTAGACTATGCTGCTGCGGCAATGGACCGTCGCAACCAAGTGGACGTGGCGTATTTTGATTTTCAAAAAGCCTTCGATTTGGTTGACAACGATTTGTTGCTGCAAAAATTTGCAAAGGTAGGGTTCACACCTAAACTAATTCACTTCTTTGCTGATTATCTCTATAACCGCAGTCAGTACGTGAAGCTTGCAGGGTGCCAGTCGAAGACATACTATACGCGATCGGGGGTAAGCCAAGGTAGTACACTGGGACCAACTCAATTTTTGATAATGATTGACGATCTACCTAAAGTTCTAAGTTTTGCTGTCTGCCTTTTGTACGCGGACGACCTGAAGCTTTGCCTGGAAGTGAAGTGTATGGCTGATTGCAATAGGCTACAGCGTGACATTGATGCCGTGGCCGTGTGGAGCGACATTAACAATTTGCACTTTAATATAAGAAAGTGCAAGGTTATGACATACTCTAGGGGCAAATCACCCATCCATTACGCCTATAGTCTCCAAGGAGTTCAGTTGGAGCGTGTTGAGGAAATTCGTGATCTGGGATTGACCATGGACGCTCAGCTTAATTTCCGACAGCACATTATAAATATTTGTAAAAGTGCTTCTAAAACTCTAGGCTTTATCATTAGGATGAGTTCTCAATTTAGAAATGTGAGAATAGCGGTAATATTGTACAACGCATATGTCCGTAGTAAACTTGAATTCGGTGGGATAGCATGGGATCCCTGTGAGTGCAAATACATTGACATGATTGAAAAATTACAAAGGAAGTTCGCAAGATATCTGTACAGCAGGTCCTATGGCTATTACCCTTATCTTTACCCTTCCCGTTTTGTCTCTGGAATGGTAGGTCTTACTTCTCTAGAAATAAGACGAAAACAACTTTTATTGATACATTACCATGGAGTTGTACACAACACAGTTAATAACTCATCCGTACTGGAGCGAATGGGCCTGCATGTGCCAGTAGTGCGCACGGTGTCAGACGCAGTGAATGCGCTGCCGCCGCGGCGCCGGCGCCGCCTGTTCGCGTGGCTGTGCGCGCGCACCCGCCAGGCCGAAAACGCGCCCACGCCCCGGGCACTAGCCCTATTTAACGTAATGGCTATTGAGGGTCACGACGTTGATGTTTTCGCGGATAATGTTGGTGAATTTTGCAGAAAATGTCTACAAATTTTAAATATTATTTTTTCCGATTGATTTATTTTATTCTTATTATATAATTGTTTATTTCTAATTTTATTTCATATTGATTTAATTTGTGACATTAATTTATTACTTTTTACTAATATTCTGACATTTTTATTGTGTAATTTGTGTGTTTGTGAGACTTGTTGTGTTTTTCCTTTGAAAAATGTCTCCAAATTTTAAATATTATTTTTTCCAATTGATTTATTTTATTCTTATTATATAATTGTTTGTTTCTAATTTTATTTCATTTTGATTGAATTTGTGACATTATTTTATTACTTTTTACTAATTTTCTAACATTTTTATTGTGTAATTTGTGTGTTTGTGAGACTTGTATTTTTACTTCTTATCTTTTGCTGATGTTTTCTTTTTGTGGACATATGTTTTCAACGAAATCAATTATTTGTTATTAATGTTATTATGTAAATGTTTCTTTTATAATAATGGATTTTTCTTGTGTAAAGTAATTGAATGTCTTAGATTATGTAACTATATAATAATATCATGTAAACGTTTTGGTGTCAGGCTGTAAGTTTATATTGAAATAAATAAATGAAATGAAAAAGTAACATTGTCTTCTATTGTTTCGACTGCATCGGGCAGTCACCGTCGGACAGAGTGATGTTGACATTGAGCTGTACTGCAAATAACTGCAAAGAATATCTTAGAGTTTTTTTAATTATTTCTATTCCCATACAATTTCCGATTTGACACACTTTTGTATGTCTCACAAGTTTTGGTAAATCCAAGGGCACTATTTGTTCATACATGCGTGTCAAACACATAAACAAACAGAACCTTCCTCAAACCTCAACCCAAGTGTAACCTCTCTGTCATACTTACGACGAATCCTCAAGTGCGACAAAGAAAAATAACTTACAAGTCTTACAACTTCACCATCTTCCGTGAACCTCAAACCAAGTAGCTTCTCTATCGCACTTTCACACCTAATTATAAGTGTGACAAAGACGGAAAACTCCCCAGATCAACTTGTAACTTCACCATAGATCATTAAATTACTATTCTCAACCTTATCTTAAGGGGATAAGATATAACTCTGGTCAGTGTTTTCAATACAAATAGCAGTCATAATTGACCATCGATATAGCCCTTATGCCTATAGCAATAAGGACTAAAAATGGTCAAACAGTAGTGATGGTGCTTTATCAAGGTTGTAAAACATTCCGGTATATTAAGATTCAATAGATGTACTTGGTTGGTTACATACGAATGTGATGTCTTGTTTATGGTTAAGTAAAAAACTTGATTAATTATGTAATTTGTAAAACTGACATGTTAACTTGACTGGTTATTTCCATCAATTTACTTTAAATGAACAATCCTTGTATATATCCATACTAATATTATAAATGGGATAGTGTGTGTGTCTGTTTGTTTGCCCGTCTTTTACGGCATTTATTCTGGTCAGGGCATTTATTTGTGTGTTTATCACGTTTATTTGTTCCTGAGTTATGGATGTTTTCTATGTATTTAAGTTTTGCATCTACCTATTATACATATATATCGACGTCTAGTACGGTCGGCTTCATAAATATATATACATATCTGTATTCAATTTTGAACCTTCTTCCCCTCTAATAAGTTCCAAAGTGTATAGATATTTATAGACGTGACTGTACCTACATCACAAGCCTTATTGAGCTTACCGTGGGACTAGGTCGATTTGTGTAAAAATGTCCCGTAATATTTATTATTTATGCCAAAAAACAGAATAACATTAATATGAAAGGGGTTTTCAATAAACCAACCGTGATTATTTTTGCCGCTTTATAAATAATGGAACCCGTTGTGCGAGCTAGATCCGCTCTTGGCCGGTTTTTTCTATTTATGTTTGTATTTGAACTGAATTTGGCACCAGATTTGAACCGATCCGAACAAACACACTGTTACGTTAAACCTACTGATTGTCTGACATTTGACATAAGATAGTTCTTGACGACACAACCTTGAGTAACCATTGCATTTGCGAGAGTTATCTGCCATCTTTGGCCACACGAATATAATATCGCCCAAACATAACCACGTTTTATATTATTCAATAGGCATTAAGCACACTTGAAATCGTGTTGTAAAGCAAGGCTCGGATACCGGTTAATTTTTCAAACCGGTATCATGTACTTGGCGCAAAACCTTTATATTTCGGTTACGTTCGTGAAACCGTTATTTTTAAACCGGTTTTTAGAGTAATATTTTAATAAAGTTCTTGTTCGTCTAACCGGTTTAGAACAATAAAAACCGGTTTTTGCGACGCAGGATAAACAAGTTACAGTCCAGTTAGCAAAGTTTAAAAAGCACGTCGTTTCGCATATTTAATCATTTTTAAGCGTGTTTTCTTCTGCCGCGAACTAAATATATTCAAAGAAATAATAATATCAAATATTGAAGAAATAATATTATAAATAATATAAATTCAGTATTTCCCACACTATTTTTACTTTTTAGTAGGTACGACTATAATATTCCAAAATAATCACAAATTATGTATTAACAGTTTACTCCAGGTTTGCAAATTATACACTATTGCGGTTTAAAAAAATGTAAGTAATTTATACAGAGTGAATTTTTTATGGGTCAGTGAGGGCACCTACCAGATCCTGTGCTGCTACATAAAAACTATATTTTTAGACCTTCCCTTCCTTTTCGATTTACACCGAATGGAGATAGGCGTTTACAGATTCTAGAATAAAAACCTACATGGTAAGAGAATGTAAGGTAATTTCTAGACAGTATTTTTTTAATGGCGATGTATTCCACTCCTGCCTGAGATCAAAAGAAAATAAGTATGGAAAAAAAATCCGGCTATAAATCGAAGCCCACACAATAGTTTCTATAGGTGTAGTGTTGGGCGTAAAGGAAACGACTAGTTGCGTTGAGTTATGATTATATTCTGTCTACAGTGACACGTGCATAAGTATATATAGGATAAGGTTATACATATGTGGGTGTGAGGCGTAGCATACACACTACACCTCCCACCTTAAAGAAAAAAAAATGATTATAATACCTTAATAATAATCTATTTTTTTTTTTACATACTTTTAAGATAATATCAAAAGTTCATTAATACAAAGTTACATACACAACAATTGTACTGACATGAAATTACAATTAACAAAAATAACTCCAAACAAAATTTTACTTTATGATAACATTAACTGAATTAACTGAAATGCCATCATTACACAAAAATATGGTTACTGGTTTATAATTTTCATTTTAATGCTATTAACTAATTAGTAACATGTTCAATATTTTATTTACGCTTTGGCGACGACACTTAGATATGTACCTGAATAAACCTAAGGTAGGTACTTAAAATATTGAAAGAAAAAAAAATTGTTACTATCTACGTGAAAAACAAGCTTAAACATATAACTAAACATAACTACTAATGTTAAATATAGTTCTCTATTTCCAATCACGTAGTGTATTCGTCAATACACTAAGTACTTTTACAATCCGTTTAAGTAAGTGTAAGTGCTACGCACATTACATGCATTAAAAAAACATAATTGGTACCTTATACTCGTATTATTTCTCATTAATGTGTAAGTGCTTGCAAGCCTTTATATTCTTTTATTTAGTATCAATATGTATTGACTTATTCTTGACGTCATTTTATAATTATATTTTTATTTCTTTAATTACATAAATTGTGCATCCAAGCGTGCAATTCTGGCAAGGGTATATAGCGCATACATTCATGGCCGGCCGACCTTAATATACAATTCATTTCTTTGCTCAGGACACAAGATAATTATTTATTTCGAGCGCTCACACATACATTTTATTTATTCACTCAGGCAGTTCATTTAACACTTCCATACATACCTTCCATGTGTCCAAGGGTCGTCACGGTTGGTTCTCGACCGAACCATGATCCGATCTCCAAGGATTCTCCTGCCTGTCTTGTGTCCTGATATACCCTTGCTATACCGTATGGCTCAAGGCCGCCGCTCGGGCAACCGAAGATGCAATAGGCATTTTTAATTATTTTCCATACTGTACCGAAATCTCAACCTCATCATTATTTAAAAATAAAACCATCCAAAATGCATACAAATATTACATCACTCCTTGAAAAACTTCAACATATAAGAATTTCAACAACTCTCAGTTGATCAATCTAATCGTACGTCAAAAAACTTATCTGCTTTAGTTTTCTCAAGCAACATTTTTCCCATATCAAACCAATATCCTTTCTTCCAAAGATTTCAACCAAAATATTTTATATTTATTCATAATAAAACCGTACCTATATAGTATTCATATTTTGTCATGTATCTTTTAACATCACCATTAATTATCTCATTTCACTTCATTAGTCCTTGTTAAATTTGTCAAATCCGTATTAAAAAAAAGTCTATTCCGATACAAAACTAGTCTGAAGAAAAACACTTAACATAAATACACACTATGTATTTATTTATCTAAAAAGTAAAACTTAAGGTATGGTTAAAAGTCGGCATCATTTCATTTAATTAATTACATTACGATAAAACTTAAATAATCTAATTCTGTGCACAAATACTTCGAGTTGTAACTGAAATTTGAGATGTAATAGCAGAACATGCATACCTAACCTTTTATGGAGGACACGCGCTCCGAGCGCCATGCCATACCTGGTTTATGTTGTACCTATTTTAAAATGAACTACATGAACATTGCACAATAAAAATCATTTAAATTTGGAAATTACATTATTTTATAAGCCTTAATAGTCCTTTTAACCATATTAGTTTCGTCGTCAAGCGGCGTTATACTAATATTTAGAAATATAAAGAATACCTTTTAAACTAAAACAATTATTTCTTTTTAAAATCAAGCAACTTACTTATTTGTAGAAAATATATTTTTATCAATTCACTTTCCTACCGTAAACCGCTTAAGTACCTAATACTATCAACTAATTACACTCATACACAACTTTGAAGATGCTAGCATAAAACTATTTAATTAAGAATGTTTAAAAAAATGTGAAAAAAAAGTTACTGTTCCTTTGACCACTTTTTAAATTTCTAAGTACTTGCTCTGGATGCCGTCTCCTGTGTCGTCCTTTTCGCAGAAGGTTATCAGCGAATCAGCTGTGACCTCCAACGACACGAACAACTCCCAGCTGCAACTATTCCTTTTATATGCGTTCGAGTTGTGGTGAATTTTTGATCATTCACTTTTCACATTTTTTGTAGAGATAGTAGGTAATTTCATTTGGATACATACTTCAGAAAGTCAAGGTCACTGTTTCTGCACCGGTAAAATTTACAAAGTTGCACTTTCTTTTCAGTTCTATTCTCCCTTTATCTGTTCATAACTATCACAATTGTACATAAAATAAGTTTTTTTTAAATACTTTAGTCCACTTAATTGCAGTTTAGACTTGTCTTACAAGAATAAAAGTTCCACCATTTCACTTCCAAGGTCGTTGAATTAACTCTGACTGGCTGGCGCAGCGCGCCGCCAGTGCAGCACAAGGCCGCACTGGCAGGATCGCCATGTAGTGTTGGGCGTAAAGGAAACGACTAGTTGCGTTGAGTTATGATTATATTCTGTCTACAGTGACACGTGCATAAGTATATATAGGATAAGGTTATACATATGTGGGTGTGAGGCGTAGCATACACACTACAATAGTTTCTATAGGAATATTTTTTTTATTTTCATAGATTTTTTTTTCATACTAATCGTTTTAATTAGCACAAGCCTAGTGGTACTAGGCCCATATTTAAAACAACTTTTTCCTTACATTTACTATGGAGAAAGACTGAAGTTTTATTTATATATTCAATCACCGACGCGGCGGTCTAACATATGGGGAATACCTTGTTAAGTACCTCCCCCGAATATAGATTCGCGCGACCAGGGCATCATGATAAAAAATGGTATAAGAAAAATATTTTAATCTGTCATATTAAATAATAGTGGAATAAGTTACCTACTTACTTGTTAAAAGGTGTTCATGTAAAATCTGGCAATATCAGTGAAACTTTAAGGAGTAGCAGGGTTACAAAGTTCCGACAAACCAAACGTTATCTTGACTTACTGGAGCGCAATAGATTATTATTTATTTTTTAGGAAATGTTGCGCGATCTGTACATCAAAATCTGCCACGCGCGAGTATTTCCGCGTATTTTTGGCATTCAACTAATTGCAGAGTTTCTTTTAAGCAACTAATACAACAACAACAAACAAGTTTAATTCCACAAAAATATGATAATAACAAAAAAAACAATTTAAA
This sequence comes from Lathronympha strigana, assembly GCA_949128165.1. NCBI lineage: Eukaryota > Metazoa > Arthropoda > Insecta > Lepidoptera > Tortricidae > Lathronympha > Lathronympha strigana. The sequence continues at coordinate 6,144,047 of OX421928.1, read as the reverse complement.
ATATGTATAGATAAGATGCCATAAATCCTCCGCTTGAGGCATAGTTCCTAGGATGCCACGTAATTGCTTTATTTATATTTGTACCTGTAAGTGATTTTAAAATTGATAAAAACAAATAATTACATACATTTATACCTCTTAATTAGTATACTTTCATTTTTAGGGTTCCGTACCTAAATGATAAAAAGGGGGTTCCTTTTTATTATGGAGTGACTCAGTATGTCTGTCACATCATTAAAAAACGTCTCGAGAACTACTTAAGCTACCGATGTTATATTTGGAATAGTTACAAACGAGGTTACTCTAGACACAATTAGAGAGAATCTATCGCATATTTTAATTTACATACTATCAATGATGATTTGATGATGTTACTCGAGCAGATGGAGCGAAAGCGTACTCCACTAGTGGCGACGCGTAGAGAAACGGCCGCAGGGCCGTCCTCAACGAAAGTGGAATTAAGACATTGTGCTGTATGCAGGCTCTACCTGGACAAGAATGGCGGCTGATAGGTGTTTATGGAGCACGATGGAGTAGGCCTTTGCTCAATAACGGGTAGCAAAAAAAACAGAAATAAGTAATTTTGTAAAATGTATTATTTGGAAAATAAAGACTTATGTTAGGCATGTCTTTCCCATCACGGAACAATGGTGTTCCGGACATTTGGGAGGCTTACGCGGAGCTAAAACCAACACGCAAGATCATGTCGAAAGGGGACAATGTAATGAAATGTAAGGGGTACACCGAGCGGATGTTGCACTTGCCCGAACCATGGGACGCACGCAGAGGCAGCACCCGCCAGGGTGTATGTACTATTGAGATTTAATGGAGTCCAAAATATACTGGACTATTAGGTGAAAGTGGTGCACTAAATACTGGGTTATGGAAAATAAAATCGGGCGTCTGTCTAAGAAAAAGGTAAGCAATTTGATTTACGGCAGACGGTGACTCGCCCACATAAGAGGGGCTCCCACAAAAGGTGACATCTAGGATGGCTCAAGGGGGCAACACCGGTACGAGTATCAGGGATGAAGGTAAAGAGGTGTCACTGACACATAGCCAACTCGCCACTTAGCTTTCCACATCTACCATCTATTATTATTATATTCTTATAATATTATTATCAATGAAAAATTTATACAAGATGGTGCTAAAATTTTAATTTTAGTTGGTGCGTCATCACGTAATGTAGGGTGTGAAAGTGCCAAATTTGGACTAAAAAGAATGTGTTTTATTTCATCTATACTTAAACCAAAATGTAAAAAAAGATAATTTTCTTATTATGAATTTCATCCGTATGGGACTGATAATTATGTTTGTATTACATTTGAACGGCATCCTGCCTGTTGTTAGGACTAATAGGAAAATATGAAAATGCATTTAGAAAAAAAGTTTTTTTTTTGGTTCCATGTCTCATACAAACTTTTTATTCTGGATAGGAATTGAATAAATAAGCACAAATAAATGTTTGTAACAAATTACTGTTTTCTCGTAACCTGTATATATGTTTTTCTTCTGTAAAGGCCACTAACATTAATTTAAAATCGAGGAAAGGTCTGAAGATCATTTTCGTGTAACATTTCGGGATCTGTTAGTTGACCCCATTGGCCCGAAAAGAAAATACACCCTGTATGAACTTATATTTTGATTTCTTTTAAATAAATTATTGACACTGTTGGCTGTCACCTATAAATACCAGCTCACTGGTTTGCCTATATTTTTTGACCCGTCTCTAGATACATGTATGCAAAATCATAAAACTAAAATTGTTAAAGGAACCATCCGTTCGTACGTCTTGCGACTTGAACACGAAATCTGGCAACGTCGCGTTTAGACCGTCAAGTTGCTTTTCGGATAAACCGGTTAAATCCAGGTTTTTATTATGTTCTTAAAACGTTTGCGTTCTTGGAGAAAGTTCGGAGTAAAACCGAAATAAACCGGTATAAACCGCTATTTTTTAAACCGGTTCCGAGCCCTGTTGTAAAGGAGTTGAAATCAGCTTAAGAGTTACGTCTATTTTGTCATATAGTTAGGTAAGTTACACTTACTGTAAATATTTCGATAATACATATTATAGTCTTTTGTATATCCATCGTTTAAAGGGTCATGGCATTTAATTATGTAATATTTAACATTTTACATGTGATTTTATGTGTTGGTTTCCTTCTGGCTTGCCCAATTTCTAGTTCCTAAATATCCATTTGTCGAGTTTTCCGACTGGCCGTACCAGTGGGAACTCGATTCCCGCCGGCTTCTAACCAATCTAGTATATTTTCCCTTAACGAATCAAAGAAAAAGTAGGCCAAATCTGCTCCAGCTTGCCCACGCTGGGCACTAAAGTATAATATTTTTTACACTTCAACACTGACTTGACATTTTTAACATTTTTACATTCATGTATAAGAGTTGTCAAACTTTATATTGATTTTGAAATACCTATCAAGTAATTAAATATCAAACGGTTAGCACTCACGTATTTTATCACAATAGGAGTGACATGTTACCTACCAAGTAATTACTCACTTTTTTCCATAAACCTAAATACCTACCTATATTAAAATTAAAAACCGCATGTATTTACTAGACACTTAATAAATCTGCCCCTAAAAGGCTGTCAAAACATATACATACACTTTCCAGATCCATGCAGCCAAATCAACAATCCAAAACACTTCACTAGAACTTCCTAGGGTTTAATTTGAGACAGTATAGAATGAACACAGTCACTAAACTTGAACCGACTTCAAATTATCACATTCCACACGTGTGCACGCCGCGAATGCCGCGGTGGTACTGAACGGTGGGGAGGATGTAGGCTAGGAAGTGATTAGAGTTTATGATCGGTTATAATCTCAGTAAGGAATGGTAAAAGTATGTGAAATCTAAAGGGCTTTCATATCGAAGAAGAGGAAAAAAACAGGTGTATTAGGGTGTTTCACATTTGTATGGTAAAAAAATGTGATAATTTTTCAGACTTTGCTCGGCTTCCGGGTCCAGCTTATCTAAAACGCATATATACCAAAAATCATTCATACAAAAGTTGCCTCAGTGCGCAACCTCTAAATATTGCCCGATTTCCCTGATTTTTGGTATATAGACTCTGTATAGGCGTAGAACCAAGAAAAGCGAAGTGAAAATGAACCACCCTAAGGTGTATTTTATAAAATATAGCTAATAATAGATACTTTATAACCTACATCTTTTAAACAATTGATTTACAGTCAACATTTATGAATTGTGGAAATAATTATCAGAGAAAAAGAAAACATTTATTTCCAAAATATACACAGTAAGTGTAACTTACCTAGCTACCTCTACATACCATAAGTCTAAAATAGTTCCTTGAGGCATTGTACCCTAGCTGGTACAATCCCGAAAACTTAAAAATGTGTAGTCCTTGAACAGAAAAGTGCCACTTTGATCCCTCCCAGCAGGGAAGAAAAGTGCCACTTTGATCCCTCCTAGCTTGAACAGAAAAAACCCTTTTATGAATAGGTGGTGTGAAAATAATATAGTGTTTCTCAGAAAGCAAGGAAAAGTGGCAAAACTAATGACCTCGGGAGATACTCGAACTCGCGACTCTGGTATACACCAGGGATGTTGCGGATGCTGATTTTTTGACATCCGCGGATGCGGATGCGGATGCGGATATTTGAAGGCTCACATCCGCGGATGCGGATGTTATGAAAGTACATTAAAAAAACCTCAAATATTAAAATTTTGTATTAATTATTGAAAAAAGGACAGTTTAATATTTAAACATAAATATAGGCAAGTTATACTTAATAAACAATAACATTGCTGCCTTTTCCGGGTTAAGACGATTTCTCAGCGGGTCATAAATAAGGCCCGCAGCACTGAACAATTGCTCACTAGGAACGCTGGCTGTCGGAGGTGACAAATACCTGTTCTTGATCACGATCGTCAACTTTAAAATAAGTCCAAATTGCACTTTGCGACGGCGGCGCCATTGTCTTTAACCACCGAACGAAACACTCAACACAACTAATCACACTGTTTATTTACTTATTAACTGCTCATTTTACGACACCCTTCGTCCTACAATAGCATGTCAACACTAAAATCAAAATAAACAAACTCGTCATTTCTTGTCGCTATCCTTCAAGGACGCAAGAGCACTATTGACAAATCAGGAAAAAGTAACAATATTCCTATTGGGTAATGGTGAAATTGCCTACCTTAACTAGCACGTGCGCCATTAACGAGACGTTCCTGCATCGACTTGTTCCACATCTGCATCCGCATCAGCTCCGCATCGACTTGATGCGGAGGCGGATGCGGATGCGGATTTTGAAAATTATGCGGAAGATCCGCGGTTGCGGATGCGGATGCGAATATTCGCAACATCCCTGGTATACACGCCCATCGCTCTGCCAACTGAGCTACCGAGACTCACCTCTGAGCCCCAAAGTCGCGAGTTCGGATCTACGAGTTTTCCCACATTTCCTTTCTTTCCCAGAAATATGTTAGCAAAATATTCTGCTTAAAAATTTAATAATCTAATATTAATCCGACCGGCTGGACTGCCCGTATGTGAATCACTGTATCAGTCTTCACGTACGGCCTAATACTTAGTAAATAGCTTTAATAATTTTGACATTTTTGAAGTGTAATTTATTTTAATTTTTTAACTATGTATTTTAAATTTTAATTGTTTAATTTGATAAGTATTGGATTTTAATTTTAATTTATTTCTAATTGTAATTGGATTATTGTTATTGTTATTAATTTTATTTTAATGAAATGTCTGGACCATATGTTGTCTGTAAATAAATGATTTCTATTCTATTCTATTAACTGTGACCTACTTGAAAGCTTGTTTATATAATTCTCGCTTACGTACAAGTTAAGTGCCCTTAGCCGTCCCGCGACACTCGCTTTGCCGTCTTAAGGGCCCTTCACGTTTTATAAGCTTCAGATTCAATTTGGACGTGTTTACACGCCACTACGCTAAACGTGTGTGGCTTTGTAGAATCACGTCTATAAATACCTACACACTTCGGAACTTATTACAAGGGATGTAGGTTCAAAATCGAATACAGGTGCAGTATATTTATGAAGCCGTATGTGCGAGGCACACGAAACGATTTTAATAGGACAGTATAATAAATAAACATAAACAATAGTATTAAATTGCAAAATAAAAGAATTTTTGAATTTTGAAATTGCAACGTTTCACACTCACGTATTTTTATCAGAATAGGCGTGACATGTTTCGACTGCATCGGGCAGTCAGGCTGCGCGGGTTGAGTGATGACTGAGCAGCAAAGACAACATCACAACACCACTTGGTTTGTCCGACGATGACTGCCCGATGCAGTCGAAACACTTCACGCCTTTTCGGAAATACGCGAGTTTGAACCGATGCAATTTCAAAATTCAAAAATTCTTTTACATTCTTTATTTTCATGAAACACATAAAATGTAATCCAGGGGATGGAGGCGCCCTTTAAGCCAAAACTTGCTTGTGTTGACACCGCAATTTAATGTCAGTATGTATGACCCACGATAGTTTAAATTATATGATATACAATAGTAGTTTTGATGCGTTCGAAATGTAGTGCTGGCGGCAAATGCTTGGCATCAAATGGACAGAACAGCCCGCCGCACAAAGGAATCAATCCTGAACCAACTGGCTAGGCTTGTGTCGGTCAGGAACTAAGAACTTAAAGGAATGAAATCTCATCACGGACCGAAAGGAACTAGTTCCTCGCCAAAAACTTAAATCGGTCTTCGGTCTTTAGTTCAGTTCAGTTCAGACGGCGCGAAAACCATTAAAACGTTAATACGAATAGCCTACACCACACATCGGGTGTTTGCGTTTTGCCACTCGCTCGCACCATAGCAAAATTTAACTGGTGCGAGCGAGAAGCAAAACGCCAATACTCGCGATGAAGAGCTACCCAATCATTAGTTCCGCACTCTGTATAGACCTAAACCGGTTCCTCATTCCCAGACGTCAAAATTCGCACTGAACTAAACGAACTAAAGACCTAAAAGACCGAACTAGTTCCTTTGACCGATTGAACGAGATGGGAGCGCTCCCTTCATAGACCGAGCGGGCACAACTGTACAACTGGGAATACGAACCAGCATGCCTTGCCTACCACGAACGTCGAAAATTGGCAATTACGGGAAAACCTCTTTGTCACTCCAATATGCAAGTGTAACAGCGATGGAGATACAAATCCGCAATCGTTCGATTTTTGTGGTATAGGCCTAGGCTCTCCACCACTCAGTGCATACTTCGCTTTTTAGGACTTCAGGAAGATAGACTGGTCGGGGAGAAGGGAAAAGAAGATTTTAGAGTAGTCCCTTTCCCTTCTTTTCCCGCCAAGAGCGCCAACTCGGTGGAAAGATTTAATTAAGGCCTCAACAGGATCCAACGCCCAGACTTGACTTCAAACCTGGTGTGGGATACAGAAAAGAAACCGTGAATGGTAGCCATGACCCTCAGTAATGACGAAACGACTAAAAAGAAGAATAGTATTTAATTGAAAGAGAAATGGAAAAATTGCCCGCGTCGAGCAGGATTCGAACCCACGACCTCTCTAAACACCGGTCCGATCGCTGTTGCAATCTCCAGTGAATCTTCATTCTTTTGCTGTCCTTTGGTTAGAACAAAAAAAAATTGTTTCAAAACTTGCTAACGCCATCTACCGGATCAAAGACTACAACTAAAACTTACCCGGTCCGATATCGCCTCCTCTGTCTTGCCCCTCTTCAAGCCAGGCGCACGCACCACACTCGCCGAAACGGGGGGCGGCCCCCCGCCCGCGTTCGCCCTTATAAACCCCGCCTCCATCACCGCATAGTTCCACCACTCACACACAGATGGCACTCATATTACACACGAACAAACAAAACCACCCTCGCTTCATCTACACATAGTTCCGCTACTCGAACACAGGTGGCGCGATAATCAATTTGCAAACACTAGTTATAACGGACGTATTTCAATTACAAGGAACTTGATTAATAATTATTGAGCATTTCTGAACGGAATAAAATACACTTTGACACTGCTTGTTCACATTGTTTGAACGCGAACTGTAGGTGTGCTGTTTCACTCGGCCGTCATATCTGCGAAAGAGAGAGATGATCAATTAATTTTAATGAAGAACAAGGTGAGTTAAATGGAACGGGTTATGGTAGTTAAAATAATATCGCAAATAAAGTAAAAGAAACAGTTTTATGACTTAATACGCCAACCATGACTTAACATTAACAACGGACGTGATTAGTATATAGCTTGTGCGTAAGCTTATTTGCTATGCATTTCCCTCCTAATGGTGCTAGCGAGCTGCACTGATTCAAGTAACTCGTTATTACAGGTGACAGACAAAATAGTGTCCATTTAAAATCGATTGTATTGTTTCCACTTCATTAAATTTATCGGCCTCCTAGCGTAGTTAGTAGTGACCCTACGAGCCCTATGAGCCTACGAAGCAGGAGGTACCGGGTCCGAATCCTGATCAGGGCATTTATTTGTGTGTTTATCACGAGTACTTCCTGAGTTTTTAAAGGGTCGGCAACGCGCATGTAACACCCCTGGAGTTGCAGGCGTCCATAGGCTACGGTGACCGCTTACCATCAGGCGGGTCGTATGCTTGTTTGTCACCGTCGTAGTATAAAAAAAAAGTTATTGATGATTTCTATGTATATATGTATTTACCTAAGTTTGTATTACGTCGTCTTGTACCCAAAACAAAAGCCTTATTTAGCCTAAAGTTGGAGTAGATAGATTTATGTAATATTGTTCCATAAAAGATTTATTTATTTCACATTCTGTAAAATTAAATATACCTAGTTTACATTATTTTTTAATTCGGAAGACTGAGTTTACAGTTCTGTCATACAGGTTGTAACACCAGCCGCTGAACATTTGCGACATTTGCGATACGCTAACGCGATCGAGAAGCAAATGTCATATACAACAATTAAAAATTTATACTAGGCCTTCTGTATCAGTCAAGATACTGTCCAATAATCTCACTGTGCCATTCCAACTGGTTAATGTCGCAGTCTGACGAGCTGAGACAGTTCACGCTTCACGATTACTAACATCTCTTAATTGACAATTCTTATGTCTTATCCCTTTATAATACGGTTCACTTTAGGTCAAATGCTACGTGACGAGTGCTGTTTTTTTTTTGTTAGAAGGGACTTAGAGTGTGCTTCTAGAGTGTGAAAATCGAACGATAGCGTATTTGTACCTCCATCTCTGTCACACTTGCATATTGGAGTGACAAAGAGGTTTTCCCGTCAATGCCAATTTTCGATGTTCGCGGTACGCGTGCTGTGTAGGTAATAATAATAAATGAATATTGTGGGACAATCTTACACAAATCGACCTAGTCCCACGGTAAGCCCAATAAGGCTTGTGGTGTGAGTACTAGACGACGATATATATAACATATAGATGCATATAAATACATAGAAAACATCCATCAGGAACAAATATTGGTACATATAAATGCCCTGACCAGTATTCGAACCCGGGACCTCCTGCTTCGTAGACAGGGTCACTACCAACTAAATCTAGGAGGCAGTTAAAGCCGGTACAGTCAACCAATTGGAACCCTAGGCCACAGTAGGACTGTCATAGTGACGCTATAAATCAGATTGTAAGAAATCTCTTACTGCTTGTCATTTTGACATGGTTCTAGTGGCCTAGGGTTTCAATCGGTTGACTGTACTTCAATTCAAATATCCTAAGATGGCATGCCAAGATGCCCTACTATCGTATCGGGCTCGAAACGTGAATTTTCTAGTTTAGTTCGTTTTCAATGCGACTTTCCCGAGTGGGCGTGGTTTCGTCAGTTATCTTGTTTGTCTGTATGCAAATCCTGACCTACGTTACTTATGCAACTACTAGTTTACACACATGGCACGAGAATATACACGGTGCCCGTGAGCATTGCGAGAGATTTTAACAGCGTATTCCTGGGGCTAAAAGAAAAAAAAAGTCATATTAAGTGCAATGGATTAGGCCTACTTTCTGAGATAATTGCAATTTTTATTTAAACATAATTTTAACGCCACTCGGTAAAAAACGCGATTTGGAATGTGATAATGCTACTATGTGGTCTAGTCTAGACATGATTTTTGACAGACTTCAAAGTGACAGTGATGTCTTTGCAAAACTCAGCTCGACAAAAAAATATTTTATTTTAGGTGGGCCTTTCCTAAATAAAATTTACTTACCATATATCTGAAAATTGATTTGTGAATTGTATTCGACGTGTAACTCTGCCATACGATTAAATAAAAAAATATATTAAAGGATATAAAAAACGAAAAAAAAAAGGTTTTTTTTTGGTCGAAATGATCAAAAATCATATGACATTTTTTGTTTCTTTCAGCCTCAGGAATACGCTGTTAAAATCTCTCGCAATGCTCACGGGCACCGTGTATTTACAATCTGTTATTTTTGGAGTCGGTGCCAGCCTCAAACAAACTTGAGCGCCTTAGTGAAGAGTTGAACGCAACTCTTACCATGAGTTGGACGGAGACGTAGGCGTTATCGACTGCGGGTTTTTAAAGTATGTCCGTCTACTCTCTATAAATCTAAAAAGTATTCCGTACAGTCACGTCTATAAAAAAAAATTGTTTATTATCAGATACCACAGATCCATAGAGTGTTAATCACACTCACACTCACTATAAATGGGCAGATTTTTATTTTGTTGTAAGTTTTTTTTTCGCGTCAGATTTGAATGAAATTTGGTGAGTAGGAACACTTCCTTATTCTCTCCAAGATAGACCCAATTTCGAAGTATGTACCACATTTTTTTCCACCGAGTTACGAAATCGTATGGGCTTATCGTAACTCAGTGGGAAATTTAGTACAAATTTGTTGTCGCACATTATAATAGCGTAGAATAAGGAACTCTACCTACCCACCAAATTTCATTTAAATCTGACGCGAAAAACAAAATAAAAATACGCCCAAATATCGTTACACTTCGGAACTTAGTATAGGGGATGGGTCAAAATTTAATAGATGCATATATATTTATGAAGCCGACCATACCAATTGCTTATTCGGCAAAACTGTACAAAGAAGCTATTTGCTTTGCAATTTCGCTTTATTGACAATGTTAAGGCGAAACACTTTGAAACAGCGCTTTGTTCACCAATTTTGTAGTCAACGTTCTAGGAAACCATTTTTCATTTGATAATAAAAGCAATGAACAATACAGAGGTTGTGAACCCGTAAAAATAAGAAAGGATTGTTTTATTAACCAGTTTCAAAGAATTCCAGTCGGTAGGTATCATAAATAATGCATATTATAGGACATTCTTACACAAATTGACTAAGTCCCGCAGTAAGCTCAAAAAGGCTTGTGTTACGGGTACTTAGACAACGATGCACATAATATGCAAATACATAGAAAACATCCATGACTTAGGAACAAATATCAGTGTTCAGCACACAAATACATAAATGCCCTTACCGGGATTCGAACCCAGGACCATCGGCTTAGCAGGCAGGATCACTACCAACTACGCCAACCGGTCGTCGGTATACTCTTTTGATTTTCTTGATAGTTAAGATTTTAAGAAATTCGTTAGGAAACCGGAGTAATCCTAATAAGATCCACCTGGGTTAGAAGGTCAAATCTACTCCAAATCTTGGCATTAGTTGCTGAAGCGGATCCCGGGCTCCCTGGACAGTGACATAAGGAGACACTAGGAAGAAGACGTAGTGCTAGGAAATTCTGGTAGTTCACACCACTCATTGCCATGTAGGTTTTTAAAATTAAGGAGTTTGCTCATGGATTCTATCAGACCAGAACCAGAACCAAAACGCTTAAAAAAAATTACCTCTAATTGTGATGTCAGTCACTATATGTAATTCTATCCAACTAATTGTGATTGTAATTTTTAGTTGTAGTTTTAGATTTAAATGTAAATCGAACCTTATAATTAAGTAAATAGTTTGTACTAGAATTATTCATTGCTAATTAAATTCAAATTTACATAAAAAAATATTCCAACCAATTGTTTAATATATATGATACTCTGATGTTAATTTTAGATAGTAAATGAGCAAAAACCTAAATTAACTTAGTAAAATTATATATATGGGAGTGTAGGGTAATTGAGAACGGCGGGTAATTGGGAACGACTAGCTAAGTAGTACTTCACCCTACACTAGCCTGTCCTGCGCCTGTCGTGAGGATGCTTCACCCCTCGGTGCGCAAGTGAAAGTGGGAGCGGAAGGCTGCGCGCGCGTCGTCACGATGAATCGTTTTTTTTTCTTTTTTTTTCTAATTTTATAGTATTTATCTCGCACATGCCATCTGCTTTCAAACTTCACGTGACTTGTAGTTTTCTATAAAAACAGTTAACGGCGCAAGGTGGGTATTTGGGACCGTGCCCAATTACCCCTTGCGTCCCTAATTATCCCTGCCTGCTGCCTGTTAATCGTGTAAAATTGCTTAACTTTATCAAATTGTTTTAGATGCCTCTTAATTATAAAAGAAATACTGAAACAACGCATGAAACATAACATATGTTTTGTGGGTAGTTTAAAATTGTATGTTTAGTTGTTTACCCCAAATTTCTAGACAGACTTTTCGTCGGGTAGTTAGCCGCGACCATGACCAGTGAAACCTGTGTCGAAACGTCGGTAAAAAAGGTAAAAAAGTGAATTCGCGATAGACCCGTTTGAAAATTATGTTTAAATATGTGTTCAAAAGTTTTAAATGTTATAACGTATGAAATTCAATATCTTAAGCGTTTCATTTTAACCCCTTCCTATTTTCCCCGTAGGGTTTCGGGTAAATAGGAACGGTATGCTTTTTGTTTTTTGCTTAAATTTTTATTAAAACGTGTTTTTTTTAGATTTTTTCACAGAACTTAACTGATTAGATAGATAAGCAAAGTTTAAGTTAAAATAAAAGTTGATACTTTTGTAGTTTTTTTTTATTATTGCTGATCAATGGAACTTAAGTGTTCCCATCCCAATTCCCCGACTAATCCCTACGCTAAAATTTTTAAAAGAGATTTCTCAATAAAAAATCAGTATAATAAGTAATAAAACGCAGAAATGATTATGATTTGCGTTAAGTCACACCGAAAACGTACTAAATTCATGATCGCTTGTTAAGAAATAATTGGACTACGCTGTTTCCTTGAAGGTTGGTTTGATACAATATTTTTTTGACAAATTACGCAATTATTATTTTTCAATTACTGGTAATGAAATACGTATGTGATAAAATAAATAGATATATTTTTATTTAAAACAATTGACACTTGAAAAACAGTTGTCTGAAATCCGCAACATAGGCTTCGTCAGGAGGATACAGATTAATCGCTTGTATGTGATTATAAGAATATAAGTGAAGATGTGCTGGGTAAGGGCGTCTGCCGCGAAAGAAGGTCTCTGGTTCGATCTCAGCCATGCTCAGTCAAGTGCAAAAATATGGTTCGACATAATCGACTCATAAATATGGTACTACGCTCTTATTACACGGCGGCATAAGGTGCTATAGGACATATTTTTGAGTAAGATGTGCACCACTTTTTCACCATATTTTTACACTTGACTGCTCACTGGGGGCCTTAGTCACTTTTTCTGTACTATATGACATCTCTTTCAATATACGATTATAAGCTAATTAAACAATTACATAGTCATCCGTAAACGCCAACGGTAATAATGGAGGTCAGGGCGTCTATCTTTAATAGTCAGTGGCAATGCCAAATCGACCTACGTGCATTAGGGTAAAAAAATACCACGTCGGTAGCAAACAAGCATACGGCTTGCCTGGTGGAAAGCCCACATTGCTTGAAGGATTTCAAGGTGCGTCATTTGCTTCGGGCGAAGGGTTAAGCATGATTAAATAATAGTAGATTACATACCAAGGCCGTTTTAGTGGGAAATGTCTCGGATCCCATGTAATTGTCGGCCGAGGTGAAGCCGAGGTCGACGAACATGTGATCCGAGGCTTTCCCATCTAACGGCCGAGGTTTGTATACTATTTTTCTGCCCGACGGAGCCGGTAGGCGGCAATTTAGTTTTGCGTAAAGTGGCGCTTACCGGCCGGAGGGCTGAAAAAGTAATTAATTGAATAGCAGTTTCGCGGAAAGCAAAGACACATCATATAAAATTATTGTGGTTGGATCCTGACTACATCCTACAAAGGGTCATTGTATGAAACGGTTTACCTTCGTTTTGTCGACGAACTTTTTGCCTAATTTCAGTTCGCCTAATTTCAGTTTGCCTAATATCACTTGGTATACGTATTCGTTTCGTCGAACTTTCATTACATCGAATTTCGTTTTGCCTAAAATCATTACATCGAAGGCCCGTTTCGTCTAACTATCATTATACCTAATTTCAGTTTACCTAATATTGTTTTGTTTAATACTCAATTGGTATAATTTTTTTTTGGTCTAATGTATTTTTTTTTCTGCCACCCCTAATAATTGGCGACCCAATAGGTCGACTCTGGGAACATACTTTCTGATGTGGTGGCACGATCGCTTCGCTCGCGTGTTGTTGGTCACGATTCAGCGTAACACTCCTCCTCGCTTCGCTCGTCGTCGTACCTAAACTGACTCTGGGAATATACCTGGCTTTTTGCTTCCGATTATTGGATTGAATTAGTGTCAACCCCCAATAATTGGCGACCCAACAGGTCGACTCTGGCAACATACTTTCTGATGTGGTGGCACGCTCGCTTCGCTCGCGTGTTGTTGGTCACGATTCAACCTAACACTCCTCCTCGCTTCGCTCGTCGTCGTACCTAAACTGACTCTGGGAACATACCTGGCTTTTTGCTTCCGATTATTGGATTGCATTAGTGTCAACCCCCAATAATTGGCGACCCAATAGGTCGACTCTGGGGACATACTTTCTGTTATATAAGCTAATAAATACTAAGAAAATGGTTTTGAAAGAATTTTATGCCGTTTTTAGCCGTATTTTAGTTTTTGGCAAAAATCTATAAATAATAAAAGGGCGTAAGTGCCTTAGTAATATTTAGGCACTTACTCCCTTTTACCCCAATGGTTTTCTTATCTTATGAAGCTACGGAACCCACCATTATGCGTGGTCCGACACGCACTTGGCCGGTTTTTTTTAGACTTCGTGAGGGTGATGGTAAGCTAACAACTAATTAAAAGTAAGTATTTTATCTCGCTCTTTACTCTGCCCTAGCCTAGAAAACTAACGAGCGCGAGCTAACCAATCCGGTCGGTCGGGTAAAAAAAAAGTTTTATTTCTTATAACCTAACCTTGCTTAAATGTTTTTTTTTTCAAGCGGTGGTATCTAATTTGTTGATTAATATCATCTATTGGTTACTTATTGGTTCCCCTATGTTTGGTATATCTTTTTTTGGCAAATCGATAATTAGTCGAAATGGCAGTCGACGAAACGATAATTAGGCAAAATAATATTCGACGAAACAATAATTATACATAATGACCATTAGGCAAAACGACTTTCGATGTAATGATTTTTGTGTGAAACGAGTTTATGTAAAATGACTTTAGGCAAACCGTTGATTATACTAAACGTTTTTAGGCGAACTGAAATTAGGCAAAAAGTTGTTCGACAAAACGAGGGTATACCGTATGAAACACACTTCAGCATATCCGCCTTAACTAGAACCAGGGCTTTGTTCTAGAATATCGTGACTCCCTTACATAATTCGGTCACGACAGCCTATTGGATGGCTTTATATAACCTAACCTTCCACACTTTCTATGTTCAGTTGGTACTCGTACATATCAATCGGATAGATTGTGGGTGATTTGTTTTGAAATTGAACGTTTAGCATAAGTGGCGATATTTTCCGAATTTTTTGCCGGTAATAAACATCACGGGCTGGGAATAAATAATGAATATCTTTATTTTTCAATTTAGGTACATTACAAAATGCACTTATGATCGTCAAAATAAACTATATTAAACTCTAATCTAATATAACTATCTCTCAGTAATCATCTTAACCCTGTGAAAGCGAGTGCTGTAAAGGGCTCTTAACGTAGTGTAATGATGATGATGATGAATTATCGATACGCTAACGCGATCGAGAAGTAAATGTCAAATACAAGTAAAACTTTATAATAGGCCTTCTGGTTCTCCTAAGCTCGGACTTACCTTGATAATGACAAGGAGGTTGAAGTTGCGAAAAACTGTGACGCAACTAACGGGGAGGCGTTTTACCAAGGGTAAGTGGATTATGATGGTACAGGCCGTGCAGGTTTTCAGAAGTAAAAGGATGTAACCCCCAAATGTATAAATGCGGTCGGTCGAAGATTAAGCTGTAGGAAATTGCGTGTTAAAAAGAGTTTACGAACTGCTTATATGAGTTTGTTAATTTGAAAGAGGATTGTGATATTAACAGCTTTGGAAACCTCTGACATTCGCGTAGTATTTTTGGCCTTGGATATATGTAAGAATGTTATACACATGTGTACATACTTATATCAGTTATTATGTTATGTTATTGTTAGTTTAAGAGAGGTATGGGGCTATGGGCACTGCGAATGCATATCGTTTAGTGTGTTAGGGCACAGCACAACGAATGTCGTCTCGCTCAAATACAAATACAGTTTATTTAAAATGATACCTTTTACTAAAACATGCACACATATTTGGTTGTTCTGATGTTTGCAGCTCCATCGTGCAAAAACAGCTGAACAGATTTCTATGAAATTTGGTAGTCGGTCAAGACAAAATGTCACATAATACCCGTTTTTTACTGTGCAAAATTCAGTTGAGCGAGTTTGGCTGTACACACTTCATCCGAGTGCACGTGTGTATTGTAATATTAAGCACATAGTACGTTTTTTAAACTATCGCTAGTGTCAACCTACCTGCAGAAGTGCAGACTTCAGTTTTCTCGTGAACAAAGCGTTTAGCGTAACATCGCTGAAATATTGGGAGCTCAATTTTAATAAACAACCGTCCAAGTGCCTGTCGGACTGGCGTACGAAGGGTCCCGTAACATTATTAAAAAAAAACACGTTTGTCGTATGGGAGCCCCCTTAAATATTTATTTTATCCTGCTCGTTAGTATTTACAATACAATACAATAACTCTTTATTGCACCTCAAAACAACAAAAATAACACAAACTGGTATAGATTACACATGAAAAAGAGGCAAACAACAGGCGGTCTTATCGCTAAAGAGCGATCTCTTCCAGACAACCTTTGGGTAGAGGAGACACTACACTAAGAAAAGTATACATACAGTAGGTGGTGCAAAACTGGAAAAAGTATTATGTGGGAACCAAAATATATGTAAATACATAAACAGAAAAAACAAATCTACAAAAAAAAGAAAACACACACACAATTACATATACATACATATATATATATAGTTATGTTCATAACAAAATACATAAATATATAAATACATATATACAAATACAAACTAATTAAGCGAAATGATGATAGCAGATTACTAAGATTACACAGTCAAATTAAAGGAAAACAATAGTTACATGAACAGGAACTAAGGAAGTGATAAATAGTGCTTTTTAAGGAGAGATTTGAAAGAAGCAACAGATTCAGCACGCCTTATATCAAGAGGGAGAGAGTTCCACAGCCGGGTTGCTTGAAAAGTGAAAGAAGTATTATAAAATTTGGAATTTGGAGTATTATAAAGTTTGTTGTTATAACGGCAAAAGAAATACGTAATCTGTGAAAATTTCAGCTGTCTAACTATCACGGTTCTTAAGATACAGCCTATTAACCTTTAAATGCATGAATTAACAGTATTGATTCTAAAACATCCTAGGTGGCAACCAAATTCATTTCAAATTAAGAACTTACGACGATATGACAAAGTCTACATTCCAAGAGAACTTGATTGTCACTTGTCTCGTTTGTGCCATAGATGTATCATCATGCATTTAAGGGTTAACAGACGGACGGACGGCCCTTTGGGTCCCGTGGTAGGAACCAACGTTTATAATTTTTTAAATCAACGTTTTATATTCATTCTCATTGTCACGTAAACCGGACTTATTTACGAGTACAAACAAAATAAAACTCTCGTAAAAGCATTGTAACTCGTTGGCAGCTCGCCAGGGCAACCCCCGCTGAATCATCGTTTATTTCAGTACTCACAAAATGACTAAAATAAGGGTTAGGATTGCTAACTAACTAAAATATCTTAAATAACTAAGATATCTTATATGCATAATATGAACGACAAATAAAATGTGTTGCTCTGTAAACAAAAGAAACGACATTTAATGTTTAGTCGTCCATCTGTAGGTTGTTGCACCAGTTTTAAATAAACTTAAACATTTTACTTTGCTAAATAATTTTCTTTTAGCTTTCATTTATGACATGACATGATATGTCGGTTCCGACAGCCGTGCATCAATCGAGCTCGGCTGCGGCCAGATATGAAAAATAAAAAGTATGAATACTTTTTACATCTCCCCCCCAAGGAAAGACAATTTTAAAGAAAAAATAAAATTATTGACTATGAATCGTCTCCAGTTTCTTCTCTTTCTTCTTCTGTTATTGGAACTGGAATAAGTTTCGTTATATGGAAAATATTAGACTCTGCTTTTTTGTGACCAACATCTATTTTGTATATCGAGTCAGAGATCTTTTCAACAACTTGATAGGGACCAATTTTCAGCTCATCCAATTTCTTCCTATTCATCTTGTTTCCGTTTTCCACATATACCAAATCTCCTACATGAAATATATGTTTTTTACGGTTCTTATCGAACATTTTTTTATTGTAAGCGTGGGATTTTAATGTGTTTTCAAATGCTAGTTCTCTGTCTTTAATCCAGTTACTTTGCAATTCTTGTTTAAGCTCAGTTGGCAAAATTCTGTCATCCGTACCGTTCATGAGGTAAGATGGAGAGAAGCCAGTGACTGAATGTTTTGTTTTATTATAATTTTTGACACATTCTTGCGCTATTGTGGCCCAAGCTCGTTTTTCTTCTTTTTCGTTGATTTTGCATCTGATCTTGTTTACTAATGTCTGATTTAGGCGTTCATTCAATCCGTTAGAAAAAGGCGCATTAACAGCTGTAAATATTATAGTTATGTTCATATTCTGTAAATAATTCTTGAATTCCTTAGAATTAATCCCGGGATATTGGTCAGAAAGAATTAAACCAATTTTATTAAATTCTGCCACCTTATTTACTAGTTTTATAAAATCATCTGCATTTTGAGTTTTTGATGCTAGGATATACGCATATCTGGTATAGTGATCCACTAGCAAATGTAGATATTTTTTTGTAGATCTCGAACCTCCAAATCCTCCAATTGTATCAATTGACATATTTTCAAAAGGCTTTGTTGCCGGACCTAAATGAGACATTAGTCCAAATTTGTCTTTACCTCTTGATTTATTTTTTATACAAATGTTACAGCTTGTACACACTCTCTTAATATTCTTAGTCAAATTTTTAGCCGTATATAACGGACTAATAGTATTTTGCATTTGTCCTGCTCCAATGTGGCATAAATCATCGTGTATCATTTTCATAAGTATAATGCTAAATTTTTCCGATAGTATAATTTTTTCTTTTGTCTTAATCTTTTCAAAGTATACGTTATGTTTTTTTAATAAGTGTTGTTTTTTATTTTGTACTTCTGGGTTCTGGTCTTGATCTCTCAAAATATCCTCAAGTTTTATTACATTTACAATTTTAATTGTTCATCCATATTTTGATTATACTCTAAAACCGGATTCCTGCTTAGACAGTCTGCTTCCAAGTTAGTTCTTCCTGGAGCATATTTAATTTGAAAGTCATATTGTGACAGATAATATGTTAAGTCACCCAGTTCTTCATCAGTTCTAGATTTTAAGTTCATATTTTCCAAAGGTTTGTGATCTGAAAACACTGTGAATGATTTGCCCAGTAACCAGTACTGCCAATATTTAACAGCCTCCTTAATAGCTAAACACTCTAAGTATATTGCCTTTTTTTCTTTTGTGCTTCATTCAGCTTTTTGGAAAAGTAAGCAACTGGCTTTTCCTTTCCGTTAGGTTGTGTCTGCTTTAAAATAGCTCCTATACCTTCTAATGAAGCGTCAGTGTAAATAATTATTGGCAAATTTTGATCAAATATTTCTAATATTGGTTGTGAACATAGCTGATTTTTTATTGCTTCAAATGCTTTTTGGCATTCTTCTGACCATAAAAATGCTTGATTTTTCCGTAATAAATTATGTAGCGGTTCTAATATTATTGCACTTCTTGGTATGTACTCGTGATAGAAATTGATCTTTCCCAGAAATTGCCTTATATTTTTTTGAGTCTTTGGTACAGGAAAGTTTTTTATTGATATTAGATTATCTTTCACTGGTTGAATCGAGTTGTTTTGGATTATATGACCTAAATATTTGACTGAGTTCGATGCAAACGTACATTTCGTAAATTTTAATCTAAATCCTTCAATCTGTATTGCTTCTAACAATTGTGTCAAGTGATCAATGTGTTCTGTGAACGTTCTAGAAAATATGAGGATATCATCTATATAGTTAACAGCAAATGCAGTAAGGTTGTGTTTTCTCAGAACGTTACTTAATACCCTCTGAAATATTGCTGGGGAGGTCTTTAGCCCGAACGGTAGAACTGTCCATTGAAAGTGTCCTTCTTGTGTCACAAATCCCGTCTTCTTTCTATCTTCTATACGTAATGGAATAGACCAAAATGCAGAATTAATATCTAGAGTAGAAAAGTAGCTACAATTCCTGGTTTTTAACATTAAGTCATCTATTAATGGAAAAGGCTGAGCTTGTGGGACTACAATTTTGTTCAAATCTCTGAAGTCTATGCACAGTCTAGTTTTTTTGTTATCCTCTTTCTTAAATGCTAGCGTTACTGGTGCAGCAAATGGGCTATAGGATTCTTCTATTAATTTATTATGTAATAGTTTTGCAATTTGTTCCTCTATCTCTATTTTGTCTTCCTCAGTGCATCTATAGGGTCTCTTACAGCAGTACTTATCTACTAATAAATCTATTCTTGCTTCATAATCATTAACTGTGCCAATATCGTACTTGTGTTTTGCAAATACAGACTTATATTTATTTATTAATGAATTTATGTCAGCTTTTTCATCTCCATTCAAATGTTCTATGTTCATTTCAAAATCTTCTACCTTTACATTTTCGTTGAAGTTTATTTTTTGTTTAATAATACATTGAGATGAGATTCATTAATTTTGTTTATATCCGTAGTATTCTTTTTAGTTTTGTCATGGATAATATCTTCTTCATTTATATTAATTTCGTTTTTCTTTTGGGATATTTGTAGATTTTCGTCTTGTTTTAATCTGAACGTTTTTATCAAGTCCAATCCGATCAAAAAGTCATACATAAAATTTTCTGACGTTTCTTCATCCATAATATCTACATCGACATTGTCCTCCAGTTCAAATATTTTTATTCTTAAGTTTGTCAAACCTTTTGTCCTTTTAACACCACTAATTGTAATTAAATTTGTTTCATTCAAACTATTTCCTTTTCCTTTTAGCTTTAAATACTTTGAATTAATAACAGAAATGTTTGAACCTGAGTCGTAAAGTGCATTTAATTCCAATTTATCATTTACTAACAGTTTGACATATATTAATGGTGTTATTATTCGTTTTTTTGATACTCTTCTTTCAATTCAGCTTCAATCACTGAATTATTTACATTTCTTGTATAATTCTTAGTAATCTTATTCTCATCTTTTGTTCTAAACCAGCATAAGGCTTCTGGGTGGTAACGAATACCTTTATCTAATTGTTCACAAATCTTACATGGCTTTATATCTTCTTTCTTGTTGCTAGTTTTCATGTTTCCAAAGTTTCTCTTAACGACGTAACTTTTCCTATTTACCATATGTTCCAACACAGGGATGTTGCGGATGCTGATTTTTTGACATCCGCGGATGCGGATGCGGATATTTGAAGGCTCACATCCGCGGATGCGGATGTTATGAAAGTACATTAAAAAAACCTCAAATATTAAAATTTTGTATTAATTATTGAAAAAAGGACAGTTTAATATTTAAACATAAATATAGGCAAGTTATACTTAATAAACAATAACATTGCTGCCTTTTCCGGGTTAAGACGATTTCTCAGCGGGTCATAAATAAGGCCCGCAGCACTGAACAATTGCTCACTAGGAACGCTGGCTGTCGGAGGTGACAAATACCTGTTCTTGATCACGATCGTCAACTTTAAAATAAGTCCAAATTGCACTTTGCGACGGCGGCGCCATTGTCTTTAACCACCGAACGAAACACTCAACACAACTAATCACACTGTTTATTTACTTATTAACTGCTCATTTTACGACACCCTTCGTCCTACAATAGCATGTCAACACTAAAATCAAAATAAACAAACTCGTCATTTCTTGTCGCTATCCTTCAAGGACGCAAGAGCACTATTGACAAATCAGGAAAAAGTAACAATATTCCTATTGGGTAATGGTGAAATTGCCTACCTTAACTAGCACGTGCGCCATTAACGAGACGTTCCTGCATCGACTTGTTCCACATCTGCATCCGCATCAGCTCCGCATCGACTTGATGCGGAGGCGGATGCGGATGCGGATTTTGAAAATTATGCGGAAGATCCGCGGTTGCGGATGCGGATGCGAATATTCGCAACATCCCTGTTCCAACTTGCTGACCTCATTAAATAAATCAACAGTATCATTTAATGCTTCTCTGTCTATTTTGTTCATTACGTATTCCGGCAAACCAAATGCAATCAGATCCACCAATGTGCCAGAATCAATCGATTTTCTCATTTCTAATAATAATTTTTCTTTTTTAATTGCATAGTCCAGCTGTGAACCATCTTTATATTTAAATAGCATTGCATTCGTTACTGAGTTCCACCCTTTATTGGTGAATGACTCGCAAAATTTACTTTTCCATTGAGACCAATCAGCTTCCATTGTTAATTTTATTATCATTGAACTAAACCAGTCAGTACAACTCTTATCCATGAATAACCTCAAGATCTCAACTTTTTTTTCGTCTGGTATTTGAAAACGTACGCATTCCTTTTCGAAAATATCCATCCACTGTACAGCATTCGAGTTTTTGGTTGAAAATTTCTCAATAACAAACTTCTCGGCAATATTTTTCAGACTCTGCTGACGGTTTTCTTGGGTATTCTCAATTAATTTTACTAATAATTTTTCCAAAACATCGGTTTCTTTCTGTTGTGCAGGGATATTTTGTTCTTGGTTCAATTCCTCTAGATAGCGATCTGCAAACTGTATATTATCATCTTCGTCAATATAATTTTTTTTAAGTTCCTCCGTCATAGTTATCCACACTCTTCTTGTCTGATACCTTTTAGTTAAACAATTTTTAATTTTGCTGTAAGCGCTCGTTTTCAGTATTTCTTTGTGATAACCGACTGATTGTAATTCCTCCGGTATAGCATAGGTTTTATTATCAGCTGTAGTTATAGAAGTGATGCAATAAACATTTGACTTACCATCACTTCCCGGCAAAATAGTAAATTCAAATCGAAGTTTCTCCATTTTGGCTCGACTTAATGACAAAAATGTCGTTTTATAAGATATCTTATATGCATAATATGAACGACAAATAAAATGTGTTGCTCTGTAAACAAAAGAAACGACATTTAATGTTTAGTCGTCCATCTGTAGGTTGTTGCACCAGTTTTAAATAAACTTAAACATTTTACTTTGCTAAATAATTTTCTTTTAGCTTTCATTTATGACATGACATGATATGTCGGTTCCGACAGCCGTGCATCAATCGAGCTCGGCTGCGGCCAGATATGAAAAATAAAAAGTATGAATACTTTTTACATACAGTATGAGGAATTGTGCTGTTTCGTTAACAACGCGAACGGCGGATACATCTGTACTATGTGTCCAACGCCAATGACGGATTAACACGTCACAGACCACAGAGCAATATAAACTTTTTCATCATACTTGCTCGGTAATGGTGTTATAACGCGCAGGCGTATAGAGCGGTTAGAGCCGATTTAGTCTCCTTGGGAGTTATGGATTTTAGTACAATATATAACTCCTGAGGGAGTTATGAGTTTAGTTTTAAAATATCGTACGTCATTTCGCTTCAGACAAAGGACTTTGCATCAGCTAAGGCCTATTTCAAATCTATAATCTTGGCTATAAACCAACTTCACTGTGTATTATTCAACTTTAATAAATAGATTCATTTGTATATTTGTTTTTCCCTTACAAGTGAATAAATCTTCAAACTTGGCTATAAATCAACTTCACTGTGTATTATTCAACTTTAATAAATAGATTCATTTGTATATTTGTTTTTTCCATCCCAGAGGATTCACTGTGTTGACAGCTGGGGACCCACGGAGCAGTGTTGGGCATAATTCAATTATTTTGTAATTGAATCACAAAATTAAATTACATGTAATGCAATTATTTGTAATGAATTATGTTCGCAATTGAATTAAATGTAAGTGAAATTACTTAGTAATTTCTAATTAAAATTACATTAATTCGTAATTGAATTACGCAATTAAAAGGGCAAAAGCTTGACCCTTTAGCTGTCAACACAGCGAATCCTATTGTTTTAAAGGGTCGGCGACGCATATGTAACACCCCTTTTTTTTTTTGTCGAAGTGGGGAATGCATTTACGCATCGTCCCCCCCGGCCGCGGGAAGGCCATAATGGGGGGGGTATGTGGGACTCCCTCTTTCGGCCCCCTCTCCTAACGAGAGGGGGGGGGAAGAGGACTACCTACTAAACCCCACTCCGGCGTTTCACCCTCGCTGTCGTTTATTTGGGGGCGCAGTGGGATTTGTCGTTGGACATTCTACCACAGCGCCCCCCCAACTGCCCAGCTTAGCGCTTGGGCATCCGCACTACTGGAGGGGGGAGATTAGAAACGCTTAGTCTCCCCCCCGAAGACTCGAGTAGGGCCGTGCATTGCGGGTCCCGAACCCGCAAGCCCCACTACAGGTCTCGGCGAGCAAAATTGCGTCGCCGTCGGCCCTGCCGCCTGCGTCGGAGCGGAAGCGCGTCAGGCGCTTCTTCGCGCTCTCTCTCTGCTGCCTCCTTCTGCAACATGACTTGTTCGCAGAAGGAGGTCACCGCCTTCCATTTCCTCTCGCTGCCCAGCATCGCCTCTAAGACGCTGTGCAGCGAGAGGTCCCTCAGACCCGTGACTGCCACCATTTCCGCCCTTTCCACGGCCCAGCGATTACACTCCTCTAGAGTGTGCTGGGCCGTGTCATCATCTGCCCCACATTCCAGGCATTCGGGACCTGGCTCCCGCCCTATCCTATGCAGGTAGTGTCCGAAGCAGCCGTGTCCGGACACCACCTGCGTGACCCTGTAAGATAGGGTCCCTCCCTTCCTCTTGAGCCAGTCCTCCATTATTGGGAGGATGCCCCCTATAGTGCGGACTCCGTAGTGGGCATCCTCCACGGCATCCCTCCATCGGGCGTGAAGGCGCTCCGCTGCTGCCCTCTCGGCCCTTTCCGCCTCCTCGGGGTCTGGGGCCTCCCCTCTCCCTCTTGCCTCCGCCCGCCTCTGGTACCTGTCCGCAAGGACTTCAGCGTCCAGTTCCCAGGGCGGGGTGCCAGCGAGGATGCAGGCTGCTGCGTGGGTTACGCCCGAATATGAGCAAAGCCAAATCGGTCGAGGGGGTCGCCGATCGCCGAGATATAGGGATCGGAAGTTCATGTTCGGGCGAACCACTAATTATACATCTTACAAAAGTTTAAGTTATTTTTTTCAAAAGTAAAAAAAAATACTCACGAATAACCACAAACAAACCGGCAAACGATCTCTAGAGATCGATCAATTAAAACCGTACCGATTTTAATCGATTATAGATCTCAAATCGATAGCGGCGCGTCATTGTCTATGTCACGGTCTAGTTTCTGTGTGGTATGTAACGGAGTCCTGAAGGACTATTGGTAGGTATGACTATAGTTAAGTATTATAGTTTGACCAGGCCCCTCCTTCACCACGTGTGATTAGTTGACAAGTGTGATTAGTTGACAACTGCTAAAATTTCTGAAATACCAACTAACTACTAGTACATAAACTACGGCACCCGCTTACCATCGCGCGGGCTGTGTGCTTATTCGCCTAATTGTATTGCAAATGTCAATTATGTTGTAAATAGATAATTGTAACACTTTTTTGTGAAGACTATGACAATTGTCACGAGGTATAATAATATTTAAAGAAAACGGGAGTTCTTGACATAGGACTTTTCCTGTGTCGGATTTTCGTGACATATGTCGTGTTTCTTGTGATTATTGTCAAGAGCTCTTCAAAAAGTAATAGTTTTTAGTGATAATACATATAATATTGTCTTTATTAAATATCATTATTGTTCATTAAAATTAAACACTTTAACGATTAATCGCGTTTATTAACACCATGACTGTCATCTTAACCCTGTGAAAACGAGTGCTGTAAAGGGCTCGAAACGTACGGTCATTGTGTTAATAAACGAGATTAATCCGTTCTAAAGTGTTAATGATAATAAATATAATAATGAGTTAACATTGCCAGGCGTTTTACGTATAATTGGGAGAAAAGTAGGTAGGTGACGTGACGTTCAAGCTGAAGTAATTTTTTTTTATAATTAATAGAAAAATAAAAAAATAAAAACGTTTTTTATATTATAAATTTTTATTAAAGTGGACCTTGAAAATCGTGTGTGCAAAAATACAGGCGCAAATCACCCCGCCAGGCGACGACAAAGAGCAACTATCACACCCACCGCTGACTAGCTGCCAAGCGCCCGGATTAATTAGTAATGAATAATGATGGCACACTTACTAGAGAAATGTCGTCGCTCTACTAGTACTAGTTGCATACCTATTTCCGTAGCCAGCTCTTATTTT
The DNA here is from genome assembly GCA_949128165.1 of Lathronympha strigana. Lineage (NCBI taxonomy): Eukaryota > Metazoa > Arthropoda > Insecta > Lepidoptera > Tortricidae > Lathronympha > Lathronympha strigana. The sequence goes on along the minus strand of OX421928.1, from coordinate 6,118,172 downwards.
GAAATCTATGGTCGATATCGTCTTAAGAAGTTCTGGATCAAATATTGGAAGCTAGCATAACGTCCGTACTGTTTCATCAATAGGGGAGCATAATCAAAGCTTTTATGTCGCTGCATTTTATTTATATTCGGAGACCAGTTAATATACGGACTGTTAATGAACGAGCGGGTGAAGTACTAAGTCTACGGACTGGAACAATCCGGCGCTTGTACCTATGTATGTTTGTTTGTTTTGATCGGATCGTCGTGAAATTTGGCAGGTGGTTAGATGAGATAAATATAATTTTTAATTTCGAATATGAGCCAAATCGGTCAAGGGGTTGTCGAGATATAGGGGTCACGGGTTCACGTTCGGGGCGAACCAATATCGACTCTATGTTGGCCGAATATGGATTTGAAGTACATTTCGTGCAATAATTATAACTTTTAACCACGAATTTACCATTCACAAAACTTGTTTATGTGCGTTCATTATTTTTATGACTTGTTTTGAACTTTTAGTGATGTGATGATCTTAATGTGTCAATTTTTAATTTAAAAAAAAACTCGTATCTGCGAATGTGGCTTTAGCGCTGTAGCGTAAAGGGGCGTTTTTTATTTTTTGTTGTTGAAAATATTTTTTTGCTACATTGGATTTTTTTACGTTTCCTATTCAGAATCGCGAGCTCTTTCAATCCTAGTAGGAGAAAAAAAGTGTCATAAAATTCCCATTTCGCCACCATTTTTTCACAAATTTGTATGTCGGGTCGGTAGCGCAATGAAAAGTTTGAAAAATGTATGGAAATTTTAGTGCACTTTTTTCTCCAACTAGAGTTGAAAGAGCTTGCGATTCTGAGTAGAAAACAGATAATATTTTCCAATTTAGCAAAAAAAAAGAACTTTTATTTTCTTTGGCGCATAGCGCACCTTTTAGACGGGCGCCAAATTCACCTGACCGCAGCTAATACGTGTCATACTGTGAGGGCGCCAACGTCGCCAACTCTTATAGCTACGCCCCCATTTAACAGTCTTTACTATATACGAGTCCCAACGACCATACCAGGTCGACCGTCGCGCGTCACCGAGCGCGCACAATCGAATCGTTCATAATCGATTAATAGGCATTATTCGATTATTAGCCTCTCTTTATGTTATGATAGCTGTACCCAGTTGTCATATCAACGCAACTTAAGAGGGCGCAGAGCGTCTAGCGTTCTCATTGGAGTAAATGTGTTTTCTAATAAACCTTTTAATCTCTCTATAATCCACGGTATCAGCGTTCCCTCCGATCGGTCCTACCAATTCTCCAACTTTTCGTCTATCCATACTAATATTATAAATGGGAAAGTGTGTGAGTCTGTTTTTTACGGCAAAACGGAGCGACGAATTGACGTGATTTTTTAAATGGAGATAGTTGAAGGGATGGAGAGTGAAATATGCTACTTTTTGTCTCTTTCTAAGCTAGTATGATATATTACATACTTTTGACTTTGTCACCTAAACAGAAACAAGTCCCACTTTTCGCCGTTTAGGTAATAAAGCAAAAAATAAGTAAATTGAAATTATATACGTGTCATAGACCAAAAGTTGGGGAATTAGTATGGCTACAACGATGATACCATGGATTAAAGAGAAATAGAAGGGTTTATGAGAAAACACCATCCCCCAACGAGACGCTCTGCGCGCTCTTAACACAGTGTACACTGATTCATTGTGTAGTCCAACTTAGAACAAAAATATGAGATCTCAGGGAAAAAACAAGTGACAACGCGACAGTTTGCTATGGAGCGGACCGTCGCTGGGAAACAAATTTTTCTCAAAAATGCAATGCAGAGTCAACTTTTCCGGTTACAAATTAGGTTGTCAGTGCTTTGTTTATGGTCAATCAATAATTAAAAAGTTACAGAAATTGCAGTCTTGATTTCGCAAAAGAAAATTTGCATATAAATTCCATTATATGAATTATAATCTCATGATCCAAACTTTTTTAAAGTTGAAATTGTCATAAAATGTTGATATCAGCAAATAATTTAAAACAAATAGCACTCCTATCTTAACTAGTAGTAAACTACTTTAGATTTAAGGTAGGTAGAGGTAGGTAGTTAGGTAAGTTACACTTACTATATATATTTCGAGAATAAATGTTTTTAAAATAGTATAGGTAATTAGATGAAAATACATAAATAATCAGGGACCTCTTCTTTTGTAGGTATGGTCATCACTGAGCTAGTAAGCAGTTCATTTTGTTAAATAAACTATCAGCAACACTTTATTACTCATAATCATAACTTTGCATAAAATTATTTTAAATGGATTAGAATTATTTTAGTTCATAATAAACCAAATAAAAATAAGTTCTACAAATGTGAGCTTTGTTGCTAGAACCTGAATATTCAATTTAAATATAAAAACTATGTTTCAATTTGGATTTGCCACCCAAATACTTCATCATAATTTTAAAATTGATGGAACTCAAGTTATAAAAAAGTGTGGCTAATATAGGCTGCTAAAAGATCAATTTCAATCTGTTATTTGAGCAATATTACTCTCTCTGTTTTTGCTAAAGTCACAAAAAGACTGAACTATAAACATGCAAATGAAATGAAAACAATACCCTGGCCAGCAATTTCTGTTAGTAGTTTTTTTTATATGCCTCCCTTTTTATGAAGTGAAGAAAAAAGGAAAGCATATAAATTTAAAAAAAATCTACTGATTGAAATTGCTAGCTTGGGTTTATAAACAAACCAACACTTTTTTTAATATTTTTTTTATTGTTTTTTTTTTTAATTAATTTTCATACATGACGACGGAATTCGTTCATCTAATAATGTCAAGGGTTACAAAGAAACTGTACTTCAATGAAAATCTGATAAACAAAGTACCTAAACGCGATTCCAATTAATAATCACGATTAAGTACTTTCACCGCCGGTAAGACCAGTAGTCCGGTATTATCTCGCAAATCGCTGGTGGCCAAATTATGCATGCGAAAATCAACGCATAGAACAATAACATAAATAACCAATAAAATACCAAAATATGACTCAAATTATCACTCACCTGGTGACGTTACGTGTTTACAAAAGTAAATGAAGCGTTGTAATCCATTTACACTACGCTAAAACGATAAGAATGTATGGTAAATACGTGTAATTCAAGACACCACTGTCCATAACATAACACAGAACACGGGTCACCAAACGTTGCCACTGGCGTACGTCCTACTTAATTACGACGGCGTAAACTGGCAAAACACCTCCGCGACGAGATATGAGCGAATTCAACTAAATATCACAGTGTTTTAAATTATATCGTTTGATCGGTTGGCATTGGCAATCAGCGACAATTCCATTTGATTGATTGAATGAACTTGAATGATGGAATATGGATGCAAATTCCATTCCGTTCTCTGGGTGGCAGGTGTATTGAATGAACGGGTTAACGGGAACATTAATTACAAGGGATATGAATTTTTTATTGGTATGTATGATTAAAATATTGATGTTCTTGTACATTATACTTGATTTTTAAATTAAATACTTATCAGAAATTAAACATTTTACTGGAATGTATGTATACGATTGCTTGTGCCCGAAACAAAATGCCTTGTCTATGTTTCTTTGCGTTTCGTTTCACCATAATTTGACGTCAGTGTGACGTTAGCTCATCTTGTAACCTATAAAAAAAATCTGTATCGTTAATATAAAGAACATTAGACTTTGTAAACTAATTATACCAAATTAAATAAAAACGTATTAATATTCCCTTTTTTAAGTAGTACAATTATAAACTAACAAAAATATTTTTAATATCCTAAAATTCGTAAGTAAACGCAACAAAAGAGCCTCGGCAACTGGCGACATAACAGTCAAATGTCAAAAAGAAAAAAAAAATGTAGTGGATTAAGGTAAAAGTAGTGACTCCACTTCGAATTTTTATTACATTATTTTTGAAGAAGTCTCAGAATAGTATTCCTGTCGGAACCCGAACCAGTCTCGCACAATGTCGGACTGTATAGTCCAAATCAAGGTTGAGCCTCAATCAGACAATGAAGAGGCTGAATTGAGTGATAAAATAATTAAAAGCGAGACATTAGAGATTGAAATTACTCCTGATGTGCCGCCCGATGTTGACGGTAAGTTTGTTTATAGACAAGCTTGTTCCTATCTATGGAAATTAACAAAACATTGTATACATTGTTTGATTGTGAGCAGAGCGCTCCACCGCTAGGCTGATCACCACACTCCGGAATTTTCATTCTTCATTGCGCAGATAATTTCAACCAAAGAAAGGAAACTAATAATGTATCTAAGTAATTTTTTCCACCTAATTTGAACTTCAAATGTAATTTATTCAGAATTATGGTGTTCATAGATATAGGATAAAAGAACTGGATACCCCATCTGCCGAAAAAAATTATGCTATAAAAGTGCACTCAACGTCAACTCTTTTTCATATAGTCTTGTTTGGAAGGTGACGTTCCGTAAGTGCCAACAGCCTGTATATTTTTAACAGTATTGGTAGTTCGGTGTATACTTCATACTTTTGCAACACAGAAGTGTTGTGTGTCTATTTCAATAATGTAATAAGTCAATGATGGTGTTATCAGCTCACAACTAGTGGTAACTTTTACTTTTTTTTACTTAATACTTTATTTCATGTAATAATGCAACTTGGTCCATTAAAAATTTAAAAAATACCTGAGTTGTTGTAAAATGCTAAGCTAGAAACAAGCGAATGTTGGTGTTTTTTTTTTATATTTAAAACTGTTTTTTACTAAAAATGGTATTTCGTATAAGAATTTTGTTTGCATAAATAAAGTAGATGTTACTTGAAACAAAAAATCACATTAAAACATCCTAAACTGTCGAAATCTGTTTATGGGCAAAAGTTTGGTTATGAAAATCATGTAATGTGTGTAATAGGATGGTTTCATAGTTATTTATTTGGCCGTTGGCAGCGCATAAAGGTGGATGATTTCCTTTCTTCTTGGTGCAGCACGTTGGCTGGCGTTCCGCAAAGCGGCGTGTTGTCTCCTTTGTTATTCTCTATCTTCATTAACTCAATTACCGATAACCTTTCTTCGCAATATCACCTTTATGCCGACGACCTTCAAATTTACAAGCAGGGAGTCACCGGCGAACTTCCATCTGTGATCGATACTTTAAACAGTGATTTAGAGAGCATCTTGAATTGGAGTCGCAGTTTTGGGCTTAAAGTTAATCCAGTTAAATCCCAAGCTATTATTATTGGTAGCTCAAAACTGCTTCATAGAATTGACTTCAATAGTCTTGTGCCTATTCATTTTGACGGTGTGCTGATTCCCTACTCACATCAAGTGAAAAACCTAGGTATCTTTATGGATAGGACTTTATCGTGGGGACCTCAGGTGGGCGAAGTTAGCAGGAAGATGTTCGCTGCAGTTGGTTCGCTCAGAAGGTTACAGAACTTTCTTCCAATTCCTACCAAAATTGCTCTTGCTCAAACTCTTCTCCTTCCCATCTTGGACTACGCTGATGTTTCATATCTCGATCTCACTGAGGAACAACTTAATAAACTTGAGCGTGTCCAGAATCTATGCATTCGGTTCATATTTGTTTTACGCAAGTATGACCACGTCTCCCACTTTCGTTCTAAGCTCAACTGGCTCACTATTCGCTCTCGTCGTAACTCTCACATTCTGTCACTTTTGTATTCGGTACTTTTCAACCCTGCAACTCCCCGCTATCTTAAGGTGCGGTTCAGCTATCTCCGTTCAGATAGGTCCTCCCGAAATTTGCTACTTTCTGTCCCATCATCCGCTTCGAAGTTTTACAACAGTTCTTTCAGTTTTCAAGCGGTTCGGCTTTGGAACTCATTGCCTCTTGACGTAAGGTGCGCTCAATCCTCGACCTCATTTAAAAAGCTCCTTAAACAACACTACTTATCTCATCTGTAACACTTTTGTCTGCTTCCTCCTTATTTGGTTGGCACTGTATATATTTATATATGATAATGCGGCATTGGGATGAGGCTCACGCTCCGGTGCGTGCCCCAGCCCGTCGTTTTTAAATAGGTACATATGTCTAGCTTTGTTACTAACCCTAGTTGTAAGTTTAATTTTGTTATTTTTTGTTTTTGTTACTAACAAATTATGGATCCCAGTGTCCGAAATAAATTATATTTGAATTTGAATTTATATCTAAGTATATATTTATATATACAGTGATTAGTGCCCCCACGGTGAACAGTTTCAAAAACAGACTTGACAAACATTTAATGTTTTCAATATAAACTCATTTATTTTTATTTATTTATTTTTACAAACAATAAGTGCAGTGATATACGCATCAGCTTTTAGCTGCTAGTGTATTAACAATATAATATAATAATAATATATGTATATGTATGTATGTTTTTTTATTTTTATTTTATTTAGTTTGCTACTATAATGGCTGTGCTATTTCCACTTCTCTGTCTATTTTTTGCAACGCCTACAGACTTTTGTTTTTTTATTAGTTTCCGCTACCTAAAGGTTGTCTGGAAGAGATCGCTTTTTAGCGATAAGACCGCCTGTTGTTTGCCTCTTCTTTTGTTCGCTGTATTCTCTGTATTTGCTTCATTTGAGGTGTGCAATAAAGAGTATTGGTATTGTATTGTAAACCATCAACCTTGACCCCTAGTTGATTGAACTTACTATTACAAATTAGCAGTAGTGTAAACCTTATGTTATGGTATGGGGGGGGATGCTCAGCTGGAATCGAACGGGCTTGATGTGTTCATTCACCTCATTTCCCCGGTGCTGGAGCTGCAGCTTATTGTCCCAGCGGCGTTCCCCCGTTACTTCCTTGTAGCCTCCCTGACGCCTTACAGAACCTCAGGACATTCCTAAGGTCGACGTCCGTTAGCTCCTCCTCCAGCGTATCCCTACCAAACGTCTGTATTCATATCCCTACCAAAGTGTTAACCTTTCTAAGGTCATCGTAATATAACCTTTTGGTATTTTTCTTTTCGACTCTTATGTGTTTTTCTCTATAGACAAATAATCTTCATGTACCGTACACTATGCAAAGAGTACCTCTTTTGTATACCATTGTTTGTGCAATAGATTAATTCATTCATTAATGCACAAGTTCTTAGGATTATTCTTCACATTAAGCACCTCTTTAAAAAATTACTTTTTTTTTTGTTTCTTTGGAGGTCTCTTAGGTTATTAGAGACTTTAAATAGGAACAGTTATATACATATTGCACATACATAACAGCATAAACTTATTTACAATATTGAAAAGCTAGCTTTTTTGAAAAAAACATTTAAAAAAAAAACTATACATTTTTTTCGAAATCCGGCTCTTGAAAGTCAACATAAAAGATTGATAAATCGATGACAGATTATTTAGTAATTGTACTAATAGTATTTGTGGCGGAATATCGAGTCACAACTCGTAAAAAACGTCGATATCCGCGTGGAGCTTCTTAAATATTTATTTTGTTCTGTGTTTTGCATTAGATGTTATAGTGGCAACATAAATACATTATCTGTGAAAATTTCAACCGTCTAACTATAACGGTTCATGAGATACAGCCTGGCGACGTGATATACAGACGGACGGACGGGCGGACAGCGGAGTCTTAGTAATAGGGTCCCGTTTTACCCTTTGGGTACAGAGCCCTAACAAGCAAAAAACAAAATGGTCGTTTTGATATGCGCTAATAAAACTACTTATTTTAGGGAATGCAAACGGTAAACGTTTCGTATGAAAATTACCGGTTAACTGGTAATTACTATACATTTTACCGGTATGCAATCCCTGTGCTACCAACCATTTGAAGTCGGTGCCAAGCCAAATCGTTATTCAATGGTCGCCCATTGAATAATATTCATAAAAGATTTCGACGAATTGAGAACTTTTCTCCCTTTTATGGCAATCTCTAAAAAAAAAATATTTTACTTATCAAAAATTTTCAGAAATATTTAGCTACCTACTCTAAAAATTGGGGTTGCTGTTTTTTTTTCTTTCAATGGTTTTCGCATAATGTATTATTAGTACGGGCAGAACCCTCCATTATGCGTGAAATTTGGCTGGTTTGTTTCTTCATAATCACTTTTTAAATTGTTATCAAATTCGTAAAGATATATTTGTAGACAGTTGTAAAAATCGTGTCTCTAATTAGTTGGTCTCTAGGCCACTACTGAAATCAATTAATGGAAATCCTTTCTGAGAGTTCTATGTCTCTGTTATGGAATAATAGGATATCATTATCAAGTGTAAAAAAAAATTAGGTAAAAAAAACTGATAAGAAAATTTACATGATCACATACAACCAGATTTTTCTATCAGCTTTGCATACAGGCCTTAATGATTTAAAGAGGAATAATAAGCCCTATAGTTAGTTGACTATACTATTACAAACTGTCCAATTAATAACACTATCACTGTCTATTTCAGATCCACTGACCACAGATCCAGACACGTGCCAACAAGAAACTGCACCCACAGATAATGAAGAACAAGAACGAAATTGGGACATCGAAATATCGGCAGCCAAATTATATACATGCAACATTTGCAAGAAAACCTTCCAATTTCTAGCCCATTTATTAGTACACAAACAAACTGACCATGATAGTAAAGGAGAAAATGTGTCCTGCGATTGGTGTGAAAAAAAATTTAGAAGAAATTGTGAATTGAAGAAACATATACGCGTTCACACTAGAGAAAGGCGTTTTGCATGTGACTTGTGTGATAAAAAATTTATTCGTAAAGAGGAATTATCACTGCATAGGGCATTACATTCAGGTGAGAAACCTTTCTCGTGTGATGAGTGTGATAAGCAATTTGCAGTCAAACAGTATTTAACAAGACATAAACTAACCCATAAACAAGATAATTACCCTTGTGATGAATGTGGAAAAGTGTTTACAGTTAAAAAGTATCTTAACGTCCACAAACGGACGCATAGTGGAGAGAAACCATTCACGTGTGATATATGTAATAAACAGTTTACTTTGAAAGTGAACTTGAATAATCATAGGAATATTCATACTGGGGACCGGCCGTTCCTTTGTGAGATATGTAAAAAACAATTTGCACAGTTGAGCTGTTTAATCACGCATAAAAAGATACATACAGGTGAGAAACCTTACGCGTGCGATGTGTGTGGTAAGCAGTTTGCCCTGAAATGGCTGCTGGGCAGACACAAAGATGTGCATGCGCAGGTAACTTATCCGTGTAGTGTTTGTCAGAAGACTTTCACGCAGAGGCGGAGTTTGGCGGTGCATCAGAAGCTGCGGTGCGATAAATCTTGATCGATTTGAAGTCGTGAACAGCAAAACGGATGTCGTCACGGATGCACAAATGGGAACTTCCGGTTAAATGTGAGCTGAATTCCAATAGGCTGATATGGTTCGAAAATGGACCTAATCATAGCATGGGAAGGGCTGGATGGAAGTAAAGGATTGCGACGCCCCTACTATGTACTGCGTGCTTTTATAACGGTCCTACTGTCTATAAGTCGGATTAAGCCCGATATTCAGTTTTTATAACAGGCACCGGGCACCCGCGCCCCTACTACTTACTAAACGGGCCATTTGCATTACAATTACAATCTAAAACGAGATATCTACTATGTGAACATAGCGCTTGCAATATTGTCGAAATATCGGATGTTCATTAAAACAAACATACATGGTAAACATTTCGTTTCCAGGAGAGGTACACAGAAATTTATTAGAAGTACACAGAAGGTACCAAATTTCCCAGGTCTACCACCTCCCATCCTGATGCATACACTAAAATCAATTTTAACCATAAAACTCTCGTGAGACTCGAACATATTAAATACCGCCACCGCCAGCTGCAAGTACCAGAGCAGATAGGGCATTAGCCCGCAGTGTACGACTTGCCTCTGTTGCGAGTGGGCGCTCCTGATGACGTTCTTCGTAAAGAACGAAACATGTCGAGCGAAAATCGACTAAATTACGTGAGTGACCCGTTTTAAATATTATTTAATACCAAAATCAATGTTTCAACTTTCACGATTTTCAGACCTAACGAGAAAGAGATTTCAGACAGACGGGGCTTAATCGTGTTAGCTTTGAAAACTAACCTCCGACGTTTTGAGGGCGATATTGCCGCGGTCCCGGAGAAAGACTTAGGTTTTTTTTACTAAATTTATAATGGTCAATGTGCCTTCTGTGCATCGAAATGGCATTATGATTTAAAAAGTTGTTTGTTTTTTTTTATCTTAATAAATTGTAATTACACTAAACGACTTTGTTTTTCAACCCAAGTGCTTGGATAAAATATGGCTGATGGTTCAATAATAATCAATTACCAATTATAGTAAAATCACCAACAAATTTTAGTTTAACCATACAATTGTATACTATTGTAAAGCATGAATCAAATAATTTATTAAATGTAAATAATTATATATAGAATATAATTATTTACTATATAATTATATACATAATATGTAAATGTTAAATGGATTCACTGAAAACCAGCGTCGTGGCCTCTCAGGCTTCGGCACATGCTGAGTGGACTCCTTTTTGAGACCACCCTCAACGTTTGTTAAATTTTATATACATTCCTAACTAGTTTTAAGCAAGTTGTAACATCGTTGTGTTGTGTGTTTCAAATAAATCATCATTCATTCATTCATTCAAATTATAAAAGTTATGTTTAAATATCGAAAAAAGTTGATCACCAATTTATTATAAATAAATGATTACCACACACAGTTTTAGTAGGTAGGTTACTTATCCTATCCAAATTAAGTGAAAGAACTGCAAAACAATTAAAATGACTACCAAATATGACATAAGAATAGCATCAAAAATCACCAAATTTTCGTTCGGGTTTTCACTAAATTACACGCAGCCGCAATCCCGCTTCGAGGGGCTCCTATGCGGATTTGCATCTCCATCTCTGTCACACTTGCATAATTGGACTTATTGGAGTGACAAAGAGGTTTTCCCGTCAATGCCAATTTTCGATGTTTGTGGTAGGACTGCTGAGCAGTTTACCATTCGAGCTTCTGAAGAAACCTAACGAACCTAATCTACGTAGACCTTGGTCGGCCGGGCGTCACCTAACCAGTTTAATTTGGTCAAAATTTGGTGATTACCACCATTGACTTATTAAAAGCATTGACTAGAGATTGCCACTCTTCTTCCTCACTTCCAATCTCTAGAGGAGGATTTCACCCGAAGAGGGGTCCAGTTGGCATGCGCATCTAACAATCAATAAATTACAACTACAGTCACCTTTATAATGTTCACGCAAACGGAAAAATAAAGGCTGTTTACTCTATTTAAATTTTTTATTTATGATAATAAACCTATTGTCATTATTGTTCAGGAGTGTATGTTCGTTTATTATGTGCCAAAATATCTCTCATGTTAACATAGGCATGCTCAGGAGTAAGATGCCCCAATTCCGCTTCAAAAAGTAAATCATTAATAAGTTTTTCAGCTACAGATACTTGTCTTACATCTAAAGCCTTCAATTTCATTGCCACGTTTTTGCCAATTATATCACAACGGTCCTCTGTTACGAGTGTTATGACTGGTCGGGGATGTTTAAAACGATCTCGTACTGATTCCAATAGTTCATTTGTTATGTTATCATATTTCCTTTTAGCTCTAAGGTTTGGTGGGCGAGATGACATTGTATATGGCGATGATGATTTTTCTTCATGATTATTGTCAGTTAAGTATATGTGAGATTGTTGTTGATCGCCAATTGAAGAGTCGGTGTTGTCTGCCTGAAAACACAGTAATTTTAAACATCGTTTTGCGAAATTAAACCACTAACATTCATTAACTTCACCCGTCAAAAAATAATAAGAAATAAAACACATTACAATTAAAATAACCTTAATAAAACAGTTTGTTAGTCAGTATGTTGTTAGTTCAAATCTCTTTATAAATAAATCAAAACAATAAAATAAACATTATAACTTACATTACTTTATCTAAACCTACCTTGAAAACGATTGAGGCCCAAACTACATATACAAAAGCCTCCTAAAACACTGCCACCTGGCAGGGTGCCCGTAAGGCTGGCTGTTGCCTTGCTATACCAATTTGTTGGGCGACAAGCGACCCAGCCCTACGGGTACTGGAGAAACAGATAAGCAGGTAACTTAATTTTAAGGTAACAATGTATAAATGAGCAATACTGTTAATTAAATAAATAAAAACCATTGCTAAAAGCTAATATCATACCTCACAACTATTTTCGTCATCACTGTCCAAATGAGAAGAAGATAAACGAAATGCAGACTCCCTGGTAGTATATTGATCATTCAGGAAATCGAATAATTCGTAGTACCACAATTGTATACGATACACATCATCAGCAGACCCTGACTTTAAAGATTGTTCATATTTCTTCATTTCTTTCCTAACATTGCCTCTCATGTTGTTGATTTTTCTTACGACTGCTGCTCTGTTAGCATCAGGTTCAATTTCTCTAAATTTTGATATAAGCACTTTATACGCAGCTTCTTTTTTCGCTTTGTTATGGTAATCTTGGCTTTTCATATCCCAAAGGCATGGGTGACTTTTATATAGTTCGATAAATTCCTCTAGAACTTTTTTAGTATGTTCTGAAGGCGCCATTTTCGCGTAGTAAAAACTTATAATACTTAATCAGTTAATATTAATCAGCGAAAAAAAAACTAATACATTACACACAACATTTAAGTTCTATCTATCTATCTTTGATTTTTATGGCCCCATCGATATGCCGATGATTCCGCCAACATCAAGGTTTGAAAAGGCACGAGATCTCTGACGACAATTGACCGGTGTTTTCATACAATGCCATTCACTCAGAAGAGAATCTATAACAAGGGACAAAACAAACATGTATAGTTAAACTAACTACTACAAAAACAAGTTATTAGCCTTAATAAATTTAGCAAGGACATAGACGAAGGGGGTGTTAACCAAAGTTAGGAGGAAGTTAATGTTAACAGGACGGGGAATTTTGGGGGGAAGAATATCGTACAGAGGAGTGACCAGACGATTACAATCCCAAATTAAGTGTTCAAGAGTACCCTCCGCCAGACCACATTCGCACAGAGAGTGGTCACGTACGCGTATCTTTTTTAGCCAAACCGGGGTGCAAACGTGGCCCAAACGCAATCGAATCAGGGCTGTAGTGACATTTTTTGCCATCGATTTCCGTATACTAAACCACGGTCTAATGGGTAAATCTGGTTGAATTTTGCCAAAGTGTTTACCTACCTCACGTCGGGAAGCCTGCCATCGGATGTTCCAGGTATCTCGCAAGTGAGCTAAAGCAAGAGTTTTAATGTCACGGGGAAAACATCGTTCGTAACCACCACTCCCAGTTCTTATAGAGTCTTTAGCGCACAGATCAGCGGTCTCGTTACCTTTAATTCCACTGTGTCCTGGAATCCAGGCCAATACCACTTGGATATTTTCTATATGGCATTTGTGTAAGATCTCTTTAATCTTTAGTGTTATTGGAAATATTTCTTTTGTACGGAACGGCCTTTTAGCTATATCTTGTAAACAACTGAGTGAGTCAGTCAAAATAATGGATTTGTTAAGTTTGTGGGAATAAATGTATGAGACAGCTTCGAGTAATGCTACAGATTCACCGGAGAATACTGAGGTACCAGGTGGCAATTTAAAATTCAATATAATATTATATCTGGGGATCCAGACTGCAGATCCCACAGGGCCGTCTTTGTCTAATTTGGATGCATCTGTAAAGAGGGTTAGATAATCTGGATATAGGTCCGAAATTTTTGTATTGAAAATGGTATCTGCCCCTGATTGGTTTTTGTATATACCTAAACTAAAAATGACAGTTGGCTGATGGATTAAGCAATCATAATTTGATTCAAAAAGGGGGTTTTTATAACTTTGAAATACTTGGACTGGTAGGTCTAGATATTTTTTGTAACTATTAACCAGTAAGGGGGACACTTTATGAGCCCAGTACTGCGAGTTATCTATCAACTGATGAAGGGATTCCAAGATAGGGATTAGCGGGTGGGAAGTTGTTTGAATTGTTTTGAAGAAAAATCTGTCAGTTAGAAATTGCCTACGCAGTGAGTAGGGAGGGTCCATGCACTCAACTTGAAGGGCATTCGTTGGGGACGATCTCATAGCTCCTGTTATTATCCTTAAACACCTAGCTTGTATACGATCTAATTTATCTAAAGCCTTTTTGTTACACGGTTCCAGAATTATACTGCCGTAGTCAAAGTGGCTCCTAATAATAGCAATGTATAGAAGTCTCTGGCTATATGGGTGTGACCCCCACCTTACTCCAGACAGACGACGAATAATATTAATGTTTTTCTCAACTTTCTGACATAAATAATTAAGATGGCTTTCACCTGAGAGTTTAGAGTCAAGATAAATGCCTAAAAATTTCACCTTATCCCTAATTGGTACCTTTTCTTCTCCAATGTAAATATTAATTTCCGGTACCACCCGCTTTCTAGTAAAAACTACAACACTGCTTTTTTCCGCTGACAACGAGAGTCCATGGTCAGATAGCCATGTGTTCAGGTAGTAAAGAGCAGAATTGAGTGATTGTTCTGACTCTGCGAATACCCTAGACGATGAATAAAGAACAATATCATCAGCATATTGCAAGATCTTACAAAAACAGTTTACAGAAGTGTCAAGGTCCGCAGTGTACAGGCTATATAAGATGGGACTCAAGACAGAGCCTTGAGGGAGACCCCTCCACACCATATTTTCAGCCGATAGTTTACCATTTGCTCGAACAAGAATAGAACGACCCATGAACATATTGCATATGATATTAATAATCCTCACAGGGATACTCAGATTTAGCATTTTCTGCCTGAGTATTGGAAGATCTACATGATCATAAGCTGCCGCTACATCGAGAAAGGCACCAGTGACATGCTCACCCTTAGTGAGAGATAAGCGGATATCAGAGGATAGGATGCTCAGGCTGTCCGATGTTCCCATACCTTTTCTAAACCCAAACTGTGTATTAGAAATAATATTTTTGTTTTCTACTATCCATTCTAATCTATTCTTAATCATATGCTCCATTATTTTAGCGAGTACTGAAGACAAGGCGATTGGTCTATAGGAATTAGGGTTAGTTGGATCTTTCCCAGGTTTTATTATAGGAATGACGATTTGGGTTTTCCAACTATCTGGTATTCTTCCCGTTAAAAATATGTTATTCAGAATTTCTAGGAATATATTTTTAGCGGATTTTGAACTCTGGATCAAAAAGGAGTATGGAATCCCATCACAGCCGGGAGTTGAATCACGAAGGTGATCGATCGCACAATAGAGCTCGTCTATTGAAAAAGCCTCATTCATTCTCTCAGGTGGAGCGGCCGACGAACAGTAACCACCAATGCCCTCTCGATTCGGAACAAAAGGTGGAGCAAGCCTAGATGTAAAATCTTCAAGCCATGATGTTTCATTGCCACAAATATTATTGTCATTTTGAGAATAACGAAAAGCTTTAATTTTTCTCCATACTAACGTAGCAGGAGTCCTAGGGGACAAAGATTCACAGAAAGAACGCCAACCTTGAAATTTCTTATTGTTAAGAAGTCTTCTGGTTTTAGCAGAAATACGCTTATGATTTATATAATTTTCTAAAGACAGGTCTGCAGCAAAAAGAGACTCCGCCCGTTTGCGTTCCTTGACCGAGGCAGAACACTCAGAATCCCACCACGCCGGAGAGGGTATTTTGTCACAAGCTGTATTTTTCAATGGAATGGAGCAATTGGCAGCTGTAATAATGGCTTCGATAAATATGTCATATACCTGCAAAACATTTGTTTGCATTATATTGGGAGTGTTGTTTATATGGAGGTCTAACTCAGATCTATACTTATTCCAATCTGCTTGGCAAGTTCTATACTTAAGAAGGGGAGGTTGAGAGGGCACTGGGAGAACTGATGAGTCTAACCAGGTTGTAACAATAGGAAGGTGGTCGCTGCCAAGGGAGTTTGGAGTAACTGTCCATACAAGAGAACGAATAAGGCTCGGTGATGCCAAAGTGAGATCAGGGACACTATCATTCTGATTAGGAGGGACTCTACGCGTCGGGGTTCCGTCGTTCAATATACATAGGTTTACGTTGTCCATAAGATTCAAGATATAACGAGAGTTTGTGTCGCAGATGTTGGAGCCCCACAGAATATGCTGACAATTAAAATCTCCCTGGACGATAATCGGGTTAGGTAAAGATTGTAGTATAATGTCAAGTTCTTCAATTAAAGTTTGGTTAGGATGTGGAATGTATACAGACACAAAAGATACATTAAAACAACGAGCAGCCACAATATTGATCCCAGGAGAATGAACAGGGATATTGAGTTGACTAAAGGTTATATTTCTTTTAACAAGAATAGCACACCCTGCATATCCATCATCCCTGTCATCCCGGAGACATGAGTAGCCTGTCACCCTAAAGAGGGATTCAGGCTTGAGCCACGTCTCCGCGACCGCAAGAATGACTGGATTGTAATTATTAATTAAATATATGAGTTCAGGTTTTTTATTTTTTATACTTCTAGAATTCCATTGAACAAGATTCAGATTCGGCATTTTGGAGGAATTTATTAATAACAGAACAGATTTGAGCTTCAATGGCTTTTAGAACAGTGTACGGTAAGATGTCAGCAAATCTGGCTAGCAGATTTTCAATTATTTTAGAAACACATTCACTTAAATTATCATTTGGAGTTGTTTGAAATTGTTGCCCAAGGGCACATCCATTCGGCTGAAATGACTGTGGTGTTGAAGTGATATCCCTATGGGCATTCACATCATATGTCTTACTGGGGATTGGTCTGGGTCGCCGTTCAATCAAAACTGTTTTGCGATGGGATTGATTATTTGGCTGTGACCCTGAAGGTTGTTGGAGGTTTTTAGAAGGGCTAGACCTTGGACTGCTTACCGGTATCTGCTGACTACCATCATTTGACTTAGTCACATCTGCAAAAGTTGTCTTGACCGGGCGGAAGCGTCTTGCAGCTTCAATGTAGCCAATATTTTCTTCCACCATCACTAGCTTTATAGATTTTTGCCGAGAGAACTCAGGACATCTTTGGTCAGTCGCAGCATGAAAACCAGAACAAAACAAACACTTTACTTCATTGTCGGGTACTGTACATTGCTCAACTTCATGATCCTGTGCACATCGAGAACATCTGGGATTTGAACGACATTGGGCTTTAATGTGGCCAAATCGACAACACCGGTTACACTGAATTGTTGGTAACTTATAAGTCAAAACTGGCAGTGACATACTAAAGCAGTAGATTTTTTCTGGAAGGTTTTGACCTAAAAAGGTCAATACTACAGAACCTGAGGGCTCCCATACCCGTTTTCCCTGCACTTCCTTTTTTTTATTTAACCTGCGCGCTTTAACAATTTCTCCCACTCCTTGCGGACATATAATACCATTTGTGAATTCTTCGAGAGTCCAATCAAGCGGAATCTGGTTTACTACTCCCATCCGGGATACCTGGAATCTAGGAATGGCTGCAGAAAGTTTGTGAGATACCAAAATATTGTTTGTTAAAAAGTTATTGGCCTCTGCTGCCGATGCAAAATAGATAGCCATTTTGTTTTTACCTATTGTTTTGATTTCTTTAATACCCGGTATATTATTATTGTAGATTATTTGAGCCATTTTCAATGCTTTCATACGATTAGAGGTATTTGGCAGGTCAGAAACTTCATGTGTCACATGAACCACGAATGGGCCCACGTCAGATTCTGCGTACCTGAAATCGTTTGCTGATTCAAAGCCGGGACGTACATAAGTGTGTTGTACAGACGCACTCGGGACGCTGGATTTTTTCCCATGAAGATCTACATTGTCGTCGTTATTATCATGACCCCGCTTATGATTTCCAAGATGGCCCCCCGTTCCATCCGGGGGCTCATCTTCTTCCATTACCATCGTTAAAAGCTACAACTCACCAACTACACCTTACAACAATAATTTAGGTACCTCCACCAACACAAATATTCAAATCTCAGTGAATAATTAAACAAAAATTCCACAAAACTAAATTACTCGGAGCCGGCACGTGCGTTAACAAACACAGTAACAGCGAGAATCCACATTTAAGTTTGTTATTGGGTTGCACTGCACAAGTCAGTTGCATTTGAGCAGCGGGCACTGACAGTGCAGTGACAAGACAGATAAAAAAACTTGCAACAGTCTGTTCCAAAATACTCTCGGTCGGTCCGGTCGGGTCGGGGAGTGAGGTGTACCTGCACAGCTCTCCAGCACACCGTACCGTGAAAAAATAATGCTCCTATTAAACTTAACCCACACATTGAAGTGCCGCTTTGAATTTAAGTATAAATTCATGTCCTAAAGTTTCTAAACTCATTTACAATATTTATTAAAAATCGGCAGTATATTCTCGAAGTAAGTCTTCCCTTAACCATCATGAAAAAAAATAGAGATTGGCATTTAAACATTTTAAACAATCATGGCGGACCGGCGGTTGACAGCATTGACAGACGAAGTCGAATAAAATAAACCAATATTGATTTTTCTTGTTATATTTACTGTAAACCGTTTGATAGAAGCTTTGTATGAAAGAAAATACGACGATTTTATTGAATACCTGAATAAAAGAATAAGCTATTCGAAATTGTCGCTCTTACATAGAAAATGAAATGATTTAACTCTTAACTTCATTCGGAAGGCGATTTTGTCGACCGATGTTTCTCGCTTATTCTTAACATTATTAGCGTTATGTCTGATCAAGTACGTGTAAAAGAAGAAGTGGTTGTTAAAGAGGAGCCAGAATGGTCCGAGTCCGATGGAGAGGCTGCCCAAGAGTTCAGACCAGTAATGAAATACGAGATTGAGATCAAAACGGAGGTGGTATCGCCTGCTGAGCTTTCGCAGGCTTACGGTAAGTTGTACATATATAAATGATGACAGTAATATTGATTTACCATTCCTTAATATCGTGCAAGTAACTAAACTCTGATTCGTGATAATTACATACAAGTTGTATGCAATTACTTTCCTACCCTTCCACCACTAAAAATAAATATATTAAATCACCGCCAGTATTAAAAAACTCGACACGACACGAGGCATCCAATTTGTGTATTCATTGGAATGAAACATTTTAATAGATCAATCTCATATTTTAATACCTACATTGCCCACACCAATCCTTGTTTTAAAGTTTTTTTCCTAATCTTAAAAAAAACAAGGTATAACAATGGTGTTCCGGACCTTTGGGAGGCGTACGCGGAGTCGAAGCCAACACGCCCTTTCGACAATTTAATGAAATGTAAGGGGTACACATATATGTGTGATCCCTTGAAGGTAAAAGCCTCCTCCAACTTCTTCCATTTGTCCTTGTTTTCCGCAGTATTCTCCCAATTATTACCTGCCTTTTTTGGTTACAGAAATTAGAATAAAATTAAAATTTGTTTTCAAATCATAAATTAAATCTTTTTATTTTTACTTTAAAAGCTACATTCATACCAAATACATGTTGGTATGAAAACACTGGAAGCAATTGGATAAAAGCATGCTTTACACATGGTTCAAACACAAAACAATGTTACGTTTTCTTTGTGGTCTACCCAAAAGTTAAGAGAGATAAAGGTTGATTTTCTTATTAACCCTTATCCACATGACAGCTGCTTTTCTATTTACCTGTATCATAATAGTAGATTACGTACCTAGAGAATGCAACCGGTAAATATTTTGTATGAAAATTACCGGTAATTTACTGGTTAACCGGTAATTCCTATACAATTTTTTACCGGTTTGCATTCCCTATACATACCTAAAAGGCCTTAAAGTAAGAAATGTCTCAGATCTTGTTTAATGTGATCTGAGGCTTTCTCATTTACAGGCTAAGGTCTGTCCAATATTTTTCTTCTTGACGGAGTCTGCAAGCGGCACATCTGCTTAGCATAGCAGCCTGCAACTGGAGGCTTGCCAGAAATTGACAGAAAAAATCATTACTACATGTCCTCACAGAAAAGAAACTCTACAGTTCAGCAGAACAACAAGTCTCTTCTCCTGTGGGCAATAGTTAAATAGTTATAGCAACGTGTGGGCAGGTCAATTAGATGACTGACAGCGATATTAAAAAAGTATACATTATAACGTTGTCTATGGTATTCCATAAGAATACTGCTTAACAATGCTCCTATGAATTTTCATACAATATGTATATAAGGACGCAGCGTAGGACATCCACCCACAAGATGGACAGATGACCTTATGAAGGTCGCCGGGAGACGCTGGATGCAGGTCGCTTCCAACTAGTACATATGGAGGTCCAAAGGGGAGGCCTATGTTCAGCAGTGGACGTCTTATGGCCGATATGATGATGATTATGATGTATATGAGCACTGTTGATTTATTTTTAATTTCTTGAGTGGGCATACAACATCTTCCACATTTTGGCAACCTTTCGAGATTTTGCTTTTTTCGCTATTTTAGCTGTCGTAGAAAAACTAGCGTATGCAACAGCTTACAAAACTCGACCCTCAAGTTTTAAGAACCCTTATTATATGGATAAGGGCTTTATAAGAACATCATTGTTTTGTAAAACACTTATTTAAACTTTCACGATTTTCACACATTATAAATTTACTAAAACGGGGCGCCCTTGAAACGTCGGAGGTTTGTTTTCAAAGTTTATACACGATTAAGCCCCGTTTTAGTAAATTTATAATCATTGTTTTGTGTTTGTCCCATATACTTGATATACTATTGTAACCATACCAATGCAATAATTTTGTGATGGAGAACCAAGATGAATCATTGAACACCCAAGACGTAGTTTATCAAAAAAACCGGCCAAGTGCGTGTCGGACCGTCATACGATGAAAAAAATAGTGAAAGCAAAACGGCATAAGTGCCGATATTTTGAAGGCACTTACGCCTTTTTGCTTTCACTACTATTACTAGTACTAATTTAGTATGGACGCGCGACATATTGAGTTACACCCATGTTTACTATCTTTTATCATGAAAAATAAAATGATTTACCGTATTGAGTTTTGACAGTAAACCTAGAGAAGGATATCTTTCAATGGTGAAGGATAGTTGTAGGTTATGCTCATAGAATCGTAGAAATTTATAAGTAAAACTGTGAATATGTGTGGTGACCTCATTCTCTTTAGAAACGCTTCATAATAGCATCCTGAGTATGCTGGCCCAGCGCTGGGACTCGCCCCTAGTCAATCGGTTTGTACAGCTTCACACAACCCATTGCTGTTCTGCCGCGAAAACCATTTGCCAATTGTCATGTCTTGTCTTGTAACGATTTTGTGTAAAACTAACTCCAGTTACGTAAGTTATCGTATAAGCTAACTCTTTGGACTTAATGGTTCGAAATAAATAATAAAAACACCATGACCTTAAGTTTCGAGCCCTTTACAGCACTCGTTTTCACAGGGTCGGGTTCAGGGCAGTCATCATCTTGACCCTGTGAAAACGAGTGCTGTAAAGGGCTCGAAACGTAGGGTCAGGTTGTCATAAATGCAATTAATCCGTTCTAAAGTATTTAATTTCAATGATATTTCAGTGACAATTTTATTAATTGGGTGGTAGAGAGTACAGTAAAATGGGGTGTTTTGGGACGAATTCGAAGTTCAAACCTCAATAAAAGTTGATATAGATGTGGCACGTTAATTTATATACTTTCAAATTATTCCGTTTGTATGAATTTTAGTTTTTCAGTGATGAATTGTCATTTCGTTTCAATAAACACAAAATAGCACGAAATCCTAGCTCACCCCATAGTGGGAGTTAATAGGGGAGAGAGATAGGTAAATTGCTAGAGTTGACACAATAATACAATATGTTGACTTGCGAAGATACTAAAATATTTTTATAACAATATGAAAAATCTTGTCTAAAAATACCACCTCACCCCTTTATTTTCAGACAACTTATTGGTCCATAGGTTTCTGGTTTGTTAGTAAGATTAAAAGTAAAAACTAAATTAATTTACTTATAACTAAATTAAATCATACTATGGTGTTATAGTCTGACAAACCAAGGCTGCAGTAGAACTTTTTTTTAATTTATATGCCTCTCTTATTTTCGCATACCGAAAAAAAGGGACGCACATAATTTAAAAACGAAATCTACTGCAGCCTGCGCTTGCCAGACTATAGTAACATCCGTGGCGACTAGCTCACCGAGGCCGCTCTTGCGGGGCGTGCAACTCGTTGAACCTGCCGAGCACGGCGCTGTCCTGCCGTCCCGCCACAACCTGCAGGAGACTGTTGGGGCTTCCCCTCACTCGCCGTAACAAAAAGGGGCTATTTTATTGCGCATAAGCGCAAAAAAATCGTCGGTAAAAATTAATGACCCACCTACCCTCGCGATTCCTACCCACCCTACCCTAAAATGTAGGGTACATGCTTTATTTGGTGATCAATTAAATTTTATTGTTCTCAATTAAAATACTTTTCCAGTAACTAATTGTTTATTGTTTCAGACACAACTACACCGGAAATAAATAATTCGTCCCAAAAACCAGATTACAGTAAAATACCAGAGGCACCACAACCTAAACCCAAAAGGCATTACACCAAAAGAACAACAAAGAAAATCCATTTATGCACAACTTGTAACCGAGAATTCGCAAGCAAATCCATCTTAGACTCACACATTAGAATACACCTAGATGTAAAGCCGTATGCGTGTGTAACGTGTGACAAAAGGTTCAGGAGTACGTCGTGTTTAACTGTTCATAAACGAGTACATACAGGAGAGAAACCTTATAGTTGTGAAGTCTGTAAGAAGCGGTTTACGAAGCGAGTTAATCTGAAGAGGCATTTGCGGACGCATGCTGTTGCAGGTTTGTTAATTTAATGTCATTTGAGATCGCGTTTCCACTATGCGTATGTATGCACTATGCGATCGTACCGTGCTGTATGTGAACAACTTAATACACGACTTGCTATAGTAACTCAGTAGTATCTGTCTTACTACAATTATCTCTAAAATCAAACCAAATTAAATCTGTAGATATACGAGATGAACATCTTTTTATACGTGTTATAAATTTTGTTTCAGGTCTGCTAGGTGACATACCTATCTCAGGTATGTGTGTGACGTTCTGTAATAAATCATTTATTATGCCAATCGTAATTTACGACATTTTAAGTTATATAAGGTTGTTAATACTTTGGGTATTTATGTTACCTGCTGGGTTTTATTAAGTTATTTTACGTATTAATTACGTAGTAATTTTACTAGCACTTCACTACATTTCTACATAATTTTATAAAGTTTTTGTTCCAGCTGTCAAGTTATTCGAATGCGAGATATGCCACAAGACGCTCACCAACAAACGCAATCTAATCGACCACATCCGCATACACACAGGCGAGAAGCCGTACAAATGTGATTTCTGCTCCAAACAGTTCGCCGACAAACGCAATTTAACCTGTCATATACGAATACATACTGGACATAAACCTTACTCGTGTGATATCTGTAAAAGGCAATTTGTCCAAAAGGGCCAACTAAATTCTCATTTACTCAGTCATTCCACTGAAAAGCCTTACCCGTGTGACCTCTGTAACAGACAGTTTACGAGAAAAGACCTTCTAGCATATCACAAGAAAGTGCACAACGGTGAGAAACCATTCGACTGCAAACAGTGTAACAAGAAATTTGCTCGTAAAATGCATTTGAAGAAGCATATGGTCACGCATTCTGATATTAAGCCTTATCCTTGTAAGCAATGCCCTAGACAGTTCACGAATAAACGGAACTTTGTAAGCCATAATAAAATACACGCAGGTGAAATGCCGTTTTCGTGTATGACATGTATAAAGTCTTTTAAAGATGACAACGTGTTGGCTAAACATAAAATGACCGTGTGCGAGAGAGATCCAAGTTTGGGGCCGCGAAAAATTAGAACTAAGGTTAGAAAACGTGTTAAGAAAAATAACGATATTGAAATACATATTGAGCCTGAGAAGAAAAATAATGATACTGAAATTCCTGAGCCTTTGAATTTGACAGTACATATAAAAGAAGAACCAGATTTTTAAAAATAAATAGTGTAGGTTAAAGGAACCCTTAGATAATGTACCCACCTATTGTATAATTATAGTTTTTAAGGATAAACGTGCTCACGACGCAGAGGGCGCTGCAAACGGTTCCTTGCGTTCTTAGAACGCAAGAGAAGAAACCTGTCGTTCCCCGGACTCCAGGCGAGTTCGCGATTATTTAACCGAAATTGAACTTTACGGGTTCCCCCGTAGTTCCTTATTGCATTGGCAAAGCTGTCGGCTGTACCTGTCATTGGCATCCGTGGCAAGACTCAGTTGAAGGCCACATCCGACTATGGTCGTCAATGGACCATGTTTAGAATAAAAAGATTGGCTATTGAAATAAAGCGAAGGATTTTCAATAGCCTCCTCACAACTGGGTATCACAATTTGCCAATTGAAATGTAACTTTGTCAATTGACATCAGGGTTTATGTACAACTAACTATAGGAAGTCAGGATGATAGACAATTATTTCTGAGTGCTGTTAAAGGAAGGATGATCTGTGTGTTTCTAACTCTATTGAGGTATTAAATGTAAAATTATGATTGATATTTGGGATAATCCGCAAGACTGTCCCTTACAAAATCCGTTTGTGGATATTGTGCATAGCTGGGCATTAACTCGTTAATCCGTTAATCGTTAATTAACGAAGTTAACATTTTCATTAACGGATTAACTTTTAAGTTAACTTCAGAATATGTTAACGGAATCATTAACTTCCGTTAAGTTTTCCCAAGTCCGTTAATCGTTAATCCAGTTCCAAAATACTTACCAAAAAGATACCGCACATACCACGCCACGCGGCAAAAATCCTGTTTCCACCCGACTACAAATTTTCAAAAAAGAAGAATTTCTCAATTCATTCATTTTGACGACCGGTTGACGTAGTTGGTAGTGACCCTGCCTGCTAAGCCGATGGTCCTGGGTTCGAATCCCAGTAAGGGCATTTATTTGTGTGATGAACACAGATATTTGTTCCTGAGTCATGGATGTTTTCTATGAATTTATGTATTTGTATATTATATATATCGTTGTCTGAGTACCCGTAACACAAGCCTTATTGAGCTTACTGCGGGACTTAGTCAATTTGTGTAAGAATGTCCTGTAATATTTATTTATTATGTGATTTTTTATTATTATTCTTTATTTTTATTTTATTTTTATGTTTGTTACATCAGAAATCCTTCAATACTGAACCGATTTTAAATTATCCATGATGGTTGCAGATTGGTTCCATTTTTTTCAAAATTCATTTCTGATGATGGGATCCATGTGATATTGAGGGAACACTTCAAATTTAATAGGCTTAATTTGGGCATTTTCTTAAGAAACTCGAGCATTTTGCTTTACGAAAACCATCAATTTGGTTGAGTGTACCTGATGATGAAGACCAGGGATGTCAAAGTGGAATTGGTTGGTAAACACAGACATTCATCTTTTTGGTTTGATTTATATTCTGATGATGGAGTTCTTGAGAAATTCAGACAACCTTCAAATTTGAACGGCACGTCCAACGTGATTGGAGGGTTTTCATAATTAGTTGGGGTATTTTCTTAATCAAGCCATCAATTTGCTGCAGTGGACCTGATTTTGAACACTAGGGATGGCATATTGAAACTGTTCGATAATTTCTAGCCCTGTCCTCCAACTTGAGATATTGTTATTTTGTCTGTGACCTCGGAGGTCTACAAGATAGTTGCATTGGATTTTACTTCAGATCAAATGATGGAAGCCATGAGACATTAAGGAAACTCCTGAATTTTCAAAGGTACTCAGATGGTAAATTGGATATTTTTGAAGGAAACTGATTAAATATTAGTTGTAGATCACTAACTCAAAGATGCCCTTTAAACCACGTGTTAACGGATTAACGATTAACGTTAACTTCCGTTAAGTCTTCCGAAAAGTAGCGCTTTAACGATTAACGAAGTTAACTTTTTTTGTAACGGATTAGCGATTAACGAAGTTAACTATTTGATTAACGGTGCCCAGCTCTGATATTGTGTTTGATAATATTTGATTTGTTGTTGGTCCCAATTTCACCACGCTGATAAGTGTGATAATTCCTATAATGACTGATTTACTGGCTTTTCACACGTCCATAGGCTACGGAAACCGCTCACCAACGCGCGGGCTGTGCTTGTTTGCCACCATTGTGATAATTTAAATAAAATCGTAAAGTATCGTCAGTAAATTGATAATTTCTTGATGTAGACTTTTCGACAATTGTCACAAGATTTAATAGTGTTTTAAAGAATTTTGGCAGTTTTTGACATGAGAATGATCCTGTCAGAATTTATGTCTTTTGACAATGTCATGTTGACGGAAATCCATCATACAATCCGCACAATAGTAAGCGGCGTCCGTACTATTAAAAACGAATACTATTGTTAAGAGCTCTTGACATATGTCGCAAGAAACACGACATACCTATGTCACGAAATTCCGACACAGGATCATTCTCATGTCAAAAACTACCGACAATTCTTTAAAACACTAATAGATCTCGTGACAATTGTAAAAAAATCTTCACCAAGAAATTATCTATTTACTGATGATACTTTACGATTTTATTAAAATTATCGAAGTGGTGGCAAACAAGCACACAGCCCGCGCGATGGTGAGCGGATTCCGTAGCCAATGGACGCCTTTAACGCCAGTAATTCAGTCATTTTAGGAATTGTCACACCTATCACCGTGGTGAAATAGGGGCCTGGTAGTATTAGCTCAAGCTTTATGGATTTGATTGCAATGGCTGCCATACGAGGGAAAAGCGTTCCCTAAAAGACATTCTCTTACACCATTAGAAGAGAAATGATATATGGATAGATCAAGTGAATCACAAACTATTGTTTAAATATAGGTCATAACTCAAATAAAAAACTGTTTTTCTTTAACCTTTATTAATTTATTTCTGTTGTTCTTAGCTGCTGTCGTATCGCTGACGATTAAGTGACGAGCAGAAAGTCACATAGGCATTGTGAACAGTTGATCAACGAGAATATATGCATCTCTTTTATTTATCAATACAAATACAAGCACATTCATTGACCTTTTAACTACAGATTTATCCGTCATTATGAGTGTGCCTTCTCTTATAATTTGTTTAACCGGTTAAAAGGTATTATGGATATAATCCCCATTCATTTAGGCTAGCTTTTAATTTATAAATAAAAAAAATGTTGGAATCCTTCGTGAATCAACAAATTTTTATCATTAATAATTTAATTGTAAAATTATGTTGGGCTGTGTGAGGTGAGCGATTATATATTTTTTTTGACATATTTGACAAGATAACTGGTGTAATTTCTACCTTTTTCAGTCGCATTGTAACGAAGACGAAAGTCCTCCATTCCAGAATTTTATTAAACTTCTCAGCACGAGACATCTTCATTTGACTTGTAGCTTCTTCATCGGCAATGAATAACGATACAAGTTTATGAAGAGACAGATTCTCACTGAGCTACATAAAGCCTTTTGAAAGCCATACAAAACAAACGACGATATACAAGTAAATGTCTCAATATGAAGGTTACTTTTACAGCGAACACCATAGCACCTGCAGTTGCTGCTAGTGTGGTAAGCACGGCAGCACACATATTTCAATGTTGAGTTCATAAAGATCAATTCTATAAAGAACTCCTAGACTCTTTTATCCTCTTCGTGTCAAAATCTGATGCATTCGATGAAGAAATTACTGATACCCGGGACATATGCAACAGCTCCAAATCTTCACTTCCCCCCGCATCCGAAAACGGCCCTATTTTCTGTGAGAGCAAAGACAAAACTGTATCCAGGTTGTTCTTAGACGTCTTACTAGACGAACCGGTGGTATTAGACTGACTTAACCCTCTTTCTGATAGAAAATCATCTATGGAATCTTTGGGGAAACACGCTTGAGCACAATTATCCGTTAACGAATGAGTTCTTTGAAGTGCGGTTACATATCTTGCGTAAATATTTTGGGGTTCATATTCGAAACATCTCACTTGCTGCTCTGACGAAATTTCCATTGATATACTCTCCTTCTTGCCTTTCCCAGACCTATCAGAGTTATGTTCGATATCGTAAACTTGCACACCTAAATCTTCCATTCTACATTCCTGTATTACTTCCGAAGACTTAGGTTTCGCTATCCAATCCCTTCTTTTAAGACATCTAGATAGAATATCATCTGACATGCTCGCTTTAGCTCTCTTATCTTGACATGCTTTGTAGAATTTAATTTTCCTATCAATATTAGATGATGAGTCCGTATGGAAACACGTAGTCACAGTACCATGGTCACTTATTAGCGGTGTCGTAATCGAATCTTCTTGTCTATTATTGAAGAATTTATTTAAAATAGACTTCTCTTTACATACGACTGTACAACGCTGTCTTATGTAAAAAGCTAGCCCTATAACAAATCCGCATTGTACGCATATAACACAGATCAATATTTTAGGTGATCTCAAACAATTCCAAAATCTCATCGGAAATGCGTTAACGTTGTAATTTTCTATGACTTTCTGTGCAATATCTAAGTCAGAAATTTTTGTTTTATTAGTAACTGGTTTGCTACTCCTCATATTTCTATTACTTATAGAGCTGATCTCTTTTATATCTTCATCTGTTATTCTTTGAACGCATTTGTTTAAGTTTTCATCATAAATATCATCTTCAGAACAAGCAGGCACTTCAACACATCGTTTGAGTCGTTTGCTAAAATGGGGCTTTTTGCCATTGTAATAAGGGTCACAGTCGACTGGTTGGCAGTCGTTGAGTGTGTCTAGATCGGCGCTCGCGCATGGTGTGACGTCAGAAGGTTTGCCGGTGTCAAATGGAATTGTCACGGAGTCCCGATAGATGGGGTGACCTGTGGGCGAAACAAAAATGAATGTAAAGTTGACTTTGAGTGGAACAGAGCGCCTACCACGAACCGCGAACGAAAGTATACCTCCCTTTCGCACTTGTGGTTTCTCACTCAAGTGCGACAGAGAGGTGAAACTTCGTTCGTGGTTCGTGGTAGGCCTTCAGCAATGGCAATCCGCGGGTCAATTTACCACTAGGGGCGCTAGTGGAACGTGGGTCTGGCGGGACCATTTCAAACGTCACTTTGACAATTCTTTGTAATGGACATTGGACCCACGCAAAAATACACGATAAAGTGTGTAAAAAGTCTGAAACCTGAACAAAGTTTTGCTTGTGAAAAGTGCGACAGCGAAGAAAGCTTTTTCCACAGTAAATTCAGTAGGCCCTCACTAATCTACTTCTACGTATTCCTAAGCTCACCTTTGAGTTTAGAATTGACGTGTATGATACAGTAGCCACGCCTCTCGAAGGGCTCTAGAAGAGGCGCTGCTAATAGAACTGTCCTGCTCTCACCTACAAAAAAAAAGAATGAGATATCGGAGGAAGTCGTGACTTGTGAACTTGTGAATAGTTGTGGTACCAATAATATTCAATTGTCAGGGACTGGTATAAGCCGTAATTTTAAATGTGAGAAAGATAACGTATCATGAGTTAGGGAAAGACGTAGAATTTTTAGCGTTGCAAGGGCCTCAAGCTTCGAGCGACAAGGGCTTCCAGCACGTTGGAAGGGAGACGGCAGTGACATCTTACCGTACAAATTATTCTGTCACTTTGCGGGGAAAACGTGCACACAGACGCACTCCTCACACATACATACAAAAACCAATGTGTAATGACGATACTAACTCACAAAATGATATAACTACACGAACAAATCTTGCCCATTTCGATCTATATTTGTGTACGGACTAGTCATAACATAGACCCGCGTAGGTATGCCCATTTGTGCTTGTATTTCGGCAGGGGGGGGAGGGGGGAAACGGTACGTATGCCGACTCGCCTCCTTGTGTTGCTTGAGGATTGTTTGAAGGATGCCTTTCCGAGTGGGTGTAGTTTACGGGGGTCGCACGCAACTGAGCTTTAGCATTTAACATTTTATTTTGTGCATCTTATTCTATTCTAGCGCATGTGTGAGCAGTAAGTTTGCTGTTTGGCCGATGTTTATTTACGAAATGACATATTTGACACGAGAACTGGTGTTGCCACTGTTTGCGTTTAATGAGGATTACTGCGAGTCAATTTTCCGCTAGGGGCGCTAGTGGAACGTAGGTCCTGCTGACCAGCACCCACATACTGACCAGCACCGACGCACGAGTGGCGCCGCCTGGTGAGCGACAATACGGTAGCTCCCATTCCATTTTGTTTAATTATTACCTTTTTCTGACGCACTGTATCTGGAACTATTTATATTTTTAGAGAAACAAACGGATAGGTAC
The DNA here is from genome assembly GCA_949128165.1 of Lathronympha strigana. NCBI lineage: Eukaryota > Metazoa > Arthropoda > Insecta > Lepidoptera > Tortricidae > Lathronympha > Lathronympha strigana. The sequence continues at coordinate 6,087,849 of OX421928.1, read as the reverse complement.
GGGTTTATACTTGAATACCTGCAGGTATATTGTCTAAATATCCTCCAAACATCTTCAGTGCATCACAATCCGCCGCATCTCCCTGCTCCAAGCAACACCTGCCAGGTATGCATTCTACCTTACAGTCCTTTCCTGAAACAGAATGAAGTACCAAAATCACATAAATCAATGACAGTTTTATGTATCATGGTCGCGGTTTGATTGATGAATCAGTGAAGTGTCAACGGCGATATTGGTAGAAATGACCTGATATAAAGCTAATATTACATGACAACATTTTTCGGGGCCAATCAGTCGCATCGGCCTGTGTAATCGATAAAAGGGACTCGACTTGACACGAGGGAGTCGAGGCAGGGGCAGAGTCAGCCGATAATCGGCCCTGACGGATCGCCCCCATGTAGTCAAGTTTATAAATATATGCGCAGCTGAATGCATAATATATAAACACTTACACTAAGGGTGTACAGATATTTTTGAAGTCTCGAAAATGCTCATAGATTTATGAACTTGACTGTTATACGCTTACCGCTAAGCCATCAACGCTTTTTATTGACCGAGTGGGCAAAGCGAGCGAAGCGTCCGTTTCAGCCTGGGCAAAAATGGTTTGGTGTGTGCATTTGTTCTCTACAGGTCGCATTTATCAACCAATTCTTATGACCAATTTGAAGCTAACATGGTCTTTTACATTATAATTCCTATTTAAAGCGAGATTTATCATGTATTTTTTTTATGCGATCTACCCGGTTACGGGTTCGTTTAATTTGCGCGGTGTCATTACCACTACTACCGTTTGCTAATATGGCGTGTGGGTAGACCACAAATAAAAACTCGCAGTAAATCAGTTACGCCGTGAACATGGCACTTGTAATAGTGCCGAAATAAGGTGAGGGGGGGGGGCGAAGTGCGCCTACCTTTAATATATTGAATTATATTTAGTAGAATATTGATTTTCATGGAATGATACTTACTAGTAATAGGCGCACTTAGACGGCAGGCGCACTTCGCCTCCCTCATCTTATACATGGTAAATATCTCGTTTTAAATAGTAATTATAATTCTTGTGAAATTTAGTAAACAAGTTTGTTGATTATATAATTTTTTTGTCAATTTTTGCAAATTTTCAGAATGGCGGGAATTGGTACAAAAATCCTAAGCGCCAAAATCAGTAGGTACCATATGGAGAGGTCTACACTCTACATAGCTCACAGAGCAACTAGTTAAATATGAAGTTATAGCTATCTACTTTTCGATTGATAATGTAAATCATACCCTTATTTTCAATTTTCACAAAAAACCTCATAGCAACAGAATCTCTTGAAACGTCATCCATACCACACAGCATCTTTAATTGCTTATTGACCCTGCTCGATGTAAAATGGAATATAAAACTTAATAAATAAATACGAAATAACATGGTCAATGGTCAAAATTGACAGAGTTGACGTGAGAGTGGCATTGAGCTTTTCAAGAAAAAGTTTGGTATATTTTTTAACCTCGAAAAACGTGGGGTGTTGGTTCGCTAAGGTCGCGGGACGCGTGATCACAGCCCGGCTCGTACCAATGAATTTTTCGGAACTTATGTACGAAATATCTTTTGATATTTAACAATAGCTTTTTCAGTGAAGAGAAAATCAACTAGTTTAACCCCTGGATTGGAAGGTGACGTGGCAGTCGTTTTCGTAAAACAAGTGCTTTACACCAAATCTTGGGATTAGTTGCTAAAAGCGGATCTCAGGCCCTGGGCCGTGGAATAAGCCGGGAAAACACTAGAAAGAAGAGGAGACAAAAGAGGTGTGTTACAAGTTTATACGTTTTTAAGGCTAAAGCCTCAGTACTTCCACAGAATAGTACTAAAGTACATAAGGCCTAGTATAAAAATTGTACGACATTAACTCCTCGACCGCGTTAGCGTATCGAGTGTTCAAATTATGTTTGCCTTTTATTTAAATCATCCGGCAACTTTCATAGTTTGACCCCTCGATACGCTAACGCGGTCGAGAAGTTAATGTCGTACAATTTTTATACTAGGCCTTCTGAAGCTTCTCTTTCCTACATTTGACGTTTAGTTTGTCAAGCATGCAAATGTCAAGATCACATCAACATTAGGGTTGTCACCATGCTGTCGGGTTGCGTATGATGGTACAACAATTTGTATAAACATATTACCTTATAATATTTAGGTAGTATTGGCCTAAATAACGGCCTCCTAGCCTAGTTGGTAGTGACCCTGCCTACGAAGCAGGAGGTCCCGGGTTCGAATCCTGGTCAGGGCAATTATTTGTGTGTTTATCATGAATATTTGTTCCTGAGTTATGGATGTTTTTTAAGTATTTATATGTATCTGTCTATTATATATATCGTCGCCTAGTACCCACAACACAAGCCTTATTGAGCTTACCGTGAGACTAGGTCGATTTGTGTAAGATTGTCCCATAATATTTATTTATTATTTATTTATTTATAAATTAAATTATAAGTAGGTAGTAGGTACCTCCACCTTACAGAAAACCGCAGTTAAATAACACTAGACCCTACTCATAGTGTTGTGTTTCTGTTGGTGAGTAAGGTCGCCAGAGCTCCAAGAGGATTCGCTGTGTTGACAGCTGAGGACCCATGGAGCAAAGCCCTTGGCCCGTTTAGCTGTCAACACAGCGAATCCTCCTTTTTTTTAAAGGGTCGGCAACGCGCATGTAACACCCCTGGTGTTGCAGTCGTCCATAGGCTACGGTGACCGCTTACCATCAGGCGGGCCGTATGCTTGTTTGTCACCGTCGTAGTATTAAAAAAAGGTAGGGTTAAGTTTTATATGTTTTTTTTTGTATTTGGTTGCAGTGCTTTTTTTGTTTTTACTGTAATGCTGTAAACTGTTTTTTGAAATAAATATAAATAGGAACAAAACATGTATCGGAAAATTATTTGTATTATAAGAACACGTTTTTATTGATTATTTATTAGTATTGGTAATAATTTGTTTAAGTATAAACTAGTATTCGGTGTTTAAAATATAAATTTGAACGCACCCGTGAGGTAATGCGCGTTGCGCGAACCCTGATAGCCGCACCACACAATGGACCATCATAAAGGATGTACCTATACAACAGAATGGGATAGCAGTATTGCGTAACCCTTCTTACTCATAACTGCGTCAATTATCGATGATAAGAATCACAGATCACAATGGGCCATGAATCCATGGTGGAGCGGCCATGACAGTTTATGCCACCCATAGGCGGAAGATTTTGTGTCAACGTATAACGCAAAGTGACACCTTACCGTATACGGCCGCTCCTTAGCTTAGCTCCTATAACATCAAATCACGCATATATTCGCGCGTAGGTATCTTTGCTCATTTTAATTTCGTAGGAGCGTCAGACTGCTACTTACCCATAACAATGTGAAGCTGTGTGTATATCTGTGGCATTGTAGCTCCGAAACCATTAACCCAATGTTATAGAGTCGGACTATACTAAGTTTCCTTGGTTTTGATAGCACAGACTTCATAGAAGATTGACGTTTATAATTCGGAGGAAATGAGGATTACCGAGAGTCGATTCTCCGCTAGGGGCGCTAGTGGAACGTGGGTCCTGCGGGAACATTTCAAATGTCACTATGACAATCCTCTCATATTGACACAGGACCCACGCATGAGTGGCGCCATCTGGTGAGCGACGGGCGTCTGCCGCGAAAGCAAGAGGTCGCTGGTTCAATTCCAGCCCTGCTCACCGGGGGCCTTGGTCACTTTTTTGTAGTATATGACATCTCTTTCAATTTATAAACTTTTATTTATCTTGCAAAGTATTGCTGGCCATATCCATTCGGGCAATCTGTCAGATATCTATTGGGTATGTCCGTCGGACATTCGCCAGACATTCCCATACATTACATTATATATCCGGCAGATATGCCCGAACCGAACCTATATCATCCATCAAACGGCCTCCTAGCCTAGGCGGTAGTGACTCTGCCTACGAAGCAGGAGCTGCCGAGTTTGAATTCTGGTCAGGGCATTTATTTGCGTGTTTATCACGAATATTTACGAATATTTGTTCCTGAGTTATGGAGGATTTCTATGCATTTTATTTGTATGTATCTAAATATTTATTATAATGTCGTCGCCTAGTACCCACAACAAAATCCTGAGCTTAACGTAGGTCTAGGTCGACTAGGTCGATTTGTGTAAGATGGTCCCATAACATTTATTATTATCTCTTTATTTATTATTATTCTTAGGTTAGGAGTTAGTTAGTTATTTATATTGTCAGATTATGTGTGTTTGTTAGGGTCAAATCTTGCAAGCTCAATTAGACTAACTTCCCGTGATCCGAATACACATGCTTATGAAAGTTGGATGACAAAACAATGTGAAACAACAACAAAACAACAAGATTTTTTAATTAACAATATTTATTTCGAATTGATTATTATCGTGACCCAGGTAGCAGTAGGTACTTACTTACTTTACCAAGAATTGTTTTGACGAAACTTTACCTTATCAGTGTTGAAACAATAAATGTTTATTATTCGGAATTGTTATCTTATATTTTACTACGCCCTTTTTCAATGACTAGATATCACGGGTACATAGGTATATAACGCAATGTGATTTGAGACTTAAAACATTAGGGTTCTGAAATGCATACCTCATTCATAAACTCGTTATCAATTTATCGTCGTTGGAGCAAGTTGTGAAATATCGTAACCGTAGGTACACACGCGTTCAAAAGTGTTTAGGCAATTTATGAATATACATATTCATTCACGAAAATTGAATAATGTTTCTACTGACATGTTTTTGGTTGGTAAGGATTCTAAATAGACTAATCCCGCTACTCTTTACGTTATTAACAAAGGTATATCTTAATTTATTTTATGATATATTTAATGTTCAAGCATTTAAAATCGCAAAAATGTATGAAGGCGTGCTTTTCATGCACCAACGTTAACGTAAACGAACAAAGTCGCGGGTAACAGCTTGTTTGATATAATGATCATTTATCCTGAACTCATATGTCCTAATATTGTTTACCCTAACATAGTTTCAACCTACTTTTCTAGCAGCGATTCGACTCTGTGTGAGGCCACAGTGTTCACAGGTTATAATGTTTACATGTAAAAATATTAAACGTTCGAATATGATGGTCAGAATGACCTGTCAAACGGGGCGACTTACTCCTACTGCTGCACTGCCCGTGCCGCGGCGACTCGCGCTGCTCGACAAGAATCCGCGAGAATAGATAGGCCCGTCAGATGAACGTCTACCCGCCAATATGAGGAACGAAACTTCTGACGACGTATTTGATCGTCGACTAAAACAATTCTTCATTACAAAATCACTGTATTCCGTATTAAGGTTTAATATTTTTGAATTTGTGTACTTAACTTATTAATTTTATGACATTATTTTGTTTTGACATTTTTGAAATTTATTATTATGATTCAAATTGAATAGTGTCTAGCGGGCCTAAGATGGTTATCCACGAATGTCATTAGATAATGCTATAAGTTGATAAACTGACAACTTGCACGGATAGCGCGACGGTGACAGCTGCCAAATGCAAAGACATTTGACAGAACTGTTTAAAATTATCAGAAATTGTCAGAACGTGCCGACAAACTATCGTCTTATCCAGCAATTATCAGGATATCAGCTTGGCATCTTGGTATAGCCTAGATAGTTTTACAATATTTATTTTGACATTTCTGACATTTCCCTAATTATAATATTATTATGTAGTTTATAGGTTAGATTATTGGAATTTGATTAATTATTATTGTTCTGTTACTATCATACACTTGACGATCTTTTTGTGAATTCGTGATATTTAAGGACATAACTATAAATAACATGTAATTTCCAATCTGAAATAAATGAATCTAATCTACGAGCGATTCGATACATACGAGGCAATGCCGCCAGCATCCTAGGTACAATGCCTCAAGAACCTATTTTAGATTTAAGAGGTTGGTAGCTAGGCATATTATGGCAAATGATCGTTAGGACAATTGATCGTTAGGGATTATGATCATTAGGACAAAACAATTCGGGCAAGTGACTTTAAGATAATCGACATAAGGGATGTCGAGGGAGACCCAGTTCATTAATATCACTTACTAGTGAACGATACATCTCTAATTAAACAAAACAAAGAATGATTTATTTTAAACATTTAAAATAGGGCAAGCCCCTAGATAATGTTACGACAGGCCACTTCCGATGTGCCTATCTTATCAATAGCCCATGATCCGATGAACTTCATGTTTTGAACTAATTGCAGCCATTAATTAATTCATAAAATATGTTAGTAAATAGTTTTTTTGCGCCTTTACTTTTAAGATATATTTCAACATAAATAATGTAGGTACCTACGCCGTTTCCTAGATTTTGACAGCACAGACTGGGAAAGTAAACATCATAATTTCATAGAAGTTTGACGTTTAAAATAACACTAAAGTTTATTTAAATTAAACACTTTAGAACGGATTAATCGCGTTTTTAAAAACCATGTCCTTACGTTTCGAGCCCTTTACAGAACTCGTTTTCACACGACAGGAAAAGTCAGGTTGGAGTCATCATCTTAACCCTGTGAAAACGAGTGCTGTAAAGGGCTCGAAACGGAGGGTCATGGTGTTAATAAACGCGATTAATCCGTTCTAAAGTGTTTAATTGCCGCAGGTCAGAGATAGGGCAATCCCTAACTCTGACCTGCCTTCGACTCTCTGTTCGCATCGCCTATGGGACGAGCCGCTCTGCGTGCTGGTAGGTACTTGATCATCTGTACGAAACGTTTACCAGCCTTGTGTAGCGAGCTCGTTTCCTTGCTTGTACAAGATGGGAGTCGGGGGCCTGGTTACAGGCTTTACCCTCCAAAAATCTAGGGACTCTCCTCAGCAATGAGACTTTTCGGCTTTCAACCACTTTAAGACTTGGTGCTGTGTGCGTCGCCCAACTATCCCCACTTAAAAAATCACGTCTATTCGTCGCTCCGTTTGCCGTGAAAGACGGACAAACAATCAGACACACACGTTCCCATTTATAATATTAGTATAGATAGTATAGTATAATATATTAATAGGAAACTAGGTACCTATTCTAAAATAAGTATATTTGTCACGTCAAATCATGAAGACATGTCGCGTGATAAGTCGATAACCAATTTAAACGTAAGATATCTAACGGTTGAAACTACGGTTATTTACTTCAGTTCCAGTGACGTATGTTCAATGTTAATCCATCTATCTTTGAATTTACTGGCCCCATGGATATTGCCGATGATTCCACCAACGTCAATGCCGCGAGATTTATGACGGTGGAGTTCACTCAAAAGAGAATCTATAACAAAGGGCAAAACAAACATGTATAGTTAAACTATAGGTGGTTGATGTAACTGGTGACCGAAGAGCTGGTGGCTTCCTGGCACAACGTATCAGCATTGCGATACGAGGAAATGCCGCCAGCATCCTAGGTACAATGCCTCAAGGACCTATTTTAGATTAAAGGTAGGTAGGTAGTTAGGTAATTTACACTTACTGTATGGTAGGTAGGTAGTTAGGTAATTTACACTTACTGTATATATTTCGAAAATAAATTTTATTACCTTTAAAAACAAGTATACATGTTGATGGTGATGATTAATTATGTAGCTTCATGCAGTCTTATCTAGATTCAATTTGGGCTAAGCAGTTTTATCGTTGAGGTAGTTTTATCGTTAATGTATAAGATATCCTGAACAAGTTCTTATTTAATAAATCGCGAAAAACAGTTCGCTGTCCCATACAAATCGATTCAAATAATCTTAATATAAATAAGTTGTTCAAAATGACTTATAGGTACTTCTACAATGTAAAATTTTAACTGTCCTTTTTATTTCAGCCTGCATAATAAACACGCAACATAATATTTCAATGTAAACATATTCTGTATAATTTCGTGTGTAAGTACCTACATTAATTAAGTTTTACAATAAAATACAACGAGAAAAACACTGGTATTGCTTTGTCACGCTCGTTAAGAAAACCTTAATTGTTATTACTTTTCAGGGTTCCGTAGTCCTTTAGGAACTCTTATAGCTTCGACATGTGTGTTTGTCGGTCTGGCGGCTAAGCTCAGTGACTGTTAGATCTAGAAAGATGTAAGTCGTATGAATATACATATCAAACATGCCGACAAAGTCGTATAATATTAAAAAGTAGGACAAAAAATTGTATACGTAAAATAGGGGGTGATATTTTTTCCATACACCCTTTGACTAGGAAAAAATGACTTAAAAAAAATGACTTAACTGAGCATGTTCAAAATTATTTCCAAGCACAACGTATCAACATCAGTATTGCGATACAACGAGGAAATACTGCTAGCATCCTAGGTACAATGCCTCAAGGACCTACTTTAGATTTAAGGTATATATGTTGATTTCCGAAATTACTCACTTTAGCAAAAAAAGTTTTTAGCAAACCTTATCCTTCAAATAGGTACCTATTCTACGATATCTCACGGTTGCAACGAGAAAAAACAAGAAAAACGAACGAACAAACGAAAAAAAAAAAAATACCAACTTTTTAGTTTACCACTTTGTCGGCATGAAAGATATCCTTATTCATACTAATAATTTAGTTTAAATTTATTTAGCACTGCACACAGACGCACTTCTCACACACTACATACAAAAACATCACTTACTCATCGAAAATGATACAACTACACTAACAAATCTTGCACATCGATATATTATAGTGTACGGACTAGTGACAACACAGAGCGACGTATGCCCATTTGGGCTTGTACTTCCGCAAGGAAACGGTACCTACCGACTTCCCTCCCTAACGATCACTGAGATTACCGCGGACGGACAGACAGACATGGCGAAACTATAAGGCTGCCCAGTTCACTACGGAACCCTATAACCGTGTTCATATATTCCCACTAATCTGTTACAAGCGTGTTCAGATATTTACGGTCACCCTGCCCGCCCGATATATCTGGCAGCTGTACGCATTCTAATTGAACGATAAGAATAAATGATCACATATCAGACTCCATTTCAGTCTCAATCCGACCACGGGCGTGATCGGTCGCGCGCGCCAAGAACACTTACTATTTTCAAACTACAGTTTCTGTGTAAAAAATGAGTGAGAAACCGTCAGCGCCGATGATGATGATAGAAACAAAATGCGATCACAAGTCGCTTGGGAAAATGTCGTCTTCAACGCCTATGTTAGAGGAGAAAGTTCCCAGGATCCTAATTCGGGAGGACACTGTCCTAACTGGCTTGAAGGGTTGCGCAGGGTGCGGGGGCGCACATTTCACTTGCGCAGGAGTCACACAGCAGTGGTCCGCATTATGCTGGGGTAGACGGAGTGAAAAGAAATATTATTGTTGTAAGTAGATCTTTTTTAACTGTCACTAGGTATACATACGCTTTGCATGAATACAATATTAGAAATTAAACACTTTAGAACGGATTTATCGCGTTTATTAACACCGTGACCCTACGTTTCGAGCCCTTTACAGTACTCGTTTTCACAGGGTTAAGATGATGGATGACTGAGAGTATGCGAATTCTCCCCGTCAATCAACAAAGTTACTTGTGCAAACTGCCTACATACAAAAATATAAAAAATAATTAAAAAACAAAAAAAAGGTTGGTCTACAACTACAATGCCAGGAGGACTTATAGAGCTAGTAATACAGGGCATTCTATAATTAAAATTAAAAATGTTTTTTTTTATAAAAACCCTGTGAGGATTAATCATCATGGTCATGGTGTTAATAAACGCGATTAATCCGTTCTAAAGTGTTTAATTTCAATGAATAACAATCGCGGTAACAGAAGACAATATTAAAATATTAGATTTAAAAATAGATTAGATTTAAGGAAGGTAGAGGTAGGTATCAATTTTCAAAATAAATGAATTAAGTTTAAAATACAATATAGGCCAATAATTTATAATATACCTGAGCGCTCCTGGGGGACTCCGTCGTCCGACCAAGTAAGAAATAAAATTGATTACCATTTTGTTAGGCAGACGTCCGATTTTATTTTCTATAACCCAGTATTTAGTCCACCACCACCTAATAGTCCAGTATATTTTAGATTCCATTAAAGCTCAATAGTCTATACACCCTAGCGGGTGCTGCCTCTTCGTGCGTCCCATGACTCGGGCAGGTTGCAGGGCAGGGCAACATCCGCTCGGTGTACCCCTTACATTTCATTAAATTGTCTCTGCGTGTTGGCTTCGGCTCCGCGTACGCCTCCCAAAGGTCCGGAACACCATTGTTCCATGATGGGAAAGACATACAAAATAATAATACGTACTTACTCCTCTGTCGCAGCGACCCAAAGTGAGTCTTGACCTCCAACACGACTGCCCGCCACTGACTCCGGTCCTGCGAATTTTTTTTTTTTTTAATAATATTTGTTTTATTAAAAACGACTGATATCGACGATTTTAAAAACACATGAGTGGATAATTGACCCCAGTAATCGCAGCAGCAAGGTCAGTTCACATGTATTAAATTTTGAACCTTCTCCAATGTCAATAAATTTATATATTGACACCTACATATACATACATATTGTAATTTTCAATAAATTTATATATTGACACCTACATGTTTATAAGCGTATCTGTATTTACCTACATATTACCAAAGTACTATCATAATATAGGTAGTTCATCTCATCATAAACTAAACTAAAACATATACAAATTTAAATTCTGTGTATAACTAAAGTAAAATTACGTAAAAATAGATAAAAACTGCAATAATCCTAAATAAAAACTGAAATAAATTTACAACCGGGCCCTGCGGCATGGTACTTACATAAAAGTACCTGCGTAATATTAATTAATGTATTGCGTGTAAAATGTATACTTTGCGTGTAAATTGCCACTTTATCGGTTATTAATAAGGTCTCAAATGTCTCAATTCTAAATGAATAATTATAACATTAATTCATTATCGAAATACCTATTTCGCCTTTCTAGCACCAATGTATTTTTTTATCTTGACATGATTGATAACATTTATTTTCAAAATATATATACAGTAAGTGTAACTTACCTAACTACCTACCTCTACCCACCTTAAATCTAAAATAGGTCCTTGAGGCATTGTACCTAGGATGCTGGCGGCATTTCCTCGTTGTATCGCTTGACATTAGAAAAATCCAGTTTCAGCATAACATTAATAATTAAAATTCTAAGATTGGTTGGTACTTACTCATAAATGCCCAATACAAGGACGACTGTCGTGCTGCGAGTTTTTAGTTTTGGTCTACCTCTACCCACACACCATATAGCTATCTACCCTCTCACGATTTTGCTTATTTGGCGTGTTGCCACCATAGATATAGGATATAAGAACTGGATACCCAATTGGCCGAAGAAAATTACGCCATAAAAGTGCAGCAGTTGCGACTCTTTTTCATATAGTCTTGTTGGAATGTGACGTTCCGTAAGTGCCAACAGCCTATATACTTTTAACAGTGTTGGTAGTTCTGTGTATGAATTTGACACTTAATGCTTTCGTCAGTAAGCTCTTTTTCGTACGAAACATTTATGGTTTTGTATCATTATCAATGCAAATTCGCTAATGTCATTCTGACCCACATTCTTTGACGTTTTTGTTCTGCTTTGGGTGTTTATTTCTTTTAATTAGTCAATGGTTGTCACGACACACCACACACCAACGTAATATACATTAAGTATTTGTTTCCATCCTCGGATTGGCCTCGTCAGTGTTGGTATTTTTATTTAGTATATGACATCTATTTCAATTTATAATTTATATGTAGTAGTGTTACTACTTTGATAACAAATCAAAAAATATTAAATAAAATAATTTGATTTGTGTCAACAAAAATTGGATTTAAGATCTCCCCTCTAACCCAATAGTTTCCCTAAATAGTATGTTGCATTTATTTACTTCATTTATCGCTGTACTCGTATGAGAACTCTGACTAGACTCTCAATAGGTAAGTCAATAACACACATTATGCAAGACAGTTAAGGAGTTGGGGTTGAGAATATGAAAGAAAAAAAAAAGATGTGATATGTGATAAACGACATAATTTAAGAGTAATATGAGTGATACTAGACTAACTGACCTTACCTACAACTTGACCTCACCTGACAGGCTGACATTACCTGATAACACGTACCTCTTCTACAGTTACAATTCCTTCATGTTAGGTTCCAAATTTAGATGAAAGTACTTAGTGATAGTAGCTCATAGCTTTACTACGCGACATAACGTTCCCACTCAACGATAATATTTTGGCCAAATTGACAATCAAAGGTAAATAAATTAAAGAACTGCAATTTATTAGGATAGGAAGTTTTTGGTTTAGAAACGGAACCGTCACAGGGTTTCAAGGTTATAGTCAAATTCGACGTCAATAGAAATTACAAACGATGTTTCAAACAAAAGGTCTCACATGTTTTGTCACTGTTTCTCATTATATTTTCCCACTTACCTCATCAAACACCACTGAAGCCGTTCACTACTGAATCGGTCGTATTATCGTAACATACAAAACGTAAGATAAATAACTTAATCTTGGAGATTTAATTGAAAACATAAAATATAGGTTATTAAGATCAATATGGTGGTTTGTTTACATTGTTAAGAAGTTGGATTGATTGATTGATTGATTTTATAATGCAAATTACCATGTTAGCTAAAAATCGTATAAAGTATCTAGGTACATAAAGTATAAGTAGGTATACTAGTTCAAAAAGAACGTTCTCTTTATCATTAAGAGCCGAGGTCTTGTCGATGGTGTAACCACCATTTATCTTCTGATACTTATATAGTACATTAAAGAAAAACATTTATTTTCAAAATATGCTTATACAGTAAGCATATTATACTTACCTAGCTACCTTAACTAGCTACCTACCTCTACCTACCTTAAATCTAAAATAAATCCTTGAGGCATTGTACCTAGGAAGCTGGCGGCATTTCCTCGTGGTATCGCAATGCTGAATTGCTGATACGTTGTGCGAGGAAGCCACCAGCTCTTCGGTCACAGTACATGGACCTAGAGTTTCGACCCCAAATGGTACAAAAAGGTACTCTATATTCTTCTGTTTTTATTAAAATATACCTACCCTTTAGGCCCACTTGCACCACCCACGGTTAGCCGCTAATCCGGAGTTAAGCTGTCAAATTTCATACAAAAAAAGGCTTAACTCCTGGTTATGTGCCTAACCCCCGGTGGTGCAAGTAGCTTTTAGTCACTTGCCTTTAACCCACTAATGCCTTAAAGGTTCATTAAGAAATTAACTGTCTCACAAAGCGACAGAATCTACGATTTTAGATGGTTCACCCTGTGTTCATATATTTAAACGTATTTTTCTTACATTCTATATACCGCAAAAAAAACAATAAAAACGTGTTCTTAAAACACAAGTAATGTACGTAATTTGTTCCTATTTATATGTTTATACAAATTGTTGTACCACCATACTTACCCGACAGCATTGTGACAACCCTAATGTTAATGTCATCTTGACATTTGCATGGTAGACAAGCTAAACGTCAAATGTAGGAATGAGAAACATATATAATTTAGTACTATTACTTATTCTGTGGCAATAATTAGGTGGTTTCAGACTAATTCAGACGCCCGAACGGCCAAATTGCATAGATATAGAAGCCTCGCTCGCGGGGCTCCCCCGACTTATTAGCTTCGTGCATTTTTACATAAATAAACAAGATGTATGAATAATTTAGCGAATGATTCGACATAGTTCACAATTCCCCGATAGATTATAAAGGTTTTCACAATTTTACTGTGTAACGCATATGTAGCGTAAGCGTACATATACAGGGTATATTTTTTACAACCGGCAATATTTTCTGGGTATGATGGGCTCGTTATATAGAAATGGCTGCCATAATTATCACTGATCTCATCGCCAACAAACTGCTCCGCAGTTTGGCGTAACTTTGTTATACGGTACATATATGTATATTTTCATGTATATATTTCCTTAAATTTTACCTAGACTTTACCGTTAAATTTGTCTTAAAAAACTCTTAACGCGTGCGCACTGCGCACACGCCGCCGCACAAATGCCAACGCCCCGAACCGCGGGCGAGTTGATCGGGAGATTCGGGCGACACATTCGTAACAAAATACCACCGCGCGCTCGGTGTCCATGATTTATGGAAATTCAAGATTTTTTTAGTAAAATTAAGGTACACTTTTTTATTGATTTGGGTTCTGTATCAGCTATATCACCTTGAATATTGCCCGTTGCAAAAGATAACCCTGTATGTATATAGTCTGACCAGTGAACGAACGCAGTACAAAGAAAACTATATCCATCCCTTTTTTCGGGGTGGTAATACTACCATAAGAAAAAGACAGTATGATGCTCCCTAACCCCTAACCTACTGGGACTACGTCCGTTCGGTGGCAAAGTTTAATAAACACGCGCTACATAAGTAGCTTCGCTTGAGCGAGGAGTGTCAAAAGTCAACTGATTGCGGAGATATTCAGTCCGCGCTCTCATTACGTACAAACAACAACCTTAACTGATCGGTTGAAGTTATCCGGTTGCAATAAGGACTATACATGTAGTAGCCAACATAGGTACCACACCCAGCAGGACCATGCCTGCTCTGGCCTAGCCAGCATACCAGGGGGCACAAAGTTGTGGGGAGTGACACGCTCAGGGATGGGGAGGGACGAGGACGAGTTACCGCCGCGGCCGTAACCCACAATCAGCCGGCTATGCAGCCTTAAGCCAATATTGGAAATGAGGAGAGACAGGTTACGATAGAGGGGATGAGCGTTGATGAAGTGCTGCTCGTTATCATTATTTGTTTTCGCCATTGGGGTATATCCCTTCTTTATGTATTGAATGTTGATCCTGTTAGAAAAATGTCTTCGTAAACTAAAATATTCTTATAAATGAAACAACATTTATTTTCGAAATATATACAGTAACCTACCTTAAATCTAAAATAGGTCCTTGAGGCATTGTATCTAGGATGCTGGCGGCATTTCCTCGTTGTATCGTAATGCTGATACGTTGTGCGAGGAAGCCACCAGCTCTTTGGTCACCCGAAGGCCTAGTATAAAAGTTGTACGACATTAACTCCTCGACCGCGTTAGCGTATCGAGGGGTCAAAATATGAAAGTTGCCGGATGATTTAAATAAACGGCAAACATAATTTGAACTCCCGATACGCTAACGCGGTCGAGGAGTTAATGTCGTACAATTTTTATACTAGGCCTTCAGTAACATCAACCAGACGTTTCGCGATTTCTACGAAAAACTTGCGTGCGCTGGGACCCCATGGACCAAGAGTTTCGACCCGAGTATAAAAAGGTACTCCCTGCCCAGGCTCTTATATTTATCTTATAAATTGAAATATATGTCATATACTAAAGGAAAACACCAACACCGACGGAGGCCAATTACTGTTTTAATAACAAATAAAAAAATATTAAATTAAATAATTTGATGTGATTCAACAAAAAGTTAAAAGAATCTTGTTTTCGTCGTTTTAGGTAGTCGCGTAAAATCGCATGAAACATGTTTAAATGTACTTATAAAGATTAGCTTTTGTTTATATGCGCGTGACACATTCTATTCGGATTTCATTAGGTACTAACAGACCACATTATTTATCAGTGCCGCCTTTTTTCTCCAAATACAGTGTGTAAGTCTAATACGGGCGATAAATTTAACCAAACATAGAATTCATTAGTGTTATCAATAATTAAAACATATTTTTAAGTTACACTGAATTATGACCCCATAATTAATATTTTAATAAAATTTTCAGCAGCAATGTACTATAAAATATTTAACGCTGACAGTTGTCAACGAATGTTTAACGCGAGTGCGTTTGCATTACATTGCGGGCCGAATTATTTTCTATGGATAAAATTTTAATTGCAATTCCATTTAAAAGTTACCTAATTACATTTCTTATGTCATATACTAACCACCGTTAAGAGGTTCGCCCGTATTCGATTTTACACACTGTATATCTTCATAGCCACCATTTTCTATATAGTTTCGATTTCGATTCACGCCCTTGATCCTACAAATCTGTCATTTTATAATCTTTCTTTGTTTTTCGTTGTTACTGAAAATTCACACTGGGACGGGACGGGGCGAGGGGATCTGTCAGTTTCTATAGAAAACGTCACTTGATATCCGAGTGCTCTGAGAGCCGTGATTCTTTATGTAGAAATTGACAGATCTATCCCGCCCCCGTGTGTGAGTCATCCTTAACCAGAGCGAAATTTCAGGAGTTTGAAAATGGCCTGGCCCCAATTTCACCACGGCGCGGCTGTGGAATGAGCTCCTTGCCGAGTTTTTCCCGAAAGATTAAAGTATGGGGTTCTTCAAAAAAGGAGTGTACAAGATTTTAAAGTGTCTGCAACGCGCATGTGACCCCATTGAGATGCAGGCGTCCATAGGCTACGGTTACCATTTCTATCAGGCGGGTCGTATGCTTGTTTACCACCGTCGTGGTATTCAAAAATCGACTCGTTTGTTGTAGATAAATCTGTGAACTGGCCCTGCAGGTTATTATATATATACAGTATGCCGAGGATGTGGTTCTACCGCAGTGACAAAAGTTCTCTCCGTGCTATTGGCAAGTTTAAAGGTGCTTTGCACTCTTTAGGTACTTGGCTAGACCTCCACGGTCTCACCAACTCTTCCTCTAAAAGCTCTTCCATTGTTTTTTCTAGAAGCAAGATTGCCGCACAAACAAAAACGAGCCCATTTCGATGCTTGACTCGGTTAAGTTTCACGGATCTTTCCGCCCTTTCTTATATAGCTGAAAAATGCCTCCACTACATATAGACGGATTCATCGGCATGGCCATCCGCGGATATGTGGACGGGGAAATTCGCCATTCTGTGGTAGGTACCTATCTGACGTCTGCAGATGCATCTGTCACATATCCGATTTTTGTCGGATTTGGCGCGGAAGTGCGGTATCCGGTCCACACGTCCGACGATGCATCTGATTGCTGTAGACGTAGACCCCGCTCAGTTACCTTTTTTATACTATGACGGTGACAAACAAGCATACGGCCCGCCTGGTGATAAGCGGTCACCGTAGTCTATGGATGCCTGCAACTCCAGAGGTGTTACATGCGCGTTGCCGACCCATTAAAATAAAAAAGGAGGATTCACTCTGTTGACAGCTAAAGGGGCAGGGGGGCTCCCTGGATCCCCAGCTGTCAACACAGTGAATCCTCTAGGAGCTCTGTCGATCTTGCTCACCTATTTATGTGAAGAGATAATTGGTAAACTTATTGGAGCGCTTAAATAGAACTTAAACGTATGAAACAGATTGATAGCTGTGGCACTTAAAACCGCTACATCCACTTTTTGCAGCCATTATTGCGCGAGTGGCATCTGTCTGTGAATGTACCCAGACTGAGCGATCAACACAAGTGTGTTCGGCTCGTGATGATCCATCTGCCGACTTGCAAGGATGCATCGGCCGAGTCTGCCGACATCCACGGACGTGTCATCCATGTGTAGTGGAGGCATTATATTCTCTGGTACTACACAGATCTATGTTTAATTTTAAGTACGTAAACACTTTATTGCTCAAAACGGGATATGCATTTACAAAATGGAATATATAGAAAAGTACAAAGGCGAACTTATCTCCACGAGGGATCTCTTCCGGTTAACCTAGGTAACTAATAATATATAAGTATGCCTAATCTATGAATATATAATATTTAATAGATATTAATAAAAAAAACGAAAAACAATTTATTAGGTTAGATACTATGTGCCTATATTAATGGTCAGAATTGTGCTTCATAGCTGGCACCCATAAAGTAAGAGTGAAGTGAAAATAAGTCTATATGGGATTTTTGTAATTTTGGACATTCCTACACTTGTTTTGACATTGAGACACCTTAGAAATATGGTAATTATTATGGAAATCGGAGAAGTGAAGGAGGAGATAGGCGTGTTCTTCTCTTGCGACGTAATAACACCTACGAGTATAATTCGCCTCAAACTAACCTGATGATTGATAATCAAGTTGTAATTATTAATTTGTTGGAAAGGCAGGTTATGTCAACTGGTAATTGACCCCTATTGATTTTTATGCAACTAGTGTATACCTACATATCTATATGACATATGTGTTATCGTTTATCCTAAATCTTTAGCATACAATAGTTAAAAGAATAGCTATTTGACAACACAAACACCGTAAATTAGTTAAAATAAATTCATACTTGTTTGTATAACAATAAGACGGTTATTATCAATAAATTGTGTTGTTATTGATGATATTATAAAGCCTGCATAAAATAAAGATGGACGTGGTTTATTTTCATTTTTGATAAGGCAATCATTATAATACCAAGTATTTTTTATGTGGTAAACAGGAAAAAGGTTGCCCTTCAGATTTTAGATGGTCAGTATGTCTAAGATGGTACCAACAAGTGACGTTAAAAATAAGGCTGATCATTCACACGAGGTTCTGCAGCCCCGAAGTGCCGGTGGAATTGTATGTCACACGCCAATAGTCACATGTGACTCGCCAAGGTTTAACATTTTCATGGCAGGAACCAGCCAGACGGGCTCTGTTCGTAGGTGCTTTCCTCTACAGTGCGGGAAAACGCCATCGCTAGGAGCGACTACAAGCGTAGCGCATAGAAAACGGTGGGTGTGAGTGAACGTGTCAAGAGGGTGCAGAGCGTCCGGTGGCGTTTTCTAATAAATGGAAGAATTTATCTAAGAAAATATATTATACAGGTTGTAGTCGTTAAGTGTAGCCAGGCGATTATTCCGTAAATATAACAGATATCACAAAACTTCAAATTGATATGAAAAGTGAGTTGCCTAATGAGTAAAATTACATTAATAAGTTTTACATTGTCTTACAAACCGGAATTAAGCACAAAAAACCACACTCAAATCAATTTACCAAAAATATTTTTTTTTATATTTTGTTTTATTCAATACATTCAAAAATAATCCTTGGCTACGCTCGTCCAACACGAGACGAGAACATTTGAGTATTAATTTAATTACCTAATTAATATTAAATTCATTTAATGATATCTACAAACGATGTATCTACTGAATCCGTAACAGGCTTTGTCAATAATAACTTAATAAGCAGAATAAAACTAGGTAAAAGGTCCACCCGTGTATTCCACCAATGTATTCCCATATCCTACTAGTATTATAAACGCGAAAGTTTGTAAGTATGGATGTTTGTTACCCTTTCACGTAAAGCCTACTGAATAGATTTTAATGCAACTTCACAATTCACAATAATATAGCTTATACATCAGAATAACACATAGGCTACAATTTATAAAGATATTGCGCAGACGAAGTCGCGGGCACCACCTAGTCCTACTGATATTATAAACGCGAAAGTTTGTATGGATGTTTAAACATAATTATTAAACGGGTCTAACGCGAATTAATTTGTTTACCTTATTTACCGACGTTTCGACACAGGGTTTCGGGGGTTTCGTTTCGGGTTATTATCCTCTAGTAGTTCGAGAGGCAATTGAAATCAAGAAACACCCTAGAAATTTTAATAGGGAGGATGGTTTTAACTTATCACCAACTTGGGGACCAGTGATCCAGAAGTTGCAGCCACGGGATATATCTTCGGATGTACGCGGGGATATTGTGAGTGTCGTGTGTCGGACTATTGACAATAATTAACATATGTTTTGTGGGTAGTTTATAAATTGTGTGTTTACCCCAAATTTCTACATAGACTTTTCGTTGGGTAGTTACACAAATCACTGTTTTGACATTTTGCTGGGACATCAGTCAGCCGCGACCATGACCAGTGAAACCTGTGTCGAAACGTCGGTAAATAAGGTAAACAAATTAATTCGCGTTAGACCCGTTTAATAATTATGTTTAAATATGTGTTTAAATCGCGAAAGTTTTAAATGTTATATTGTATGGATGTTTGTTACTCTTTCACGTAAAAACTACTGAATGGGTTTTAATGAAACTTCACAACACTATAGCTTATACATCAGAATAACACATAGGCTGTAGTCTATCTTTATAAATTGTAATTTCTAAAGATAATGCGCAGACGAAGTCGCTGGCACCAGCTAGTAACCCATATTTCTAAATATTGTATCTCATATAGCCATAGGTAACTTGCCCTATGGCGGAGAGTGGCTAGGAATAGAGAAGAGTGGAGAACAAAGGAAACTATTTTATTAAAAATGTATTTTGTAATTTAATTTTAATAGAATAAAGGCCTTTTTACACGACTGCCCAAAACATAATTTTTAAGAAAAAAAAACCGACTTCATTTGGTTCCCGGTAAAAGTGAAATTTTGAATTTGTTTGAGTTAGCCAGTTTACTTCACAAATATCCAATACACCGCACGTGTACGATTGAAAATTGAGGAGCTTTCTTAATTTCCCAGGGCTTCCATCATTACATGTGAAATATAATCAAACGGAACTCCCTTGTAGACCTTTAAACCAAACAAAATAACAATGTGTTTAATTGGATGATAGACTGTAAATTATCGAGCAGTTTCATTATCGTTTCAAACCTAATACATAAGTAACTCTTGAGGTGTTAGCGTATTGTGAAATATTACACATTTGTATTAGGTTTTAAGTCAATAAAGATTATTCTTATTCTTATTCTTATTATGCTTCCCTGATTATCAACATCAGGTCCACTCCAGCAAAATGATGGCCACAGTAAGAAAATGCCTAAGCTAATTATGAACATCCTCTAATCACAATGAACGTGCCGTTCAAATTTGAGGAGTTCTCTGAATTTTTCAAGAACTCCATCATCAGAATAGAAATCAAATCAAAAAGATGAATGTCACAACTAGGATAATAAGTAGAGCTAGGTTTATCGACCAGTTCCACTTTGCCATCCCTGGTCTTCATCATCAGGTCCACTTCATCAAAATGTTGGCTCCCCCAAAACAATGTTTTAGTTACTTAAGGAAACCCTCAAATCAGAATGCATGTGCCGTTAAAATTTGAGGAGTTCTCTCAATCCATCATGAATTCCATCATCAAATAGAACTATAATCAAATAGGACTATCTTGAAGGTATTTCTTTACAAAGAAAAGATTAATGTCTCAAATCGGATGATAGAGCTGGGAATTATCAAGCAGTTCCACTTTGTCATCCCTGGTCTTCATCATCACGTCCACTCCACCAAATTGATGATGTTCGTAAAGAAATGCTCGAGTGTCTTAAGAAACTACCCAAATCATCATGCATGTGCCTTTCAAATTTGAGGAGTTCCCTCAGTTCCTCATGGATCCCATCATCAGAAATTAATTTTGAAAAAAACGGGACAAACCTGGAACCATCTTTTTTCAGACAAAAAATATTTTTTAAAATCGGATGATAGTCCTGGGAATTACCAAGCAGTTCCACTTTGTCATCCCTGGTCTTCATTATCAGATCCACTCCACCAAATTGATGATTTTCGTAAAGAAATGCTCAAGTTTCTTAAGAAATCACCCAAATCAGCATGCATGTGCCTTTCAAATTTGAGGAGTTCCCTCAGTTCCTCATGGATCCCATCATTAGAAATCGATTTTGAAAAAAATGGGACCAATCTGGAACCATCTACTTTCAGAAATAAAATAAAAAAAATTAAATCGGTTCAGTAATGACGGAGTTCTGAGGTAACATTAGGTATGTTACCTCAGAACTCCGTTAAAAAATAATAATAATAAAAAAAATCAGACGAATTGAGAACCTCCTGCTTTAGAAATATTGAAGTCGGTTGAAAAAAGAGTGTTATGTATTAGGGATTCATGTATCCAAATTTGTTTGTGAGTTTCTGTGTGCCAAACCTAAATAAATGTAATAAAAATAAAAAATAAATAATGCCTTAACCGATTTCGACAAATTACGTATCGTTAGAATCCTTATGTTGCCGCGAGTAACATAGGCTATAATTATGACGACGTAACTAAAACAATGCGGCGAACTATGTACCTATTCCATATTAAGTGCTTCAAAAAAATTAATTTTGTACAAACTTATCGAGTAAGGTATCAAAATGAAGAACTTTAAAAATTGATCACGAATATATACAATTTATATGTTTGTGACTTATTTTAGTTTAGCGAGATTAATATTTAATTTTATTTAGGTAACTTGCGACAACATTCATCTTTGAGTATAACTCAATGACATTCATGGCTTGTTTACGTATCTTATAAATTCTTACGTAGATGATACGAAGCACCGTTTTAGTTATTCACTTTCCGTCTGAGTGTTTACGTCGCGTTTACTAATCTATTAATACGCATACCAGATAGTCCTTCTTAAACTCATTAATAAAGCGCTGGAGGCATACCTCATTTTAAGGATTAAAATTTCCTTAATAAAGGCTGTAATTTTCATTCTCGTCTGTTGTCAACTTTTCTAAGGTCGGATTCATGCAGATTCTCCAGGAAAAATTAATAACATAGGATTAATAAAGTGGAGATTTTGCTTAGCAAATGCAGATAACGCTATCTAACTAAAATCCCCGTCAATAGAACTTACAAACAATGTAAACAAAAGGCGTCACATGTTTTGTCGCTGTTTCTCCTTCTATTTTCACACTACCTCATCAAACACCACACAAACCATTCACTACTGAAACGGTCGTATTATCGTATTAAATCCTGTACCGTTATTCAAAACCTTACATTATAATGAGAGCAGCGCTCGCTTTTTCGTGCCGGAGGCGGTCATCCCTATTAACATTTCCCTTAAACTGTCAACTTTTTTATCTACTGGTAACACCAGGCAGCCAGTTTCAAGTCTTTATAAAAGCAGTTTGAAATCTGGTTCCCTCATTGGCGTCTTGATTTTTCGCTAGGAGCGGTCGTCCCTGGTAAGTCAATTTAGACGACTATAGATATTTAAAAAGAATATTTCGAGTTCATAAACTCTCTTCTAAATACGAATTTCAATAAAGTGCATTAAATTTAGGTACTGTAAGTATCAATCAAATTTATAAAACGATAATAATGGAAGATCGCGATCTCGACAATCTACCCTCACATAAACGGAAAACTGCAACTGATACTTCGGGAAATATAAAGCGCGCACGTTACGACGATGTTTTAAATAGCTTGTCGGTACAGGTTGCGAATATTCAAATTTTTTTATCAAATCATTTCCCAACCACAGAAAACCCACCATCCCCGGGTAGAAATATAGAAATTTCGGCTGATGATGCCCTTGATTTAAATGCAAGTGGGGAGCTATTTTCCGATGAGGGTTCAAGTCTTCCTGCTAATCAGGTCGTTGATAGCAAAACAGAGCTTACAGTCCCTGAGCAACCCTTTTCAATGACATTAGAAACCGTCACAAAAGATCCACCTGTTCCAAAGTCAGCGCCAAATCATTTGGCGTCTTTAAAACAGTTTCAAAGATTTGAATCTACAGATTGGGCTGAGGTTCGTTATTCCGAGGTGCAAAAGAATTATATGTCTACCCCCGGTTTTATTGAGTTGGAAACAAACGAAGAGATAAAACCCTACGATAATTTTAACAGCCTTAGCCTTACAGAGCGGGGTTTCGCGGCTATATCCTCAGGGTTGTTAAAGCAATGCGATGCGATGGAACAAGGAATTCGCACATTTATGTCGTGGATTACCTCAACTGAGGTCGTAGATGTAGTAACAATACAGAATAAAGTAAACGAGATTTTCTTGGAAGGAGATTACAAGAAAATCTCGTCAGGCTTATTACAAATGGCTTGCGGCCATCGTGCTGATTTAGTGCAACAAAGAAGGGACGGTATTTTACGGTCGGTCAAAGATAAGTATACGAAAGAAACTCTTCGAAAAATACCGCCAACTTGTAATAGTCTATTTCAAGCTGACTCGTTCTCAGCCACATTGGAAAAGAAAGGTAGCATAAGTAAAGTGTTTTGGCCTCTTAAGAACGAATCTCGCCATACTAGAAAAGCCACGCAGGCTGATTCTACTCCAAAACAAAGATATATATTGCCCGCGCAGGGTAATCAACCAGCTTTTTCAGCAGCCGCACCGCCGGCTATGAATAATTATTATTATCCTCAAACGGCAACCGCGCAGGTTCCCTACTATCCATACCCGCCAGTACCTACTGCGCAAGTGGGTTACGGTATGTACGATCAACCTTTGCCAAAACTGCCCGCGCAGGGTAACCGAAATTTTCGCTCACGTGCAGCGAGAGGTAGGCCAGGAGCCTCTAATAACCAAATTCCCAGACAGTCTTACAATGACTCACGAAAAGAGTCCCGAGGAAGGAAAAAATTCTGACTCAATGTTTCAGGCCGGTCAAATAACCCAATTTGCAAATGTGTGGGCAGCCTATGGAGCAAGTCCAATGTTGTTAAAAATAATACGGGGATATCGCATCCCTTTTTGTTCAAAACCGATACTTCAAATGCCATGCCTATCAAACCACCCTCAATTAACGTTACCATCAGAAGAAATGGACCTGGCCATAAATCAACTAATAAAAATGAAAGTTATAGAACCAGTACAAATGGCACCCAGTTTTGTATCAAGAATATTTCTGGTCAAAAAACCAGACGGCACACCCCGTCCAATATTCAACTTAAAAAGCCTAAACCGATTTGTATATGTGGGAAAGTTCAAGCTGATAAACATGCAAAGAATCCCAAGTTTTATTCAGGCTTCAGATTGGATGGCCAAAATCGATTTGTCAAACGCTTACTTCCACCTTCCGATAGCACAAGCCCACAGGTGCTTTCTAAGGCTAATTTACAAGGAAACCTTATGGCAGATGACCTGCCTGCCATTTGGCCTATCATCAGCACCGAAAGTATTTGCCATGCTCAGCAACTGGATAGCCCAGTTA
This sequence comes from Lathronympha strigana, assembly GCA_949128165.1. NCBI lineage: Eukaryota > Metazoa > Arthropoda > Insecta > Lepidoptera > Tortricidae > Lathronympha > Lathronympha strigana. The sequence continues at coordinate 6,062,994 of OX421928.1, read as the reverse complement.
TTACGCGAACAAAAAGTCAGAGTCATCGTTTATTTAGACGATTACCTTCTAGTATCTCAAGACAAGGAGGAACTGGAAACCCATGTACAACTGACATTAAACGTGTTAAAATCTCTCGGGTGGCACATAAACATGGCAAAATCGGTTCTAGTACCGCAAAGAAGCCTACAATTCTTGGGTGTAATGTGGAACCCCCTTACAAATTTAAAATGGTTACCATCCGACAAATGCCTTGCCCTCCGCAAGAAGATAGAATATTTAATGATAAAGATGACTGCAAATCTGAATCAAATGCAAAGTTTAGTAGGAACATTGAACTTTGCAAGCTTTTGTGTCAAAAACGGACGATTAATGCACCGCGCCCTACAGCGGTTTTGTCAACATCTCCTAAAAACCGATCACTACAACAAAGTACCAATACCATGCGAAGCCCAAAAAGAGCTACTTTGGTGGTTGCAAAATCACATGAATGCATCCGTCATTCATCAATACCCGGTAACACATCACCTAACTACAGATGCATCTGGTCAAGGCTGGGGTGCTCAACTAAACAATTTATCGATACAAGGACTTTGGTCTCCCCAGGAAATGTGTCTGCATTCCAACGTGAAAGAGATGCTTGCCATTTACAAAGTTCTATTAATGCAAACGAATATTTTCCACACCACAGTAGCCATACAGTCAGACAATCGAACTGTGTTAGCTTACCTCAAGAATCAGGGAGGGACAAAATCTCGACTACTTTCAAATCTGACAGCCAAACTTTTCAAAATCCTTATAGCAAGGGACATTTTTCTGTCGCTACATCACCTACCAGGCCTCTACAATGTGGAAGCAGATCACCTATCACGTCAAAAGAGAATGCCAGAATGGCATTTACTCCCTCACTTCACTCAGATGCTTTTCAGGAAGCTGGGAACCCCTGTGATCGATCTCTTTGCCTCTCACCAGGCTCACGTAGTACCACGTTACGTCAGTCTCAATGTGAAAGACCAGAACGCAGAATTTCACGACGCTCTAAGTCGAACATGGATATATTCTCTGGCATGGGTGTTCCCACCCCCGTTCTTGATACCGCGGGTGTTGAATCATCTCAATCAGGCGATAGGTCATTACCTAATAGTTGTACCAAAATGGGAAAAAGCCTTTTGGCGTCCGGACCTCAAACAACGGGCTATAGCAGCTCCGTTCACCATTTCAAATCTAGACAAAGTCCTAATCGACACATCAACCGGCACTTCCCCACCCAAAGTACAGAAAATGACCATGGAGATCTGGACATGTGGGGGTGGGATTCGGCATTAAAAAATTGGACCTCAGAACAGAAGAATTTCCTAAAATCCAGCTGGCGCGAATCTACTCTAAGGACATATAAACCGGCTTGGCGACGTTGGTGTGAGTGGGCTCAATATAACAACGTTAATTTCAAAATCCCGAATAGCGCAGATCTAGCTAGATTTTTGACAGATATCTTTCAAAAACACAATTTCTCCTACAGTACCGTAGCGTTACACAAATCTGTCGTTTCAACTCTTTGTGACCCAGATAATTTAAATAATCTTTCTCATTCACATCTCGTTCGTCATGTGATGAAATCAATTTCATTAAAAAGACCGAAGCATGAAAAGTCACCAATTTGGGATATTGATACACTGTCAAATTGGATTTCAAACACTGTCCCAACTAAAACCGAAACTATTACCCTTTATGAGTGCTCAAGAAGAACAGCTTGCCTGCTCCTTCTATGTTCAGGAAGAAGGGTTCACGATTTAACCCTACTTTCCATAGGAAAAGATAATTGTATTATAGAAGATGATTCAGTTACATTTTGGCCGGATTATGGGTCAAAAACAGACTACAGACAGCAAGGATGGTGTCTGCTTAAAAATAAAGATTCTCAAGCTTTAGATCCAGTCTATTGGGTGAAACTATTGTTAGAATTGTCAAGTGAAAGAAGAAAAGAAAATATAACAAAATTATTCATTAGCATTTGTGGGAAACCAAAACCAGCGTCAAAAACTATGATTGCAAATTGGATAAAATCAGTTCTCAAAGAAGCTGGAATCAAAGCTACACCGGGAAGCATAGGATCAGCGGTCGCCTCAAAAAACTGGATAGAAAACTGCCCTCTCGACGAGATCCTGCAAAGAGGAAATTGGCGCTCCCACAACACTTTCCTAAATCATTATAAAAAGGTAATTAAAGGAAATAATTTTAACACATCAAATTCTGTCAGTAGATTATTTAATGTGATCAATTGAAATTAGTTAAATATGTATAAATCTAAGATACACTATTATTTTTCCTTTTGTGGTTTTGGAAATATAAATAAACAATATATTGTATTAAATCAATTCTTTTATTTATGCAAATTATCAATAGGTACCTCCTAACTAGATTACAAGTTACAATTCTTTGTGTGTCATTAATACTAATTACAGTATATTTATAATTAAAATTAGAAAGTAATTATATTACCACCTTAATTGCCATGAAATTACTAGGTATTTGACATTAAAGGTGACAAATATTTTTTTACATTCACATTACTTTCTGAAATCACATTGGCATCTTATCACACCAGGCGATAACAAACAGGTCTCATTATAATGTAAGGTTTTGAATAACGGTACAGGATTTAATGACAGCGTTTTACCTACCAATAAAACGCTTATTAAATACTTACCTTATTCAAAACCTTACAGACAAGCTCTGCCTGGTTATAGGTTTATCATAAAACCTCATAGCTTGTAAGACACAATGAGGGAACCAGATTTCAAACTGCTTTTATAAAGACTTGAAACTGGCTGCCTGGTGTTACCAGTAGATAAAAAAGTTGACAGTTTAAGGGAAATGTTAATAGGGATGACCGCCTCCGGCACGAAAAAGCGAGCGCTGCTCTCATTATAATGTAAGGTTTTGAATAAGGTAAGTATTTAATAAGCGTTTTATTGGTAGGTAAAACGCTGTCATTATACAAAACAAGATAAATAAGTTAATCTTGGATATTTGATTAAAAACTTAAAAGTTAAGTTATTACGATCAAAATTAAATTGCAACGGTTAACACTCGTTAACACACGTATTTTTATCACAATAGGCGTGACATGTTTCGACTGCATCGGGCAATCGTCGTTGCAATTTAATGTCAGTATGACTCACGAAAGTTTAAATTATAGTATTACGATCAATATGGCGGTTTGTTTACATTGTTAGGAAGTTCAATTGACAGCGATCTTAGCTTAGGAAACCACCACCACCACCAGTCCAGTATAAGTGAGTCCTATATGCCCATAGTAAATATGCGCAATCGGAGGTCACACCTTAAATTGATCATGTGATCATGTCTTATCCCGCACTTGGTAAGCTGTTGCCAATATCTAAGTACCAGGAGCGTACCTACTCTATGACAAATTTTGAAAATGATTTTTGATGGTTTCTTCAAGATACCTTACCTTACTTAAGTTGCAATAAAATCTTTATTGCAACTTAAGGTATTACATACAATTTGGGGTAAACATACAATTTTAAACTACCTATTTGTGGGTAACTTACATGTGGATAAGATTTATAATGGTATTTAGTCTGTATTTTCCTCGCAATAGTGAGGGGGAAAAATGTTGTATTACACTCGGCGGCAAAGTTTGTTCAACTCTCGTGCCTTGAGACCCTCGTAAAGCTCAAAATTCCAGTTATTGAACCACTCGCTACGCTCGTGGCTCAGTTTTGGGATCTTTCGCTTGCTTGGGTCGCAATATAAGCCCGAGAGTTAAACAACAACTTTGGCCCCTTGTATAATAAATAACTATTTACCAATAATCGTAGAATTCAAGTAAGGTCATAACGCGTACAATTTGAAATAAGTGTAAACACAATTTTCTTGATCATATTTTATTACAGTAGGCGAAATTGAGATACAATGAAATAAGGATATATGACGGTTTTTATGTTTTAATTAACATTAAATCTGCTTGTTTTAACTACATTTAAATAGAAATATATTATTTGTAATGTGTTTTACATAGATCACAATTTAAATATTTTAGCAAGGCGAAGTTATGTACAACAGGCGAATTAAAGATTTCAGACTTCATGTAATTTTGGCAAAATTTTCACCACTGATAACGGGGTCTGTTAATTACAATATTGCAGACGTCATTGAATAGTACAAAGTCAATTTTGCTACTAGTTTCATAAATGCGTAGTATTTTTCTTGAATAAGTACGTCAAATTGACCTACGTCCATATTTTTTTCACACGCTAGTATACAGGCAATTACGACTTAAGGATGACTCACAGTAGTCCGTTCCGTTCCGATCCGACACGGGACGATCTGTCAGTTTCTATAGAAAATATCACGTGATAGCTCGGAGCCCTCGGGCGTCACGTGACTTTTTGTATAGAAACTGACAGATCGTTCCGTATCGGATCGGAACGGAACGGACTACTGTGAGTCATCCTTTATACGGTATATAATGGCATGAGCATCCGTGTGCCTTAAGTCTCTTTGAATCAGATGTATTTACAAAAAAGCATCTTAATTTTCGACGTATTCCTGCGTACGATTTTCAAAATATTTAATGATATGTGATGTGCAGTTGATGTCCAATGATTTTCAAAAGATTTCATCAGAGGACAACGATTTTGGGCCTCCATACATGAAACGGTAATGTAATTTTTATTGGTGAAACCTAAGTCGCGAACAGAATAGTACATTACGTTACAATACAAGTGCGAAATTATTTGGACACCTATTTGCACGTGTGTCGTACAACGTTTTACAGTACCTACACATTATGGCACTTTGAATCTTTGACGTAGGCATATAAAGTGATCATTATCCCACTAGTGCGGTAATGTACCACCATATGTAGGTACTGTAAATACAATTAGAAAATATCTGTCATCGGTTAATCAATCTTTTATTTTGACTTGCAGGAGCCGGATAAAAAATATACATAGTTACTTTTTTATGATTTTTCAAAAATGGTCTAAAATAGCACATTTTCCGATATTCTAAAAAAGTTTGTGCCGTCAATTATGTGATATCTACGTATAACTGTTCCTACATGAAGTCTCTAATAACATAAGAGAGATTTAAAATTTAAACTTATTGGTACAAAATTTATGTAGGTACCTACAGAAAACTGTTATTTTGCGCTAAAATTGCTAAAGTTTAATGCCTTCTTTATTCTATCGCCACTTGTATCGTAATGTACTATTATAGTATTCGTAGCGAACTATCGAGTCAAACCCGTCGATTTCCGCGTGGGGCCCCTTAACAAAATATACAAAGTAGTTTTGACGATGCTGTGTTTTTACGAGTAATATAACAATAACCATCTAATGTGCCATCTGACAACCTCGTGACATGAGAATGTGTCAAGTCCAGGGCCTATACCACGAAAACTGTCACACTTGCATATCGGAATGACAAAGAGGTTTTCCCGTCAATGCCAAATTTTCGATTTTTTTTTAATACTACGACGGTGACAAACAAGCATACGGCCCGCCCGATGGTAAGCGGTCACCGTAGCCTATGGACGCCTGCAACACCAGGGGCGTCACAAGCGCGTTACCGACCCTAAAAAAAAGGATTCGCTGTGTTGACAGCCAAACGGGCCAAGGGCTTTGCTCCGTGGGTCCTCACTTCCTCAGCTGTCAACACAGCGAATCCTCTTGGAGCTCTGGCGACCTTACTCACCAACAGGAACACAACACTATGAGTAGGGTCTAGTGTTATTAAACTGCGGTTTTCTGTAAGGCGGAGGTACTTCCCCAGATGGGCTCTGCTCCAGATTTGAGCGAGACGACATTCGTTGTGCTGTGCCCTACCACACTCAACGATATGCATCCGCTGTGCACAGACGCACCATTTAGTTGACGACCTAAACTGAGCCTAAACTGAACTTAAACTGCATCGCGTTAAGACGTCATGGTAAGGCCTCAGTTCAAACATACATGATACCAAATTGTTGGTGTCCCTGACCTCACAACAGTAGGCAACCCTAGCATGGTGCGGGGTTGAAGGGGGCCGAGCGTCATTTGTTTTTGCGAGGTGTTCAAAACAGTTTGTTTTCGCTTTTTGTAAGAGATGTGGTAATGATGAGGTAACACAGTTTAAGAGTCCGGTATATGTTCAAATACGCGCGAGATAAGACTTTTAGACAGTAACGCGCGAAAATATAACATTGACACTTTATCAAGTAGCTACTCATACTCAGCCACCCAATATCTCGATATCCACTACTTACACGTTCCTCAACACTTTCAGTCCCTTATTTTTGCAAATAAATATTGTCAGAACGCGGAGCGACATCACCTCTCTCTGCGAGCCCCCGAAGGCATGTTCTGAACTGTGAACCCAATGCCATAACGTCGCAGATTTTATAGTCCTAAACAGAGCGATTTTAAGTGGAGTTTAAGAAAAAATAACAGTAGAGATAGATATGCACTATTTATTATTTTTGGATAGATTATTAAATAAAGTTTATAACTGCATATTTTTGATGTAAACAAAGTTAGTGTTTAGCCAGAAAACTTGGCTAATGTTCGTGTATTTCTACAAAAAATTACCAAATTTAAAAATTTTTTACTCAATAATTTTGTGTGAAAATGTTTAAAATTGTTTCATTTATTCCGTAGAAGACTATATACTAAACATGAAAATAAAAGTTTTATTATGATTCAATAGCAATAAGGTCGAAAACTAGATAGATGTTTGGAGCTCGCTCATCAAAAAATGGTAAAACAGTTGTTAGAAAATGGTGGATATTTCAAAAACTGACAACAATTTTGGTAAAATTTTTCATTTATTCCATTCAAATTGAAATTATCTCTCAATTTTTGTATTAAAACATGTATAAATGTTTTTGTAACTATGAAAACTCATGGCAAAAAGTTGAGCTAAATCGGACAAATTTATATACCGGGCTCTTAACACCTTGATACTCTTATACTTACCAATTACATCTGTCTTTCACTACAGTACATCGCTTCTTCAGAAACAGACAAGTACAGTCCATAACACTCATAAACCATTTCAAAACACAAGCGGATCCAGTGGGCCCACAAAAAGCAGAGTTTTTCTTCTTGGAAACTGTTACACTCCGCGAGTCGCGATGGGGGTTATTATTATTATTATTATTATTTATACCATAAAGAGGTCATACGCGTAACGCATTTCAAGCAGCCCATTTACGATTTCAGTTGAACTTACGACTTGTTTGTCTTAATGATGACGGATGACTCACACTAGGCGGGACGTGTCAATTTCTATAGAATGAGTCACGGGATAGCTCAAAGCCCTCGGATGTGACGTTTTCTATAGAAACTGACAGATCGTCCCGTCCCGTCCCATCTTAGTTTGAACCATCCTTAAATCCGTTTTAAAACCATTCATTTCAATTATTGAAATAACCGATTTTACATCTGAATCCACTAAACAAATAGAGCATAAAAATTACAATAGAAATCTATAAATGCCTAAGAATGCCATATGTAGGTTAGCTAATAAAAACTTAGATAAGGCTTATAGTACAACTAGTATAGAATATATCGGAGATCTTGGCCGCAAGACGTTTAAAAATATCTAAACAAGCCCTCGGATGTCACTGACGTTTTCTGGTTGATGTTACTGGTGACCGAAGAGCTGGTGGCTTCCTCGCACAACGTATCAGCATTGCGATACAACGAGGAAATGCCGCCAGCATCCTAGGTACAATGCCTCAAGGACCTACTTTAGATTTAAGGTAGGTAGAGGTAGATAGTTAGGTAAGTTACACTTACTGTATATATTTCGAGAATAAATGTTTTTACCCTTTCTATAGACACTGACAGATCGTTCCGTCCCGCCACGTCCCGTCCCGTTCTGGTGTGAGTCATCTCTGAATCGCGTTTTTAGTGTTCCGTGCTAAAATGGGAAAAAAGTTCACACATTTCCTATAACTAAAGTAAAAATAATTATACGTCATAAAAAATATGAAGGAAAAATAAACTCGCATATTAACTCCATGCCGAACAAACGACTGACCCAATCTGTCGATCGATACATGTGGCTGACGTCAAATTCCTACTTCTAGGTGTAGTTGCAACATAAAGTTTATACGGAACCCTCGGTGCGCGAGTCCGATTCGCACTTGGCAGGTTTTTTTACTAAGTATATCAAACTGTTTAAGAGGTAATGGGACCTTGGGGTCAACTGCGCTCGCTCTATACGAGTATTACGAGTAGTAAATTAGAGTAGTAAATTAGATTTTAGCGCCCATGTTGAACGAATAATTACTAAAGCGTACCAAATGTTAGGATTTGTACTAAGAACAGCAAAAGTTTTAAAAAAATCATCTACATACATGCTATTATATAAAGCTTTAGTTCGGACCCATCTGGATTATGCCTCAATTGTTTGGAACCCATTTTATTCCAAATATTCGAATGCTATTGAAATGATACAAAAGAAGTTTTTGCGTGCAACGCATAGACGCTTAACAGGAAATTATATGTCTTACTATAACTTGTTAAAGCATTATAAGTTACAATCCCTTGAAACTAGACGGAAATGCTCTGATATGATGATTCTCTATAACATATGCAGAGATAATTATGACTGTACCGAGCTGCTTGAAAATATTCGTTTTAGGGTCCCATCCCGCTGCACCTCACGCTCGACCGCCTTGTTCGCCGTCCCGACCAGCTCGACTAATGCTGGCAACCGCGCACCTTTGCGCCGCCTTTGCAATTCTTACAATAAACTTTTTACGACCTTAGACATTTTCAATACAAGCAGACCACGTTTCCATAAACAAATACTTGATATCCTAACTGAAACAACCAGGTAACTGACTGTCACAATAAATATATGTAAACATGTATTGTAGGTATTTAATTATTTAGCTGTAAGATAAGAAGTTTCCCGTAGCATACCTTATATATGTCTTAGTGAGAGCATTTAAGGTAGTAAGTGTATATTTAACGCATTATATAATTACTTAAGATGTTACTTTACTGTCACCTACTTCTGTTGTTTCTCCAATAAAATAAAATAATAAAATAAAAATAAAAATAAAAACCGGCCAGCTGCGAGTAAGACCGCATAATAGAGGGTTCCGTACCGTCACACGATGAATAATACATTGTGCAAGCAAAAAGGCGTGAGTGCGTCTTACACCCTTTTTAAGAAATAGTTTTTAGGTAAAAACTTAAAAACGGCTTGACCATATTTGTTCAAAATAATGTTCGTGGTAAGTTCGTCTTATATCCTAGTTTCCTGAATTTTTTACCATTTTTTGCACCGCCCTTTCAAAAGTTCTTGGGGGGGGGGGGACATTTTTTCTGACTTTCAGAGCGATTATTTCCGAAAATACTCGATTAATCACTTTTTATTCAAGTAACCTTTAAGTTAATTCTAAAGGCCTGTCCGATAATGTGCCACAAATATATATATTTGGCAAAAAAATCTTTTACTTTCAGTTACATGAATTAAATCATTATCCGTTACCCTTAAACATATATTTTTTGCAACTTATAGGCAAAACTAAGTAGCAGCACATAAAATACACCTTTAGCTTTAATATCATTAGCATATGCTTTATAGTTACTAAGTAAAACCGCTGTGACATACGGACAAACGGACAGACGGACTGAACGAAACTATTAGGGTTTAGTTTTTGCCATTTTGGCTACGAAACCCTAAAAATACGCGCAGTTTTTCGTTTGGTCGAGAAATAAAAAATTACGAAAATATATTCAAGTTACACATGACGTCAGACTTGGCCATTGCCATTGTTGCCAATTTGGCTACGGAACCCTAAAAGCGTACCTGTTCAGGTCCTTAACTGAATCGCATTAAGACGTCATAGTACGGCCCCGGATTGTTGTTATGGCTACTAGTATTGTAGTTTCCTCCAGTTGACGCATATTTTTTGCGAATAAAACGATTTAAAAACATGTTTGCGAACTAATGACAATAGGCACAATGACTATGAGTTTCATAGTTAGAAAAAATAGCAATTATTATAATAAATTAAGAATAACAAAGCCATTATTAAGCGTCGTGCGCGACGACGCAGGCGGGTTTTTATAATGTTAATATGCCTCACGATAGTTTAAATTCGAAAATAGCAACTCGTAAAAAGTTTGTACGTAAATATGTAGGTACCTATAACGGCCTCCTAGCCTAGTCGGTAGTGACCCTGCCTACGCAGCAGGAGGTCCCGGGTTCGAATTCTGGTCAGGGCATTTGTGTGTTTATCACGAATATTTGTTCCTGAGTTATGGATGTTTTCTATGTAGGTATTTAAGTTGTTATATGCATCTATTATATATATCGTCGTCTAGTACCCAGATCAGTAGTAGAAGCCTTATTGAGCTTACCGTGGGACTAGGTCGATTTGTGTAAAATTGTCCCGTAATATTTATTTATTATTTATTTATTTATATCAAAAACCAGCCAACAGATGTCGGGCCATGCTCTGTATAGGGTACCATAGTTTACCGTCCGTCACAATAAGCGAATTTAAAAAGGGATTAAATTATAAATTTTAAAAGGTTAAAAACCTTCTGATTTGCCATACGAATAAATAAATACGAGTAGATACGATGCTCATTCACAATAAAAAACCGGTCAAGTGCGAGTTGGACTCGCACCGAGAGATCCGTATGAACTTTATGTTGCAACTACACCTAGAAGTAGATATTTGACGTCAGCCACATGTATCGACAGATTGTGTCAGTCGTTTGTACGGCATGGAGTTTGCGAGTTTGTTTTTCCTTGATATTTTTTTATGACGTAAACCATTTTTTTTAACTTTAGCTTGTACTATTATTTATTCTGTGACTTTAGTTAATAGGACAGTACTTTTAGCAAGATATCACATAAATTTAAAGAAAAAAAACAATCGAACTGGGATAAGATTCAACTTTTGTTTCAAAAAGATTTTTTATAAACAAAATTAAGTTAAGGTCAATGTTATATTTTTCCTGTTTATGATAACATTAAGGTTATGTAAAAAAATCATATTTTTTCCTTCATAAACTTCGGAGATAAAGGAGGCGGGTTGCAAAAAACAAAACATGTTTTTTTGCAAACCCCTATTCTTTTTCAAATACATATCGAATAATACATCACACTTTAGGGTTTAAACTAAAATAAGAAACACCGTCATAATAATAATAATAATAATAATAACATTCTTTATTGTGCACTACAAAATACAATAGTAAAAAAAACAAATAAAAAGAACATGAGATAGTAAGTAACAACAACAGGCGGACTTATCGCTAAAGAGCGATCTCTTCCAGACAACCTTCAGATAGCGAAACAGCGTACAGATAAAAGTTATTGGGCAGTGCAAAACAAAACAAAACAGCGACAAACTAAATATATACTGCTAACTATACACTACATAAACTACACACTAAAATACATATAAATACTACATAATATTACATAAACTACAATAATAATAAATGTATACAAACAAGAAAAACAACGGCAAGATAGCGCAAACAATAAAACAATTGACATGAATGAAAATAACAGGACTAGGGGAGGGTTAAATAATATTCTTTAAGGCGATTTTTAAAAATTGAAAGCGATTGTGCACGTCTTATGTCAATCGGCAAAGCATTCCACAATTTTACTGACTGAAAACTGAAAGATTTGTTATAAAACTTACTACTAAAATGGGGGGGTACAAGAAGGAGATTTTGAGAACACCTAAGGGAATTCATGAAACTAAACCGCTCTTTGAGATAGCTAGGAGTATAGGGAATAAACAACGTGCCATAGAGAAGAGAAAGTATATGCATATTGCGCCGATGACGAATAGGCAACCATTTGAGTCGTAAACGGAAGCTGGAGACACGGTCATATTTACGAAGTCCGAAAATGAAACGTACACAAACATTTTGGAGCCGCTCAAGCTTGTTTAGTTGTTCTTCAGTAAGATCCAAATATGAAATGTCGGCATAGTCCAGAATAGGAAGTAGAAGGGATTGAGCCAGCGCAATTTTAGTGGCGAGAGGTAAAAAGTTGCGTAGACGCCGCAGAGAACCCACAGCAGCAAAAATCTTCCGACTAACCTCATTGAGCTGCGGAACCCAAGAAAGTGTACGGTCCATGATCACGCCAAGATTCTTCACTTGGTTAGAGTAAGGGATCTGGACCCCATCAAAAATAACAGGTGGCAGATTCTCAAAGTTCACTTTTGATATGTTCATGGGACTACCGATAACAATAACTTGAGTTTTGGAAGGATTTACTCTAATACCATAACAGGAGCTCCAGTACAAAATGCGTTCTAAGTCGGAGTTGGTGGCATGAATCTGAGAAGGTAAGTCAGCAGACGGACACTGGGCATAAATCTGGAGGTCATCGGCATACAAATGATAAGAAGAAAGAAGGCCAGTAGAGATGGAGTTTATAAAAATAGAAAAGAGAAGAGGGGACAACACGCCACCCTGCGGGACGCCAGCCAGCGTATTGCACCACGAAGAACGAGTGTCTTCAATCTTAACACGTTGCCGACGACCCTCCAAATAACTGCGAAACCACCCAACTACAGCTGGACAAACGTTCAGCGACTTTAGCACACCTAACAGGATGTCAAAGTCCACGGTATTAAATGCGTTGGTGAAATCTAGCAGCGTCAGAACCGTGACCTTCCCTTTATCCATTCCTGAACGGATTTCGTCCGTGATCTTAACTAAAGCGGAAACCGTGCTATGACCAGTTCGGAAGCCAGATTGATGTGAATTTAACAGAGAGTTACTATTTAAAAAAGAAATAAGTTGGTGATGCACCAGACGTTCTAAAACTTTAGAAAGGAATGGGAGGATCGAGATTGGCCTGAAATCAGAGAAAGAAGACGGATTAGACTTTTTGGGAAGTGGAATAATATCAGCGTCTTTCCAAGCTCTTGGAAAAGAAGAGGAAGAAATAGAGGAATTAAAGATGCTGGTAATAATAGGGACAAGGAGGTCGAGGAGAGGAATGATCATATTCCGGCCCACACAATCCACGCCGATGGCATTTGAAGAAATGAAAGAAATATTCCTCTCAACTTCACTAGCAGTGAAAGGAGAAAAGGTAAAAGGAGCAAAGTCGGGAGATGGCAGAGAGGAAAGTCGGTACAGGGTATCAGTTTTAACTGCGCCGGTGAAAACAGTGGACGATGAAAAATTAAGATTAAGGAGGTTGGAATCTAAGTCCTTGGATAAAGAGGAATTTATGGGTTTACCAACCCCGTAGGACTTCAAAAATTTCCAGACTTTAGCTGGCTCACCGTCAGTCACCGACTCATGAATATGATGGCGCTGAGCGTCGCGACACACTGTACTACAACGGTTACGTATGGCGTGGTATTCAGCTTTATTTTTATCGGTAGGATTCAGATTATACTTTGACTTTGCAACATTTTTTTTACGGATTAAACCCCTAATCTCATTTGATAGCCAGGGAGCCGGAAGATGCTTGATCCTAATTGGACGAACCGGAGCATGGGAATCATACAAAGCAATGAGAATGGAATTAAATAGTTCAACTTTTTCATCGACAGAACCAGCATCACCGATTACACCCCAATCAAGACTACGGGCATCCTCTCTAAGCTTAGCAAAATCTAGCCGACTAAAATTGCGCTGGAGAATAATTTTTGGCTTAGCTTTAGGGGGACGAATTTTGTAAGAAAGAAACAGCAGATCGTGATAAGAAAAGGCTTCAGCGGGATGTTGACTGTATTTGGCAACACGAGAAGGGGAAGAAACAAGAGTAAGGTCAAGAAGTGAAGGAGTACAGTTTGGAAAGTGGTGAGTGGCAGAAGAAGGTAGTATTGAAAGATTACAAGCATCCGCAAGGCACCTTAGTTTCCTGGAACGGCTATCATTTTTCAAGAGGCAAGTGTTAAAATCTCCCATAATTACATGGTGATTATATAAAGGCATAAGATCTTCGAGTACCTTTTCAAAAGAAGAGAAGTAGTCCACATGAAGAGAAGGAGAATGAAAAACACCAAGAAGAAATTTAGAATGGGCGATATCTAATTCAATAAAAAGGAATTCAGCGGAGTTAAAAGAAGGAGTTGAAGAAGTAATTATTGAATAAGGAATGTGTGACCGAAGATAGATAGCTACGCCGCCACCACCTCTACCAATGCGGTCATTACGAATAAGATGAAACCCAGGTAAGGAATAAGAAGTAGAAGGCAGGCACGGCTTAAACCAAGATTCCGAGACGAGAATAGCATGAATTCCAGCAGTGTCGAAAGAGGATAAAAAGTCGTTGTAATGAGCGGGTATGCTTTGCGCGTTAATATGTATAATATTAAAATTTTTATGAACATCAACTAACTGACTAGTAAGAACATCACTAAGAGGAAGCGGGAGACTATAAAAACTACTATTGTCATTATTTGAAGAAAAAGAAGTAAAATGGTCAGATGATAAATCACTATCACTTACCGATGACATAAATATATATCTAAAAATAATCTAATAATAATATATATATATATATCTAAATAAAATTGTATAATAAAAGTAAAACTAAAATATTTGGCACTAATCAAAACTCGCCATCCACCAGCAGTTCGTAACATTAAAAACAAAATTAATAGACAAAAAGCTAAAATTAAACAATAGCAGCAGAAAGACAATTTAAAATTTAAAAATTAGTGAAATTACACACACAATGAATAGCTAGACATCGTAAAACGGAACGCAACTAAGGAATGAGAGTTGAATGACAGTTGAGTTGTCAAGTCAAGTCAAGTCAGTGTCACAGCGACTAACCACATTACCTGATTATTTTGTAATAGAAAAAAAAAGCTAACAACCCACATTTGGACGAGTAATTAATAATAAGTAAAACAATCAAGGTTAACACTAAGTCGGCAAGAAACAATTGAAAGCGATAAAATTCTCCCAAGACGAGCAGTTGAGCTATAAGTAAACAAAGACAGGAATGAAATTACAGGAAAGTTCACATTAAACTCGCGGCTTCTGTGTCCTCCTGGCTCTCCCGACGGGAGGTTGAGCTACACCTGCGCCAGCGGAGGAGACCCCATGAGCACTATCCGAGACTGCCTCTGGAAACTGCTCCACGTCTGCCACGGAGGAGACCTCTTGAGCACGACCCGAGACTGCCTCTGGAAACTGCTCCACGTCTGCCACGGAGGCGATACGGCAACGCTTTCCCGCCGCATCAAGGACGAATATGTTTCCGTCGAAGGTCCAGCACCTCTGAATTCCCAAGCGCTCACGGGCAGCCATGAAGATGTCGTGCCGCGGCTTTGTGAGGAATTCGGATACTGTGACACCGGACCCCTTCAGGCCTTTCTTACCGAACCAGACTGAGTTCCGCACAGAGGCATCAGAAAATTTAATAAGGATGCACCTAGTTTTGTCTTTGTGGGGACGGCCAACACGATGACAGCGCTTAACCTGGTCCACTGTTAAGTTGCACTCGAGGCGGCCATTAAGAAGGTTTACCACACTAGCAGCAGATTCTTCCTCTGACTCCGGCACGCCATGCAAAAGCAACATTTTGCGCCTGGACCGCATCTCCTGCAGGTCCACCTGCTGTCCAAGAAAATCCACTTGTTTCTGCAGAGCCGTCAGAGAGCCCAGGATGAAGTTTTTAAAAACACTGAAGTCTGCTGAAACTGAAGCGATGGTGGGACTTGTGGGAGCGGCCTTATCTATTTCACTTTGGAAGGCCTTCATCTGCTTCTTGAAATCTTCAACCATCTCGGCCATTGTCTGTTTGATGGCGTCCATTGTGACAGTTTGAGGTTATATAAAATGTGAGAGTGAATTTAATTTATTTTAATGATGGAAACAATAAAGAACTGCTGGTAGGTGAGATAGATCACTTATACATTAAATAACACACTTATTAGAAAGAAAAAGTGACTTTTACTTAATAAAATAAATTAAATATTAAGAGTTGATGTTTATGCTTTTTCTGCACCTACCCTACCTTATAGTCATATTACGTGTAAGGGAGGTACCTACCCTAAACAAAATGTTTTCTCCACTTTTTATTTACCACTTTGAGGACGTGATTGATAATAGTATTTTGTGCAACAGTGATATAATAAGCTGTTGCATACGCTAGTTTTTCTACGATTGCAAAAATAGCGAAAAAAGTAAAATCTGGAAAGGTGGCAGAATGTGGAAGATGTCGTATGCCCACTACAGAAAAAAAACAACAGTGCTTTAGTGTATGGTAATCCATATGAGCACTGTTCTTATGGAATATCATAGACAACGTTATAATGCATACTTTTTTAATATCGCTGTCAGTCATCTCATTGACAGATATAAATGCTGGAGTAGAAAAAGATATTTATCACTTATCAAAGCGGAAAACGTTCTCGTGAAACGGCACAACTCTATGTATAACCTAATTATAAAAAAACAGGAGTAAGTACAATGTCATGTATCTAATTATATCTCTGTTCGTTTCTTACTTTGCGTACGAGTGCATACGCGTGTCAAATTGCTCATCAACTACAATGTATTTATCTCCGATCTAACGAGAGAAATATTCGACTCGATTTAATAGTGATTCTTTACATGGCATTTTATACACGGTCGTAAGTAGCCTTCCATGACTCGACGGGATTGTCTTCAGGACATTGTAGGGGAGCACAATGTATGAAGTTGTATGCAGATGAGACACTTTTTATTTATCGTGATCGTTTCCCATTAAAAAACTGTCGAGACGGCACAGTGTAAAAAGCCCCGCTAATATTACCACCCCAAAAAAGGGATAGATATCATTTTTAGGGTTCCGTAGTCAATTAGGAACCCTTATAGTTTCGCCAAGTCTGTCTGTCTGTCTGTCCGTCCGCGGATAATCTCAGTGACTCAGTGAATATGTATATCGATCACGTCCACAAAGTGGTAAAATAAAATGATTCAAATCGATTCACGCAATCAAACGTTACCCCCGAAAATGCAATATACATAACTCTTCTAGTTTGTATAAATTAGTAACCCAATTTCCCGAGAGATGTCGGGACGGGTGTGATCGAAAGTATCATCGAATTGTTCATTATTATAAGCATATTGAGCATGGTATCTCTTAAAACACTTTTTAAGGTTGCCTATTGTGACATTTGTGACGGACGGTAAACTACGGAACCCTACACTGAGCATGGCCCGATATGCTCTTGGCCGGTTTTATTGACCTACTATTACTGCACTCAGTAACTTGTCAAACTATACTAATACCGAGATATAATGCGTTATAATATAATGAGTTGAAAAAGAAACAATGCGGAGTTGCGCCTTAGACAAAACGTGAACAAAACACGTGCCAATTTTTTTTATTATTTATCCATCCATATCCAATGGTATGAGCATAATTTTAGAGCAAATTGAAAATAAAACTGTCTATTTTTAATTACCATTGTATCTCAAAGTAAACATTATTGACCGAGCGTTAGCGAACGTCACCATTTCGGCTTTGACAAAAATGTCTTCTATCCGTCAGTTATCCTCCTCTACAGGCATTCCTCAATCGATTGCGGTATTTAATTTAATTGAACGCGAATCCTAATATTAGTAGTAGTAGTAGTAGTAGTAGAACACTTTATTGTACAAATGCAAGATAAACAAAAACTGGATAAAAAAGAAATACAAAGTTTGTACAAAGGCGAACTTATCCCTTTAAGGGATCTCTTCCAGTTAACCTTTGAGTATATTAATGCCTAATCTTAAATTTTAATTTTATATAATGTGTTATTTTAATCTTTAATTGTAATTTACATGATTTATTTGATATTCCTATTTCATTTTAAATTTATTTTTGACATGTAAAATTGTGCCATTTTATGAATAAATGAATATGAATATGAATATGATACTCTTAAAACATTGTGAGGAGGTCCTATACTTTCTTAAACAAATAGCGAAATATTATAGAAAATCTCAAAAAAGTGTAGTTAAAATTTGTACAAATAACTTATAGTCTAAGAGCTAGCGACCAAATCGGTCATGTGGCTTCAGCTGTATTGAAACTCCGTTAGCTACTTCCCTGAACAACCTTTTCTTATAATCTTCGTGCTGGCAGGCCGCGGGCGGTGGGTGCGGGTGTAGTGGGGTGGGGAAAAAAAAGAAAAAAATGTGGGCTCAGCGCCTTTAATTTTTTTTTCAAACAGTTGCTCTGTACATACTGTGCACCCAAAAAAAATATTAAATCGATCGGGTGGTGGGAAGGGATTGCTAGCGTTAATTAACAAAACAAAACCAAAGGTTGGTCTACAATGCCCTTTTAACTTATTATAGAATGCCCTCAAGGCAATGTATTACTAGCTTTATAAGCCCCTCTAGGCATTGTAGATGTAGACCAACCCAACCTTTGTTTTTGTTATTATTATATTTTATATTTTTGTATGTGGGTAATTGGTCTGACTCTATGCTATTTAACGCGGTATTTCGATACGATTCTGCTATTAATAGTAGTTTTTCTACTCCGGCACTTCTATCTGTCAATTAGATGACTGACAGCGATATTTAAAAAGAATACATTATAACGTTGTCTGTGGTATTCCATAAGAACACTGCTCCTATGGATTTTCATCCAATATATGAGCACTGTTGTATTTTTTTTTTAATTTTTATAGTGGCTCCAACATCTTCCCTATTCTGCCAGCCACGTTTCTAGATTTTGTTTTTTACGCTATTTTAGCTGTCGTAGAAAAACTAGGATATGCAACAGCTCATCATTGGTTCTTAAAACTCTCGGGTCTATTATTACAAAACGAGGCGAAGTCGAGGTTTTTAATAATAGAACCCAGGGTTCTAAGAACCAATTATGAGCTGTTGCATACTTACGCTAGTTTTAAAATAGCGTAAAAAGCAAAATCTAGAAAGTTGGCAGAATGTGGAAAATGTCGTATGCCCACTAAAGAAAAAAAAACAACATTGCTCATATATTGTATAAAAATCCATAGGAGCAGTGTTCTTATGGAATACCATAGACAACGTTATAATGCATACTTTATTTAATATCGCTGTCAGTCATCTAATTGACAGATTTTTTTAATACTACGACGGTGACAAACAAGCATACGGCCCGCCTGATGGTAAGCGGTCACCGTAGCCTATGGACGCCCGCAATACCAGGGGTGTTATATGAGCGTTCCCGACCCGAAAAGGAGGACTCGCTGTGTTGACAGCTAAACGGACCAAGGGCTTTGCTCCGTGGGTCCTCAGCTGTCAGCACAGCGAATCCTCTTGGAGCGCTGGCGACCTTACTCACCAACATACAGAAACACAATACTATGAGTAGGGTCTAGTGTTATTTAACTGCGGTTTTCTGTAAGGTGGAGGTACTTCCCCAGATGGGCTCTGCTCCAGATTTGAGCGAGACGACATTCGTTGTGCTGTGCCTTACCACACTAAACGATATGCATCCGCTGTGCCCATATTTACCTCTCTTAAAACATGACAGATAGAAGTGCTGGAGTAGAAAAAATAATTAAATGGTAGATCTTATGTGTGACACTTGTTTAAATTGCTACTGAAGTCTAGTAGTTGAGTGCTTCGTCACTGAGAAATTAAGTCCTTACGTCATTAAAATACGGTCTATAGCTTTGCGAAGAGGTTTGCATATTGCAAGTCATATTGTACCTGTCTACAGTAGTACATACAGTCGAGTTCATTAATAAGTGTGCATATTTTCACCAGTAAGTAAGTAAAGCTTCTTGGACCCGGGTATGTCCTTAAACTACATCCAACAAGTGAGGTAGGGCACAGCGAAACGTCATCTCGCTTGAATCTGGAGCAGCCTGACTGGGGAAGTACCTCCACCTTACAGAATACCGAAGCCATAATAACATCACTACTTACTTTGTAGGTATGTGGTGTTGTGTTCCTCACGGTGAGTAAGGTTTCCAGAGCTCCAATCCCCCCAACCTCCCCCTTAATGACGATGACAGCGCAGATTAATAAGCTACCCCAGGAGGGTACCAGCTGCTCTAGCGCTGGAGAATCCCTTTCTGGGCTTCCATGCTCAGGTACTGTCGTGCCTGAGCGTGGACGCCGAGAGCGCCCCGTTTCGTACTCTGGGGGGGGCAAATCCGCGCTCCGCCATCCGCCATCCTCCCGAGGCAAGAGCAAGACGGCTACGGCAGCCCCTGCCACGCTCGCTGTGGATTTCTGCAACATCAGGGGTTTGCATTCTAATCTTAATGCTGTCCATCATCACCTCGAGACAGCTAAGCCGGCCTTGCTTTTTCTGACAGAGACGCAGATATCGTCTCCAGCGGACACAAAATACCTCTCCTACCCTGGGTACGAACTAGAGCATTCCTTTCTGCCTAGGGCTGGAGTGTGTGTGTACGTTAGAGGCGATATCAGTTCTCGTCGCCTCAGCAATCTTGAAGGTAGGGACCTTTCCACCTTATGGCTACGTGTTGATTGTGATGATCATCCTCGCGTCTATTCGTGCCTCTATAGGTCCCATAGCGGTGATGCCGAAACTGACCGACTCTTGGAGCAGATTCAAACGGCTGTGGATTCAGTGCAGCAGCAGATCCCATCCGCTGAGATCATCGTTCTTGGCGATTTTAACGCCCATAATGCCGAATGGCTGGGCTCCAGCAAGACTGATCATGCGGGGAGATCTGTTCACGACTTTGCTCTGACCTACGGCTTGACACAACTGGTTACTGCGCCTACGCGAATCCCAGATGTGGAGAGCCAGGAACCTTCCCTGTTGGACCTTCTGCTGACTTCTCACCCGGTTGGCTATGATGTATCCGTTGCAGCCCCTCTCGGTTCCTCGGATCATTGCCTCATCCGGAGTACAGTGCCTCTCACGTGCCCGCCGCGTCGGCGAGTTGCTTGTAGCCGCCGTGTGTGGCACTATAAGTCAGCAGACTGGGACGGGATGCGGGTGTTCTTTGCGTCTTACCCGTGGGGGCAGGTTTGCTTCACGCCGGATGATCCTGATATCGCTGCTGACTCTGTTGCTGACGTGGTGCTTCAGGGAATGGAACTTTTCGTTCCATCCTCTGCGGTACCTGTTGGTGGCAAAACCCAGCCTTGGTTTGATCGCTCCTGCAAAAAAGCGTCTCGCCGAAAGCTGGAGTGCTACCAAGCCTGGGTAAATGCAGCGGCGGTACAGGATGTAAAGACCAGCGCTTTAAAAAAGGAGTTTAACTTTGCCTCCAGGTCCTTCAAAAGAGCCATTGCCAGAGCAAAGTCGTTGCACATTGGTAGGATTGGCGAGAAACTAGAGCGTCTCCCCTCGGGAACTCGTGCGTTCTGGTCTCTTGCCAAAGCTATCCAGGGGAATTTCTGCACGCCGTCTTTTCCACCTCTGCACACGGGAAATGATTTGTTGGCCCACGACGCAAAAGACAAAGCCGATCTACTGGGTAAGCTTTTTGCGTCCAACTCGACTTTGGATGACGGGGGACAAGCGCCGCCGACTATACCGCGGTGCGAGAGCTGTATGCCAGATGTACAGTTCCGCCAAAGCTTTGTGCGTAAGGCTCTTCGCTCCCTCGACACCCATAAGTCCAGTGGGCCTGATGGAATCCCTGCAATTGTTCTCAAGATGTGTGCTCCTGAGTTGGCGCCGGTCTTAACGCGTCTTTTTCGGCTCTCCTACTCTTCTGGCGTAGTCCCGACTTCGTGGAAGTCAGCTTTGGTGCACCCGATCCCTAAAAAAGGCGACCGCTCAAATCCATCCGACTACAGGCCGATAGCTATAACCTCCCTTTTCTCTAAGATTATGGAGTCCATCATCAATCGTCAGCTCCTCTGGTACCTAGAGGATCACCAGCTGCTGAGTGACCAACAATACGGTTTCCGTAGGGGTCGTTCGGCTGGTGATCTTTTAGTTTACCTGACACATTGCTGGGCACAGGCGATAGAGAGTAAAGGTGAGGCACTGGCAGTTAGTTTGGATGTAGCGAAGGCCTTCGATCGCGTTTGGCACAAAGCACTTCTTTCGAAACTTCCATGCTATGGGCTCCCCGGGAAATTATGCGAATGGGTCAGCAGTTTTCTAGCAGACAGAAGCATTAAGGTCCTAGTTGACGGTGAATGCTCAGACTCAATGTCTGTGAATGCTGGTGTCCCTCAAGGCTGTGTGCTATCACCCACGCTATTCCTCCTGCATATCAATGACATGTTGCAAACTAGCGGCATTCATTGTTATGCTGATGATAGTACGGGTGATGCCTCCTACACCGGCCGCGCCAATATTTCCCGGGAAAACGTCATTGAGAGCCGGAACAAACTTGTGTCCGAAATTGAGACCTCCCTAAAAGAAGTCTCAGATTGGGGTCGACTTAATTTGGTCCATTTTAACCCTACAAAGACACAGGTTTGCGCGTTCACCGCAAAAAAACTTCCGTTCGTCGCGTCACCTCGTTTTGAGAGCACTCCCCTATCTGCCACAGCCAGTATTGGAATCCTTGGCGTTGACATCTCGAGTGAAGTCCAGTTCCGCGGCCACCTAGAGGGTAAGGCCAAATTGGCCTCGAAGAAGCTCGGTGTGCTCAATAGATCGAGGCAGTATTTCACGCCGGCCCATCGCCTACAGCTTTATAAGGCGCAGGTTCGCCCGCATATGGAATACTGCTCTCATCTTTGGGCAGGGGCACCTAAGTACCAGCTTCTTCCTCTAGACCGCATCCAACGGAGAGCAGCTCGAATTGTCAACTGCCAACGTATTTCTGATCGGCTTGATCCCTTGGCGCTGCGTAGAGATGTGGCCTCACTCTGTATTTTCTATCGCATGTATTATGGGGAGTGTTCCGAGGAATTGTTCGGATTAATCCCTGCCGCTTCTTTCCGCCATCGCCCTACGCGACAATATTTCCACTCTCACCATTTAGATGGTTGGCAGTCCTCAACTGTGCGCTTTTCCCGAAACTTCCTGCCTCGCACAGCTAAACTGTGGAACGAACTGTCGCCAGCGGTGTTTCCGGACCGATACGACCTTCAAACCTTCAAGAAAAGAGCGTACTCCCACCTTAAAGGCCGGCAACGCACTTGCGACACCTCTGGTGTTGCGGGTGTCCATGGACGACGTTAATCGCTTACCATTTGCCCCCTATAGCATAAAAAAAAAAAAAAAAAAAAAGCTAAGATTTGGAGTGGCAGGTATAGCTAATACTGGTGTTGATAATTATCTTCGGGCAAAATAGCTTAGGTAGGTTTTGTTTTAATACTTCAACAAAAAAAAGTTTTAATATCAACCAAATGACAACTAATTGTTAATGAGACGTCTCAAAAAATACAAGGCATTCATGATTCCGTCGAATTTTAGTGTGGAAGAGATAGTAACTATGATTCTTATTTATGGAGATTGCATAAATAACGCTGCGGCATCTCTTTGG
This sequence comes from Lathronympha strigana, assembly GCA_949128165.1. Taxonomy (NCBI): domain Eukaryota; kingdom Metazoa; phylum Arthropoda; class Insecta; order Lepidoptera; family Tortricidae; genus Lathronympha; species Lathronympha strigana. The sequence goes on along the minus strand of OX421928.1, from coordinate 6,039,632 downwards.
TGAAGAAAAAGAGCGTGTTTAGCTGAAGTGTAGAGCCAATTTTTCCTGTGGCCAATAGTTTACAGCTTTTGTACATGTAGTCATGATTTTTATCATACAATTCAATAAAAAATGTGGATAAGGGTTCAATAAGAAAATCAACCTTTAGCCCTTAACTTTCGTTTTGTGCTTGACCCAAATGTGGCTGCGGATTGTACAAGCAGTTAATAAAATCCAAATGTAAGGCGTCGCGTTCACGAAAACCACCGCCACTTAATACAAATAACGGCTACCGGCGGACGCCACTTTGAATTACGTCGTATTTTATCGTAAGTGTGGACATAGCCTTACCTCATCTGACATTTTCATGTGTTGAACTTGACCTAGACTTGACGACCGGATGACACATGTTACAATCGTAAACAAATAACACAGGATGTTTGAGAATCATGAATTTAATACATTTTTGTTTTCGGTTAATACTAGGGTGTGATAAGTGATAACCGGTTTTTATTTGTATGAAATTGCGGTTCAACCGGTTATTTACCGGTTATCCATACAATTAAAAATCTTGCTACGCTCTAGTAAATACCCAAAAATAAAATTTTATTAACTCATGATTATTTTTTAATTAATTCATATATTCTAATAAGCGTTAGTATTTCTTATCGCATAGGGTTGGAATAAATGTTTTTAGTAAGTTTACATTACGTACTGTATATGTGGCGTTTTCAGGCTAAAGGTACCACATTGTCAGTTATCGATAAGGCTCTACTGTCATAAATAATCACGTAGAAATCAACCTTATCAACAACCGAATTTTGAATGTGGTAGTAAAAAGGAATTTTTTGGGACACTTTTTTACTATTCTATTTTATTTTCATAAATTAAAGAGCCCAAGCAAGTCCCCATCTGGAAAAAAGGAAATTCGCAATGAGTGGCGATAAATTAAAACACGACCGTAGCGAGTGTTTTAAAACGTCACGAGTTGCGAATTTCCTCTTCGCACGTGTATCGTACGACGTTTTACAGTACATATGGCCCTTTGAATATTCGACGCAGGCACGTAAAGTGCTCCTTATCGCCCTAGGGCGGTATGTGTACTGTAAACTGTGTTATTTGAAAAAGGCTCAATTATCAACCTTTTTGTTCGGAACGAGCGCAATAGAGCTCATAATATGCTTCTATTTCCTCTCAACTGCTTCTTTAATTAGGTGATGAATACCAGCTCACTGACATGGTATAATTACATACACGACATAGACATCCATATAATTATAGCTAGTTACTCAAGGATATTACACGCTATAGATGTAGCGTGTGTAGTATAGTTTGATCCCCGATTTTTATGAATTTATTTACAAATATAACTAACAAATATATACAGTAAGTGTAATTTACCTACCTACCTCTACCTATGTCATTGAGGCATTGTACTATCGCCTTCAGAATTGCATGGGCAGTTTATGAGTTAATTCATACATAAACTGCCCATGCACTTATGAACGCGTGTTTACCCAGGATGCTGGCGGCATTTCGTTGTATCGCAATGCTAATACGTTGTGCGAGGAAGCCACCAGCTCTGTTCTTTTGAATATAGTTCAATCTTTACTGCTTCAACTTAACTGTTACGTTTATTTCTACTTTTTTCTTCTAGATTGAAAGAGCTCGTTATTCTGCGTAAGAAAAACATAAAATTTACCTACGTTAATAAAAACTGGATCTCTTATAGCGAATGCACAGTAGACATCCAGGGGCGTAACAAGAGGTATCGGCGCCCGGGGCAAACACCAAATTTGCGCCCCCCCAAATATATAATTCTTTTTTTTCTTTCCTCTCCTCTACCCGAAGAGAGGAAAGAGAATAAGGTATTTTATCGAATCGAATGCCATAACCTCGCGCTGGCGTAAAGCGGCGCGCGCTTACGTACTGTGTAATAATTCCCGTTGGAACCTAACCAGTTTAACGTGACCTCGAGGTGTCTAACAAATACTACGAGGGCGACACTGAAACTTTTTAGAACTGGCTACTTGTATTGTAAGCGATATATTAAAATAGTAGATTGTACCACAGAATAAATAATAGTACAAGTATTGTACATCAAGGGCATAAAGTGACCCATTTTAGACGAGGCCATTTATAGTAGTCCAGGATAAAATGGGTACTTATGCCCGAGACATACACTCTGCTTTTCACTTCGATTGTAAAGAAAATATTAGGTTTTATATCACTTTAAATCGTTGAAAATGTAACATCCATACTCTTGCGCTTGGGTTCTCCCCGCCGCGCGCCGCCTGCAGGCGGCCGGGCGCGTGGGGAGACGAGAACCCGTAACCCGAATTTAACGCAAGAAAATTTTCTTGCAATGATTTTCTACGGGACGGCCTTGTACGGCGACTACTGAAGATAACATCAGTGTTGTGCGACGTATGATAGACGCCGACAAAAGAGCTAGTGACCTATCAGCAGATTCGGACAAGCTTAGACATTGGTATGAGTCAAGTTCACAAAATCCTTCATGAACATTTAGAGATCAGGAAGCTTTGTGCCCGGTGGATACCTCATAATTTGACAGAGGCCCAAAAACTCCATCGTGTACATTGGTGCCGAGAAATGGTTCAAAGATTTAACGGAGGTGACTCAAATGCTGTGTTCGACATACTAACGGGTGACGAAAGCTGGATTTACTGTTATGATCCTGAAACTAAAAGACAGTCTGCTGAGTGGGTGTTTCCTTTCGAGCAGTTGCCAACTAAAGTGAAGAGAGGTCGAAGCGTGGGAAAAAAGATGGTAGCCTCGTTCTTCGGAAGGACAGGTCATTACGCATTAATTTGTTTAGAGGACCGGAAAACAGTTACTGCAGAATGGTACACTAAGAATTGATTGCCACTTGTCTTGGAAAAAGTTCAGGAAAAAGGCCTCGCAGTAGGATCCTCCTTCACCACGACAACGCGGCGCCTCGCCGTACACCGCCAAGCAAACAATCGAGTATTTGGCGACGTCAGACGTGGAGTTACCGGGTCACCCGCCATATAGCCCTGACCTCGCACCCTGCGACTTTTATTAATTCCCAAAAATAAAAGAAAAACTTCCAGGAAAACGATTCATGGACGCCGAAGAAGCAGTGGCTGCGTATCAAAAGGCCGTTGAAGAGACCTCTAAGGAAGAGTGGACGAAGTGCTTTTCTCAGTTGTTTCATCGGATGCAGCGATGTATTGATGTGAAGGGACACTATTTTGAAAAGATATAATAAAAGTAATAACTTGCTAGATTGTTCAGTTTTTGATTTTCTAAGAACTTTCAGTGTCGCCCTCGAATGCACAACTGTATACTGGTTTTCTTGAGCCTCCGCTCCGTTAGCCATTGCTTGGTAAGCGATTGAGATAAAATTCATTCGCTGTCTTTGAAAAATCAACTACTTATAATTAAAAGTAACGTTAACAATGTAAATTAACTACTTGTATACCTAATGTCTCTCAATGGTTCCCAAGATACAGGCTCGGCCTAGTTTGGGGACCGCTGTTTTTCATATCATAGTGTTATCTTTTATACCAATAAATCATTTCATTTTTTTTTTAAATTTTTTTTTGTCTTCATCGGCGGGAATTTTAAATGTTTGAATTTTTTTTGCCCGTTTTGGCGCCCCCCTCTGGGCAGCGCCCGGGGCACGTGCCCCCCTTGCCCCCACCTTGTTACGCTACTGTAGACATCCTTATTACCGTCCACAATACGTTCGGCCATCCATCTGATCTCTGACGGTAATTACCTATTAATCGGCGCGGTAGAGCGATACCCAAGTACAAAATGGTTTTATTGTATTTTATGGTCACTTTACAAATTTAACTGGGTTCAAATTAAGTTTTCGTGGAACACCCCAGGGTTTTAAATCCGTGCGAGGTGGTCACTCCCACTCGGTTTCTCGGGATCCATAATGGATTTTCCCTGAGGATGACTCACTAGAACGGACCGGGACCGGGCCGGGCCGATCTTTCAGATTTTATAGAAAAAATTACGTGACCTCTGACGGCTCCGCGCTATCACGTGATTCTTTCGTTTATAGAAATTGACAGATCGTCCCGTAGCGTCCTCCTTAAAAAGGTAATTCCTAACTTCTCGTAGGTTGTTATCCGAATATGGAATAACTTGGCTGTTTTTATAATTCACTGGGACCAATTTTCTCGGTAAGTCTAAAATTATTACTAATCGCTCGCTGATAACTATAGTTTTCTCATACTTACTGATATATTCCGTGAACGAGCGACCGAACAAGCGAGCCAAGTTTTCCGAGTCTACTGGAACAATGGTCTTGAAATTTGGCAGGTCGAGATAAGTAATAAGAGGATTCATTGTTGACAGCTAGGGACCGACGGAGCAAAGCTTCCCTTTAGCTGACAACACAGCGAATCCTCATTTTTTAAAGGGTCGGCAACGCGCATGTAACACCCCGGAGTTACAGGCGTCCATATGATACGGTGACCGCTTATCATCAGGCGGGCCGTGTGCTTGTTTGTCACCGTCGTAGTATAAATAAAAGTAAATATAATTTTTAAATTCGAAATTGAGAATCGGTTCGGTTACTGAGAATACTGAGATATATCTAGGATTCGCGAATTCAAGTTCAAAGCGAACTACAAGTTGTATAGATAGTATAAGAATCAACGTAGTCGAATCATATAGTATAACGATATGGGCAGATCGATTCACGAAAGCTGGCGAGAAAAATGCAGGTGTCAAACGTCTAAAGGATTTATGTTATTAATGAATAAATAACATTTATTATCGAAATATATACAGTAAGTGTAACTTACCTGGCTACCTACCTTAAATCTAAAATAGGTCCTTGAGGCATTGTACCTAGGATGCTGGCGGCATTTCCTCGTTGTATCGCAATGCTGATTCTGACTTTGTGCGAGGAAGCCAAACTGTCATTAATTTCATAGACATTCCGCGCCAGCTTTCGGCAATCGATCTGTTTTTTTATTTCCTTCAACTTTAAGGGGAGATTATTCAGGTTCACTCGAGTTAATTTCTCTAAGAAACTAGCGTCTTAACTATTTCAGTTTTTGAGATATTCAATAAATAATTTGATTAGCTGAACCATCGTAAAAGATTTTACTAAACCATCTTCTACTAAGCTGTGTTTTGGCATGTGCTGTCATGAGTAATGTTTCATCTTTGTCATACTTAATGAACACACTCGTGTCATCGTGTGTCTCTAAAGGACCTTATAATACATTTATTTTATATGAATACCGATAAAAAGTAACTGTCGAATGTATCGGAAATTACAAGACATGGTGTATATATATACCGGGTGAGCCCTATAACAGGTGCAAAAAAATTTATACTGGGGTCCACCCGTAACGCGATCCAGTTTAGTAGTCACCCTGTATAACTAAATATTCTGTGAATATTTCAAGCGTCTACCTGTTGCCGTTATCGATATCGAGCAACAACGAGCAAAAAAGGTTGAATGAAAGTCACCTTAAACATTTATTTTCTTCTATTTTTTAGTATTTGTTGTTATAGCAACAGAAATACATCATCTGTGAAAATGTCAACTGTCTAACTATCACGGTTCATGACATACAGCCTGGTGAGAGACGAACAGATAGACGGACAGTATCCCTTTGGGTACGGAACGCTAAAAATGAAAAGTAATACCACGAAAGGTTGGCTAGTAGAGAATGCCTTATGGCATTAGGTCCGCCTTTTGTACGTCTAGTTTTTTTTGTGTAATCAAAATTAAATAAATAAATAAATAGACATCTCCAACTTTATTGGTGAAGCTCCTGAAGTTTGAGCAAGGCTCTTACCATGACATCTCAACGCGTGTTTAGGACCTAAACTAAGTTGCTGCCATTCCACTGGGCACAGTTTAGACACACCGAAGAAAACTTATTCACGTAAAACGGTAAAACTTACAAAATGTACGGCGGGGGTGATAGATGTGTTATTTCGCTAGAAACAAATGGTAATAATTAAAAACCGGCCAAGTGCGAGTCGGGCTCGCGCACAAAGGGTTCCGTAGCAGCAAATATAATAAACTTATTATGTCAATTTATACACCTGGTGAATGGAGCCTAAACTCTCCCGATATTTTGCCTTGTACTTTTATGTATGAATATTAATTTTAACTTAACCAAAATTACAGTTAAATCAACCTATCTCAAAAACTATAAGAGATACTTTGATCAAACCAAAAATCGTTGAAAGAGTTAATTAGCATGCATCACCTCTATTTTTTTTAGAATTTTATACCCCGTAGTTATAAAAATAGAGGGGGGGGGACATACTTTTTACGACTTTGAGAGCTGATATCTCAAAAACCGTTCACTTTAAGAAAAATGTTTTTTAGAAAACTTTATATCATTTTAAAAGACCTTTCCATTGATACCCCACACGGGTATGTACATCGAAAAAAAAATTTTCATCCCTCAGTTACATGTATGGGGGGCCCCACCCCCAATTCTTTTTTTTACTATTTAGTGTCATAATTTTGTAGCGGTTCATACAACACATATTCCCATCAAATTTCATCACTGTAGTACTTATAGTTTCCGAGTAAATCGGCTGTGACAGACGGACAGACGGACAGACGGACAGACGGACAGACGGACATGACGAAACTATAAGGGTTCCGTTTTTGCCATTTTGGCTACGGAACCCTAAAAATGGTCCTGACCCATTTTAAACAACTAAAAAACATAAATACATAAAAATCTTACAAGAAAAACGATTGAAACTTGTGTGTACATATTTCTGATTTGCATGAAACGATATTTTGTTGGATTTTGGTGCTTACATAATACTAGCCTCACAAATTATCAATAACGCTAAAAAAATCAGCTATTATTAATTATTTCCCATATAATCATTATTTATTTATTTATCGTATGGCTTACATTCGTTCTCTACTTAAAATTTTAAAACATTAGATTTAAGATATGCAGCAGCATCCTTGGAGAGTGTTTTTGTCTCAGCCGTTTTCATAATCATAATTTCCATACAAGCTAGGCAAGTTCAATGACTGGATTACTAGAACACCACCTGTGTATTAATTAATAGATCATTTTGTTAAATTATTTTATTACCGATTTCACAGCCAAGTTCATGCAGATAGGCTCAAAAGTTCAGAGACCTCCGACTAAGGCCGAGTGTACATACGCGTTCTCGAGTCGCACTCGAATGTCTCGGGCGAGTGTAACCATATACGATTTTAAGCTAACATGGTCATTTGAATAATAACTAATATTTGAAACAGGATGATTACCATGTATGTTTGTTTTATTGAGCACCCGATATTTCGACACTGTTGCAAGCGTCATGTTCACGGAGTAATATCGGGTGCTCAATAAAACAAACATACATGGTAATTATCCCGTTTCAAATATGAGTGTAACCATTTACAGTGTCATTCGAGACCCTTGGGCGAGAAGCTCGGACAGAAGAAACATTTAGAAATTAAAATTATTTATTAGGCTTAAAAACATTAGGTACAAGGTCGTATCACAAGAGTTACAGCTAAATCAACCAAAAGGGATGCCACTCAGCATGAGCTGTGAATCATTCTACGAGTAAGAGTGCCACGACACTGGTAGTTTCATCATCTAGTTTAGGTAAGTTAAAATATGCCTTAGACCCATATTACACTATACCGCATATGATCATATCTCTGACCATAGATCACATGCCGTCCATTTTCTTCACGTTGGAGAAAAAGGGAGGCATATAGACCCATGATAAAAGATATTTGATAATGTAATATGTACCATAAGAGTCCACATGCTCGAGCAAAAGAGAGCGGGATGATCTGATTGAAAGAGCACGCGAAAAATGACAAGGTGGATAGTAGGCGGCTAGGCGTCAAAATAAACCGCATTGTCAGATAATTGCTGTTTACAAAAAAACCTACAATTTATGTACATAAAAGCTTAAAGGACCAATAACTAATACATCATGTTAAGGAATTCAATGGTATCGACGTTCTAAAACCCAATTAAAATATAAAAAAAACTACCTATGTTTGAAACATAAAAGAATCGAAAATTATGCTTTCACGTTTAGCAGTTTGAAGGAAATATGTTAAAGTTTTATGTATAGGAACATCAGGTACCTATTTGTTATCAATATCGAGATCTAAACGGCTAAGACTTACAATTTTGAACCTATGAAACTAAGCATTTTTGCATCTTTCAAAACGAGACCTAAATACAATCACGAGACGAGAGCGGCAAGACGAGAGCTACCTGTAAATTCTCGAATGCTTATGTACACCCGGCCTAAGGTACAGATCTAAATATAACAGGTTGGACAAATAGACGAGGCCGGATTAAAAAAAATTATAAAACGATTATTAATAAAGTTTTTTTTAAGAGTATACCAGATCACCTTCAAATTTACATACTCGTATTTGGCCTGATTTTGACATAAATAAGTAAGTTGGTCTTTGACCCACTGACGAAATAACCCTAAAATCGCCGTCAATGGAACTTGCTAACAATGTAAAAAAAAAGGCGTCACATGTTTTCAACCGACTTCATAATTTCAAGAGGAGGTTCTCAATTCGTGTGAATGATTTTTTCTTTATTCTTATTTTTCATGTTTGTCATTACTGAACCGATTAAAAAAAAAATTTTTTAATTATCAGACGGGTCTAACGCGAATTCACTGATTTACCTTATTTACCGACGTTTCGACACAGGTTTCACTGGTCATGGTCGCGGCTAACTGATGTCCCAGCAAAATGTCAAAACAGTGATTTGTGTAACTAACGAAAAGTCTATGTAGAAATTTGGGGTAAACATACAATTTTAAACTACCCACAAAACATATGTTAATTATTTTCAATAGTACGACACTCACAATATCCCCGCGCACATCCGAAGATATATCCCTTGGCTGCAACTTCTGGATCACTGCCTTAAGACGTCATGGTGAGGGGGCAGTTACTTATTGAACAACCAGTCACTTTCTGTTTTAAAATTGACGTCGCACGGCACACGAAGTGAAGTCATCCTACCTGAAATTCTAGGCTAGCAATGGAGCCGTTTTGGCCTCCTTTTGCCACGAGATACATGCACTTTTTTGGTTATATCTCGATATAATTCTGTGAACGGAACTTATCAAGTTATCTTTGGTTGTAAACGCCCCTAAAAACAGTAAGTCAAAACATGAATCGTATGATTCTTATCAGCAATGTCAGGAGGACGCCAAGTTCACAAACAACTTGAAATGTAAGAAAAAAATGAGACGAAATAGCTTTCAGGGAATTGGGCCATCGACAGATAATATGGGGGTTCGTTTATTTAGAAAAACAATAAAACTACTTTGTATACACATTCGTACAATAACAAATTTAAGTATAGTACATTATTGGCGAGGGATGGAAAGTAAGGGATCGACTGGCGAGGTGGTTGGCATAGCCGAGCTCAGGCAAGCCCTGTTTCCGCCGAGGCAGATATAGTGCTTTTCTCAAACTTGCGGCGCCACCACCAGACGTTTCGCGGTTTGCACAAAAACTTGCGTTCGCTGGGACTCTACTAATTAACAGTCGGCTCAGCGATTCTAGGGTCCGTTTTGCAACTAATCCCAAGATTTGGCGTATCTGAATTTATTTACAAAAGCGACTGCCCCATCTGACTTTCCAAGTCTTCAAACCCAGGCGGTAAACTAGGTCTTGAACCCTCCTTCTGCATGCCGCGTTTATCTTTGCGTTGTATTAATATATATTTATCTTTGTTACAGTACTAGTCAGTCTGTCAGCGACGTTCGTGCTAAGTCTCATCGGCACAGTATTCTTCTGCTTCACAAATACCCTCAACAATGCTATATTATCTGTAAGTAATAACATACGTATACATAAATTGATGCCTGTATTCCCAAACGGGTAGAGGAACAGCACATTACGGGCACAAGCAACTGCTTGGGCCCGTAATTTTCATGCCGATGACAGACAAATGACGTCAAGCTTCATACATCATATTTTAGGTTATACGTTTGAAAGAATGCTGTCATTGAATAGTATCAAAACTATTACGTTCGACGTTAGAATCGAACGTTGATAGACTTTATCTGTCATTAACTCATTTCGTATTAAAACAACATGTGTGTTTATATACGTCACGAAACCGGCAAGAAAATTAGTGCTTAGTTTCAGTGCCAATATTGGCTAAAATATTTGATCCTCTATTTCTTCTGGATCCTAAGTTTCATCATAAGGATTAATAGTGAAGGTAGTCCAACTTCGAGCAATAGGTATATATGTTAAGATTTCGGGTAAACAGATGCTAGAATTAGGTATGAATTAAGGCTAAGGCTCAATTGGCAGAGCGATCTTAGGCCTTACCATGATGTCTTAACGCGATTCAGTTGACGACCTAAACTGAGTCGGTTCCATACAACTGAGCCTACACTGAACCTAAACTGGATCGCGGTAAGACATCATGGTAAGGCCCCTGACCGGTGATCAGAGATGTCGTGGGTTCGAATCCCACAAATTTTTCCATTTCTCTTTCACTAATAAAATTGTAAATTTCGTTTTGCAGACGTCTCCGCTTGATACAAAATTAATTTGGGGTAGGGCATTGTTATCCATTTTTCTTAGAACATCGATGACGTACAAGTGTTTAACACTTTCGGTAGATGTTGCTACGCGTCTCCCTAAAGCGTATAACCAAATGAAAGATATAGTGGAAACATTCGCCGGGGTCGATCGGGCGTGGATAGCTCAATTGGCAGAGCGATCTGACCGATGTTCAGAGGTCGTGGGTTCGAATCCCGCTCGAAGCGGAGAATTTTTCCATTTATCTTTCAATTATAAAATTGTAATGCTTAGGAATTTGATTCGAACGAAAATAATAAAATATTCTAAGTAGAACTACTGGGTAAAGAGACCTATACCTACGGTGTCAATTATTTTCCACAGAACATGGTCATAAGAAACAACTCTATGGCCTTCTCCCTCTGGCGGAGCCCCACCGTGCAGCCTCTGATGAAGGTCCACCTGTTTAACTACACGAACTGGGAACGAGTCCGAGCCGGATACGACAGGAAGCTGCATGTGGAAGACGTCGGCCCGTTTGTATATTCGTGAGTAACCTGTGATAATTAGGTTTGACATGTCTTAGGTTATCATCTCTTTTTTCTACTATCCTGCACCAAACTAACAGTTTCGGTTTAGCCCGATGGTTGACTGGTAGAGAATGCCTAAAGGCGTTAAGTCCGCCATTTGTACTTTAATATAATTGTGCAATAAAGTTTAAATAAATAAATAAATAATAGAATCTTCTTGGAACGCAGTCAGGGTCATTGACCTTATCAGCTGTTGACGTATCGGGACTTTAGTGACACCCAATGGATCGTCTTTTTTCTTGTGTCGTTACCGACTCACAGGCTCTAGATACATATTACCGCGTCCGCTGGTACGCACCGCCGCCAGTATTATATAATATTTCTAATTCTAACCGTAGGCAACCCTGGAGTTGAAGAGTGGGGCCAAGCGGCAATAGGCTAGACGACTTAAAAAAATATATTTCGTCCGTCTTTTAGATTATTAAAAAATATTGTACACGTGTTTTTTCTTTTGTTCGTCAAATCAAAAATTACGAAAATACAGTGCGTTCAAGTTTCGCGTAACGTCACTATTAGGTACAATTCTTACCTAGTAGTGAGGCCCTCTAGGATACGAGTCCATCTATAGCGCTTTCAGCCAAGGCATTGCATAGTACTTTTCACTATTACTGTAAGAAAATTAAAAACAAAACAATATTTAGAAGCGTGTTCACGTAGTTCGCTTCAAATCACTTTTTATAGGCGTTTTTACATTGTATGTTTTATTCATGTATGAATGAAATATTTATATTATAACTATACTTATAATATTCTTTATTTTTAAGCTATGGTCTGAATGCTTTTAATTGCATATTAAAAATTGTATGCTTAATTTTAGTTCTAAATTGTAACCTTTCTCATTGTAAGTGAATTCTGTAATTCTTTATGAGAAATAAAGTTCTTTAAACCTAAACCTAAACCTAAACCTAAAATGACTCGTGCACATCTTTAAGTTATAGGTATACATAATTTTTAATCAGTAAACACTAATTAAATTATCACACGTATGAAGGTGATGAAAAATCTATTTACACATGAATGTTAATTAAAACAACAATTATTATCTTGTTGGTGGTAATGCGATAGTGGTCACTTACCTACTGTATGACAAAAAAGGTAGATTATACTGAGGGCGCTACTGAGCTATAGCTGGCAACATTGTTGTGCATCTCATTCTGTGGCATAAGTGCGAGCAGTCATAAGTGCTTGCTGTTTGACGCTGCCTGACATACATACAGTTATAATTATATTGATACATTAAAAAAAGTATAATCTACTTTTTTGTTTTTAAATTTTAAATTTTATTTTTAATAAATTAAATACTATAAAAAAATACTATACACGGGCACCGTGTATAGTATTTTCATTGTAACCAAATCACAAACAGTAATTAAGTAATCCAATTCATAATACCTTATCCGCAACGCAGGCTTCGTCATATGTAAACAAATCAGCACGGCTTCGTCTACAACACCGTATCAAACAATATTTTCATGGTATTTAACACCTCCGTACCACACACTGACTAAACAATATAAACCGGATTTCCTTGAATAAAATCAGGTCATGTTTAAACACCTGCGGTGGTTCAGGTCAATATTAACAATGTAAATACAGTATTTATTTGTATAATTAAAACTTATTTGTGAATCCCGACGTTTAGTTCTTCTTTTACAACTTCCAACATGGCTCCAATTTTACCACAGCGACAGGTGCGACAATAGGCTAGACGACAAAAAAAATCTAATTAGTCCGTCTGTTAGATTATTCAAAAATATACGATACGTATTTTTTCTTTTGTTCGTCAAATGAAAAATGACGGAAATACAGGGCTTTAAAGTTTCGCGTGACGTCACAGCTAGGTACAATTTTATTCTTACCTACTGATGACGTCACCAGCCCCCACCATGAAACTTTGATGCTCTTCATATTCGTTTAGTTATCTTGAAAAAGGAAAAAATACGTGTCTAATTTTGGATAATCTTTCTGACGGACTAATTAAAATAATAGTTTTTCAACCTAGTCGTCATCCCTATTGTCAACATCATTATTACTGATATACCGACGGCCTATCGACCCCAGCGAACTTATAATACTTAGTGGAAACATCTGTGTTCTGTGTTCTGACCGATGTTCAGAGAGGTCCCGAGTTCGAATCCCGCTCGACGCAGGGAATTTTTCAATTTTTCTGTCAATTATAAAATTGAAAATTTCGTTATTCGACTACGTGGTATAAAAATCAAGAAAAGCCACCTCCAAATTATTCGTACATTCCGTCGCTGCAGTTGCAAATTCCGTTATGTTCTCGATTGAAAACTGAAATGACACTGATGACTTCACATACGATTTTCTTATCTTCAAATTTGACAGAGCACATTTCGGATTTAACAGACGCAGCGTCGCATTCATTTGTTTTCATTCATTTTACAGTTTCTATCGTCAGCATTTTACGATATTTCGCTTGGAGCATCTCTTTTCAGAACGGATAATTTAATAGTTTCTCCTAAACGACTTGTGTTATATACGGGATTGCGACTTTGTTTTTACATTGCTATCATTCAATTTTGAACCGTCGTGCATAGATAATATGGTATTTATTAATTAATGTTCTATTAAGTACTGCCTGACACTAATTAATGGTCTGTTGATTGGTCTGCGACAGTAGCAAACTTTGCTTGGCATAATTAAATGTTTCATAGACGGATCCTTACCATTGACGACCTAAACTGAGTCGCTTCCATACAACTGGGCCTATACCACGAAAATCGAACGATTGCCGATTTGTACCTCCATCTCTGTCACACCTGTATATTGGAGTGACAAAGAGGTTTTCCCGTCAATGCCAATTTTCGATGTTCGTGGTAGGCATGCTGAGCCTAAACTGATACGCGTTAAGACGTCATGGTAAGGCCCCAGATCATAAACGTGCAACTGAAATAAGCGCTTTTTTTTTTAAATACTACGACGGTGACAAACAGGCATACGGCCCGCCTGATGGTAAGCGGTCACCGTAGCCTATGGACGCCTGCAACTCCAGGGGTGTTACTTGCGCGTTGCCGACCCTTTAAAAACTTTAACACTCATTTTTTGAAGAACCCCATACTGTAGTCCTTTGGGAAAACAGCGGCAGGGAGCTCATTACACAGCCGGAGCGTCCGCGGGAGGAAGTACCTCTTAACTCGCACGGTACGAGATCATTTAGGCTCCAGGGTATGCGGGTGAACACCCTGCCGACTCCATTGTACAAGCGATAGAATACACATAAGGAGGCTCGATTCCATACTAAATTAGTACGAGACTGTGTACTAGCGGCCACCACACCCGTCTTTCATGCTCTGTCTAGTTGAGATGGCCTGTTGTTAACATACGACCAGACTGACCTCTTTTCTGGATACCTTTCATTCAAAAGACGTTGATTATATAATTTGAGTGATCTTCACGTCTAGACGGGCTGGGTTCAAACTGGATTCAATTGTTTAACTGGGACGCATTACATTAATCTTGTTATTCGGTGTTACAAGCTCTTAGATTTATTAAACCAACCGAGCTGCCAATGTCTGTGATTTTCTATACAAAAAAGTCTGCCGATTTATACGAGGGAGGGGCAACTCAAATGTAACCTTCTGTTACCGCAATTGTTATTCATTGAAATTAAACACTTTAGAACGGATTAATCGCGTTTATCAACACCGTGATCCTACGTTTCGAGCCCTTTACATAGAATCATAGCGTTAATAAACGCGATTAATCCGTTCTAAAGTATTTAATTTAAATGTAAAATTTCCGTCAATACAACTTTCTAACAATGTAAACAAACCGCCATATTGATCAGTAATAACCTAACTTTTATGTTTTTAATTAAATCTCCAATATTCAGTTAATTATCTTATTATGTGTTATATGTTGTATGTACCTATACCCTGTATTTTTATTTTCTTTATTTTTTTTTATTTAAAAAAGTACCCATATTATTACAATAGAAATCTATAAACGCTTAAAATTGCAGGCCGTCCCCTATCCCAATGACCTCGGCGATTTGAGCTTTCTTCCCCTCCCGCTTCCTTTCCTCACCGGTTATACAATAGGTCATAAGTCGTCAGGAAGAGCTGCTTGTACTAGGACGCAACCCTATAAACTACTAGTGCCATCTTACACGACTGGCCCCAGTCGCCCACGCAGGCATCTCGAGCCGGCGTTTTCGGAAAAATGCGTGTAATAGCTTTTTCTCGAAAAGTACAAAACCTATCCAAAAATCAGTAGATGCGTTTAAAGTAAACATAAATATATACTGCTTGTTTTAGTTTTTTGTACTTACGATGCATAATAAGGGAGTAGATACAGATTTAAGGTAGAAAAAAGGGTTTACGGTAAAAAAAAATCTCTTGATGTATTATGTTTTTCGACAATTTAGTAGAACCAAATGTAGACCAAATAATACATTATATATTTTTTTCAAGCGTTGTGCTTGGAGCTGAACAAAGCCTATTCACTTTAAAAACAGTGAAATATGCCGGGTAGCCCCTTAAACAATCACGCCAATTCGTTGCTCCGTTTTATACTAAGACGGTGACAAACAAGCATACCTACGGCCCGCCTGGTGGTAAGCGATCACCGTAGCCTATGGACGCCTGCAACTCCAGGGGTGTTAGATGCGCGTTGATGACCCTTTAAAAAAAGGAGGATTCGCTGTGTTGACAGCTAAAGGGGCAAGCTTTGCTCCTTGGGTCCCCAGCTGTCAACACAGTGAATCCTCTGGGAGCTCTAGCGATAATATTAGTACAACTTACCTATAGTATAGATTAATACGTTTATTTTTAGGTTCCCTCATAAAAATAGATAAAACTTATAGTCATCGCCAACACTGTTAAGAAATCATTTATAGTCCATAATGCAACGACATAAGGTCTACATATGACCACTAACGGAAGTTGTAATTTTTACGATACTGGCCAAATTAGATGATATCAGACAGTAATATAATGTTAATATCGACGAGGTCATAGTGGAAGGAAAACATGGTGAGGCCGGCCGGTGTCCCACTAAAGACGCGTGACAGCTGTCTCATTCGCACCCCATTATATACCGGGTGTTGCCTGTAACAGCAGCTATCGATTTAACCTTAACTAGAATTCTTAAGACTTGTTTGTAATTGTTTGCTATGCCCTTACTGGGTTCATATTGTTTAAAATATGAGTGCAATATCGTATCTTATTTTATCTTATCTCCCAAAACTAAACAATTTTTGTTCAGCGACTTTTAAAATACCGTGTGTTTTGATTTTTATTACACTTTAAAATTTGTTAGAAGACGCAATGTATTGAGAATTTTGTCATTTTCGTGCTCAAGAGACGTCAGTAAAGGATGACTTACACTAGCACGGGACGGGACGGGACGGGGCGAGGCGGGTCGGCACAGGACAGGAAAATCTGTCAATTTCTATAGAAATAATCACGTGATAGGTCGGAGCCCTCGTACGTCACGTGACGCTTTCTGTAGATATTGACATTTCCCGTCCCGCTCCGTCCCGTCCTGTTCTAGTGTGAGTCATCCTTTCGGCCTGCGCCCGCTGGCTCGTCAGATTATAGGTTGCATTCGCCCGCGACCGAAACATTCGGCCGAAAGCCCGAGAGTGTAGAGGCACCATAATATTTAACTATCGTATTTTCTCGGAAACATTCGTATTTGTCATGCTACTTCAATCGACCTCGGTACTTTTAGTACCGACACTGACTGAAATAGCAAGACACGTTTAGTCACGTTCGGCCGTTACCGTAATAATACGATGGCAAAAACATTATTGGCCATATTTTATTTCAGAAAGACAACGGTAGTTATAAGTTACATGTATTGTGAGGATAGATGGCGCTAGTAGTAATTAACAAGACTTAATCTAATTTTGATACCATACTAATACCTATGCACTGCAACTGTTTTTTAATTAGAAAACTCCCGTGAGTATCAGACATATTAAAATACTTATATCGGGTTACTCACGTCAATAAAGTCGAAAATAGCTCGACATGTTTTGGAACAGTCCGGGTCCCTTATTCATGAGTCATGCGTGTGCGTAGAGCAGCCGCGGCGGCTGCTCTACGCACACAGCGGGCAAAGCGCTCTGATCTCGACTGCTGTGTCGAGATCTGATCTGTGTCGAGATCAGAGCGCGCTTTTGGACTTTATTGACGTGAGTAACCCGATATAAGTATTTTAATACACAACAACTGTATCTATATGTTTATTATTTTTTCGATTACTTATCGTTATCAACCTACTTGCACTCCAAATGTCAATGTAACCAAGTAAAGTTGCAATACGTTGACACCTACTACGAAAGTGACGAAAGTGTTTAATTAAATCGTTTACTGTATAATTACATATACTTTGTCATTGTATGCATGCAGCAATTGCAGCATGTTAGTTTCGTAAGCATTACATTTGTGCACCCGCATTTTGTGGGTAAAACATAGTGATTAAAAATCTTAACCACCTATATTGATAATACCTAGGTTTTTAAAAATAAATGATTTTTGATGATTTTAAGAGAGGTATGGGCACAGCGGATGCATATGGTTTAGTTTGGTAGGGCACAGCACAACGAATGTCGTCTCGCTCAAATCGGGAGCAGATTCCATCTGGGGGACCCACGGACCAAAGTGTCGGCAACGCGCATGTAACACCCCTGGAGTTGCAGGCGTCCATAGGCTACGGTGACCGCTTACCACCAGGCGGGCCGTATGATTGTTTGTCACCGTACTAGTATTAAAAAAAACTGTTTCTAATTCTGATTCTAATTTGACTGCATTAGGAAGAATCAAACCTCCATCTCTTCCAAACAAATGGACTGTCAAACTTTAAACTCTTTAAAGTGTTATTTTAAACGTCAACTTCTGCAGCAGCCGAAATAAATAATTTGTTATTTAATATTCGGTGCCATTGCATTATAACTTAACTGGGTCGCCTGGATATTTGGACAACTTACTATTTGATGTCCAACCAAGTAGCAGGCCTATCACGAACATCGAAAATTGTCATTGACGAAAAACCTCAATATCACTCTAATAAGCAAGTGTAACAGATGGTGATAGGGTAAGGGTGATTCGATTTTCGTGGTACTAGGCTAGGTTGGTGACACTTGACGCAATGTTGTACTGTACTCCTTCCATACTTTTGTTATTCTTCCGAGTGATGGTTATACCTTGTTTTGTTCCATCTTGACCGAGGCGTAGCCAATCAGCGGCTTTCTTATTGTTTGTCGATACGGGGGGTCGAATTTTGACATTTAAGGATGACTCACATTAGCACCGAACGGGACGGGACGGAACGGGACGGGGCGGGACGGGACGGGACGGGACGAAACGGGACGGGACGGGGCGTGACGGGAAAATTTGTCAATTTCTATGGAAAGAATCACGTGCGTGATAGCTGAGCTAGGAGCCCTCGGATGTCACGTGAGGCTTTCTATAGAAATTGACAGATTTTCCCGTCCCGTTCCGTCCCGTCCCGTTCTAGTGTGAGTCATCTTTTAAGCGTAGGTTGTTATTAAAAAACCTTTCACCATCTATACAGGTGGCATAAACTGCCAGGGTTCGCATAACCTCACGGGTGCGTTCAGATATATTTATATTTCAAACACCGCGTACTAATTTATACCAATATTAATAAATCGTGTATCGTGTAATTAATACCAATACCAATATCAATAAAAACGTCATCTTATATTTAATACAAATCATGTTCCGAATTTCCGATACATACCTATTCTGTTCCTAATTTATATGTTTATACAAATTGTTGTACAGTTCACCATACGCACCTGACAGCATGGTGACAACCCTAGTGTTAATGTCATCTTGACATCTGCATGCTTGACAAGCTAAACTTCAAATGTAGGAAAGAGAAGCTTCTGTACTTTAGTAGGTACTATTACTTATTTTGTGGTGTCCATCCCAAATCACGCACATCTAATATCTAACAACAAAACATAGTCATATAAAAACACATCTTGCACTATATCATATTAAAATAAGGTAGTAAATCGCTTGAAAATGTATGCCACCGGCCGTATGCGAACTTCGTTCTAATTATACTGACCTTTCTTATCGTTTTTATACTATTTATAATCAAAACGGCGTAAGCTACATGAAATACGAACATACATAAGCTTATACTGAAATGAATGCAGTTTTAAAGTCACCATGTCACAGATATGAGAAATTATAAGAAATCAAGTTATGTTTGAAGACTGAGAGTTTTCTTTGTACAGTATATTAGTTCAATTCAGACCTGTTCGCCGATTTAAATAAATAAATAAATAAAATAAAATAAAATAAAATAAAATTCATTTAATTCGGATAATGGAAATCCAGAGTTGTTAGTAACTTACGAACTAATTTACTAAAGACTACTGTTATTTAAATTATTACATTAGTACCTAAACTACGATGTTGAGAGGTCCAGTGCCTAACTAGGGCACTGTCCCATCTCCATGCCACAACGGCCAGGAGACTGTGGCGGCTGTCGCGCAGCCTGCGGAGCGTCGCTTAAATGGGATTTGATTTACGTATGTAAAAATTTGATCAACGGAAAAAGTTTAAAATGAAAAGTTCTAGTGGGTTCAAACTTCAAATCATGTCGGCTCGTAATAATAGAAGGTACATTACGATTTACGATGCAAGGCCGAAAAAGAAGAAATTACCTCTTCGCAAGTACAAACCTATACGAATTGGTGTGAAAAAGTTCTTTCAGAAACATGTGAAAATGAATGAATTATGTTTGTTGCAGACAGAAAGTGGAACGCGTCAACATCAAGTTTGAGGATGACTGGCTCTCGTACCAGGAGCGGAACATATTCCGATACAGACCCGACAAAACTGAAGGGGCACAGTTCGACAAAGTCATCGTACCCAATCTACCTCTTATGGTACGTATTATACACGGTACCGCACCACACGGTACAGATAGTGTTCCGGATGCTATCGATCCTCTTTAAGGGTGACTCACACTAGAATAGGACGGGACGTGACCCAACCGGGACGATCTGTCAGTTTCTATAGAAAACGTCACGTTATCTCCGAGGGCTCGGAGCTATCACTTGATTCTTTGTATAAAATGACAGATCGTCCCATCTCGTTCTAGTGTGTCATCATTTATACCTAAAATGCTGCGCTTCATTGCTCGCTGCCAAAACTTCAATTTGGACATCTGACTCTTGGTGAACCACCATGTTTTGGCACCGCAGGTTATGACAGGCAATACATGTCAACGAGTATACGCTTCAGTGACATTGGAAGGTCGCCCTTCATTAGCTCCTTCATGGACCAGTAGGTCTTCCAGGCAGTTTTAACAAGGCCCTCAACTTCTTTGTCTTGCCGATTGCTAAAAGAGACTATCTGGCCCAAGTAGATTAACTCGTCGACATTATGTATAGTCTGCCCATCAACCTCGACCCTACGTTTCGTGCTATTAGTCATCGCCTGAGTCTTTGCAAGGTTCATATGAAGTCCAACATGAAGGCTCGCGTTATTGCTCAAGTCTGGGAGCATTAACTGAAGCCATGTGCTTGAATAGGCGAAGGGAACAGTGTCGTCAGTTACCACTTATCACTAGATAGATTTATGTATTTTAAAAATGAATTTGTTTTCGCAGGGTGTCGTATCCAAAGCGATCCAGATGAACTTGAACAACATCGTGCAGGGAACCATGAACACTGCATTGTTCTTTGCGAACCACAAGGAGGCTTTTCTCGAACTACCCGTCCACAGGTTTGTAGTTTTAAATAGCACATATGGTTTCTTATTGTTGTTGGCATATGGCCCCCCAGAGGGGCAGAGGGCCTTCACAAGCTCGCGCCATCACTTCCTATCTTCCGTGACTCTTCTAGCCTCCCTCAAGCTCAGTCCAACCGCAGGTAGCTCGCTCTCGACGGACCGCCGCAAAGAGCTTACAGGCCGTCTGCATTTCCGGAACCACGCTTCCAACCGAAAGCGATGCTTGTGTTATTCGCTTCTCCTCGAGGAATGGTATGACCTATCTATCTCCATTTCCTTGTCGCGATCTCTGTGTCAATGGGTTTCCATGGGTTCCTTATACTTAAACATATCGTCACCATAGATTCAATTAGGGTAAGGGAACACGCAAATCCCTGTCCTTTACCGTAATCGTATTCTTTTAATTTTCTGGATATCTTTTTGTTGGTTTCAGGTTCCTGTGGGGTTACGACGACACAATCATCAGCGCAGCGAAGCCCTTCCTGAGCATTCAGGGCCAGCTTAAGTTCACGAATTTCGGTCTACTTGCCACGGTGAGTAACTTAATTGTAATCGTAAATAAGTTTTTTTATCACCTTCATAAGCTTGTGAGGTTTTAGTTAATTCGAATAACGAGAAGTTAAAATCAGCTAGCAAGACTTGACTTGACCCTAACACAAACACTCATACGATGCAAATTAAATAAAAGCTAGTGAAAAAAGAACAAACTTGATTTTTTTTTAAATCTACGATTCCCTACAAAATTCTTTCCGGGGAGTCGTTGTGGTAAAATGCTTGAACCCCACGGCATCCCCCATTTAACGGCAGAGAGGGTAACGCCGGTGTGTTTGCGGCTGATCTCCCAGGGATTTCCTTATGATAAGCAGGGAGAACAGTGGGCTCCTCCCATGGGTGAACGTGGGGAACAGTGGGAGGAGAGAGTCCCACATAGTCCCCTGAATGACCTTTTCCCTAGGTATGCGTAATGCATACCTATTTCAATAAATATGTGTATTTTAAACAGAAAACTGTTGTGAGTATTAGACATATTTAAATATATTCGCGTAGAGCAGCCGCCGCCGCCGAACGTAGGTGACTCATGAATAAGGGAGACGGACTGTTCTGAAACATGTTGAGCTATTTACGACTTTATTGACGTGAGTAACCCGATAGTATTTTAATAAATATGTGTAATTTTGCAGAAAAACGGCACAGTTGACGAGCACTTCACCATCAACACAGGTGACATAGACATGGACAGAATGAACGTCATTGAAAAACTAAATGGAGAAGACCATCTGTCGCATTGGGGAAACCCGGAGTGTAAC
Organism: Lathronympha strigana; assembly: GCA_949128165.1. Lineage (NCBI taxonomy): Eukaryota > Metazoa > Arthropoda > Insecta > Lepidoptera > Tortricidae > Lathronympha > Lathronympha strigana. The sequence goes on along the minus strand of OX421928.1, from coordinate 6,017,467 downwards.
AGGTAAGAGTTAACCTCTCATCTGTGGGCAAGCCGATAAGAACTTCGGTTTTCTCACCCAACATCTGTGGCACGCTCGATTTGGGCCTCGTAAACTATGTTTATATCTATGGTGAATATAAGTACAGCGAATGAAGTATTTGCCTCGCTTTAACCTATTCAAACGTACAGCCAATGAAGCAGGACAGAAGGCCTAGTATAAAAATTGTACGACATTAACTCCTCGACCGCGTTAGCATATCGGGAGTTCAAATTATGTTTGCCGTTTATTTAAATCATCCGGTAACTTTCATATTTTAACCCCTCGATACGCTAACGCGGTCGAGGAGTTAATGTCGTACAACTTTTATACTAGGCCTTCAGGTATAGCAGTCGCCGCTCGTCGGCGGTAGAACAGCAACCTTACATCCACACTTCAGACATTACGATTCACATTAATAAAAACGATAGACTCACGAAAATAGGTATTCTCTCTCATATTGTATTCTATGTTCAGCAGTGAACGTCTTTTGACTGATAATACACACACGTTCAAAAGTGCATGGGCAATTTATGAATGAATTCATTCATAAACTGCCCATGCAATTCTGAACGCGATAGTACAATACATTACAATACAAATGCATTCATTTAATTACATTTAGTACTACATCTACATATGTAGTATGTTACAATACTTACAATTGAGTTCATGTGTAATGTAAAAGGTGCTGGATTTAAACTTGGTATAACGATGATGATGTGGATATAAGCTTGAAAATTAGTTGTAAATTATACACAGTACAGTACACATATAGGTACTGTAGTTAACTATATGTGTAGGTAACGAAGTAGTTCATAAGTTACTGGTGACCGAAGAGCTGGTGGCTTCCTCGCACAACGTATCAGCATTGCGATACAACGAGGAAATGCCGCCAGCATCCTAGGTACAATGCCTCAAGGACCCATTTTAGATTTAAGGTAGGTAGAGGTAGGTAGTTAGGTAAGTTACACTTACTGTATATATTTTGTATGTATAGGTAACGAAGTAGTTCATAAATTCAACTACCTACTTATTATATTACGCATTAAATACATAACATAACATTATCAGTGGTCATTGAGTAGATTGCGCATGACCTCTTGTGGATCGTAACTTTCTTAGTATCATGAATTATATTGGTGAATTAGGTTGAAGTTGTTTGAACTATCTAAAGCAAAATGGCAGCGTAGTACTTATTACTGATAATTACAATAAACACTTTTTACACAAAAGAAAACCGATTCAAAAATTTAAAAAAAAAATTCCGTTTTAGGGTTTCGTACCGAGAGGGTAAAACGGGAGCCTGCTTGCTATTAAGTCTCCGCTGTCCGTCTGTCCGTCTGTCAGCAGGCTGTATCTCCTAAACCGTGATAGTTAGACATTTAAAATTTTCATAGATTATGTATTTCTATTGGCGTTATAACAACAAATACTAAAAAGCAGAATAAAATAAATATTTAAGGAGGCTAAATATACAACAAACGTGTTTTTTCCGTTTTAAAAAATAATGATACGAAACCTTTCATGCGTGAGTCCGACTCACACTTGGCTGGTTTTTATATAGGGTAAGTACTTTTTAAGTTCACGCTATCAATTAATTAATTATGTTTGAAGTCGGTTCCAAACCAAATCGTTATTTGGGCATATTTTTATTTTGTTGTCCTTTTTTTTTTCGCGTCAGTATTGTTTGAAATTTGGTAGGTAGGTAGAGTTCTTTATTCTACGCTATATAGATACGTAATCCCAATGTGCGACAAAAAATTGTACTAAATTTTCCACTGAGTTACGAAAATCTCATACGATTTCGTAACTCAGTGGAAAAAATTGTGGGACATACTGGAAAATTGGGTCTATCTTGAAGAGAATAAGGAACTCTACCTACCCACCAAATTTTATTTGAATCGGACGCGAAAAAAAACGACCACAAAATAAAAATATGCCCATTTAATGCAATATCGTTTCGAAATGCACCGACTTCAAACGTATCAGTTGGAATCGCATATAAAAGGAACAATTTAGAAGTTCTATCCGTAACTATATTGTATATTTAATATGTCTCACGATTCGGTAATTAATTTTTCCCTTTCCGAACTCGGTTTTATTTTTTGTAAAAAAAAATATTTTTAAATTTTTAGTTTTTCGACATTTTTAATAGATATTATTCGGATGAGAATTGTGACCATACTTGTGACTTAAATAACTGAAGAGTTCCTTAAATTCCTCATAAAATTGAGTGCAGTTAAAAGACTATCAAGATCAAAATTCCTTGCGGAACCAAACCGCTGTCATGTTTTTTTTATTTCGTTAATTATTCGTCGACTTGCTACAAAAGTGTTAAATAATTCCCATTGTAATATCGAAAATAATGTTACACTGCTATTCCGCCAAACGTGCTATACTAACGGCACCGAGTGATGGCACTTTTGACGTTTGATTGCTCATGAAGTTCCGTAAATATTGACAGGAAAGTATAACCGTGCGTTTACATGCTCGGGCTCTCGGCCGAATGTTTCGGCCATGTTAGTACACGATGATTCGAGACAGACTGACTATATAGAGAAAACTTAAGCCAGACCAGAGACAATTTAAGTACTTTTTCAGGTAGTTTGGTTGAGTTAAAAGGTGTCTTAAATAATTTCACTTCGGGTAAAGCTATTTAAAAAGTGTCTTAAATAGTTTCAATAACCAAAGCTATTTAAAACACCGTTTAACTCACCGAAACTACCTGAAAAAGCTTAAATTGTCTATGGTCTGGCTTAAATTTTATCTATATAGTCTGTCTCGAACTCTCGAATGAGCGTGTACTAGGGTGGGCCGAATCATTCGGCCGAGAGCCCGAGCATGTAAAAGCACCATAAAGGAACAAATGTCAAACTTCAATGTTGCAGGTGCCGGCATAGTGATGTTCCGCTAGGGCTATTTATTTATCGACCGCATTTCGAATCTAGGTACCTAACCTACATGTTATTTAAAGACAAGTGACTTATTAATTACTAGCTTTCCGCTCGCGACTTCATTCGCGTATCCTACCCTATTTCATCTTCTGAAAAAGTTTTATATTTTTTGATATAAGAACCCCGATTTCTATCATTTTTTGGACTATAGATATAGCGGTATAGAGCCCGTACTTTTCATGCCGATGACGTAAAATTGACGTCAGTGTGCGTATAGGCTGGTTTTAATTTGTCAAGTTATTTAAAGACAAGTGCATTAAATACTTAATTTTATCATAGAACTTTATATTAGTATTTTATATTTATGCGTTATTTATGTAATACACTTTTTTTAAATATACTTTACTTTGAATACTAACTTATTCAACTCGCACTTGCCTGAAATTTTTACGATAATAATTTTTGAAGTGTTTTAGAACACTATAGTCATGTGTCAAAAGTGCCATCACTCGCTGCCGCAAGTGTAGATAGTCAATTAAATTAGTGCCAACCCGTTATACCTACTTGCGTATTTTTTGCATGCAATTAATGTTCCCACCCTCCCTCCCGCCGCAAAAAATAAATACGCAAATACATAGATAATATATAACACACCACCACCAATAATACAAAACTCTTTTGGATGGTGGGAACATTAATTGCATGCAAAAAATACGCAAATACTATAATAGTAATAATAGGTATAACGGGTTTTCACTAATTGACTAGCACGTTTGGCGGAATAGCAGTTACATTATTTTCGTTATTAATATGGAATTCCGCAAAGTAACGCCTTATTCAATAAATTAATTCCCATTGTGTTATTCCATTAAATAAAATGACAATAGCTGTTTGTTTACACTTAGCACTACCTTGGTTGCAACTTAGCAAAATAGTAAACAAGCTTTATCAAGGCAAAACCACGGCATTATGCTAGCGCTGTTATCATGCTTTTATCATAGTTCACAAGTTTATCATGTCGACCGAGTGGAACGTGTAAAAAACAGGCTTGGTCTTAAGTTTATCGCCTTTTAAGACACTATATGTCTTATTCATATAGCGACAAGGTCTAAAATAGCGTAGTAATGAAGTATAAACTTTGCTTTTGATATATGTAAAATTGTAGACATAATATATGGAACATTGTTTTGTAATTTTGTAGATAACTGGCGCTAGATAGTATTCGTGGTAACTAATGAGGCTTATTAAGGTTGTCTGGTAGATGGCGCTAATTAGCGATAGTTAAAAAAGTATCCGCAATCCGGGGGTAATAAAGTGTAAAGTCAAACCAAGTTATCTCTTCCAAGTAGATGAAGTGATAATTTGATAAACATTTAAAGTGCTATTTTATACGACTAACTTCTATGACATAATGAGGTCTAGGTATCTACTTAACACTTTCACAGTATATGCTATCAAAATCTCATGTGCCTAAGTCACAATCTATACCGATTATTATTGTAGTCCAAAAAAAAAAGAAATGAGTGGATCTCGGGTAAAAACGTGACGATGCGAGAGATTAAAGCAGATTTGCTAAGGGGGGATCCCCACTCGCTAGTCGCTGACCGACCGTAGTTGGGGAAAATTTTGAATTTCGAACGATGATAATAAAATGTTCGAAGTTTAACTACTGGTTAACCCTTACTTTGGCAGCGTAGGTAGGTATCTAATAATATAGTCTGACAAGCCAACGATCGCAGTAACAGTATTTAGGACAAAAAAACTATATCTATCCCTTTTTTGGGGTGATAATAGAAGTTTGACGTTTAAAATAACACTTTTGAGGCCGCTACTCACAATGGGCCATGATGGGCGATGTTAAGGAACGCAGTTATGAGTAAGAGGGGTTACGCAATAGTGCCATCTCTTACTGCTGTCCCGTATAATCACCCATGATGGTCCATTGTCAGGAACGGCCGCAAAGTTTAACAGTTCAGTTGCATGGAAGAAATATCGTGTATATATCTGGATCGGGTGAATATCGAGCAGTAGGGGCATGGGGGGATCGTGATATTGTGATCCACGATCTACAACACGATCCAGTCGGTTCTTTATCGTCAATCCAGCACGTGCGTCTGACTAGCACTGGGGTTGAAAATTACATAAAATATAAGGTGTAATAAAAAAAACCGACTCAGTCCGACTTGGACCCGCGCACGAAGTTCCTTATCATTTTCCATAAAACCGGCAATAAAATATTTATTTAAAGGATGACTCACTATTCTGTTTATAGCGGCAACAGAAATACGAGTACATCTGTCAAAATTACAACAGTCTAACTATGACGGTTGAAATTCAGCCTGGTGTCAGACAGACGGACGGACAGCGAAGTCTTAGTAATAGGGTCCAATTTTTGACCCTCTGGGTACGGAATCCTAAAAATACTGGTGATCCATTTTCCTTATTTTTTACCTTATCAAAACCCGTTACTGTTTACCCGAAAATGCTTTCGTGTGTCTGTCCATTTGTTCTCCTCTACAGGTCGCAGTTATCAACCAATATTTGTGAAATTTTGTAAACTAGTTTTGTTGCTTACATTCTTTTTGTCGATTCCGTTTCTGGAAGTTTTCAAAATGGCAGAATAGTCTAGCTGTGTATTATGATGAGTTATAGATACTATTGGTTATTTGTTCACAGCCTCGAGGCGACGGACGGCTCGATCTTCCCGCCCTCGCAACTGGACCGCAAGACCACTTTACATGTCTTCTTCCCCAACCTCTGCAGAAGACTGCCCTTCGTCTACGAAAAAGATATCGTGGTAAGTTGTATGAAGTTTGCGACTGGGCACCTTTCTAGTCGAGTCCGACATAACCATTTGGTACGAGCCAAATGGTATACCTAAATATTCCCTCCCTCGCCCAAAAAAAATAAGTTGTTTGTGGAGTCGAGTCAAGTTGAATGGATACCCCGGAGTCCGGCAATATCAACAGTTATTGTTCGCATAAAAGGATCAAACGGGTACATGGTGCGATGAACGGGTCCCGATTCCTGGTCTAGCTCCGTGTACGATTACACGGGCCGAGAACCGTGATCCGTTTATCCGAAATCCGTCGATACGAAAGGGAACCTAGGGAGTCGAGGGAGGGCGAGGGAGACGCAGGGGCAGGCGATAATCGGCCTTGAAAAATCGCGACGTAATTCTAGCATTAATGGGATGTTCTGATATGGCTCGCAAAACCAGAGATGGGTGATAATTGATAAACAACGTCACGATGAAAATATCAACGTAACTCGCCGCCTAATAGTCGTGACGGAATGTCGGGGAACGACATTACAAAGTAACGGTGGTTGCTCACAGCCTCACGAAGGTAAGCGAGGAAGGGAATAAAATAAACTAACCATTATGGATAAAAGGACACAGTGGCTCAAGAGAGAACGATGGCAGCGGATGAACTGGCGAGAAGAGGCTTAGAGACTGTGATATTACATTGACAGGTTCCTAACCCACAACACACATGAACCTATAGGTTATACTGTGGGATAAGTCCACGGTCATCCTCTACGTTTACTTCTACAATATTAATACCTAATCTTTTGACAGACCGCAGACGGAATCCAGCTCCTCCGGTACCGCATGCCTATCAACGTGTTCGACGACCACACCCACAACCCGGCCAACCAGTGCTACTGCGAGATCGACTCCGGGACGTGTCCGCCGCGGGGAGTCATCAACGTCACCGCCTGCGCTATGGGTGAGTTGTAGAAACGAAACAAGACTACTAGCGCCATCTAGTAATAACTTTGCACTTCTGGTTGCGGATCAGAGATGGCGTTGCAAGCACATAGAATCGATCGACACCGCGTATGCGGTGTAGATATCACATAGATTTACTGGCTATATACCTACGTTTGGGCATATCTGCCAATCAATGTATAGGAAATTTGTGTGGCGGATGCCCGGGGGATATGCCCACTATGGGGATTTGACGGATATCCCTAACGTATATGGCTTGTCCGCCATAGGCATGCCAATGAACATGTTCGATGACCACACCCACAACCCGGCCAACCAGTGCTACAGCAAGTTTGACTCCGGGATGTATCCGTCGCGGGTAGTTCTAGAAACGAAGGAAGAGAGTACCAGCGCCATCTAGTATGATAACAAAAGAATACAACTGCCAGCGCCATCTCACGTTTAAACTAAGAATACTGCACAGCGCCATATAGTGAACGTAAGAATGGAACGGAACGAGTGATGAGAGAGGACTACTTTAAATGATGAGAGCGTGAACGTGCGACGTTAAGAAAACAAAAATTTTTAGAGTTCAAGGCCAGTGTTTGATAATCTTGAATTTTATTTAGAGGCCTAATAGAATCCTGCGTAGTGTTTAGTGTCAGAAGTGGGATTCAAACCCACGACCACAAAAGTGGATGTAACTGATGACTTCTGGCAACAATTATGAGATTGTGCTGTTTTGATATCACGTAGATTGACTCTGGACTTGTCCACTGCGGGGAGTCATCATCATCCACGTCACCGCTTGTGTTATGGGTGAGTTCTAGAAACGAAACAAAATACTACTAGCGCCATCTAGTATGATAACTTGGCACTTCTGGTAGCAGCCCAGAGATGGCGTTGCAAATAAGTAGCATATACCTAGATAGACTCGATCAGATATTAGATCGCATTATTTAAGGATACCAAACTTATAATACTAACGGATAACAGTTTCGTGTTTTTTACTTATTTTTAAACATTACGCGCATAGTGACTAAAAATACGAGTGTTATCCGTATCCGTACCAAATTAAGTATAATATCAATATGTCTTACGATAGTTTAAATTCGGTAATACTAAACTTCTTAGAAAGACAAGAAAAGTGATAAAAATCATCAAAGATGAATTTTCCACTTTTTCTTTTTTTTCTAGGAAGTTTTGTATCGTTCGCAGACGTTCCTGCTTAGAAAATGATAGTTTTCATTAGACTGTTCTTTTACCTCCTATATATCAAAGAACCTCTTCCTCAGGAGCACCCGCCTTAGCATCTCACCCCCACTTCTACCTCGGCGACCCTGAGCTCCGTGAGAACGTGACCGGAATGAACCCCGACCCAGTACTTCACGACTCCTACGTGGACATCCACCCGACGCTCGGCATCTCGCTTCATGGCAAATCCAGGTACATATTATAAAATTTCGAGCTAACATGGTTATTTATAAATTGAAAGAGATGTCATATACTACAGAAAAAGTGACCAAGGTCCCCGGTGAGACTCTGGGAGCTGCCGCGAAAGCAGGAGGTCGCTGGTTCGTTCCCAGACCTGCTCACCGGGGACCTTGCCGACCTTGGTCACTTTTTCTGTAGTATATGACATCTCTTTCAATTTATAATTTATATATAGTAGTGTGCCTACTTAAAAACATGAATCAAAACATTTATTATAAATAATAAATGATTTCATTCATGCTTTGCAATTGTATGGTTATTTACATTATAAGTACTTACTGTTTAAAACGAGATATTTATATATTAATATACTTAAATCAGGTTTCTCACGTCTATAAAGTCGAAAATAGCTCGACATGTTTCGGGACGGTCCGCGTCCCGAATAATAATATGAATATGAATATGAGTATATTAATATGTCTAATACTCACGGTAGTTTTCTATTTAAGATATTTATATGTTTGTTTTTGTGAGCTCCCGATATTCACTATTCAGTGATCCGAAAGTTCATAAATCGAAAAGAGACTGATCCGGTAAGAAATGCACGGGTTTTGATACAATCGCCATCAATGGAACTTACAAACGATGAAAATAAAAGGCATCACATGTTTTGACACTGTTCCTCCTTATATTTTCACACTACCTCTTCAAACACCACTGAAGACGTTCACTACTGATATGGTCGTTTTATTGTTACATACAAAACGTAAGATAAATAACTTAATTGATGATTTAATTAAAAACATAAAAGTTAGGTTATTACGATCAAAAGATTTTATTCTGCATAGTTGCGGGTCACTTAACTCTGCAGCTTACCGTAGAGGCAGATGTTTTAATTTAATGCTTATTAACTTGTAAAAGTGCCCTTGAAACCTACTTCCAGATTTTTATTAATTTTGAATTTATTATAATATTTAATTATTTATCTTTCAGTATGCAAATAAATATCCAAGTGAAGAAAACTCCGATGTTCCCAGCGCTCAACTTCCTTGAGGAGGGAACGATTCTGCCCGTGGCTTGGATTGAGATGGTAATCAAACTATAGCTATTTCTGTGACAAGTGCGAAAAAGAGGTGATTGGCACGACGAGTGGCAAAAAATCGAAGGCACAGAGGCCTCACTATGACGTCTAACGCGATTCAGTTTAGGAGCTAAACTGAGTCGCTTCCATACAACTGAGCACAGAACCTAGAACCTAAACTGAACCTGGAATAGAACCTAAACTGAATCGCATTAAGACGTCATGGGGACTTACCATGACGCCATAGTGAGGCCCCTGAGCACAGTTAAGAACCTTAACTGATTCGCGTCAAGACGTCATGGTAAGGCTCCTGGGTCCATTTTAATTGACAATACATGTGTTCAATAAGTGCTCTTTCAATGCAGTCAAATCGCGCTGAAAAGCGTACTTTTACCCAGTGCTTTTTAATTTTCAGTTACAGTTGCATAAATTTAAATCTCTTTTGCAGACGGTCGAGGAGATCCCGGAAAGCCTTCGCTCCTTAATCTACCACGGAACCTTCTCGACGGCAGCCGCCCAGCTCGCCCTCACCCTTATATGCATCATTGCCTTGATCATCTCCTCCATATGCCTCGCCATCATGGTGTTCCAGCGGAGGAGACGGCCATGCATGACGTTGAAGAAAGTCGTGCTTACTGACGCCGAACTGAAGGGCTTGAAGGCTGCTTCGTGATAATTAGTTGTAATTTTTTGAGTTTTTTTACCGCTATTTGCTTGAGTTTAAAAGATACAAAGCAACACCCATCGGTAGACACCGTATTAATCTTCAAGCAACACGGATCTCGGAAGGAAGTCAAAGCGACATCTTAGGGCCTACGCTAGCTGACGCGGATTACCCGGAACGGACGCCCTTCTAATAATAAATTGTATGAACAGCGCTAAGTGAAGCGGGCCCACGGAGCGGGTGCGCCATACTAAATCCACCCGCTCCGTGCACCCGCGTCAGCTAGCGTAGGCCCTTACCGTACAGATTATTCTGTCATATTTTACACAGACGCACTTCTCACACATTACATACAAAAATAATCTGACGACACTAACACAGAACATGATTCAACTACACTAACAAATCTTGCACAGTTCGATCTATTTTTGTGTACGGACTAGTGACAACACAGACCCGCGTATGCCTATTTGAGATTGTACTTCGGCATATGGGAGACACTACTAATATGCCGACTCCTCTCAATGTGTTGCTTGAAGGTTTTCATAGATTACAACTGGCCAGTTAACACTATATCGGTTTATGATAAGATCCGTTTATAGATATCCGCCAAAGTGGTACCTATAAGCCTTTCTACTTATAGTAAATCAAAAGAATGTAAAATAATTCCATAATGATATGATAACGAATAGGACATGCATCTCATTGGCCAAATAACATAGTTGTTTTGTCTGTTTACATTCTTATCGATTGCCAAAAATACAAGGTATAGCTGTGGTCATCTTTTATTTACGCCATAGGATTGATTCTTTCGGCGTACTTTAATATGCTAATGTTGAAATTATGTTGATAAACTTTACTTTAAGCAGGATTATTACTCTTTCTCCGGCAGCATGGATTCGATTAGGTTGTTTTTAATTATATTAAATAATTAATTGGAGTAAGGAATTAATACGTAGTTACGAGGCCAGGCAATCCAGCCAAATATATACGCAGGAAATGGCATTTTTTGCAATAAGCTTTGGCTTTTAAAAGAAACAAGGATTGTCTATGATCGCTGTCAATGGAACTTCCGAACAATGTAAACAAACCGCCATATTGATCGAAATATAATAACCTAACTTTTAAGATTTTCATTAAATCTCCAAGATTAAATCTTCTGTTTTTATTTATAGAATCATCTCCCAGTGAAATAACATAGCTGCATTTCCGACAAAAATATTATTTTGCCTGATTATTTAAAATTAGATTTTAAAATTTGGAAAATAACGGTTTTAGTACTAGTATGCATATGGGTTCCTAACGTGACCATAAAAAATGAGTGACCAAATACTTATAGTGTGGTGTTATACTCTTCCGAAGTTTGCATTTAACGATTGTAAGCATGTGTTTTAGTGAATGAATGTGCGTAAGTACCTAAAAATTTAATTAATCAAATTATTTGTGATGTTTTCAAGCTAAAGGTCCACATCACATTGTCGGTTGTTTAAAAGGTTAATGTGCAAACCTTTATATCAATAGCACCTGTATTGATAGCCAACTACGTGGTACCTTTGACCTGAAAACGCCACATTAATGCTATACTATTTATTTATAGAAGTTTTGGTGGCACGAACAAAATTTAACTAGGGATTTCCATGATATTATTTTATCGATAAATTGTACTTTCTTATGACAGTAGTTATGACCATGAGATATTTACGAATTATTTATTATTACGAATATGCAACTTGCATACCTATTGCACAGTATGAAGTCCATATACTTATACGGACTTCATACTGTGCGATTACGGAAAAATAAAATGTTTACTTGTTAAAGTTGATTTTTATTTGAGTTTCACAATTCCTAACAATTATAGATAACATCGATGGGTATTCGGTAAAATTTAGCTATCAAAGCTAATGATAAAATATAAAATCGAAATAAATATTTAGTTATCACTACATTTAAAATCGAAATGAAACGAAAAAGTCCCTAAGTTAGTTGAAGTTATTGCCACAAAAACTTCTGTCTGTTTATAACATTGGATACGGTTATTGTTTTTATAAGTCTTATAGGGTGCCTTGGGGTATATTATATACGACATATTTTTAGGCGAGTCAGAACCTAAGTAGTTATTCTTTCAAGTAATGATATCATTGAAAATTTGAAAATAGCGTTTAAATACGTTTAATTCTGAAAAAAAAAATTGAAAATACCATTGTTAAGGAGTGGGTAATTTCGAAAGCAATTGGATAACTATTAATGTTTTAAGCACAAACGTCTGCGAACGATACCAAATTACTCAGAGAGAAAAAAAATGGAAAAATGCATGACCTCGGGCGGTACTCCACGGGTGTGGTCTCAGTAGCTGGAAGAGCGATGAGCTGGTATCTCAGCGAGTTCGAGTCCCGCCTGATGCCATGATTTCTCCCACATTTGCTTTCTTTCCGAGAAATCAAGTGGGATAATTTCGAAGGTCTGTAAAAATGGTATTTATGCAACAAGAGTTTATAATCCACACTTAATTTATTCTCTTAGAAATCCCGCTGATTCACGGTAAACATCACGATAAAAAAAATATGTAAAAAATAACGATTCAAACAAATACTGATTATCGACTTATACGCATTTCCAAATTTATCCCAAAGCACCCTAATTAAATCTTTTGGAGTAAGTTTTTTTTTATTTATTTAGTTTTACTTTACCATATGATTTTATGGGCATGTGGATTTTCTAATTCAAAAATTCCTAATAAGCTTTATCTAGAATTCTAGATCTTAGGAAACGGAATAGACTTCAATATTTCTCGGGAGTAGCTATGAAATAAAATAGCGAGAAATAATGAAGGTAACCCAACAAGGGCATTACACACTTTTAGTTTTTTTTAGGATTTTTACTTGGATTTTTTGCCACATTTTAAGCTTGTAAATATTACAATAATGTACTGTTAAGTACAAAATGATTTATAATCGGTGACCTACCGATTAATTTTTTTATTTTTTTTCTAACTTATCACATTTATGTACATAGCACTAACATGGAACGGAATTATGTTTTATCATACCTTATGGGTGTCTGTGTATACTGGAATTACTGGACATGGGTACCCTAAATAATATGATTAAAAAGTAACTCCGTTTTATGTAAGTGTTGTTTAAATATAATCACCATCGATTACTGAATTAGAAAAACTGGTTCCTGATAACTAATTAATTATAAATCATCGTGTATAAAGTATGTGAATGTTCATAGTTATAAAGATTAGGTTTTGGCAATAATGAATATGTGAAGTGTAAAACCGATAAATGAAAATGGAAGGGACTGCTACCTGTCCTGCTTCATTAGCACGTGTCAATAGGTTAAAGCGAGTGAAATACTTGATTCGCTGTATATTTGCCATAAAGATAAGCATAGTTTATGAGGCCCGAATCGGGTGTGCCACAGATGTGGGGTGGAAAAGTGAAGCCCTTATCAGAAGGCCTACCACGAACCACGAACGAAGTTTCACCTCGCTGACGCACTTGAGTGAGAAATCACAAGTGCGAAAGGGAGGTATACTTTCGTTCGCGGTTCGTGGTAGGCGCTCAGGCCCCACAGATGAGAGGTTATCTTACGAACATAGATATAGAATAAAAGATCTGGATAGTGCTGCAGTTGCAGCCCTTTCATATAGTCTTGATTGGACTGTGACGTTTCTTTAAGTGCCAACAGCCTAAAAAGTACAACAGTGTTGGTGGTTCTGTGTATGAATTTGACACTTAATGGTTACGTCAGTAAGCTCTTTTTCGAACGAAACATTTATCTTTTATTCTCATAAATGCAAAATTGTTCGCTAATATCATTCTGTCACATATTTTTTTACATTTTTGTTCTGCTTTGTGTATTGATTTCTTTTAATAACTCAATGGTTATGAACGAGTTTAAAAAAACGTAAAACACAATGGCGCCCTGCGTAAACGTCTACTTTTTCTGTCGCTGTATGAATTTGATTCCACTTTGTATTTAAAATAATTGTAAATTTAGAGGTTAGGGTTAATTTACAAAATGTACTATTTACTTAATTAAGATCTGATGTTAATAGAACTAAGGTAGCTCAAGATGTACATAATAAACTTAATTATTATAAAGAGGGGTTTGGCTTGCCACCATTATTAATGACGTTTTTCATTAATTCGCTTTTATCAATATACTAGCTTTTACCTACCCGCGACTTCGTCTGTGTTAGATTTTTTGGTAGTGTGATTTTATTAGCGTAAGTATAAATACCGTAAATTGCTAGTTAAATTCCGGGAACGTAAAAAATAAACAACTTACTTGCAACTACAGTAACCTCTTTTTTCTCGCTAATAATTCAGGATGTACCAAAAATGCTGGTGATCAATTTTGTAATCTGATTCAAGGAACAAATAGGAATGAAAGTTTGTTGTCAAACATTTTTTGTTTAGTTTTTCTCCTAATCACAATACGATAGTGATTGCGCCCTTAATCGGATCACCAGCATTTTTGTTACAACTGTACGTATCTTTGTGTCTACCACATAATTATCTTTCAGCGGTTGATGGATACGCTGTAAGTATATATCGTAAAAAGTACGTTAAAGTTTACATAAATTCTCTTTTAACTCATTCCGAGCCAAGCTACGGCAAGCGAAATAGGTAGTAGTCAAGGCAGAGTGTTTCTGATCACGGCTTAAAACACTATCTTACGCTCACTGAATTAACCCACGGTGTTAGGGTCCTACTGGGACGTAGGAATTAAAAGAGGACTGTATTAAAATAGGCTGGTTTATTCCGCCTTAAATACCGCTTTGAACCCGGCCAAACAGAATAAAAAATTAAAAGTCGGTAACGTCCGTTGACGGTGGAGGTGAAGCCGAGTGTCGTTCGCGCTGTTTGTGTTCGTGCTGCCCGCCGCCCGCGCGTCTCCTCCCGTGCGTAGGTTTCCAGTTTAACAGAAAGAAAAATACAACAAAATAAATAAAAACATAAAGAGTTAAGCAACAACAGGCGGTCTTATCGCTACAAAGCGATCTCTTCCAGACAACCTTAGGGTAGTAGAGATTACTTAGGAGAAACCCGTAAAGGTGGCACAAATATGTAGATGAACTGGTTGCACATCAGCACACAATATATATACCAATATACATACATAAATACGTATGATTAAAAATATACATACATAACCATAAATATACAACTACACATATCCTATAGATAAAATAGACCAACAACTTAAGGAAGTGACAGATAGTGTAGTTTAAGTTGAATCTTAAAAATGGATAGAGATTTGGCACGTTTTAAATCAACCGGCAAAGCATTCCATAACCGTATCGCTTGAAAGGTAAAGGAGTCACTATAGAATTTTGAAGAGGAAGTTGTTTGGGCAAGTAGAAGATTCTGTGAGCATCTTAGAGAGGAGAGGTAATTAAAGCGCTCTTTAAGGTAAAAAGGAGTAATGGGGTTGAAGAGTATACTATAAAGAAGAGCTAGAATATGAAAGTTGCGACGCAAGCGAATGGGTAGCCATTTGAGCTGAGAACGGTAAAACGAGACGTGGTCATATTTACGCAATCCAAATATGAACCGGATACACAGATTTTGAAGGCGTTCTAGTTTATTCAGCTGCTCTTGAGAGAGATCGAGATAGCAGATATCTGCATAATCCAAAATGGGGAGAAGAAGGGCTTGAGCTAACGCAGTCTTGGTGGCGAGCGGTAAGAAGTTACGAAGCCGTCTTACGGATCCTACAGCAGCAAACCGCCTTCTACTGACTTCGCTGATCTGAGGGACCCAGGATAAAGTACGATCCATAATTATGCCTAGGTTTTTGACATGATGTGAATAAAGAATATGGACACCGTTAAACATAATCATTGGTAGATTTTTAAAGTCAATACGCGAAATTAATTTTGAGCTGCCAAGAATTATGGTTTGAGTTTTAGATGGATTGACTTTGAGTCCATAGCGACAACTCCAATCAAAAATATTAACCAAATCATTGTTGGTGGAGCTAATTACAGATGGAAGATCGTCAAGCCCGCCCTGGGAGTAAATTTGGAGGTCACCAACATAATTACGTCGCTTCATTAGGTAAGTATACTAAGTATATGTCTTATCCTAGGACAAAACGTAAGGTAAAAAAAGTCCAATGCAGGCTTAACGGCTCGACGTCTTGAGGCGAAACATGGATTATAGGTCGGTTTGCTTACGAAATTTGTTTCATAAACGCGGCTGGTAAATCAAGTAATATTTACTTATAATAAATATGGGTTTGAAGACACGGAGCGTTCTTAAAATCAGCCCTTTACCAGCTGGTAAAGGGCTGATGGCTGTGAAAAAAAAAATTGGTTAAAACGCGTACCAGGTAGCTACCTGGTACGCGTTTTAACCAATATTTTTTTTTCTTTGATAGAAAGAGATCAGAGTAATTCTAAAAATCTACCTAGGAACTTCCTAGAAGAAATATTACCATCTAAATTTGAATAAAACTCCACATTTTATATAAATATTTACATTTTATTTCCGCACATCCCTCATCGCCACATAAAATTTTAAAACATTATTGCTACATTTGAAAAATAACTCCAAAAAATGCTATGTCCTAAAAAAAATTGTAGGAATATAGCAAGTAAATTCCTTTTAAAATATTCGAGCTTACTACAAATACTAACATTATCGAATTCAAAACGACAAAAAAGCTACCGACGGATATATACGTCATTGGCTTTTAACCCCACGGAACATATTTTTTAATTTCTAAAGACATACGCCAAAAATATATCTTCAAATGTAGCAATAACTCAATTTTGGACCGCAAAACTAAACATTCATATATACAATCAGTCATATTACAAAATCTTAAAATTTATTTTTAAGGAAGTCATCGTTCCGATAAACACTTAATATAAAGCGGTTTTCACATCGAATGCGCGTACGCAAGACGCTCAAATGTGCGAGCAGGAGGCAGCTATCTGTATATGTCTCGCTCGCGCACCGGAGCGGCGTCCGGATCCGCATCCATTTCCGGATCAACGCGTAATGTGCACTTGTGTCTAATAAGGAGACCATCTTTACCCTTTCTACGCCATAGATAATACAGTAATTTTAACCAAAGCCATATTTTGAGAGATTGTTTTGCTGACACTGGAAAAACCTTTAACCCTTACGCCAGACGGCAAAAGAATATGGGCATTTTCAGAGAAAAGTACACCATTTTAACGAAAATGCGTCCTCGATTTTACATACAAAAAAAATACCGGTTTTGTAACGGCCCATACAAAATGTATGAAAAAATGTGTTACGAAACTGACCAAAAAAATGGGACACTCTTTTTATTTTTTTTAATCTATAGTACTCGTGATTCTCATTCTCATTTTTTCATACGTTTTGTATGGGCCGTTGCAAAACTGACAAAAAAATGTTGTATGGAAAATCGAGGTCCCATTTTCATTAAAATGTTGCGCTTTATTCTGAAAATGCCCACGTATACGCCTTAATGAACACTCGATAAAGTTAAATTCAACTTCAGTTTTGACACTTCGGTGTTTTGTATGAAACCGTTTGCATTTAACATGGCGTCGAAAAGATTAAGAATGTCAATATCGGAACTGTTTTCGTCCCTTCAGTTTGGTTTTACAATTCCAAGATCACATGTGCACATATTAGAGAATGCATACTAATATTGTTATTACATTTATTATGCGCAAAAAGTATGGACTATCAAAAATTGATATTTTCTGTTGCCTTGCAAATTTTGCTGGATTTTTATATTTTTTACATAACATTAGTACACATTCTCGAAATAAAGATAATCATTTAAATCTATATAACAGACACTCCCTTATATTTGGCATATCTATAGTACAAAATATACAAGTTTCAGGTGGCTACGCACTTTGTTTCTATGTTAAATAAGATATTGATAGTTTTAAGCGCACAAGACAAATACACAAATTATTATATATACCGTTTTAGACGAGTTTATTTCACTTAATGATTTGTTTCAATATAAATTAGTTTTTCTTTTACTGCTATAAATTGAACAAAAATCATAAAATAATTAAATAAATAAAGAAATCTCGGTAAATCATACAGAATGATTTTGTTATGCCTTACTGTACTCTAGTGGATGAATAATTATATTTGCCATACGGAATAAGTTTTCGTATGAGGAAAACTGTGAAAATGTATTAGAAATCCTAACAAAAACGCACATGTTTCTGTATTCGCGCAAATTAATGAGCATGATATTCCACATTCGTATATTTCAAAATTCGTAAAAAACATAAATATTTGCAAAAACTTTAGTATGAAAATTGGCTTGCATAAATCCACCTTAAACATAACATAACAAAATCACTCTGTATTACAATAAGACAAGAGATCATTTAATAAAAATAAAAATTAGTATGTTTGCATAAGATTTCAACAACATTTTAATTTTCATTAGTTTTTTTTAATAATTTTTAGTGTATAGCCAACCTTTTTATTATCAAGCGTAATTTCAGGCAGTTCATTATTTTAACTCCTAAAGGAATCATTTATATAAAAATATGTCTTGAAAATGAAGATCAGTACAGATTTTTTTTTCTTTTTTACGATTTCAAAAACAAAAGGAGGTTCGCAATTCGTCGGAATCTCTTTTTTATGAAACAGTAAGTATGTTCTGTATTTTTATTTAAAAACATATTTTTATATAAAATAACCTATTAAAAATAGAAAAATTAAGACGAAAACTATAATGTTATTATGAAAATCACGAGGTCCTTAAATCGATTGAAAAATACAAGTATTTAAATAAAATAAAATGTTAACTTAGCATAAGAAGTTAATCAATATTACAAATTATAGTAAGTAATTGATTAAAGACAAATTTATTTCTATATTTTATTTAAGGAGGACCTCGATAGAATTAAAAAACAGAATACTCTTAGAAAAGTTAGAAAAGAATAGAAAGAAGACCAATCTGATTATGAATGTATATCTTATACATACTTCGTTTTGTTTAAATGGAAAAAAATCGTGCTAGTGTTGTCGAGCGATTTCTAAGAAAGCTTTTTTAAAAATGGCATACTTGTCTTATTTTCTTCACTGTTTCATTAATAATGAAAAAAAAAAACCAGAGTTTACTGAGATCATTGAAGAAACATAAACGAATTCAACCATTATTTTCCAAATCCTAAACAAAACGATTTATAGTGAAATCATCATATTAATCTAATCAATGAAGGTAGCACCAATAATAAATAAATAATGTTAAAATTTGAATTTACTTTCCAAATATTTAAGAGACACATTGAGATTAAATGATGATTATCAATAAGATAATTTACTAGCTGGCATTGGGTTAAATGAAAAAATAGGTTAATTTATTAAATCGCCAATATTTACACGAAAATCGTTTTATATTCGAGCAACAATGTACACATTGGAAAGTGAATAAAATTGCCGTCAATGGAACTTGCTAACGATGTAAACAAAAGGCAACACATGTTTTGTCACTGTTTCTCCTTGTATTTTTACACTACCTCATCAAACAGCACTGAAACGGTCGTATTATCGTAACATACAAAACATAAGATAAATAAGTTAATCTTGGAGATTTCATTAAAAACTTAAAAGTGAGATTATTAAGATTTTAACGGCCTCCTAGCCTAGTCGGTAGTGCTTACGAAGCAGGAGGTCCCGGGTTCGAATCCTGGTCAGGGCATTTATTTGTGTGTTTATTACGAGTATTTGTTCCTGATTTGTGGATGTTTTCTATGTATTTAAGTATTTGTATGTATCTATCTATTATATATATTGTCGTCTAGTAGTAGTAGTAAGCGTTTTCATCTATGTCAGATGTTTAAAGCACCATCTCGAGAACGACACTTATCGTCTAGTAGGTACCCACAAAACAAGCCTTATTGAGCTTACCGTGAGACTAGGTCGATTTGTGTAAGATTGTCCCATAATATTTATTTTATTTTAATATGGCGGTTTGTTAACATTATTTGCAAGTTGGATTGACGGCCATTTTACGAAGGAATATGCTGTGACGCCAGGTGATCGCAATCATTTAAGCGAATACAAACTTTATGGAGTCCCGGTAAGTCCATATTGTATTAGCGAAACTATCGGTTGTAGGCGTCCTTGGCAAACCTTTCGAAAGACGGCCACAACTGTGGCAGTCAAAGAGTATTCTCAGTAAATATTTACGTTATAAAATTAACCAGTTTCCGAATTTACCCCAATGCACAATAAATATGGAAAAATATTAGACTGTAAGGCTGTAGTACTGCACACAGAAATATAATGTTAATCTATATGAAACTGCAAACTTTGGTTTAAATTGTTTAAATCCAATGTTTTTGACTTTATAAAACTAAGTAATTGTAGTGTAAAAACTCTTTTCATAGTCTATATATGCTATTAGTTTTTCTTATATCACACTTGCAAAGAATTGCAATTTTTATGACGGCTTCTCTGGGGCCCAAGTCTCTAAACCTTCAATTTGCTAGCATGTGTCATTCTCAGTTAAATGGCACCATAAAGTGTCATTGGCATGGATATGCATTGTAAATAATTCTCATTGACAACTGAGAGAGAATCATTTATCTGATAATGTCACATCCTGGTAATGTAGTTTGGATTGTGCAAAGTTGACATGGTTCAGAAATAAATGGTAAGTATCATTAACTTAATATTTTTTTATTCTTGCACGTACGTAGATAAATTACTGTTTAAATAACCTTTTTTTTCATATCTCTTGGTTTCCAAAAACATAGCTTACTAGCTTTTGCTCGCGGCTGCGCTGGCGTTAGAAAGAGATAAAAAGTTCTCTCTAAAAATCACGTAAATTCGTCACTCCGTTTTGCCGTGAAAGACGGACAAACAAACAGACACACACATTTTCCCATTAATATTAGTATGGATGTTAAAACAAGAATACTTATGCCGTTGTAAGAAATTACACATGGCCAATTGACAGTGCATGCAGTGTTTGTTAAATTACTGTCTTGATTTGCTATCGTAAACTGCATACGCTTACTAACGAACCTGCCTGAGTGCAACAGGCGGTTCGCCCCAATCGCCCCCCTAACCTCCCTATGCTGTCTTTTCATGGACAGCAAAAGGTTTGGACCAAAGGGAACCAGCAGCCACATCATCTAAATTTTTTACCATCCCATGACAATGACAACTATACAAAATCCCAAAACTTCATGCTAAATTTCACTATCCTTAGAGACTCCAACTGAATCCTAACGCCCCTCACTATTTTCAACATTTCACTACCACTTTTCACTTCGTTCCATTTCACTATCACTTCCTAATTCACGGCCAACAACACTGCCAGTGTTTCTCGTTCCGTCACTTTCAAAGTCCCGCACACACAACACTGCCAGTGTTTCTCGTTCCGTCACTTTCAAAGTCCCGCACCACACAACACTGCCAGTGTTTCTTGTTCCGTCACTTTCAAAGTCCCGCACACACAACACTGCCAGTGTTTCTCGTTCCGTCACTTTCAAAGTCACGCACCACACAACACTGCCAGTGTTTCTCGTTCCGTCACTTTCAAAGTCCCGCACCACACAACACTGCCAGTGTTTCTCGTTCCGTCACTTTCAAAGTCCCGCACCACACAACACTGCCAGTGTTTCTCGTTCCGTCACTTTCAAAGTCCCGCACCACACAACACTGCCAGTGTTTCTCGTTCCGTTTCACTCGTGCGTGTAGAAGATGAGTTGATGGTTGGAGTCGTCGGGCGACATCTCGAGTTGGACGAACTGCGGCGTCGTGCGCGCCGACTCGTAGGAACCGCCGCCGTTGCGAGAGAGGGAGTTTCTTGACCTGTTGGTGGAAATAAAAATCATATTAGTACATTCTTTAAAGGAAGTGTCAATTTTAACACTCAGATCCCATGGTTTGAAAATCTCTCAGTCGGAAACACATTGTAACACTCTTTAGACTCCGTTCTGGGCACATTCCATCCAATAAGTTTAAATACCTTATGAAAATATCAGATTCCCCCAATTGCCCTGAGTGTAACAAGTTAGATGATGTCCAGCATGTATTGATGGAATGTGTTCGGAAAGAAGCGCTGCGCCTAAATATACCATATTGGGATTGTGTAAATGTAGGGAGTTGCAACAGTTTCCTGGCAGCTCCATTGTCTGAAGAGGCCAGGATGCTGTGCAATCTATATCTTAATGTAATGTAATTATAGCTTTTATCTATACAGTAATAATGTATAAATTGATCTCAATTACGGGGGTGACATTGTCATTGTGTGACAAAACCCCTTTCTAATTATATTTAATAAAGATTTAAAAAAAAAACACGTTCGACTCCCGCACCGTTTTACTGAGCTCTTAAGCTGGGTCACAAACATGGTCACAAATACGCGCCAACTGGCATAGTTGATAGGTAAATTAGAAAATGACACAGATGTGTGTCATCGGCACTGTAAGGGTCGGCGCCGGTGACTCAGCGTCTGTGATCAATAAATTCTTACTCCTATGCCAGTGACACATATGTGTGATTTTATTTTTTGAAATTAGGCAGGCTTAAGATAGGACTAAAGTTACTTAGACACCGTGAAAAAACACATATAGTATCATTTTTATGCACTATACCGACGGTTGGCAAAAGGCGGTTCGCGAGCCTCCTATTCTATATAACGTGTATGTTAATGTCACTATTAACAAAGTCCGGCCCGCGTCAAGTCACTATAACAAAGTGGGGCCCGCGTCATTGAAATTGATGAAGATATAGAGCATCAAAGTCCCGAGCTGGGGGCTGGTGACGTCACTACTAGGTAAAAATTGTACCCAATAGTGACATCACGCGAAACTTGAACGCACTGTATTTCCGTCGTTTTTCATTTGACGGACAAAAGAAAAAATACGTGTACATTATATTTTGATAATCTAAAAGACGGACTTAGGCTGGATTTGACCGAACTATTTAACCAAGAGTAACGCTTACTCTTGGATACTAATGTCAAAATCCCATAGTAATTTGACGTTACTATCTGAGAGTAAGCTTTATTCTCGGAATAAAAATTTGGTAAACGCAGCCTAAATAGATTTTTTTAGTCTTCTAGCCTAATGTCGGCTATGCACGACGGGCATAGCCGATAGTAGGACATATAATTAGTAGACTATACTCACTTGGCTTTCGCGTGTGTTAGTATGTGTGACTTGAGGTTGGTGCTCTGCGCAAATTTCTTGTTACAGCCGTCGAACGGGCACACGTACGGCCGGTCCCCAGTGTGGATTCTTACATGTGTTCTGTAAGCATATCAAGGAATACAAATGTAAAACATGAATTAAATCATTTATTAATAGGCTAGACGACTGAAAAAATCTATTTAGTCCGTCTTTTAGATTGTAAAAAAATATTGTACACGTATTTTTTCTTTTGTTCATCAAATCAAAATAGACAAAAATACAGTGCGTTCAAGTATCGCGTAATGTCCCTACTAGGTACAATTCTTACCTAGGAGTGACGTCACAAGCCCCCACCCCGGAACTTTGATGCTCTTTATCTTCGTCAATTTTAGTTAAATTGAAAAAGAAAAAAATACGTGTCTAATAATTTTAGATAATCTAACTGACGGACTAATTAGAATAATAGGTTTTTAACGTTGTCGTCATCCCTACTATAATAAATGTTTTGATTGACTCAAACTTTAACAAAAAGTAAATATTAACGAACTTACCTTAAATTAAAATCGAGTGAAAACCTCTTCCCGCACCCCTCGAAGGTACACTGGAATGGCTTTTCCCCAGTGTGGACCAGCTGGTGCCTTTTTAGTTTTGAACTTTCTACAAATGCTTTACCTGCAACAAAATAATATAAAAAATATAGTATAGTTCTTCATTAACTTACCTTAAGAGTCGACATGCTCAAGCAAAAGAGAGCGGGATAGATATAATGGGAGCTACCGTATTGTCGCTCACCAGGCGGCGCCACGCATGCGTGGGTCCTGTGTCAGTATGAGAGAACTGTCAAAGTGACGTTTGAAATGTTCCCGCGGGACCCACGTTCCACTAGCGCCCCTAGCGGAAAATCGACTCGCGGTAATCCTCATTGCAAGAGCAAGCGTTAAATGAAATGGCTATAATACGGGAGCGTAAAAATAAACCGCGTAATCAGATAATTGCTGTTTACAACTAAACTACAATTTTTGTAGATAAAATCTTTCGGATTTAAAAAAGAATAATAATAATAATATAAAGTCAATTCATTCGTGCCAGCTCTCGTGAATCGACCTATATATAAGTAAGGTCCAACCGAGATCTCGGTCTCGGCAGTCTCGGCCAAAATTCGAGCCTAGATCTCGGTCTCGACTCTCGGCAAAAAAGGGCCGAGATTCTCGGTCTTAGCCGAACCTTCCATCTTGACACTTTTTGCTATTTTGGCGGGTATTTAAAGCAATTATAGTGTACCGTGTTATCATACGTATAATGTATAATGCAAATTATAACTTTTTTTGTCAAGCTTTGACTTTAAATGTTGTGTTTTAGTGACGGTTTAATAACAACAGTTTAATTCTTGACTATTACATGTTTTTTGTGGAAAATGCGCGTTTTTCGTATATATTACAAATATCGGTCTCGGCCGAGAATTCAATTTAATCTCGGTCTCGGCCAACAAGAGACAAGAAAAGTCTCGGTCGGACCTTATACTAATATTTAAGTTATTTAACCATTTAATTTTACATATTTAAGTGAATTTTATAGCCCTGACAATGTATGATTATTAATGAATAAATGATATGATATGATATGATATAAGTAACGTACCACACTCCGCGCACACGTGAACCCTGGGTCCGTGCGTGTGCAAATGCTTTCTCATCGCCGAGTTGTCTCTGAACATCTTCGTGCAGCCTTTATGTGGACACGCTGAAATAAAATAATACGAGTTTATGCAGTGATATAATAAGGGTAAGAAACTGTTGAGGATCGTTACAAAACAAAACGAAGTCGATTAGAGCCGCTATAAATAATAAATAAATATATATTGTAGGACAATCTTACACAAATCGACCTAGTCCCACGTTAGCTCAATAAGGCTTGTGATGTGGGTACTAGACGACAATATATATAATAGACAGATACATACAAATACTTGCAGACATAGAAGACAGCCATAACTCAGGAACAAACATTCGTGATGAACACACAAATAAATGCCCTGACCAGGATTCGATCCCGGGACCACCTGCTTCATAGGCAGGGTCACTACCAACTAGGCTAGGAGAACGTTCATAAGCTTTAAAAACCAATTATGAGGTGTTGCATACACTAGTTTTTCTTCAATAGTTAAACTAGCGAAAATAGCAAAATCTCTAAAGGTGGCAGAATGTGGAAGATGTCGTATGCACACTATAGAAATTAAAAAATATTAACACAGTGCTAATATATTGTATGAAAATCCATAGGAGCATCCTTTAGCGGTGGTCTTGTGGAATACCATAGACAATGTTACAATGCGTACTTTTTAAATATCGCTTTCAGTCATCTAATTGACAGGGAAAATGATGGAGTAGAAAAAAAAACATTTTAATATATCCGAACATTCCCAGTGACTTTGTTATGCCAGGTTTGAGGTAAGGTAGAAGTACTACTAGTGCTCGACGCTGCACTAGTATTCGACATGGGCACTTAATGTCAAAGCGACAAGGTTTAAATTCGATTATCGAAAAATCTTCGTTGTTCAAATGTAGCCTATATGAATTTGACATAAAGTGCCCATGTCGAATACTAGTGCAGAGTCGAGCACTAGTACTTCTACCTTACTCTCCGCGCGAAATCGAATCAACTGTCTTTTGTCTTGTGTCCGCACAACTCACATTATCAACGGGTTGCCCCCACAACCCGCGCGCGGCGAGCACGCCGCCGCCAGTATTATATGTTTCTAATCGTAGGCAACCCTAGCGTTGTGCGGGGGTGAAATGGCCGATCGTCAATTGTTTTTGAGTAGTATTCATAACGGTTTGTATTCATTTCTTTTATGATAGATATGGGCATTTTCAGAACAAAATGCACCATTAAAAAAAATGGGTTCTCGATATTCCATACAAAAAAATGTACACAAATGTACAGTTTCGTAACGGCCCATACAAAATGTATGAAAGTATGCGTTACGAAACACTCCAAAAAAAAGGACACTCTATTTATTTATTTTAATCAATAGTACTCGTGATTCTGGTTATAAAAAACGCCAAAATCCCTATATTTTCAAAAATAAAGATACGGTACACTTTTTTGGAACATGCCCATATCCGTCACAAGCCGTTTGTACTTTAAATGTAAAGGTCAAGGTCATTGTTTCAACTGCAAAAATTTGACAGTGGCCTTCCAAGGGGTTAATAACTATTATAATCAGTACTTATGTGTGTGTGGTTTACCTATAGTTCTATCCGATGACTCAGGCGATGGTTTCTTTAGCCTAATCTTGTGTCCCGGTCGCGCGAACTCTGCCAACTGCTTCGGGTCTGACAAATCTAAACCTGAATTTAAAAAATATAGAATTATCAATTAGTTAATTTTTATTATATCACGTTACTATGGATTATGAGCCCATAAAATCAGTAATGGAAGCTATATCATCTATTTACAGAAGGGATTCAAACACAAGGATTTTTTTGTTGTTTAGAAATACTGGTACTAGAAGGTGTGGACGTGACGAAAACCCATTATGAAACCAAAATTGTGATGATTCGTTCAAAAATCAGGCTTTTTAGGGTTTCGAGGTCAACTCCGTCTGTCCGTCCGTCCGTCCGTCCGTGACTAAGCTCAGTGACCGTTAGTACTAGAAAGCTGTAATTTGGTATGAATATGGGTTACAATCAAGGCCGTCAATGGAACTACCTAACAATGTTAACAAAAGGCGTCACATGTTTTGTCACCGTTTCTCCTTGTATTTTCACACTACCTCATCAAACACCACTGAAACCATTCACTCCTAAAACGGTCGTATAATCATAACATACAAAATATAAGATAAATAAGTTAATCTTGGAGATTTAATTAAAAATATAAAAGTTAGGTTATTGCGATCAATATAGCGGTTTGTTTACATTATTAGGAAGTTCCATTGACACCGATTTTAGCCAACTATATCTTGTCACTAGTCGCCATGTTACAGTATCCTGTGTCACTTAAAATCACGGTATTATGCCATTCAAATTACCAAAACATGATTTTTGTGGTTCGTTTATTCCCTTCCCATGATGGGCCATCTACCAACCATGTCAGTAGAACATACTACAACGTTTCGTCTACTGTACTGCATTTGTCCCCTGGCTGACGGAACAGAGTAACAACAAGAAATAGTTTATTCACTATTTAAATTACCTGGCCTTAAGATAATTATAAATAAATATTATATTACATTCTTACACAAACTGAAGTCCCGCAATACGCTCTAGAAGGCTTGTGTTACGCGTACTCAGACAACGATATATATAATATACAAATACACAAATACATAGAAAACATCCATGACTCAGGAACAAATATCTGTGATCATCACTCAAATAAATGCCCTTACCGGGATTCGAACCCAGGACCTTCGGCAGGGTCACTACCAACTAACGGGTTACTCACGTCTATAAAGTCGAAAATAGCTCAGTGTGCGCAGAGCAATCGCGAAACATGTCAAGCTATTTTCGACTCTATAGACGTGCGTAACCCGATATAAATATATTAATATGTCCAATACTTATGGGAGTTTTCTATTAAAATACCTGGCATAGTTTCGTTTCCTAGGTTCAATTTCTTGCCGGTCATGTACTCCGTGTAGTCGGGATCGGGCTCGGGGTTTGAACCGTCATCTGTAAAGGACAAAATGGGGTTTAAGATGGTAAGTTCACAATAACGAATCGTTATATATATGTTAAGGGGCTTAATAGTTATAATCAAAGCAGAACGTTACTGAAAGTAAAACATCCACACATATTAAACTACTTATATCGTGCCTCGTCGTCGGGTGTCGGGTGTGCGTAGAGCAGCCGCCGCGGCCAGACTGCCTTCAACTGCAACTTCAGCACTTTTATGGTATCATTTTTCGGCTGATTGGGTATCCTGTTATTTTAATCTATGTTTGCAAAGTTTAAATAAATATATTGTACATTACATAATTGGAGATCGGCCTCTCTCATGCGCCATGTGAGGGGGAGGCACCAAGTGCTTCAGCCAGTCGTTATTAGGTTATAGATCCATAAGTTAACCCGTTTTGTTTTTTAAAGTTTTAAACTTTTTTTGCTATTTACATACTAACACAATGGGAGCTACCGTATTGTCGCTCACCAGGCGGCGCCACTCATGCGTGGCTCCTGTGTCAGTATGAGAGAATTGTCAAAGTGACGTTTGAAATGTTCCCGCAGGACCCACGTTCCACTAGCGCCCCTAGCGGAAAATCGACTCGCGGTAATCCCCATTGTATGGACCATAAAATTCTGAAATGTTTTTTAATTACCATCGTCCTCCCCAGTAGCCCACATGGTGACACTGAACTCGCCCTCCATGGTCTTGATCTGCACCTGCTTCTGCTCCCAGCGGCGCGCCGTGCCCCGGGCTCCGCTGACGCCCTCCATAAGGCCCATGGGGACTTCGCCTGTAAACGTACAAATGATAAATATCTTTTCATCACACCTGCTCGTAAATGGTGATATTATATGCAAGCATACTTACACTTAAAGAGCTGTATTATTCCCATGGTTTTAAAGGATTCTCATACTACTTTACCGCCCGCGTGGAGCTCGCGGAGCACCCGCCCCGCACGCGCTCGCAGCACGCAGTCACTCCGGAGTACTGTGGACTGTGCAACTACACTACCGCTTATCATTATTGTTTCTTTACCTGTATAGAGTTTATTTATTTCCTCGCAAATGTGATGAAAAACATTGTGTGTACCACGGGCAGTAAGGGGATTACTAACTCGGGTCATTTAAAGCCCTCCGCCTACGGCGTCGGGCTTCAATAGACCCTCGTAAGTAATGCCCTTCTTACCGCCCTAGATGCACAATGTACTATTATTTTTCAATTTAGGGACATTATAATGCACTTATGAACGTCAAAAAAAAATACTCTTGTTTTTGTGGTTGCTGAGAATTTGCCTTTGCATATTCCTTAGAGAGACACACTTTCAACATTAAAAAAATTATACTAGACCTTCAGGTACACACGTGAAACTTTTTTTATGCCACACCTGGCCATAAAGTGCCTTTTTCCGCACGCTACGCGTACTGAAAAAGCCGATTTCTGCCCAGGTGTAGTCATAAAATGATGTACCTAACACGTGAGGTAATAAATAAAGCCCTTGATCGCATATTTACGTCCCTCGCTTGCAGCTCGGGTCGCAAACATCTGCGATCTCGGCCTTTCTTTGTTTTACCGCACTAGTTAGGTAATGTACTATTTCTAGTAGTAGTAGAAAAAAAATCATCATTACTCACCAATAGGCATTAGATGATGAACACTGTTCGTGTTGTTATTAGCTTTGACGACGGGCCGGCCGCGAGGTCTGAAATTTTAGAAAACATTGAGATATAATATAACATTTTCGATAAATATACAGACACGATAGGATATTTTTGCCTTATTGTTGCTCACCAGGCGGCGCCACTCATGCGTGGGGCTTGTGCCTATATGAAGGATAGGCAACTAGTCATATCAATTTTTTTTTTCCATCTGCAATCGGTTTTTTAGCCATAATCAGATTGTCTGGTTTCGTTTTTTTTTTTTTTTTTTTTTTATTTTTTTTTTTTTTTTTTTTTCTTCTTGTTTACAGGTGGTGGTCCATTAACCGCCATTCCTTTCATATGAAGAGAGGGTGTGTATTATTCTCTCTGGTCTAGTTGCAAGATTTGCCATCTTTTGAGTCTTACAGTGTTACTGGCATTTAATAAATTTCTTGCAAGTTCATTTTTATGATTTGCAAGTCTTTCTTTGTATAACTTTGAGAATCTGTTTACTTCTTCTTTGATGGTCGGGATATTTAGGTATTCATGTATCTCTTTGTTTCGGGCAAACCAGGGTGCACATGCTATTGTTCTGAGGGCGATATTCCGGAACCTTCGGAGAATTTCGATGTTGGAATTGCTGGCCGATCCCCAGAGTTGTATACCATATGTCCAGATAGGTTTTATGATGCATTTATAAACCAAGAGTTTGTTGCTAAGCGTCAGGGGGGATTGTCTTCCTATTAGCCATAGCAAGCGCTTGAATTGTAGGTTAGCCGCAGTTTTCTTTGTTTTTATGTGGTTGGCCCATGTGAGCCTCCTATCCAGGTGAAGGCCTAGGTATTTTACACAAGATTCACTTGGTAGTATCTCTCCGCGTAGTCTCACAGGGGGGCAGTCTCCCTTTCTTAGTGTAGATGTTATTTGGAGCGACTATCATATCAAATTTGACAATAAATTATTATTTTCCATGGTATTTGAATTAAGAACCCAAAATTGGTTGATTTCGGGTATTATAAGTGTACGACTACTACGTATTTTCAATACAAAAATTATATTCATATTTTTAAATTTTGAACTCTGAAAACGCTGTCGGCCATGTAGTGACGTCATTACTCGTCGAAGCTAACTTCATGTTGAGTCTTATACGAGTGAAGTTCGTTACGTAACCTCCGCTGTGCCATTGACGGACAACGAATAACGGAACAATTTATATGTCAATGACAATTTGACTTTGACAATAGTTATTTATTATACAAGGGGGCAAAGTTGTTGTTTAACTCTCGGGATTATATTGAGACCCGAGCAAGCGAAAGATTCCAAAATTGAGCCACGAGCGTAGCGAGTGGTTCAATAACTGGAATCTTGAGCTTTACGAGGGTCTCAAGGCACGAACACGTTGAACAAACTTTGCCGCCGAGTGTAATACAACATTTTTCCCCTCACTATTGCGAGGGAAATACAGACTACATACGATTATAAATCTTATCCACATGTAAGTTATCTTGAAGAAACCATCAAAAATCAATTTCAAAATTTGTCATAGAGTAAGTACGCTCCTGGTACTTAGATATTACCAACAGCTTACCAAGTGCGGGATAAGACATGATCACATGACCAATTTAAGGTGTGACCTCCGATTGCGCATATTTACTATGGGCAAATAGGACTCACTTATACTGGACTGTTGGTAAGTGATAGGAATTAGATTACTTTGCCCCACATGTGGATAAAATGCGTTTTTCCACGCTAGTTTTAAAGGACAAAACAGCGCTTTCCGAGCTAGTGAGGGGAAAATGTTTTTTTCCTGCATAGTGACGTCATACCACAGATAATCTATGGACTACCATGGCTGACGTCGTTTACGCCGGATTACGTAAAAGTTAACTTTAAAAAAATTACTTTTGTCAAAGTGACGTTTTACTAGCGACCCTAGCGGCGAATTGTCTCGCCGTAATCCCCATTGTATTGGAATGTTATCGTCCAATTTAAAGGACCTACAGGGCCGTGACCCAAGGGTGGCCCTGGTGCGTTACATTGGAGATCCCAGGTCTTCATTGCGAAGAGGATCAACGGGGGAGTTTTAGTCGGTGAGTCTGATGAGGTTCTGCACTGTCCCTGCGAAAGTATCCATGAGTTTTCCTCCCATTTAAAAGTTCTGTATATGGTATAAAACTTCTGAGTCGAATTTCACGGTACGAACGTTAATCCCTTAAACCATGGCTTTTGTATCATTTTTGCAACCGGTACCGCCACGCGCCATTGTAACAATAGTATTTTTACTTGTTATACATGTTATTCCGGGTCATATATCGGTCATAAGTATACACTTGTTGGTACTTTACACCTGGCCATATCGGGTAGGATCCCCTCCTTGTTGAACTCATGGGGATGTTTGTGTAATTGCCCCCTACCTGAGCTTGCTCGTCCATCTTTATGTGACAGATAATGGGGTAGTGTTCTGAATTACTTTGGTCTAGGTAGGTATCGTCCGTCAGCCTATATGGTGGTGACATACCTGGTAGGAGCATTCACCAGGTCATAGGAATCGTTGGCCAGCACCTCACTGCCAACTACAAGTTTCTGATCAAGGCTGCCGGAACTGCAAGGGGTCCTTAAGGTCACAGACAGTAGCAATCAGGGACTGCTACCGTCCAATTTAAAGGACCTACAGAGGCAAGACGCAAGGGCGGCCCTGGTGTGTTCCATTGGAGATTCCAGGGCCATCCTGACTGCAAAGACCAGCGGGATTTTAGTCAGTCTGACATAACTTCAGCACTGTCCCTGCGACAATCTAAATGGATTTTCCTCTCTTAAAAAAAAGTGATGGTGACGGTAACATACCTGTTATTGCTAGTAGAAGGAGCATACACTGGGTCATAGGAGTCACTGGCCAGCACTTCTTCACTGGCCATGCCGGGTAGGATGACCTCCTCGCTCCCAACTGAAAGTTTGTAATCTGTCAGCAGGGCTGACATGGGGTGTAATGATGATGGTGGTGCAAACAGTGATAATGATAGACAGGCGTAGCGTGGGGCGGCAAATACGGTATTCAAAGGCAACGGGGCAAAACTCTAAAATCGCGCGCCACATGGGAGCGGAGGAAATTTGATTCGGGCCCTAGGCTGATTCCCCTCGCTACGCCTCTGGTGATAGTTTGATTGGATTTTTGGGTGCTATGGGTGTGATGGGTGCCATGTTTGAATTTGACGTCACATAAAGCGTAAGGAGGTTTGGTACAAGCAGATCTCTATATGTTTTTTTAAATTGTAGGACTCAAAAATCCGATCTAATAGTTAATGTTGAATGATTTTTAAAAACTGTGCTCTTGTAATCATATTAAGTACAAGTCTTGACAAAAAAACATAAAACACCTATAAGGAATTCAACAATTTGTTTAATCAAATCAAATTATTTAATTATAAATTGAAAGAGATGTCATATACTACAGAAAAGGTGACCAAGGCCCCCAGTTCCCTGGGCTGGGATCGAACCAGGGACCTCCTGCTTTCGCGGCAGACGCTCAAACCACTAGGAAAAAGCAGGAGG
Organism: Lathronympha strigana; assembly: GCA_949128165.1. NCBI lineage: Eukaryota > Metazoa > Arthropoda > Insecta > Lepidoptera > Tortricidae > Lathronympha > Lathronympha strigana. Next base: position 5,984,669 of record OX421928.1, on the reverse strand, counting down.
TCGCTAGTATATGAGATCTCCTTCAATTTTTTAATTTTGAGTGTTATATGATGCTTTTAATTTTTTCGCACATTACCTTATATTAGGTGTAAAATCGCCGCCAATGGAACTTACTAACGATGTAAACAAAAGGAATCCACATGTTTTGTCACTATTTCTCCTTGTATTTTTACACTACCGCATCAAACAGCAGTGAAACGATTATTTACAGAAGCGGTCGTATTATCGTAACATACAAAACATAAGATAAATAAATTAATCTTGGAGATTTAATTGTAACTTAAAAGTGAGGTTATTGCGATTAATATGGTGGTGTGTTAACATTATATTACATTTGCAAGTTAGATTGACAGCGATTTTAGTCAGAATGAGGTGCGCTATTTTTTCAAATGATCATCTCACCCTGCTCTAGATTAGCGTTGAAAATTCCAGAAAAAAATTGAATGTATTTTTCATAATTTAATGAAATTCCTCAATGTAATCGATGCAGCCCTGTTGTAGGTGTAAATTGGACTAAAATGCATTGATTTAGAGTTGAAAATTAGAACGTGTTGTTTGTAATAAGGTTGATATTGCTTTGTAGGGATTTTACTTACGAAAAGACGTGTGCACTGTTTGAGTATTTATTTGTGACTGATTTGACACCTACATTCATACATTCACTCGCACATGCTTAAAACGCAGCCAACAGAACGGAAACTTTTTCCTAAAGAATCCGCAGTCGAGTCGTCTGGGAAAAAATCGGATTTCTTCCAGACTTCTTCAACGCTACTCTAGATCCCCCGGGTGGTGAAATTGGCCCTTAACAACTAATAGAAGAGCGTTTTTCAAATAAAATCCCGATAACCTGATCGTTCCAGATCTGGATTTGCTTTGGCTCACTCAAATCAGAATCAAGAGCTGATTCGATCCTGATAGTTAATACATAAATGTCCCAAAATAAGTCTTCCATTATGCCACGCTCATCGTAACTTCATGGGCATTTTCAAAAATAGACCCATACCATTTCCTTTTTTTTTATAACCAGAATCACGAGTACTATTGATTTAAAAAAAGAAAAAGAGTGTCCCGTTTTTTTGGTCAGGTATGTAACGCATTTTGTCATACATTTTATATGGGCCGTTATAAAACTGTTTTTTTTTTGTATGGAAAATCGGGACTCATTTTCATTAAAATGATGCACTTTTCAAAACTTTCATACAAAAACGTGACGTAAAGGACGGAATTTTTAGACTGTTTTTTTTATTATAAGGATCGAATCAGCTCCTGATTCCGATTCGATTTCGCCCAAGCAAGTCCCAATCTGGAAGAATCAGGTCTTCGTTTTTCTTTAAGCTCATAATGAAAGCGACTAAGGTAAGGTATAATGAAATGATGGTGATACGCACTACTGAACTGACCTTCCTCCAAATGGTGCATGCCAATGACCTGCTCCTCCACTTCTTCGTACTGGTCATCCGTTATGTACTCCTCGTATTGGCCGGCTTCTATCTCCTCGTACTGTAACAATGTACGGAAATTATTTAGTTTTGAAGAAGTCCTTATTAATTGTTGAGTTAGCAAAACAAAAAGCACTTATGAAAATGAGTCTTGAAAAATTGAATAATAATATTATATAATATTTAAAACGGGTCACTCACGTAATTTAGTCGACTAAATTACGTGAGTGACCCGTTTTAAATATTTTTTAATATGTTCGAGTCTCACGAGTTTTATAGTTGAAATTGAAGTATAGAGACTTCTTTTTGATACTTCGACGGCGACAAACAAGCATACGGCCCGCCTGACGGTAAGCGCCCGCCGTAGCCTATGGACGCCTGCAACTCCAGGGGTGTTACATGCGCGTTGCCGACCCTACAGACTATGCTAAGTTTGCCATTATCATAGATTTCGATAGCACAGACTGTGAAAGAGTTAAACGTCAAATTTTCATTAGAAGTTTGACGTTTAAAACAACACTTAATCTTATTGCGATTGTTTCTTCTTCTTCCTAGCGTTTTCCCGGCTTATGGCACGGCTCATGAGCCCGGGGTCCGCTTTGGCAACTAATCCCAAGATTTGGCGTAGGCGCTAGTTTTACGAAAGCGACTGCCATCTGACCTTTCAACCCAGAGGGTAAACTAGGCCTTATTGAAATAAGTCCAGTTACCTCACGATGTTTTCCTTTACCGAAAAGCGATTGGTAATGGTAATCAAATGATATTTCTTACATAAGTTCCGAAAAACTCATTGGCAAGATTTGAACCGCACGCCTTACCGCTGTGGGCCAGACCAACACTTGTGCAGTCTAAACCGAGGGCGCCACTGGAGGGTCGGCCCCCTCTTAACTTAGTACTAGAGCACGCATGGGTTTTTATTTTAAATGAAATTTTTGAATGAGAAAGTTTTGGACAGGAGAAAAAAGTATGGATAGAGAGATGGTGGAAGGTTAGTATTACTCCGACGATGGAGACGAAGCGAGGGGGTACTGGGGAGAGGGGAGGGTTAGTGTTACCTTAACGCCAACCTGATCGTCTCCATCTATTTCTATGCCGCCGTGGGTCCCGATCTCCACCTCACACATAATCTCCTGGTTCATCATGGTGGACCGCGCCCTGGAAAGAGTACAACAATACAATAACTCTTTTTCTACTCGCCGACTTTAATCTGCCAATTACGAGTACATAGACAAAACTATAAGCTCATACTTTTCGATATTAGACAGTCCAACTCAACTATAATATCTCATTTCGATACGCTGTAGGCAACTTTAATAGAACTTCATACAAATTCTATACTTATTTGCGATGCCGCCTGGGACTTTGCCGACCGCGCGCCCCACGCCTGCGCCGACCGCGCCGGCCTGCCGGCCATCTTTTTGTGTTACATCCTTGTTAAGTCAATGAAATTGAATGATGAAATTGTTTCTCCATAGATGATGATGATGATGACTCGTAGAAAAAGTATTGTATACAATCGTAATATAATTAAGTTTTTCAATCTCGTACCTTACTTAGGTCACTCAGCAAGCTTCGTGGCCTAAACACGGTACTCGACTGAAAAACTGTTCATTATATCACGATTGTATAAAATACTATTATTGCACCTCAAAACAACTAAAATAACACAAACTGGTATAGATTATACACGTGAAAAAGAGGCAAAAGCAATCTCAGGAACGCGTAAAGGTAGCAAGTTGAAATTAATACCACGCAAAGATCTGCGATCTCTTGAAGCTGCGAAAAAACCAAACTACTCAACGCAATCAAAAGATACGGCCGTCTACGTCGCATTTCCTATACGTTTGCAATGGTAATCAAAATGTATAGGGTACTTCCCGTTGACCTAGAATCACGAAATTTGGCAAAAAAGGAAAAACTTGTAGCACAAGTACAGGAGAAAATCCAAAAACCGTATAATTGCCGCACACTGAGAGTTCCGTGCCCCTTTGAGCGGAATCCTCGATAGGTGAGTCCGACTTGCACAGAGGGCCTACCAGCCACTCCGTTCATCTATTTCCCTCTCTACTGTTCTCGCATATTCGCGATAAAGAGGCAAATAGACGAACTAACGAACGAAGCAGTTCAGTTCATGGCAGGCCCTCAACAGCGCGGCCTACGACTCTTATTGCTTTCTTGAGACTTTTTCCGCAACTCGATATAACATGATAACGTGGTACCGCAGTTCTAACCACCTCTCCGCGAACTTCGTTTTTAGGTTCCTAACTGCCTCCTTAAGTGATAAATGATAAATATCTTTATTTTTCAATTTAGGCACATTACAATGCACTTATGAACGTCTAAAAAAAACTACTACCGGTTCTATCCCTACACCACAGCCCGAGAAGATTATTAATTTATTACCGGCAAGAAACTCGGCGTGACTTATTTATTCAAAACAAATTACATAAGTAGTAAAAATATTTACAATATGCGGGTCTACAAGAAACCATATCAAAAGAAAATAATGAAACAGAAAGACCAAAAAAAAAACGCTGTTACACTATATACATAAACATTTGATATGATTTATTTCTTGAACTGTGTCCTTCACTCTGTAAGCAGTAGTACATTGTGTAGTGTGTTTGGAGTCCTTAAAGACCTACTCTTGTATACTGGATTTGTGATCAACCACAAAAATAAAGACATATAACCGATTAATGATTAATTTAAGACCAATCTTTGCATTTAATTTCTATCGAGCCGATTTCGTTAAATTAAAAATTGGCTCCGTCTAGGATCTTCGAAATATGATGAATTTCAACGTATTCTACCGCTTAAAAAACAGGAATTAGGTGTTGTCACCTTAAGAGCAATAGAAAATGATTACTCAATGACACAGACAGTAGTCAAATCATGATACACTCAAGCCCTATGAAGATTGAAACTGCTAGGTTAATTTCCAAGTCTGGGTAGCCAGATTACCATTTTTTCAAACACATACATATTTCATCAGCCAACTGCACAGTTAAAGAAAAAACAAAAATTCTTGACATCAATGGTTACTATAACGTATTGAGTATGTGTTTTGAAAAAATGTGAACAAAGAAAGACTTTTTTTCCAGTGAGATAGCATTTTGTATGTATGAAATTATGTAGTGTCTGACTGAAACATGTTTTTATCCCGAAATCGAAACCGAAGGTTCGGTTCGATTCTTGTTTCGACCGAAACCGAACCTTTGATAAATGTGATTAAAACTCTAAATAAAAATGTCAGTGACCCATTTTTTTACAATGAAACATTTCCATGGTCCGATTTCACTTTTCTAGGATTTAAATGTTAGCATTATCATATGATGTCACATTGCCCGCCGTGCCGAGCTCATCTGACGTCAGTCGAATGCTCGAACGCGACCCGAAAATACGATATTGTAAGTTTGGGCGCAGCCGAAAAGTTTCGCTCGTTTTTGGCCGAAACCGAGCCTGTGTTATTCTGATGTATAACACTAATGTCTAAGCTATATTATTGTAGAGTTTCATTAAAATCCATTAAGTAGTTTTTACTTGAAAGAGTAACAAACATCCATAAAAGCTTTCGCATTTATAATATTAGTAGGATGTATCATTAATATCATTATAATCCAAGATGTATCAACACATCATGAGATGTGATGCTAAACATTAGGTACTTTTCATGTTTTCAAGACCGATAACCTGTTATATCATCAAGGGGGTACATGCATATACTTGGGAGCTCAAAACCAGTCATGTTTTACAATTGTTGTGTGTCTCTAACTCATGAAAATCATAAAAGATTCATATAAAAGATGTCTTCTGTCTTGCTTACTTTGCTACTCTTCAAGGAGGGTTAGTTTTCATAGAAGTATGAATAGTATAGAAATTCTATCTACAGAATGAATAGCTAGTTACGCAGCTGATTATGCATACATTCATAGCAATACCTACATGGTGACATTCTATTTATTTGAATGATTCATGCACTTTTCACATCTGCACAAACATCAAGGGCATTACGGTTAACATTTAAAGTTATAAAAAAAATTACACCTAATACTTGTTATGTTAAATAACTTCTTACAATGTGCACCATAATATTTTTAGTACAGGGCATTGAACTACACTATGTGATAACTTTAACATACAGTACATATTCATTTGAAGTGTAGTTGTTATCACTATGTTTATACTGTGCTTTGTTTTTCCTGCTGAATAAACACAGTATGTTAAGTTAATTATGAAACTGATAAACATATTTTTGTAATACAGTAATGTAATTGTAAGAGGTCCGAAAAAGGCAGTCTGTAAACCTGTTTATACTGCATTGTAAATCATTATGAAGCTTAATCTGAATTTCTAGTAAGAATGAACATTATCAGCATGCTTAATGAGTAGTCATTAAATTTCTATATCACCCATTAGATAAGCGTAAAAGATTAAATAAAAACAAATACGGAAAGTGGTTTGTTTAGTATCTGTTCTAAAAAAAACTTTGACAGGTGCGTCTGTTTGGTCGCATTCCTTGGCCAATCGGCGAGAGGTAAAATTATAAGCAATGAAAACAACAAATATAGCGGAAATGAATGTCATTTTATCAATTTTAATGCACAAAGGTGTATAAATAAGGCGCAAATGAACGTTAACGCAAAGTGACTGGTTCCGAAAACAATTAACTAGGTGATATCATATTACAGAAGTCAGCCTACGTAATTGAATTGGTTGTCACAGTTCCTTGGCGTGACCGTAATGTAATATTCAGTGAATACCGCATAAATTACTGCATTGATGCAGGAAAATAACAGCTAGCGGTTACAGAGAGGGCGATAGCCGCCGCCGGCAGTGGCGGTCGGCGGACAGAATAAGACCGTTTTTTTGGGATATCTATAAAACGACCACGCCAAATGCTAACCAGATGAAAACCCTTCAATTTGACCTTCATTCACTCACCTTCAGAACACACCTAACACCGTAAATTCATAGAAAATACAAAGCACTTGTTACAATGTGTCAAATCGCACGAACGTTTTTGGTGGAAATAATTTACCTTTATTTATCTTATAACAAAAGCTGCACGGCCACTTGGAGACAAATTTGGACTGCTGCGTAGGTACGGAATTTTTCCGAGTAATCTTCGCCCCTATCTATCCCCCCGACTTCAGTGAAAAAAAGTTCGATATTTAGGCTCAAAAATATTTGAAATTTACGCGAAAATGTTTATAAAATATGTCCGACTAAACATGGCGTCAAAGATGTCCGACCAAATTCAATATGGCGTTCAAAATGGACGCCGCCCGAGAGCAATGGCGAAAAGATAAAGCTTACACACACGACACATTTAGAGTAAAAAAGTTTCATAATGTGGCTGTGTTAAAAAAAATGTCGAAAGAATATTAAAAAAAAAGATGACACTTTCTTTATAGTTGTTTCATCATAAAACTTGCAAACAAGAACTGACATAATGTAATATACCATTTATCAAAAAAAATGAATTAATAATACCTTTGGTTTACGATAAAAGGCTCGCTCTCTAGAGTGTGCCATTGGCGCCTTAGGGGTAAAAGGCACGGGAGCTTTTCCAACGCGCGTTAAAAAAGCGTTCGAATCAAACAAATGGAAGCCATGTATTTATTTGCACGAAGACGCTTTTTTATCGAGTACTGTAGAATTTTAGGCGTTGAGCTTTGACGTTGAATTGAATTGACCTTACGGAACTCCATATTTCTGTTCTGACGAGCGTTTAAAAAACTTCAACACCGCTATCAGTTGGCCGTGTGCTTGAGATATTTTTGCATGTGTTATGTCTCTGCAAGCTCCATTTAATGAAATGTCACCGTGGGAGCTGGATCATGTAACCAAATGCAAAACTTATTGGGGTAAGAGCTGCCAACCGTAGTAATTTGAATTTCGCGCCATTCCTGTTATTTTTGAGCGTATCTATGAACACAAATATTGGGATTGGTAGAAAAGCTTCAAAGTCGAGTTTTAATTTAACGTCTTAGCTCCCGTGCGTATAACATCTTAATCTTAATCGGAGTAGTCATACATGACTAGTGAGCGGAATGGGCCATGATAGGCGATGGTAAAGGACGCAATTATGCGTTTATAGAGAGAATTCGCAATATTGCCATCACGTTCTTCTGCATAATTATTTTCCATATATTGGCACATTGTGTAAAGGTGCCATAAAATTTAGAACTTGTGGGTATTATTAAAATATCGTGAGGCTCTTTATAACAAAGAAGGTTAAATAAATTCCTAAAACGGGATTTTAAGGCTTCATGAAGACCAGCTACACGCAACAGTCCAGTGAACTGTTCATCATCCTCACTTTTTGTTACGTTAATTATAAGCTGAGAAAAATTACGGTATCTTGTCCTGGCTGCTGTCAGGTCATACCGTTTTCATGGGACGCGTAGGTTACCGTTATATACAGTTATATCAGCATAAATTTAATAATCACTCCAGAAGGTAATTACTACAGAAGAGTTAATCAACTACGGAACTCTATACTGAGCTTGGCCCGGCATACTCTTGGCCGGTTTGGCTCATATTTGCTCATGAAATCTGTATAACCGTGCACAGTGCCTTTACAAGTCAAAGTACAGTGGCGCTACCTAGGAAAACTTTGACAGTTCAGCGCCATCTGACGTGTTCGACTACCAACTACCTCCACCTTCCTCTTCCTGTGATTATTCAACAACCTGCCCGCAGTATTTTCGATTTAAAAAGGTTCTACGGCCTTGTGTGAAGAAAATACATAATGGCAGTGAGGTTATTCTCTAAGCTGAAGCTTATCCCGGAGTTGGGAGGCGCCGCATATTCGAGCTCGGCCGCAGCACCTGCTACTGTGTCTGACTTCGATATCCAGCACAAAACACCAGTTATTAGGAAGCAGTTTCACATTCCGAAGGCTCACTATGGAGGAAGACACGCTGTTACCATGCTCCCGGGCGGTGGTATCGGTGCCGAATGCATGGGTTACGTCAGAGAGATATTTAGGTAAGTTTCTTGAGACTGTCATTCTTGGTTATATTTATTCATACTTGATAACTTGATAAGTCTCTGTGCGTATTCGGCGTCAAACTGATTGCGTATTTATATTTATTATTTGTAAGATGGATGTCCTAAGATTTATTCCAAATATTACTAATTAAATTAATTTTACGGTCATTTCAAGGCTAATGTGTCTTATTAATAATTTGCGCAGTTCTGAAATCAGTTGATATCGCATCGCGTAGTATTTGAAGATACATACAGGCGTAGAAAAAATACTAGTGATCCATGAGGATTATTACAATGTGATAAGGTTCACGGATCACCAGCATTTTTGTTGTATACTATTTCTACAGTGTTGTCTTGTCACATGTTTCATACATGATAGTTGACAACAGCTTCCTAACATAGTCAGTAGTAACTGTGCCTAAGAAGTTGTCCTGGGTTTCGAACCTGGCATCGGTGCTATATTTGCAAATAAACATACCATTACGGTCTGCTCTAATACTCATCCTTAAGTGAGATATGGAGATATGGTGATATTTGTGTTAGCCCCTTTTCTTCCTTATATAGGCCATTCTTCTTTTTTACCGACAATTAATCGCGATTTTCTTGATTTTTCGGGGTTTTGATCATGTGTAAAATGAAAATGGTAAAAATTATTTAAAATAACTATTTTTTTTAAGTAGATGCGGATCCCTTTTGTGTAAAAGCCTCCTCACACTTTTTCCAATTTTCCCTATCTTGGGCTGTTTTTATCCAGTCTATGCCAGCTTCTGGGGTGATGTCATCAATCCATTTTTTGTTTGGTTTTCCCTGCTGTTGTTTCCCTGCAGGTCCTTTCCACTTTGTGGTTTCTATGGTCCATCTCCTGCCTTTATATCTGGATATGTGTCCTGCCCATTTCCATTTTGAAGTAGATTATTTGGGAGTTATTTTCATGTATTATGTTATTATGTTTCGGACATAACAAATTATGCCAAAGAGAGGGCACCGGTCAGCAATGTACGAGATGGCATCCCAACATGATAACAATATTCACCCAGTAATATTTGTATTTTTACAGATACATTGGAGCGCCTGTGGACTTTGAAATAGTGGACATCAACCCCGATGTAGACAACGATGAGGATGTGCAGTATGCCATCACTACTATCAAAAGGAATGGCGTTGGACTGAAGGTTTGTTACTTTATATGTGCTGAATTTTGTCTGAAGAGGCCAGGATGCTGTGCAATCTATATCTTAATTTAATGTAATTACAGCTTTTATCTATACAGTAATAATATATAAATTGATCTCAATTACGGGGGTGACATTGTCATTGTGTGACAAAACCCCTTTCTAATTATATTTAATAAAGATTTAAAAAAAAAAATATACGGCTCCGGTCAGATGTCAGATCCGGATATTTTTCGGACTTTACAGTGGTAGAACATTTTATATGAAGATATTCACACCCAACAGCAATTTTCCTACAAATTGTTTGGTTCAAATCCGTGCCCAATATCCAATTGGCTCTAAAAGGTACTGTTTTGCTGGTTGTTCGTAAGGTTCACTACCAAATAATTTTTTTAAGGAATTAGAACCTTATCAACTGACAAAGGGGTACTTTTGGTCTAACAACGTCACACACACATAACTAGAATTCATAAAGTGCTATCAGGGGGTCAATTGCATAAGCTGATGGAAATAATAAACAATAGTTGATTATAAATTGAAAGAGATGTCATATGCTACAGAAAAAGTGACCAAGGCCCCCAGTTAGCAGGGCTGGGATCGAACCAGTGACCTCCTGCTTTCGCAGCAGACTCCCTAACCTATGATTTGATTCGTGCTTAACAATAGTAAACAATAGTTGATTCATATTTATACAAAATTAATTTACCTATATTTTTAATTTTCAGGGCAACATCGAAACCAAGTCCGAAGCGGCCTACGTCACGTCTCGGAACGTCGCACTCCGTAACGAACTGGACATGTACGCGTACGTCATGCACTGCAAGTCGTACCCGGGAATCATTACAAGGCATAAAGACATTGACGTCGCTATTATCAGGTATGGTACCTTTAGCATCTCTCTGTATGACAGTGACACTCTAAACGACACAGTTTTATTTATTTTCCAGATACCAAATCATTTAATTTTTTAGTTGAAATGAAAAGCTTGGCCATTAGTTATTATAATGATAGTACAAATTGTTTTTTATCGATGTCGATAAAATTAGTCGATTTTCAATTAATCACTAGGGTTTTTGCAACCGTCATCGCCAATCGGAGTTGGGCTATGTCGACGCTACAAATTAGATTGTAAGAAATCGCTTACTGCTTGCCATTTTGACATGGTTCTATATAGTGGCTTAGGGTTCTAATTGATTGATTGTACAATCGCCATCAAATAGAGTGGCCGAGGTGGTCAAAATATCTGAACACACTTATGGGAGCTACCGTAATGTCGCTCACCAGGCGGCGCCACTCATGCGTGGATCCTGTGTCAATATGAGAGAATTGTCAAAGTGACGTTTGAAAAATTCCCGCAGGACCCACGTTCCACCCCTAGCGGAAAATCCACTCGCGGTAATCCTCATTGACGACACAAACATCTGAGCACATCTCTATTGTCGCTTTTTCAGATATTATGTACCTGATGGCGATACTTTAACGAACGAAGAAATCGAACGTTGAATGTTATTATTTCCAGACAGAACACAGAGGGAGAGTACGCCATGTTGGAACACGAGTCCGTGCATGGCGTCATCGAGTCCATGAAGGTTGTGACGGCGAGCAACTCCGAGCGCGTGTGTAGGTTCGCCTTCGAGTACGCCAAGAAGAACGGGCGGAAGAAGGTACGTCTTACCCTTTGACAGATTTAGTGGGGGACATCACTATCTTCAACCCGTTGACAGATTTAGCCGTCGTCGTCGTCGCTCAATAGGGTTGGGGGACATCATTAACGATCGCAATGAGGCTAAAGACCGGCCGAGTGTGAAATAGACTCGCGCACCGAGCGTTCCGTACAAACTTTAAGTTGCTGCACATAGATGTAGAAAAGACCATGGGCAAATTTGTATGGAGGCTGGCCCAAAAACCAACAGAGATGAGACTTATGTCTATAAACAGGTCTTGTTGTCTGCTTCATTTCGTTACATGTGCAACAAGTTGAACTCTATTGCAGATCTGAGATATTCGTATTGAAACGCCAGTATTATGTAAGTAAAAATATTCACAACCGCTCGTCGACGATGGCGGATCCACGCAGCCTTTTGTTTTGTTAGGGGGAATGCGTTACGCATACCACTCGGGTGCATTTATGTACCAATTATTTACTGACAAAAGTCTAAATATCTCAGTTCTGCAATGGAATTCAACTTGGTGTCAATATAAAGAAAATAAGTAAATAAAAATACCTATCAAATGAGATAACTCTCAGCTCTGTTGGGTTTGGGGTGCAAATTGTCCAATTTGCACATGGTCCTTTGACGTCAGTCCCATGTGTCGACAGGCTGGGCCACTCGTTTGCACGGTATAGAGTTAGTAGGTACGAGTTTGATAGGGACTTACGCGGTATTGTTGTAAAGTTCAAATTCGCATACATAATCACGATCGTCTGGCGTCCAGGGTAGGGCTGCCATCTCGGACATTGCCGGCCAAAAAGTTTAACATCCCGGAAGATTAATTGAAATCGCGTTCTCGCTACACTAAATAAAACAATTTTAAATTTAGCAATATGTTGTTTTGCTAGGGATTAAAAGTGTCCGGGTTTATCCCGGATAGTTTTAAATATCCGGCCCGGACGCTCCCTGGACAAGCTCCAAACTAGGACAAATCCGGGGGAACCCGGATGGATGGCAGCCCTAGTCCAGGGGAAAGCATATTCCTTCGCCATCTGGCGTTCAAGAGTAACCTATTGTAGCCCAATCATGATTTGTCATTTTGCCTCTACGAAGCATTTTGGCTAAACACCGGTAATCACATATTATAGGCTACGGAGCTCAGTTGTGAAGGATTTAAAAGCAAAATTGCTAAAATACTTAAGAAAGGGATATCATATGAAAAACACTAGGGATTTTAATATTGTCTTCTGTTACCGCGATTGTTATTCATTGAAATTAAACACTTTAGAACAGATTAATCGCGTTTATTAACACCATGATCCTACGTTTCGAGCCCTTTACAGCACTCGTTTTCACAGGGTTAAGATGATGACTCTTCATAGGGATTTTTATAACATTTTTAGCTCGACGTCATGTTTATAAACTTTTTTCTCCTACTAGGTTCGAAAGAGCTCGCGATTCTGGTCCTATACCACGAAAATCGAACGATTGCGGATTTGTCTCCATCCCTGTCACACTTGCATATTGGGGTGACAAAGAGGTTTTCCTGTCGATGCCAATTTTCGATGTTCGTAGTAGGCATGCAGAGTAATCACATAGAGAGAGAGACCGATCAAGCGAAGTTTCCTAGATATTTATCGCACAGACCGTTTTTTACAGCTCCGAATCTAGCTTCCTGGCAATTAGTTGCCGTTACATGGAATCCATTTCTGCTCGAAGCTCCATTCAAATATAGCTTTGATTACTTACTATGTTAGTCATCATAGTAATATATGTAACATGTATATATTCGTTTATATGCTTTTACTCCTGTTTCTGTCCTGTATACGTGTAGCTAGACTGTAAGTGTTGATTTTAAGGAATATACAAATAAACAAACAAATAAACAAATAATTGCATAGAAGTTTGACGTTCAAAATAACACTAAAGTTTGACAGTTTATTTGTTTCCAATAAAAAAAAATGGGAGTTTAAATATAAAAACGGCCCTTCTCGCTATTACAGGTGACCACGGTCCACAAGGCGAACATCATGAAAATCTCCGACGGTCTGTTCTTGGAGACCTCCCGCCGCATCGCCAAGGAGTACCCCGAGCTGGAGCACAACGACATGATCATCGACAACTGCTGCATGCAGCTTGTGGCCAGGTGAGTAAACTGTGACCAAGTGGGTAAACTGTGGCCAGGTGAGTAAACTGTGACCAAGTGGGTAAACTGTGGCCAAGTGAGTAAAGCGTGGCCAAGTAAGTAAACTGTGGTCAAGTGAGTAAACTGTGGCCAAGTGAGTAAAGCGTGGCCAAGTAAGTAAACTGTGGTCAAGTGAGTAAACTGTGGCCAAGTGAGTAAAGCGTGGCCAAGTAAGTAAACTGTGGTCAAGTGAGTAAACTGTGGCCAAGTAAGTAAACTGTGGCCTAGTGAGTAAACTGTGGCCAAGCCCCCTTGCAAGTGACCATGGGCGACGGTACCTGCTTACCATAAGGCGATCCGTTTGCTCGTTTGCCTCCTATGTCAAAAAATATAAGGAGCTAAGTACTCTCCTCCTTATCGGGAAGGCATTTATCAATAGGCATAAAGTCTGGAACTAAAATAGATGTGTGATTTTAGTGAAATTTCGTATAACGAATGGTTCGGCTGGGCAATGAGCTCCCTGCGGGATTTTTCGAGGTTTTACAGTTATGGCGTTACTAGTTTGACCGCTTACCGCCAGGTGAGAGGTTATAACAAACGGTGTATTCCTGACACCATTTAAAGACTATAATTTCTTCAGACTTCAGTGATAATGAAATTGTAGTCTAAAACGGTTTTTCATCATAACTACTACTAAAAATTACAAAAAAAACTTTAAACTCTTATTTTCTTTGACTTATTATAGACCATATATAAAAGAATTCAAAAAAATCTAAAAATAATACAAAACTCATTTTGTGCTTCGTTTAAGGTCAAGAATACATGGTTAAAACCGTTCAGGTTATGAGCGCCCATAGTTTTTATTATGAACTAAATTTTTATTTAACTCAACACGTCACACAGTGTTCCAGTTAGGATGTATTATTTAATATAAATATGAACAAAATGTTTATTTAACTCAACGCGTCACACAATGTTCCAGTTAAGATGTATTATTTAATATAAATATGAACAAAATTTTTATTTAACTCAACACGTCACACAATGTTCCAGTTAGGATGTATTATTTAATATAAATATGAACAAATTTTTTATTTAACTCAACACGTCACACAATGTTCTAGGCCTCACCAATTCGATGTGATGTTAATGACGAACCTCTACGGCTCCATCGTATCCAACGTGGTCTGCGGGCTGCTGGGTGGCGCCGGCTTGCTCTCCGGACGCAACTACGGCGAGCACTACGCCGTATTCGAACCTGGCACTAGGAACACAGGTACAATTATCTGACTATTCGATCCAGTTCGTTTTTTCCGTTGCAATAGGGATTAAAAATCGCCAGTTAAGTGTTGGAGTTATTAGACCAAACGGCATCCGTGTGAACTCATAATGACCGGATGAGAATGTGAACGCAGTCTTACCATAGACCACTCTATCGTCTCCAAACGTGTTAAATGGGTGGTGTGTTAGCTCGTGATAGTCACTGAATTGCTCTCTGGACGAAAATAAACTGCTAATTGAGAAACACAAGTATATCTTATAGAGTGAAGGACACAGTTCACGAAAGAAATCATATCAAATGTTGTGTATATCGTGTAAAACCGTTTAATTTTGTTTTATTTTGTTTATTCTTTTTTTTGTCTTTCTGTTTCACTATTTTCTTTTGATATGGTTTCTTGTAGAACCACATATTGTAAATAGTTTTACTACTTTTGTAATAATAAGTCCCGCCGAGTTTCTTGCCGGTAATAATCTTCTCGGGCTGTGGTGTAGGGATAGAACCGGTAGTAGCTTTTTTTTTTGACGTTCATAAGTGCATTGTAATGTGCCTAAATTGAAAAATAAAGATATTTATCATTTATCTTTTAAGCAGAATAGCATGACGGTTATAGGCAGACAGACGAAATTGCGAAGTAGATTGAAAATAAAACTCTGCATCTCTATTTTTTTCGGAGTGGCAATGCACGTTAGAAAAATATAGTATGACTCTCTATCTATGCATGAGTGAAAACAGATCCTGCCCAGACTATAACTCGTGATGACGGGATAAATTAAAAACAAAACTATAATTATTATTTATCCTATTATTTAAATATTATTTTCCTAGAAGCCACGTAAGCATAATTGTACACTCATAATTTACTGTTTACTCCGCGAGGTCTTCTGGATACCTGTTCTCGTAATACGTTCAAATTTAGAAATCGAATATATTCAGTAGCTTCCCTCAATATCTCACACCACATCGAATAACAACATGACAGCATCATATTTAATCCACTATTCTCCATTCCAGGCACAGCCATCGCCGGCAAAAACATCGCCAACCCTATCGCCATGATCAACGCGTCCGTGGACATGCTTGAGCACCTCGGCCAC
The DNA here is from genome assembly GCA_949128165.1 of Lathronympha strigana. Classification (NCBI taxonomy): domain Eukaryota; kingdom Metazoa; phylum Arthropoda; class Insecta; order Lepidoptera; family Tortricidae; genus Lathronympha; species Lathronympha strigana. The sequence goes on along the minus strand of OX421928.1, from coordinate 5,968,906 downwards.
CACTTCCACGCGGACCTCATCCGCAACTCCGTGCAGAAGACCATTAACGTCGACAAAATCTTCACCCCCGACGTCGGCGGCACTGCGTCCAGCACGGATGTTGTGAAGGCGATTATGGGTAATATTGGACATACTTTGGGACATTAAATGTGACGTTTTCATTCAGAGACATCGTTGTTTGTCGTTAAAGATGGGTTTTTGACAAACAATATGTTACCATGTTGCTTGAATGCTACACAAATTTAGAAAATTAAAAGATCGATTAAGTATTTCTTTATTTTCTTCCTGGTGAACCCAAGGAATGCTTTTGGTAAATGTATTACCGCTTAAACATACAGATACATGCAATACTAATAAGCCCAAACAAATACGAAAAACGCTTAAAGTAATTCATGTTTGGCAAATTGAAAACTTGTATATTCATGGTGCTAAACTTCATGAACTAAAAGAAACAGTTAATCGATCTATTTAAATCTTAGGAGTACATTGTTGGTGGTGTAACTGTTGTAATAACAGTAGCAAGAACTTTACCTAAGTGCCAATATTACCAAGCTTCAAAAACACTTGCCACCTACCAGTTTGTCGGTTGCTGATAACGCTCATTTGCAAATTAACGTCTTAGGCATAAGCGCCTTATGGCCAACCGATAATGTGGTACCTTTAGCATAAAAACGTCACATATGAGTTGCGTTGTTTGAAATAAAAACTATCGTGGTCACTTTGGCACTTGGGTAGTGCCTCTTAGTTTGAATTATGGAAAAGTGATATGTTGAATCTTCATCACCTTTCTAGAAGTTGTTCAGCTAAAAATGCGAATAATTTGTTAAGGTCAGGCCTGATTTGTTAATGAGATAATTAATATGAACACTTTGTTAATACCTAATTTGACTCCAGTGATGTAATGATTTGAATTCTCAATTTTAGCTGAACCACTCGGTTTTTTTACCAAAAAGAATAGAATTCACTTGTAGTACTTAATAGAAACATGAAAGTATTTAGTTCTGTACGCTTTGTCATAGACAATGTTTTATTTATTTATTACCGTAGACAGTAATGACTAGATAACGTTTCAGTGTTACAATGTGTCAAAAATTTACCGCTAAATAGCTATTTGTAAATCGACAATAATTTTAAATCATGTCTTTATTTTACCATTTTTGTGTTACATTTTCATTATTTTAATTCTACTAGATATTATTAGAGAATTTGTAAAAATGTAAATTTTATAGTTACTTACCCTTTTTCGACTGCATGATCATAGATCTTACTTTAAACCCTATATATTACAGATTAAGGTCGAATATTGATTAGCAAAGATCTTTGATGAAGCATTCGAATGATATACAAAAATGTATGAGATTAAATTTTAGTTACCGTTGTGTAAGTAGTTATTATTTATTTATTTCAATTGTTTAAATATTGGAAATAAAGCCAGTATTAAATAGCCTCGTTTCATTTTAGCTGTAATTTTAGAAGTAAAGAAAGTATTCACACATTTATACTTTAGGGGTCGGCCCAACTGGGGCATTGCTTTGCGTCGCGTCATTTTTAGAAAAACAATGACCTTGCGACATATTTCCTGCGAAATACCGCGACGCAACGCAATACCCAAAAGGCACCTCGCTACATCAGTGAGTAGAAGGTTATATCACACTTTTCGGAAGTAGATGCCGTGTTGCTCGAATATTTTTTTCTATGATAATCGCATCGCATCAAAACAAAAATGCCAAGTGCCTTAGTATGTATTTTTTGCCAAGTATTGTAGAGTTCCTTTGAATCAAAACAATGACGGTTGTAGTTAAGTTCTAACAAATATGATAGTCGGTGTCAATTCATGTAGAATCTAACTTTTTTATACTACGACGGTGACAAACAATCATACGGCTCGCCTGATGGTAAGCGGTCACCGTTGCCGACCCTTAAAAAAAAAGGAGGATTCGCTGTGTTGACAGCTAAAGGGGCCAGCTTTGCTCCGTGGGTCCCCAGCTGTCAACACAGCGAATCAGAAACACAACACTATGAGTAGGGTCTAGTGTTATTAAACTGCGGTTTTCTGTAAGGTGGAGGTACTTCCCCAGATGGGCTCTGCTCCAGATTTGAGCGAGACGACATTCGTTGTGCTGTGCCCTACCACACTAAACGATATGCATCTGCTGTGCCCATACCTTTTTTAATTATCACACGTATTAATTTTTCATTTCATGTCTATATTTTTCAGATAACATTGAATATGCTTTCAAGAATCGGAACGCCGTCGAGTCAAAGATTTAAATTTGTAATTATTCAAAATCATGTAATCACTATTTAATGTTATTAAATATTTTAGTCAAGTTATCATGGTAAATATGACTTACTATTTTGTGTTGTGACAATGTTTGACTGGTTGGCGTAGTTGGTAGTGACCCTGCCCGCTATGCCGATGGGCCTGGGTTCGAATCCCAGGGCAATTAATTGTGTGATGAGCACAGATGTTCGTTCCTGAGTCGTGGATGTTTTCTATGTATTTATTTGTATATTATATATATATCGTTGTCTGAGTACCCGTAACACAAGCCTTCTTGAGCTTACTGCGGGACTTAGTCAATTTGTGTAAGAATGTACTGTAATATTTATTTACTTATTATTTAATAATATTGATGTGTTGGTGCAATGGTAATGTCATTCTGTGATCTATCGCTGTCTGCTACTGATAATGATATCAGCATGCCTAACACGAACATCGAAAATTGGCATTAACGGGAAAACCTCTTTGTCACTCCAATATGCAAGTGTGACAGAGATGGATATACAAATCCGCAATCGTACGATTTTCGTGGTATAGCCCCAGGGTGCGTTGCCAAGATGCCAATCGCTCACGCTCAGTCGCTAACGAAACGTAACTGTCATTGTGACACTAATAAGGAAGAGTGATAGAGAGAGGTAGCTACGATACGTTATTAAGCGTGAGCGATTGGCATCATGGCTACGCACGCAGGTTTATGGATCTCGCCGTGCAAACTCGAATTGATTGTCTTGTGTCTCCGAAGACATGGAAATTATCAACAGGCTGCCAGTATTATGTAATATTTCTAATCGTAGGCAACAACAACAGGCGGCTCGTCTGCTCGTTTGTTACCTTTCCCATTAAAAAAAAAACATTGTGCGGGGAGCACGAGGCCTAGCGTCAAATATTTTAACAGACTTCAAAAAACACAAAATTCTTTTTTTTTATGTAGGTATGTTCACCGATTTCTCTGAGCTCCGTCGTCTGATTTGAGGAATTCTTTTTTTGTTCAAAAATAATTTCCAAGTTAGTCAGGAAGTAGTTCGGAATTTCGTCCTGATCTGATGATGGAATCCATGAGTAATCAAGGAAACTCCTTATTTGTCGTCCGATTTGAGGAATTCTTTTATTGTTCAAAAGGAATTACTTCAAAGTAGTGGTCCAATAGGAATTTGGTCCTGATCTGATGATGGAATCCATGAGGAATCAAGGAAACTCCTTAATAATTAGACCAGGGATGTAAGCTGATAATTCCGAGCTTTGGAAGGCCAAAGCGATTTGGAAAATTCTTTTTTGTTTAAAAGGAGTCTCCTCTAATTTGGTGCCGCAGAACTTTGGTGCTGAACTGATGATGGGATCCATGAGGAATCAAGGGAACCGCTCTTAAGGAGATTCTCATGAAATGCCCCTACGTCAAATATGGCGCTTATATTTTTCTTGCCAAGTCCTTGGCAGTACGTAAACTTGGCGTAGAGGGATTCTTTATAACTACAAATAAAACTACCAAAATTTAGCAAAAAAGTTTTATTAATTTCATAATAATTATAGTAAAAATTCATTTCAGATGAACCGTTGAAATAGCCAACATTGGAATCAATATAATGTCTATCATACACCGATATAGGTGTTTTAGTTGTATGGAATTACATTTTTATACAACGAAATGCACAATATACAAATGGGTAACATTTTGACCGCCACAGTCGGTTAAGGCCGTCATCAGAAACCCTTGCCAAGGACTCTGCCATGCTAGCATTATCCCGGCTCGGGGACCCTGGGGTCCGCTTTGGCATCTAACCCCAAGATTTGGCGTAGGCGCTAGTTTTACGAAAGCGACTGCCATCTGACTCCAATCCAGAGGATAATAGCTCTTATTGAGATTAGTCCGGTTTCCTCACGATGTTTCATCATCATCATCATTTCAGCCGAAAGACGTCCACTGCCGGACATAGGCCTCCCCCAAAGATTTCCACAATGACCGGTCCTGCGCCCGCATCCAGCGGACTCCTGCGACCTTCACCAGGTCATCAGTCCACCTTGCGGGGGGCCTACCCACGCTGCGCCTTCCGGTACGCGGTCGCCACTCGAGAACCTTTCCGCCCCAACGACTATGTTTGCTTTTAACGAAAGCGATTGGATTGGTGGTTGGGCATATTTTTATTTTGTTGTCGTTTTTTTTTCGCGTCAGATTTGAATGAAATTTGGTGGGTAGGTAGAGTACCTTATGCTCTTCAAGATAGACCAAATTTCAAAGTATGTCCCACATTTTTTTCCACTGAGTTACGAAATCGTATGGAATTTTCGTAACTCAGTGGAAAATTTCATACAATTTTTTTGTCGCACATTGAGATTTTGTATCTATCTAGCCTAGAATATTGGGGAAATACTTGGGGAAATGGTACTGATGTAAGTCAAGTATTTTTAAGCCAAAGAAATTGTGTACGTGCCATTTGGGGGATGTCTCCAGCAGAATCGTGTAGGCCATTGTTTTCTACCCTAAATTTACTGACTTTGCCATGTCTTTACATATACGAAACTGCAAAATTTGTAAAAGAGCATATGGAACTATTTAATACAGCTGGTGACATATTTCCAAGAGGAACTAGAGATAAGGAGAGATTAGTGTTAGGTAAACAACAAAAAATGGCCATGTTAAGGAAAAATTGTAGTGTGATGTGCATAAACATTTATAATAAAATACCTCAATATATAAAAGAGATGCCTTATGACAAATTTAAAAAAGCTTTGCATAATTGGCTATTAGATAAAAGGTACTACTCTGTAAATGATTTATTGAATAATAACATTGATGATAACGTAGACAATTAATTATTTTGAACATGACATTTATTATAATTTAGAAAATATTCATATAGATAGATAAATAACTTATTGTTAACAAATGACTTGATGTACATATTAATTAATTGCTAATTACTTCCCTTAAGTAATGACTGTATGTATAGTAGTTGTAGATTAATTATTTGCATGCTACAATGTAGTAAAATGGTTGATAAAATTTATTGTAATTACCATCTTTAATGTACACTATTTTCTGCAAATAAATGAATTATGAATTATGAATTAAAAAATAAGGAACTCTACCTACCCACCAAATTTCATACAAATCTGACGAGAAAAAAAAACGACAACAAAATAAAAATATGCCCAAATATTAAATGATATTCCGTACATAAGTTCCGGAAAAGTTGGTACGAGCCGGGATTTGAAGCCGCAACCTTCGGTTTGAAAGTCACTCTCTTACCAGGGCACCAAGCCTTGCCAAAGACACCAATGACAGTTACAGCCGCTCTGGCGTTCAGCATGCCTACCACGAACATCGAAAATTGGCATTGACGGGAAAACCTCTTTGTCACTCCAATATACAAGTGTGACAGGGATGGAGATACAAATCCGCAATCGTTCGATTTTCGTGGTATAGGCCCAGCTAACAATCCCCTGAAGTCCATTTTTCATACTTACTTAAAATTAGGTTCAATTTGCCCACCATTGTTACTGTCAACCGGGAGCTATTGTCGCTCACCAGGCGGCGCCACTCATGCGTGGGTTCTGTGTCAGTATGAGAGAATTGTCAAAGTGACATTTAAAATGTTCCCGTAGGACCCACGTTCCACTAGCGCCCCTAGCGGAAAATCGACTCGCCGTAATCCTCTTTGGTTGACTGTACAGGCTTGTATGGGCTTAAGAGTCTATTTGACTCGTTTCTGCTGCCGCTGCCGATAGATGTCGTTGACCGGCGGTGCAACGCTCAAATCGTCGTCATCCGAATCCTCTCCGGCTTTTCTTCTGCGAGACTGGAAACATATATTTAAAATAGTTAATAGTGTAAGCAGACTATGTATATGGAATAGATTAGGATAGTATTGAGGTACGTAATACTATCAGTTAGTATTAGAGAATAAAGTGCTCATTCCATAGAGTCAACCACGTTATCTCTTCAAAGCAATTGAACTGGCAATTTTTAAAGTGTTATTTTAAACGTTAACTTCTATGAAATAATGACGTTGTCTGTACTATCAAAATTTAGGAAACTTAGCATAGTCGGACTCTAGAAACTGTACAACAGAGTTAAAATCTATTTATAACGAGATCTAAGCAAATCTTGCTTAGCGTTGAAAATCCCGGAAAAAATCAAATGTTTCTTTCATGATTTAATAAGACTAGTTTTCGTGTTTTTTATGAAATAAATAATATCACTACCACTGTCACTCTTTTCATCTGTTTCTTCCTCAATGTCATCAATGAGGCCCTTTTGTAGGTGTAAATTTGACATAATATACATTGATTTAGAGTTGAAAATAAGAGCGGAAATTATCATTGATTTTTCGCCAAAGCAATAAGGACTTACGCGGGACTGCGTAAAGTACAATTTCGCTTAATATATTCGCGATCGCTATCGCTTCGCCGTCTGGCGGTCAAAGGATTAAGTACCTAACAAAAAAGTTCTATTTTCTAAGTACAAGCCACATTGCTTTGTACAGTCAAGTGTAAAAATATGTTGGTGCACACCTTACTCACAAATATGTCCCATAGCACCTTACGCCGATGTAATAAGAACGTAGTACCATATTTATGAGTCGATTATGTCGAACCATATTTTTGCACTTGACTGTACTTCCATTCAAACCAAACTAGTATTCCGGAATGGCGCGAGAGATGGCGCTGTCAGTCTGTAGTTTTTTGTTCGCTGCTAACAGTGTGAACAAAGAGTTGAATAGGCTATGCTCTAATATTTTACCTTGTTGGCGACCGTGGTGATGCCCTCGTCGTCCACTATCCAGTGCACGGAGCGCGCCAGGTCGAAGAGTTTGGTGTCGCAGCCGTTCTCTTGAGTCGGGGCTGGCGCTGTGGAACAGAATACAATTTGGCAACTTTGATATTAAATTTAGTAATTTATATTGCCAATTATTAGCACCTAAACTCGCTACTTGGCAAAGTTTTTTTACAATTGTAAAGCACGAATCAAATCTATTAAATGTAATAAATGTATTGATTCATGTGTTTTGTTTTTTAAGTAGTCACACTACTAATATAAATTATAAATTGAAAGAGATGTCATATACTACAGAAAAAATGACCAAGGCCCCCGGTGAGCAGGGCTGGGATCGAACCAGCGACCTTCTACTTTCGCGGCAGACGCCCTAACCACTCGGCTACCGGATCACGGCAGCCAGAGTCCGAAATTTCCTAAGTATATGCAAATTAAAAAATAAAATAAAATATAAAACAACAAACAGTAAAATGATAAATTAATAAGTTAGTCAATTGGAATTCACAAGAGTTTCGAGGCGAATCACATCAAACAAAATAGATGGTGAACACACACACACAAAAAAAAAATGCTGATCCGAACCGTACGTCGTCGAGTCTTTATAGGTAAGAATTTTGTCCTTATTATTTACTTTAGAGCTAGATATACATAATTATAGTTTAACAGGTTCTACCCACAAATGGGGAGAAAAATAAAATATTTCTCATCCAATTGGCAACTATTTCTCAATTTTTGGCATAAAGATCTTCATTAGTCGGTACTCACGTTTGTCCGGCAAGGATATCCGGTTGAACAGCTGCATGAGCCGGTCCACCGCCACGAAGGGGCCGCGGAAGGAGGTCGGCGGCGGCATGAGGGTGCAGAGGTGGGCCGCGGCCGGAGGCAGAGGAAAAGTACCGCCTGAAAAATATTGGGGGATTAGTAAGACGAGAAGTTTGACGAAGAACGAGGGTTTGACGACCGGTTGGCGTCGTTGGTAGTGAGGTAGTGACCCTGCCTGCTATGCCGATGGTCCTGGGTTCTAATCCCGGTATGGGCATTTATTTGTGAGATGAACACAGATATTTGTTCCTGAGTCGTGGATGTTTTCTTTTGTATATTATATGTATCGTTGTCTGAGTACCTTAGTAGAGTAGAATTTGGTCAATTTGTGCAAGAATCTCCTGTAATATTTATTTATTATTATTAATTATTAAGACTACAACGAAGAACCCCCAAAGAGGACACTGGATATTCTGCGCCCTCTTAAAATAAGTCTTTAATTTCAGTCTATAGTTGGATGAGTAGATTTTCACACCAGGACCACGTATGACCAGGACACGAGGTTTTCAAACCTGGTCCTGTTCCAGCATATCGGAACGTATAGCGAAACTTTTTTGCATAATGAAAAAACATTTATTTTCGAAATATATACAATAAGTGTAACTTAACTAACGACCTACCTCTACCTACCTTAAATCTAAAGTAAATAGGTCCTTGAGGCAATATACGTAGGATGCTGGCGGCATTTCCTCGTTGTATCGCAATGCTGATACGTTGTGCGAGGAAGCCACCAGCTCTTCGGTCACCAGTTACATCACCATTTTTGCATTCATTGTTGACTTAAGATCCGTCAAAAATTTCGCCATAGCGATGGCACTTGACGTATCGCAATTACTTCATGTACCGTCGCGTTCAAAATTGCATGGGCAGCATGCACTTTTTAACGCGTGTGTAGTTATGTAGGATGACCATTTATTCAGTGGTTATTCGGTTTTAACTTTTAATTAAATTAAAAAATGAAGTAATTGCAAGAGAAGTGAGAACTCTCCTAATAAGTTTAGGCAGATATTAATATTTTTCTACTCCGATTAAAAATCCATATTCATAACAAAATGATAACTTACCGGATATAGGATGCTCTCCGGGCAGAGGGTTTGCCTTTGGCTTGTATGGAATCATCTGGTTGGTGTCCGGACGGGCGATATCCTTATTTGGGTCGTTGTCTCTGCATACAAATGAGTCATTTTAGTAACATGATATTCGATTACGCTTATATTTATTAATGACCGTATTCCATGTAGACGAGATTTTAAAATTGAATGGGATGACGGAATGAATTAGGATATCACCGGCTTAAATATCACATCGTGAGTATAGTGTGTCGACAGAGTCACATCCCTAGTGCGCAAATTCAAGTACTGATAATCAAGACCAAGTGCGGGTAGTTCGTAAAACCCGCGCTGCTAGAAGATGTTGATGTCAACCTCAGCCAGTCTTTCTTTGGGACCACGGGGGCAATGACGCCTTTGAAACGTCGGAGGTTTGTTGTCAAAGTTTTACACGATTAAGCACAGTTTTAGTAAATATGAAAATCATATGTGTGAAAATCGTGAATGTTTAAATAAGTTTTTCACAATTGTAAAGCACGAATCAAATCATTTATTAAATTCAATTTCATCGTCAGACCGCAATAGCGCAGTTTAAGATTGTAAAAGGAAGAAGATACTGTGATTCACGTTAAAGCACACAACGAAAATTCATAAGCGGTTTTAAAGGAATAAAGACTGTTATAGTAGATTACGTGCCGAGGCCTGTAAAGTAAGAAATGTCTCAGAACATGTGATCTGAGGCTTTCTTATTTACTGGCCAAGGTCAGTAACCTATTTTTCTGCTCGACGCAGTCGGCAAGCGGCGCATTTGTTTAGCGTAGCGGCCTGCAAGTGGCTACTTGCCGGCCGGAAGGCAGAACATAATAGAAATAGAAATAATTTATTCGCAAACTTACTTCTGTCCAAGTATCACAGCCGCTAGTTCTGGCGATATCCCGGCCAGGGGTCCGCCGAGGGCCCACGACTTGTTGGACATTGAAGCCACCTGTAGATTTAAAAAGTACGAGTATATATAGTATTAATCGAATTGAATTGGGTATACAGACATGACCAGATAAATAGGTAAAAGATTTTTTCCCCATGCCTACAAATAATTTGATGATAATTTAAATAATAAAGGAACATTCGTACGTTTGTTCCTAATTAAGTTGAAGTGTTTAGTGGATCATACATTTTTTTTTCATATACACGGTGCCCGTGAGCATTGCGAGAGATTTTAACAGCGTATTCCTGAGGCTAAAAGAAACAAAAAATGCCCTACCTTAAAATACGAGTTGCCCCACCTAAAGACAACGAAATACCTACTTAAGAAAATCATCAACTCTGATGATATACCCGAATTACTTGCACATGTTGCGCCTTAGATGTTAACAGGAATCCCCTCTCTTAAATTCAACTCCGGCTGCACCCCCGCTCTACAGTTACGTATACGGGAAAGACATACAATATATTACCTCAGTATACCCAATTGATTTGAGCTCGGCGATGCTGCAAGGGTACAGGTCCAAGAACTTGTATCTGTCTACCAGTTGAGCTGTCTCTTTGCCTTCGAATTCTTTGATCTGAGGACAAAAAGATATAAACATTTATTCAGTAAATAGGCCACAGGGGCATTTTAACAGGTCGTAACAATATCTTGTAACCTACTAGTGGTTCGCTCCAAACTCGAACTCGCGACCCCTATATCTAGGTAACGAAGCTTCTCGACTTTCACAATGGGCACCAATGCTGTTTATCAAAACTTACAAGCCTTGTATTACAAGCATTTTTCCTGTAAAATTGTTCATTATTACAAGTATGTGTTTAACAAAACCACAATCATCACGTTAACGTGTCATTATCAATTCACAGGTATGCCATTGGGCCTAAAGACTGTACCATTACCAACACACTTGACTACAGTAGACTCTCGTTATTTCAAACCTGCGATAATTCGAACCTCTCTATAATTCGAAGTTACTACGAGTTCCATAGATCTTTTGCTATTTCGAAAAATTTCAATACACTTTTAAACACTTGGTAATTCTAACAAAAAAAAAAATCGCTACGCAACAAAACAACGCGTTAATTCGAACTCGTAGGCGTTAAACACTCTACAATTCAAAGTTATGAGCAACGATGAAGATGATACATCCAGAATCTTTGACAGAGGTGTCTATAAAGAAAGCAAGAGCTTCATTCGAAACATTGCAAAGCTTCTGTCTACAAAACGACACGGACGAAAAAGCATTTCAGGCATTATTTCTGATAAAAAAGCTATTGATCAGTGACAGCTATGTGCTTTGAAGCAAACTAATATAACAGACTTCTTCCGAAACACGAAAATTTAATTAAACCTTCGGATATTGTTGAAAAAATTGCATTTAATAAATAACATATTACGTAACAACTCGTACTTTAATTTTTCCCCCCGTATATTTCTAACCACTTGATATTTCAAACTCTCGATAAATCGTAATGTTAGGGTCGGTCCTTCGAGTTTCGAATTAACGAGAGGCGACTGTATTAAATTTGTAATCCCTATTTTGTGAAGTATATGCCGTCAGTCTCCAATCGCCCAAGTAGCGCTGCGGAAGTGAAGATATCGGGCATACCCTTCGAAGAGGAGCAACGAACAGTGTCAGTCTCGCATTTGAGTGGAAGGCTCAAGGTTGAAAACGTGCTCATGGATAAGTGGCGGCGGAGCGTGGAGTGATTTGCGAGTAGTAGCACTGAGCTGGAGCGAAGCTAAGAATGTTATTCAAGATATAGGTCGATTCACTAAAGCTGGCACGAATGGAACGAATGAAAGTTATGTCACCTGTCACTTCGAGTGTTAGTGTGAGTGCCGTTCTTATACAGGGGCCTCTTAATATTTTGTAAACAACAACAAAATGGGTTTTTGTTGTCCAAGAAAAATAAAAAATATTATAATATAAGCATAACTGCAAAATATTTAGACTAAATAGGGAATACTATCTGTCTCTTCCTTAGCTTTTCTTCTTTGACACTGTCGTTTCTCTTCTTCACTCATCGTTATGTATATATATATTATGTATGTATGTTTACGTATGTATTTATTATGTATGTATGTTTATGTATGTCTGTATGTATATATGTTTTATCGTTTTATTATTTTGATATGTATATTTATTGTGTGTGTTGTTTGTGTACTTTTGTTAATCTCTGTGCCACCTACTACATATTTTCATTTGATCTGTACTCCACTACCCAAAGGTTGTCAGGAAGAGATCGCTCTTTAGCGATAAGACCGCCTGTTGTTACCCCTTACTGTTACTGTTCTGTATTATTATTTTCTCTTGTAACTGTATTTCATCTGTGTGAGGTGTGCAATAAAGAGTATTGTATTGTATTGTATTGTATATATGTCCGAAAGGTATATTTAACCGTTTGATACAAAAATATTTTACTATCATGGTGTTTTATGCAGATATCAGAGCGCTGGTAGCCTAGCGGTAAGAGCGTGCGGCTCGTACCACTGAGTTTTCCGGAACTTATGTACGAAATATCATTTGATATTCACCAGTCGCTTTTCGGTGAAGGTAAAAATCGTGAGGAAACCGGACTTAATCCCAATAAGGCCTAGTTATGTTGGGCGGTTATGCATCTAGTTTGTCTACAAATACGTTTTCAATAATCACTTATTGTATCAACCTGTATGTAATCATTTTGTGACGCACACATAAATATTATCATTCACTCATTCATTCCATTCGTGCCAGCTTTAGTGAATCGACCTATAGAAAGGCGTGGAAGGATCTTGTGGAGGCCCTATACACCTCCGGGTTGCCCTAGGATCTACAATAACATTGCAACGGAATAATATCTATAGAATTCATTGTGACAGTTGATTGTTCCCTTGAAATCATTATTTCCTGCACCAACTTAAATGTCTCTGTTTAGCCCTATGGTTGACTGGTAGAGAATGCCATTTGGCATTAAGTCCGCCATATGTACAGTTTTCTGTCTTGTGCATTAAAGTTAACACTTTCGACACCGCGTACCCGCCACGCGGGCACTCGTAAACTTTACTCAGATGCCGGCGTACCCGCTAGGCGGGCAAGAGCTATAAACCTACACGCGACGCCCAAAGTACCCGCCAGGCGGGCAAGCATTGCATCTTCGCTCCGTCCGCCGCTTGCCCGCCTGGCGGGTTCGCGGCGTGCGGCATTGAGTTGCACGTCGTTGCCCGACTAGCGAGTCCTGTCGGTTTCAGGGGTATCGTTCGAAATTTTGCCTGGTTGCGAGTGTTAAAAAAAATAAATAAATATCTGCCAATGGTAAGTCAAGGGTGCCGTTCGTACCTTCTCGAGCACAGCCTGACGACGCTTCTCCACCTTCACGATGGACACCAGGTCCCCGATGTTGGACTCAAACTCCAAAAACCTGTTCCAGATATCGACGGAGCTCTCTGGCTTCAAACTGCCAGAGGACAGCACTCGCTCGAACAGTACACGTGTGTTGTTGTCCTCTGAAGAGAAAAGAACAAAAAATTGTAGGCTTAGACCATTCAACCAACCGGAGAGGCATTATCTGTCATCTTATATATATAAAAGAAAGTCGTGTTAGTTACACTATTTATAACTCAAGGCAAAAAAAAAGAGGCGTTTGGCCTGGCTAGCTATGCTATTTACTATAAATTATGTCGTAGTATCGTAATGTTTTTTTTAAGAACCTGCTATTAAATTAATACTTGCATTATAGTAGTCATAAACTCATAAAATACACTAGAAGGGCAAAATAAAATAATACAAATAGAAACATTTGTCTTTGTGATGAATGAAGATTGGACGTTAATTGACGTCGGTGGCGTCAGTGGCCCGAATTTCCAATAACGTTAAATGCCGTGTTTGCCGGTCAAAAGGTTAAGTCTCAAAAATATTTTCATCACAAATCAGGCCATTTGAGGCACGGCACATCTTCGACAAAATGTGTATCTTTTCCCAAAGTTCCAAAAAATCATCCAAAATTTCTACACTGTTGTTATTTCTCAAAGATAACGAAACATGATAAGACAAAGGGTAAAATGGGAAATCATTCGTCCCAATACGATGGAACGAGCTCGTGAACACTGGCATTACTTCTACTACTATTAGTATTTCTATCGAATTTAAACTGTTGAGACACATCAATATTTACAATAAATTTTGTCGTCGAGAGCGCTGCGCGCGACGAGGCAAAGCGCAGTTCGCCCGCGTCGTCGTGCACGGTATTTGAAGCTTGATATGAACAACCTAAAATGTCCTAAACTAATTATTCTATCCTTCTTGATCGAACAAAATAATGTTCGTAGGGAGGTAAGTACAGGATTACTAACGAGAGTCTGTTAGAAGCCCGACGCAGCAGGCGGAGGGCTTTTAATGACTCGAGTTTGTAATCCTCTTACTGACCGTGATGTATATAATGTTTTTCATCACACTTGTAAGGGAAAAAACAAATATACAAATGAATCTATTTATTAAAGTTGAATGTCATAGTATAATTACACAGTAAAGTTGGTTTATAGCCAAGTTTGAAGATTTGAAATAAGCCTTAGCTTATGCAAAACCTCCTTGAAGTGAAATGACGTACGCTTTTTTAAAACTAAACTCAACTCCCCCGGGAGTTATATTGTACTAAAATCCATAACTCCCGAGGGGACTAAATCGGCTCTAACTGCTCTATACGCCTGCGCGTTACAACACCATTACCGAGCAAGTTGATGAAAACATGTTAATTTGTCTTACCGTTAAGATGCGACAGGTAGTCGATATAGCACAGCACGTACTCCGGTATGTGCGAAAACTTCTTCAGGCCAAGTTCGAAGATACGGAAAGCGATGTTCTTGTCCTTGGAGCAATAGTACTCCATGAGGGCTGCTGCCACGAACACGTGGTACGCTGATCTGCAATTATATATACATAATATGGTATAGCTACTCCATACGAGCTACCGTATTGTCGCTCACCAGGCGCCACTCATGCGTGGGTCCACACAGCACTCGTTTCCACAGGGTTAAGATGATGACACATGATGATGATGTAAAGGGCTCCAAACGTAGGATCATGGTGTTAATAAACGCGATTAATCCGTTGTAAAGTGTTTAATTTCAATGAATAAAAATCGCGGTTACAGAAGACAATATTAGGCATTAAGTGTCAAATTCATACACAGAACTACCAAATCTTTATAGGCCGTTCAACGTGAAACAAGACTATGAAAAAGTCCTGCAACTGCAGCTGCAGATATCTACATCTACTCTACTATTCTACGTCACGCACACAACGACATTGTCATGTAATGACATCGACATCTTGAAATTACTGTTTTTTTTTGTACCAATGGCAAGCTCAACAGCAATGAAGATAGACCAAAAAGCTTTTATACCTATTAAAAATATATCTTTAAGTGTTTTCATTGACATTAACGTTCACTCGAACGGAACCCTTATAGGTTCACTTTGTTGTCCGTCCGACTGTCCGTCCGTCTGTGAAGACCCTTTATCTCGTGAACGCGAAGAGGTAGCAAGTTGAAATTAATACTAAGTATCGTCAATTGTTTTTTAAGTGTTCAAAATAGTTTTGTATTCGCTTTTGTCTCTGAATTTTTTTTTTTTGTTTATAAAAACGATTCAGTGGTCTTACCTAGGATCCTCCCTAGCGCGTTTGAACACTGTTCTAGCCGATTTGATACCCTCAGCTCTCCGCGCGAACTTCATGTACTGAACGTAGGCTAACGTAGGGTCGATATCTTCCATGTCCAGGTAGCGGGTGTAAACTTGATGCACCTGTCAAATGAATAATAACTATTAGATCTTTGACTTATTAACCTTTTCGACGCCATGTCAAACGCAAAAGCTATCACTCAGGCGCCACGTCATCGAAATGTCAAAACTGAAGTTGAACTCTATGCTTTACCAGTGTAGGTTTATTATACTCTGTGGTCTGTGACCGATATATCGGTCATAGGCGTTGAACCTGCGGTGCCGATATATACGTCTTTGGCGTGGAAAAGGTTAAAAGAAGACACAAAGCAGAACACAAACATCAAAAAGTGGGTCAGAAGTATGAATGACGTCAGGGAACAATTATGCATTCTTGATCATGATGATACAAAAGATATATGTTTCGTACGAAAAAGAGCTTTACATTTAATGTCAAATTCATACACAGAACTACCAACGCTGTTAAACTTTATAGGCTGTTGGCGCTCGAAACATCACGTTCCAAACAAGACTATAGCGCATTGTGTAGTGTATTCATAAAAAGGCTAACAGAAGCTTCAGTAGAACTATGTTGTCTCCCATTCTGACAAACGCGATTGTCAAAGTGACAGATAAGGACAAACAATCATTCAGCTACACAGTTGTTGAAGTACGTTTATGAATAACGCCATTAGTGGTGAATTCTCAATACAACTTGATACTCCAGTTGCCGATTAAGAAGTACTTTCTTACGGTAGATGTTGCTAAGCGCATACGAGGGACATGGTGGAGAAATTCGGGGTGTGGTCTCGGTATCTCAGTTGTCAGAGCGACGGGCATGTATCCCAGAGTCGCGGGTTCGTGTCCCGTCCGAAATCATGAAATTTCCACTTTTCTTTTTTTTTTATTCGGTACCGTCCGCTGTTTCTACTTAAATAAAATGAATATTATAAAGTGAAAGAGATGTCATATACTACAGAAAAAGTGATTAAGGCCCCCGGTGAGCAGGGCTGGGATCGAACCAGCGACCTCCTGCTTTCACGGCAGACTCCCTAACCACTGGGCTACCCGATCACGGCAGCGAGAGTCCGAAATTTCCTAAGTATATATATTTTTTTTATACTACGACGGTGACAAACAAGCATACGGCCCGCCTGATGGTAAGCGGTCACCGTAGCCTATGGACGCCTGCAACATCATATGCAATCCTTCGTAATTTTAAACGTTTAAGGTGCGTTCCGCCAATCCTACAGCTCAGAAAATAAATGTTTAAAACCGAAGTTACTTTATTATAATGAAGTCTGCTCTCTTCATAGTCCGCATGCGCGAAATGCAGCAATGTGGATCGTTTTAAAGGGCCGCTGGTCGCTCGCTCGTACACCGCTGCCGCCTCGTCGGAGAACAGGCGCGCTGCGTTTGAGTCCTACAAAAATTTGAAAAAACTCAGGTAAGAAAAATATACATACATTCACACTGTAGAAAAATATACATTCACACCGTCACTGGTCGCGCTTTCAGAACTATCAGAGAAAAAATATTTTCGTATTTTCTATGAAAATTCTAAACGTCCATAGCTTTCTATGGACAAAAATTCCCTGGCTTAAACACTTTCCTTTACCATCACACAGGCTCCATAAATATTAGAGTGGGTCACTCATGCATAAAGAAAAAAAGGTATCAGTTTACCGTCGGGCATAGTTATAAAAGGTATCCTTATAATGTCTTTAAATAGTAGGTATCCGAAGTTATTTTGGAATCGGAATTTGTTTTCTGCCTCCGGATCGAGTTCAAAATGTCCATACAAATATTGGTAAATTTTTAAGCTTATTCACTAATATTTAGGTTTACTCCTTTATTTTTCAAATTTTAATAGTACTTAGTAATAGTATATTGAATGTTACAAAGCCGATAATATGAAAAAAAAAAAAAAAAAAAAAAAAGAATTTTTTTTTTACGTGGCCTAAAATTTAAAGGAAATTTCAACTGTAATCCGGAGGCAGTAAAACTAACTTAAAAAAATAAAATAAAAATAGAGGTGGTAATGAATTACCAAATAGCACGCTTTTATAAATAAATAAATATCAGAGATTTATTTCACCGCTAGGACCGCAATTCGGAACATTCCTTCGTTTTGTAACATAATTTTAAAATGTAATCAATTTCGCCGTCAGATTTAATTGTTTTAACGGACAGAAAACAAATGAAAAATAGCCGGAAACATTTTTTTCTTCTTAATTACTCTTTTTAATGAATATTTTTTAATAATCGTATAACCAGTAAAATCATAAAAAAATATTATTTATAACTTTTTATATACAACATACGAAAAGACTTTATGATACCTTCTATGAGATTTCATGACACCTTTTACTATACATTCTAGGGCGAGACCGTTTTAGTACTTATTATTATTATTTTTATTATTTTAATCTTTATTGTACAAAAGGAAATACAAACGTACAACAGGCGGACTTAATGCTATAAGGCATTCTCTACCAGTCAACCTTTGGACAAAACAGATCATTTGTTGGCGGTGCAAGATCAACTGTGGTTTTACAAAACAAATTAAGTACATCAATTACACAATTCAAAACAATTATACATATAGGGTTCAATATAAATAATATATAGGTAAAATACATACTCGTACATTTTTAAATATACATACATACACATAAATATAATAAATCTGATGAAACTTGTAAAATAGAAAAACTAAGAATTTACCCTTAAGGATTTTTTAAAAGCAAATTTGTTTGGACACTGTCTAATTTTAACTGGGAGACTATTCCAAAGGCGAGCGACTTGAACAGAGAATGAATTGGACATGTAGCCTGTGTGGTGACAAGGTATAGCGAGAGACAGGTTGCCAGTAGAGCGAAGTTGACGGACACGAGAAACACCATAGAAGTTAAAGAAAGCTTTCAAATACTCAGGAGATTGAGGATCATTACGGATAGAAAAAAGAGAACAAAGCATGCGAATGTTGCGACGAACTCGAATAGGATATACGAATATTATATCTATACCAAATGATAAGGTCCGACCGAGATCTCGGTCTCGGTCTCGGCAGTCTCGGCCAAAATTCGAGCCGAGATCTCGGTCAAAAAGGGCCGAGATTCTTGGCCTTGGCCGAATCTTCCATCTTGACACTTTTTGCGATTTTGGTGGGTATTTTAAGTAATTATAGTGTACCTTGCTATCGTACGTAATGCAAATTGTAACTTTTTTTCTCAAGCTTTTACTGTAAATGTTGTGTTTTAGTGATGGCTATATTCAACAACAGTTTAATTCATGACTATTACTTGGTTTTTTTGTGGAAAAGCGCGTTTTTCGTATTTATTATAAAATCTCGGTCACGGTCTCGGCCGAGAACTCAATTTGATCTCGGTCTCGGCCGAGATAAAAAAAGAAGTCTCGGTCGGACCTTAACCAATGATACCCCCTTTTTTCCACGAGAAATAAGACGAAATAATCGAGAAACAAAGTTGTAAAGCATATATACTGTTTTCCCACAGTACGATGCCATATCGTAGCCATGAGTGTGCGTAAGCATAGTCACTACACAGTACCAACAAATCATTAAAAAAATGGTTTCTTTTTTATCTTGTCGGGATATCGACTTGGCTTTAGAATCTAGAGCATAGCGAGTATTTACTCACCCCTTTTTCAGTCAACAGTTTAGCGGAATGGTCAAGGAACTGTGCGGCCTGGTGCCACACATCGGGATGGTGTGCCAGGCAGAGTAGGCACTGCTCTATGGCGAACATGACGCGGCGAGCCACTAATGCTGTGTCTTCCGAGCGGAGAGGGTTGGAGCGCTCCCAGGTTATGTATTTCTTCCATAGTTCCACCTGAAAAAAGGATTTTTTAAAAACAAAAGCTTTTGCACGCTACTGCTCGGAAACGTGGATGAGATGTACTGAATCAAAGCTGGAAAGTAGGTTTTAGTTGAACACTATTGATATTATTGGAGAGTTGGGTTTAAAAAAGGTTTTCTCCTCACTAATCAGGTTGATTTTGGCTTAAAAACTAGCATGCAGACCATCACTCAAAAAAAAGTCTTGTGTTTCATCTCCTCTTGGTCAACAGTGGGGGGCGTATCATGTTCCTATTTAAGTCACGCGTGACAGTTTCCAGCTATTTGGCCACGCGGCGCGCGTTCATGTATAAAAAGAGAGTAGCTTCACTAAGAAATATCTTTATTTCAACCTCAATGGGGATGAAAATAGGGTTGAAATTTGGAAGAGATGTAAATGGGGTAGACATATTTAAAGGAATGAAAATGGAGTTGAAATTTTTGAACGGAAGAAAATGGGGTTGAAATTTTTAAATTTAAATTTTACCTGTTTCATCTCTTCTCGGTCAACAGCGGGTGGCGTGGCCGGCATGTTCCTGTTTAACCCTCGCGTGACCGTCTCCAGCTCTTTGGCCACGCGGCGCGCGTTCATGTAATCGCGGGAGCGCTCCATCGCCATACGTTCAGCTGTTGAATAAAAAAATATTCATCACACATATTCAACCCCTAGAGGGTTGGGGTTAAAAGTATGTATACTGTATACAAATATAAGTGCATTACTTAAATGTTAGTGTATAGATTTATAGTTAAAATACAAAAAAGTAATCATGTTTTTTTTATATATTCCCTAGAAATGGGCGTGGGCATGGGATTTAAATGGGCGTCCATACAAACTTTTAACCCAGTTAAACCCCTTTAGTACGTTTGTACATATGGCCCATACATTTTTTGCCGAAGCAACATATTGCAGCTTGGTAATATGTAGGTACCATATGAAGGTAAAATGTTAATATTATTTATGACGTCATAATTTCAGCAACAATATGCCAAATTTTTGTTACAATATTAAACTTGTATTTAAATGACATTAAGGAAGTAGTATTAGGTAATGATAGTAATGATGCATTTACGAGTAAGATAAATTATAATGAATAACCAATTAATTACCTACAATTCTTATAAACAATGAATTATATTAATTGACGGGATTTAATATTGTGTCTTAAAATTTTCACTGTTTTGTCTCTTAATTTAAACGCTAGGAAGAAGATTCATAATCGTAACCAAGGAAAAATCGAAAGATGAAACTTACCAATAATAGTGTTGATGCTCTGCTCGAATGCGATGTAGTCTTTCCACAGTGTTTCTATACCGATGATGGGGGTGATGACTGCTCTTTGATATACCTAGAAAAGAAAAAATATAACTCGTGTTGTTTCTTAGCATATGACCCCACAGCCTCGACTCTTTGAGGAACGTCACGTCGTACCTACGTCAGACGTCGCGACCTATCTTGTCACTAATTCCCTATGAGGGATTACTTGTGTCAGTCATGAACTAAGAACTAAAAGGAATGAAATCCCATCACGGACCGAAAGGAACTAGTTCCTCGCCAAAAAGTTATATCGGTCCTCGGTCTTTAGTACAGTTCTGTTCAGACCACACATGGGGTATTAAAATTCTCATAGCGGGTTACTCACGTCAATAAAGTCGAAAATAGCTCGACACGTTTCGGAACAGTCCGTGTCCCTTATTCATGAGTCATGCGTGTAGCCGCGGCGACTGCTCTACGCACATTTCGACGCTATTTTCGACTTTATTGACGTGAGTAACCCGCTATGAGAATTTTAATATGTCTGATACTCACGGGAGTTTTCACACATGGGGTGTTTACGTGTTGCCTTGCCTCCCGCTCGCACCGTAGCAAAATTTAACTGGTGCGAGCGAAGCAAAATGCAAATACCCGCGGTGCTACCCAATCATTAGTTCCGCGCTCTGTATAAACCTACACCGATGTCGAGTGAGTCAAGATCAGACCGCGCTGGGGCTCGCAGTGTGCGTAGAGCAGCCGCCGCGGCTAGACGCATGACCCATGAATAAGGGACACGGACTGTTCCGAAACATGTCGAACTATTTTCGACTTTATTGACGTGAGTAACCCGATATAAGTATTTTAATAAACCTACACCGATTACTCATTCCTAGACGTCAAAACGTCAGACGTAAAAAAACAACTGAACTAAACGAACTAAAAGACTGAACTAGTTCCATGAACGATATGGGAGCGTCCTTTCAAAGACCGAGCGGGCACAACTCTACGAGGCATTCTCAAGAGATACGGACGTGTTAAAGGTCTGACGGCCGTCCAGAAAGTAACATTTAGGGACAGTCGCCATCAGATATATCAGAGCGTCCGAGGTGTTCACAAATATCTGAACACGCCTGTATTGTCAAGGCGTTAGAGTGCTTGTTCAGATATTTTGCACGCCTCGGATGCTCCGATATATCTGATGGCGACTGGACAAAGTAATTTGTACCATCATCTCTCTTCCTCTTTGGCACCTTGCTTCTTGCGGTGCTAGGTGGCCTTTTCTGGTACTGGGACCAATTACGCAACGACCTGCTTGCTACCCACGTCTGTGGGCAGATTCTGGTGGGCCGTCATTTTGGGGACGGCCTTGGGGTCTGGTGTTGTACCCTACCTTTCTAACAGCAGATATCTTCTGATTCTCAGCATACGACCCCACCGCCTCGACGCTTTTCAGGAATGTCACGTAGTCGTTCCAGATGGGATACGCGTGGATGTCGAGCCCAATCTTCTCTAGGGCGAAGTCGTATGCTTGTGCCATTTTCTCTCTAAAAACAAAACAGGATTGTTATCAAAAATTTCACAAAATATTTTCTCGCTAAGTTCACTTTTGTTTCAACGGTCTACAATTCTAACAAACCCTAACTCACGATGTCAAATTATTAAGCCGACGACGTTATTCGCTTACATTTTGTAATGAATTATAGGACATTTTTACACAAATTGACTAAGTCCCGCAGTAAGCTTAATAAGGCTTGTGTTACGGGTACTCAGACAACGATATATATAAAATCATCATTATAATCATCATTTCAGCCGAAAGACGTCCACTGCTGGACATAGGCCTCCCCCAAAGATTTCCACAAAATACAAGTACATAAATAGATAGAGAACATCCATGACTCAGGAACAAAATATCAGTGTTCATCACACAAATAAATGCCCTTACCGGGACTCGAACCCAGGACCATCGGCTTAGCAGGCAGGGTCACAAACTACGCCAACCGGTCTTCAAAACCTTTTATTACTTAAATTGACAGGCCTAATCCTCTGCCGAATACATATGGCAAATGGCATGGATATTCTATGGACTGATGTCTAACTGAGATGGCTATTGGTACGTTTACGTACGAATAGCCATACATGACGTGCCCATTCTCCGCAAAAATTGGCAGTCTTTTTGTATAGAAAATGACATCGCCAGTCCAGCTGATTAAATAGTCAAAGGTCGCGATTGAAATTCGGGTCTGCCTCGATTTCAATGGCTTCGCGTTTTCTAGTACCTATAAGCGCCGTTAGAGTATTATTCAAATCAGATAAATCGCGAAACGTCTGGTTGATGTTACTGGTGACCGAAGAGCTGGTGGCTTCCTCGCACAACTTATCAGCATTGCGATACAACGTGGAAATGCCGCCAGCATCTTAGGTATCTACAATGCCTCGCCTACCCTACCTATTTTAGATTAAAGGTAGGTAGAGGTAGATAAGTTACTCTTACTGTATATATTTTGAAAATACATCTTATAATATTCTCTTCTGTTACCGCGATTGTTATTCATTGAAATTAAACACTTTAGAAGGGATTAATCGCGTTTATTAACACCATGACCCAACGTTTCGAGCCCTTTACAGCACTCGTTTCCACAGGGTTAAGACGATGACTAGGCTGTAAACGGCTCGAAACGTAGGGTCATGGTGTTAATAAACGCGATTAATCCGTTCTAAAGTGTTTAATTTCAATAAATCTTATATTCTTTAATCATTATCAATAACACTTACTTGTAAGTTGGCAACATGCATTTAGTTTCCTTCACGTAGTTGAGGTACAGCCGCCATAGCTCGATATTTAGGATCTTCATCAAGCACCGCTGGAAGAGCTACACAAAAAAAAAATAGTATTAGTAGTAAGTACTAATGACTGTGAACTGTAGACCTCGCGAATCTGTCTTTGCGAAGTTTATAACCGAATCAAAATAAGAAATACTTCCTTTGTTCCGTTCCGCTGTTTTGTCCTTTAAAACTAGCGTGGAAAAACGCATTTTATCCACATGTGGGGAAAGTAATTTGACCTTGCTCTAATTCCTATCACTTACCAGTCTTACCAGTATAAGTGAGTCCTAAATGCCCATAGTAAATATGTGCAATCGGAGGTCACACCTTAAATTGGTGAAGTCTTATCCCGCACTTGGTAAGCTGTTGGCAATATCTTAGTACCAGGAGCGTACTCTATGACAAATTTTGAAATTGAATTTTGAATGGTTTCTTCAAGATAACTTACACGTGGATAAGATTTGCAGTCGTATGTAGTCTTTATTTTCTTCGCGATAGTGAGGGGAAAAATGTTCTATTACACTCGGCGGCGGCAAGTTTATTTAACTCTCGTGCCTTGAGACCCTCATAAAGCTCAAGATTCCAGTTATTCCAGTTACTCGCTTAGCTCGTGGCTCAATTTTGGAATCTTTCGCTTGCTCGGGTCTCAATATAAGCCCGAGAGTTAAACAACAACTTTGCCTTCTTGTATAATAAATAACTATTTATATTTTACTCAATTCATTGACAATTATCCCCCTCGCTATTGAAATGAAGTTGCTATTGGTAAAAAAAATTGTGATAATTCTTTAATGTCAACCCAACACATGCGCGACAATATGAGTCGAAATGACATATTGCCAATAGAGGCGGGTCATACGTAATAAAACTGTCAATTCACTTGAGACACTGCATGCGATTATATTACTAATAATTACAAATTACAATAGCAGTCGTCTTTGAATAGTACAAAGTGTGCAACTGTGCATATTGTTTTAAGTAAAGGACAATGGGCAAATTTGTATGGTCACTGTCCCCACTCACCAACAGAAACGAACATGTCTCATTTCTCATTTAATAGATCTTGGCAACCTGATTATTTTTTACTATGCCGAGGATCGCCCTATGTATGAGGTTTTCTTGGACACCGTGTTTTGTTTTTATATATTTTTTGCTGATTTCATTGAAAGTTCCAGGAAGAAGGTAACAGAAACATTATGTTACTAACAATTAATACCTTACATAGGTACATATATTTAGGGACAGAATTCTAGTTTTCGTTTTTTTAAAGAAACGTAGTTGTTTATTATTGATAGTAATAAACAACATACGTAAAAGTATCGCCTGTGGGCATTTTCAAAAAAAGGGTACAATTTCCTTTTTTTTTTAATATAGGTTTTTTATAACCAGAGTCACGAGTGCTATTGATTTAAAAAAAGAAAAAGAGTGTCCCGATTTTTTTGGTCACTTTCGTAACACATTTTTTTCGTACATTTACAAAGTTACAAAACTGACAATTTTATTTTTTTATGGAAAATCGAGGACCCATTTTCATTAAAATGGTGCTTTTTTCTGAAAATGCCAGCCTACGCCAAACCTTGGCATAAGCCGGGAAAGCGCTAGGAAAAAGATACCATTATTAGTGACACGCTGAAGAAAACAAGATTTATGTTAGCATTTTTCAATTTTTTTTTATAGGAGGGAAGAAACAGGCACTTTTCTGTTCTTTAATCAGTTTGCGTGGGATCGTGATGGTAGTGGTAACATGTTCAGTAGAGTGGAATGGGGTAGATATGTATCGTGAGACATGCTGACATTAAACTTCACAAACGGTTAAAAACTTACGTATTTTTATCACAATAGGCGTGGCATGTTTCGATTGCATCGGACAGTCATCGTCGGACAGAGTGGTGTTGTGACTGACAGACTGCAGCACAATACGTGAGTTTTAACCGTTTAAGTTTAATGTCAGATATATGTGTAGATAGATGTCAATAGTAGATTGAAAACCAACCCCCTACCACTTAAGAATGTGTGTACACGGCCTGTAGCCATTTAGGAATGTGTGTAAATGGGCCATTGACATTTGGGAAGGCGTGTAAATGGACCCTTGCCATTTAAGAATGTGTAAATGAACCCCTTACCACTTAAGAATGTGTGTACGCGGCCTGTAGCCATTTAGGAGTGTGTGTAAATGGGCCATTGACATATGGGAAGGTGTGTAAATGGGCCATTGCCATTGAAGAATGTGTTTAAATGAACCCCTTAAGTACCACTTAAGAATGTGTGTATACGGCCTGTAGCCATTTAGGAATGTGTGTAAATGGGCCCTTGCCATTTAAGAATGTGTGTAAATGAATCCCTTTCCATTTAAGAATGTGTGTCTACGGCCTGTAGCCATTTAGGAATGCAAGTAAATGGGCCATTGACATTCAGAGAAGTGTGTAAATGGACCCTTACCATTTAAGAATGTGTGTAAATGAACCCCTTTCCATTTAAGAATGTGTGTCTACGGCCCGTATCATTTAGGAATGCATGTAACTGGGCCATTGACATTCAGAGAAGTGTGTAAATGGGCCATTGACATTCATAAATGTGTGTTAATAGGCTTTAGCCTTTTAGGAATGATGTACTTACATAGTCCCTTGTCATTGTCACTAAATATTCAAATACACTTTGAATAATAATAAATAGGGATATTACATGTCAAAAGTGATCTTCTATGGCAAGACTTGATACAATTTTAACATCATTTAAATAAATCCTTAGTAAAAACTTTTAACTTTTGTTGATTTTCCATTTATAGTTTTAATATAATATTTTTGTCCTAGTAATAAAAATAATTAAATATAAGAGGAATCATCTTTTCTGTTCATTCCTCAATGTTTTTTTTTTATCTCCTCTTTTTATTTGCCAAAGAAAATCGCCTCCAACAGGTCTGAACACAAACAAGACACCCTAACGAAAGAAAAGATATCAATTATATAGCCATCTTTATTTTTTACACACTAGATATAATCTAAATTCCGATTACTTAAAAACTAGCAGTGTGTGCACAAATAAGCACACCTAATAAGCATGTTCTTTAAAAATTAGGTTAATTTATATATTTGGTACAGTCAAGTGCAAAAATACGTATCGACAAAATCGTCTCATAAATATGGTACTACGCTCTTATTACACAGAAATAAGGTGCTATGGGACATATTTTTGAGTAAGATGCGTCCACCCATATTTTTACACTTGACTGTACCAATATACACTTTAGAAATACCATTCATTACTAATAATTTGTCTTGTAGTTTATTCCAGATTGGTGTAATAAGTGGGCAAATTTTATGAGGTCTACCCCCCTCCCCTACTTTTTTTACATTGGCGTTTTTTATCTGATTTATACTCAGAACCGAGGTATTTCGATCGTAATAGGAGATAAAAAATATTCCAAAATATCCATACATTTTTCAAACGTTCCATTCCGTGGCAGTCATACAAAGGGCTCGTTCAAAAATCGTGTGATGATATTTGGTTGATTTCATTTGTGATATTTTGCAGACTCTCCCCACCCCCCTCCCCACCCCCCAAAATTGATCGCATGTTTTTTAAACAAACCTAAAGTCTATGCAACGGTATGGGACAAATCATGGTAAACTTTTTTTCTCCTATTAGGGTTGATAGAGATTGTAATTATAATCAGTAAAACAAGTAGCCAAAATTTTAAAGTTTCTATAATGTAAACACTTCTTTTTTTCAGTTTTAGTGTTAAAACTGAGAGATTAAACATAATAGAACTAAACAAGTATGCTTATAATATATATATATTTTATACTGCCCATATTTTTTATATTCTCCTATGACACTCCATAGAAAAAAAATGCCCTTTGAAATTGAAATGAATAGTGTATAGAATAAGGTTGAATTACTATTGTTTTAAAATCAAATGAAACAAAAGAAATTTAACCTTATTCCAATTGAAAACAGTTTAAATTGGGCATTTTCTTGTGGCATCAATAATTAACCGTAGGACATGCATATTTAGTAATTTCGTACATTAGCAATCTTTTTGTACATAAGTTTTTTTTTTAATTGAATGGGTTCGTAACACAATTTGAATTTCGAAATTGTGTTACGGACCCTTTAAATTTCATTGTACTAATTAGTCCTATGGGTAGGGCCATGGTCTTTAGGAGTCAATAAGAGTACTTTTACATGTCTATCTGTACCAGCGCTGTCTCTGGTAGCATAGAGCGGAGGTGAAACTTTATCCCCAAATTTAGACTTACGCTTGAAGTACTAACCTTTTCCACTTTTTCAAAGTTTCTCGCCTTCATCTGAAATCACAAAAATTATATTAGTTTGGTTTTCTTCTGTTGAAAGTAAATTTTTCCTTAGACTATTATCAGTTTGTCCTTATCTTGTTAAACATTTGCATTTGTTACATAGGGAGAAAATTAAACTAATTTTTTTTTTTAATGAATAAGGGTTAGTGCATAGTGTTCAAACACCTAGCTGACTTGCAGTGCACATTGTAAATAGAAAAGTTGCAACTCTCTCATAAATAATGATCACAAATAAATGCAGAACATGCCAAGCTATTGCTGACTTTATAAACATGAACAACCCTATACAATTATTTGTATATCTTATACACAAGACTAATTTTTAGTCAATGCACAATCCTTGAACTTTACTTAGTACTGAAATACCCACTTCTTTCCAAACTTAATTATTTATTGTTTTATCATTTAAATTCAAAGTAACGAAAACATAAATATAAAGACGAAGAGCTTCCCAATAATTAGTTCCGCGCTTGAACAAGACACGACCGAAGACTTGACCAATTGGACGAGATGGGAGTGCTCTCTTCAAAGATCGAGCGGGCACAACTCTATGTGACAGACATTCTCAGTTCCAGGGCTAAGCTGTACAGTAAACTACAAATCTGCACGACACAAATTCAGTTATGACTTATCAATACTACTGCGAATTTGTTAATTCTATAGGTTAGAAAAGAAGTTTATAAAAAAATATTGACTGAAAAAACACTAACCTCCTGCTCAATGTAAATCTTCCAATACCGCCCCGTAGTCGGGAACGCCGTGATGAGTTTTTCATACACCGATCGAACTTCATTTATAGGCCTTGTTTGAGCCTCCCGGACCAGCAGGGACCACGAATCCACATCATATATGTTGGCTTCTACGGCCCGCTGCGCTCTTGTCAGTCGCTCGTTTCCCCAATCCTGAGTGTAAAAGGCATTATTAGTCACTGAAGAACCTTATTATTACATTAAAATGAAATATTTCACGGTAAAAACATTGAAATACTCACAATTTCTGGGTTCTCCTCTACTACAGGAGCAGGGGCTGGGGTAGTCATTTTGCAACAATTGTTAGGCTTCTATAACAATGAATGTTTTAAACCGTCGCCGAAATTAAACCCGAAGCAACCTTATCTCATTTCTGAGCGTATTTTATCACTTATTATCAAAATATAATAATTTGCACACAACGCAAACTGCCAAGCTCATGAAGCTCCGCCGATTGCCGATATTCATCCATAGACAATCAAACATAGACAGTTTCATGTTTCATGAGAATTTTTAAAAGATGACTATGTAAAGCTGCGTTCAAAATAAACTTATTCAAGTATAGTTTAAAATTGAAGTACGATACTTAGTTATTGTTATACATCTTTAGTTGTGATATGTTTTAATTTGAAAATGAAATATGCATATCTGTTGAAGATAAACAATTGATAATAAAAAGCAAAGTACTCATAGACAAATATTTTTTCTGGGCAAAAAACTTCGTACCCAGTCGACTGGAGAAGGTTGACGTTTGTTTGACATCTCGATCGAAGTGACGTGTAAAGCGTATTCGTCGGCGCCCCACAGTTTTCTAATAAACTAAAAGAAAAAGCTCAAAATGAGCTCTTTCAAACGTGACAAGAAAGAAGAGGAAGATGCCAGTGGCAATCCGTACCAGAACCTCGATAAAACCATCGTGCTCCAAGAATCTCGATACTTCAACGAGAGTTCAGTACATCCTCGAAAATGCACACATATTTTATCGAAAATACTGTTTCTGCTTAATCAGGGGGAAAAATTTAATACCCAGGAAGCTACAGATGCGTTTTTCGCTACCACCAAGCTGTTCCAATCTAAAGATGTGATGCTGCGTCGTATGGTATACCTGTGTATAAAGGAATTGAGTAGTATGGCGCAGGATGTCATCATAGTTACTTCTTCATTAACTAAAGACATGACTGGCAAGGAGGATTTGTACCGGGCGGCGGCTATAAGAGCTCTCTGTAGTATTACGGACAGTACAATGCTGCAAGCTATAGAGAGATACATGAAACAAGCGATTGTGGATAAGAACCCGGCTGTCAGTTCTGCAGCTTTGGTGTCCGCATTGCATTTGTCGTCGAGCGCGCCCGACCTGGTGCGCCGGTGGGCTAATGAAGCTCAGGTAGGTTAATAATAAGTAGTTTTATTTATTTAATACTATTACTAGTAGCAATTAAGACTACTTAAGCAGTGGAGTCGCAAAACTACTTTGTGAACTTTGTTTTTTTCCCTAGAATGGTTTTCACATCTTTGCTTTTAGCAACTTGTGTTATAGTCTGAAAAACCAAGTCCGACAGTAGATTTAATAAAAAAAAACAATATTTTGTTGGAGTGGCATTACATGAATAAGAAACCGACAGTTTGAAACTCTTGACTACTGTATGAATGAGAACAGATCCTTGTCATCTTATAGTAATTGACTTTGCTTTTTGGAAGAAAAATAATTTATGTATTTATTTATGCACAGGCAGCTAATTATAACTGATGTGTTTTGTTTGTAAACAGTTTGTAAAATAGAGGCTTAAATAATAATTTGAAAAAAAAATACAAATACTATCCATTATCAACAATCAGATACCGCTTACTAAATCTCATGAGTACTTTAGTACTTTGACTAAGACTTTTTTTGCCTGAGCTGAAATGGAGATTTTGCCCATGATAGGTCATATTTGACCTTTGATTATTTAATTAATGCTCAGAGTATTTTGACGCACCCCATCTTTTATATTTTTTTATTTTATGCTTACATTCACTGGCAATATCAAAATATACTGACAAATCTATTCCATAATTTCAAAATTAGTTTGTGGTTTGTTAATAAACATTGAAAAAAAAAATTTAAGTGCCTACTTAATATTTTTATTATCAATAAAAATAAACCACATTAAGTACACATAGTAAATGTGATAGTTATTAGTAAAAGGTACCACTTTCTCCATAGTTGATTAGGTTCAATTTTAAATTAATCTTTATGACATTAGTGCCTTATCAGCTATCTACAAAGTGATATTTTTTACTAAAACATAATGACATATGTTGCCTTCTAATTGATAAGGATTGCAACATACGTAACCGCCCACAGTGTGTAAAACAGTGACAGAGTTAATTGGTATTTTTTTAAAGTTAATATGTAAATAAAAAATAATCAATAAAATGTATGTGATTGCTTAACTTCCGATAGACCCCTATATATAATTTAAAATTTCGTGAGTCATACTGACATTAAATTGAAACGGTTAAAACTCACGTACTTTTACCACAATAGCCGTGACATGTTTCGACTGCATTGGGCAGTCATTGTCGGACGGACAAGAGTGGTGTTGTCATCTTCGCAGCTTGGGCATCACTGCCCGAGACCGGCGTAGGTAACGGGTCGCGCGCGCCGAAGCAGGCGGAATCGGGCAATCCGGCACAACACCACTCTGTCTGTCCGACGATGACTGACCGATGCAGTCGAAACATGTCACGCCTATTGTAAATAAAAATACTTAAGCTTTAACTGTTTCAATTTAAGACCCCTATATGGTTAAATAATTAAATAAATTGTAAAATGTTGCATGAAATAAAGGCTACTATTACTATTATTACTATTACTATTATTACTATTACTATGGTTATTTCTGTCCTTATAAAGTTTGTTCACAGTAGTATGATTTTATCCTTACAGGAAGCCATCAGCTCGGACAACGCGATGGTCTCCTACCACGCGCTCGGGGTCGTCGCGGGCTCACGCAAGAATGACAAACTCTCCACCGTCAAATTGGTCACTCGCCTCTCTCGATCCACTTTAAAATCTCCTTACGCCATCTGTCTTCTCATCCGTCTAGCTGCCCAGCTGGTTGAAGACGACGATTCAGACGCATCCCAACCGTACATCGAGTTTATCGAATGTTACTTGAGGCATAAGTCAGAGATGGTCATTTATGAAGCTGCCCATGCAATTGTGAACTTA
This sequence comes from Lathronympha strigana, assembly GCA_949128165.1. Taxonomy (NCBI): domain Eukaryota; kingdom Metazoa; phylum Arthropoda; class Insecta; order Lepidoptera; family Tortricidae; genus Lathronympha; species Lathronympha strigana. The sequence goes on along the minus strand of OX421928.1, from coordinate 5,937,082 downwards.
AGAAAGACAGCTAGAGATTTGGCCCCAGCTGTATCCGTCTTGCAGCTCTTCTGCGGCTCCTCAAAAGCTTCTCTAAGACTGGCCGGAGCTAGGACCTTAGCTAGACTCACGGCTAAACATCCTACAGCAGTGGCCGCGTGTGCTGTTGATTTGGAGAATCTTATTTCGGATCCAAATCGCTCTGTAGCCACTTTAGCTGTCACAACTTTGTTAGCTACAGGCGCGGAAAGCTCAGTCGATAGACTGATGAAGCAGATATCTAGTTTTGTATCGGAGATTTCCGATGAGTTTAAGATCGTTGTAGTCAGGGCTATTAGGCGGCTGTGCACTAAGTTCCCGAGGAAGCATCAATCGCTAGCTGCGTTTTTAGCTGGCATGTTGAGGGATGAAGGCGGCTTGGAGTATAAAGCGGCAATAGCAGATGCTATTATAGCTTTGGTTGAAGAAAACCCGGACGCAAAGGAAACGGGGCTCGCACATCTTTGCGAGTTCATCGAAGATTGTGAACACACGGCTTTGGCTGTCCGCATCTTGCATTTACTAGGTCGTGAAGGGCCAAAATCGCGTCAACCGTCTCGTTATATTCGCTTCATTTACAATAGAGTCATCTTAGAGTCAGGGCCGGTCAGGGCAGCAGCGGTTTCCGCTGTCGCTCAATTTGGAGCTCAAAGACCAGAGCTTTTGCCTAATATACGGGTATTGCTAGCGAGATGCCAAATGGATGACGATGACGAAGTACGCGACAGAGCTATTTACTACTCTGCCATTTTAGATACAGGCGACCAGCAACTTATCAATGATTATATCGTAAACGTTCCTAAACCCAATCCAGTATTACTCGAAAGAGCCTTACGTGACCATTTGGCTACACGCCCTGAAGAACCATTTGATATCATGGCTGTGCCTACAGAAGAAGAACAGAAAGAAAGCAAAGAGGCTGTTGTTGAAATCGAAGTGCGCAAACCAGCACAGGTTTCGATCGAGGAGTTGTATTCTGAGCAGCTCTCTAAACTTCCAGGCATAGAGCGTCTAGGACCAATCTTTAAGACAGTTCCTCCCACCGATTTAACAGAAGCGGAGACAGAATATAGAGTCCGTCTGTTAAAACATATCTTCGCCAGACATGTTGTTTTACAATTTGAGTGTGTCAACACTCTAAATGATCAGCTTTTAGAGCATGTTCATGTACGTCTAGAAACGCCGCCGGAATATGAGATAAAGTCCATCGTACCTTGTCAGAAACTTGAATATGATAAACCTGGAAGCGTATTTCTGATATTGGAGTTCCCATGCGCTTTTATAGACAGCTTAGGGCTTTTTGGAGCCACATTGGAGTTTACAGTACGCGATTGCGATCCAACTACAGGTGTCCCTGACTCCCATGAGGGTTACGCAGACTCATATCCTCTTGAAGAGTTCGGGATGGGTTGCAGCGACCAGATCCGAGCAAGAGCGGCCACAGATGATTGGGAACAAATTTGGGAGAGAGCTACAAGCGCGCCAGAAGCTAGCGACACTTTCGGTCTATCGCAGAACAATATTAACGATGCTGTATCTGCTGTCTGTGAGCATCTTGGTTTACCTAAGTCCTCGGTGTCCGGGGATGCGATAAAGGAGATCAGAGCGCAAGGGATATTTAGGGGAGGGGCGCCTGTATTGGTGAGGGGGAAGCTTGTAGCTGGGGGAGAGACGGTCACCATGAAGTTAGCGGCTAGATCGCCCAGGGAGGATGTGGCACAGTTGTTATTGGCTGCCATTTAAATTAGATTTAAGGCCTAAAGGTACATGTTCAAGGGTGTCTGATGGATGACGATGATAGCAGAAGATGCCTTCCCCGAAAGATGATTGAAATGATATAGGGAGAAATAGGTTGGAGGAGAAATTAAGCTCTAAAGCATTTGCCTTGTTGGCGATGCCTGAGCAGTTGGCTGCCATTTAGGTTCGTCAGTTAGAATTTGCATCGAAATACCAAGAACATTAAATTCAAACTGGATGTTCCGTCTAGACGATTCCGTTGAGCGAAATATGGCTGATTTGCAATAGATGTATTGTTGAATCCTCTTGAAAAGTACTGTTTTTAAAGGGTCGGCATCGAGCATGACACCCCTGGGGTTGCAGGCGTCCATAGACTACGGTGACCGCTTTCCATCAGGCGGGCCGTATGCTTGTTTTCCACAGACGTGGTATAACAAAGTTGTGGAACTACTTTATAGAGAAAAAGACGCAAAATGAGTGTCAAATAGTCATAGTTATATTTCGCACCTCATCGAAATAACTACGCAGAACGTCTAGATTTAACGTAAGGTTTTGAGTATATAAATACTGAAAGCAACATCCTTAACTGTCCATCGGTAAACCTTATGCTGTTGCTATAGGATTACAAATTGTTAGTTAAGTGTTGGTAATGGTACAGTCATTAGACCCAACGGCATCACTGTAAACTCATAATGACCGGATGAGAATATGAATGCAGTCTTACAACGGACGGCTCCGTCATCGCCCACGGCGTCGTTGCGCTTTCCAAAGCGGATGTGTCCAATTTTGAATGATTGAATAGTAACCTAGCAACCTAATATATAAGGTATTAATTCATTTAATTAAACTCTCGCACATATCAGATTTGGTAAGCGCAACGACGATGGGGTCGCAATTGACAGGCCTACACCCCTCTGCCGGATGGATATGACATAGTATCGTACTCATTGTAGCAAAGCTATTTGTACGTTAAGTACGAATAGCTGTACATTTGACGTGTTCCTCCCCCGTAAAAAATGACACCTTTTGTATAGGAAATGACAGACGGTGCCAGTCCGGCTGATTAAGTAAAAGATGGGGTCAGTTTACACTTAGCGATGGTACCTTACCTATTCTATTAGGTATTATTTGTTGTAAATTAGAAACACTAATAAGGATTTGAATGACTTGCATCTGTATGTACTGTGCGCTTTTATTACAGCAAATATTAATTGTTTGAAAAAAAATCAATTTTGTATTATGTTAATATTAGTAAAATCCCTGTATACTTAATTCTGAATAAAAGATAAATTTCTGTCCATAATTTGTCAAAATATATAGTCCTTTTCGATTCCAAGACGTGTTTTATGGTATCCATTGGAAATTTGTTACCCATACGTATTTAAATGACAATACAATATTTTTGAACAAGTCAGTTTCAAAACTGCGTTTTTGGAGCAATCTATTTATTTACATACCTAGCAATAATTGTATTTTATTTCTGCATTCCAGAATGCCTAGCAAAGTATGTTTTAATATATTTCATAATCTTAAATTGTTTACAGTAAATAAATAAAAATAAAACAATAAGTGATTAACTGATTCTTTATTCATAATCGTCTCTGAAAATATTAACAAAATAACATATCTAGTTTCATGGAGGTATGACGGTTAACACTTGTTTTTACCAGTAATTTTATAGCTGGCAAAAAACCTATTTTCGTCAAGAAACTTTTTGGTAGTTACACCACGAATTTTTTAACCCCGTCGAAAAGAGAGGATAAATTATGTATGTTTTTGGCATCGAAACTCGTACATAGACGAACTGTTTTGATTTCGGCTTTTAAAAAATCAAACGAGACTGGTTCCACGCACGATCTAGAACGACGATCCACGACGATTATTGGCTTGTCCAGTGGAACCACTGTAGAGTAGTAGGGTACGTGGGAAATTTGCACTATTATCTTTCTGGAGAGTCGTTCCAGATCGTCCGTGTAACCAAAGGGTGCCAAAGTGTTGTCTATCGCAAGAGTCTGAGTTTGACTGAAAACATGCTCCCAGACCCAGTCACAGTTAGGTACGACAACATGCGAAGCGAACGCGAAAGTTTAGCTGGAAGTGTGACCGCGTCTATGACGGATTATTGAGTCGCCATCGCCAATTATTGGGTTGCCTTTTTCCGATAATCCGCACCCCAACAAATAAGCATGGATTATTGCGAGGTCAGTTACTGGCCTGTCTTATCTCTGGTCAAACAAACTCGGTAGCGAGCAGATAATCAGAAGCCACAGTTAATACAGAACAATAATCAGCAACCCAACAATCCGCAACCAAAAAAGTGGACGCCAATTATCGTTTCGCAATAGGATACCACCGACAGACAAATACACAATGTAAACTTACAACTACCCTCTTTTTCCGTCGGAGGCTAAACAGTATTTTTGCTATAGCTTTAACATATACAACACATTCAACATTTTATTGAAACGAGAAATGTATTTATAACAATCACCAAAAATCTTTTTACACAAATCGACTTTCTTTTTGCAAACTAACTATAGGTCACACATCTCTCACGCCAATTTCCGTGAGGTTAATTAAATCATGAAATCGAAAAAAAAACTACAACTATGAACATATTATCATATAGTGTGTCAATCAAATACGGGCGAATCCTTAACGGTGGTTAGATAACTTTTACTTAGAATTGCAATAAAAAATGTATCCATACAAAATATTTATTTTAACGGCCTCCTAAGCCTATTAATAGTCGGTTGTGAGCCTACGAAGCAGGAGGTCCCGGGTTGGAATACTGGTCAGGACATTTATTTGGTTGTTTATCACGAATATTTGTTAATGAGTTAAAAGAAGTAAAAAATGTTATAAAACTTTTGTAATTTTTTGACAATTTTTTTTTTTAATCCTAATATGTATTTTTACACATAGCCTGTCGTTAGTCATAATATAAAAAAAGAGTATTATAGTTTTTTTAAATAAATTATTTGAAGTAGACGTTTTTCGAGAAGTTTTTTCATTTTATTTCTAATGTCAGTCAATAAGAATGACAAAACTAAAACTCATAGTGGTAACACTGCAGTCTAAAATGCGTTTTTGTACGAGTTATGATGAAAAACAGTTTTAGAGAAAAATTTGATTATCTCTGAAACTACGCGAAACCCAGATAATTTAATATGACAGTATAATACTTAAATGCGATCAGGAGTACACCGTTAGAATCGTTCGGATTATCAACGCTCACGGTATATAGACTTACACACTGTATTCACCTCGCGCGAGTTAAAAAACAGCCGGTATTACAGAGATCGCAGAAACACACATATAAACTATATATATGTAAGAGTTAATACACTTCTAATCTAATCTATTTAACAGTCAATATAATGTCATAAATCTAACGAAAATATAGAAATTGCCGACTGAATATTGTGTACATTTTATTTATCTAATATCCATTAGACACAAGACGGTCGACCGTCGATTGTCAAATTGATGATAGTTTATCAGCAATATTCATTCAGCAATATTTTGATTTAACAATTTGTACTTATTAGTAATAGTTTTATTCAATAACGATTATTCAGTCAACATGCTTAGTTAATTTACTCTGGTTATATATAAATTTACTATATTTTAACATAGCTTAAAACTACTTTATCGATATACAGGCTGTAACAAGTCCCCAACGATAATTCAACAGTTGACAAGGTCAATGACCCTGACTGCGACGCAGGTGGAAAATTTTGAAATTCAATTTTTTTTAAATTTTAGGTGCATTTTCAATCAGCTGGTCTAGTATACAAAGTGTAAAATTGTTGTTTTTTTTTGTAATTTCGTTTTTTTATCACTTTCATCGCACTTAGGGACATGGACCTTATCAGCTGTTGATGTATCGTTCGGGACTTTTATTACACCTTGTATACAATTATGTATTTAAGGGATCTAGGATAGATCTAGGATCTACCTCCCTTATATATTATGACCAAAATATTATGAATCTCTTTAAAACTAACCGATATTCACTCTTATTTCACTATATTATATTTTGACCCTGGTTGCCGTGACCGGGTGGCCTAGTGGTTAAAACATCTGCCGCGAATGCAGGAGGTCGCGGGTTCGAATCCTATCTTGGGCAACGGAAGGCTTGGTTACTTTTCGTTTAGTATATGAGATAGTGAGATCGCTGGTTCGATCCCAGCCCTAGGCACTGGGGCCTTAGTCACTGTTTCTGTAGTATGACTTCTCTTTAAATTTATATATAGTAGTGTGACTACTTAAAACATGCATCAAATCATTTATTATAAATAATAAATGATTTAATTCATGCTTTACAATTGTACATGTATTTCAGTTTGTTATATTATATCTTACTTTCTTATACTTGATATACTAAAATTGGTTCATAAATGATTACAATATATATTTAAGATAATACTATAGTCTTACCAGATTCTTTACAAAACTTAAATAGAGTCAAACCACGTTATCTGTTCCCAGGAAATGAAACGTCAAACTTTAAATTGTTATTTGAAACGTCAAACTTCTATGATATTATGGCATTTACTTAACACTGTCACATTATATGCTATCAAAATCTAGGAAACTTAGTATAGACGGACTTAGTATAAATATGACAAAATGACAGGGATAAACGATTGTCAACGTCATTTATTTAATACACATTTATGAACATGTCATATAATTTAAAGTTAGTGGTTGGATGTAGCTAAAGTAAAAATGAAACAACAATACTTAATAACAATATCTTTGGATCCCAATGGTTTCCTCCCGCGGGTGTCATAGTCTACTGTGGGATATGGTTTCAAGTGTGTCAGCAATGAGCTAGCAATTAGTCGCTCTAATATCACAATTTCATTATCTACCCCTTAATTGCTAAAAGTGGAACTGAAACTTAAGTAGTTGTACGTACCTACTGTGTTTACCTTTTTGGGATACAGGCGTCAGTTTATGTATGACAGATCACGAGGATTGGTCGTGGTATAATTGTAAGCATGTGTAGACCCCTTAAGACAGACTAAGTTTATTGCCTCCATTTCAATGCTTTCGTGTGTCTGTCCACATTTAGCAACAAATTCTTGTGAAATTTTGTAAGCTATTTGTTTGATTTCATTTAAAAAATTGTCGATGCAGTTTTAGGAAATTATCAAAATGGCGGGGTTTGGTACAAAGGTCCTAAGCGCCATAGAAACCCCAAAGGCGCTTACGATCTTTGTGCTAATACCAGTACTCGCGAGGTCTACAGCTCACAAAGCTACTAGTGTACGTACTTATGACAAATCACGACGATTTGTCGCGGTGAAATCGTGACCACCTGTAGACCGCTTAAGACTACGTAATCGTGTGGGTAGGATCGGGCTTGGCGTGTTGAATGAGGTACAGTGTGATCCATCGCTCTCTTTCGGGCTCGTAGCGTTAGTGAGAGACATCATGTGTTCTAAAATTTCTTCTAGTAGTTGCGCTTTGTGAAGGTACTTGGTTACTGTTTGTCTGAAAATGTGAATACATTTTGTGAGTTGACTCTACGTTCAACCATTAGAACATTTATTCTTCAAATGCTGTGTAGCGAAGATTGAGGGGGTGAAAATGAATTTTGATTACAGGGGTGAATACGGAGTTGAAAATTTTCAATGACCATACGGAAGAAGTCGATCAACTATTATCTCCCACAGTGATCGTATCCCACAATAACTGCGTTAAGTTGATGATGATGATAATCCTAATAGCACAGCTGGGCAAAGATCTCCCCCTACTATTTACAGTCCACAAGCTAAACAGTCTCTGGTATTAAAAAAAGGTAGTACTAACTTATAATTTGCCATCACACGGTCATCATCTTCATAGTCCCCTGCCTTGATAAGGAGATGTTTCAAGGTCATTCCTTCGCCAGATTCTCTTGCGATGATACTGAAAAACAATAAATGTATACCTATAGAATAATGTAGAAAATATGTCTCATCCATCTCATTTTTCAGTTATCTCAAAGGAAAAAACGGAACACTTATAGGATCACTTTGTTGTCCGTCCGTCCGTCTGTCTGTCCCCCTTATTTCGGAAACGCGTAAAGCAACTGAGCGCAAACTGCCAACCATTTAAGGTGACATTATAAATAATAAATATTACAGGACATTCTTACACAAATTAACTAAGTCCCGCAGTAAGCTCAAGAAGGCTTGTGTTACGGGTACTCAGACAACGATATATATAATATATAAATACATAGTAGATATCCATGACTCAGGAACAAATATGTGTGTTTATCACACAATTAAATGCCCTTACCGGGATTCGAACCCAGGACCATCAACATAGCAGGCAGGGTCACTACCAACTACGCCAACCGGTTGTCTAAATTTCAAAATCATTAAAGTGACATTTAAAACGTCAAACTTTTATGAAATTATGTATGATGCTGATTCAGACTGCTATCAAAATCTATGCAAAATCAGCGTAGTCGGACTCTAGTAGATTTTAAAATTAAAAACTAAATAATCATTTATTTCAGGTAGGGTAGGACCCATAGATATTTTAGTACTGTACATTCTTATAGTCTAACAAGCGAGCGAGCGCAGTAACAGTAGGACAAAATAACTATATCCATCCCTTTTTTCAGGGTGGTAATACTAGCGTAAGAAAAAGACAGTATAATGCTCTCTATCCTACTGTTAATTTGCTCGCTGGGTTGTCAGACTATATTCACAATTATTTAATTTCTCTAAAACACTGTATGCTGATATCACAGAAAGTGTACTTACTTTTTCAGTCTCTCTGCTATTTTCATGAGATAATGTTGAGTCAGTTCAGTCTTCAGTTTTATATCAGCTTTTTTATTCATAGTTATTCCCTCCTGATATGCATGTAGGCTAGCTTTGCTGTAAAAATAATGAAAGAAACTTATACTATATCAGTTCAATACTTATATTGTTTATCTTACATTTGCCGTGCAATATGCCGTGATCGGGTAGCCCAGTGGTTAGGGCGTCTGCCGCGAAAGCAGGAGGTCGCTGGTTCGACCCCTGCTCACTGGGGGCCTTGGTCACTTTTTCTGTAGTATATGACATCTCTTTCAATTTATAATTAAAAAAAAAAGTTTTGAAAAGCATACTGTTACCTACTTGATCGACGGTTTATAAGGTTAAAAAGTATCAACCAATCTATCACTTAAATTTAAAATACTATCGACTTTAAAAAAATTGCAATGAGTCTATCGTACAAGTATGGATCTGTAGTATTATTACGAGTAAAATATTAGAATCAAAAGATAACATTAAAAATAATTCATATACCCACATATCATTAGCCCTCCATAATGCGTTTGTAAACCACAAATAAAGACACCCATAACTTATTTGTAACAACAAATTTCTTATCTGTGAAAATGTAATTATAGCTAAATTATATTATCGACATCTATAATATAATCGGCGACCCAATAATTGGCGACCAAGATGTACATGGATTATTGGGCTGCCGATTATTGGCCCGCTTCGAGATTGCTCGACCCGAGAAAAGGCAACCCAATAATCAGCGACCCAATAATCCATGTACACACGCGTTCAAAATTGCATGGGAAATTATGAACGCAATAGTACATCGTGGTCGCCAATTATTGGGCTGCCTTTTCGCGGGATGCGAAAAAAGTCGGTTCTGGCCCTTCGCCGGCCGCTACCGCGGCACGCTCGCTTTACTCGCTCGGCTCGCGCGCTGTTTGGTCGCAGTTCTACCTAACACTCCTCCTCGCTTCGCTCGTCGTCGTACGTAATCCGACCTGCCTTAACATTCGATCTAAGGAGTCTGTATAAAAGGCAGACAAATGATCAGCAGCCCAATAATTCGTGTCCATTTTTTTGGTCCCGCGAAAAGACAGCCCAATAATCGGCGACCCAATAATTGGCGACCACGATGTAAGTACATGGATTATTGGGTCGCCGATTATTGGGCTGCCTTTTCACGGGATGCGGATTTGTGGCACCCGAAAAGTTTTTATTAATTGAAGGCTTAATGGAAGCCGTAATGGCGGTCGGAATATGCGGTATTAGCTTATGATATGTGTGTATATGATGTGTGTGTGTGTTTTTTTTTTATGATATGTGTGTATATTAAGCAGTGTATGTAATTGTAAATAATTAGGCATTAAAATACTCGTGTGGTGACACTCGAGTTTTAATGCCTTTCATTATATACATAAATAAATATTGTAGGACATGCTTACACAAATTGACTAGGTCCCGCAGTAAGCTTAAGAAAGCTTGTGTTACTGGTAATAACGATATACATAATATAGAAATATCCATGACTCAGGAACAAATATCTGTGTTCATCACACAAATAAATGCTTCTACCGGGATTCGAACCCAGAACCATCGGCTTAGCAGGCAGGGTCACTACCAACTACGCCAATCGGTCGTCAAAACACACACATAAACTACTATTATGGGCATGCCAATCGATCAATCTTCGAAGTTCTAATAAACTAATGATCTATAATTAAGAGTAGCACCCGATTGTAATACATTATCATTTTCAATACTTACATAAAGTTAAATATCCTTATCAAAGTATTCTTCACTTTCACCAAAAATATTTTAGCCAATGGAAAGGCTCGAATACATTCTGTATCAGCACTGCTCGACACAGACAGATCATTAAGCATCCCATCATATTCATCCGGGATTTCACTTTTAATCTCTGTACAGGCTGATCCGGAATACACAGATTTGTTTTCATAATCAAGGTCATCTAAATCTAAATTAGCTCGGTTTTTGATCCTCTCTTCGAACGCGTCTATGATTTTAACATTCCTTATCACTTTTGGCTGATTGACATTAACTTTATCATTACCAATTGGCTTCTCATTAGTTACTTCTGTATTTTTATCGTTTTCCACAGTAATGGTTTTAGTGTTATTGATCTTTAGCGTGTTCAAGTTTCTACCACATGTCACTAATACATTACGTTCATTTTCAATGTTGTCAACTGTCGCATCTGTTTCCGTTTGCCAAGCTGCGAAATGTTTTTTCAAATATTCTAGAATTTCTGAACGATTTTTTCTGAAACCTATCGGCACTTGCGAATCTGAAGTATCACTTCTACTAAATATTGGCGTATTCACTTTTTCTAAAGTCAGATCTTTATCTGTTTTGGGATCTTCTATGTTCATAATTAAATCACTTAGCCTTTCTTCTGCTTCGTACAATTCTTTGCAATTTAGAATCTCTTTCAAATGTTCTATAAGAATCACACTGAAACCAATCAATTTTATAAAGTCGTGTGGTTTTATATCGTTCTTTAATCCGCCATTATGAGAACTGCAATTTAGAAGTTTTATTGAAAACTGACCTATAATAGTCTTTATATTAGGTTGTTTTTTAAATGTTTCGCCTGTTACCTGTATGGCTTCAAATAAGTTCCACGGTGGTGTTATTCTTTTAAATTTAGCTTTTTCGTTAAAAAGAATGTCGGTTAAAGCGCCTTCCATGGTTTGGGTTAAACGACAAACCCATTCATCCAATCTGCTTTTCAATCTGGCGTCCATCACCGAGTTCTTTATGTAAAATCTTTCCAATTCCTCTTTCAAATCAAATTGTTTGTTTAATTTGGTAATTCCGCTTATTTGAGTAGTATCAGAAGATTTTTCTTGATTATTGTCTATGATATTTAGTTTTCTTATATCTAAATCGTTTCCGTCGATGATTTCAACATTTTTCAGTACACATTTCTGATTCTGGTTGATATTATCCAATTTGTTTTTGATATTTTGCTTATAATTATATTTTTCTAGGCCAATTGCCGTGTCTTGATCTTTTTTATTAATAATTCCCTTAGTACTAAACACGTTTTTAATAATCTGTTTAGTTCGATTCTGAGTAGGACTGTCCCCAGTATTAAGTTTTACAGTTTGGTTTTTCACCCGAGTTATTTCAGAATTGAATAAACTTTTCACGTTGTTCTTCGGTTTAGTCAAATTTATAAGTTTATCAGAATTTGTATCCGTCTTGTTTAATACATTATCTTTATCTGTTTCAGTGTCAAATATATTTATTCTGGATTGTCGTATATTAAAACCATTGGGTTTAGTCAAGCTCAAACCATTAATGCCTTTCAGATTTTGCATAAACAGATTTTCTGATTTCTTTCTATCGTTTTCTACTATTATTGATTTATTCTGATCATTATCTACTATAATTTTCAGCTTAGTTAGATCATATTGGGGCACTGGGTCTGTTTCGTCGCCCATTTTGATTTCCTCTGCAGTATAGCATTCTAAATTAATGCTTTTTGCTTTGTTTAACATGTTCTTGTTATTTGATATGAGGACCTGTGAATTATTTTAGTAAATCAGTATTCAAAATAAGGCGGTAATGGTTAATAGACAAAAAAAGTCTCTTTAGGATAGTATTTGATGAAAGAAAATATCAATCCAAAAGAATTCTCAACATTCTGGTAGGTATAATATTGTCTTCTGTTACCGCGATTGTTATTCATTGAAATCAAACACTTTAGAACGGATTAATTGCGTTTCTTAACATCATGACCCTACGTTTCGAGCCCTTTACAAACTTAAACACGGTTAATCCGTTATAAAGTGTTTTATACTGGTAGGTAACCAGTCTAATTTTATGAGAGTAATAAACAGAACTTCAATTCGATAACTTCAAGAACACCAATTTGAATTATAGAGCTGAATTGTATGATGTACTTTTTTTTACCAAAGACGTATATATTGGCACCGCAGGTTCAATGCCAAGGACAGTTTAACTGGTTCAAGACCAAAGAGCAACATACAATGAACGCTCATAAAATTCAACTTAAGTTGTGACAGTTCGGTGACGCGGCGTCTGAGTGAAACATGTTGAAAAAAAAACCCATAAAGAGTAGGTAGTTAAATCATTTATCTTTCACAGCATCTGCATACAATACAATACATAAAACATGTTGGCAATTCCATTCCATTTTAACCCATTCAACGCCGAAGACGCGAATTCGGGTCCCATATTTGTGTAATCGGAATGCCTAGGAAGCGAATTCGGGTCCTCGAGATATTGGTTGTTTTTTTTGCTAGAAAACTAAAAGCTGATAACAAAATATTATTTTATTTATGATATTTATACTGTTGCTGGTTTTTGGATTCAATGCATTTGTAATTTTCATAATTCTTATCTCGGATGCCGAAGACGCGAATTCGCGTCCTTGAAATGTTAACCTAATGCCACGGACGTGAACTCGCGTCCTTGAAATGTTCACGTAATTCCGCGGACGCGAATTCGCGTCGTCGCACGGCGGCGGCGGCACTGCGTGATGAGTAAAAATATGAGGCGTCGGCAATGAATGGGTTAATACGTGTCCCTAAGAACATGTACTAACTTGAGCGAAACATCTGCGATACAGCCACATGTAGGGTTAGCATGGTTGCCATTTTATCGCTTATCACGCTATGCGTCACTTTCGCACATACATACTTGTTAGAACGTGACAGCAACGTCGGTAAACGATAAAAACCCGACCATCATAGAAGCACTGGATAGTATAAAACTTACCACATGACAATCTTCCTGCAGCAGACTCCAGCAACACTCTAGTATGCTGTCTTCAGGTGGTAACTCGGTTTCTGGATTACTTTGTACTAAAAAAAACATAAAATGAAACGTAAAAAAACATAATATTTACAAAAGTGGGCGGGGCACATTGCACGTAGAACCGATGGCCGTTGGGGCAGAAAGGTTCTCGAGTGGCAATCGCGTACCGGAAGGGGCAGCGTGGGTAGGCCCCCCACAAGGTGGACTGATGACCTGGTAAAGGTCGCAGGAGTCCGCTGGATGCGGGTGGCGCAGGACCGGTCATTGTGGAAATCTTTGGGGGAGGCCTATGTCCAGCAGCGGACGTCTTTCGGCTGAAATGAAAATTTATTCATCCTTCGCTGCCTAGACCAAAATTGACCGCACTTTAGAACGGACAGACTTTAGAACGGTGATTTGTATCATATGGTGGAGAAATTCGGGGCCACGGGTGTGATCTCGGTAGTTCAGTTGGCAGAGCGGTTGGTATCCCAGAGTCGCGTGTTCGAGTCCCGCCCGAGGTCGAATACCAAATTTCTCAGAAAGTAAGGGAAAAAAAAATCCTTTCTTTCTAAGTTTGGTTTTTGTTGCAGTTTATGCTTAATAATGGTCAGTACCGATGGTCAGTTTTAGAGTGTCGCTGATGAACAGACATCAGTTATAAATAGGGTCCGACCGAGACATCTTTTTTTGTCTCGGCCGAGACCGAGACCGAGATTTTATAATAAATACGAAAAACGCGCATTTTCCACAAAATACATGTAATAGGAATTAAACTGTTGTTTAATATAGCCATCACTAAAACACAACATATAAAGTCAAAGCTTTAGAAAAGAGTTAAAATTTGCATTACGTACGATAACACGGTAAACTATAGTTGCTTAAAATACCCACTAAAATCGCAAAAATTGTCAGGATGGAAAGTCGGCCAAGGCCGAGATTCTCGGCCCTTTTTGGCCGAGAGCCGAGAACGAAATCTCGGCTCGAATTTTGGCCGAGACTGCCGAGACCGAGATCTCGGTCGGACCTTAGTTATAAACGCGTAGCGTAACGTACGCGCCTAAGCGGGTAGATCGATATGGCGTGTGGGTAGATCACAACTAAAAACTCGCAGCTCATCAGTTTACTCCGTGAACATGACGCTTGCAACAGTGTCGAAATATCGGGTGTTCAATCAAACATACATAGTAATTATCCCGTTTCAAATATTAATTATAATGTAAATGACCATGAACCGGCCTCCTAGCTTAGTCGGTAGTGACTCTGCCTACGAAGCAGGTCCCGGGTTCGAATCCTGGTCAGGGTATTTATTTGTGTGTTTATCACAAATATTTGTTCCTGAGTTATGGATGTTTTCTATGTATTTAAGTATTTATATGTATCTATCTATTATATATATCGTCGTCTAGTACCCACAACACAAGCCTTGAGCTTACCGTGGGACTAGGTCGATTTGTGTATGATTGTCCTATAATATTTATTTATTATTTATTTAATTAACTTACCGATGACATGGTTGTTACTAGCGGTCAATCTCCTGAGCAGAGATCGGGCAGCGAGGGCGCTGCAGTCGCCTCGACTTTTAGACTCTATTTCAGAGTATACTGCGTGAGGTATCAGCAAGCGACAGTTGGCATCTGAAATAATATTAGAACTGTATACTTACGTTTTTTTTATTAGAAAAATCTTGAGATTGACGCCGTGCGATTTTTAGTAAAACAAAAGTTAAGTTTTTGTTGAAACTAATCAAATTATTTAAATAAATATTTTGATTTGTTCTTAAAGTAATAACACTGTGCTTCTTCACATAACACTGTGTGTGTGTGTGTTGTGTGTCTGTGTGTGTGTGTTTTAACATTGTGTTTGTTTCTTTTAGCCTCAGGAATACGCTGTTGAAATCTCTCGCAATGCTCACCGTGTATGTATAAATTATAAATTGAAATAGATTGCATATATCTAAGAAAGGAAAAGCGGAAAAAAACATGACCTCGGGCGGGACTCGAACCCGCGACTCTGAGATACCAGCTCATCGCTCTTCCAACTGAGCTACCGAGACTACACCCGTGGCCCCGAAATTCTCCACCACATACCTCCCCATATGCGGCATAGGGGGGCACTTAGCAACATCTACTGTAAGAAACTACTTCTAAATCGGCATATGGTGGAGAAATTCAAATTCGAATTGTCAACTGCCAACGTATTTCGATGTCTCCTATCCCGATCTCTCTGTGGAGCAACTAAACAAGCTTGAGCGTCTTCAAAATGTTTGCATCCGGTTCATATATGGGTTACGCAAATATGACCATGTTTCCAGTTTTCGTTCTCAACTCAAGTGGCTTCCTATCCGTCATCGTCGTAACTCTCATATACTCTCTCTCCTTTACTCTATACTTTTTAACCCTGCAACTTCCCGCTATCTCAAAGAACATTTTACTTACTTAAATTCTGTCAGATGCTCTCATAACTTACTACTATCCGTTCCTTCTTCTTCTACTAAGTTTTTTAATTCTTCGTTTACTTTCCAGGCTGTTAAACTGTGGAACTCTTTTCCCCTTGACGTAAGACGTGCTCAAACTATAACTGCCTTTAAGTTGAAACTCAAGGAATACTATCTGTCTCTTCCTTAGCTTTTCTTCTTTGACACTGTCGTTTCTCTTCTTCACTCATCGTTATGTATATATATATTATGTATGTATGTTTACGTATGTATTTATTATGTATGTATGTTTTATCGTATTATTATTTTGGTATGTATATTTATTGTGTGTGTTGTTTGTGTGCTTTTGTTAATCTCTGTGCCACCTAATACATTTTTTCTTTGATCTGTACTCCACTACCCAAAGGTTGTCTGGAAGAGATCGCTCTTTAGCGATAAGACCGCCTGTTGTTACCCCTTACTGTTAAATATTATTTAATATGTTCGAGTCTCACGAGAGTTTTATAGTTAAAACCCCTTACTGTTACTGTTCTGTATTATTATTTTCTCTTGTAACTGTATTTCATCTGTGTGAGGTGTGCAATAAAGAGTATTGTATTGTATTGTATTGTATTTCTGATCGGCTTGATCCCTTGGCGCTGCGTAGAGATGTGGCCTCACTCTGCATTTTCTATCGCATGTATTATGGGGAGTGTTCCGAGGAGTTGTTCGGATTAATCCCTGCCGCTTCTTTCCGCCATCGCCCTACGCGACAATATTTCCACTCTCACCATTTAGATGGTTGGCAGTCCTCAACTGTGCGCTTTTCCCGAAACTTCCTGCCTCGCACAGCTAAACTGTGGAACGAACTGTCGCCAGCGGTGTTTCCGGGCCGATACGACCTTCAAACCTTCAAGAAAAGAGCGTACTCCCACCTTAAAGGCCGGCAACGCACTTGCGACACCTCTCGTGTTGCGGGTGTCCATGGACGACGTTAATCGCTTACCATCAGGCGATTCGTTTGCTCGTTTGCCCCCTATAGCATAAAAAAAAAGTGGTCTCGATAACTTAGTTGGTAGAGGGATGGGCGTGTATACCAGGGTCGCGGGTTCGAGTCTCGCCCAAGGTCTCGATTATTCCACTTCCTTTTTCTTCTAAGTAAAATATTTCAATAATTTCTCACAAAATGATACAAAAAAAAGACTCACCCCTTTTAACGAATTCTTCAATACACTGCATTTCGGATAGTAGAATTTCTGTGTCAGTTACCACGTACCAATGGGGTCCTTCTACACCAGAAGAGTCCGGGCTCTAAAATTGGAAGGTTATACATTTTAATTATTGAAAAACTGGCCAAGAGCGGTACAATTATTTGAAAAACAGCAAAAAATCACGTTTGTCACGTCAGACGACCCGACAATTCAGACTCCCGCAACGACGGCGCCGGATTGCGCGAATCACCCTGCTTCGTCGCACGCGACCCGTTATCTACGCCGGTCTCGGGCAGTGATGCCCGAGCCGCGAAGGTGATAACTCCAGAACACCACTCTGTCTGATGACTGCCCGATGCAGTCGAATCATGTCACGCCTATTGTGATAAAAATACGTGAGTGTTAACCGTTGCAATTTAATATTACGTATGTTGTATGGGAGCCCTTAAATATTTATTTTATACTGCTTTTCAGTATTTGTTGTCATAGCGGCAATAAAAATACATAATATGTGAATCTAACTATCACGGGACGGATATACAGCCTCGTGACAGACGGACGACGGAGCCTCAGTAATAGGGTCCCGTTTTGCCCTATGGGTACGGACCCCTGAAAAGTAAAGAATGAAAAGAAAGAAAAAGTATTTGTTCGTGGCTTAATACACAACACGAAATAGCAAAAAGAAATGAAAAAACTTGAGCCACGAAATGGTCCCGCATAATCTGGTGGAATGCATAGTCTGGTCAACACGCCAACATTTCATTGACGAGAAAATGGCACGTTAAATAGAGATGTTTAGCAAGGAAATAGTAAAAATAGTAGATTGTATTTCAAGGACATAAACTAGACCATTTATGGAAAGTGAAATTATGATACTTAATTGAATTTCTGGCGAATAAGGTATTGCCACGGTCGGCCCCTCCCACCCCCGCACAACCTAGAATAGGGATGAAGACTAGGTTGAAAAACTATTATTCTAAATAGTCCGTCAGAAAGACTATCCAAAATTATTAGACACGTATTTTTTCCTTTTTCAAGATCACTAAAATTGACGAATATGAAGAGCGTCAAAGTTCCGTGACGTCACCAGTAGGTAAGAAATGTACCTAGCTGTGACGTCACGCGAAACTTTAAAGCCCTGTATTTCCGTCATTTTTCATTTGACGAACAAAAGAAAAAATACGTATCGTATATATGTTAATAATCTAACAGACGGACTAATTAGATTTTTTTGTGGTCTAGCCTATTGCCTATAACTACAAATATAAAAAAATACTGGCAGCAGCGTGCACCATCACGAAAGATACGATCTGACCGGTGTTCAGACTCAGATGTGCAACACTTCCTCGTGGAGTGTAGTCGGACTCGAGCCAAGAGGGTGCAACTTATGGAAATTCGAGGTTGTTCGTTGATCGTTGTCGGAATCTTCCAGTCTACTCGTATATTGGCGGATCCCCTGTCAGAAGACGCAAAATTTGTATACCGATTTTTTTATAAATAAGTATACAAATTTAGCAGTTTTTTTTTCTACTTTTATAATGTATGGGTTGTCGTATAGTTAATCGTTTTTCTTTTAAGTTCGTTTATGTATGAATTGCAGAGGCCCAACGGAGCCGACTTGGTCATTTTGACAAAGGCTCCTTTAAATTAAAGATTAAAAAAAAAGACTCAGAGTGGTCGTGTGTTCGAATCCCGCACGATGCGGATAATTTTTAAATTTTTCTTTCAATTATAAACTTGAAAATTTTGTTCGCATACATCTCTGCTTAATACAAAATTTTAAATGAATCTAGCATGTGATAGCGCATTGTTATCGATGATTCCTAAAACGTCTTACAACATCGATAGCTCAATTGGCAGAGCGATCTGACAGGTGTTCAGAGAGCTCGTGGGTTCGAATCCCCAACGCGGATAAATTTTCCATTTTTCTTTAAATTATAAATTACGAAAGATACGGTTCGATTCCTACATGAATATTTGGCATACACATGTTATGAGATAAATTGTTTGGGAAATTAACCCTTTTGACGCCATGTCATCAAAATGTCAAAACTGAAGTTGAACTTTGTGAACCAGTGTAGGTGTATTTTACTATGTGGTCTGTGACCGATATATCGGTCATTGGCGTTGAACCTGCGGTGCCAATATAAGGTACTTGCACCATAGATGGCCCATTCCTTAACATGGCCCACTTTCAAAATTTCATACTTAGAGCGTTCGAGTGAACCTGAATTTGCACGCCAATGTTCGATTAGTACCATAGACATAAGTTCTAGTTCATATCAAACTGTAGTCCCGACCATTTTTACTGGAGTCTTCACTTTGTCAGCCAAGTTGCAACAGGCTCGCGTGTTATAACCTATCAGTCACTTAAGTTATAGTATTTCTTTAGAAAATCAAAGAGATTTAGTGTTTCTTTTAAACAATAAGTTTGTTTGTGGTTCAAGGGCGACCCCATAAAGGTAAGTGTTGTTTGTATTTTTTGTTCATTTTCATTTTATAGAAAGAATGCTCGCTGCTGAGAAAAACACCTATTAAGGTCCACCTGACGTTCTCCCAAGAGGGCCCGGTGAACTTGAACCGGGTGTAAACTTGAATGAGTAGCAGATATGAGACAGTGCGATAGTGTGACCGCGAGGAATGTGTGGGCCTCACTAAAAACTACGTGGATGAATTCCAGTGCCCCGATTGCAGCTAAGACTGTATTTTTGTACCTAAGTACTTAATAATTTACGGAACTATTTTTGATACTCCTAATAAGGCCCATAAAAAATATTTAAAAAAATTGTTTATATTTTAGAAAAAATATTCCATGTTTAAGTTTCAACTGATGTTAGAATAAGCAGAAGAAAAGTGTTGTTTTAGTATTTTATGAAGAGTTTTTATGGTTTATTAGTAGATTAAGTTTTGTTAAGCCTAAGATGGCCCACGGTTTAATTATGACCAAAATATTTACTGCAAGAGACTGCTTACCTCAGAAACTAATATAATAGGTTAAGGTTTATAATTAATCATACTTTTGTTTCGATACCTCTTATAATTT
The DNA here is from genome assembly GCA_949128165.1 of Lathronympha strigana. Taxonomy (NCBI): domain Eukaryota; kingdom Metazoa; phylum Arthropoda; class Insecta; order Lepidoptera; family Tortricidae; genus Lathronympha; species Lathronympha strigana. The sequence goes on along the minus strand of OX421928.1, from coordinate 5,917,087 downwards.
TAGAGTTAAAAATAGGGCCATGATAAGCGCATATATTCCTAAAGAGGCCCACTTTCAAGGTTATTAAAAATGATCGTTTTCCTTAAGAAATCTGTATTTTCGTACTGAATTATATGTTGACCCTGTTCACAAATAAATAAGGAATGCCTTAATTAAGTTTGATTTCAGAATTTATGTTTAATTTTTTATTTATTGAATTTATGCAAAAAATGGGCCTTAAATGGCGCAGGTACCTTATACGCCTTTGGCGTGGAAAAGGTTAAATTAGCAAAACATTTTTGACGGTATACAACGGAGACCCGGAGGCTGGAACGAACGGTAGCTTTCCTTACCTGGTCAGCAGCCTGAACATGTTCTGAGCTGACTTGGCTGGCCCATGGCTCCTCAACGTTAAACGTCACTCGTTTCTTCAATATGCCTTCTCGTGCCGCTTTTGATTGATCTACAAAAGGTAAATTATTTTTTCATCACGCTTGCTCGGTAATGGTGTTATAACGCGCAGGCGTATAGAGCGGTTTAGAGCCGATTTAGTCCCCTCGGGAGTTATGGATTTTAGTTTAGTTTTAAAATATCGTACGTCATTTCACTTCAGACTAAGGAGGTTTTGCATCAGCTAAGGCTTCCACTTTACTGTGTATTATTCAACTTTAATAAATAGTTTAATTTGCATATTTGTTTTTTCCCTTACAAGTGTGATGAAAAACATTGTATGCATCACGGTCGGTAAGAGGATTACAAACTCGAGTCATTGAAAGCCCTCCGCCTGCTGCGTCGGGCTTCTAACAGACTCTCGTTAGTAATCCTGTACTTACCTCCCTAGTTGCACAATGTACTATTATAATAAGCTGAAGCGTCTGTGAATGATAACAAATTTCTTAATACGAAAGGAAAATTGGAAAATCTCATGGCCTAGGCGAGACTCGAACTCGCGATTCTGGGACACGACATAGATGTCGGTAGATGCCCACATACGAGGCTCTAAGGGACATATTAGGGATGTAGAAATTCGGGGCCACCAGGTGTGTCTTGGTAGCTCAGTTGGAAGAGCGATGGGCGTGTATCGAGCCCAACCAAGTACAATGATTTTTCCCACTTTTCCATTCTAATTGCTATTCTTCATTGACAGGTAGCTACAGTTACATGAATCATACCAGTGGCTAAGTTTGAACAAGTTTCGGTTTAAAAATAATAATTACAATTGTTAAAAATTACCTGTTGATTTTTCTGCCGTCCCTCCAACCGCTGTACATTCCACTTTCTTCTTCTTAGCCACCAACTTAAACCTCAAATCATTCTTATCCAACTCAAACAACTTGTCATTTCCATTCTCAACCTTATTAGAAGGACTTTGAGTTGATGTTTCAACATCTTTTAACAAAGTTAAGTTTTCCACAGACCTGCCTGATTTTAAAGCTGATTTTGGTGCTGAATCGCTTTCCAAATGAGTCCTTAGCCGAGGTCTTATGGGTACAAATGTTTGGCATGCTTCATCTTTCATTTGAGGTTTGGCCATTGTTGGTTCTATGGACGATTTAAAGTTAAACTTTGAAGCTTCAAATATTGGCTTGTCTTTAAACTGGAACGGACTTGAGTTGAACTCAGGGGTGAAAGTAGGTTTTTTAAATGGTGGAAAATGGCTGGTTTGGACAAACATTGGCTGTTCTGGCTCATATGGTTGTGTTATTTGATTCAACATTTGCCCTTGCGGTGGCATTTGGGTTGTTACGTACATAGGTGTAAGTGTCCATACATATTTAGGTGTGAAAATATCTGGTGAGACATATTTTGGGAACACCGCTTGCCCAAATACAGGTGATGGTCTGACTTTGGCATTATAGGTGAAGTCTCTGCCAGTGTTTTTTAGAAATGAGGATGAGTTGGTAGTGTTGGTACTGTTGTCTACAGGTGGGTCAAAAGGTTCCGGATAAGTGTGGGACTTATCCGTTACTCTGTGGATAGGGCCCTTTTTCAAGTTTTTCTGTGGACAAACAGTCATTTCCAAATTTAAATGAATTTGTATAACTAATTATTCCGTAACTAACACTAAGTATCAAATTATTTGTCTAATGTAGTGTCCTATTACTAATATTTATTTTTTTTGAATGAAAAAAAAACATTTATTTTCGAAATATATACAGTAAGTTTAACTTACCTAACTACCTACCTTAAATCTAAAATAGGTCCTTGAAGCATTGTGCACACTAGCATCCGTCCCAAACTCCAAGGAACCAAGGACACCCCATCAGGTCTCTTGCCATCATCCCTGAAAATGCCAGTCGGCTCAAGGAGAGCAGGCACGTTGATGGTGGCAAGAGACCAACGGATTTTGTCATTAAGAAACGCATGTCTCGAAAAACGGCCTGCACTAATATTAATTATGAGTGTTCAAACTTTTCATAAATGCAATAGTTTAAAAATTACTTGATAGATTTCTGAGATTATTCCACTTAAAATTAATAAATAAGTATGTGCAAAAGCCAGTTTTGGCATTTTATTTTATATGTATATGTCAATTAGAATCCGATAAGGAATGAACTTTTCTATACACAACTCGGGCAGTTTCTTTATTTTAGACAACTTAATGCTTCCATTAATATTCGTTAGTAGCTATTAGCTAACATTAATCAGTCATTTATATGTTGTCCAGTTAATTTCAGTATTCAATATCAGTTCTCACTTTCACACATAGCTAGGATATGCGTATGCATATCCTAAACCCTGGTTTTAGTTCTGTGCAGCCCGCAGGCCTTAGAAACTTTGCATGTTAGTTAGAGTAAATGTTAATTTCCAAGTCCTCTGTGTTTTCTAGCATTTGTGCACGTACCAATTTCTATACTAAATTCCAGTTGAAGGCGGTAATGTATTTTACGTTGTAACAAGGCCTAATATAATCCACTAATTATATATGTTAATAAAATGCCACCAATTGACATCATAAATCCTATGAGCGCTCATTACTGGCACTGTTTTCACACACGAAATATGTAAACTTTAAAGTTTATATCATGTTAAATACTGTTTAAATGAAAGTAAAATATCAACTTACATCTGTTTCGCTAAGGCACCATGCGGTCTCACCGGTTGAACCATTGAAATAGTAAAACTTTCCTGGAAAACTCTTCGATGGACATAGTAGCCATGGACTACCATGGGATTGACTGTTTTTAGGATTCAGTATTTTCTTGTTCGGATTCATCGTTTAACATCCTTACATGTCATTATAAGATTACAATGAAGGGAAGACTGAACTGAATTGGAGAGGGGTAGTGCGAAATATACAATACAATCACTAGAAAACTTTGCTTACCGCCGCAAAAATCAACATAACAACTTTCAAAGCGTTTAGTTTGTGCATATTTGCATAATTATCAACGGGTATGTTAAGTAAGAAAATAAATATTGTTTAAATAGACTGGTAAGCTTTAAGAACTTTGCCTGTAATTTTTATGTTATTTTTCGTCTTCACATCTCATAATATCATAATGTCAATAAATTAAATTGTAGAATGAAGTTTATGAAGTCTTGTCTTGTATTTGACTAATAACGGCATTCAAAAAAGGCCGAGAAACAAAACGCAAAAATGATACCAGTTTATGAAGCATTGCTATTATTTAGGGGAAAATCAAAGAAGTGTTATAATTTCGTTTGATTTATTTACATCTTAAAGCTAGAAGTGAGCAAATAGTTTACTTACTTATCTTAGGAACAATCACAGCGTTACACTAGCCCTGGATACAAATAGTAAAATTGTAGTTTATAATTCCAAAAATCCACTCTCATGAAAAATGTACGTATATATAAAAGGAAATATATATTAGTGTTGATAATAACGCATGAACTATGCGATAATATTTTAAATGCGAGTATGGTTTCAGTCTTTACTCGTTGAACAATGTTTTATTCACACTGATGACACCTTATGTTATTTAAATCTGTTACATATTACATATATCTAATATATAAATCTAGGAAAGAGGTTAAATTCAGCTAGGAGGTTTTAGAAAAACCTCTTTTTCATTGGAAAACCATTTCGTGCTTGCTATTACCTTATTTTGGTTATATTGAAGCTGTAATACAGAATTTAAACTATCATTCTTAAAATTGTGAATGTAAATTTGTCTAAATATAATAAAACATGCTAATAATAAAGTAAGTGTTAGTCCAGCAGTTGATAAAGGAGGTAGAATAACTGTCATAAAATATATTGTGCCTTGAATTCGCTTTGGTAATCCTTCTTGATTCTGAAACAAAAAAGTTCTATTAAATAAAGAACATTTACGTTTTTAAAGATCCCACTTTGATAATTACGTTTAAAACAAACGGTATACACGGGGATTGGAATCAATAGGTCTAATTGCCGAAAGCAACAGTTTTATTCAAATAATCGTATATCAAGAGTTCACGGAGTAAACTGACGAGCTACAAGTTTTTAGTTGTGAAACAAACATACAGTAGAATCCGGTTAGTACGACTCCGCATAAAACAACCTACCGGTTTTAGCGACGTAAATAAAGGCAGTTGGTTGGTTTTCATACAAGCTACTATGAAAGTGAATCCGTTTAGTACGACCGCTTATATCAACATACCGCTTTTAACGACGGGATTTCACACGAAATTGTTCGGTTAGAACGATTACGGTGTATTGTAACCAAACAATACATACAAGATGTAACCTTTGTTCGAAACGAATTTTAAAACTTACGCGCGTAAAGGTTTTATCTCGTGTAAAAAAATCCTCCGCAATTTACAATGGCTTAATTTGGAATGTAGTCGGGAAGTACGAGCAAATATATGTCTATGATTCAACTATTTCTTTAGCTAAATATTGTTACGTGTCGACAAGGTAGTGGAAATAACGGTCACTTAAATTCACAATAATGACATTTATTTAGACAATGAACTAATAATAACACAACTATCCTATCTTAATAACTAAATGAAGGGCGCCAGATGAAGTTTCGTCCGGTGTTCGACGGGGTATCATCCACCCTTGCCAGTTCTACTAGCTCAGCTTAATTGTCCTTTGTGGTAACTATCCTAATCTTAGCCGTACGGTGAGGGCGTTTCGGTAAGCTAAAAATGAAATAACTACATTAACACTGTCGTTAAATATTAATCTGTCCTCCGGTCACTTGTGGTTCTTAAAATCTAGCACTTACCCCTTCGGGATATATCTCGGCACTTAAATAATAACAATAAATCACTGCCACTGACGGAATGTCCAGAATTAGTTAACAATACTAGATTTAGCTATTTCGTTACATTTTAAATGATTTAGTTTGCCGATAGTGCGCAGGACGTGACTACTGTCTCGGCCGTTACAAGCTTCAATGGCATATTTTGTTTGTCATGCCCGCAACTCATTTTAAAATCTAAATTATAAAATACAAACATGTAAAAAGTTTGTCCACCACGGGGATCGAACCCGGTACCTTCATATTCATAGTCAATGCCACTGCCGCTAGACCATGGAGATAGATACTTGACTGATCCAAATTCGTGACCGGTATCGGCAGACAATTATGATACGCTTGCATTGATATGCCTTAAACTACCCTGCTAAAGTGCACCTTATCTGCATAGCATAAAGTCTATTTTACAAATCAGCCTTTAACATAATATACCCCTTCCCTGATGAAAATAAATAAATTTGCAAAATTTATTTATTTTTTTACATAATATGGCTTCAAATCTTTAATGTGCCAGACCCCAATATCCTTGCCATGAGCATTTTTTAATCTAAAGACAATGTCTGATAATTTTTCCACAATGACAGCCCTCTCGAATTTCGGAGCCAGTTTAGCCATGAATTTATCAGTAGCTTTGGACAGACATTTAGTTTTCCTCCAGACTATATCTCCCAACTGAAACGTTACTGGACGTCTCTTAAGGTCGTAAAGCTGAGCACTCTTGAAGTGAGCATTACTAATCCTATCTTGGACTTTCTTGAAAACCTCTGCCCGTTTCTTAAGACCATCTATATAGTACACCGCATCTAATTCATCAGTGTCAGCCGGTACAGACAACGGCCCTTTCGAAGGCAATGACGCTATACATGAAGCCGCTGTTTCTCTACCTAAGAATAGATAGGAAGGCGTGAACCTGGTAGTCTCATGGACAGCCGTCCTAATAGCGTGACCTATTTCATCTAAGTTACTATCCCAGTCGTTATGATTTCTACCTTTGATGTACGATGAAATCATTGTACCAATAACGCGATTAACTCTCTCAGTCGGATTGCTCTGAGGATGATAGTGTGGAGTGTACCGTATTTCTACCTTATACTTAGTGGCTAAGTCCTTAAACATATTCGAAACAAATTGCCTCCCATTATCGCATATTATGACATCCGGAGCTCCGAACAGTAAAATTTGTTTTTCCACTATTTCACACAACTTATCAGCCTTACCCGTTCTAAGAGGAAACAATAATGTGAATTTACTAAATAAACATGACATTACCAACAACATAGTGTTACACTTTTTACTTTTCGGGAAAGGACCCATGAAATCCATTGATACTGCCTGCCACGGCCCTGTTACTTTACGATGTTGCCCCATGTGGCCGAGTGGTGATTTCTGTGACACCTTACGAGTAGCACAACACTCGCACTCATTCACGTATTGTTTGATGTCTTTCAACATATCATGCCAAAAGAACCTCTGTTTAATTCTCAAATATGTCTTTCTGATACCAGGATGACCCGAAACTGGACTGTCGTGGCACTCCTGAAGAACCTTGCTTCGTAATACTTCGGGAACGTACATCTTCCAGATGTCCTCTTCATTGGGGAACTCTTTCATGGGTATTTTCTTGTACAGCAAGCCTTCCGAAACCAACCATTGTGAGTTACTGCCTGCCGACAATACTTTCGCCACCTTTTGTTTGTACCACATATCTTTATGCTGGTCCTGGATTTCAATCAATCCTATTTCACAATCTGGCTGTGCAATCCCTCTGGATAAGGCATCCGGTACCGTGTGACAGCTCCCTGGTCTATGAACAATATCGAAGTCAAACTGTTGTAACTTCATAGCCCAACGTGCCAACCGGCCATGCGGATCCTTTAACTTGTGAAGCCACTGTAGAGCACTGTGATCCGTGACCACCGTAAACTGAGTTCCCTCGATGTATGGCCTGAATTTTTCTACTGCATATACTACACTTAACAATTCCCTCTCTGAGGCCGAATATTTCTCCTCGCATTCATTTAACTTCCTGCTCAAATAAGCTATAGGTTGTTCAACATCGTCAGTTTTTTGACAGAGGACTGCACCAATGCCAGTGTTAGATGCATCACACTGAACAAAAAATGGCTTTTCATAGTCTGGACAGGTCATTACCGAAGTGGATGTTAGTAATGTCTTTAGTTTCACCCAGGCCGATTCAGCCTCCGTTGTCCAATTCAATGTTTTAGTCTTTTTCCCCTTTGTTAGGTCATGCAAAGGTGCTGCTATAGAAGCAAAGTCTCTCACAAAACGCCTGTACCAACTAGCTAGCCCTATGAATCGCTTCAATTCGGTAAAAGTCTTCGGTCTTGGAAAGTTTAATATTGCCTCCACCTTCTCTGGATCTGTCCTAAGCCCATCTTTATCTACTACATACCCCAAGTACCGTAGACTAGACCTAGCAAACCGGCATTTTTCTACGTTAACCGTTAAATTAGCCGCCTTTAATATCGACACGACCTTCCTTAATAGCATAATGTGTTCGTCAAAAGTGGCCGAACAAATCACAATATCATCCAGGTATGCCCATACCTTATCCTCTTCTGCGTGAAACAAAATGTCCATCAATCTTTGCTGTGTCTGTGATGCATTTACCAGCCCGAATGGCATAACCTTGAACTGGAAGAGGCCACGACCTGGAACCGCAAAAGCCGTCTTCTCCTTACTGTCTTCTTCCAGCTGTATCTGCCAAAATGCCGACTTGAGATCAATCGTGCTCAAAAACTTCGCATTACGCAAATTATCCAGTACGTTGCCGACTCTAGGTAAAGGATATGTGTCCCGTTTCGTGACCCGATTTAGTTGCCGACTATCCAAACACAACCTATTGTCCCCATTTGGTTTCTTTACTACCACTACCGGCGAGCACCACGAGCTGTACGAAGGCTCCACTACATCTTCGAGTAGCATTTCATCCAATTCCTTTTCGATAGCCTTCTTAACCACTGGGGAGAAATTGTACTGTCGCTGGTATATCGGCTTACTGTCTGCAGTATCAATAGCATGGCGTAATATTTCCGTTCTCCCTAAACCACTGCCTATCGCCTGTTTCATTTCATTTATCAAGTCCTCCAATGCTTCGTTCTGCTCTGACGTAAGGTCTTCCCTTGCAATAATTACTGGCTCCCTTGCCTCCATCTCCCCTATTTCCACATGACTAAATGTCTTAATACTCTTAAGACTTCTAAAAGTAATCTCTACTCCAAACTGCTTAAAAAAATCTTTTCCTAAAATAAATTGCTGTTTCAAGGCTGGCATCACCAATACGGGCATTACTATGAAACGGTCATTGAAACTAATCGGAACATCTACCATTTCGGAAATCATATGCGACACACCATCCGCCACCGATATTTCCCTTGGTTCCACACTATTAACTCTAAGGCCTAGTCTATCTAAAACCTCTACAAATTGCCGATTACATGCTGTACGGTTCGCTCCCGAGTCTAATAATCCTGTACAAGTATATCCCAGAATACTCAATTGCACATAATCCCTGTTGTCGTTATGTTTCTGCACCACCAATGGACATAGCTCATTATCCTTAGTTTGGAAAAAATTTCTCACCATCCCTAGCCATGACTGCCATTCTCCACTATCGCGCCCCAAGGAGAAATTCAGTTGGCCACACTCGAATTTCCCCCTTGTTCGTTTTTTTTACACAAACAATCTTTTGACGTCACTCCAAATTTTCCACACCTGTAGCAAAATAACCTCTGTCTTGGTACTGAACAGTCCCTAAATGTGTGACCGCTTACCCGACAATTCCAGCACCGTTTGTTTGATTGATCCGACGTGCGAGCTGGTACCGGATTAAACTCAGCTATTTCGCCTATTTCCTTATTAGTCGCCGTAGGTGTTCCCAAGTTTACCTTATATGCCAGGTCAGGTTCTAACATATCCTTAAGAACCTTTGGCTGCTGAAAATTGTCACAGTTGACCTTTGTTCTCTCAACAATCCTCAGCACGTTAATCATTTCCGGTATCGACCCAAAAGTATCTCTGCAAACCGCTTGTTGGTAATTGTAAGTTTTTGAGAACAATTGACACCTTCTCGCTTTCCGTAATCCTATTGGGTAATCGGTTAAACATATTCTGCATTACCGAGATGTAGATCAATACAGATTCGCTACCGCCTTGTGTCCGTGCTCTAATTTCCGCTAACAATTCTTCCTGGTAGTATGGCTTCTGAAACGCACGTTTCAACAAAACAACTAAATCATCCCAGCTTTCGGCATACTCTTTGTTGGCCCTGTACCATATCAAGGCGTCCCCTTCGAAAAAGTCAACAGCATAACGCCACAGGTCAACGTCCGTCGCATTTCTTGCCTCTTTCAACTCTACCACCCGTTCTATAAATGCGTTTACGCTCATGTTGTTTCCTCCCGAATATCTAAGACCCCACTGATAAATAGGGACCAACTTCCGTTTAGGAATGTCGTCATCAAAAGTTGACGACCGTGCCAATCTCGACCTACTATTCCTATCCTCAACCCAATGGTCAGCAGCAAAAGAAACACTGCGATCTACTTTATCCCCTGCTGCCTGATCCTTTTTCTCCCAGTGCCTATCTGATCTTTCATTCGGTTCAACCGGACTGATAGCCGCCCCGTCTATTTTCTGAATTATCTTGCTACCTAAATCACCTAAAGTCTTTTGTAGTATTTCCTTATCCATAGCCGTCAAATTCTCATCCTCTACAATTTCATCCCTACCTTCCAACTTTTCTAATAATATTTCACATTTTTGCAACAGAGTCTCTTTACGGGTGTGATTATCCTCTGTATCATGTTCAACTAAAGCTAACCTATTTTGCACATGGTACAGACGGGAAACTAAACGTCTGAACAAAGGCTTGTCTGGCTTACCCGTAAGCTCTTCAATGTAATTCGAGAGGACACTCATTTTAGCCGAACAAACCTCAAGTTCATATGTCACTGACACTACCCGCGGAGCCTTTAATCCCTGCCCCAGACCCTCTGACTGCTCAGATAGCATTAATTCTGTCAATAATTTTTTTAGTACTGGCACTGTAGATTTCAGTACCACCCCTCGGCACGCTAACTCATACTCTAACTCATCCTTTAATAAAAACTGGGGATCCATAATTCCAAGTAACCAAATGTAATAGTTAAACAAAACAAAAAAAATATATATACAAAAACAATAACAACTAACTCCACAAGCCTAAATCCGTAACCTAATTTAATATCCAGAACTCAATCTTACTAATTAACGTTAAAAACTTATCTTCTAAACACAACAAATTATCATTTACCTTTTACCTACAAAGAAGGCAACACAAAAAAAAATGCACCGCAAAAATGCAATTCACCTCAATGACCTTTGGACCCTGTCGACCGTTTTTACTACCGAACAATTTTTACGTTGGGCGCTATTTTGTTACGTGTCGACAAGGTAGTGGAAATAACGGTCACTTAAATTCACAATAATGACATTTATTTAGACAATGAACTAATAATAACACAACTATCCTATCTTAATAACTAAATGAAGGGCGCCAGATGAAGTTTCGTCCGGTGTTCGACGGGGTATCATCCACCCTTGCCAGTTCTACTAGCTCAGCTTAATTGTCCTTTGTGGTAACTATCCTAATCTTAGCCGTACGGTGAGGGCGTTTCGGTAAGCTAAAAATGAAATAACTACATTAACACTGTCGTTAAATATTAATCTGTCCTCCGGTCACTTGTGGTTCTTAAAATCTAGCACTTACCCCTTCGGGATATATCTCGGCACTTAAATAATAACAATAAATCACTGCCACTGACGGAATGTCCAGAATTAGTTAACAATACTAGATTTAGCTATTTCGTTACATTTTAAATGATTTAGTTTGCCGATAGTGCGCAGGACGTGACTACTGTCTCGGCCGTTACAAGCTTCAATGGCATATTTTGTTTGTCATGCCCGCAACTCATTTTAAAATCTAAATTATAAAATACAAACATGTAAAAAGTTTGTCCACCACGGGGATCGAACCCGGTACCTTCATATTCATAGTCAATGCCACTGCCGCTAGACCATGGAGATAGATACTTGACTGATCCAAATTCGTGACCGGTATCGGCAGACAATTATGATACGCTTGCATTGATATGCCTTAAACTACCCTGCTAAAGTGCACCTTATCTGCATAGCATAAAGTCTATTTTACAAATCAGCCTTTAACATAATAATATTCTTAATTTCAATTATTCAGTGAGTTTCATTGAACTATTATGAATTTATAATGCATGTGTGAGTATTTAAATCGATAAACTACTTTAAAATTGCCTGTTTGTTTAGTACGACTTCCGGTTAGTACGACGTGATATCGTCGGTCCCTTCGACGTCGTTATAACCGGATTCTACTGTACATTGTAAATATCCCGTCTGAGTAGTCGTCGTCGTCGTTGTAAGTAGTTAAAATGCAAATGACCATGTTAGTTTAAAATCGTATACTTATTTAAAAATTAGATGGTCATAACGATAACCATTTTGAAATTCAAGATTTGGAAGTAATTCTCAGTAAGCTAAAATTACTTGAGCAAAATTTGGAAAATTCCAGTATTCACATGGCTACACTAATTTGCCAGCCAATAAGAAATCTGTAATTGGCTGGAAATCACCGCGAAGTTTAAAAAGAAACCGGTTCATCATTGTCCAGTCGATGACACATTCACATGGCACAACATTTATCAATGAGGTTAAATATAAATATTATTATAGTAGTGGACCTTTGATGAGTTTTAAACCTTATGGAGTAGCCGTCGGTCTAGACTTTATGATACGGCAAACGATGAACAAGGAAATTTATGACTTACAGATAGATTTGGGAAGGGGAGACATTCAAAATTTTGACAAAATTCTAACTTAATAAGGTAGTAAAGAAAAAAATTGGGCCATGTAGAAAAAAAAGTCAACTTTATCTCTGCCGAGCAAATGAACTATCAAACTTTAGTGTTATTTTAAACGTCAAACTTCTATGAAAAAATGACTTTCACATTCTGTGCTATCAAACTCTAGGAAACTTAGCATAGACGGAGTCTAGTCGCGTTTGGTATTATTTACGTGTAAATTGAAGATCGTATAAAAGAGCGTATCAGCGTATATTGGGAGGTTTTATACTCGGTCGGGGAATATACACGACACAACTTGTTGTGTGGGAAAATATCACAATAAGACTGGATAAAAGTGTCTGCATACAATTTCATACAATTTGTTCCCTTACAGTGTCGTGACGACACAATCGTGTCGTGTCATGGAAAGCCACGACCGAGTACAAAAGAGCCGAATCGGTTATGCTGGTATCATGGCCGCTCCACGCAATGGGCCATAATAGGAGGCGATGATAACGGACGCAGTTACGAGTAAGAGGGGTTACGCAATATTGTCATCCCGCTCTGCTGTATAGCTACGTCCCGTATAATGGCCCATGATGGCCCATTGTGTGGAGCGATTGAGCACGGCGCGATTCATCGAGGCCAATCGGTCGCATCGGCCTGTGTGATCAACGAAAGGGAACCTAGGGAGACGAGGGCGGGCAGAGAGGGGCAGGGTACCCCCGATGGTCGGCCCCGACGGGTCGGGTAGGTCTGGGACGAACTTTAACAGTATATCGTACGAAAATACTCACATATTCGGCCCAAAATAGAGGTATTATAAGGTGGGAGAACTTATTGTAGCCATCGGAAAATCCGGAGAGGTCTTTCAAGTGTAGATTACTCTGCATGCGCGCCACGGAGCGGAAGGGAGTCCCTGTCAACTGAAAAAAAAATCATCATAAAGTAATGCTTTGTCGCGCGTTGGAACCAATCAGTCGTATCGGCCTGTGTAATAGACGAAAGGGAACTAGGGAATCGAGGGAGGCAAGGTATGGCTGGCCGAAAAAGAACGACACACTTCTTAAATTTTAAATTTCTCTGTTTTAAATTTTACTTTATGAAACTTTAAAATTAGAAAGTATTTTTTTTTAAATTTCAATATGATATTGAGGGATAGCAATTTCATAAGAAAAAAACGCCAGAGTCAAATGTCTCAATGTTAGCCTCGAGAATCAAAAATACAGCAAATTTTGATTAGATTTTCGCGGCTAACATGAACATTTTTGCCTTTAGAGTTTTTTTTTTGGAATATGTAAAGACTATAAGATTTTAAGCTAACATGGTCATTTACACTATAGTTACTATTTAAAACGAGATATTTACCATGTACATATCTACATGGTGTGGGTAGACCACAAATAAAATAAAAACTCGCAGCAAATCAGTTACACCGTGAACATGGCACTTGTAACAGTGCCGAAATATCGGGAGCTCATGAAAACAAATGTACATGGTAAATATCTCGTTTTAAATAGTAACTATAGTATTATGTAAAGACTACTAGGCGACGATATATAAATAAATAAATAAATATTATATGGGACAATCTTACACAAATCGACCTAGTCCCACGGTAAGCTCAATAAGGCTTGTGTTGTGGGTACTAGGCGACGATATATATAATAGATAGATACATATAAATACTTAAATACATAGAAAACATCCATAACTCAGGAACAAATATTCGTGATAAACACACAAATAAATGCCCTGACCAGGATTCGAACCCGGGACCTCCTGCTTCGTAGGCAGGGTCACTACCAACTAGGCTAGGAGGCCGTTAAATAGAATATATATAATAGACAGATACATAAAAATACTTAAATACATATAATTTCTCCCTCTTTGATTGACCTTGGATGGGCTTAAAACCAGCTAACCTGTGCCCATACCTTTTTCCTTTGTCAGTGCCTATATAATTCTGTTTTTTATGTTCATTGTTTTGTTCAAGGAAATAAACGATTTGTATTTGTATTTATTTGTATTTGTATAAAACATCCATAACTCGGACACATATATTCGTGATAAACACACAAATACATGCCCTCACCAGGATTCGAACCCAGGCCCTGCTTTGCTGGTAGGGTCACTACCAACTAGGCTAGGAGGCCGTCGGAGGCCGAGGCTAAAGAATCTGTATTTCAAATTAACGAAAAAAAAACATCCATACTACCCATCAGTTCAATTTTCAGGGAGCTGGCTAAGCGCCTCGTGGAAGCGTCAGGTGACCAGAGTGCTGGCTCGTATCTTGCCCAGCGAATCGGCATCGCTATTCAGCGGGGCAATGCCACCAGCCTTCGGTGCCCCCTACCATCTGGCGCTGAGCTAGCTCCCATTTTTTATTTGTAAATAGTTGTACATAGATACCTATATTAATTTTTATTTTCTTTATTGTTATTATTTTAGTTGAGTGATTTTATGTATATTGGAATTGTATGTATTTAGTAAATAAATCCTTATAAGACGGACAAAGTCGCATCGAAAACTAATCTATGTAGGTATACATTAGTATTCTAAATGAAATCGTGTCCAAAACACGGTAGAATATTAATCAGTCATCACTATTGATCATGTCATGCCAATTAATGTCCTTCGGATTATCATTCTAAGCACTAGTCACAGTATAAATCACAAAAAGACTCATGCGTGGGTCCTGTGAAAATATGAGAGAATTGTCAAAGTGACGTTTGAAATGTTCCCGCAGGACCCACGTTCCAGTAGCGCCCCTACTGGAAAATCGACTAGCGGTAATCCTCATTGCTAATACTCTTTCTTCTTCTTCTTTTAATTAATGGCTTCTCTCCGAGAGTTGTACAATTTTGCCAATGTCAAAATTAGCTACCTAAATAGAATAGTATAATGGCACTTAAGCGACGTTGTTCGGTAATTGGCCTCGCTATATGTTAAGTTTATAGCTATTAGACTTTCTCAGGGGGCCAAGATCCTGGGATTGCCGCTTGATGACCAAAGGAGTAACTTAATACCTAGGTACTCAAAGTCAGTTCTTAGGATCGGTTCTAAGTTAGGAAGTTAATTATAATTCTAAACGTAAAGCACGCATAGTGTGGATGTTATTGATCACTTTCCTCTTGGCTAATGTTCATGACATGTCAATGAGTGACCTCATGTGTCAATCGTGATTGTTTTATTTGCGTTGGTAATAGAATAAATCAAGAAACGATTTAAAAAATCATTCACGTCTAAATGTTTTAGTCATTAATTTTATTCATAAATCTTATTATTTTTTGAACGAGCGAGCGAAGTTCTCCGAGTATATTGGTTATCAACTCTTTATTGATAATTTGATATCTATATCCGATATCCCACACTGGCTGTTACAAATGTTACATTACATCTTTCTCTAACATGATAATGTCACGTAACACTATCCTTTTCACACCCTGGTTGTGTTAGCACCATAATATGTATAGACACTGTCATAGGGGTATTCAAAACTTAATCAGTTTGTATTTATAACTTTTTTCATCATTGACCGTTGAAAAAAAAGAAAAGGGAAAGGAAAGTTTCAGAGAGATGTTATGGGCACAGCGGATGCATATCGTTTAGTGTGGTAGGGTAGGGCACAGCAAAACGAATGTCGTCTCGCTGGTTCTTCAAAAAACGAGTGTTAAAGTGTTTAAAGGGTCGGCAACGCGCATGTAACACCCCTGGAGTTGCATTCGTCCATAGGCTACGGTAACCGCTTACCGTCAGGCGGGCCGTATGTTTGCTTGTCACCGTCGTAGTATAAAAAAAGGTATATTTTTTAAAGACACTAACCCTCGATTTCTCGATATATCGATAAACATTGACGCCCTCTCCCTATGACTTCTCAAAAATCGCACGCAATATTCCGGGCCCTGCTGATGATGGCACTATGATGATGCCCTATGTACTTACAGGCTCTACAACAGCATAAGAATTATGCTTGTATTTGTCAGGCTGTAGGCCCGTCACATAGTGGTCTTTCGGCAAGCCCCCCGTGTAGAAATGGGGGAACGATACCACCATCGGGAAATCTGAAATGAGAAAATAGGTAATTTAATAGTAGTATGCAACTATATAATAAAGTTGCATACACTTGTTTTATGACATCGTGGATGGACCTCCACAAATATTTCCATATAAAAATTTGCGAAATCGGTCCAGGCGTTTTCAGGCGGAACTTATTTTTTCAAAACTAATTACAAAAGTAGTAAAAAATATTTACAATGAGTATATGAAACCATATCAAAAGAAAATAGTGAAACAGAAAGACCACAAATAAAAAAAAGAATAAAAAAAAAAAAAAAAATTAATGGTTTAACTCGATATATGTACACAAACATTTAATATGATTGCTTTCGTGAACTGTGTCCTTCACTCTGTAAGCAGTAGTACATTCAATTGAATTTTTTGTTGGTTTCGTTACAGTTTCTGGTATGGAATCTGGTATGCATGTTTGTCTGTTAAATAGTCCTTTACTGTGTAATAAGCCTTCGACATCTAAGATTTATTCAAATAATTCTTAAGAGCGGGAAAGCGCAATTGCAATGCTTCATCCGGTAATTTATTATATAGTTTAACATTAATAGTAAGCATATTGTGTCATAAGCATCGAACAATAAAAAAACAAATTCTATGGTTCTATGTATATTAATGTACGGTTAAAAATGGTGCTCGAATAGCTCATTCAAATGGCATCTTTAAAAACAAAAAAAGTGGCAAATTAAACATTTTTTCCCTTATTAACTATTTACTTAGTAGTTATTTTAATATTTCCTCACAATGTTTGAGGAAAGCACTATACAAGCCTCGGCCGGAAGATAGATTGCAGGACTTGTTTTATCCGCACAAACTCGTCCTGCGATCCCTTACTTCACGGCCTCTGCAGTAATGTATACTATTGCGTGCGGTAACTTTCCCCATAAAAATGGGTAAATTGCCGACAACGGCATATCGGAGGTCTACAGGTCAATCGTTGTTCTTTGTTTAAGAGATAACTTTATCCGTTTTATGACGCTATTGTCTATGAATAATTACTAGTTAGAATCCCGAGTGCCTGCGACAGTCGACCAATAGGTTAGCCCGTGAACCCTGGCTGATAACAATCAAATTCACGTAGGAAAATGACATTTTCAACGCTAATCCTAGGATATTTGAAGATAAATAAGCATACCTAGAATCCGTCTATGCTAAGATTCCTCGATTTTTATAACACGGACTGTAAAAGTATTAAATTAACATCATAATTTCACAAAACGTTTAAAATAACACTTTAAAATAAAAAAATAAAAAATTAAAATATCTTTATTTCATTTAAAGCACAGGGATATTACTCGTAGCTAAGGGGATGGTGTCTTCCGGTAAGCAAATATATGCCTGTGTTGGGAGACACCGCTCTTCCTTAGGTTAAGAATAAATATTTACATTCCAGGATAGTCACAATATAACAATTCACATCATCACTTTAAAGTTGGACTTAATAATTGGAAGGAATTAGATATAGGCTTGTGTCGGTCAGGACCTAAGAACTAAAAGGCATGAAATCCCATCACGGACCGAAAGGAACTAGTTCCTCGCCAAAATGTTAAATCGGTCCTCGGTCTGCAGTTCAGTTCAGTTCAGACGGAGCGAAAACCATTAAAACGTTCATACGAATCACTAGTTCCGCGCTTTGTATAGATAAACCTAAACCCCGGTACTCACTCCCAGACGTCAAAATTTGCCCTGAACTAAAGACCTAAAACACCGAACTAGTTCCTTTGACCGATTGAACGAGATGGGAGCGCTCCCTTCAAAGACCTAGCGAGCAAAACTCTAATTAGAGAATGGAACTAATAATTGAAATGAAAGAGTGAATGAATAGAATGAGTAATGAAATGAATGAGTGAATGAAATGAATGAGCGTATAAAGGTGATGAGTGAATGAACTTATTGAATAAAATTAATTAGTGAATGGCTTGTACTTACCGAAGTAGCACTTGCTGGCGTCACTAAGGCCTGCTGGCAGTGGTGGATCCGTGTTGTAGCAGTCGGTGCCGTTGGTTCGCTCGAACACGGACTCGGAGAGGTTGAAGCGGTATACTGGTACGTTGTCTACTGTTAACTGCCCTGGAAGGATAGTTTAGAGTAAAACTAGTGTTACATGGCACGATCCGTTGGAACCAATCAGTCGCATTGGCCCGTGTAATAGACGAAAGGGAAGGGGAAGGGGGATGAAGGAGGGGCAGGCAGGTGCTATTGGAATAAAAATTTGATACTGGCTGATTACAAGTGTCATTGTGGTGTCATATATTTTTTTTTTATTATACTACGACGGTGACAAACAAGCATACGGCCCGCCTGATGGTAAGCGGTCACCGTAGCCTATGGACGCCTGCAACATCAGGGGTGTTACACGCGCGTTGCCGACCCTTTAAAATAAAGGAGGATTCGCTGAGGAGGAGGAGGAGGATAAGAAATAAGATAAAGAATGGTGAAGCTCAAATATTTTTTTAGGGTAAATAAGAGACGAAGTTACCGTTGGTGGTAAGGTTGAGACACAGGGAGATTGAGGGGTTGGGGGTTCAGGTGCTGGGGGTTGAGGGGTCTGGCGTTGAGTTGCTGGAAGTAGAGCGGGTCGGAGATTGAGGGTCCGGGACAGGGATTTAGGTCTAGAGGGTTTGGGGTTGAGGGGTTTAGGTTTCAGGAGTCGGGAGTTATGCAGCCTTCATAGCGGGAGATACTCTTGCCTTTAAGTAACAGAGGGAATTACTTACTGTCGAATTGAAGAGGCATTAGCTTGCAGACGGTCTTCCTCCAATACAGGAGCACATCTTTCGTAGTTATGTGCTGTTGGTACATCACTCCCTCTGTGGAGCCGAAGATGCGATCTGGACATTCCTGCGAACAATGTTGGTTTGTGATAATCTTCGAGCAACACGGGCGGCGGTTCTTCTCTAGACCGGTCGAGTTTGGAGAAGTTCTCGTCCCTATTGAGGGCGTATAAATCTTAACCGTAACCAACCATACGTATCTATCAATAGCAGGATGAATCAAGACAGCGAATCTTCCTTTTTTAAAATGGTCGGCAACGCGCATGTAACACCCCTGGCGTTGCAGGCATCCATAGGCCACAGTGACCGCTTACTATCAGGCGTATGCTTGTTTGTCACCGTCGTAGTATTAAAAAAAAAGGATTCCGAACATCGTTTTGTGTTTGACCCGGTTCTCCCCTAAACCAGTAGATTTTAAATAAGTTTTTATACCTCCTCTGAAGAAGTGAAGAGTCTTCACTATGGCCATGATATATAAACTTTCTAACGGTGTAAACAAACGGCATCACATTATTTTGCGGCTGTTTCTCGTTGAATTTTCACACTACGTCATCAAACACCACTGAAACCATACAGCACTCAAACGGCCGTATTAAGGTTTACTCACAATAGGACGGGACGGGACGGGACGAGTTGGGGCTGGACGAGACGATCTGTCAATTTATACAGATATAATCACGTGATAGCTCGGAACCCTCGGATGTCACGTGACGTATTCTATAGAAACTGACAGATCGTCCATTCCCGTTCTAGTGTCATCCACCGAAAACCATAAGAATCAAATCATTTATTAAATGTAATAAATGTTTTGATTCATGTTTTTTTTTAAGTAGTCACACTACTATTTATAAATTATAAATTTAAAGAGATGTCATATACTAAAAAAAAGGGGACCAAGGTCCCCGATGAGCGGGGCTGGGAACCTGGGATCGAACCAGCGACCTCCTGCTTTCGCGGCAGACGCCCTAACCAGCCGTGATCGGGTAGCCCAGTGGCGAGGGTGTCTGCCGCGAAAGCAGGAGGTCGCTGGTTCGATCCCAGCCGTGCCCACCTTGGTCACTTTTTCTTTAGTATATGACATCTCTTTCAATTTATAATTAATCTTAGTGATTTCATTGACAAGTTGAAATGGTTTAAAAGTTAGGTTATTACGGTCAATATAGCGGTTTGTTTTCATCGTTAGGAAGTTCCATTGACGGCGGTTATACCGGTTATAGAGTTTTAACTTGGTTTTAACAATAAATGGCTGAACTTACATCTGGGTCATAGCCAGGCAGCTGCGGCTCTCCTCTGAACCGGTCGATCTTAAAGAAATTCTCGTGGCCCCATTGAGGGCCTATCTTTACTGTAATCTCATCTGTGAAGTCTGCGTATATCTGAAAAGAACACAAACTCTTTCAGTTAGTTAAGTGGACCAATAATAGTACATTGTGCATCTAGGGAGGTAAGTACAGGATTACTAATGAGAGTCTGTTAGAAGCCCGACGCAGCAGGCGGAGAGCTTTTAATGACTCGAGTTTGTAATCCTCTTACCGACCGTGATGCAAACAATGTTTTTCATCACACTTGTAAGGGAAAAAACAAATATACAAAAAAACTATTTAAAATGTGAATACAGTAAAGTTGTATACTTATTAATACATAGATCGGGTTACTCACGTCTATAAAGTCGAAAATAGCACGACATGTTTCGGGACGGTCCGCGCCCCATAATCATGAGTGAGAAGCGCTTGGGGCGATTGCTCTGCGCATACTGGTGACACCAGTACTCACGGGAGTTTGCTACAGTAAAGTTGGTTTATAGCCAAGTCTGAAGATTTGAAATAAGCCTTAGCTGATGCAAAACCTCCTTAGTCTGAAGTGAAATGACGTACTATATTTTAAAGCTAAACTCATAACAGGAGTTATGAGTTTTACTAATATCACAGAATAAATAATAGTACAAGTACAGAAGACCCTCTGTTTTGATGTTCACGAATGCCGCCTTTTTACGTGCCTATTAATTATTATTAGCACGGACCGCACGCGAGCCGCCCTGTCATTGAGTTCTAGTGCCCGGCGCGAAGGTCGATATTACTCCGCACCTCGCCGAAGATAGGGTTGTCATTTTTTTGAACGACGTCGGTGGCAAACAAGCATACGGTCCGCCTCGGCGACAATAAGATATTTCAATGTACATATCACCTACGCATCTTGTACCTACCCTTGATCCAATAATATAAACACACAGAATACGCGAATTATAAATATTAAATAGCACGCGTGGTATATCTACATGCATAAATTATTACACTTAGCAGCTACTTAGGTAAATAACACCGAAAACATAACAGGCGTGTGGCCTCAAACCGTAACGAAGATCGTAAAGTCTATCTCCATCTCTGTCACACTTACTATTCGAGTGACAGAGACGGAGATAGACTTTACGATCTTCGTTACGGCACAGAATACATATTAGTACAAGTACAAAAATCCCTCTCCAACAACTCGTTTAAAGAAATAACGACTCATGTTACGATAATACTAAGTTAAAATTCCGACCGCGCAACGCTGAATGCCTACAATTATATTCACGTAAAGTGCGCTCTCTTTCTATCGCGTAACTCGTTCCTTTTATGATAATATCAATGTTGTCTTCTTTTAATATAATCTTAATAATTAGTTACTACCTTTTTATATTGCTCTACTTTAGCTCGAATAAACCTAAGATATGTCTAAGTGGTATGTAGGTTTAATTCTAATAAATTTGCGTGCAACTAGTTAGGCATAGGTACTTCTTAGATAGGTACCTTAATTGAAACAGGCCTGATGAACCTACCCAAAGGCCTTGAATAATTCCGCCCTTTAGTTATTTTAATATAAATAAAATTCTGTGACGGCGTTCGAATCAGTACGTAGGTATGCGACGAACAACCCTCGCGCGTGCGTCACCGCTCGCCCGTGAGTCCCTACTGATTTGGCCCCTAGCAAGGGGTACTTACAGTTCGATACCTACACGCGCGAGTGGGACAGGCCTGCTAATATCCATAACTCCCGAGGGGACTAAATCGGCTCTAACCGCTCTATACGCCTGCGCGTTATAACACCATTACCGAGCAAGTGTGATGAAAACAATTAAAGTTGTTTTACATTTACATTTGTTTTTGTTTTTTGTGCAATAAAGTTTGAATATATAATAAATTAATATTCTACCACGACCTGGCGTCCAGGGTGCGTAGCCAAGATGCCAATCGCTCACGCTCAGTCGCTAACGAAACGCAACTGTCATTGTCACACTAAAAAGGAAGAGTGATAGAGAGAGGTAGCTGCGATACGTTAGTAAGCATGAGCGATTGGCATGTTGGCTACGCACGCTGTTGTTGAAACGAAAATTCGTAAGTGAGAGGAAACTATATCGCATATCCGTGTTTGACTTACCCTAGCCAGCATGCCCATGTTGTTGACCGGCACCAAACCCGGGACCACGCTCTTGGACGTGTCCAGTATCGGCTCCCTGTACTCCCACAGGTATTCGTAGATGGTCTTCTCGAGGAAGAAGTCGCTCTGGTAGGCGATACCGCGGAAGAGGAGCTTCGCGATGTAGGGCGCGGTGGAGAGGTAGGAGGATATGCCCTGGAAACAAAATACATGTTTAATCTATATATTTAAATCTTTCAATAGGATATTGAGATTGAGATCAGATTAGGTACACAGTCACCGCGTAAAGGATGATGTCTCACACTAGATCTGTCAGTTTCTATAGAAAAAGTCACGTGAACTCCGAGGGCGAGCTATCACGCGATTTGATTATTTCTATAGAAATTGACAGATCGTCCCGCTCCCGGCCCGCCCTGTCTCGTCCCGTCCTAGTGTGAGTCATCCTTAAGAAATTTGGTTATTAAAAAAATCAGCACAATAACATTTGGACTAAATTCACTTTGGATACAATCAATCAATCTTTGTGTTTTATGGCTCCATCAAGGCCTTGATGATTTTGCCAATGTCAAGGTTCGATAAGACACGGCAAGTGTATTATTTGTACGGTGATAGACGGTGTTCGGTACAATTTTCCAAGTACCTACAATTGTACCTACTATTACTTTTGAACCACCTTCAGAATGGACATTTCAAATGCCAATTTTCCATGCCTAGGTACCTACAATGCAAGTACAATGCCTCAAGGACCTATTTTAGATTTAAGGTAGTTAGGTAAGTTACACTTAATGTATATACATATTTCGAAAATAAATATTTTTTAATTTTCCATGTGAATCTAATGACAGTAAATCTTCCGAAATAAAGGAAGGACGATGTGATTACAAAAACCCTTCGCAACATTCAGAACGTGAGAACATTATAAAATGGCGGAAACTTTTAAATAAACGTTAACATCATAATCAAAGGCCCTTTACTATACAAAGTGGTTATTTTAAGTGCGTGTTTACAAAGACTTTTAATTGTAGGTGAGGTCCGGCTACATAAGTATTTAATCGTGCTTGCGCAAATTCTAATGTGCAGACGGCAAAACGGTATAACGCATAGCTTGCACAAACTAGATTTGCACGACCTGAAGGCCTAGTATAAAAGTTGTACGACATTAACTCCTCGACCGCGTTAGCGTATCGAGGGGTCAAAATATGAAAGTTGCCGGATGATTTAAATAAACGGCAAACATAATTTAAACTCCCGATAAGCTAACGCGGTCGAGGAGTTAATGTCGTACAATTTTTATACTAGGCCTTCTGGATAAACTTATAGTCTTTTTAAAGGACTTTTAAACTATAGTCGTTTTGTAATAATAGACCCTCAAGTTGTAACCAATTATGAGCTGTTGAATACGCTTGTTTTTCTACGACAGCTAAAATAGCGAAAAAAGCAAAATTTAGAAAGGTGGCAGAATGTGAAAATATAGAAAAAAAAAAACAATAGTGCTCATATATTGTATGAACATCCATAGAAGCAGTGTTCTTATGGAATACCATAGGCAACGTCATAATGTATACTTTTTTAATATAGCTGTCAGTCGTCTAATTGACAGATAGAAGTGCTGAAGTAGAAAAATAGTCTTTTGATAATTCAAAGAGTCACAATTTCTCGGTGACGTAATTATTAACATTATGTAAGGGGTATCAACTCTTTGTCATTTCATTAGCTGTTTTGTGTAATTGATGTTGTAACTCATAGAAATTAATTTATGCCTTTTTTGGTAACGGTACCGCAATTAAGAAATGGCCGAGAGTATAAACCGGCGTCATACGCGTACAAATATAACGTTTAGTTCCGTAAATGTTACCACATTGTACATAATTAGCAGTCTTATACATGATCTGTCTCTTATCATATCATATCATATCATTTATTCCTGGCATTGTGTGTGTACAAAAGGCCTTATATAAATAAATTACGTCTCAACACAACCCTGTGAGGGCACTGCAATATATCTTAAAACTAAAACTTTACATAATAAAATAACAGTAAGTATAAACCATGCTTATTATACATAGTCATATATTGCGCTTTAATCACGACTTTTATAAGTGATCATTTATAACTAACCAGTATATGCCTGACCCGCTGTTATACAATTATAGAGTTAAACCACGTTATCTTATCCAACCATATAAACTTTACTACATCTTTTGCACTACTCGTATATCTGTATCTTTTCCAAAAAAAAATTAACTGTCAAACTGTCAAGACGTTTACTTAATCACATTTATCAAAAGTTCGGTGTCAGTTTCGGCCGAAATAAGAATCATACCGAACCTTCGGTTACGGCAAAAAAAAAACATGTTTTGGTCGGACACTAATTATTTCATTTAATTTCATCCGGCAATTGCTTTAGTAGAGAGAACTCACTCGATATGCTCCCTCGGTCAAAAAATAATATAATTTAAAAAATAATACCTATTTAACTGAAAAGAAAGAAAGTCAAGTTTTCTAATAAAATAATATTGGCCATTATAAATGGGTCAGCACTTCCTCACACAAAACCCAAATAACTAATTTATACTTTACCTTATTTTGCTTTACATCTTTGACTTGTATTGCTCGTATGATTATTTTTGTTGATTGATAATCACATGAAAAAATATTATGTAAACACCGTGATTTTAAACAGTCGAGACCCATAATTTAGGAGATTGGTGCCGGCTGGGTCCCGACTGTTTAAAATTACGATGTTTACATAATATTTTTTCATATAGTAGAGAGAACTCACTCGCTATGCTCCCTCGATCAAAAAATAAGCCAGTTAGGGAAGCGTTCGTAAGTTGTATGTATGTTAATCCTCACAGGGTTTAAACATTTTTATTTTAATTATAGAATGCCCTTCAGGCTATGTATTACTAGCTTTATAAGCCCCTCTGGGCATTGTAGACCAACTTTTGTGTTAGGTGGGTAGGCGCGTCAATGAAACAAGACGATCCGGTAATGACTGGCGTTTAATGCATAAGACTTATCCTATATACATAACACTTTTCCCTCCTATTGAATAACTAAAATCCAATATTTAGTTTCAATAACTTAAATAGGTACATAGGGTACATCAGTAGTTACAAATCACGTAGGTAGGTAAACATAAATGTGAAATACTACAAGTAGGAGCAAAGTAGGTAGTGAAGTTACAGTATACTGTTATATCTATAATTATAACTACGTACTTAAAACTACATCTGTTCTTAATAAGTTGTCTACACAAATTGTGCATTGGGGTATAACTGAAATACACTCGACCTTCATTCTTATAATATACGGTTGCGAGTTACAAATGTTATCATGCTAACATATTGTACATTAAACATTAAATGAGTTCGTACCTATGAGACACAATAACAAGTGGTTATTCTAATTTCTAATTAAGCAACATAGATCCTTAACGGACTTAAATTAAAGTTTGTTTTTAACCTATATACCTACGTAGGTATGTTTACGAATAACAAGTTCGTACATAGAAACTTAGTCACTATTATTATCATAGTAGGAATTTACAGTTTTACTTTTACATGACATTCCAATATTGTTGTTATGTTATTGTTTATCAATTTATACCACAAAACAATGCAACAAAATTGGGTACAATAGATAGGTAAAAATAAAAGTAGCTTATTTATAACGATTGGCCAAATGAATGCTATGGGTACCTGCTCGTAGGTACTTAACATAAACATAACAGAGCAATGACTGCAGGGCTGGGCTAACCATTATGCAACCTATCTAAGCATTTTAAAGCCGCTTTGCGTTTTAAACGAGGACTACGATCTGCGCCCAAATGCGGGGGCGCTGGTGACCCCAGGGCTGCACCCGGCGACGCCGGCTCCGCAGTATGCGCTGCCTCGCTGTCATAAAACTCCTCTGTGTCTATATCATCTACA
The DNA here is from genome assembly GCA_949128165.1 of Lathronympha strigana. Lineage (NCBI taxonomy): Eukaryota > Metazoa > Arthropoda > Insecta > Lepidoptera > Tortricidae > Lathronympha > Lathronympha strigana. The sequence goes on along the minus strand of OX421928.1, from coordinate 5,890,826 downwards.
TTTACAAGAGGTGGCTTGGAAGGTATCGATGACTCATTAAGTACTTGACTGAGTGAATGGCGCGACTTTCTTAGACTATTCGATTTATTATGCGTCAAGATTTGATCAACATGGCGTTTATGTGTGTGACCATCGCTCGTTTTCACTTCGTATAACACAGGACTTGATCTTTTAGTTACGACACCTTCCTGCCACTTACTTGCAGCCTTGGAATAATCTCTGAATAATACCTTATCTCCGGGAGTTGCTACCCGCAGCGTGCCCTGCCGGCGCTGCTCGTGCGTCAGCTGCGCGGCGCGCACGGCTTCCTCGGTGTCGGGGCGCAGCAAGTCTAGCCGCCCGCGCAGCCGCCGGCCCAGCATCAGAACAGCTGGCTCTCGCCCTGTCGTAGCTTGCTCCGAATTTCTATATGTGAATAGAAACCTGCAAAGTGCGACATGTGGGTCTTCGTTCTCAAATTGTGCCTTTTTCAACACCCGTTTTATTGAGCGCACTGCATTTTCAGCGGCTCCATTGCTGGCAGGATGGTACGGAGCTACTAACGTATGCTTTATGCCATTACGCTGCAAGTATGAAGCAAATTCTGAAGACGAGAACGGAGGCCCATTGTCGCTAACAATTCTTCGCGGCAAACCGAATCGCGCAAACATGTTTCGCAGGTGCCCTATTATAATGGACGCAGAGGTGGTTTTTACTTTTTCCACTTCAATCCACTTTGAGTGCGCATCGATGACAACTAAATAATACACATTAGCAAACGGACCTAAAAAATCCATGTGAAGTCGAGTCCATGCCTGGGTCGGCCACGACCACGAGTGCAGCGGCGCCACCGGCGCCACGGGCCGCTGCGAGCGGCACGCCAGGCACTCGTGCGCCACGCGCTCGATGTCCGCGTCTATGTTCTCCCACCAAACGTAGTTGCGAGAGATTTGCTTCATTTTCACGATGCCTGGGTGCCCCTCATGTATCTCCCTTAAAATCTTTTCGCGCAAAGATTTTGGAATAACTATTCTATACCCCCAAACGAGGCACCCCTGATCGACGTGCAAGCTATCTTTCCGGCTTAAGTATTGTTTTTCAATTTCATTTACGCCATTTGAAGGCCAGCCAAACATCACATATCCATATATTTTTGAAAGTAAAGAATCTTTCGACGTCTCAGTTTTCACATCTTTGAAACTGAGAGGAAAGGTGTCCTCTATGAAATGGAGATAACTTAGCTCCTCGCAGCACTTCGATCTAGATCGATCCTCCGACGACCCTAGAGGAAGGCGAGAAAGAGCATCTGCGAAACAGTTTTGAGCTGACCTAACAAACTGTATTTCGAAGTCGTAGGCAGCTAATTTGACAGCGTAACGCTGTAAACGGCTAGCGGCCGTCACCGGTATTCCTTTATGTTTACCAAATATGTAACTTAACGGGTGATGGTCGCTACGCAAAATAAAATGCTTACCGTACAAATAGTGATGATGTCGTGTCACCCCGAAAACTATAGCGAGCGCCTCTTTGTCCAGCTGAGAGTAGTTGAGCTCGGCGGCGCTGAGCGTGCGCGAGGCGCAGCACACGGGGCGCTCGCAGCCGTCGGCGCCGCGCTGCGTCAGCGCCGCGCCCAGCCCGTACGAGCTGCTGTCAACTGATAAAATAAGAGGACGCGTCGGATCGTAGTGTGCCAGTACGGGAGCACTACTTAAGACCTTTTTAATTTTTGTAAATGCCCTTTCGCAGTCGTTACTCCATTCCCATTTACTATTTTTCTTTAACAGACTGTACAATGGTTTCAATATCTCGCTCATGTTTATACAGAATTTTGCATAAAAATTGATAAGTCCTATGAAACTTCTCAATTGAGTCACATTCGTCGGAGTGGGCGCTGCTACAATGGCCTCAATCTTTTTCTCGTCCGTGTGTAAGCCGAATTTGTCAATTTTATATCCAAGATAAGTAACACTGTTTTTGAAAAAATTACATTTACTAAAATTTATCCGTAAACCGTTATCATTGAGCCTCTGTAGCACCGCCCTTAAGTTTGCCAGATGAGTAGGGCGGTCCTTGCCGGTAACACAAATATCATCGGCAAAAACAGCCGTTGACGGCAAACCACTCAGTGTTTCTTCCATTATCTTCTGAAAATTTTCAGGAATACACTTAATTCCGAATGGTACACGCTTATAAATAAAAGTACCAATATGGGTGGTTATAGCCGTCATCGGCTGCGATTGTTCATCCAATAAACATTGTTGAAATGCATTAGACAAATCTAATTTTGTGAACTGCTCGCCGCCGCCCAGCGCCGCGAACAGGTCCTCGATCCGCGGCAGCGGGTAGTGGTAATCTTTCAACAATGGATTTATAGTGATTTTGTAATCACCACACAATCGAATGCTACCATTCGATTTGACTACTGGCACGATCGGCGTGCCGTAGTCGGATCGCTCAACTTTATAGATCACCCCCTCCCGCTGCAGCCGGTCGAGCTCGCGCTCCACGGGCTCACGCAGCGCGATCGGCAGCGCGCGCGCCTTCACAAATACCGGCGTTTCATCCTTTAAATGCAAGCGCAACTCCGATTTAAACGTCCCCAACCCATCTGCAAAAACCTCCGGGAACTCATTTTTCAAGGATCTCGCCATCGAGTCGTCTTCAACAATGTTATGACAATCAACGGACAACTTTAACTTTTTAATCCATGTTCGACCCATCAATGGCGGTCCCCCATTTTCAATTACAAATAACTTAAGTGTTTCCGAAATATTGCCACAAGTGACATTAACCATGACATAGCCCAGTGGTCGAATGGGGCCACCCGTATATGATCTGAGAGTTAACTGTTTATTTTGAATAGGTAGATTCGAGAAGTGTTTGTTATAAAAATGCTTTGATATGGCCGATATTTTACTTCCCGTGTCTACTTCAAATTTAAATGACACGTTTTCTACTTTTAAAACGGCAAAATACGGGTCGTCCCCCTCACTGCTAACAACTAAATTATAGAAAGGACAGTCGTCACTGGCATCGCTATCTTCGGAGTCGTTAAAATATAACTGACCTTTGGACCTATTCTTGCCGTTCGTACTATTTACTTTGCACATTACCTTTAAGTGACCTTTTTGCCTACAATTGTCACACGTGTAATGCTTGAATCGACACTTGCCATCGACGTGGCCCGCCTTGCCGCAGCGGCCGCAGACGCGCTGCCTGGTGTTGGCGCGCGCGGCGGCAGCGCCGGCGCCCGAGCCCGAGCCGAACCGATGCAAGCCGTCGTCTCCTTGTGCTGGTTGTGTAGCCGGGAGAGCTGCGCCCTCGGCGCCTGGCGCGCACGCGGTGGCCGCGTGCCGCTCGGCTGCCTCCAGCGCCAACGCTAACTCCACGGCGCGTTTGTAGTCAATATTTTGTTCGGCGAATATCCTGGATCTCATATCTTCATTGAACAGCCCCGATACAAACTGGTCGCGAAGGCACACTTCGAGGCAACTACTAAAATTGCAAGTTTTTGCTAAATGTTTTAGTGCTTGTAGGTAGTCTCGAACACTTTCACCTTGCCGCTGTGTTCTCTGTCTGAACACATGCCGTTCCGCTATTTCGGACCTTTGAGGCTCGAGGTGTTCTTTAACTAATCTTACGAGCTCCTCGAATGTCCTAGTTTCGGGATTCACTGGAGCACACAGGTCGCACATTAGTTCGTAACATTCTGGCCCGACAACCGTCACCAACGTGGCTACTTTTAAGGTACTAGAAATTGAATTCACTTGAATATATTGCTCAACACGTCTCACATATGCGTCCCAATTGCCGCTAGTGATATTGAAAGACTCAATATGTCCAAAAGGCATTTTAAAACGCAATTAATCACGCACGCGTCGGAATAATTTCTTATCTCGTTCGCCAGTGTTAGGTAGGTAGGCGCGTCAATGAAACAAGACGATCCGGTAATGACTGGCGTTTAATGCATAAGACTTATCCTATATACATAACATTTTGTTTTTATTTTTAAATTATTTTTATATTTTTGTATGTAGGTAGTTTGCACAAGTAACTTTTTTGATTGACGGTCGCTATGCTCCCTCGATCAAAAAATAACGCCGGCTCTAGTTGTACCAGTGACTAGAATAGGCTTTGAATTATTGCTCATACATAATCAACACATTGTTGCAATGACATAATGGTGCGCCTTGACATGTTTGTCGCCGTTTATAATGTATTTACACGTGTGAACATCCGATGAGAAAACATGTGATTTAAAAGATTGTAATCACAAGAGTGAGTGTGAGTTAAGAAAGGATTAATCTAGAGTCAAACCACGTTATCTTTTCTCAGCAAATGAACTGTCAAACTTGGAAGTGTTATTTTAAACGTCAAACTTCTGTGAAATTATGACGTTTACTTAACACTTTCACATTCTGTGCTATCAAAAACTAGGAAACTTAGCATAGACTGACTATAATGTGGTTAAGAATGACTTATATTACAACAGGCCGGGGCGTGACGCCGATCTGTCAGTTTCTTTAAAAAACGTCACGTCCCGCCCCGTCCCGTCCCGTTCTAGTGTGGCGTGAGTCATCTTTAAAACGTTTATTCATACATTTAATTCTTTTTCTGTGTGATTTATCGTATGTCATAGTATTTTCTTTCTTTCACTACCTTGCAATAATAGCGTAATTTTTATAGATATGTATAATATGTATTTAACCCGGCGAGAGTGTGGTGAAAAATTGTAACAAGGACTATGTGGCAGGGTATGACATACCCGTTCACAAGTGTGGCAGTAAAACTTTATTCTTGTAAATAATATTTTTATTTTTTATTTATAATGATAGAGTAACTATATAATAAGGTATTAAAAATCAAACATTTAATTATTTTGTATAAATATAATTTTTTATTCATCTTTAATCAAGTGTCTATGAATTTTTAACAAAAAAAAACATCCTCTCATAAAAAATCCAGGAAAAAAAAACAAAACAAACTTAATCAAAAATAACTTGAAACTTCTATAGAACATGACATAAGTAACAATATAAACTATCAAAAAAACACAAGTAGTCTTAGGAATATCTTAAGAATCGGAGTTGAAATCAATGCAGTTTTTGCAGATAAAAGTTGCATGCTCCATACAAATAGCCTTTTTACAGCTTGCACACGCATGTTTTGTTCTATCTTTTTTATTTGGACAGTCTCCGCATCTGACATAGCGACCAGGAACATTTTGAGTTGATGCAAGTGGTTTCTATTATTTCAGCTTCATCGAGATCCGAAATCTCTTGCTCAGTGTCCGATTGCAGGTCATGCTCACTGCAATGGTCAGATTCTTCTCCAGAACTCGCTTCATCTGACGTATTTTCCAGTACATCTTGCAGCATGGACCTAAGTTGGTTTTCTTCACGTTCAAAGTCCATTTTTAATTTAAATCTATAGTTATAATATATTGTAACAAACAAAATAATCCAATATAGCAACAAAAAGCACAGCTAGTTTATATCACGAAATATGTACATTAACTTTGTGGCAGGGTATCTCATACCCAAACCCAGTTTACAAGCGTGTTACCCGACTGCAGGCTGCCGCGTCACTGCGATCATGCCACTATCCCCTCCCGCACCCCTTTCCCTCCAGCTACTCAGCGCGACAACAACTTTGAAGGTCACGAACAAAAAATATACGCAAATTATTATTACAGTGGGTATGACATACCCTGCCACACTCTCGCCGGGTTAAGTTAATTAATATTGAAAAACCTTACTTTAAAAATTACGCCGAAATTTTATCAAAATGTCGGGTTTTTGGAGTAATAAGAATGACTCACACTAGAACCGGCCGATCCGACAATTTCTATAGAAAACGTCACGTGACTCTTTCTATAGAAATTGACAGATCGTCCCGTCCCGTCCCGTCCGTTCTAGTGTGGGCCATCCTTTATTACACAAAATAAATACAATTTTTGGTTCACTTACTACCAACCTAAAATAAACATCGGAGTATCATAAACATTTAACATGTAGTTGGTTTAAATCACTCATACGTTCGTCATAATTTAAAATAAGTATTTTTCAAAAGCGCAAGGCCCCTTAACACTTTGGCAGTATATGCAATTATGCAATCTATACGCAAGAAAAAAAATAGTTCAGTGGAGCCACATACCTTTTTTTTTCTTTAATTTGACTTTCTTTGGACAGGCTAAGACCATAAGGACATACTGCCTCAGAGCCACAGACCATGAGTAGAGCCCTTATATTTTGATTGAGACAAGCAGAGACAAAATTAGTTTTTTTTTTACGGAAGAGGCTTAAGCTTCGCAGTTATGAGTCATAAACCCGTAGAATACGTTTGTTAGTATTCTGTAGTGTTTTGTTACTGTTTAAGTACTTCCTTGTACGTTAATCTTTTTTCACGTCTGTTGTTAAAACAACTTCCTTCTGTTCCATATGAGATAATATTTATTTAGGCAAAAATACATTTGTTGAGTAGTTGCCATGATGAGATTGATGAGTGATGACAGTAATAAACAATCATAAAAATGATATATATACTTACACACATATATATATATATATATATATTATTTTTAAAGCAGAACGTCTGTACCTATACGATTTTTTTTTCCCAAGCCCATCTCTCTACCAACTGAGCTACCGAGACCTACCCGGTGGCCCCTTAACGCGCATACGAGGGATATGCTATGCGAGCGAAATTAGGGGCGTGTATCCCAGAGTCGCAACTCTCGAGGCGATATTTTTTCCACTTTTCCATTATTTCTAAGAATAATGGTTTCGTAGAAAAATATGTTTCATATCAACCCTTTTTTCCGTTGGGCGATAGAGTCCGACTAACAAGGAAGGTACCCAACTGTCCGGCTCCGATTTGATTGATTTTTATGTATGTTATAGAGTAGTCAAAAATAGCCGAAATGAACCAATATTGGGTTCATAAGTCAAATACTATAGAAAATAATCATTTATTATGCCAAATTTGATATAAGTCTTGCCTATTACGATTATCTTTTGTACCAACAGATTCTAATCCCATATACAAAAATATATCATTGAACTTGCTTTCAAAATCGGCCTTGATCAATCACGCTATCACGTCGATTGATAATCTAACCTGATTAGTTGATTATCATTAGATAAATGCAATATTTTATGGCGAATTTCTTTGATTCCGCCTCCGTGGGTAGAGCTACATTGATTGTCAGTGTGGTAAAAGGCGTGTCCTGTATTCTTTCCGCGTCTGAAAGCTGTAAGTTTCTTAATATTTTCTAGATATTTATTGAAAATACATACACGAATGGTCTACCGATGGTCACATAAGGTAAGGATTAGAGATGCAACGGATAATGCTTTGGACGGATACCGGATAACGGATCCGCTATCCAGCCGCCGAATATTCAGCCTATTGTTTTTTTAATCAACCAAATTCATGCGCATTTATTTGGAATAGGTTGCAACTTGTTTTTCGTGCTATAGGCATGCTTCCGTGTTATAGCACTTCTTTACTTAATGCCAGGATTTTTTATTATTTAACATTTTGTACTTTCTGAGTGTCTGGAACATTAAATCAATCCATTAAATCCGGATACCGGATAGTGACCAAATATCCGTTGCATGAAAAAAACAAACCTCGTTGCGTTGTTTCTCTAGTTAAGACTCAAACAATTAGGTAATTTAGGTATATACTGTGCCTAAACTTGTCGATTCTCAAAAACGCTTATAATATTTATTCTCTTACATTCTAGCTCCATCACAATGAGGTCTATCCTACTCCTGTCCATCATATACATCTGCCAAGCGAGGACAGAAACTATAAATAATAGACCAATCATAGGAATCCTTACTCAGGAGCAGTCGCAGTACCTCCACACTAAATACCCAGAGGAAAACTATACTAGTTACATAGCTGCGTCGTATGTGAAGGATGTGGAAGCTTCCGGAGCGAGAGTCGTGCCTATTATGTAAGTCTATGTACTAGCAAATTCGAAAGTTATGTCCGTCTCGCTCCTGCGTAAGTAGTGGTAGGAGCGAGACGGTCATACTTTTGAATGCCGCATTGGCAATTGAATACAACTCACGGTAAACACATCGAAAATTGGCATTGACGGAAAAACCTCTTTGTCACTCCAATATGCAAGTGTGACAGAGATGGAGATACAAATTCGCAATCGTTCGATTTTCGTGGTATAGGCCCAGGCTTCCAACACGGTGGAAGGGAGACGGCAAAGCGACATCTCTATTCTGTCACTTTCTGTGACGCACTGACGCACGCACTTACATAAACATGACATTACATACATAAACCAATCTGTAATGACGACACTTCTTCTTCTTCTACCTAGCGTTATCCCGGCCTTTGCCAGGGTCCGCTTTCCTACATCCTCTCCTCCACTTTGCACCATCCTGGGCGTCTTCCCTTGTAAGCCCGTAATGACGACACTGACACATAGATAATACAACAACATTTACACTAATGAGGACTTCCGTTTAATACTCACGATGGCGAAGGCGTCTCTTGAATAGTTTTTTGTTTTTTGTGTGCTAAATGTTGTTTAATGTCATATTTATAGCTAATGAAGAATTAATCCTGAAAGTCGTATAACCGTATTGAGTCATTACTCGGGTGTCCTGGGATCTCGGCTTTTTAAGAAACTTTTTTGTTACATATAGCTATAAACTTAATAAATAACGAGGTCAATTACCAAACAACGTCACCCACGTCACGTTCCAAACACGATTATGTGGAAAAGTGTCGTAATTGCAGCACTCTTATGGCGTAATTTTTTCGGCTGATTGGGTACATAGTTCTTTTATTATATATCTTAAGGTAGCGCATATAAAAAGATCGGTTTGCCTTTTAAAACATTTTCAAGTTCTTTGCTGTTTTGCGTGTCATTGTTAAATGTATCAATACTTTTTTCAGGATCGGTAAAGATCGCGATTACTATGCAGACATCATGTCCAAGATTAACGGGTAAGCAGAATAATTCACTAGGCCTACTTGTGTCATCCAGGGTTAGCCACTAACCCGGAGTTAAGCTGCAACACTCATTAAAAAAAGGTTTGATTCTATTTAAATGTCTTTAACCATATTATATGGCTAATCCCGAGTTGGCGCTAGTGGCTCTAAGCGCCACTAAATCTAAATTCTTTGATTGATTAGCTAACCCATGTTTCAAATTACCATAAAAACCTTTAGACCTTTGGAGTTAGCTTTCCGATCTCAGTTTCTAGCTCGTACCTCGTACCTGCATGTGCTGGCGTCGGCGGGGTCCAATCCAGCATGCCTACCACAAAATCCAAAAATGGCATTAAAGGGAATACCTCTTTCTCTTTCCTCCTTTCTTTCCTCTCTTTCCTTTCCTCTACACTCCAATATACATGTGTGACAGAGATGGAGATATTGGAGATACAAATCCGCAATCTTTCGATTTTCGTGGCCCAGTCCATTATCAATTTATCAGTTTCAACAATTTCTCATTTTCGTCAATTTTCATCATTTTCAAAATTTTCATCGTTTTAAATTCTTTCATATTTACACAATACCATCACTCTCAAGTCATTTCATCTTTCATATTTTTCATCAATTACCATTTTCATAAATTTCATCTACTCGTTCATCATATTCAATGATTTTCATCAGGGTCCTCATCCCCGGCGGTGCCACCTACTTCAACCAATCCAACGGCTACGCGGACGCGGGCCAGCACATCTACGAACTCGCCATGGAGCTGAACGATGCTGGAGACTACTTCCCGATCTTCGGAACATGTCTTGGCTTCGAGCTGCTCCTCATCCTGGCTTCCGGACGGGGGGATCCGGAAAACCGGATCACGTGCTATTCCTACGATAATCTGCCGTTGGACTTCACTGTTGGTTAGTTATTTATACCACGGTATAGGCAAGCCGAAGTTAATTGAGTCCATTTCCCCGTTAAAAAATGGATGGAGGAAATCGAGTTTGATTGATCATGAAGTTCAAGGATGCCCTGCCGCTGCTATTGCTGTTGGAAACCGAATGGGAGCTACCGTATTGTCACTCACCGACGGCACCACTCACTCGTCGGTCCTGTGTCAGCATGAGAGAATTGTCAAAGTGACGTTTGAAATGTTCCCGCAGCCCGCAGGACCCACGTTCCACTAGCGCCCCTAGCGGAAAATAGACTCGCGGTAATCCTCATTCCATGACCGACCCAGCACTGTCATTAAACCATTCCCTGCTGCAGTTTGTGTTAAGCATACATGCATGAGGTCTTTTCGGCCTCAACCGAAAGCGTACGAATTATGCTTCAATTGCTTCATGGACATCCCACCTGTGTTAAATTGTCAAGAAGGTAGGGATTGAGTAAAAATTGGTCAGTTTTCAATCTCGGCACGTAGTATAAATATACTTATCATAGTTAATCATAACTTTACTCTTGGTCCACGGGGTCCCAGCGCACACAAGTTTTTCGTAGAAATCGCGAAACGTCTGGTTGATGTTACTGGTTACCGAAGAGCTGGAGGAAATGCCGCCAGCATCCTAGGTACAATGCCTCAAGGACCTATACTTTAGATTTAAGGTAGGTAGAGGTAGGTAGTGAGGTAAGTTACACTTACTGTATACATATATTTCGAAAATAAATGTTTATTACATCATAACCAATTCATCATAATCAGTCATTACATAGCAACATGATTAAATAAATAAATAATTTGTTGCACTTGTTAAACTTGAGATTTTTGATAAAAGTTATTGAAATATTATCAACTATCGTTAATTGCTCAAGGCCAATATTTTTAACATGAAATGAGAACTCATTGCCGTAAAGAAGGGAATCTGAACATCATCTCGCTCTCCAGACTCTACTACTACTACTCTACTCGACTCTAGAGCTCCCGACGGTCCAAAGATCACCCAAATATTCCGAAATATTATTTTCCGATTTCCATAATTCCGATTTTTATAATCCCGAATTTTTATAAATCCTGTATTATCAAAATCCCGAATTTTATAATCCCTACCATTCAAAACTCCGATCAATCAAATTCCGACTTATGAAAGCACGAATATTCAAAATTCCGACTTACATAATCTCGGATCTAATACTGGTTCGGTTCGTAATTTTGGATATTCGTTCTTTTATAAGTCGGTATTTTGATGATCGGAGTTTTGATAGGCCGGGATTTTAAAATTCGAGATTAGAAAATTCGGTAGGTATATGGTTTTTGGGGATTATGTAGTGTACCCGCGGGTGGGATGTTCAAAATGATCTTGGCACACTTTTACACAACAATAAGGAAGGTCGTGCCAACATTATAATTAGGCCGTTCTTATAAGGACGAGCGACAATGTGGTACAAATGTTTTGTATTCGCTTTATCTACAAGCTGTAACAAAACTACCAGATACATCAACAGCTGATAATTTCAATGACCCTGAGTACGATGCAAGTAGAAATTTTTGAATTTTTTTCACTTGCATCGTACTCAGAGTCATTGACGGTACTTTTGTTACAACTGAGAGATAAATATCTGTTGTTAAGATCTATTGTATAATGTATTAGTACCTAAAAAAACATTTCTTTGCAGATTTCCGGAACAGCAAGATGTTTAAAGATGCAGATGAAGACGTCATCGAAATACTTGCAACTGAAGGTGTCACCGTCAACGCGCACCAGTTCTGTATCGTTGATGAGGTGAGTACCTAATACATTCAACACCAAGACCACCGAGTATTCTAAGTAGCTCCATTTAGAAAATGACTACTAATTTAATTGTATCTCATATGGTATTTGCAAGTGGGTAAACGGATTCGACAAGACATTGATATGTCATGGTTGTCACTTATTTGGTAAAGTTAATTCTAATGGCCGCTTTACTTTAGCGGTTGCAACATGTAATTAATTTGTATAAGAAATAAAAATATATATATTAATGAATTTAATAAAACTAACCATGCCATTATGTTTCCTTTATTATACCAAGCCACATGACGAAGTTAAAGTAAATGCTCAAGAACACTCTGTATAGTTTAGCAGCATGTGACATTTTACAAGTAAGCTCAATTGGTATATATATATATATATATATATATATATATATATACAGAGTGGCCAAATAAAAGGTATATATATATTTTTTTAGTTTTACCTATCTACGACATTTTAAAATTATAAAGTGTTTATTAAAAATATGTTATTGAAGGATGGCAATTTCATACGAAACAATAAATTTATTCGTTGTCTGAGTATACCCGTAACACAAGCCTTCTTGAGCTTCCTGCGGGACTTATAGTCAATTTGTGTAAGAATGTCCTATAATATTTATTATTTATTTAATAAATTTACTAAATGTTTAGCAAATGTCTACTTACAGCACAAAGGGAAATGTGACAATTTTTCGTCAATTTCCCCACAATTTTGGCATTATCTCTTATTATTATCTTATTTGGGTTTTTAAGTATCCTAAATTTATCGGTTGGTCGCATGGATACGCCTCTTTACATATTTCAATAGGAAAAAAATTCAATAGCAACATTGAAAAAACTCCACAGGCAACATTTTCCATGATTGCCGCGAAAATTCGAGGGATACCAGCTCCGCAAATCGCTCAGCAGATGTCAAAAACAATCCAGTGCGGGAATGCCGCCTGCACCTGCGTGTTGGGCATTTCTTTGTACTCATGTATTGTTTCGTTCCAGAACCTGATCTCTCATAACTTGACTGAGGACTGGCGTGTGACTTCATACGGTGACGACTACTATGGCGTCCAATTCATCGCCACCGTTGAGCATAATAGGTAGGTTCCTTTTAGGGTCCCGTAGTCAACTAGGAACCCTTATAGTTTCGCCATGTCTGTCTGTCCACTCACTGCGGCTTTTTGTTCGTTTCAACCCTAATTGTGACGTATTGTTGGATAGGTATTTAAAAAAGAATAGGGGTTTGCTAAAAATATTTTTGATAAAATTGTAAAGCATGAATTAAATAATTTATTTTTCGTAAATTCGTAATAAATGTTTTGATTCATGTTTTTAAGTAGGCATCACTCCTAAATTATAAATTGAAAGAGATGTCATATACTACAGAAAAAGTGACCAAGGTTCCCGGTGAGCAGGGCTGGGGTCGAACCATTGACCTCCTGCTTTCGCGGCAGACGCCCTCCACCGCACCGGGGACCTTGGTCACTTTTTCTGTAGTATATGACATCTCTTTCAATTTATAATTTATATATAGTGATGCCTACTTAAAAACATGAATCAAAACATTTATTAAGTACGAATTTACGAATAATAAATTATTTAATTCATCTCTTTCGATTTATAATTTTTGATAAAATCAATGGAAATAATCGTCCCGGAAGTTAAAAAAATGTGTCCCACTTCATCTAACTTTTGAACCGCAAGTTAAAAAATGAAGCTTTATGAAGACTTTCAAGAATTATTTTGAACTCGGCCAGTTACGGCATTTTTGGGATTTTAAAAAATAAACGTATCGTCTCGGTTAAAAGGGCGTATAAGCCGTAACCGCAACGAAGATACTTTTATTTTTATGTTCCCCTACTGTGACGGACGGTAAATTACGGAACAAACAAATGACCTTAGTTACTAAGTTGGTGGCACAGAAATGCCAGTGTGCGTCAATTATACGGTTTTCTGATTTTGTCCAGTACTTGTGCTACAATCTCTTCCTCTTTCCATATTCCGTGATTCTAGGTCAACGGGAAATACCCTATACATTTTGATTCCGCGTCATAAACGGCCGTATCTTTTGATTGCGTTAATGTAGAGGTTTGTTTTTTTCACAGCTTAAAGGAACCAGAGACTTATGTATGTAGTATTAATTTCAACTTGCTACCTCTACGCGTTCCCGAGATAAAGGGTCTTGACACTCTTGACAGACAGACGAACGGACGGACGGACAACAAATACGTGATCCTAAAGGGTTCCGTTTTTTCTATTTGAGGTACGGAACCCTAAAAAAGCAGTGTACAAGATTTTAATAGGTCGGCAACGCGCATGTGACCCCCCTGGAGTTGCACGCGTCCATATTCTACGGTGACCGCTTTCCATCAGACGGGTCGTACGCTTGTTTGCCACCGACGTGATATAAATAAATTTAAATAATCAATACATATAATAAGAGAGTAGAAATAAAAAATCTGTACAATAAATATATTTAAAAAAAAATACGTAGGGGCGTATCAGAAACGTTGATAAAATATCTTTCAATGGTTTTTAGAATTTTTGTCTGTCTGTCTGTCTGTGAATTTGTTCGCTAACTCCGCAAAAAGTACTGGACAGAATTTTATGAAATTTGGTATGGTAATAGTTTATGTACCGGAGTAACATTTAGGATACTTTTTATCCGGTTTCGTAACATTTTTTTTTTACATATGTATAGTTTGCATTGCTCATAATAGATGGCGCTAGCGGTACGGCTTTTATTGTACAAAACTTGAAAGCTGCTGCAATGTTCGAAATACCGTCGTATAGTATAGTGCCATCCTGCTCGCCCAAATATTTGATATAGGAGACCGAGAGGGATGGTACTATACGATTGTCAATTTTATAACATCTGAGTAAATTTCGTTTTTGTAACCGACCATAGGTGGCGCTAGCTGAACACAAATACCATCAAATGAACCATAAGATAGGAATTAAGTGATTTTTATGAACCCTTTCCTGTCCCACCAGAGAGAGATTACACAAATCTCTGTTTTGACATTTTGCTGGGACATCAGTCAGCCGCGACCATGACCAGTGAAACCTGTGTCGAAACGTCGGTAAATAAGGTAAACAAATTAATTCGCGTTAGACCCGTTTAATAATTATGTTTAAATATGTGTTTAAATCGCGAAAGTTTTAAATGTTATATAAAAAAAAACACTAATATTATAAGCGAAGAAATTTTATAGGGTTTTTGAAAGTTGCAATAGAGTATTAAATTTAGTAAGTTGGAAGTTGTATTTATGCAACGTGCTTTTGAAATTTCGATATCGTGATGTAGAACATTTGTAACTTATGCAAACTTTATATGCTTCAAATACTTTAAACGTATGCTACTACATGGATTTCCCTTTCAAGAAGCATATTATGGTAAATTTCATAAGATTATTTGCAACAATAATAAAAATGTTCAAAATTCCAAGTAATATTTTAAAACACACACTACACACTGTACACTGGCGCCACCTATTTGCTTAGATATGAAGTGAGTAAATATGCCACGTTAAATCCATGGTTTTATTGCTATATGTATTTTGCTAATCGGCGGACCTTATTTTGAATAAAATTGTGCACACATTTAATAAGTTTATCGAAAGAAATGGGCAGAGACATAAAAAGTACATTTTCCCGTTAATATTGTGTTTATTACACTGCCATCTATATATTACATGTAGAACTACTTAAGGCTCTTTAGAGCTGCATCTAACATTTTCATTCTTGGGAAAGTGGGAAACATACTATGTCGTAAAGTCTTCTAGATTTGGTAGATGGCGCTGTTAACAGTTTAGTTGGTTTTCAAACGACTTCAATATTTCTAAAGGAGGAGGTTCTCAATTCGTCTGAATTTTTATTTTGTCAAATAATATCTAAGATTATTAAATGCGTAACCGAATGATATAAATTGAGTTTAATGAAAAAATTAACCCAGTGGCTCCAGAACGGAATGAACACCCGCTGACTGAAGAGACCTCAGGACAATATCATTGAGGTCTTAGTGCCGCGGAAGCCGGAATCCTACCACTACAAAGACGGCAAGTCAATGTGTAGTATAATATGGCTGTCAACACCCACCATGCATTGTACACGCGGATGACATACCTACATCATGACAAATTTCCATGCGATGGTTATATTGTAAATTTGATGAAATCTTATCTGTTGCCACTTCACACTAAATTAAAAACGCTGAACGGATTAAGGTGAAATTTGGCATGGGGATATTTTGACTCCTAGGAAAGGACAGAATAGTTTTTGTTACGAAAATCATCCTCTATAGAGGTGCAAAGGGGGACAGAAGCAAGTGAATAGTCAATTCAATCCTGTGCATTGCACTTTTTTACAGCAGTTTTGTTTTCACCTTATGTTGAGTAGGTACATGCGAATAAAGGCCTATGCCGATCCTATATCCTATCATAGGATCGTCCTTGGATAAGACATATATACTTACCTACCTAATGAAAGTTTATATGCGCGACGTAATTATTTTGGTATCTTCGCAATGTTTTTCTTCACCCTGGGAAGTAAGTTGTAATCAGGTATCGAATGACATTCCGTGGGTTAAATTCAGTGAGCTTAAGACAGTGTTTTAAACCGTGATCAAAAACACTCGGCCTTGATTACTTATTTAATAAAAAGATAATTTATGTAAACTTGGACGTACTTTCTACTACATCTACAGCGTATCTAACCACTGAAAGATTAATATGTGGTAGATACAAATATACATACAGCTGTAAAAAAATGCTGGTAATTCGATTAAATGCCTAATCAGTATCGTATTGTGATTAGGAGAAAAAATAAACAGAAAATGTTTGTCGAAAAAACATTCAGTCCAATTTTTTCCAAATCAGATTACAATATTGATCACCAGCATTTTTGGTATTTCCAGAATTATTAATGAGAAAAAAGAAAAACAGGTTACTGTAGTTGCAAGTTAGTTGTTTGTTTATACGGCCCCGGAATTTAATTAGCAATTTACAGTTCAAGTCAATTTGGTCTTTAATACTTATGCTAATAAAAATACACTACCAAACATTATAATACTACGCAGACGAAGTCGCGGGTAACAGCTAGTTATTCTATAAATTGAAAGAGATGTCATATACTACAGAAAAAAGTGACCAAGGCCCCCAAGTGAGCAGGGCTGGGATCGAACCAGCGACCTCCTGCTTTCGCGGTAAAACAAAAAACATGAATCAAAACATTGATTACATTTAATAAATGATTTAATTCGTGCTTTACCATTGTATATTTATTCTAGTAAAACTCTTACAGGTACCCTTTCTATGGCGTCCAATTCCACCCAGAAAAAAGCGCTTTTGAATGGAAACTTAGCAAAAACTATCCATCAGACAAGAACGCAATAAAGGCCAACCGCTACTTCATGAACTTCTTCGTCGACGAATGTAGAAAAAGTACCCACGCTTTCGCCAGGGCGTCTGAAGAAAATGGTTACCTTATCTATAACCATCAAGCGCATTTCACTGGAGTCTTAGGCAGCGCCTACCATGAGTGTTACCTTTTTGAGCCTAGAGGCACTTCCTAAATGCGTCAATAGATGGCGTTAAGATGTCTAAACCGCGCAATCGCATTTTGGTAGAAAATAAAACTGTTATTGTGGCTATATTTGTTTTATTTTAAGTATGTGTTAAAGATAACCTCAGATGAGATGTTTGATGCTGTTTTGGTTTAAGAATAATTACATAGTATGAAACAACGTCGCTTCCCGCTGTCTGTATGTAGGAATGTATGTATGCTTACATTTTTAAACCTACGCAACGGATTTTGATGCGATTTTTTTAAGATACAGTAATTCATGAGGAAGGTTTATATGTATACCCCATGCGAAGCCGGGGCGGGTCGCTAGTATGAATTATATAGAGAGATATGTTACTACTGCTTGTAGACTGGCGAGTGATTTAATATTTTCTGAAGGTGTTCAATAGATGGCGCAATTAAAGCATTTATAATGAAAAGCGACAGCGGCAGTGGTAACCCTCCGCTCTGCCGCGCTGCCTTTCGCGCGTTCTTTCCCGTGCAATATGTCCAGTTCTTAACACGTATGCTTTTCCGTCTACTAAAATGTGTATACTAACATACACATGTAGATATTCTGCTTCTTGGCAGGGTCGCCATATAACCACCTAATAAACTATCTCTGGAACGAGATGTGTCCGCGGCAAGTTGCAGAGCTATTAGTAATTTAACTTACCAGCAATGCGAGATTGGGCACTATGATGGCAGCTTTCAGGTCCAGCGTGTTCCCTTCTGGTAAGAAGATGGCTAAACGCTTGGCTGTATTCTCATTAATGCGTATAAACGAATGAGTGCGAGAATGAATGACTAATGAATAAATGAACAAGTGAATGAATGAATTCATGAACGAGTGAATCACATTAATTCACTCATTGACATGAATTTGTCAATAAGTGAATTAGTGAATTAATTAATGACTAAGTCAATTAATGAATGGATAAATGAATAGTTTAATGCTCAGTGAACGAGTGGGTAAATGAGAGAATGAATAAGTGAGTGAGTGACGGATTGAATAAAAGGATGAATGCGAGAACTAATGGAGTGAATTAATGGTAGAGCGAGTAAATTCATAAATGAAATATCAAATGAGTGTCTTAATGTTTATTAGAATTAATTCTAACTTACCAATAATGCGAGATTGGACATTATGATGGTAGTGTTAAAGCCCAGCGTGTTCTCTTCTGACAAGAGCAAGCGAAATGATTGGCTGTGTAGGTCTGCGAGCTGTTCTCGTTGAATGAATGAATGGGTTAATGAATAAACGAATGAATTAATTTATGAACGAAGAAGTAAGCGAGTGAATGAATGAGTGAGTGAACGAATTTATGAACAAATGAACGAATGCATGAGTGAGTGAGTGAATTAATTAATTAAGTGAATGAATGAGTAAACTACTCTTATGTTTATTGGAATAATTTCTAACTTACCAATAGTGCGAGATTAGGCACGATTATGGTAGCGTTCAAGTCCAGCGTGTTCTCTTCTGGCAAGAAGATAGCGAATCGCCTGGCTGTGTAGGTCAGCGTGCTGTTCTGGTTAAATCGGATGTTTGAGTGTAAGAGCTTCTCTCTGTAATGACAAAAAAAATAAAGGATGACTCTCTAGAACAGGACGGGACGGGACGAGACGAGACTTCCCACAGTCCCACAATCGGTTGTGTGGGCCGCCTTTACTAGTGTCTAGGTAGTAAATGGGCATACATTTTCTATACTACAAAGTAGTGAATAGGGGATGCTTCCGGTATTGATTTTGTATGGCGAGAACCAGAAATTCCGGTACTTGTATAAAGGATGACTCACACTAGAACGGGACGGGACGGGGCGGGACGGGACAATCTGTTAATTTCTATAGAAAGAATCACGTGATAGCTCGGAGCCCTCGGAGGTCACGTGACGTTATCTATAGAAACTGACATAGTCCCGCCCCGTCCCGTCCCGTTCTAGAGTGAGTCATCCTTCAAAACCTAGAGCGCCTACCACGAACCGCGAACGAAAGTATACCTCCCTTTCGCACTTGTGATTTCTCACTCAAGTGCGACAGAGAGGTGAAACTTCGTTCGTGGTTCGTGGTAGGCCTTCAGTACCACTCGGATTATATTAGGTATTTATAAGTTAGCTTCGTAAGTCGTGATGGAAGTTATATTTATTTATTAACATTAGCAATGAATGTCATCTTGATGAGATCGTGCGTAATCGTTTATCGGTGGGTAACCCACTTAGGTCTCACGAGTCATTATTATCTAACATGTTTTGATCATTTGTAATCCCTATTGGAAAGGCATAAGGTCTACCAATGGTCAATTAAGCGTGTTTGTCTGCCTTTGGCCGTGACTCCAACCATACATACGAACATACATACATATAAGCGGTTAAAGCAGAAACGGCGAACGACACTAAACTTTTTACAAAGAAAAGAAAAATGGAAAAATTTATGACCTCGGGCGGGATTCGAACCCGAGACTGAGATACACGGCCATCGCTCTGCCAACTGAACTGCCGAGATCACATCTGCGGCTCCGAATTTGTCCTCTAAGTATGCGCATTAGGGGGGCGTTTAGCAACATAGCAACATCTACCGTAGCACCTACTAACTAGTACTTTCTTACGGTAGATGTATGTAAAATCACCGTCAATAGAACTTACAAACTATGTAAACAAAAGGTATGTAAAATTTCCGGGCAGGCTGAAACCACGCCGTAGAGGCTTCCATTCCAGCACATACATATTAGCTGAGACTGTCCTTTTGTGACATTGTCCTTTTTTTAAATAATATAAAGAATGTTTAGGTTAAGTCTGGTATGAGTCTTAGGCCCACTTGCACCACCCAGGGTTAGCCGCTTACCCGAAGTTGAGCTGTCAAATTCCATACAAAAACAATACCACGTGCAAGTGCTAAGATGTAACTATGTATATGTTTTTTTGTGACCGTAAATTATTCTGTCTTTATAAATATTTTTGTGTAATTATTGTTTCATTTAAGGATGTTATACTCATACTAGGACGGGACGGGACGAGGCGGGTCGGGACGATCTGATAATTTCTACAGGTAGTTCCACATTTAGTTTAGCATCCAGCTCCTGTATGCATCGTAGTTGGTCACATTGAATGGATGAATGAATGAATGAATGAAACTCACAGGTAGACAAAAATCCCCTCTCTCCCACATCTAGTTTCGCATCCAGCTCCTACCTGTATCGTAGTTGGTCACATTGAATGAATGAATGATCAATTGAATGAATGCTTGAATGAGTTAATGATTGAATTAATGCAATTTAGTATATCACATTTAGTATATCATACATCCCCTGCATGAATTGGTTAGTCATATTGAACGAATGAATGAATGAATGATACTCACAGATACACAATAGGCCCCAGCTCTTCCACATTGAGTTTGGCATCCAACCCCTGCATGTATCGGTCATGGTTGGTCACATTGAATACGTAGGCTCGTAGTTTGACTTCGTCCGGCGGGTCTGCCCACCATTCGTAGGGGGGAAAGCCTGAAAAAAAAACAGTTTTATCGAACGAGAGCGAAGCGAGTCCCAATCTACTTGGACACTCCGTCTGTATGTATGTTCGACGATAACTCGAGTATCGTTGATCGGATCGTCGTGAAATTTGGCAGGTGGTTAGATAAGATAAAGATACTTTTTAAGTTCGAATATGAGCCAAATCGGTCAACGTGTTGCCGAGATATAGGGGTCACAAGTTCACGTTCGGGGCGAACTACTAGCATTAAAACAACGGCAAATCTCTCGTACCTACATAATAATTACTAATTGGGTTTTCTCACAATGTTCTCCTTCGTGGATAACCGATTGTTAAATATCAAAATGTTTCATAAAAAGTAGGTACATTAGTTCCAAATAATGAGCCGGGGTTTGAAGCCGCAACCTACTTATTTACTTCTATAATACATATGCACAGTTCCCGATCTTATCTTATGTTATTTAAGGTCAGGGGGCCCTGATACACTTCGACCCATGGGGATCTCTTGTGTAATTGCCTCCACCGCACTACTCAAGAGCACTCGACCATCTTCATGGGACTGATGACGGAGCTCAGAGGTAATAGTGGTCTGAATTCGTTTGGCTCCAGGTTTCTGCACCAAAATGCTTCATTATTTGTCTGGCGGGAGCGTACAGGGGCCTTTACCATGACGTCTTAACGCGATTCAGTTTAGGTTCAATTTAGGCTATGCGCCGAAATTTTAAAACGTAATAAACATAAGGGCCTGGGCAGAGAGTACCTTTTTGTACCATTCGGGATCGAAACTCTTGGTCCATGGGGTCCCAGCGCGCGCAAGTTTTTCGTAGAAATCGCGAAATGCCTAGTTGATGTTACTGGTGACCGAAGAACTGGTGGCTTCCTCGCACAACGTATCAGCATTGCGATACACGAGGAAATGCCGCCAGCATCCTAGGTACAATGCCTCAAGGACCTGTTTTAGATTTAAGGTAGGTAGAGGTAGGCAGTTAGGTAAGTTACATTTACTGTATATATTTCGAAAATAAATGTATTAAGTACTGTTTAGGCTCATTTGTATAGCAGCGACTCAGTTTAGGTCGTTAAACTGCTAGCGTTAAGACGTAATGATAAGGCCGCAGTTCCCGATACAAAATGGTTACTAGTTTGATATAGTTTGACCTCACGTGATAAATTGTTATCGAAACAGGTTATTCACCAGTTTAGGAACACGTTTAAGAGATTTCACGCATGTAGCAAGTGCGTGGCATTCATATAGTAATTAGCGTGATTTTTATATACCTACGTACATACATAATATGTGTTGTTTGTGTCTATCGGGTGTCATGTGCTCAATTAAATGAGATCTAGGTCAAACAGATACCTCATAGAGTTAGCCAAATTCAAGGAATGAAGTTATGTATAATGAAGGTGACAACACTCTGTCCGACGGTGATTGCCCGACGCGACCGAAACGTATTGTGTGTAAGGCATTTATTTGTCCTGAGTTATTAATGTGCTCTTAGTATCTATTATATATATCTTCATCTAGTATCCACATCACAAGCCTTGAGCTTATCGTGGGACTAGGTCGATTTTTGTAAGATTATCCCGTAATATTTATTTATTTATTGTGATACCAATATAGGAAAAAATACGTGTATTTTCGTGTAAGGAAAGGTAATGTATGATAACGTTTCATATTAAGTTTCATACCGGGTCTTATATTGAGTTTCACACGTGGTCTTATATTGAGTTTCATATGTAGTCTCTTATTGAGTTTCATAGCTGGTCTCACATTGAGTTTCATATTCAATTCAATTCAATTCATTTATTTCGGAAGCAAGTCCATATTTGTTAGTCCAGTAGAAATATAAAAGTATAAATTAAAATATATTTTATTCTTAGTGCTAGTGTTAGTAAAATAAAAATTAATTAATTAAAATACATTAAATTAAAATTAAAAAGGCTAAGCTTAACTCTTACCCCGGAGAGCAATGCAGGTAATTCCAGTGCTGCTGGATACGTCCTTGGAACCTATCAACAATGGTATTTAGGAAGCTGTTGGTACTAGCCTTGATCCTACGTTCAATGGATACTACCCTTTTTCGTAGGATGGCTGGAACTCCATCAGTGTGAGCATCCGCGAACATCCCTGATGCACTACAAAATCGTGGCAGCCCCATCAGCATCCTAAAACCATTGTTGTATTGGACTCTGAGAGCGTTGAGAGCCTTCTGCGTATAGTTAACCCATAAGTTGCAAGTGTAAAAAGACTGGCAGTATGCTTTGAAAAGTGACACTTTTACACTACCTGAACATTTAGCAAACCTACGGGCCACCATATTGCATCTGACTGCCAACGCCCTACGTTCCCTTTCTATATCCAAATCGTCGCATAAGGACTCAGAGACCCAATGGCCTAGATATTTAAATTTAGCAACTTGCTTAATCGGGGCACCGTTCAACATTATCTTCGGAACAGTGTACGTTTTGTTGCCCGCCTTGAAGAGAAGCAGCTCACTCTTAGTGGTATTGTACTTTAAACCATGGGTTTCCACGTACCTCTCACAGATGCGCAACAGTTTATCAAAGGCACTCGCAGAGGGGGTCAGCAGTACCATGTCGTCCGCGTAGCTTATATTATTGACCATTTTACCGTCAATTGAGCATCCAACCATGGCACCGCTGAGCTCCTCCATCAAGCTATTCATGTACAGGTTGAAGAGACTGGGAGAGGTCAAGCCGCCCTGTCTCACCCCACAATCCAACCTGTACATGCGTGAATAAGAACCTGCCCACCTGACGCAATTGTTTTGGTTCTCATATCAGTATTTAAATACACTAATTAGTTCCCCAGGAAGACTAGTTTCGTTTTCTAGCTTGTACCACAGCCTGTCGTATGATACAAGGTCGAAGGCTTTCGACAAGTCTAGGAAACATGCATATACCGGAGTTTCCCTCTCTGTGTAGTACTGGTTCATAGCTGGTCTCACATTGAGTTTCATACATGGTCTCGAGTTGCATACCTGGTCTCATGTTGAGTTTCTCCCACAGCATCAGGTCTTGAGGCGTGTAAAGGAGACCTCCTACAGAGATGATTAGCATCAGCACTCCCCATACACATTGGGCTACTGCACCTGGAACAAAAATTGTTCATCAAATTAATGTTCAAAAGGTGTAATTGCAATAAACATAAATCTAGCTTAGTAAGCGCCACCTAGTGAGTTGAAGCGCCACCAAGTAAAATCCGTATTTTAGGCTTCCATAACCAAAGGGTAAAACGGGACTATTACTAAGACTCCACTGTTTGTCTGTCTGTCTGTCTCTCCGTCCGTCTGTCATCAGGCTGTATCTAATGAACCGTGATAGTTAGTTAGACAGTGAAAATTTTCAATGTTTTTTACTCAGAATTACTAGCGTTTTCGATCCTACTAGGAAAAAAAAAAGATTCCCATTTTTTTTCCATACCGTACGTTACCGTACCGTTACCGCGGTATATAAATTTGTCCGATTCAGCTCAACTTTTTGCCATGAGTTTTCATAGTTACTAAAATATTTGTACATGTTTTAATACAAAAATTAAGAGATAATTTCAATTTGAATGGATTAAATGAAAAAAAAATTCAAAATTGTTGTCAGGTTTTGAAATATCCACCATTTTCTAACAGCTATTTTACCATTTTTTGATGAGCGAGCTCCAAACATCTATCTAGTTTTCTACCTTATTGCTATTGAATTATAATAAAACATTTTTTTCTTGTTAAGTATATAGTCTTTTACGGAATAAATGAAACACTTTTACACATTTTCACACAAAATTATTGAGTAAGATTTTTTAAAATTTGGTAACTTTTTGTACAAATACACGAACATTAGCCATGTTTTCTGGCTAAACAGTAACTTTTTTTACATGAATGAATATGCAGTTATACACTTTATTTAATACTCTATGCAAAATTAATAAATAGTGTATATACCTACATGGTGCCCGTGAGCATTGCGAGACATTTTAACAGCGTGTTCCTGAGGCTAAAAGAAACAAAAAATGTCATGTTAAGTGCATTGGATTAGGGCTAGTTTCTGAGGTAATTGCAATTTTTATTTAAACATAATTTTACCGCCACTTGGTAAATAACGCGTTTTAGAATGTGATAATGCTACTATATGGTCTAGTCTAGACATGATTTTTGACTGACACTGTGATGTCACTGTGTTGTCACTGTCACAAAGTGACACTGTGATGTCTTTGCAAAACTCGGTTCTACCAAAAAAAAAGTGATTTTATTTGTATTTTAAGTGGGCCTCTTCTAAATGAAATTTACTTACCATGTAACAACGCATATAAAAAAAGAAAAAAGGTTTTTTTTATGTCTTTTTATTTGGTCGAAATGACCAAAAATCTTATGACCTTTTTTAGTTTCTTATAGCCTCAGGAATACGATGTTAAAATCTCTTGCAATGCTCACGGGCACCGTGTATATGTTTATACTGGTTTTTGTCTTAAATTCCACTTGAAATCGCTCTGTTTAGGGGTATAAAATCAGCGACGTTATAACGTTGCATTCAGTCACCGGTATATATTTCGAAAATAAATATTATTAGCTGAGCATAGTTAAGAACCTAAACTTAATCGCGCTAAGATTTTTATGCCTACACCTGGCCATAAAGTGCCTTTTTCCGCACGCTACGCGTACGGAAAAAGCCGCTTTCTGCCCAAGTGTAGGCATAAAATGATGTACCTAACACGTGAGGTAATAAATAAAGCCCTTGATCGCATATTTACGTCCCTCGCTTGCAGCTCGGGTCGCAAACATCTGCAATCTCGGCTTTTCTTTGTTTTACCGCACTAGTTAGGTAATGTACTATTACAGTACACATGGTGCTAAATTACTACACTAGTGCGATAATGAGCACTTTATGTGCCTGCGTCAAAAATTCAAAGAGCCGTATGTACTTTAAATATTCGTACTATACATGTGCGGATAGGTAATTCGCAACTCGTGTCGATTTAAAACACTCCCTTCGGTCGTGTTTTATTCTATCACCACTCTGAGAATTTTCTCCTATTCGCACTTGTATAGTAATAATGATCGTAACTAAAACGCACGCACACTCTCTCTGAGTAATAAACACATTACGCTTGCTTCGTTTAATCGGTTAGAAAGGAATCGTTAAGCCCTTTAAGCCTTCTCTACTAGCCAACCAAGGTCAACCCATAAGTACTTCCCATGACGCCGACGTAACCAAAAACTAGCAGTTATACTATGTAACGCTCAGTTGAACTTAAATAGCTTCGGTAAGAAGTTAAAAGATGATTCACACTAGGACGGGATAGGGTGCTGTCAATTTCTATAGAAAGAATCACGTGATAGCTCGGAGCCCTCGAATGTCACGTGACATTTTCTATAGAAACTGACAGATTGTCCCGTCCTGCCCCATCCCATTCTAGTGTAAGTCATCCCTAACTCACCCAAACTATGAAAAAGCATAAATTGGTCCTCGAACTAGTGTGTACAAGGTTGCATTCGTCCGAGACATTCGCCCGAGAGTCTACAAGCGCCATAAGTTTTCGGCGCAACCACAAACCAAACATTAGGATAATTGTATTCAAATATGTTACGCTCAGTTAAACTGATGAATGGTTTGTGATGGTTATTGTTCAAGATTCGATGTTTTAGGGTTCCGTACCTCAAAAGGAAAAAACGAAACCTTATAGAATCACTATTTGTTGTCCGTCCGTGCCTCCGACTGTCTGTCAAAAGTGTCAAAACCCTTTGTCTCGGGAACGCGTAAAAGTAGCAAGTTAAAATTACTAACACATACAGAAGTGTGCGTTCCCTTCAAGCTATGAAAAAAGCAAACCTCTATGTCAACGCAATCAATAGATATGGTCGTTTATGTCGTGTTTCTCATACATGTGAAAAGAGAATCAAAATATACTTATTAGGTACTAGCTTTTACCCGCGACTTCGTCTGCGTAGCGTTACAACTTTTAGTAATGTATTTTTATTAGCATAAGCATTAAATTCTTTTTATCTCGCTAATAATTCAGAATGTACAAAAAATGCTAGAGATAAATATTGTAATCGGATTTGGAAAAAATAGTAATGAAAGTTTTTTTGTCTAACATTTTTTGTTTATTTTTTCTTCTAATCACAATACGACACTGATTGCACCCTTAATCGGATCACCAGCATTCTTGTTACTCCTGTATGTATCTTTGTGTCTACTTCATAACAGTCTTTCAGTGGTTGGTGGATACGCTGTAGATATGGTAAAAATTAGGTACGTTAACGTTTACATGAATTATCTTTTAATTAAATAAGTGGTCAAGGCCGAGTGTTTCTGATCACGATTTGGAACACTACCTTACGCTTACTGAATGTAACCCACGGAATGTCATTCGATACCTAATTACAACTAACTTCCTAGTGAAGAAAAATCATTGTGAGGATACCAACATTATTACTTCGCGCATTTGTTTTATCCAAGGACAATCCCATGGTAGGGTAGGGGATATGGCTATAGCCGCGCCTTTATTTGCATCTACCTACTCAACATAAGGTCAGAACAAAACACCTGTAAAAAAAAGTAGGTAATGCATATTATACTTTCTTAACCCAGGACTTAACCCAGAGGGTTAAATTGATTATTTCACTTGCTTCCTTTCCTCTTTGCGCTTCTATAGAGAATGATTTTCGTAACAAAAACTATTCTGTCCTTTTCTAGGATTCAAAACATCCTCATGCCAAATTTCACCTTAATCCGTTCAGCGTTTTTAGTGTGAAGTGGTAACAGATAGAGAACAGCGTGCGCAGCCAAGATGCCAATCGCTCACGCTTAATAACGTTTCGTAGCTACCTCTCTCTATCACTCTTCCTTATTAGTGTGACAATGACAGTTGCGTTTCGTTAGCGACTGAGCGTGGGCGATTGGCATCTTGGCTACGCACCCAGTTACTTTCAAATTTACAATATTAGCGCCCTATCCTAATATTACTACAATATTAGTGCCATCCTAATCCATCAAGTTTTGCATTTTCCGTTATTTTTTTGCCTTTAAACTAAAATAATAATACGAAAAATTTTTAGTCTATCCTTGTCCAAAATTGAATCTAAAACCGTGCTGGCTTTGTGACTTTTTCGTTGCGCAAAATCGTTGCGTTTGGCCAATGCTCTTCCCCTGGGCCCGCTATGATGTATATATTATCCGCTTGTATAATGCATGCAGAGTCATCATATATTGAGTTGCCGTCTTTGTAGTGGTAGGATTCCGCGTCACTAAGACCTTAATGATATTGTCCAGAGGTCTCTTCAGTCAGCGGTTGTTACTTCCATTTTCTGAAGCCGCTGGGTTTTAGCTGCACTGATAGCAAGTAGCG
Organism: Lathronympha strigana; assembly: GCA_949128165.1. Classification (NCBI taxonomy): domain Eukaryota; kingdom Metazoa; phylum Arthropoda; class Insecta; order Lepidoptera; family Tortricidae; genus Lathronympha; species Lathronympha strigana. Next base: position 5,862,751 of record OX421928.1, on the reverse strand, counting down.
GGATGGAGTGACGCTGGTGCTGCGGGAGACGGGGCGGTGTTTAGTGTGGGATGGTACATGCGTCAGCACACTTTCGACCACCCATATTACTCGCACTTCCCGCGTGACCCTCTGCCGAAACTCGGTGAAGCGGCAAAAGTGTGCGCTCCCTTCTAAGATAAGGTTCCAAAAGGATAGCATGATACTCATATTATAAGACGACAGTGTGTCACCTTTGTATGACAATTCCTGATAATTGTAAACAGGTACTCACATTTGACTGCGTTTACTGTCACGCTATCCGTGCAACTTGTCTTTTTATGAACTTATAGCATTTTGTCATTATCCAAAAACATTCGTGTATAACCAACTTAGGCATGTAGGACTTGGATACATGACATAAGATGTCGACTCAGACAATCTAAGGGTGTCCAGCATGGAATGCAGGCACTTTTGCAGCAAGAATGGCGAAGGACGGGTTATTATAATAAGTCTTGTATTTGTGTTTTTTTCCTGTGTAATTCAGTTTTTGAGTAACTGGTTGTGATATTTTTTTCAGTAAACTCAATTTATATCATTCGGTTACGCATTTCATTTTTTAGATATTATTTAATAACAGCGCCATCTACCAAATCTAGAAGACTTTGCGACGTAGTATGTTTCCCAAGAATGAAAATGTTAGATACAGCTCTAAAGAGCCTTAAGTAGTTCTGCAATCTGCATGTAATATATAGATGGCAGTGTAATAAACAGAATATTAACGGCAAAATGTACTTTTTATGGCTCTGCCCATTTCTTTCGATAAACTTATTAAGTGTGTGCACAATTTTATTTAAATTAAGGTCCACCGATGAGCAAAATGTAGTAATAAAACCATAGATTTGTCGTGGCAAAGTTACTCACTTCATATCTAAGCAAATAGATGGCGCCAGTGTACAGTGTGTGTGTATTGATACTATACGACGGTATTTCGAACATTGGAGCAGCTTTCAAGTTTTGTACAATAAATGCCGTACCGCTAGCGCCATCTATTATGAGCAATGCAAACTATACATATGTAAAAAAAAAAGTTACGAAACCGGATAAAAAGTATCCTAAATTTTACTTCGGTACATAAACTATTACCATACCAAATTTCATAAAATTCTGTCCAGTACTTTTTGCGGAGTTAGCGAACAAATTCACAGACAGACAGACAGACAGACAAAAATTCTAAAAACCATTGAAAGATATTTTATCAACGTTTCTGATACGCCCCTACGTATTTTTTTTTAAATATATTTACTGTACAGATTTTTTATTTCTACTCTCTTATTATATGTATTGATTACACGTTGACCTACGTATAGAATCACCTGGCAAAAAACAAGGCAAAAAATTCTAAAACCGTATAACGAAATGAAATACATTTGTTTACAGGTTACAGGTATTTAGATAGAAAAGGGTGGTACATAATACGTAAATAAGTACATTCCGCCAATATGGCATGCAAATTTAGAAATGTGTAGGTGCGAAGTAATATGTTACAAGAAAATAAAATTGCAGTTTACAATTCATTGACAGTCAATGATTGCTGCACGGATATTTCCATGCCTGTATGGGTGCAGAGGAATCATCCTTTATACGGTTATACCCCCGGTGGGCAAGCCCGACTGGCACTTGGCCGGTTTTTTAGGGTTGCTACTCGGAGGTCACTCAGATATAAAGTATACATATTTGTTCGTTCTATGGATTTTTTTGTTTTATAACTACATGGGAAGTCACGTTAATCCGCCTATAGAAGGGCTTCTTCGCACACCGAGCAAAAAAAGATGATTGAAGGTTTATGCTTCAATCGGAGGTCATAGAGATATGTAGTCATACAGCACGAGTTATTAATAACGAGCTTTATATCAGCAAAGACAAATAACAATATAAAAAAAAACCAAGTAAATAGAAATAATAAATCTGTTTTACAAATATTTACATGTAAAAAATAGGATTTAGCTCGGCGCCACATTGTAGGGTGCCCCGAAGGCTGGTGGCATTGCCCCGCTGCTGAATAGCGATTCCCTGGGCGTAGGAATAGGAATCAGCCTTCTGGTCACGAGTTACTTGGTTAAAATAAATATTACACATAAAAGGGCTTACCCATTAAATTACGACACACGAAGTTCAGGATATTTTGACCCCTCCCTGCCCCCTTGTCACATTTGGCTATTCCCTCCACCCTGGTGTGACGTCCCATATTTAGCTTTTTTTTGTAAAATAAAACTCCTAATAGCACTTCAAAAAATTGTAGCTGCGTTTAATAATAAAGCCGCTATGTGAAAAAAGGGAACGAGAGTAGTAGGTATGCGTTTGAAATATAAATATATGTGAACGACACGTGATGTAATGCGCGTTGTGCTAACCCTGGCAGTTTATGCCACCCATGGGCGGATGATTTTGTAACAACGTAAAACGCCGAGTGTCACCCCCCTGCGTGTAAGTACGTAACTCAGTAGACGGGAAACGGCCGGTACGTATGACGCCTCTCCTCCCTGGGCCTTATAGTGGATTCGTACCTCCGTCTCTGTCACACTTGCATATTAGAGTGACAAAGAGGTTTTCCCGTCAATGCAAATTTTCGATGTTCGTGGTCGGCATGCAGTGTGCTTGAAGAGCGTATCCTACAGCAGTATTATTAGAGTTCTTCTAAAAACTACGGAAATTATACGTCATTCATTACACGATTATTTGTATGCAACCTCATATTAAGGAACTGCATAATATTACCGAATAGACAAAACACACGATTGTTTCCTTTGATGAGTGCCATACAACCTTGTCGGGAGGTTAAGGTCGTTACAAAAACTAGGTTTCTAATAGAGCTTAGCTACTTTTTATTTTTAGTCTAGATTTTAAATCACGATGTTTAAATTTACATAATTACATTGGCCAAACCACGCAATAATCTAGACGACTAAAAAACGATGTAGTTAGTCGTTTAGATTTTTAAAAGTATTGTAGGTACCTACGACTTCATGTCCAGTATTTGGACGATGTCAAATTGAGGGTTCTTAATCACAATCGCCTATTATGGTGCCAAATTACCGCGGTTGTTTTTTAGGGTTCCGTACCTCAAAAGGAAAAAAACGAAAGCATCATTGGACTCGCACTTGGTCGGTTTTTTATTCTTTAATTGTGGATAACTTGGATAAGGTTTTATAAGAAAATCAATCCTTATATCCAGACCCCGTTATCAGTGGTGGAAACTCATTGAAACCAAGGGTTGGCAAAACTACCAATCCTAAAGTCGCCTTCGGTCCATAACTTCGCCTTAACAAATGTTTAATATTTTTTTTCATACATCGTAAAATTCAAGTAATGTCATTCAACGCGTACAATTTGAAATGAGTATATACCTACACAATTTTCTTGCTCATATTTTATTACAGTAGGCGAAAATGGGAAACAATGGCGAAATAAGGCCATATGACGGTTTTTATTTTTTTAAATTAAAACTGCTTGTTTCTTTACATTTAACTAGAAATATATTATTTCTAATGTGTTTTAGATAGATTACAATTTAAATATTTTAATTAAGGATTTCAGACTTCATGTACCTAATTTTGGAAACCCTCGTTTCAATAAATTTTCACCACTGATAACGGGGTCTGCTTATATCCCTTAACTTTTGGATATGCGACTGGGAAAACGTGTTACATCGTTTTGCGTTAAACCACATTGCTCATTAGCTGACCTTACCCACTTAAGTTATTTATATATTAGCTAAATAAGTATTGAAATCGTAAGTCTACCTTCTAACAACGGTTTTCCTATCAACTTATGACGTACAGCAAAACCGTAATGGCGTCACTTCACCAAATAAAATTAAAAACCAACTTAAAATCGCACCTAAGAAAACCATTGACACCTTTCTGTCTTTTTCAATAAGATTGAATTTTGAAACACTTTTATTTTTCAAACCGCAAAGTGAAGCTTGTAGTTGTAGGTTCTTTTTAGTATGCAATTCGCGTTGAAAATCCTTTGTACTCTTAAGCTAGGTCATTCATTGTGCACAATAAAATACCTGTGCTATTAATAATTCATTTGAGTTATCATCTGATTATGATGTTCTATGAGTGGTTAAAAGTAGGTCGCTAAGGTCGTATACCCTGTGGATATTGTCATTAGATTTTTTTTATGACATGGGAGGTAAACGAGCAGACGGATTATCAGACGGATGAAAAAATATAAAAAGAACATGAAAATAGAGCTTTATGTATGATAATAAGTAACTTTCAAGGTCAGTTAAGCCAATTTTGATTTTTTGCAAAAAATACGTAAGTACCTTAAATTTCTATCTTCTCTGTTATACAGGCGTATAAGTCGTAAGATCTGCTGGGAACCCTTATAGTTTTGCCATGTCTGTCCGACTGTCTGTCCCGCGGATAAGCTCAGTAGCGAGTAACTTTTTTTTCGTTTAAATTCGTTGGGTGCGAGATATCGTTCGATAGGTAATATTTAAAAACTATAGGGGTTTTGTACAAATTTTTTTTGATCTTTTTATATCTAGGTCATCACAATATTTGTTGTGAAGTTGTCCGTTAGTTTTGTATGTACGATAAAGGTGGTATGATAGGTTCCGGTCCATATGTCGGTGTCTACTGTCTCTGACCCTCTCCTTCATTTGCTGCATCGTTTTTTTTCTTTAGAGCCACTGTGTCCTAACTCCCGAATTGGGGTTGAATTTAAAATTCTATTTATAAATAAACTAGCGACTAGTTATTATCATACATATAAACCTTTCTCTTGAATCACACTATCTATTTAAAAAAAACCCGCATCAAAATCCGTAGCGTACTTTTATGATAGGACATTCTTCCACAAATTGACCAAGTCCCGCAGTAAGCTCAAGAAGGCTTGTGCTACGGGTACGTAGACAACGATATATATAATATATCGTTGTCTACATAAATACATAGAAAACATCCATGACACAGGAACAAATATCTGTGTTCATTACACAAATAAATTGCCCTTACCGGGATTCAAACCCAGAACCATCGGCTTAGCAGGCAGGTTCACTACCGACTACGCCAACCGGTCGTCAATTTAGTGATAAAGTAGGTACCTATATCTTGTCCTTAACATTTCTGATAAGTTTAGGGTGTGTAATATCTGGAAACCAGTTAAATATGGTAGGCATATGTCTTATATGAGTATGAGCGTGTTTATATGTACACGCAGACCCATCTTCTAAATTCCTGGAGATATGAAGTTGAAATTGTAAGTATCTTTGAATCCGAACTAAATTCATAGCACCCTTTTCACACAATAGGCGTGACATGTTTCGTCTGCGGCTAGGACATGATGTCCTAGCCGCGAAGGTGATAACACCACTCTGTCTGTCCGACGCTGTCTGCCCGACGCAGACGAAACATGACACGTCTATTGTGATAAAAATACGTGAGTGTTAACCGTTGCTATTTAATATCAGTCTGTCTCACGAAAGTTTAAATCATATGACCCTTTTCACAATTGTGTTTTTTCAAAGATTCTTTTCAGCTCTAAAATTATCGTGATCGCGGCATTAATTTTTTCAGTGCCTGTTTTCGGATTAATAACTGTCTCTAAAATGTATATAAAACATGAATATACACAGAAAATGTTCATTATTTAGTAAGTTAGTTTTCCTGGGCATTTTCCGCAACTCGACATCCATTGTGCCTTTTTTGCGTGGTAACGAGGTAGCCCTATTCCAAACACCCCAGGGCCTATACCACGAAAATCGAACGATTGCGGATTTGTATTTCCATCTCTGTCACACTTGCATATTGGAGTGACAAAGAGGTTTTCCCGTCAATGCCAATTTTCGATGTTCGTGGTAGGCATACAGCTCCTCCATGAAAGCCAAAATTGGTTTTAGGTTGCTAACTGCCTCCTTTAGTATGTTTATAGTTCGAAAATACCTATTCCTGTATACTTCTCTTCATTATTTATATTCACTGCGTGTTAGACTTTGGCCATATAATATCTAGGTCAAAAGTTAACAATATCGTAAAAGTTCAATTCAATTCAAGTTTCGCGTAGTAATGACCGATTATCGAATTTATAATAGTAGTTCATGTGATTGTATATAATGATACTCGTGTAATGTTATTATGAAACTCGACTGATGCCTCGTTTCATAAACCCACACTCGAGTTTTAATGCCTGCACACTGCTTTATATACACAGACATTATCTCCATGATGCGTACAAAGGGCATATATGTGTCATTATCTGGTAAAAGGGACCTTATCGTCGATGGCGGTTACGCCTCACTGCGCCGCGCGGTGTTGAATTTTGTAATGGAGCATAGTACACAATGACGTAACCGCCATCGACAATAAGGTCCCTTTTACCAGATAATGACACATATAACGACCGCCATTGCGACTTTCAGGAATAAAAACTTTTCTGACATTCAAGTTTTGACATTTATATTTTTAAAATTCAGAGACAAACTGGAGTTGGCCCCGATGTTCATATCGTTTGATATCAAAATAACGTGCGACTTGCGTGCGTAATTGTATGCAATTGACAATTCGTTTCAAACTAAACGTCATCACGACTGATATTAGAATGGAGGTAAAATAAAATTTTCTTGTGTCAGATGTGTTCGAAATTTGAACAAAAATAATATTATCGCAATCGATACTATTATTTAGCTATAATAACATTTTCACAGATAAGAAATCCGTTGTAACAAAAAAGTTTATTATGATATGGGCCTTTATATGCGATTTTTGAACGCATTATTGAGGGCTAATGATATTTGGGCTAATATAGATAATTATGGTTAGCACTATTTATATTAAGACGAAACAGGAGCATGGGCTCAATTGCGCCCGCTCCATACAAAAAGTTGCTTTTTAGAGAAGACCCCGTTATCAATGGTGAAAATACATTAAAACCAAGGGTTGGCAAAACCACTTAAAATCGCCTTCGGTACATAACTTCGCTGTAACAAATGTTTAATATGATTTTTACCATAAATTGTAAAACTCAATTAAGGTCATTCAACGCGTACAATTTGAAATAAGTATATACACAATTTTCTTGATATTTTATTACAGTAGGCGAAATTGGGAATCAAAGGCGAAATAAGGGTATATGACGGTTTTAATTTTTTAACATTCAAACTGTTTGTTCCACTATATTTAACTAGAAATATATACATATACTCGCTACGCTCGTGGCTCAATTTTGGAATATTTCGCTTGCTCGGGTCTCAATATAAGCCCGAGAGTTAAAAAACAACTTTGCCCCCTTGTATAATAAATAACTATTAAAAGACTTACTGCAGCAGTAAGCTCTTCTTTTCTCCGGTTCGCATTGTCCAGAACAGTTACTCTTGCCAGCCTCGGAGTTTTGCAGAAGACTGTCGGAAAAATAAAATAATATAGAGAAAAAAAAAACCATGCAAAAAAAATTGTGGTATTGGAGCAATTTAATTGGCAGCAACTCTTTATTATTACGTAAAAAAACGAAGTATTTTTTCTTAGTCAGAATTTGATATCGACTACTTACACATTTATTTTAATATTGTTTACCCAGGTTTTGGCTGTTGGATTATGTTGATGAAAAAAAATGGCCCACGTGCTACATAATTTAACGTCATTGCATTGATCGGTTACACGACTTACACGGAAGATCTGGAATTAACGATAAAACTACTAAATTACTGGCCTTTCAGATGTTTATTGGATACGGAAATCGATTACATGGGCAGGCTCTGTGCTTGTTTGCCACCACTTTGGTAGTTTAAATAAAATCATTCATCATAAAAAAAATTGGTGAAGATATTATGACAAAATAATTGTCATCGGAAATAGTATGTTTCGAAGAATTTTGATTGTTCTTGACATGAGACTCGTCTTATGTCGCAATTTTGTGACATTTGTTGTGTTTCCTGTGACAATTCTCAAGAGTTTTTCACCAAATATTTGGCAGTTGACATGTTGTTACCAAAAAGCATACAGCTCACCTAACCGTGCCTCTACATGCTCGGGCTCTCGGCCGAATGTTTCGGCCATGTTAGTACACGATCATTCGAGACAGACTATATAGAGAAAATTTAAGCCAGACCAGAGACAATTTAAGTACTTTTTCAGGTAGTTTGGTTGAGTTAAAAGGTGTCTTAAATAATTTCACTTCGGGTGAAGCTATTTAAAAAGTGTCTTAAATAGTTTCAATAACCAAAGCTATTTAAAACATCGTTCAACTCACCGAAACTACCTGAAAAAGCTTAAATTGTCTATGGTCTGGCTTAAATTTTATCTAGGTATATAGTCTGTCTCGAATGAGCGTGTACTATGGTGCATTCGCCCGCGGCCGAATCATTCGGCCGAGAACCCGAGCATGTAGAGGCACCATAATAGTAAGCCGCGCCCGTAGCCCATAGACACCTGTAATACCAGTAATAGTGATGTTACAATTGTCACACTAATCACCGTGGTGAAATAGGGGCCAGGTGGAACTATAGAGTACGAGGGAATTTAGACAATCAGCTTCGTGGATCCGACGATCAAGATCGTCCGTGTAACCGGTGCCATTAAAAAACTAAGGTCTAATTACCTATTGAGGGAATCCCGAGGGTCCGAGTCGGAGTCATCCGCACACCGAGTTGACGTTTCGGACATCTTTGGTTTTGCTGCGAAAAAAACATAAATAAATAATTTGTAGGTATAAAATAGAAGTAGATAGAGACGCCATCAAATGCGAAAAAGTGTAGCAAGATTATGAAATGTTTATTAAAGTACACATGGTGTTACTTTACCGCCCTAGGGCAATAATGAGCACTTTACGTGCCTGAGTAGAATATTCAAAGTGCCATATGTACTGTAATCATCATCATCATATCAGCCGTAGTACGCCCACTGTTGGACATAGGCCTCCCTCATGGATTTCCACGTGTTACGGTTAGATGCAAGCATCCACCGTGACCGTGGCTTTAATCAGATCATCGGTCCACCTCGTCGGTGGACGTCCTACGCTGCGTTTTCCTGTTCCCGGTCTCCACTCGAGAACTTTCCGGCCCCAACAGTCATCTGTTCTCCGTGCTATATGGCCTGCCCATTGCCACTTCAGCGAGCTAAGCAAGTAAATACCTATTTGATAATATGATAATACATACTTGTTTCCATGTAGATTATAGATTTGTCTATGATTAGCAGCCGTCCGGCTCTTAAATAGAACGATATCTAATACATAAGCAGGAAGCATTAATCATAATCACTAACGATAAAATATATATAATGACATATATAAATTCCTGAGTTTAGATATGTACGGTCGGCTTCATTAATATATATGAATCGGTATTCAATTTTGAACCTTCTTCCCCTGTAGTAAGTTCCGAAGTTTATAGATATTTATAGACGTGACTGTATATTATGATATCTATGTTAAATTAAAATTTGGCTGTTAACTATATAAAGTGATGCCCGCGACTTCGTCTGCGGATATTTTTTTTAGCTTATAACCTGACAGGAGATCCCCTTAACGTGCCAGTGAAGGTTACATCTAAATCCATTCAGCCGTTTCCACGTGATGCTCGAAGTTCGAACAAATAAACAGACAAACAGACAGAAATTATAAAAATAATTGAAATGTGTTCTGTTATCAACTCTTAACAGCTCCTCATTTTTCTTTTCAAATAAATAAATATATAAATGCTATGGGACGTCTTACACAAATCGACCAAGTCCCACAGTAAGCACAATAAGGCTTGTGTTATGGGTACTAGACGACGATATAATTATATAATAGATAAATACTTAAATACATAGAAGACATCCATAACTCAGGAACAAATATTTGTGATATGCACACAAATAAATGCCCTGACCAGGATTCGAACCCGGGACCTAGCTCCCTGCTTCGTAGGCAGAGTCACTACCAACTAGGCTAGGCTAGGAGGCCGTTAAAAATATTTTAAATGTACCAATTTTTTTTTTATTGTATGTATAGATATAGATAGATAGAAAGATAGATAAAGAAGATAGATAAAGAAGATAGATAGATGATATAGATGGATAGATTATGTTTCACGTAAATATGATATTGTCTTCTGTTACCGCGATTGTTATTCATTGAAATTAAACACTTTAGAACGGATTAATCGCGTTTATTAACACGTGTTAACACCATGACCCTACGTTTCGAGCCCTTTACAGCACTCGTTTTCACAGGGTTAAGAAAGAAAAAACTATCCAATATTTATCACTCAAAACTATCATTTAAAAGTCAATGCTACCAATTAACTTGAAGAAACCATTCATAACTCAAAGTCAAACTATGCCCCCGTTAGTGGAAAAAATAATCGATTTGTATAAGATTGTCCCATAATAACATTCACCACATAACATTCGCTATCGACTACGCTTACGTAACTCATGGTGAGCATTCTTTATCCGTCTCGCTCCCTGCCAGACTAGTGAACGTACCATGAATTGCATTCGATTGCGACTGCGGCATTCGACAGTATGTCCGTCTCGCTCCTGTCAGAGTAGTGGTAGGAGTAGGAGCGAGACGGGCATACTTTCGAATGCCGCAATCGCAATCGAATATGGACAATAATTCATGGTAAGCACACTTGTCCAACACTAACACATGATATATCTTGCAAAATTCACCGATGCGGTCCATTCAAGGCTTTTCACCTCTCAATAATATTGTCGGGTCATTAACATATTCAATGCCAACAACCCGACTGTCGGGTATTTTGTTATGATTTCGTTCCCAGTCTGGGCGACTCGATACGTATACTACTAAGACAGTATCTCTCTACCTGTGTACGAATGAGGACAGTACCACACTAAAGCTCGCTGTCAATGGAAATCATCCATACATCAGAAACCATAGGCATTAATTAGCCTATGGTTTCTGAATGCATTGTAGAGCACTAATACTGATATAACGTATTCGTGTTTTTATCATTCTCAGAATAAAGGATGACTCACAATAGAACGGGGCGGGACGGGAAAATCTGTTAATTTCTATAGAAAGCGTCAAGTGACATCCGAGGGCACCGAGCTCACGTGATTCTTTCTATAGAAATTGACAGATTTTCCCGTCCCGTCCCGTCCCGTGCTAGTGAAGTAAGTTAATACCTATAATACGATACAGGTTGCAAAATGCACCGGTGCACCGTCAAGGCCTCCACTCACTTCTCGATATTGGCCCGCGGGTCATTCGCCGTGCGACATTGTACATAACATTTACATAATTTTAGCGGTATCCTTCTACTCACATTACTCACTTAGTATTCGTTAACTTTGCAATTGGGCGTTTTTATTTTTTGTTGTAGAAATATCATTTTTTGCCTCAAGGACCTATTTTAGATTTAAGGTAGGTAGAGGTAGGTAGTTAGGTAAGTTACACTTGCTGTATATATTTCGAAAAATAAATGTTTTTTTTATATCTGAAATTTTTTAATTGCGTTCTATTCTGAATCGCGAGCTCTTTCAATCCTAGTAGGAGAAAAAAGTGTCCCAAGATTTCTTTTCCATTTCGCCACCATCATTTCATAGATTTAGTATGGCGGTAGCGTAATGGAAACTTTGAAAAATGTATGGAAAATTTAGGACACTTTTTCTCCTACTAGGATTGAAAGAGCTAGTAGCTATTCTGAGTAGAATAGAGGTAAAAATTTCCAATTCAGCAAAAAATGATTTTTGTCCAACAAATAAAAATGCCCAATTAGGGAACGCAATCTCGAATCGAGATTGACGATTCGAGATCTGGTACGTAAAATTTAATTCGAGATTGGGTGATTCGAGATCTCGTCGGTTTTACGGTCCTCCTTATAACGTCGGAGGTTAGTTTTAGTATTATTATGCATTGTACTTACGTATTTCATTCACATAAACGTGTATACACTAGCGTTGAAAATGCCGGAAAAAATCGAATGTTTTTTTTCATGGTTTAATGAAACTTTCGATTTTTTTCCGAAAATTTCGGGTTTTTTCAGAAATAAATAATGTCACTATCACTGTCACTTTCATCTGTTTCAATTGTTTCTTCCTCAATGTAATCGATGTAGCCCTGTTGTAGGAGTAAATTAGACCTAACATGCATTGATTTAGAGTTGAAAATTACAGCGGAAACTTTCATTGATTTTTTCCTAAAGAATCCGTCCTCTGGGAACTCTCGAGTCCTCTGGGAAAAATAGAATATCTTCCAGACTTTTTAGATACGCTTGTACACATGTAAAGTACTTAACTCAATGTAATCAATGAGGATTACCGCGATTTTCCGCTAGGGGCGCTAGTGGAACGTGGGTCCTGCGGGGACATTTCAAACGTCACTTTGACATTTCTCTCATACTGACACAGGACCCACGCATGAGTGGCGCCGCCTGGTGACCGACAATACGGTAGCTCCCATTAAGCCTAATCATGTAATCATAGTTCTTTTAAGTAGGTACATGCAGAATACCCACGCTTACACAGCACCCGCTATGGTAAAGTAGGTATAGTCAACTGCAATATTATCTTCCGGCATGAAGGCCGCATAAATATGTATATCGCTCATTTTTTTATACTACGACGGTGACAAACAAGCATATGGCCAGCTTGATGGTAAGCGGTCACAGTAGCCTATGGACGCCTGCACCTCCAGGGGTGATACATGCGCGTTGCCGACCCTTTAAAAGAAAGGAGAATTCGCTGTGTTGACAGCTAAAGGGGCAAGCTGTCAATACAGTGAATCCTCTTGGAGCTCTGGCGCCCTCACTCACCAACAGAAACACAACACTATGAGTAGGGTCTAGTGTTATTAAACTGCGGTTTTCTGTAAGGTGGAGTGGAGGTAATTCCCCAGGTGGGCTCTGCTCCAAATTTGAGCGAGACGACATTCGTTGTGCTGTGCCCTACCACACTTAACGATATGCACCAGCTGTGCCCATACCTCTCTTCTGGCTGTACAAATAAAATTGTACTAGAACCCGTAAGTTTGTACTAAAGTACTAAGCGATGAAGCTTGTACTCAGAGTACGGCCACTGGCATCTTGCCTGTTACAGAGATTGCTATACTTGAGAAATTCGCCAGCATTCGTTGAGACCAGGTGGCCAAGTGGTTATGGCATTAGCTGCGTAAGAAGACCTGAGTTCCTCGGCTTGGCCATCGATGGTGTTGGTCTTTTTCTTTAGTATATGACATCTATATATTTCAATTTATAAGATAAGATTATGTAAATTAAACATTTATTTTCGAAACATATACAGTAAGTGTAACTTACCTAACTACCTACCTTAAATCTAAAGTAGGTCCTTGAGGCATTGTACCTAGGATGCTGGCGGCATTTCCTCGTTGTACCGCAATGCTGGTACGTTGTGCGAGGAAGCTACCAGCTCTTCGGTCACCAGTAACAATCAACCAGACGTTTCGCGATTTCTACCAAAAACTTGTGTGAAAAACCCCATGGACCAAGTGTTTCGACCCCGAATGGTACAAAAAGGTACCTACCGCCCAGGCTCATATATTTATTACGTTTTAAAATTAGATTGTGTTAGATGTTTTGCGAACTTCATAGCAGAAGTTATTAATGACTGTGGGTAAAGGATGTCTCACACTAAAACGGAACCATCTGTCAGTTTCTATAGAAAACGTCACGTGACATCCGAGGGCTCCGAGCTATCACGTGATTCTCTCTATTGAAATTGACAGATCGTCCTGTCCCGCCCCGTCTCGTCCCGTTCTAGTTTGAGTCATCCTTAATATAGATAGATAGATAAAATGTTTATTTGTATGCTGCAAAAACACACAATAGTACAAATACACAGTAAAAACACACAGTAGCTATAACAAAATCAATAAAATGAAAAAAAATAAACAGTAAAAAAAACATTAAAAAACATTTAAAAAAAGGTAGCGACAAGTAGTTGCTGTGTGCGTTGCAGCAAGACAAAAGGGTTCACAGCTCAGTAATACGCTTCCCTCTTTCGAGAAAAGCACTGATATTCTGCCGGAACCCAGGTTACATCAGAATCAGATGCGATGCGAATTAAAATATACCTATATGTATACATATGACCCTAGTATAAAATTGAAATAATAAATACATATAACAAGTTAAAAAAAAAATAGGTGAAAGTGATTAATGAATCAATCAATCAGCCTATTGCAGTTTACTGGACGTAGGCCTCCCCAAGGGTGCGCCACAAAGTAACCATTTTGACCCTTATCTCGTTATCACAGTTCAAGTAATGTCAGATACGTCAGCATTGAACTTGTGTGACCATGGACCTGAGAATATTCGGACGTAACAGTATGAAGACAACTGATTTCGTAACATGAAGAAACGTGTTTACACGAGACACGTACAGACAACCAATTGGACCCTAGGCTGGATTATGTCATAGTGATGCTGTAAATCAGATGTGAAAATCTTTTTTTTTAATATATATAGTGAGAATGAAAAATGATAATGAAAAAAATTCAAGATGTCTATTTGCTTTTACAAATAATCATCTTAAAATTAGTGATTGGCACCTCCTTTTAAGGTTTACTATAGCCTGTGCCTGTGATAGTAAGTATGTGTAACTTAATCTAACAATCTGCCTCTACTCATTCACTCTCTCGTAATTTACCGCACGTAATACACAATGTACTATTTCATCACACCTGTAATAAGCCCATGGTAGTAATGCATTTTCAAAGTACTTTACCGCCCGCCCGGGCCCGGAGGACCCGCGCCCCACACGCACGCCGCTCGTAGCCGCCGCTCACCTCAAGTGTATTGTGGACTGTGCTACTACACTACCGCTCATAATTATTATTTACTTATCTGCCTAGTAAGTTTATTTGTTTCCTCGCAAATGTGATGAAAAACGTTGTATGTATCACGGGATAGAATTACGAACTAATGTTAAAATTAATTTCACATTCTTTCGTAAGTTCTTCTTTTCCGTCCTTTTTATTTTATTTTATCACAAATATCATTACAAAAAGAAAAGATACTAGGTAACAAACAGGAAAATAATACAAAAACATCACGTAAGTAATAAGTAAGACTGGGACGTTAAGTCAGTGAAGAGGAGGATGGATTGGGTAGGGCTGCATCGTCACTGCCCTTAAACACAATGTAGGTAGGTACCTACTATTATCACACAGCTCAATGGAAATGGAGCCTATCTACTATTAAATTGCACCGGTTAACACTCACGTATTTTTATCACAATAGGCGTGACATGTTTCGACTGCATCGGGCAGTCATCGTCGGACAGACAGAGTGGTGTTGTCACCTTCGCGGCTCGGGCATCACTGCTCGAGACCGGCGTAGCTAACGGGTCGCGCGCGACGAAGCAGGGTGATTCGAGCAATCCGGCGCCGTCGTTGCGGGAGCCTGAATTGTCGGATCGTCTGACGGGATCAACGACAAGCACACCGAACTAACCGTGTCCACTAAATAAATCGTCACCACACAAATTCACGTTCCCTCTAGGAAGCACTGGTTTCCAAGCCGGTGGCAGAGTCCAACCTCCGTCGCGGTTGAACTTAGGGCGACGCCCAATTTCAATGGCCTCGCGGATCTTGCGTGGCACGTAACACTTTTCCCGTGCCAACAACTTCACTTTATCGAACCGAATGAAATGCATCGCGTCCGTACCGCAAGTATGTTCCGCCACCGCCGAATTCCTTACGTCCTGATTTTTCACGCTACGAATATGCGTGAATTTGTGATAAAAATAGGTGAGTGTTAACCGTTACAATTTAATATCCGCATGATTCACGATAGTTTAAATTATATATGTACCTACTCTTTAATGTGGATAAGGTTTAAATAAGAAAATCTACCTACTTTTAGAGCCCTTAAGTATCGGGTAGTCCACAGGAAAGATATTTAATACCGTTTTGTGTTTGGCTTAATCGCGTAAGACTTTGTTATATAACCTCCGACGTTTCGAGGGCGATACTGCCCCCAAAGTCCCAGAAGTTGCCTGAACGCACCCGTGAGGAGTATATGCCACCTATAGGCGGAAGATTTTGTGTCAACCCCCCTGACTTTAGTACTGCTTTACTTATTCTGTGGTTTTACCACCCCCCATCCCCTTCCCACCGTTAAATAAAATATAACGTGTGAAAATCGAAATAAATTTAAGTGTTAAGAATGTGGTGTCTCCTAAGAAAGTGACCTCCATCGCCTAAACAAACTGAGCAATGAGCATAATAACAATGTTATGTCTGACAATATCTTTATCTATTTCGTCAATGAACTGCTGACATTGTGCGCAAATAGTTATCATACTTAGCAATGTACCTATATAAGTATCTATCTAAGTATGCGTATCGTCGCCTAGATAGAATAATGTGGCACACGTCGTGGTTTGTTGAGTAAAATCCTTCGTCCCTTACATTACTTTCTCAAAATGGGGCACCATGTAGATTTTCCACATCTGTATAATGAAAGTAGGAATAAGCATGTTTAAAAAGGCCTCCTACTTCTACTTATTCATGTTTCTTCCGGTCAATTTCACACTTGACTTATTGGTGGCATTCAGATATTCAGATATTGTTAAGGCCCGGCCGAGATTTCGGTCTCGGCAGTCTCGGCCAAAATAAGAGCCGAGATCTCGCTCTCGGCTCTCGGCCAAAAAGGGCCAAGATTCTCGTCTCTGGCCGAACCTTCCTTTGGCTTAAATGTATTGTTTCAATGTTGACTTTATTGAACAACAGAGTAATTTTGATAATCAATATTTTTCTGTAAAAGGGGTGTTTTTTGTGTATTATTATTATAAAATCTCGGTCTCGGTCGAGACAAAAAAGTGGTCTCGGTCGGAACTTAGATATTGTTTCCTAAGCATCGGTCTCGCATCAAGACAAAAGCGCGAGCGAGCTTCACTGAGAGTACAGACATAGACGCGAACCGTGTACAAATGTCAACTGTTTCAGCGAGACAGCGGGACTAGCGGGAGTTGCCAGCACCGTCAGGCAAAGCGGTGCGGCGCGGCGCTCACCTATGACACTGTAACGGCGTGTTTCTTGATATTCATGAGTCATGACATTTCAACGCAAAGCGGTGACCCACGTGGCATCGCATTATAATATCGCCGCAACGCGCCGCTTCGCCATCGCATCCATTTTTTATTTATTTATTTAACCTTTATTGCACAAAAGAAACCTTAACGTACAAAAGGCGGACTTAATGCCAGAAGGCATTCTCTACCAGTCAACCTTAAGGCAAAACAGAAAATTTGTGGGCGGTGCTAGTAATAGTCAAAACCGAAATAGTAAGAACAAGTCAATCTATAAATATTAATTACATATACAGTAAATTGGGAAATCATTTAATTTTTTTATTTATAAATATAAGATAGTTTAAATTTTTATTGTTTTTGGATTTTATGTATTTTTACAGTAAATACATTATATAAACATAAATACATTTAGATATATATAGATACATAAATTCATACATACATACATGTAGATAAATACGAGATTCATCGAAAATAAACTCTAAACTTTCAATCTGCTAGCAATAAGAGCACGGACAGACCTTTTAAAGGCACATTTGCTAGGTGATTCCTTGACATTAAGGGGAAGGGTGTTCCACAGGCGCGCCACTGTAACAGAGAAGGAGTTTGACATAAAACCAGTGTGGTGGACAGGGATGGAAAGGGACAAATTTCCAGAAGAACGAAGTTGACGATCACGAGACACGCCGTAATAATGAAATAAAGACTTGAGGTATGTGGGAGAATGCGGGTCATTGAGAATAGAAAAGAGCGTACAAAGCATGCGAATATTACGTCGCTGACGAATAGGAAGCCAGCCAAGCTGGGAACGGAAGGAAGACACATGATCATATTTCCGAAGACAGAAGATGAAACGGATACAGTTGTTAAGAAGGCGATCCAGCTTATCCAGAAGTTCCTCGTTCAAGTCCGGATAACACACATCACCATAATCGATTATGGGCAAAACTAAGGTGTTGACCAGTAGCACCTTCGTACTAATAGGCAAAAAGTGTTTGAGCTTATTAAGATAATGGAGGGAGCCCATTACTTTCCGGCTTACTTCAGCAACCTGTGCCCTCCAACTCAAAGTGCTGTCCAAGTACACGCCAAGATCCTTTACACTTTGACTAAAAGGGATGGACGTGCCATTGAAATTTAAAGGTGCAAATGAGTCGAGGTCCAATTTAGTGAGCTGTCTACTACCACCACAAACAATAGCCTGGCACTTCGAAGGATTCACAAACAGGCCAAACTTCTGAGACCATTGCTGGATATGTAAAAGATCCTTATTAAGCTTGTGAATGGCAGCCGCAAAGTCAGTAACTGAAGATTGGGCGTAGAGTTGCAGATCGTCAGCATACAGA
The DNA here is from genome assembly GCA_949128165.1 of Lathronympha strigana. NCBI lineage: Eukaryota > Metazoa > Arthropoda > Insecta > Lepidoptera > Tortricidae > Lathronympha > Lathronympha strigana. Next base: position 5,844,435 of record OX421928.1, on the reverse strand, counting down.
TGGTACGAACAGCAAAGATCAGGCGTAATGAAGTTAATAAAAGTTGAAAACAAGAGAGGAGACAGAATACCACCCTGAGGGACGCCAGTCGCAAGATCACACCAGTCAGAAAAGGACCGGTCAACACGGACTGCTTGCTGGCGACCCCCCAGATAAGCAGAGAACCAGTCAAGGGCTGAATGAGATACATTCAAGTGTTTAAGAAGAGCAAGGAGGATGTCATGGTCGACAGTGTTAAAGGCGTTGGAGAAGTCATTCACGCAATCTGAATTCTAAAATTTTAATATAGCTTTGGGGACGAAAATAATGTTACTTACTTGCGTTATACTTACTTGCGTGTTCTTTGCATGCAATTAATGATACTACTACAATACTTGAAAATTCATTAATTGCATGCAAAAAAATATGCGCAAGTAGGTGTAACACGTTGGCACTAATTGACTGTAACATCATTTTTGTATTTAATATGGTATTCCGCAAAGTAAGCTTTAAGGTTTCAGATTAGCATGCTGTGGAGTGCGACGGTTCCTAAGGCTAAACATGTGGTCCTCGAGCAACACAGGCATTCAACACATTGCTTTAACCGCTTAGACCGCTTATCGGCTGCCCCTGCCTCTCCCTCCCCTTACCTCGACTCCCTTTAGTTTCCCTTTAGCGATCACGCGGGGCGAGGCCGATAATCGAGACCTGTTTATCGCCCCATGTAATACCCGTTTAAGTGTAGTACTAAATACATTTGTAATGACCGTATTTAAACAAATAAACTACCTCATTTCATTTCATTACATAGTACATCGGCCCGCCCTAGGTTCTTTGCGAATATGGGAGCTACGACTCTACTCTTTCCACACTTCTCTCTGAGTGACCCGAGCATATCAAACACAGGTTTCTGATGTCTGAATGCATCCTTAGGTTACGAGTAATTCCTATATTGGTACGTGCAAAACAATCACACCAATTGGGTTCCAAAATGGGTCACCGTGTATTTAGGCCAAGCAATTGATACGCCCATTATAGATAATTGTCAATAATGGACGTCTCAGCACTGCAGTCATAGGCTTGCATAGATACAATGGGGGAATGTGCAGCGGAGAATGCTGCAGGCATTATGGGAGCCTTTGAACCGGGTACGATGCAGTGTGGGTTGTTTTAGAGGTAGGTTTTAATATTAATAAATATAGATATTTTGAGGGACAATTTTAAACAAATCGACCTAGTCCCACAGTAAACTCAATATGGCTTGTGTTTAATGTGTTGTGAGTACTAGACGACGATATATATAATAATAGATAGATACATATAAATACTTAAATACATAGAAAACATCCATAACTCAGGAACAAATATTCGTGATATAATACACAAAAATAAATGCCCTGACCAGGATTCGAACCTATTAATTTTACTAACTTAACTATACTAACTAAAATAGGAGTACTCTAGCTAGTGCCGTATATTTGTGTTTTTAGATCTCCGTACAAAACGAAAAATTTATTTATTTATTTAATCTTTATTGCACAAAATAAAATACAAACGTACAACAGGCGGACTTACTGCTATAAGGCATTTTTTACCAGTCAATCTTTGGACAAAACAGATAATTTGTAGGCGGTGCAAGAATAACTGTGGTTTTAAAAATAAGAAAATACAAGGTGTAAAATAAATGCTGGTAAATCGGTTAACCCGATTATTGAAAAAAATCACTTTGCATGGAGCAGCTAATAGAAAATGCACCTATACCCATACAAAGTAAAAAAACCTTACCTTAGTAGCTGCTAAAGTATCGTTCGGCTGTTTTGGTACACTTACGCCTGTATGAAAGAAAACGGGACAACACTACGATGTTGCCATTTTTTAGAACTCCGTACCAAATGGGTAAAACGGTACCCTATTACTAAGGCACCGCCGTCGGTTTGTCGGTCTGTCCGTCTGTCACCAGGCTGTGTCTCAAGAACCGTGATAGTTAGACAATTTAAATTTTCCAAGATTATGTATTTCTACTGCCGATATAACAACAAATACTAAAAAGCAGAATAAAATAAATATTTAAGGGGGGAGCGGGAGCCCCTTATAAAGGATGACTCACACTAGAACGGGACGGGACGGGGCGGGACGGGAAAATCTGTCAATTTCTATAGAACATTTAAAACTTTCGCGATTTGAAACACACAACATAATACAACAATTTAATAGGGAGGATGGTTTTAACTTATCACCAACTTGGGGACCAGTGATCCAGAAGTTGCAGCCAAGGGATATATCTTCGGATGTGCGCGGGGATATTGTGAGTGTCGTGTGTCGGACTATTGACAATAATTAACATATGTTTTGTGGGTAGTTTAAAAATTGTGTGTTTACCCCAAATTTCTACATAGACTTTTCGTTGGGTAGTTACACAAATCTCTGTTTTGACATTTTGCTGGGACATCGTTAGCCGCGACCATGACCAGTGAAACCTGTGTCGAAACGTCGGTAAATAAGGTAAATTCGCGTTAGACCCGTTTAATAATTATGTTTAAATTTCTATAGAAAGCGTCACGTGACATCCGAGGGCTCCGAGCTATCACGTGATTCTTTATATAGACATTGACAGATTTCCCCGTCCCGTCCCGTCCCGTCCCGTGCTAGTGTGAGTCATCCTCAATAAGACCATATCAGTAGGTAGTGACAGGCTTCAGTTGGGCCGATCTCCTTTTATTATAAAACGCGATTTTATAGAATTTCTCGGATTTTTGATCATGTATAAAATGATAACGGTAGAAATTATTTTAAAAAGGCAACATATTATGTGTTTGAAGTAGATTATATGATAGTTATTTTCATGTAGGTAACGTATTTTTCTTTTCAGTAGTTTTTTAGAAAACACCGTGACCGAGTGGCCCTTTTCAGCGAAGACAGCCTCCCGAATGACCACTCTGTTAAGATGTTTTGAGTTAAATAATGCAGTTAAGTTTACGGCGACTGACTGAAGTAACAATTATACAGTACTGATAAGGTAAAGTAACATTTTGGGCATTTATCTCCTATAAAAAACATAATAATTAAGTCGTGATCGGGGAGCCCAGTGCAGTGGTTAGGGCGTCTGCCGCGAAAGGTTCGATCCCAGCCATGCTCACCGGGGGCCTTGGTCACTAGTTATGTAGTATATGACATATCTTTCAATTTATAATAATTAAATTCTAAATCAGCCATTTTTCAGCGTGGAGACAGATCATTGTCGCTAAACAAGGACACCGACCCAGTTGTGTTTGATGAGGTAGAGTATAGTGTGAAAATATAAGGAGAAACAGTGACAACAGTTTGTAAGTTCTATTGGCGGCGATTTTATATACTTTCTGTTTACAATTAAGGAGAATATGTTTTGTTGTTTAACGAATGCAACAACGAATAAAGGATGACTGACACTAGCACGGGACGGGACGGGAAAATCTGTCAATTTCTATTGAAAGACTCATGTACATTGAAAGACTCTGCAGCAATGGATCGTTGTCGACAGCTTGATGTGGCATACTTTGATTTCAAGAAAGCTTTTGACCTTGTCGACAACGATCTACTGTTGCAAAAATTTGCGAAGTTAGGGTTCACGCCTAAGCTTCTTCACTTCTTCGCTGACTATCTACGCAATCGTAGTCAGTATGTGAAGCTTGCGGGATCCCAGTCAAAACCATACTACACGCGTTCAGGTGTAAGCCAAGGTAGTACACTGGGACCAACGCAGTTTCTCGTGATGATCAACGATTTGCCCAGGGTAGTGGAGTCGGCTGACTGCCTTATGTATGCTGATGACCTGAAGCTTTGCTTTGAGGTGGGACACAGTGGAGATTGCGGTAAGCTTCAAAGTGATATTGATGCCGTTGCCGAGTGGAGTGTCAAAAACAAACTACATTTTAACGTATCTAAATGTAAAGTCATGACATTTGCTAGGGCGAGAACACCTATACATTTTACTTACGTTCTCCAAGGCGTCCAATTGGAACGAGTTTACGAGATTCGCGATCTGGGACTTACTTTGGATGTGCATCTTAATTTCCGGCAGCACATCTCTAACATTTGTAAAAGTGCGTCGAAAACTCTTGGGTTTATTATTAGAATGACCTCTTTATTCGGGAATGCGAGGGTAGCAGCTATGCTATATAACGCGTACGTTCGTAGCAAACTCGAATTCGGCGCTATCGCATGGGACCCCTACGAGACCAAATATAGTGACATGGTTGAAAAAGTACAAAAGAAATTTGCTAGGTATTTGTATAGTAAGTATTTTGGGTACTATCCCTATATGTATCCTTCCCTTTTCGTCACAGGGATGGTAGGGCTAGACACTCTTGAACTGAGGCGGAAACAGTTATTGATGGAGCACTACTACGGAATATTAAACAATAATATTAATAATTCGTCCGTTTTGGAGCGCATGGGTCTGCACGTGCCTGCGTGGCGAGGGTCGCCCGTGCTGGAGCTGCCGGCGCGGCGCCGCCGCCGCCTGTTCGCGTGGCTGCGCGCGCGCACCCGCCAGGCTGACAACGCGCCCACCTCCAGGGCACTGGCGTTATTAAATGTCATTGTCGTTGAGGGTTATGATATTGATATATTCGCGGATAGCGTTGGTGGATTTCGCAGAAAGTGTTACCAAATTTTAAATGTTTTACGCACTTGACAATTTTAGTTTTATAACCATGGCTTTTTTTCACTTTTATGTTACGATGAAATGTGTATATTTTATTTTGATGAATTTGTATGGTTTGTTATTTTAATTTTTTTAATAATCTTGAGTAATTTTGACATTGTATTTTTACTATTTAGTTGTGATGAATTTGTGTGTAAGTGTATATTTTATTTGACATTTTTTATATGGTTTGTTATTTTGAATTTGAATTTTAATGAATTGGAGTACCTATGTTTTACTAAGTTTACCTTAATTACGCTTATGACATATTTGTAAATAATGTTTAAAGTTTAATGATAATTTATTTTAAATTTTTATACACATTAACATGTAAACGACTTGGTGATTTCACTGTAAGTTTATAATGTGACTGAATAAATGAAATGAAATGTAATAGCTCGGAGGCCTCGGATGTCACGTGACGTTTTCTATAGAAATTGACAGATTTTTCCGTCCCGCCCCGTCCCGTCCTGTTCTAGTGTGGGTCATCCTTTATAAGATAAATATTTAGATAAATAAATGGCATAAATAATAATAAATATATATATAAACTATACACTACCGGTAACAGGATCTGAATTAACTAAGCTACTTTATCTGTTTACATAGAATATTTAGATAAGTAATAAACACGGAAACTATGACTATGATTATTATTTACTGATAATTTTATTAATTCTGTTACTTACCTAATTAGAAAATAAAAACCAGTAAGATCTACTACAAATCTATTTTAAAATTTTAACTTGCTTGAGATAGTATATATATACTTACAAAGACGCTCCTCCAACTTGGCAAGTCCAGGTTAAAAACAATAACCAGTGTCGTAACAGGGCATGGACCTTTTAACAAACATCTTTTTAACCTAGGTGTTACAGACAGTCCCTTATGCTGCGGGTGTATGGAGACGGAAGAAACGGCTGCCCACGTAGTGCTTGAATGCAACGGAGTGGCCCCATACAGGGCAAAACATCTCGGATCTCCGAGTGATCTCCCCGAGGTCCTACGGAACACCAAAGGTTTGATAGGATTTCTCGAGGAGTTGGGATGGCTGGCTGACTAGCTGTCCCGCCATCCTTGCTACGCAAAATAGGCGCTAGCCGTCGAGTTGCGGAAACCAGCCCGTGATACAATACAATACAATACAATACAATACAATAGTATATATATATAAATATAAATATATATAATATATGAATATTATTGGACAATGTTACACAAATCGACCTAATCCCACGGTAAGCTCAATAAGGCTTGTGATGTGGGTACTAGACGACGATATATATAATAGATATATACGTATAAATACTTAAATACATAGAAAACATCCATCACTCAGGAACAAATATTCGTGATAAACACACAAATAAATGCCCTGACCAGGATTCGAACCCGGGACCTCCTGCTTCATAGCACAATTGTATACAATAAATACATATTTATAAATAATTGATAACTTTGGTTCAACGTAAAAAAAAACTAAATAAAATACTTGTAGTGTCCGTTAACACTAAGTGTCATTTGTCATCAAATTATGATACAATGTATATTAAAAAAAAACGAATTAATAAACAAAAGTAAATTTTTCTATCAATCATTATTAATCATTATTGATAAGCATTCAAATTTGCATATTGCAACGTTGCAGTTGCAACCTTGTTCGAAGGATGGTAGCGTGTTATGAAATAACTATTTTTACGACTAGATTCAAGTCTAGGCTGACTCTTGCATCATTTTAGCTATATGTACCTAGAACTAGACAAGTCTTGATTTTTATTATAACGGGGGGTCGGCCCCCTCTTAAATATAAAGATGAGGACTTATAAAGTAATAAATATAAGAGCCTGGGCAGAGAGTACCATTTTGTACCATTTAGGGTCGAAACTCAAGGTCCATGGGGTCTGGGGTCCCAGCACACGCAAGCTTTTTATGGGCAGATTTTTATTTTGTTGTCTGGTGACGTTTTTGGCATGTCCTACCTATTCTGACAAAGATTGAGCAAACATTTTTAGTACTTTTTACACGCACGTGATAAATATGCATAAACAAATAGTTTTTCTTTTAGATTTTATTGTATGGGGTTTTAGGAAAAAATTAGTAATATTTTTCGTAAAAACTCATCTTTGAAGTGAGCAAAACTGGTGTTTTTTCCATGTCCTACCACGAAGTGTAGAAGTTTCATATAGAAATCGCGAAACGTCTGGTTGATGTTACTGGTGAGTAGTGGTGACCGAAGAGCTGGTGGCTTCCTCGCACAACGTATCAGCATTGCGATACAACGTGGAATTATAGACACAAGCACAAGACCTCACAATCAGTGGCGCCACCTGGTAAGCGACAACACGTTAGCCCCCATTGTACTACTATGCAGTACCATTGTACTACACTATGACCATTTTACATTTAAGATTTGACAATCCTATTGTGAAAAGACTATTGTTAAATAATTATTCTTAATTTTGATATACAGCATAAATATACATTTTGTGTAATAATAATAACATCAATAAAAAGGCGTAGGGATGTGACGACCCCATCGCCCACTGGTTTCGACCGGTGCAATCCGGAGCTGTTGGGGAGTAGCGACCCCACGTACCTGAGCGCTCCTGGGGGACTCCGTCGTCCGACCAAGTCCTCCGCCTCTGGCTTGCCTTAACCGGCCGTCCAGAGTGGGTCGCGAGAGCTGTGTTCTCGAGGGTAGATGTGGAAACCTAAGTGGCGAGTTGGCTATATGTTTAAAGTCCAGTGACACCTCTCTACCCCCAGCCCTCATACCGGTGTTGCCCTCGAGCCATCTTAGATGTCGCTTTTTGTGGGGGCCCATCTTATGTGGACGAGTCACCGTCTGCCGGAAATAAAATTGATTACCGTTTTGTTAGGCAGACGTCCGATTTTATTCTCCATAACCCAGTATTTAGTCCACCACTTTCACCTAATAGTCCAGTATATTTTAGATTCCATTAAATCTCAATAGTCTATACACCCTGGCGGGTGCTGCCTCTGCGTGCGTCCCATGACTCGGGCAGGTGCAACATCCGCTCGGTGTACCCCTTACATTTCATTAAATTGTCGAAAGGGCCTCTGCGTGTTGGCTTCGGCTCCGCGTACGCCTCCCAAAGGTCCGGAACACCATTGTTCCGTGATGGGAAAGACATACATCAATAAATTAATTAGCGATATTGTTTGTTGATGACGATTCGAAAGTGCTTGTTGTTAATCCTATTTGAATAAATGATATTTAATTTGACTTATGGCTACATACACCATGTGCTACCTACCTTAGAAGGTGCAATAATAAAAAATAATAAAAAATTGCATCTGTCTCTATCGCACTAGCAAATTCCAGCAAAAGAGGAAGCAGATACGCAATTTCTAATTTTCAATGTTCGCGATATGCTTTCTGTACATGCAAGTCATAAATCTACGACAACCGCTTACTATAATATGTGGGCATGCTTATAAATATACAGAGTGTAACAAAAATGATTGTGAACCGTAATCAGTATCGTGGTGGATACATTTGGAAAAATAGGAAAAAACATATGACGCGAGGATTTTTTTTTTTAAGTATGGAGGGTTGGTTTTACGTATCTTAGGGAATGCAATCTGGTATAGGAGTTACCGGTGAACCGGTAAATTACCGTCAATTTCCATACTAACCGGTTGCAATCCCTAGTCGTGTCTATTAGAACGCCTTCCCTATACCAAAAAAAAAACGCGGCATTTTTTTTCCTATTTTTTTCCTAATAATTCCAGATTACGGCCTTAAACGGATCACCAGCATTTTTGTAAACCTTGCACACCATAGACCATGTGGTCTGTGCACAAAGAACATGACAAATTGTTTATTATGTAAAGCTTGCATTTACAAAATGCCAACAAAAAAACAGTTCTTAATTGACTATGAAAAATCTAGCATAAGGCTACGCATTATCCTTCGCCTACTTTTTCTACTTAAAGATGATCTTAGTGCATTTAATTACTGGATGACCATAGAGTAGAATCGTTTAGTTTAAAATGATAAGTTGGTTCAAAAAGATTGCCTGCGGTTTTTCCGGTGTTAAAATATACCTTTTTTTATGGCGATTGATTGCAAATGTATCAGCAATACCAGTGCAGTATAGTAGATTTTCGTTTATTTTTACTATCTACTCATATCTAATAACCCAAGAAATAAACGGTTTTGACAGACATTAATCAGCTATTATAAATTATTTCCCAAGTAATCAAAATTTCCATACAAGCTGTCAGTTCAATGACTGGATTATAATGTTGGTAATCATTAACAAAACTTGTAAAATATCGCAGAAAATCGCAAGTTTAGTTTCACATACAGAATTTTCCTCGCAAGTTATCACGTGATAAATATAAACTGTTTGTTTGCGTATCACATTTAAAAACCTGGTGATATTTAAGATACCACTTTTTAATTCAATAGAACCTTCTTTACTTCAATGAATCCGCGAATCAAGTCGCCGCTAGGGGCGCTAGTGGAACGTGGGTCCTGCGGGAACATTTCAAACATCACTTTGACAATTCTCTCATACTGACACACGACCCACGCATGAGTGGCGCCGCCTAGTGAACGACAATACGGTAGCGCCTATTTTCCTCGGTATATACATTTTAGAGATATTTTTGTGTGATCATCCGAGTTTTAAATTTTGTATGTCTTTTACTATTTTGTATATCGTATTGCGGTTACTATACCACTATTTACGCAAGGTCTGAAGTACGAACATGTAATATATTTGACCACAATATTAAAGTCTAACAAGTGACCATCGCAGTAACAGTAAGACAAGAAAACTATATCCATCTCTTGTTTCGGGCTGATAATACTACCGTAAGAAAAAGACAGTATGATGCTCTCTAACCTGCGTTAGATTACTTGTCAGACTACATATTTGACAAGAGTTCCAATAATTTCATAAGGTACATATTTCGCGATTTTTTTCTGTTGTGACTATATTCAAGGTTGGCAATAAACGATTCTAATTCTAATTCTAATTCTAAATGTTTTACTCCCTTATTGTAAATTGCTGCATATTACGTACCCCAGGTTGGATTAGGATAAGCGACATGCAAATATATCCCTGTCCGCTAACCTGGACTAGCATGGTTGCCATTTTATCGAATATCACGCCGTGCGTCACTTTCGCACTTATAAATATACCTACTTGTTAGAAGGTGACAGACACGGTGATAGTCGATAACAGCCCGGCCATAATAGACTAGCTGATTGAACATACGGTCGACGTTAAATATGTTTTATTAGGTACAGTGAGACAATTCAAGGCTACAGTTGTTTTTTTTTTAATTTTTTATATATGTGTCCCTTTTTTCTGTATGAAAATGTAGGGAGGCATAAAAATAAAAAAATAAAAACAATCTACTGCAGCCTTGGCTTTTCAGACTATATTTGTTATATTATTAGTGTTGCAACATTATTGATCCTGACCATCAAAAAGAACCATCGGGTTTTTTAATAAAATGTGTTTTTGATGCATATATGAAATGATCAAACAAAATATTAAAAATATGTTTTGTAGTTATAGTAATTATAGCAAAAACTAAACGTATTTATTTAGAACTTTAAAAGTATGAACTAAGTATTTTTAATATACGACTGTTAATAATATTTTACCGCAAATGCCTAATAATTCTATACAATTTACAGCTACTAAGAAAATCCCTGACCCACTATTTTTATTCTTAACTACTCCGCAAATTAATTAAATGCAAATAATATAATTACTAAGTAAGATAAAACCAATTAAAAAATAATAATCACGCTTTACACTCACTCACAAAACGATAAACAATAAAAGTCAAAACTGACCTCTTTTCACGAAACACAGCACTTAGAAAAAAGTCATATTTCGAACGCGTCCTTTAATTTTTTTTTATTTCGACACGCGCGGCGTTGCGAAAGACAGACCACGACTGTCCGTACACAGCCAAACAGCCACCACAGCTCACGGTGGCCTTAAACCTTACATAGATAATCCTTACTCATTAATGACAATTAAGCAATAAAAACAATGGTATTTGTTTATGAATGCGTGGTTAAAATGAAATATAAGTACCTTTATAATTGTTGGAGAACCTTTAGTAATTACTTTGGTATGGATCTTTAGACTTTAGACTGAGATTTATTTCAAACTTTTTAGATAGCAATAAATTTTGCCTATCAAACAAGCTGTCACGTTTAAAGCTGTCATTTATTTATATGTAATTTCAGTCTACCTTAAATCTAAAGTAGGTCCTTGAGGCATTGTACCTAGGATGCTGGCGGCATTTCCTCGTTGTATCGCAATGCTGATACGTTGTAGGTTGAGGTAGGTAGTTAGGTAATTTACACTTACTGTATATATTTCGAGAATAAATGATTTTATATTTCAGTCTCATCTTGGGATTGCCGTTTGTTACTCAGGATGGCGATGGCGTCTCTGGAATAGTTTTTTATTTTTTGTTTGCAAAATGTTGTTTAATGTGTAATACTGATAGCTAATTGTGCAGTAAACTAACGAAGCAGTATATAGCTAATGAAGAATTAATCCTGGAACGAGTTCAGTCATCAAGCGACAATCCCGGAATCTTGCCCCCCTGAGAAACTATATTTTAAGTCTTAAGCTATAAACTTAACATAAGTATAGCGAGGAATTACCGAACAACGTCGCTCAAGTGGCAATATACTATTCTATTTATATAATATACTGAAATATTGATGACGTGACACTGGCAAAGTTGTCCAACTCTCGGACAGAAGCCATTATTTAAAAGAAGAAGAAGAAACAGACAGTCTCATATTTCATTTGGTAGCGTGGAAACCCTTGAATTTATAAACATGATTCTCAGTTAAATTTTTGAGTAATAACTAGTTCTTAAATCTAGTAAAAGCTTTTACCTAAAGAAATTGTATTATAGAGTCAAGAGTCAGAGTCTATTCATTATAATATTTATAATATAAATAAAAACGAAATCATATCTGAAACTGAATTCCTATAAACTTTTAACTAATTTATTTTTTCTCAAAAATACTATGAACTTCAATAAAACTAAACCTAAAAATTACAAATCTTAAAAAAATACCCTTTACCACCCGATTGGTTCTCGATGCAAAGGTGCCCATCACGCTCGCTGCGTTTTCGCGTATCGCAATTAACAGTCTTTTGTATTGAAGGTATCGTAATTTATTTAAAACTGCGTATAAAATTATGCCGCGTAAAATTATTGTTTACAAACATTTAGGTAAGTATTTATAAAACAATGATTGTAATACATTTTATATGAGATATTAAAGTCTGAGTTTATTGTATAATATTATTTCTCCAAACTTAGAGTATTTATCGTTAGTAGAGTTATGTACAAGCACGTTTATCTCTTATTTATATAAAACATAGACGTTTATCTATCTGCCTACACGAATGTGTCCAATACAAGATTTATAATTTGTTAATTACTGTTCACATACCCAGGTAGTAAATATAAACAACAAGTTAGTGATGGTTTTATAAAAAAGCCGGCTAAGTGTGAGTCGGACTCGCCCACCGAGGGTTCCGCACAAAGAATATTCCCCCCATTTATGAGAGTTCCGTGCCACCAGTATTCTTAAGTACCTAATACTTAAGAATACTGGTGGCACGGAACTCTCAGTGTGCGCTAATACGGTTTTCACATTTTCTCCTTTACTTGTGCTTTAAGTTCTTGCTTTTAGCTAAATTTCGTGATTCTAGGTCAATGGGAAGTACCCTATTCATTTTGATTCCCATTGCAAATGTATGGGAAATGCGACATAAACGACCGTATCTTTTGATTGAGTTGACGTAGAGGTTTGGTTTTTTCACAGCTTCAAGGGACCGTAGACTTGTGTATGTGGTATTAATTTCAACTTGCTACCTCTACGCGTTTCCGAGATAAAGGGACTTGACAGACAGACGGACGGACGGACGGACAACGAAGTGATCCTATAAGGGTTCCGTTTTTTCCTTTTGAGGTACGGAACCCTAAAAAGTACCATTTTGCCGGTTGCCGATAACGCGCTAATGCAGTCAAAAATTATTTAGAAATCAACCTTATCAACAGCCGACAAGTGGCCTTTCACTTAAAACAATCACATTATTTAAACGATTAAGTTGTTGTAATAACTTGAATATGTTGAATAAGATTATCATTTCATATCATTAACGGCCTCCTAGTCTAGTCGGTAGTGACGCTGCCTACGAAGGAGGAGGTCCCGGGTTCGAATCCTGGTCAGGGCATTTATTTGTGTGTTTATCACGAATATTTGTTCCTGAGTTATGGATGTTTTCTATGTATTTAAGTATTTATATGTATCTGACTATTATATATATCGTCGCCTAGTACCCATAACCCAAGCCTTATTGAGCTTACCGTGGGACTAGGTCGATTTGTGTAAGATTGTCCCATAATATTTATCTATTTATCTATTTCAGCCTGTAAGCGTCCACTGTTGAACATAGGCCTCTCCAATCGAACTCCAGCGTGACCGGTCTACAGCCACCTGCATCCAACGAGACCCAGCGATCCTCATCAGGTCGTCGGTCCATCTCGTAGGTGGCCGTCCCACACTGCGCTTGCTAGTACGTGGTCTCCATTCAAGGACTTTTTTACCCCATCGGCCATCCGATCTTCGCGCTATGTGGCCGGGCCGGCCCATTGCCACTTCAGCTTATCCTACGGGCTATGTCAGCGACTTTGGTTCTTCTACGGATCTCCTCATTTCTGACTCGATCTCGTAGAGAAATATATATAAATAAGATTAAGAATGTTTATATTTGTTATTAGAACCAAATATAGCTAGCAACCATCTTGGAATAATAGTTTTGTTTTAAAAACGCACTCAAAATCGGTTCGAGATTTTGCATAAAAGAATTTGCACGTTTTGAAAAAAGAATTCAAAACGTGTTAATAAAATAATTTTAAGAAAAAAAAACCGACTTCATTTGGTTCCCGGTAAAAGTGAAATTAAGAATTTGTTTGAGTTAGCCAGTTTACTTCACAAATATCCAATACACCGCACGTGTACGATTGAAAATTGAGGAGCTTTCTCAATGTCCTAGGGCTTCCATCATTACATTTGAAGTATAATCAAACGGAACTCCCTTGTAGACCTTTAAACAAACAAAATAACAATGTGTTAAATTGGATGACAGACTGTAAATTAACGAGCATATTCATTATGCCATCCCTGATTATCAACATCAGGTCCACTCCAGCAAAATGATGGCCACAGTAAGAAAATGCCTAAGCTAATTATGAACACCCTCTAATCACAATTAACCTGCCGTTCAAATTTGAGGAGTTCTCTGAATTCTTCTAGAACTCCATCATCAGAATATAAATCAAATCAAAAAGATGAATGTCACAACTAGGATAATAAGTAGAGCTAGGTTTATTAACCAGTTCCACTTTGCGATCCCTGGTCTTCATCATCAGATCCAGTTCATCAAAATTTTGGCTCCGCCAAAACACTGTTTTAGTTACTTAAGGAAACCCTCAAATCAGAATGCATGTGCCGTTAAAATTTGAGGAGTTCTCTCAATCCCTTATGAAGCCCATCATCAAAATAGAACTATAATCAAATAGTAGTATAGTATCTTGAAGGTATTTATTTACAAAGAAAAGATGAATGTCTCAAATCGGATGATAGAGCTGGGAATTAACAAGCAGTTCCACTTTGCCATCCCTGGTCTTCATCATCAGGTCCACTCCACCAAATTGATGATGTTCGTAAAGAAATGCTCGAGTGTCTTAAGAAACTACCCAAATCATCATGCATGTGCCTTTCAAATTTGAGGAGTTCCCTCAGTTCCTCATGGATCCCATCATCAGAAATTGATTTTGAAAAAAACGGGACAATCCTGAAACCATCTATATACAGACAAAAAAATATTTTTTAAAATCGGATCGTAGTCCTGAGAATTAAGAAGCAGTTCCACTTTGCCATCCCTGGTCTTCATCATCAGGTCCACTCCACCAAATTGATGATTTTCGTAAAGAAATGCTCGAGTTTCTTAAGAAATCACCCAAATCATTATGCATGTGCCTTTCAAATTTGAGGAGTTCCCTCAGTTCCTCATGGATCCCATCATCAGAAATTGATTTTGAAAAAAACGGGACAATCCTGAAACCATCTATATACAGACAAAAAAATATTTTTTAAAATCGGATCATAGTCCTGAGAATTACGAAGCAGTTCCACTTTGCCATCCCTGGTCTTCATCATCAGGTCCACTCCACCAAATTGATGATTTTCGTAAAGAAATGCTCGAGTTTCTTAAGAAATCACCCAAATCAGCATGCATGTGCCTTTCAAATTTGAGGAGTTCCCTCAGTTCCTCATGGATCCCATCATCAGAAATTGATTTTGAAAAAAACGGGACAATCCTGAAACCATCTATATACAGACAAAAAAATATTTTTTAAAATCGGATCATAGTCCTGAGAATTACGAAGCAGTTCCACTTTGCCATCCCTGGTCTTCATCATCAGGTCCACTCCACCAAATTGATGATTTTCGTAAAGAAATGCTCGAGTTTCTTAAGAAATCACCCAAATCAGCATGCATGTGCCTTTCAAATTTGAGGAGTTCCCTCAGTTCCTCATGGATCCCATCATCAGAAATGGATTTTGAAAAAAATGGAACCAACCAGGAACCGTCTACTTTCAGAAAACAAAAAAAAAATTCAAATCGGTTCAGTAATGACGGAGTTATGAGTGAACATCCATTAAAAAAAAAATATATAAAAATAAAAAAAATTCAGACGAATTGAGAACCTCCTCCTTTTGAAATATTGAAGTCGGTTGATAAACACTACTTTTTCTCTAATTTATGTTATGTTAAGAGTAAAATATTAGTCATTATTTTAATAAAGATATTGAAAAAGCCTGTTGGTAAATTGTTTATGACGTGCATCGGCGAGTCAATATTTATGTTTAGCAATAATTGGCAATACTTAATGAGATGGTTAATTGTTAAATGGAGATAATGATTTTTTTTATATTAAGTCATTACGCATTAAGGAAAAAGTATTTTGAAAGTAAAGGGAGATTTATCTCGTCTCGCGAAACGTCTAGTTGATGTTACTGGTGAACTGGTGACCGAAGAGTTGGTGGCTTCCTCGCACAACGTATCAGCATTGCGATACAACGAGGAAATGCCGCCATCAGCATCCTAGGTACAATGCCTCAAGAACGCAACAAAGGTAGTTAGGTAAGTTACATTTACTGTAGGTATATATTTTGAAAATAAATGTTATTGATTTGCATTCTCCTTTTGAATGATAAACGAATGAATGAAAATTTTCATAAGAATGTAAATTGTATTGAGATGACACCTGTCACCTTACCCTATTTAAGACACCTTTTTTTTAACACGCCCAAACTACATAAAAATAGCTTAAATAGCCCCAACCCTGTTGCCCCAGGCTCGAGTATAGTATTCTACAATAGATTCTAATCTCGTGGTAAGCTGAATGCAACCCAATGTTATAGTCAAAACTAATTGGAACCCTAGGCCACTGTAGGACTATGTAATAGTCACGCTATTAATCAGAGAGTAAGAAAACTCTAACTGCTTGTCATGGTTCTAGAATGGCCGAGGGTTCCAATTGGTTTACTGTAAATCGGTCCCAATGTACGCAATCCTCGGAACACAAGTCCGAATCGAACGTGGCGTGTGGATTTTTTGCCTCGATGAGATTTCCTCTACACAGTTAATAGTTATTTTTCTTATTTAAATTCTAATAAGCCTCTGACATATTGGACCCACGGCCCTTCTACATTAATCCACGTGTACTGGACAAGTACTTGAAGCCCTTAAGTTGTTACTGTGAAGGGCAGCGGTGTTTAGTTAAAATATTACATAACACGTTTTTTATGGGCCGATTCTAGCCTCACCGTCCCTCGACTCCCTAAGTTCGTCAAATATTCTACTTCTAGATGCAGTTCCAACTCGAAGTTGGTACGGAACACTCGGTGCACGTGTTGCACTTGGCCGATTTTTACCGTTGCTTTAATAAGGTGCGTTCAACTAAGATCGGACAACGGATAAGATCGTATAAATTCGATTTAGGATTTTTATGTGCAATTAAGTAGAAATGTCCCAAAAAATATTTTTTTGTTGTATCCGGAAATACCCTTCGCCAGTTTTTTGTATATAACTGGTAAATCTATGCACTTTTTTATCTTTTAACAGATTCGACTGTATATTAATTTTATTAAAGTGATAAATCTGTATAATATACCTAATTGAATTTGTCGCACGGGTTATTATTATAGATATAAACATTATAAACCTTCCTCTTGAATAACTCTATCTATTTAAAAAACCGCAATAAAATCCGTTGCGTAGTTTTAAAGATTTAAGCATACTTACATACATGCAGACAGCGGGAAGCGACTTTGTTTTATACTATGTCGTGATATTAGTATGACTCACTCGAGGTCGAGTTTAAATTGTATGACGTGTTATTTGAAGACCGGTTGGCGTAGTTGGTAGTTACCCTGCCTTTTTTTTTTTTTTTTTTTTTTTTTTTTCGTGGAGGAATGCATTTAGGCATCCCGCCTAGCCGGGGAACTAGGACGGGTATGTGGGACTCGCAGGTCCGGACCCGCACTACCCACTAAACCATCCACGGTATGCCCATCTTGCAGCGTTGGTGACGGTGACACGGGATTGCCCTAGGCTCACAACCGCGAACACCGCCTGCTGCGACAGCCGAAGCTGTCCCCTCCTTGAGGCCGAAGCCCCTGGAGCCGAAGCTCCCCCGCCCGAAGGTAGCGTGCAGGGCGACACCACACGCTGGTCCCTCATGACAACCTCCACTCCGGGAGCGAGATGGAAAAACCCCGGGTTCCACCCCCTCAGGTTGCCTTTGCGATTTTTTATAGAGGTGGTCATCCTCGCAGCCACCACGCCGGCGCCGGCCAGCAGTGGCAACCCCCGGTCCGTCATCATAGGCCCTCTGCCTAGACAGGGTACGGGACCGCAGTTTTATACAGGACAGCGGCATTCCTGTCGGCAGACCCGGAGGCCCCCTCACGCCAACACTCAGAAGTTCTCTCCCTCAATGAGAGTACTCCCTGTACGGAACCCCCCAACCCCCCCTGACAGGATATTTGCAGCACCAGTAAGAAATCCTCGGAATCTTCCAAGAGATCGCTTACCGTTGCCCCCAGGAAGCACCGTCCAGGAACCCTTCCCTTTTTCCCGGATCAACCGGATCAAGGAGAATGGGAAGAGCCCTGGCACTCGAGGAGGTTTCCCGTTGTAGCCCCCCTAGTTACCCTGCCTGCTATGCCGGTGGTCCTGGGTTCGAATCCCGGTAAGGGCATTTATTTGTGTGATGAACACAGATATTTGCTCGTGAGTCATGGATGTTTTCTATGTATTTATATATATCGTATTTGTATATTATATAATTTATGTATTTGTATTTTATATATATCGTTGTCTGAGTACCCGTAACACAAGCCTTCTTGAGCTTACTGCGGGACTTAGTCAATTTGTGTAAGAGTGTCCTGTAATATTCATCTATTCCAGCACTTCTATCTGTCAATGAGATCACTGACAGCGATACTAAAAAAGTATACATTACAACGTTGTCTATGGATTTCCATACAATATCAACAGTATATGAGCACTGTTGTTGTTTTTTTAATATCTTAGTGGGCATACGACATCTTCCAAATTCTGCCACCATTCTAGATTTTGCTTTTTTCGCTATTTAAGCTGTCGTAGAAAAACTAGCGTATGCAACAGTTCATAATTGTTTTTTAAAACTCTCGGGTACATTATTACAAAACGAGACGAAGTCGAGTCGTTTTGTAACAGCGACCCTCAAGTTTTAAGAGCCCTTATTATATCACTGTTGCATAAACTACTATTGTTTATTTATTTACCTATCATAATAACCCATACGGATTACATAATACACGTAACTCGAGACACCATGGTTGTTATATAACAACCTGTTCGGCAAGCTATACGCCCTTCAACCCATTAAGAGCAGGGTTGGACGCTGGCCCTGTCGGCCCTGTGCTAGCAACGCAACTATAATAGTATGTTTACCGTAAGGTATGCTAATATGTTTCATTCAAGGCGCGCTAATGTCAAATGGCTAGACAGCTGTCAATTTTAATTTCTGCTTCTTTTAAATAATGGCTTCTGTCCGACAATTTTGCCAATGTCAAGTAGGTATCGGAGGGTAATAAGGCCTAGCTAAGGGAGATTTGTCGTAAAACGGAAAATTCTTGATCTAATCGACATATTTTGTTAAATATACGATGTTAATAAGTCGTCTAAAAACCGGCCAAGAGCATTCCGTAGTTTACCGTCCGTCACAGTAGGCAACCTTAAAAAGTGTTTTAATAGATACCATGCTCAATATGCTTATAATAATTAACAATTCGATGATACTTTCGATCACACCCGTCCCCATCAACTCCGGTGAAAACAAAAACAAAAGCACAGCAATAGTATTTTATACAATCGTGATATAATGAAGAGTTTTTCAGTCGAGTACCGTGTTTAGGCCACGAAGCTTCCTGAGAATGCTGAGTGGCCTAAGTAAGGTACGAGATTGAAAAACTTAATTATATTACGATTGTATACAATACTTTTTCTACGAGTCATCATCATCATCTATGGAGGAACAATTTCATCATTCAACTTCATTGACTTAACAAGGATGTAACACAAAAAGATGGCCGGCAGGCCGGCGCGGTCGGCGCAGGCGTGGGGCGCGCGGTCGGCAAAGTCCCAGGCGGCATCGCAAATAAGTATAGAATTTGTATGAAGTTCTATTATAGTTGCCTACAGCGTATCGAAATGAGATATTATAGTTGAGTTGGACTGTCTAATATCGAAAAGTATGAGCTTATAGTTTTGTCTATGTACTCGTAATTGGCAGATTAAAGTCGGCGAGTAGAAAAAAGGTTTTTAAAAACCTTGTTTTAGGCATTGTTTTACTCTGGCGGAGTTAGAACTTAGAAGGCCTACAGGGTGCGTAGCCAAGATGCCAATCGCTCACGCTCAGTCACTAACGAACCGCAACTGTCATTGTCACACTAATAAGGAGGAGTGATAGAGAGAGGTAGCTACGATACGCTATTAAGCGTGAGCGATTGGCATCTTGGCTACACACGCAGCTAAGACAGAAGGCCTACCACGAACCACGAACGTAGTTTCACCTCTCTCTCGCACTTGAGTGAGAAATCACAAGTGCGAAAGGGAGGTATACTTTCGTTCGCGGTTCGTGGTAGGCGCTCTGACTTGTGACAGTGTTAAGTAAATGTCGTTAATTGAAGTTTGACGTTTAAAATAACACTTTAATGTTTGACAATTAATTTGCTTAGCAGATAATGACGATAATGACTTAATGACGCACGCAGGAAAGAAGACTGTATCATCGTTTTGTATTTGACCCATATAGGTTAAATAAACACAAACTAAACAGATAAGCCGGGCACACATTCGATATTACCATGTAAATAAGTTTAAGTAAAAATAAGTATGTTGGTTCAATCAACTTTAACCTCTACGAGTAAGTAACTCTGCGTATCAGCTTTAAGAAAACTTGTGTTCATAATATTTTGTTAATACTGGGTGCTAAACTAACTTAACATGACCACACGAAATTAAGTTTTTTCCGCTTTTCCGTTTTTGAATTTTGACCGCTTTCAACATTGTTAGTGCCCCTGTGTGCACTTGGAAATAACCCGAAGTTGTTTTTTTTATGTCGTACGACATAATTGAAAGTTACTTGAGATAACAAAAGAGGTATTTTATGGATTCATCATCATCATCATCATCATTTCAGCCGAAAGACGTCCACTGCTGGACATAGGCCTCCCCCAAAGATTTCCACAATGATCGGTCCTGCGCCACCCGCATCCAGCGGACTCCTGAGACCTTCACCAGGTCATCGGTCCACCTTGTGGGGGGTCTACCCACGCTGCGCCTTCCGGTACGCGGTCGCTACTCGAGAACCTTTCCGCCCCAACGGCCATCGGTTCTACGTGCAATGTGCCCCGCCCACTGCCACTTAAGTTTAGCGAATCGCTAAACTTTTATAGATTATCAACGTAAAATGCAAACAATTGTAAAAACATTAACATTACTACTATTAAATTGCAACGGTTACCCCTCGCGTATTTTTATCACGACTGCATCGGGCAGTCATCGTTGGACAGACAAGAGTGGTGTTGTCACCTTCGCGGCTCGGGCATCACTGCAACCCGATGATGGATTGTCCATGTTAAATTAGTTTAGCACCTCTTGGCCTGGTCTGCCTCCAGTGTCACTGTGACGTGTCCTTTCTGGAACACCCTGTAAGTATACCTATGTATAATTGTTCGACGATAACTCAAGTATCGTTGGTCGGATCGCCTTGAAATTTGGCAGGTGGTTAGATGAGATAAATATAATTTTTAAGTTCGAATATGAGCCGAATCGGTCAAGGGGTTGCCGGGATATAGGGGTCACAGGTTCACGTTCGGGGCGAACCACGATACGAGTGGAATGTTAATGTAACGTAATGTATGTACATAATGTACTATTACGTAAGATAAGATAAGACAGTCGCCCTTCAACCAATAAGGGCAGGGTTACTTGTCCAGCATACACGTGTGGCGATATCTATGCAAAGATACATTTGATAGCGCCTCGCCTGTACACTCTCGGCCGAATGTCTCGGCCGAATGTCTTAAGCGAATGCAACCCCTGTACACACTCATTCGAGAATCTCGGGTGACAGAGACACACACACACAGGATACAGGGTGTCCCACGGTGATGCCACATGGAGGGAAAGTACCTTAAATATCATAGATAGGATATTTTACTGAAAGAAGTCTTTATTTTATTTTTAAGACTTAGTGTAACTGCATTTAAAGTTTTTTTTTTTATTTAGCTTGTCTCGCCCGAAAACCCAACCAGATAAATACTAAAAAATAAACTTTTTTTTCCTTTGCCACTAATCGATACTGTCATATACTGTTAATGCCTGTTTTAAAAATTCTCAAAGAAACACTAGGTCTTACACTCGTATATCCGACAAATAATCCATAAAATTGAATATTTAAAATGCAAATAAATTTTGACTCTATAAATTTTTCAAAAAAAAAACTTTTTATTTATGCAGTTTCACTAAATTTTAAAAATAAAATAATGTCTTCTTTCAGCATAATATCCTATCTTTGATATTTAAGGATGATTTCCCTCCATGTGGCATCGCCGTGGGACATCCTGTATAGAGACAATTTAAGCGTTTTAGGTAGTTTGAGTGAGTTAAAAGATGTCTTAAACAGCTTCGGTTACCGAAACTATTTAAGACATCTTTTAAATAGCATCGCCCAAGGTGAAGTTATTTAAGACGCCTTTTAACTCACCCATCAAACTACCGGAAAAAGCTTAAATTGTATCTGTTCCGAGCCTCGCCCGAGGTTCTCGAGTGAGTGTGTAAAGAGGTTGCATTCTCCCAAGACATTCGGCCGAGAGTGTAGAGGCGCTATTAGACAACATAATGCGACCATTTCTGATACACGAGCATAGAGTCTGTCTAGAACTTAGATAAGTAATATTGGATAGTAAGCATTAAAATTAAACACTTTAAAACGGATTTATCGGCTTTATTACAAATAATAAATGATTTGATTCGTGCTTTATAAATAATAATTATTATGAAGATTCCATCAATGCCAATAGATCTAAAATTTGTTTCTTCCTCTGTCACACTTGCGTATTCGAGCGATAAACAGCTACCCTACCACGAACATCGAAAATTGGCATTGACGAGAAAACCTCTTTGTCACTCCAATATGCAAGTGTGACAGAGATGGAGATACAAATCCGCAATCGTTCGATTTTCGTGGTAACGGCTTCCATCAACGCCAATTTTCGATGTCCTTGGTTCAGCTTCAGGCTTACAACAATAGTCGAACTATCGAAAATATGTATCTTTCTCTGTCACACTTACATATTCGAGCGAGAAAGTGGTTATTCCATTGCAAATTTTCGATGTCCGAAGCCCTGTACTAATAGAGCCATGTAGTGACGAAGCGGGTTTGGAGAGGGCAGCACACGATAAGACTTCTGTTTCGCCATCCGCAAATGGGAGGTCTCTTCTCGTCTACAGTAACCAGCTTAACAGCATACTCACACTCGTACAACACCTTACAGACACCAGCTTCATTGTCAGCCATACAGGAATCCCCTTCGTTCCAGCTAAACACAGTATTTACACACAAAATGAACACGAAACAAAATACGTTCATGTTTGGATAAGTATTATAAAATGATAGCTTTTAGATTGCAGTTGTTTAAGCAAGGAGTGTGCGACAAACTGGTTGGACTGGTAAAGCCGCTTTGGCACTGGTTACACGGACAATCAGGGTCTCTAGGGTTGCCAACCGTAGTGCACAAGTCTGCGGTACGTTCGGGATCTACATGCGGGATTTGGCCATTTGGCTATAAAATGCGGGCCGGCCTAGTTATATAAGGTGTAAGGTGTTTAATTTACTGTCAAGTGTCAACGTATAAAAAGGCATACAAAAATGACACGGTTAACTTTCTTAGCATTTATTGCATATTAGCATCGCGGTCAATTCAAATTCAACACACGCGCTCTGAGTCATGTTCAATGTTCATAAAACTTTTTGTGCTTATTTACCCAGTCTAGCCTGCAAACGGGACAATCGGCGTCCCGCCCGGCTCCTTTGCGGGACGCGTCGTCAAGACCCCAGAAACAGGACGGTTGGCAACCCTAATCTAAACTGTGAGTTGCTAATGGACCGTCATCTCGTACATTGACGAAACCGGGGAAAATTTAAAAAAATCCCGGACATTGGTACCTGTATCATTGAAATCGCGTTCTCTCGCGGGACACTAAAAACATTTTTAATTTAAAAATATATATTATTTTGCTTGAATCCTAAAATTTCCAAGGTTCCCTGTTTTAAAAATCCGGCCAGGATGCTCCCCGGATGGGCTCCAAACTAGGACAAATCCGGGAAAACCCTCGTTATGTTACTAAAGATTTAGAGAGTAGATATCAACACGTTATCTACAGTAAAGTTGCATTCCGCTTCCACTCGCAAGGGCCAGCAACTGCACCGACAATGCGTTGACGCAGACGCTAGTGACTATAGATTTCTACTTAAGATTTCATGGTGCTTTTACATGCTCAGGCTCTCGGCCGAATGATTCGGCCCACCCTAGTACACGCTCATTCGAGACAGACTATATAGATAAAGTTTAAGCCAGACCATAGACAATTTAAGCTTTTTCAGGTAGTTTCGGTGAGTTAAACGGTGTTTTAAATAGCTTTGGTTATTGAAACTATTTAAGACACTTTTTAAATAGCTTTACCCGAAGTGAAATTATTTAAGACACCTTTTAACTCAACCAAACTACCTGAAAAAGTACTTAAATTGTCTCTGGTCTGGCTTAAGTTTTCTCTATATAGTCTGTCTCGAATCATCGTGTACTAACATAGCCGAAACATTCGGCCGAGAGCCCGAGCATGTAAACGCACGGTTAAACTCGTTGTAAGCCCAAAGTTACAAACACTATCGTACGGTTACGTACAACGCAGTGTACCTAAGCATAAAGCATACTAGAGTCCGTCTATGCTAAGTTTCCTAGATTTTAATAGCACAGGCTGTGAAAAGTAGTTTATGCAACAGTGATATAATATCCGAGAGTTTTAAAAACCAATTATGAGCTGTTGCATACGCTAGTTTTTCTACGACAGCTAAAATAGCGAATAAAACAAAATCTTGAAAGGTGGCAGAATGTGGATTAAGTCGTATGCCCACTATAGAAATTAAAAAAAAAACAATTGTGTATGAAAATCCATATAACCGTGCGTTTACATGCTCGGGCTCTCGGCCGAATGTTTCGGCCATGTTAGTACACGATGATTCGAGACAGACTATATAGAGAAAACTTAAGCCAGACCAGAGACAATTTAAGTACTTTTTCAGGTAGTTTGGTTGAGTTAAAAGGTGTCTTAAATAATTTCACTTCGGGTAAAGCTATTTAAAAAGTGTCTTAAATAGTTTCAATAACCAAAGCTATTTAAAACACCGTTTAACTCACCGAAACTACCTGAAAAAGCTTAAATTGTCTATGGTCTGGCTTAAATTTTATCTATATAGTCTGTCTCGAATGAGCATATCGTAGGGTAGGCCGAATCATTCGGCCGAGAGCCCGAGCATGTAAACGCACCATTACGAGTGTTCTTATGGGGTGCCACTAATCCGCATCCCGCGAAAAGGCAGCCCAATAATCGGCGACCCAATAATTGGCGAACACGATGTACATGGATTATTGGGTCGCCGATTATTGGGCTGCCTTTTCTTGGGTCGAGCAATCTCGAAGCGGGCCAATAATCGGCAGCCCAATAATCCATGTACATCGTGGTCGCCAATTATTGGGTCGCCGATTATTGGGCTGCCTTTTATCGGGTCGGACAAGCTCGGTAGCGGGCCAATAATCCGAAGCCACAGTTTTTGCAATACAATAATCGGCAACCCAATAATCCGCAACCAAAAAAATGGACACGAATTATTGGGCTGCCGATTATTTGTCTGCTTTTTATACAGACTCCTTAGATCGAATGTTAAGGCAGGTCGGTTTAGGTACGACGACGAGCGAAGCGAGGAGGAGTGTTAGGTAGAACTGCGACCTAACAGCAAGAACCGACTTTTTTCGCATCCCGCGAAAAGGCAGCCCAATAATCGGCGCCCCAATATTTGGCGACCACGATGTACATGGATTATTGGGTCGCCGATTATTGGGTTGCCTTTTCTTGGGTCGAGCAATCTCGCAGCAGGCCAATAATCGGCAGCCCAATAATCCATGCACATCGTGGTCGCCAATTATTGGGTCGCCGATTATTGGGCTGCCTTTTATCGGGTCGGACAAGCTCGGTAGCGGGCCAATAATCCGAAGCCACAGTTTTTGCAGTACAATAATCAGCAACCCAATAATCCGCAGCCAAAAAAATGGACACGAATTATTGGGCTGCCGATTATTTGGCTGCCTTGTATACGGACTCTTCTTATGGAATACCATAGACAACGTTATAATGTGTACTTTTTTAATATCGCTGACAGTCATCTAATTGACAGATAGAAGTGCTGGAGTAGAAAAAATGTTAAGTAAACGTCATGATTTCATAGAAGTGTAACGTGTAAAATAACACTTAAAAGTTTGAGAGTTCATTTGCTTAGAAGATATAACGTGATTTGACTCTAGATCGTCGAATCCAAAACGATTGGCCAATTTCCCCGTACTCTATGGTAAACTCTATGGTTTCTATGAATCAACACGCCTACCACGAACATCGAAAATTGGCGTTGACGGGAAAACCTAATTGCTGCTGGGCCTATACCTACCACGAAAATCAAACGATTGCGGTTTTGTGTCTCCATTTCTGTCACACTTGTAAATTAGAGAGACAAAGAGGTTTTCCCGTTAATGCAAATTTTCGATGTTCGTGGTAGGCATGCTGAGGCCCATATTGAATTATGATGCCGTGTTTACATGCTCGGGCTCTCGGCCGAATGATTCGGCCCACCCTAGTACACGCTCATTCGAGACAGACTATATAGATTAAGTTTAAGCCAGACCATAGACAATTTAAGCTTTTTCAGGTAGTTTCAGTGAGTTAAACTGTGTTTTAAATAGCTTTGGTTATTGAAACCATTTAAGAGACTTTTTAAATAGCTTCACCCGAAGTGAAATTATTTAAGACACCTTTTAACTCAACCAAACTACCTGAAAAAGTACTTAAATTGTC
The DNA here is from genome assembly GCA_949128165.1 of Lathronympha strigana. NCBI lineage: Eukaryota > Metazoa > Arthropoda > Insecta > Lepidoptera > Tortricidae > Lathronympha > Lathronympha strigana. The sequence goes on along the minus strand of OX421928.1, from coordinate 5,817,943 downwards.
TCTGGTCTGGCTTATGTTTTCTCTATATAGTCTGTCTCGAATCATCGTGTACTAACATGGCCGAAACATTCGGCCGAGAGCCCGAGCATGTAAACGCACGGTCAAATATCTTTGATCATAGATCTATAAGTACACCTCCCTTTTTCCCCAACGTGAAGAAAAAGGACAGCATGTAATCTATGTTCAGAGATATGATCATACATGGTATAGTGTAATATGAGGCGTAGCCATATTTATTTCTGGAATAGCGAAATGCATGTGTCCAGAGTTTTATTTATTACGGATATTCTGATCTGTGCATTTATTTAATAAATTATTGGTTGTATGTTAATTAACAACGAAAATAATGTTACTTTGCTATTCCGCCAAACGTGCAATTAGTGCCAACTCGTCATACCTACCTTTTTATACCTGCATTTTTTTGCATGCTATTCTCAGACCAATGATTTTATAGACTAGACAACCAAGTAATAATACCACTACCGAAAGAGATGACATTATGCTAATTTAAATAAGAGTGACAAAGAAAAAGATACATATTTTTGTCTTTGTCATAGTTTCACTTTTTCACCACTGCCACAATCGAGTTTGTGGCAAACAAAGAAGTAGTTGATATGTCAAACTCATTAGTGCGCATATCAAATTATCCTGATTTTATCACAAATATCCTTTCTCCTGTGAAACATAGTGAAAATCGGAGTGTTTAGTGTTTGAATTTCAAGTACACAATGGTAAATTGTTCTATATTGGGCTGTAAAAGCCGCACTGAGCAAGGAAATGAGAACATAACCTTTCACACGTAAGTATCATGTTTTTCAATTTTCTCTAACTCAATATGTAATGATAACATTGTACAATTAATTTAGATTCTAGACCTTGTAAATTGAAACGATTTCAACGGAGATAATACGATAATTAACAAAAATTTAATCAACATTATATGTAGAAATATCCGACCAAATTCAGTAGATCATGTATTGTGAGCTGTCAGCCATCTTAAAACGGGTTTTCAATTTGGCTGCATAGCAATCCTGTTAGGGATACCAGATCAAAACAGGCATAATTAAGGGGAAAAATTTGACTTAGTTTAGGGAAATTGATCCAATTCACAAAAGCTTAAAATTGAAATGTGTAACTTTTGTTTGAGTCACAAATGTCTTTTATTTATAAAAATGCAATATTTAAACAAGAAATTAATGAAAATAGCCCTGTCAGGACCCATGTGCTACTGAATAGTATGTAAGACCAATGTATACCATGGATGCAATAAACTATGACTATGACTATAACTATGAAGATGCCTGTTCCAGAACCGGAATATTTAACAGTAATAGGTATTTTGATATTATAAATGTGTGTACAATTAGATGATAAATTTATGTGTAAACAAATAATGTTATTCGACACGTGTATGTAAACTGTCTATTTTCTAGGTTTCCGCAAGACGAGGCTATACGCAATTCTTGGTTAGCGGCTACTGGACGACAAAATTGGCAGCCAACTAAGTACAGTCGTATTTCGAAAGCCGTATTTACGTTAACAACGCTACTGTGTTATTTTTATATAAAAAGAAATGATTAGCAACATTTTTGTTTTAATTTTCATCTTATATAGACACCCTCTTTTCGAATTTTAAGATAACCTATAATTTACGTAGCCATCAAGGTACAAAATTGGAATTTCAGAAATATAAGGGTAATTTCTGTCAACATGGCAACACTTATTTTTGATCTACTTTATCTCTGTCCCTTACGGGTGTACGCTACTGTCTAGTCTATAGAATCATTGGTCTGAGATGCTATTAATGTTGTCACCCTCCCGCCAGTTGCAGCACTCTTTCATATAGTCTTGTTTGGAACGTTACTTATAGACACACAAAGCAGAATAAAAACGTCAAGAGGCAGTATGGCCTTATGGTCTTAGCCTGTCCGAACGGACGAATAAATTAAAAAAAAACCGTCAAAAAATGTGGGTCAAAATGACATTAGCGAACTTGCATTGATGATACAAAACCATAAATGTTTTGTACGAAAAAGAGCTTACGCGCCTAAGCATTAAGTGTCAAATTCATTAATCAATTTATGGCCGACAGCCTATACAGTTTTAACTGGTTTTAACAGTGTTGGTAGTTCTGTTTGAATTTGACACTTAATGTTTACGTCAGTAAGCTCTTTTTCGTACGAAGTGTTTATCGTTTGCATCATCAATTCATCATTAATGTTAAATTGTTTGCTAATGTCATTCTGACGCACATTTTTAGACGTTTAAGTTCAGCGTTGTGTCTATTCCTTTTGATAAGTCAATGGGACTATTCGATAATTAAGGTCTATTTTTTTATTTACTTTTCCACATGAAAGAGTAGGACTCCTTTATGTTTGGACAAATATTTATGTAAACACGGATATCGGTAAATTAAGCTAATTAAGATTACATATATATATAACATATTGTGTTGTGACTTATATAGTAAACACGTTTCGCGTAATTAACTTATCACCATTTTATTCATAACTATTTAAATTATTACATTTTCAGGCTAAAGGTACCACATTGTTAACGGCCGCCTAGCCTAGTTGGTAGTGACACTATAGTGACCCTGCCCACGAAGCAGGAGGTCCCGGGCTCGAATCCTGGTCGGGGCATTTATTTGTGGGTTTATCACGAGTATTTGTTCCAGAGTTATGGATGTTTTCTATGTATTTAAGTATTTATATGTATCTATCTAATATACATATATATCGTCGCCAAGTACCCACAACACAAGCCTTATTGAGCTTACCGTGGGACTAGGTCGATTTGTGTTAGATTGACCAAGTTTTTTTAAATTGTTAGTTGTTAATATGGTTTTATTTTATTTATGACAGTAGAGCCCTAACGATAACCGACAATGTGGTACCTTTAGCCTGGAAACGCCCCATCTATCTATATAGACTATTGGAAACCGACCACAAGGTACCTTTAGGCGCATGTCGTACTAGGCGAGATTCGCACTGGACGCTGGTGTGCAAGGGAGATAGCGATATATGCGCATATCGTAGTCTCACTCACACACCAAAAGTGCGGTGCGTATGCGCATCCAGTGTGACATTCTCCTTACCCGTGACGTGAAACGTCACATAAATATATTAAATTGCAACGGTTCACACTCACGTATTTTTATCACAATGGGCGTTGCAACGTAATATCAGTATGACTCACGAAAGTTTAAATTATATGGTCACATACATATAATTAGTATAATTACACAGTCCATAGATATCGCTCGTAAACATAATCCATTGACATAATACTACGTTATCGTTTATTTCTTATTCAGTTCTCGATTTTCCGCCTTCTTGGTATCCCACAGAGATATATTCGAAATAGATTACGCTAAACACTTATTTAAACTTTCACGATTTTCACACATTATGTATTTACTAAAACGGGGCTTAATTTATACACGATTAAGCCCCGTTTTAGTAAATACATAATGTAGATTACGCTAGTTAGGTCAATGTAACTAAAATCGCCGTCAATGGAACTTCCTAACAATGAAAACAAAAGGCGTCACATGAATTATCACTGTTTCTCCTTATATTTTCACACTACCTTATCAAACACCACTGAAACCATTCACTACTGAAACGGTCGTATTATCGTAACATACAAAACATGAAATAAATAAGTCAATCTTGGATATTTCATTAAAAACTTAAAAGTTAGGTTATTCAATATGGCGGTTTGTTTACATTGTTAACTAGGAAGTTCCATTGACTGCGACCTTAATTCCGTCATAGTAGTTGTAGAAGCGAGACGGACATACTTTCGAATGCCGCAGTCTCGATAAAGGTGTGTTGTGATATTTTTGGCCATTTTCACAGTTACTATGAACCGAATGTGCATCTACTAGTAATTAGGTTTATTTTAGAACAATGTACCTACATTGTTTTAAAATCAGACTGCAAAAAAGTTACAACTTAATTTCTCTCTTCAGAAGACGTCTAAGTCGAGAAATAAAGAAATATAACTATTTAATGATGATTTAAGACCAATTTTATCGAACGATTCCGTTAAATTAAATATCGTCATCATGTACGGTCTTTGAAATATGATGAAATTGGTTTTTTTTTGCAGTAATAAAATAAATTGCTTTTCTTTAAAAAAAACCGACAAATGCGAGTTGGACTCATCCACCGAGTGCCATTGGTGGCACGGAACTCTCAGTGTGCAGCAATTATATAGTTTTCGGATTTTCTCCTTGTGTTATAGCATTTTGCCAAATTTTGAGATTCTAGATAAACGGGAAGTACCCTATACATTTTGATGATGCTGAATTGCTGAGGCGAGACCATTTCGTGGTAAACTGTTTGCATATTTTATTTTAATATTTGTTTGTTTTTTATTTTATTACCACGAATAAATGAATTTGTATTTGTATTTGATTCCCATTGCAAATGTACGGGAAATGTGACATAAACGACCGTATCATTTGATTGCGATGACGTAGAGGTTTGGTGTTTTCATTTCAGAGCTTAAGGGGACGACAGACCTGTATATGTTGTATTAAGTTCAAATTGCTACATCTACACTTTACCGAGATAAAGGGTGTTGACAGACAGACGGACGGACGGACAACAAACTGATCCTATATAGGAACCCTAAAACAGATTTAAAACATGAATTAGGTGATGTCAGCCCATTAAATCGGTAGAATATGCGAGATCTATTTCGAAATATGTCTGTACATAATAATGGTGTCTAGTCAACGGCCTTTGTTGTTATGCATTTATTTATATATGTAGCTCACATATTTGGTACCGTCGCCGAATCTTTTATCTCAACATTTGTCACACCTATTGCAACGGCATTAGACCCATATCACACTATACCTACCATATATGGTCATATCTATTATCATAGATTATATGCCGCCCTATTTCTTCACGTTGGAGAAAAAGGGAGGCAAAGATATAGTGTAGCCTGTAACAGGATCAAGCGTGTGTTTTGTTAGAAGACGCAATGTACTGCGATTTTTTTTTAATACTACGATGGTGACAAACAAGCATACGGCCCGCCTGTGGTAAACGGTCACCGTAGCCTTTGAACGCCTGCAACTCCAGGGGTGATACATACATGCGTGTTGCGTGTGTGTATATATATATATACATATAAGGCTGCAGTACCTAAATAAAAGTAATAAATACCCTACATTCATTACCACCTGACATTGTCCAAATACATCAATTACATAATGCAAATTATTCATCATGACATTTGCGACCTTGTTGCCATAGAACTGTAGCGGCCGGTGGCATAGTATGCACTATTTTAACTACTAGTTTAAAGCCTGCTTCACACAATGGGCCATTATTTATTTGTTTCAAATCAACACTTGCATAATAAACTTACCTTACTTTTTGAGTTGCATCCATATAATTAGAACTAAAATAGTTTCTCAAAGTATTTTACATTACACTTTATTATAACGCAAATTGCACACATTTTTATTACTATCTGCACATGTTATATTCTTTATACCACACACATGTCCCATTATATTTGGTAACATACTGATGTAGTCCGGCTAAGCCAAGTTTGCACCAATTTTGATATTAGAGACCGCGTGTTATTTTAAACAACAAACTTCTATAGCAGGCACCACACATCGGGGGTTTGCGTTTTGCCTATCACTCGCACAAAAAAAAAATTACTGGTGCGAGCGGGAGGCAAAACGCAAATACCCGCAGTGTAGAGATAGAGCATCCATATGAATTTATGACGTTTACAACACTTTATATCAAAACCGAGGCAATCTTAGCTTAGTTGGACAATCAAAATAATATCTACTGCTAGTTGTAACCAAGTATAAAGTCAAACCTCGGTATTTCTTCCAAATAAAAAAACTGTCATACTTTAGTGTTATTTTCAAAGTCAAACTTCTATGAATTTATGACGTTTACCCAACATTTTCACAGCCTGTGCTATCAAAATCTAGCAAACTGAAATATACGGAACGTAATACCGACTTCACTCCGGCGTTAGTTAAACTAAACTGGATACATAAGTACTAGTTGAACAACGTCGTTAAAAGGAAAGTACTGGTTTTCTTGGCAAAGTTGGCAAACAGGTAGTCTGAGATAGGGTGATTGCAAATTAACCAACCCAAGTATTCCTTTTTTAAGTTACTTAAGTGATTTTTACCATTTATTTTTAATATTTTACAATACAATACTATAACTCTTTATTGCACCTCAAAACAGCAAAAATAACACAAACTAGTATAGATTACACATGAAAAAGAGGCAAACAACAGGCGGTCTTATCGCTAAAGAGCGATCTCTTCCAGACAACCTTATTTTACCATTAGGAGCAGGAGCTGTTTTTAACCGACTTCCAAAAAAGGAGGTTTTGCAATTCGGTTTTTTTTTTGTTTTTACTTAATACAAAAATGTAATAAGTATAAGTTTCCGGCCTTATTTTACCTACATAAGTAAGTCATTAAATTACCTATTAAAGTATTCCGTCAATACCAATTTTAGATTTTCGTGGTAGGCCCTCTGGTGTTGCCACTATGATCTATATTTAGTTCCACTTAATTTTATTTTATTTTTTTTCTGTCGCATTTCTGAGGTTTGGCGTCCTTTACCTACAAAACGTTTTGTGACACCCTTAAAGGTCGTTTATGTCTAATATCTAGTTCACCTAATGAAACCGGTTGCCGAATGAAAGAATGGTATAAATTTAATGTATTAATCGATTAAAAGTGAATTACTTATTGTAATGCGAAGTTCTAGGTTTTAATATGTTTAAGCTAACGGCATTTTAATCCAGTCATTGAACTGACAGCTTGTATCGAACTTTTGATAGTTTGGGAAATAATTTATAATAGCTGATTTTTTTAGCGTAACGGATATATCGTGAGTCTAGTATTATGTAGGCAACGGAATCCAACATTTTTCGTGTAAGATTTTTATGTATAAGTTTTTTTAGTTTTTAAAAATGGGTCAGGAGCAGTTTCTACCTATTACCATTTGTGTCTAGCGAAATAACAATTATATCAACCGTGCCGTAAATTTTGTAGATTTAACGATTTTACGTGAATAAGTTTTCTTCGGTTTCGCTTTTAACAGATAGAAGGCAAATATGTCGTCACGTTCACAAACTAGAGAAATATTTATTTTTTTACCGTCAATAAAAAAAATAAACTTAGTTAAGTTTTTTTTTTACTATTTACCTACTTCCGGAAGAAAAGTTTGTAGGATTTTAGCATATTATCTATAAATATCCCATTTGAACGTAATTTGAGAAAATTAGGCTATTATAATTTAATGTCTGTCAAAACCGTATTTTTCCTGGGCTTTATTGCCAAACTGGCCGGAACATATCGGGCCATGCTCAGTGTAGGGTTCTGTTTCTATTGTTAAAAGCCCGTCACAATCAGCGAATTTATAATGGGATGTTATAGTCTGACAAGCGAGCGAGCGCAGTAACAGTAGGACAAAATAACTATGTCCATCCCTTTTTTCAGGGTGGTAGCGTAAGAAAAAGACAGTATGATGCTCTCTATTCTACTGTTACTGCGCTCGCTGGGTTGTCAGACTATAGTAGATATCCTTATCGTAACAAGCATCACAGCACATACTTAAGTTTTATACGACATATTATACTCATACTCAAGACACAAAGAAGAACAAATAAAATACAGATAACAATAACAGCACAAGTGTTACGAAAAAGGTATCATCTCAGCGTATTGCTAGCACGAAAATAGAACGATTGCGGATTTGTATCTCCATCTCTGTCACACTTGCATATTAGAGCGACAAATTGATAAAGAGGTTTTTCCGTCAATTTCAATTTTCGAAGTTCGTGGCAGGCGTCTCCTGATGAGATGATATTATGCCCCGGTCAGCCATTCCCCATACAAATTTTGAATTTCGAACGGTTTTCAACTGACAGAGCTGGCTGCTCAGGGTTTACTCATCTATTCCAAGCAAATGACATTCATTCTTTCATTTGTCAAACATTTAAAGTGTTATAAATTGAAAGAGATGTCAAATACTACAGAAAAAGTGACCAAGGTCCCCGGTGAGCAGGGCTGGGATCGAACCAGCGTCCTCCTGCTTTCGCGGCAGACGCCCCAACCACTGGGCCACCCGATCACGGCAACCAGAGTCCGAAATCGATCGGGTGATCGGGTGGCCCAGTGGTTGGGGCGTCTGCCGCGAAAGCAGGAGGACGCTGGTTCGATCCCAGCCCTGCTCACCGGGGACCTTGGTCACTTTTTCTGTAGTATTTGACATCTCTTTCAATTTATAATTTATATATAGTAGTGTGACTACTTGAAAACATGAATCAAAACATTTATTATGTTTAATAAATGATTTAATTCATGCTTTAAAATTGTACAGTATGGTGGCGCCATCTCTCGCTTCTAGTTGAAAATAATCTGTAAAGATTATCTAGAAGGACAGCACTAGACGTAAGTCTAAGCCGTAAGATGGCGTGAGCGCACCTTAAGCGTTTCAAAAATAAGAAAGGATTTCATATACTTAGGAAATTTCGGACTCTGGTTGCCGTGATCGGGTGGCCCAGTGGTTGGGGCGTCTGCCGCGAAAGCAGGAGGACGCTGGTTCGATCCCAGCCCTGCTCACCGGGGACCTTGGTCACTTTTTCTGTAGTATTTGACATCTCTTTCAATTTATAATTTATATATAGTAGTGTGACTACTTGAAAACATGAATCAAAACATTTATTATGTTTAATAAATGATTTAATTCATGCTTTAAAATTGTATTTAAAGTGTTATTTTACGTCAAACTTCTATAAAATTATTACGTTTACTTAACATTTTCACAGTAGTCTGTGCTGTCAAAATCTATACAAACTTATCTGAGTCGGACTCTAAGTATTATTTTCTTACGTAACCGGATATTAGTAGGTACTTGAAATGAAACACTTTACAAACAAATTCATCATATCAGCCATAAGACGTCCACTGCTGAACATAGGCCTCCCCTTTGGAGTTTGGACCTCCATATGTACCAGTTGCTACATGCTACAAACTAATTAGGTACATCGCGTAATGAACGACATTCCCTGCACTGCACTTCGAGTCCTCCACTCTTTGTCACAATTCCACATGTTAAGTCAGGTTAACTGTCAGTTAGTCAGATGCCACCGACTCCACTAATTTATAGTTGTATCAGCCATGCCACGCACGTTCCATACGTGGCCGCCATATTTAAATCGGTTCCCGAATATTTTCGTTGTCTGTGGTGACTGTTTACGTCTATGAAGCTTTTATTTATTTATTTAGATATACGTAAATGGTTGGCCCCGAATCTGAACTTGTGACCCCTACATCTCGGCAACCCCTCGACTGAGATTTGGCTCAAATTCGAACTTAAAAATTATATTTATCTGATCTAACCACCTGCCAAATTTCACGACGATCCGATCAACGATTAACGATACACGAGTTATCGTCGAACAAACATACATACATACATAAGTAGTTTAGGAGACCTCAGTCGCTTCGCTTGCTCGTTCGATAACACTAAAAAAAAACATTACTTACGAATACTGCTGGCCTACCACGAACATCTAAAATTAGCATTGACGGGAAAACCTATTAGTCACTCCAATGTGCAAGTGTGACAGAGATGGAGATACAAATCCGCAATCGTTCGATTTTCGTGGTGTAGGCCCTGTTCACAGCATGCCTACCACGAACATCTAAAATTGGCATTGACGGGAAAACCTCTTTGTCACTCCAATATGCAAGTGCGACAGAGATGGAGATACGAATCCGCAATTTCGATTTTCGTGGTATAGCCTGTTCACAGAAATAGACGCCAGACGGGACCTTAAGGTATCCCAAACCCATTCTGGGCATGGAGCAGTAAGAGCCTTACACACGACTAAGTATGTTGTACGGTCGGCTTCCTAAATATATATGCATCTGTATTCAATTTTGACTCTTCCCCAGTAATAAGTTACAAAGTGTATGTAGATAGATAGATAAAATCTTTATTCACACCCACAACATACATGGCATAAAGCACAAAAAAATTACAAAAAAGGACATGCATGCAATTTAAACACTAAAAAACAGAAGTACTTATTAATAACAAAAATAGCCATGTGTCGTGGCAGAGAATAGGCGCTGGCTCAGCATTATGATGCGGCTAGCCACATCGCTGGTATTCTGCCAGGACCTTTACAAACTAAAACTACAACTACCACGTGCAACGCTTAAAATTAAACAAATAAATAGAAACAATAAAATAAAGACAATGAGAAAAGTATTTGTGCTAAAAGTATGGAAGTGAAAAGTGTACTGTGAGTGTTTGAGTTTGATTTATATGGTTTGTGTGTGTCTGTGCGTACCGCGTTTATATATAGTATGTGTTTGAATATTGGTCATTAATTATTATTTTTAATTATTATTATTTTTAATATGTTTATTAAGAGGGAAGGTTTAAAGGTTAAAAGTTTCCTTAGTACCTTATTATATAGTAGATGTTGCAACATTTTAAAATTTTAGTTTTTGTTGATCAAGAAGATATAAGCGATATTTTATTTTGAAGCTCGTCTTGCTTTTTAATTGACGAAGTGGTGGTGGTATGTTGTTCCAACATTTAGTTGCAAGGTACCGAAAACTCCCCTTAAAAGCGGCAGAACGATGCTGGGGAACTTGCAATGTAACACTATCGGACGCGAAGCTCTCATTTGGTGGTGAGTGCTACTTTTTGTAAACCAAATCAGTTTTTTGTATAGATAAGACGGCTGTTTCGTTTGTATGGTGTCAAACAGAAGGCAAGCAAACAAAACCTCCTGGCGAGCGGCCATTTTAAGTATCCCTGCGCTGTTCAAGTAGGGGGTGACGTGCGAACGAGGAGGTATTTTGAAACAAAATCTGGCGCAAGCATTTTGTACTCTCTGTAAGAGGCGCTGAGATCGCGCGAGAAGACAAGATCCATACGCAGCAAGACAGTAGTTAATTTTGGATAAAACAAGAGCTTCACAGAGCCTTACTCGCAAATCCACCGAGAGATAATTTTGTATGTTATATAATATTTTTAAACGATAGAAACAGTCTCGTACTGTGTTCAACACATGTTTTTCGAAACGAAGATTCGTATCCAGCATAAGACCCAGATTCCTTGCCTCATCAACGCGTTCTACCTTAACATCGTCAATCATAATATTTGGCTGTTTTTCAATGATAGCTTGTGCTTTGCTTAAAGAACCAAGGACCATGAATTTTGATTTAGTTGGATTGAGGACCAAGCAATTTGCCGACGACCACTCTGACAATCGTTTCAGATCTTCATTTAGTTTATTTATAGCTACAGTAATATCACGAGGGTGAAACGACAGGTAAACCTGTAAATCATCAGCGTAAAGATGATACTTACAAAATTTAATACACTTAATAATATCGCTGCTGTATAAAATAAACAAAAGGGGTCCCATGTACATATATAAAGACGTGACTGTATGTGTGAAATTAGCACATCATCGAATCTACTTCTTCTTATGCCAGGGCTCAGGGACCCCTAGGGTCGGCTTTGGCAACTAATCGCAAGATTTGACGTAGGCGCTAGTTTTACGAAAGCAACTGCCATCTGACCTTTCAAGCCAAAGTATAATCTAGGCCTTATTGGGATTACTCCCGTTTCCTCACGATGTTTTCTTTCACCGAAAAGCAATTGTAAAATATCAAATGGTATTTCGTACATAATTAAGTTCCAAACAACTCATTGGTACGAAGTAGTTACCAACCGGGTTTTGAACCCGTGACCTTCGGATTGAAAGTCGCTCACTTTTACCGCTGGCCAGGGCTTCAATATCTGTATTTTCTCCATACAAAACCGGTATTATTTCGGTTATTTTTAGTTTTTTTTTATTACTTAATATTTCATGGGGGATCAAATGTTTATAAGACAATGCCCAAATCAGATTTGTCCTCAAAACCCTAATAAATAATACAACACAATTACTAAAAACGATTTATTCCATAACAAAATAAATACGAGTCCCACAAAAATGTCTTAAAATAAAGAATTGTCAATAAAAACGTGAGCATTTTTCGAGCATAATTCACAGTACAAACAGTATACGTAACTGACCATCCTTTGTAAACCTTATTCCGTTGGAATTAGGATTATAATCGGAGAGCTACGGAAATAGGTATGCAATTTAAATGGAGCCACGAAACTCCTCTAGTTAGTATTCCATACTATCATTATCAATTAATCCTGGCGCCTTGCAGCTGTTCAGCGGTGGATGGGCAACAAAAGGGTTGCAAAATCATCTCTCTAGCGCAGAATTGTAAAGCATGAATTAAATCATTTATTATTTATAATAAATGTTTTGATTCATGTTTTTAAGTAGGCACACTATTATACATAAATTATAAATTGAAAGAGATGTCAGACATATACTACAGAAAAAGTGACCAAGGTCCCCAATTTATAATTTATCTTTCTAGTGTTTTCCATGTATGCCACGGCTCAGGGAGCCTGGGGTCCGCTTTGGCAACTAATCCCAAGATATGACGTAGGCGCTAATATTACGAAAGCTACTATCTGACCTAACCCAGAGGGTAAACTAGGCTTTATTGGGATTAGTCCGGTTTCCTCTCGATGTTTTCCGTACAATAAGTTCCGGATAAACTCATTGGTACGAGCCGGCAGGATTTGAAAGTCTCACGTCATACCGGTGCGCCACCAACGCTCTTAGGGATTGAAAAATCAATGGAAGAAATGTATCTTTATAAATTCGCTGTTTGGTGTGATAAATATCTAATTATGTACCTATTTAATTAGAACATAACATTGCCAGGCATTTTGATTGGGGGAAAAGTAGTGCTAGGGCTCCAAGGTGCGGTAAAAAGTGCCCCAGTCGTCTCATTGATAAAGGCCTGGGCCTATATTTTTCATAAAAGTAGACCTTTAAAATCGTGTCTGCAAAAATACATACGCAAATATTCAGCCGATCATCCCGCCAGGCGACGACAAAGAGCAACTATCACAGCCATCGATGATCAGCTTCCAGGCGCCCGGATTAATCAATAAATTGCATACCTACTCAAGACTATTAAAAATGGTCAGTTGGTACATAAACCATTGGAATGACCTCAAAGTAATTATAAGTCCTATTTTTAAAATTAACATATACAAGTCAATTGCACTCAATGCCTGTTATATGACGTCTTCAGGGCAATGGTACGACAGGAATAAGTGCAGACAAGTTCATAAATATCTGTGCAGCTAAATGCATAATATAAACACTTACACCAATAGTCAATGTCCTATTAGTGTACAGATATTTTGGAAGCCTTGGAAATGCTCATATATTGATGAACTCGACTGTACAGGACAGGTAATGGACGAGACACAACAGAAAAATGTGACCATTTTTGAGCTTCCAGGTATACCCACTGATGTTCCGAGAAAATAATGTTCTCGGTCTTGGAAATATGAAAAGTTATGTGGTACACTGGGATTATAATGTTGCAAAAGAAAATTCACGTAATCATATATTAATTTCGATTTCAATGTTTTCAATTACGGTATCAACAACCGACAATATGGTAAGTTAAGATTGGTAAGTATATCGCGTTACGTAAATAAAGTCAAAAATAGCTCGACATGTTTCGGAGCAGTCCGTGTCCCTTATTCATGAGTTACGCGGCCGCAGCGGCAGCTCTACGCACAGTGCGTATTTTAATGTCTGATCTCTCGGGAGCTTCTTAAGTACCTTTACCCTGAAAACGTCACATGGATTCATGAAGGAAAGGTAAAATCATATATACGGCACTGCTAAGAGTTGACCCCTTCACACACATTGAAGGCTGCCCTTAAAATATTTAATTAAGGAGAGTATACCATTTAAAGTAGAGTCCAACCGAAGTTTTGGTATCGGTTTCGGCCAAAAAACGGCCGAGCCTTTCGGCCGCGTCGAAACATACAATTTCATACTTTCGGGTCGCGTTCGACTACGTCAGCACGCCTACCACGGTCATCGAAAATTGGCATTGACGGAAAAACCTCTTTGTCACTCCAATATAATAAAAATATATGTATATATATGCAAGCTTGACAGAGATGGAGATACAAATTACAAATCTGCAATCGTTCAATTTTCGTGGTATAGCCCCGGATGAGCTCAGCACGGCTGGAAATATATAATAACGACGTCACATAATAATTCTAAAATTTCAATCCGATAAAAGTGAAATCGGACCATGGAGATGTTTCGTTATTCATATATTCCCTCTGACATTTTATTAGCGTTTTAATCACATTTATCAAAGATTCGGTTACGGTGTCGGCCGAAACAAGAATGGATATTACCAACCTTTAGTTTCTATCTAAATCTAAATCAAAATTAAATTTATACAAATTCATTTATACAAAAAAAATACATAATAAATAAATTAAGGGCAACCTTGTTACCAATGTAGTACTCGTAATCGGGCATTTTCAGAAAAAAGTGCACCATTTTAATGAAAATGGGTCCTCGATTTTCCATACAAAAAAAATTGTCCGTTTTGTAACGGCGCCTACAAAATGTATGAAAAATTGCGTTACAAAACTGACCAAAAAAACGGGAGAGTTTTTTCTTTTTTAAAATCAATGCTACTCGTGATTCTGGTTATAAAAAACCCACAACTTCCTTTATTTGAAAAAAAAAGGAAATGGTGCCCTATTTTTGAAAATGCCCATTTGTCGTGCTACTTCAATCGACCTCGACACTTTTAGTACTGACACTGAGTGAAATAGCATGACACGTTCGGGCGTGTCCCTAAAAATACGAAGGAAAATCATTATGCACTACATCTGTAGGGGTTAAGAATTGATGTAGTGTTCAGTGTACCTTCTGGGCGTCTATAATAATATACCTAAAGAAGAGGTTGAGACAAATACCACTAATATTATTTTTCGCAAACCACAGCTTTAAATTTGAATAAAATTTGAATTTAGCGTGGATTTCAGAGTTTTTGGTAAGAGGTCTAATATATTCATGCGATTTTTGAAAGACAATCCAGTGGTGGTCAGCAAATTAGGGGCACGATTTTTTCCCCCATAAAACAAAGCGAAAATTTCAAGCCACCCAATAACACCCAAGACAAAAATAATGTTGATACCGTGTGACATATACTGCTTTTCACACCAACTGAGAGGAAATAAACAAAACCGAAAACAGCATCATACCAACACGATGCCACTAGTTAATGCCCGAGAACTTAAAAATGTCAAAGAAAATACACCCTTAAACAGAAAAGTGTCAAAGTATTCGTCAGTAGGAATCATTGGGTATTTTTACCGTTGTAACCGAACTCAATTAACTTAGGCTTACATGATTCTCCACGAGTCTAAATTGAGCCATACGAATAAAAAAGAATGTCAGAACATTTAAAGTCATTATTCATAGTCCATTATTTAAAAAATACATTCATAGTTCATAGGTACATATATCTGTCATCTACATAAGAACTAAACCAGAATTGGAGTAAGTAGGTCGGTTAGCACATCATGCACGCGCGACTTCATAGTAGCTTCGCCAATCGCTCCTCGCGCGACAAGACGTGCTAGCCGTAGTTATTTAAGTAGAAATCGTTATATGCATTTACTTTATACAAGGCGTATATCAACAATCTATATCTACAACTACATGGAAATAATTCATTTCAATAATATATATACAGTTCAATACATGAAGTCATTACATACATTAAAATTATACAGTCTACGTAAACCCGAAAAGCCATATATATCGGAGATAGAGATCTTTGACATGTGTTGAGATATTTGTCAATGAAGTCGCCATCAAATATATCAGAGTGGACAAGGCTCTCACAACAACACACAACAAGACAAGATGTAAGGATGTAGTGCGAAGGGACATGGCTGAGTGCAAGATTTCCTTAGACGATGTCAAGGATAGAGCGAAGTGGAAAAGCCAGATAAAGAAAGCTGACCCCACTATCATAGGGGATAATTGCTAGGAAGAGAGAGGACTAGGCTCTCACAAATATCTGATCACGCCTCCTATGGACCACGATCCTACCCATAGGACTAATAGTAGGCCTACGGAAATTTCGACCTCGAATCGATCGTCTTTTGTCATGTGTCTGTAACGACACATTATCCACGGCCTGCCCATACAATCCGCGCGCGTAGTGCCCGTATTGTATAATATTTGTAACCGTGGGCAACCCTAGCGTTTCTGTGGACGAAAAGGAGACCAATCGTCAATTGTTTTGTGTGTATTGTTCAAAATGGTTCGTATTCGCTTTTTCTATGAGAGGTAAATATCTGTTCTTAAGAACTATATGTTCTTTTTTTCTATCTGTGCTATTAGATCAGTTAAATTTAAACTATTTTCAATTGGAGCAAAGTTGCACTTGTTTTGGTTTATTTGATTTAAAAAACAAGAGACAATCGGCCTTATTTTTTACATTATTGGTTTCAAAATCCGCTAGCATTTTTTATGGCGGCCTGGAGGAGGCTATTGTCAAGGTGTTCATATATTTTTGAGCCCCGTAGCTGTTCCAATACTTGTGTCACTTTTTTTAAGGATTCGTTCGGAAATATTTTTGTAAACCCTAATTTTAACGTCAATGTTTTGCATTTTGAATTTAAGTACAAAATAAAGTATTTTAGCGTACTTTATGCGTTTCGTAGATCGTACAGTATACAGAGGCAAAATACAGTACAATACTATATATTACAGTACGCCTAGCAACAGTGTCAACCCTAGTTCCAATATATCTAATGGCAACTTTTACCGAACAGAACTCTAGGAGGAATGAAAATGTCCATACGAAGTCGTTTTCCTCGACATGGATCTCTTTTTAAGATCTCTTTCTATCCGAATCGAAGTCAATTTACAATAATTCTAACCAACTAAAAAAAGGCGTACATATTTCACTGGCCATCGGTAGACCTTAAGTCGTTGAAATAAGGATTACCAATGACCAGTACAGTGTTAGCGATGGTACAGTTTTTAGACCCAACGGCATCAGTATGAATTCATAATGACCGGATGAGAATGTGAAGGATGTCTTACAACGGACGGCTCCGTCATCGCCAATGGGGGCTGTAGCGTGCTATAAGGCGCCGCATTACTCTCTGGATGAAACTACGGCGAGTACTACACCGTCTTAGAACCTGATACTAGGAACACAGGTACAAACAGCTACACCCTTAACTGATAAAAAAATGGTTAAGAATGCTGGCGATGGTACAGTTGTCAGACCCAACGGCAACAGTGTGAATTCATAATGACCGGGTGAAAGGTGAAAGGTTACAAAAAAGGTTACATTTAGTCCTTCTAGTAATTCTTCAATTATTTTTAAGGCACATTGCCTTAACAATATACGTTTACTTTGTGCACATATTAAAACCCTACTATTCAACTCTCAATACCTTTTTAATAGAGTATTCAAATCCACCCGCACCCTTTAACGCGGTTACTACACAACACGCGCACCGCGCCTTTGTGAGCGAGACAGCAATATAGATACACCTCTATATTGCTGTCTCACGCGGTACATCGCACGCACACCGAAGCGGTATAGGTATGACTACAAAATATAGTCAAAACATGCCGCTTGTAAATATAGTGTCTTCTCATAGCTACAGTCAACGGAATGGAACCCAAGTCCACTTAAGAACCATGTCAAAATCAAAAGCACCAACGGATTTCTTACCATCTGGTTTATACATAAGACGGCACTTTGACATAGTTCTACAGTGGCCTAGGATTCCATTGCACCGTACTCTCAGGTCCACTCAAATCAGACGATTGGTGAAAAGGTGAAGCAACAGTGAAAATGGAGCTTCCACAGTGTAGAGTATACAAAACACCAATAATCTTGACGTTTACTCTTATTAATTCTAATATACAGTCTAAGTTCACCAATCATCTGAAAGAGACAAGACAAAACATATGTATCTGCATTTCTACACCCCATGTTTCCCATATTAAAGCCAAACTATAAGTTTTCCTTTTGGAATACTAAATTCCCAAAAACCCCACTATACTAATACAGCACCAAAGCTATATATTATACCGAAGCTACCATTTAACTCGAATTTTATCATAGTCATACCTTAATGTTAGCAAATATTGATAGCGCTAGTTACATAACAAATCTAGTTCATTAACATATGTAGAAGTTAAATAACATAATACTAAAATGCCACCTAAGTGAAAAATATAAAGACAGAATTTAATGATGAATTCAAGACCAATATATTCAATATATTTAAAACACAAACTAGAGAGAGACGGGCCCAGAGAGATTTCTTTAAATTAAAAATCAGCTCCATCTCACGGTTTTTGAAATATGATGAATATTAACAAATTTTTATTTGTAAAAAGTAAATAACTTTTCTTAAAAAACCGCTTACAACCATGAATTAGGTGTTGTCAGCCCCTTAACACTATTTATATTTGTCAACATTTTCTCAATAACATAAGCACACAATATCAACCTTCATAAGGTTCGATTTACAATTCTCGGTTAACTTTCTTCGGTATTCGATTTTAAACTTCATGTCAACTATTCTACGGTGGTGTCGTCCCAATATGGCAGATATATTTCTATTATACCTGGAAGAAAACATAGTTTAGTTAATCACAATACTCACAATAGTACAATTTAAACTTTCGTGGGTCATATGGACATTAATATTGAAAACAATTTTTATCAAAGGCGTAGTTTCAACTGCATCGGGCAGTCATCGTCGGACAGTGATATTATTATTATTATTATTTTAATCTTTATTGCACAAAAGGAAATACAAACGTACAACAGGCGGACTTAATGCTATAAGGCATTCTCTACCAGTCAACCTTTGGACAAAACAGATCATTTGTTGGCGGTGCAAGATCAACTGTGGTTTTACAAAACAAATTAAGAACATCAATTACACAATTCAAAACAATTATACATAATATAGGGTTCAATATAAATAATATATAGGTAAAATACATACTCGTACATTTTTAAATATACATACATACACATAAATATAATAAATCTGATGAAACTTGTAAAATAGAAAAACTAAGAATTTACCATAAACAATTTTTATCAAAGGCGTAGTTTCAACTGCATCGGGCAGTCATCGTCGGACAATGATATTGTCACCTCCGCGGCTCAGACAAGAGGTGATAACATCACTTTCAGACGATGACTGTCCGATGACAGCAAACATGTCACGAACGCCTATACGGGAGTTTAAACGGTTTTTTCGATATTCAGTTTTCATATGAGGTTCGGTTTCGGCCAAAAAACTGCCGAACCTTTTGGCCGCACTGAAACTTACAATATTGTTTTTTCGGGTCGCGTTCGACTGACGTCAGGTGAGCTCGGCACGGCTGGCAATATGACATCATAGGATAATGCAAAAATTGCAATCCGAGAAAAGTAAAATGGACCATGGAGATTTTTCTTTATTAATATATTTGAAAAGACGGCTCACTGTCATTTTATTTAGTGTTTTAAACACATTTATCAAAAGTTCGGTTCCGGTTTCGGCCAAAACAAGAATCAATACCGAACCTTCGGTTTCGGTATCGGCAAAAAAACATGTTTCGGTCGGACACTATTGCTAACTATGATCTGAAAGCTTCTTTTGATAGCAATTGCTCTATAGTTTTAGTACTATTATTTTTTAAGCCGTCTTATCGTCTAGAAGATAGTTAAACTTAGTAATTTTCGCTTATAGAGCTGTGGCCGCTGAATCAGCTCCCAAAAATTCTGCAAGCTTGATAAAGAATGAAAACCTTCATTTTGTTTCTTTATTGTTTGTTTACTTGTTGACGATTCTTATTGGGAGATATGATTTGCTTATTTTTATTTCTAACTTGTTTAATTGTTGTTTTAAATCATGTATTGACATTTGTATTTGAATTAATTGATTATGTTTGATCTGTAAGTATCTACATACTTACTTATACTTTTATTTTGTTTTTACCTGTTATTAAAATGACGATCCTTATTGGGAGACTGAATTATATAATGATTTGTTAATATTATTACTATTCTTATTTTCATTGTGACGATCATGATAAATATTCGTATAATTTTGACATGTAACGCAAATTTATAATGTAATGTTTTTCGTGAAATAAATAAATCTAATCTAATCATATTGAGCATATTGTCGTCAAGGGCCGACTACCAAAGCTATCATTAGAAGTTTTCAGAATAGCTTTGGTAATGGGCACTTGAGGACAATATGCTCTGTATATTAAATGTGGTTGTTTTGAGTAAAAGGTACCACTCAAGGTTGTTGATAAGGTTAACTTCTAAATAAATCTTTATGAAATTAGCACCCCATGGGCAACCAATAATCTGGCACCAATTACTAAAAATACTCAAAATTATAATTTCGTTAGTAAACGAAGCAACTAAGTACTTTTTTCCAAAGTTTTATTCAGGTTTAAAAACAATAAATTGTTCTCACCCTTGGCCCTGTCTTGGTATCCCTTAACGTGACTGTTGACGCGTTGGACGCATTATCTGTCGGTCTCCCTTCGGACTTTTCTGAATCCTGTAAACAATGACAATAATAATACAATTTATTTCAAATAACTATTTCTGATGTAACTAACAAAATATTTACAATAAGTTACAAGCTACCTACCTTAAATCTAAAATAGGGCTCTAAAATTGAGGGATTGTACCTACGATGCTGGCGGCATTTCCTCGTTGTATCGCAATGCTGATACGTTGTGCGAGGAAGCCACCAGTTACATCAACCAGACGTTTCGCGATTTTTACAAAAAACTTGCGTGGCTGTACCAAATTGTACAAAATGGTACTCTCTGCCCAGGCTCTTATATTTACTACGTTTTAAAATTTCGGCGCTTTCAGCCACTCCGCTTTTACATTAGTTCGTTGGAGATGGGACGGTGCCAGCGTGTCTACGCAGGTAGCATCCCACACTAGCGCCCCACCCAAACTCCAAGGAACAGGACACCCTATCGGGTTTCTTGCCATCATCCCTGATAATGCCAGTCGGCTCAAGGAGAGCAGGCACGTTGATGGTGGCAAGAGACCGACAGATTATGTCATTAAGCGAAAAACGGGCTGCATTTTTTTTACAACATAATACGTGGTGTCCCGGTCGGTCCACGTCTGTGCCACAAGGACATGAGTGTGTCGCACACACCAAAACCCCCAGTCGCAAACCAGTCGCCAGTCTAAGGAAGGCCGGATCCAAGAAAGTACCAGTATTGAAAAGAAATACCAGTATTAAAAATCCCTTGCG
This sequence comes from Lathronympha strigana, assembly GCA_949128165.1. Classification (NCBI taxonomy): domain Eukaryota; kingdom Metazoa; phylum Arthropoda; class Insecta; order Lepidoptera; family Tortricidae; genus Lathronympha; species Lathronympha strigana. Next base: position 5,796,659 of record OX421928.1, on the reverse strand, counting down.
TCGAGCCAAAACGAATCTTATTCTGTCACATAAGTGAGGAGTAGGTTTGCTGTTTGACAGATGTTTGTTTACGAAAATAATGACATATTTGACAAGAGAACTGGTGTTGCCACTATGGTTTGCGTTTAGTTCCGTTTTATTGAATTCTATATTTTTCATTCGCACTGTAATTAAACTGATTTTCACACATTAATTTACTAAAGTTGGATAATTTTCACAATTTTACGCGATCAACCTAATCTTTTTTTTTTTATATATTACGACGGTGACAAACAAGCATACGGTAAAATGAGGTAAAATTTTACCTAATTTTTATTCCGAGAATAACGCTTACTCTCAGATAGTAAAGTCAAATTACTATGGGATTTTGACATTAGTATCCAAGAGTAAGCGTTACGCTTGGTTAAAAATTTTGGTCAAATCCAGCCTAAGTAAGACCCGTATTAGTAAATTGAACGTATTATCTAAACAAAGATACCTCGTCTAGTTCCGCGTGTCCGTTGCGCAGACCCTCGCGCAGCGTGTCATCATCATCATCAGTGTGCACGTCGTAGAATTCTTCGCTGTCTAACTCGTGGTCTGTGCCTGAAAAAAAAATGAGTGACTTCATACATTACCTAAAAGGTTAATTCTGCAGCTGAGGAGTACTTGTCATAATCAATCATTAAACATGTATTGAAGGTAGCAGTGTTTCAAATAAAATAATAGTTATATTTTTCAATTCTTCATCTTCGTGAAAGGAAAAAATACGTGACTAATAATTTTGGATAATCTAACTGACGGACTAAATAGAATGATATTTTTTCAATCTTGTAGCCATACCTATTATATTTATGTAATTTATGTAGGTATTTCTTTTTTCATCATAAAGTCTCTCAACATCATAAGACAATAAGGAACGTGGATTTGTGGAGTATATGCCATGCCGTCAGTCTCCAATCGCCCAAGAAGTAGCGCTGCGGAAGTGGAGATGGATCGGGCATACCCTTCGAAGAGGAGCAACGAACAGTGTCAGTCTCGCAATGGGAGCTACCGTATTGTCGCTCACCAGACGGCGTCACTCATGCGTGGGTCCTGTGTCAGTATGAGAGAACTGTCAAAGTGACGTTTGAAATGTTCCCGCAGAATGGAAGCCTCAAGGTGGCGGGTGGCAAATGGCGGCGAACCGTGGACAGCGAGTTGCAAGTCATAAGACTGAGCTCGAGCGAAGCCAAGAACGTTGCTCAAGATAGAAAGGTGTGGAAGGATCTTGTGGAGGCCCTATGCACCTCCAGGGTACCCTAGGATCTACAACAACAACATAAAACTCTTACCGATCACTGATTGGTAATCAGTGAAGTATTCCGAATCAGAGGCGTAGCTCTGTTCCCGGGCATCCACGACATCTCCTTCCGCGGCGGGTTTAGCGACCGGCTTGGGTCGCGGACGCCGCCTCTGTTTCTGCCGAAGCTGGCTGCAATAATAATAACAGTGTTTAGAATTAGTCATCCTTTTGAGGTGCGGAACCCTAAAAATACGCGATTGCATTCCCTACGCGGAATGTACTATAATATTTTATTGTACATAATCTTTACACCTGCAAAAGGGTTCTGGTGTGATTAATTTAAGTTAAATAGATATAAAGTAAAGTTAAAAATATATATATAATTTGCCCAGAAATAAAAGGCTTTTTCATTTTATTTATTTTTATAAATCTTTACACAAAAAATAAATTACACAATTCATCAACAGGTAAGAAACCAACAAAACGTGTTTTTTAAATGGAAGAATACTATAAATTGAAAGAGATGTTACTGTATACTACAGAAAACGTGACCAAGGCCACCAGTGCCCAGGGCTGGGATCGAACCAGTGACCTCCTACTTTCGCGGCTGACGCCCTAAGCGCGTTTGGGAGTTGGAAGACTTGGAAGAATACTTCCAACCCTCAAACTAGGTAGAGATATACACATAGACCAAGCTGTTTTATTTGGCATTTTCCTATCAAGGTGCCTAGCTGTATGGGCTGGCCTATTCATGCAATTTTTAAGGTTTGTTAATTAAGGTGAAAGGATTCAAACAAATGTTCATATATATAAAAATAAACTTTATTCATCATTAACAAAATATTTATAACACAGTCTTGCGTTTTTTTTAATATGTATGTACTCAAAGTGGATCAATGGGGGATCATTGTCGCTCACCATAGCTGCTTGGCAATGAACATCCTAAATACAAGCTAGGAGGTAAAATGTTTAGCATTTTATTTGCAACTTACTTTTCTTTTTGGAGTTCCCGTAAAGCCTCCAGTTCTGTTCTCATGGAGGACACTTGTTGGTCCAAGCGGGCCATCTCACTCACTGAAATAATAAATTAAATATTAAATAATAAATTAAATATTAAAAAATATATTAAATATTATTGAACAATCTTACACAATGTCAATTAGTCCCAAGGTAAGCTCAATAATGCTTGTGATGTGGACTACACAACTTCATGTAATACTTATAGATAGATAGATACGAGGGGCGTTCAAAATATTCTCGGTATGTGGATGAAAACAAACAAGTACGAAAAGTTTCATATTTTTATTTTTCAATATACTCCCCCCCTATGTTCATACACTTATAAGATCGATAGATTATTTTTTTTAATCCCTCATAAAAAAAAATTTTTTCTTTTGTGTAAAAATGCTCCTCCGTCAGAAAATTTATTTCCACGCAGATCCTTTTTAAGGTTTGGGAACAAAAAGAAGTCGCTGGGGGCTAAGTCCGGACTATAGGGGGGATGAGTAACAGTTTCAAACCCACATTCAACAATAGCTGCCTTGGCAATATGAGCAGTATGGGCAGGGGCGTTGTCATGCAGAAGCAGAACACCTTTGGTTAACTTTCCTCGCCTCTTTTCTTTGATCGCATCTCTTAATTGACGTATAATGTTAGCGTAGTACTGCCCTGTGATATTTACACCTTTTTCTTTATAATCGATTAGCAAAACTCCTTCACAATCCCAAAATATTGTGGCCATGACCTTTCCAGACAAAGGGATGACCTTGAACTTCTTGGGATGAGCTGAACCCTTAATGTGCCACTGCATGGACTCCTGTTTGCTCTCTGGGTCATAATGATGAACCCAGGTTTCATCTCCAGTAACTATTTTTTGCAGCACCTCGTCGGGATTTTCACCACACAGGTCGATAAAATCTGAACAGCAAGCCACACGCATATCCTTTTGGAGCCGCGTCAGCATTCGCGGAACCCATCTTGAACTTACTTTTGACATATTAAGATGGTCATGTATAATGTCATGTATGGTACCAATAGATAGATTGGTTACTTGAGCTATAGATTTTACCTTCACTCGACCGTCTTCCAATATAAGTTTTTCCACTTTATCAATATTTTCTTGTGAGGTAGCCACTACAGGCCGGCCAGGTCTAGGGTCGTCTTCAATACTCTCCCTTCCACGCTTAAATTCACTTGACCATTTTTGAATCGTAGATAAAGAAGGAGCAGTCACTCACGGTAAACACAATCCATTTCCTCTTTTATGGTTTTTTGATTTTTACCGTTTTGTCAAGAATTTTATGACGGATCGATGCTCTAATTTCGTTAAGGCCGTCCCCTATCCCAATGACCTCGGCGATTTGAGCATTCTTCCCCTCCCGCTTCCTTTCCTCACCGGTTATACAATACGTCAATAAGCATAAGTCGCCACCTAGGAAGAGCTGCTTGTACTATAACGCAACCCTATAAACTACTAGTGCCATCTTACACGACTGGCCCCCGTCGCCCGCGCAGGCATCACGAGCCGGCGTTTTCGGAAAAATGCGTGTAATAGCTTTTTCTCGAAAAGTACAAAACCTATCCAAAAATCAGTAGATTCGTTTAGAGTAAACATAAATATATACTGCTTGTCTTAGTTTCTTGTACTTACGACGATAATAAGGGAGTAGATACAGATTTAAGGTAAAAAAAGGGTTTACGGTTATATTTTTTTCTCTTGATGTATTATGTTTTTCGACAATTTAGTAGAACCAAATGTAGACCAAATACATCTACATCTACATTATATATTTTTTTCGAGCGTTGTGCTGAACAAAGCCTATTCACTTTAAAAACAGTGAAATATGCCGGGTAGCCCCTTAACATTGTTAATTCGCTCATGGTGTTCATGTTTGTCCGGCAATTGCAGAAAAACAGAAGAACATCTCGGTTCCAATTTAACTTTTTTTTAATGTCAACGAATGAATCTTAGCGTCCAGAAAAAAATATATATATAAAAGAGGTTGTAAAATATCACCGAATAATACCGAGAATATTTTGAACGCCCCTCGTAGAATCTCTTTATTGCACACCTCAAGTTTAAGTTAGATACAAGAAAAGATAGTTAAATACAAGAAAAGTCTACCTAACAAAAAAAGAAAAAGAAAATACAACCAGTCGATTTAAGATTGAGGCCAAACAATAGGCGGTCTTATCGCTAAAAAGCGATCTCTTCCAGAAAACCTTTATATTGATGATCACATGTATTTAATGCTGTGATTACTGCACAAGGCAATGTAGTTTTGACACTAGATTGAAAAAAAATAATAATAAACTGTTTCATTTGTATTTTAAATGAATATAAACCATAAAAAAATGTATATCTATCATATTCTATTGTATTTTGTAGTGCACAATAAAGAATGTTATTATTATTATTATTATTATTATTCTATGAAAGAGGCACAACATAATGTGCCATTATGTAATAGGTTAAAGACTTTACTGCATGTTTTTTTGTTTGCAAACTTTTAAACTAATTTAACAAATTAATAAAAAACATGAAGGATTTAAATCCATTACTAAGTTAACATAATATCTATTCAACGGGCTATTTGACACTTGTATACCTAATATTGTCTTCTGTTACCGCAATTGTTATTCATTGAAATTAAACACATCAGAATGGTTTAATCGCGTTAATAATACGATGACCCTACGTTTCGAGCCCTTTACAGCACTCGTATTCACAGTTAATAAACACGGTTAATCCGTTGTAGTGTGTAATTTCACTTGTATACCTAAGTAAAATAGTTAATTACGTATTAGGAAATCAAGTGTTATACTATTTCATGCTAGAATGTGTTATTGTTTTGTTAAGCAGTACCTTGTTGACTGACATGAATATGTTGACTATGTAAAGAAAATAATGAAATGTTATTAAGTTTGGTTGTCTGACTGACCTATGAATTGTAGGTTATACTAACCTAGCATAGCCCTCCTCTTCTCATTGTACACTTGTTCGTAAATAAACACACCAGCCGCCCCGACTAGGCCGACAATAGCCGCTCCGACCATCATGCGAGGAGACAGGAAGCTGTTCATTCTGTACTACCAACTCAACCTTGTAAATTTAGTGAAATCTGAAGAGTTTACAGCCCAATTGTCACGAAATTAAGCACAGTCACGCGTAACAGTGTTAGTATTCTGGACACAAACACTAACACGTCAAAATGATTTGTGTATTTAGATTTTTAAACCGGATTACTGACTTTCTAGTACTTAAAGAGATTCGAAGGTGAATTCGGTGGGAAATTGGAGGTCTATATCGTAAATGAAGTTATACAGGGATAGTTTGAGCTTTAAATTGAAAATTAATTAAATAACAACACATTCCGCATTATTAGCAGAATTTGCAATTAAAATTAAATTGCTAAACTGCTGTCAGTCAGTCAAAATATATGTGTCAACGTAAGGACGTTTTATTTAAAGTTTCTTTAATGCTTTCCTCATTTAATTTATTTTTAAGTAAATTTGGAAAAATACGTTTATTGTAGATTGCAATTTTGATTTTGTTAAAAGGAGATTTAATATATTACCATTCAATTCGTTGTTAGTGAAATACGCCTTAATATTTTTTTTGAATGGCAATTGAAATAAGAAGGTCCCACACGGGGCAACTTCTCTACAATTTAGAGCTGCCACACACGTCCGGAATCAGAGTATGAATTTCATAATCTTAAGGGTCGCCAGAAACAAAACAAACAAACAAACATGTATTCGCAGAAAAAAAGCAAATTACATGTGTTAGTGTAGATATATTACAAGATTGTGTCACCTTTTTCGATTGTTTTAAACAGTATACAAATATTAAGATAAAACAGTAAACAATGTGTACATACCATACCTACATAACTTATAATTAAATTTATATGTCTACTAAATTGTTTAAAAAAAAGCACAAAATTGTTTTAAAAAGACACGTCCGGAATAAGAATATGTATTTAATAATCTTGATTCATATTATTAATTCATAACGCACGGAATTACATAGAATTAGATATTGATCACACGCGTTCTGATTTTTTCAAATCATGAATCGATCAGGTTGATCTGATTCCGTCTATGTGTGGCAGGCAAACCGGAATCAGCACGCCTACCACGAACATCGAAAATTGGCATTGACGGGAAAACCTCTTTGTCACTCCAATATGCAAGTGTGACAGAGATGGAGATACAAATCCGCAATCGTTCGATTTTCGTGGTATAGGCCCAGAGACGGTATCCGGTATTCATATTCTGATTCCGGACGTGTATGGCGACCCTTAATTGTGCGGTGACTGGTGTGACCGAAAAAAATAAAATGAATCAAGCATATAACATGTGCTTGTATTTCTTGCTAGGTTCGATGGAAATGATCATACAGACGATTAAATTGGAAAACTAAATAAGATTGTGTGTACAATTGATGAGGTGAAAATGTAGATCCTACTTAATAGGTCCCTTCCTTATTTTTTTCTTATGGCAACAACGTGCTATGATACGTCAAACAAATGCATTGGCTGCATTGCTGTTTACGCCGTTCTAATGGCCGATAGTCCATTTCTCCGTCTTTTATGAACCAAAATAGATCAAAAATGTGTTTAAATTAACAATTAATTACCCTATAACAGAGTTTTCCAAGTGTTTGGTAAAACGTAGTCGACTAAATGTGTAATAAAAACACCGTGCGACCGCCTGTACACTACTGTGATTATTAGTTAATAACATTTTGTTTGACCGTTCATAATGAGTGGAGGCGGCGAGGGTTTAGAAAACCTCAGTAATGAGGGAGAAACTCAAGCCGCTCCTGTCTCCGAAGATAGTCCTACATGTTCTACAAAAGACGAAATTGACGGCAGTATTCTCAAAGTGGATTCAAATGCACCAGTACTTCCCACTAAAGCCGATAGTCTGGAAGATCCTAGTCAAATAGAAGCTCTTATTGAGAAAAAACTTCCAAGTGACAAAGATAAAGGCTTAGATTTAGACAGTGAATTGGACTTTGAACTGAAATGGGATGATGATGGAGACCTTAACGAAAATCAGGATACTGAAGGTGGAGAAAAAGAGGGTGCAGATAAAGAGCTTAAAATCCATGTGACATCTAAAGATGAAGAGAAAGAAGCGGACAGTGCTCTTACATCTACAGAGACTGATCTTGATAGTTTAAGTAAGACTGGCAGCGCTTTTACATCTATAGAAAAAGATCTTGATAGTATGGACAAAGAAACAGATAAGTCAGATAACTACTCACCAGAGAAAGATCTTGATAAAGAAACTGAAGGGATTCTGAGCTCTATTGACGAGCATCTAGATACTGCAGATAAAACAGATCATTCAGAAACTGTTAAAAAAATTTTTGGTAATACTGACAGTGTTATTGATGATAAACTGGATGATCTTGATAATATTGACAGTGTTATTGATGATAAACTGGATGATGTTGATATTATTGACGGTGTTATTGATGATAAAGTTGATAATAGTGACAGAATTATTAATGATAAAATTGATGATGTTGATAATAATGACAGTGTTATTGATGATAAAATTGATGAAAAGACTGTTGCCAATATTGATACTGATTTGAACATTAATACTATGGACATAGAGAATGTTGGTAAAAACAATGAAGAATCTCAAGTGAAAAAAATTGACAATGAATATAACATTGTACCGGGAAGTTCAAATAGTGACTTAAATACAGTCATTTTTGAAGATGGTAAAACTTGTAATCTAGACACTACTATAAGAATAGATGCAGAAACAAAAACATCACCAGTTGTTTCCGAGACTAACTCCCTAGATGAAGAACTTGTCTATTCAGACGGCGAATCTCCTGATATTGATGATAAAGATTTAATTGATGAAATTGATGCAACAGACATTGATGATGAATTAAAACATGCTGAAAATGCCAGTTTGAAAGTAGATGAAACTGCTGAAATAGATGCAAATAAAATGGATGTTGATACTGTCATAAAATCACAAATTACTCAAAACTCTGATCTTAATGATACAATCACAACTACTGATATGGATACATCATCATATGATATCAACAATGAACATGGGTTGGACAAGCCTGATGTCATGCTTGATATCCCGACACAGGAGTTAATTGATTCATTTGATGATCCTGATGAAACTTTAGATAATGCTGATGATGAAGACAAATCTATTACTAATATTATTGATAAACTTGATCTTATTGAATCAACATCTAAAGTGGACGCAAAAAATGTGACAGAAACTAAAACAATTGAAGATCCAAACACAGAAGGGACAATCTCTGCTGAAATTACCAATAAAACTGATATAATAGATGAAGATGGAACTTCTAATAATAAATTAGCAGCTGATACTGCCACAGAAACCATGGAGGTTGATACCAATGATACCATTAAACAATTAGAGACTCCTAATTTAGAAATAAACAAACCTGATTTAAATGCCACAAAATTAGATGAAAAAGTAAGCCATGCTGATATAATATTAGAAGCAAATTCAGAACAGCCAAAACAAGAAGAAGTTACTTTTAAAGAAGGTACCTCTCAAGAACAAGCAAATAAAGAAGACAAAAGCATTAAACCAGACAATTTGGATAATAAAGCATTTGAAGATGCTAACGTAGCTAAAGATGCAGAGCCATCTTCATCTAAAGATCACCAAGAATTATCAGACGAGGATCAGGAAGCAAGTGACAGTCTTGGCTTGCTGGCGGAATCGTCTCGGGTTATGGATGATGACGATGAGCAAGAGCAGGAACCGGAGCCTGAGGATGACGATGATGATGATGATTTTGATCAGGATGATGGTATGCATATTACAGTTGTTGATTTATATTTAAGATATCCCTCTCGTAACTTTATCCTTTTGGAAATTCAGTCGGCAGAGAAATAGTCGTGTATCCCAGAGCTGCAGGTTCGAGTCCCAATCTCAGTCATGAATTTTCCACTATTCTTTCTAAGAAATAAAAATAAGAACTTCTGATGATAAATATATTTTAATAGTAAAGTCACATTAAAGCCTGACAAACAAGAAATGAAGAGAATTGTTTCAAAAGGAATTGTTTTTCTTTGAAGGCCACACACAAATAAGCACTTTTGAAAAGACACTTCTCAACTAAAATAACCTAAACAACCAACCTCTTAGAGAAAACCTAGATATGTTTAAGAAACGTCGCGCAGACTGCCACCATTCCCATAATTTAAATAAAATCGTAATGTATCATAATATTGTCTTCTTCGCGATTGTTATTCATTGAAATTAAACACTTTAGAACGGATTAATCGCGTTTACTAACACCATAAACACACTATAAACGCGATTAATCCGTTCTAAAGTGTTTAATTTCAATCGTAATGTATCTTGAATAAATAGATAATTTCTTGGTGAAGACTTTTTGACAATTGTAAAGAGATATAGTACTATAGTAGTGTTTTAAAGAATTTTCGGTAGTTAATGTCATGAGAATGATAGATCCTGTGTCGGAATTTCGTGACATGTCGTAGGTAATTCTTGTGACATGTGTTAAGAGTTCTTCACAAAAAATTTCGTTTTTAGTGGTAATGATATTTTTATTTATAAATGACATGTTGGCGGCATACAAGCATACAGTCCGCACAATAGTAAGCTCTGCCTATCTGTAATAGACGCCTGTAATATCAGTAATAATGATGTTGAAAATTGGCACACCTATGCTGAAATTGGCAGATAGAATGGACTTAAAAGTTTTTACCTACTTCCATGCAAACTAATATAATAACTTTTGAAGCCTAATTTGGTTCAACATATCTTTTAAAAGACATCTACTGCCTCTCAGTCAGATCACCTTAAAACCAAATCTACAACTAAATAAAACAAATTGTCTAACATTACAGAAAGCAATCAAATGCTCACAGCTGAGCATTCCGAAGACTCCAATGCGCAGCATTCCGAAGACTCCAATGCGCAGCATTCCGAAGCAGACCTCCCTAAATCCATGGAAGTCGATGAATCTAACGACATACCAGCTGAAGAGTCCGATATGGCAGAAGCTCAGGAGTCAAATGATATGGCAGAGGTGTCTGATGCAGCTGAATATCTAGAGGAATCAAATGATATGCCCGAAGAATCTGCTGAAGCTGATGTACAGGAAGAGGATCCGTCAAGCGATGAGAGGGAAGATATTGATATTCATATCGGAGAAGTAGTGAGTCAGAATGACGTGGAAACTGCTACTGTGGTAAGTTAAATTTTATAAGAACACACACCTTCAAGCAACAGGGCTTCCAACACATTAAAAGGGAGACGGCAAAGCGACATCTTAGCCTACAGTTTATTCTCCCACTTGTTGGGGGGGGGAAACGTGCACACAGACGCACTTCTCGCACATTACTATTTTTATTTATTTATTTATAAAACAAGTATACACAGCATGGCAGTACTAAACTAAATCACTGCGAGACTTTAGAAACATTTAGCCAAACTAAACACAAAATAAAACTAACACAATTACACTGTTGATCATCTCACAGAATTTTAAACATTCATCGCGCACTTCACTCCACCCTGTCAGCAAACAAATCACACTCGGGTGCTTGGCCTTGCGGTTTTTTCCACAGACCAAGCTTTGGTTCGGTATTTCCTCACGAGTCTCGTACAAGACAAATTTTGGATAAGCCTTAAAAAAATAAACTTCAACCTCTAGGACACCTGGTCTCAATGAAAGCCGACGAATTTCTCGAGTATATTCAATCTCGTTGACAGGCAATACTCCGGTGATATCACTTTATTGGATACATGTCAAACAGGGTTAACTGCTAACCCAGCGTTAACTGACAAAGTCCATGTGCAATAAACGCTTAATTCCGAGTTAGTAAGTTAACCCCGGATGGTGAAAATGGCCCTTAGTCTCCCACTTATAACACTATCATTCCTGATTGGAAATTCTCGAATTCCGTTCGAGAAATGGGCATGGGCCCCATGCCAGATGGCAAAAATATCTGATATTTAACTTATTTACAGGCCCCTGAAAGTATTGAAGCTGCTGAAGAGGTCCAGAAGTCAGTGGAAGCTCTGATTGAAGATGATAAGCCTAAAAAAACAACCGATGTGAGTATAGTTTGATATTAAAAAACTTAAGAATAAAACATCGTGATTTCTATTAAGAACAACTGTGTATAGTAAAAAAATTATTTAAAAAGAACCAACTAACTTGACGAAAACTTAAAAACGGCTTATTTTCATGATAAGTTCGTGTTACGTCCTATCTTGCTGAATTTTATCTCTTGTCAGACCTCCCGTTCAAAAATGAAAGCGGGGGCAAACTTATTTAGACTTCAGAGCGATTATTTCTGAAAATATTCCACTAATCAACATTCTGGTTCAAGAAACCATAAAGTTATTTTCAAAGACCTATAAGGTGAGGTGCCACAAATACATATTTGAATCTATAAGGGTTCCGTTCCGCCATTTTGGTTACTGAACCCCAAAAATCGGACTACGCATGAAATACCTCCATACAATAAGAAAAAACGTGCAAAAAGAAAGTATATGGGCCTTTTTCCTTTTTTTAGCGATAATGAGCTGTCTCGGCGCTGAAAAGTGTCTAATAGTGATTTTTTTTTTGGTTGGAGGTAAATGCTCAAAATTTTGAATTACCTTATCAGTACAGCATACTTGTTATTTCCCTGGTTATTGACTGTAAACTTACCTACATTATTTAACTCCAAACACCGTGACAGAGTGGTCGGAAGGTTGTCTTCGCTGAAAAGGCCACTCTGTCACAGTGTTTTCTATAAAACCACTGAAAAGAAAAATACCTTATCAACACGAAAATAACTATCAAATACTTCTGTTGTGTTTTTAAATAATTTCTACTGTTTTCATTCTACGTATGATCAAAAATCCTAAAACTCGAGAAAATCGTTTTTCATTGTCGGTAAAAAAAGTGAAAACGGTCCATATATACTTTTCACATTTGCGCAGATTGTTCTATAATCCATGCCGTCACGAGATTAAAAAAAAAACAAAATATTATATGCAATTTTAAAGCACAAATCAAATCATTTATTATATGTAATAAATGTTTAGATGCTTGTTTTTTGTTTTTTAAGTAGTCACACTACTTTATATGTATAAATTATAAATCGGATCGAGTGATCGGGTAGCCCAATGGTTAGGGCGTCTGCCGCGAAAGCGGGAGGTCGCTTGTTCGATCCCAGCCTTGCTCACCGGGGGCCTTGGTCACTTTTTCGGTAGTATATGACATCTCCTTCAATTGTTATAGGTACCACAAGCGTCAGCAGTTCTTGATGTGAAGAAGACCCAACCAGCAGAGTCTAAGGGTGAGGCAGGCAGCAGCAAGTTGAGGCAATTGTTGCTCAGTGGTGGTAAGCAAACAGTGGCTAATAATGTTGACTGCTTATGACGACGTACAGTCAAGTGCAAAAATATGGTTCGACATAATCGACTCATAAATATGGTACTACGCTCTTATTACACCGGCATAAGGTGCTATGGGACATATTTTTGAGTAAGATGTGCACCACCATATTTTTACACTTGACTGTACAGCGTCCAATGGCGCCTCCTCATTTTGATATTGTGTTTCTAATAAACTTTTTTTATATTATTTCTCTACTAGCTTTTGCCCGCGGCTGCGCTCGCGTTAGAAAGTGACAAAAAGTAGCCTGTCACTCTCTATCCCTTCAACTATCTCCACTTAAAAAATCACGTCAATTCGTCGCTCCGTTTTGCCGTGAAAGACGGACAAACAAACAGACACACACACTTTCCCACTTATAATATTTAAAAAAGCCTTTATTCAACCATATTTAAATATAAATTGTTAAAATTGTGTAAAAAACGTATTACGCCTCTTTTACGTTTTCTTAAACACGGAATTTACAAATCACTGAAAATTCCAAAAATAGAAACTACTGTACCTCTTTTGACATTGAAATTAATGAAAAATAATCAATTCTAATATTGGTTTCGCGCCATACAAACTCATACTAATGGTAATGGCGCTTGACAAGGACCTACGCATGAGTGGCGCCGCCTGGTAAGCAAAAATACGGTAGTCCTCAAGTCCTCATTCAATTTAATGGATTTACGTCAACAAAAATTTACTTGTCTCGGGTCGACTTAATGAAAACATGTCGAGCGAAAATCGAGTTTATTACGTGAGTGACCCGTTTCATATGTTATTTAAAGGTTTTATTTCTTAGACAACATTAAAAAAATACCTACCACATTTTGACTAAAAAATATCTAAACAATATTTTTGTATTATCTTCTTCAGAACCCTCAGAAGGAAAGAAGTCACCAAGCAAGACTAAGAAGTTGGAAATCGCGAAGCCTAGTAATGAAATCAACATAGTCGAACTGGAAGAAAGCTCCTCTGAAGATGGTAAGTTTGACTATTGTATGGGATCCTGCCTTTTCGTCGAATTTCATTTTGCCGAATATGATTTGCCAACCAACTTATTTGCCAACTCATTTGGCCGATTTTAATTTCCCAACTAAGTTAGGTTGGGGTTGGAATATGAAATTCGGCGAAAGATACGGTTGCGAAATTTATATTTGGTATTCTAATTACCTCCATTTAGAAAATAACTACTAATTTAATTTTATCTCATACGGGATTTGCATGTGTGTAAACGGAGTATGAGTATACGAGTACATGACATTGATATGTCATAGTTGTCACTTAGTGAAGTCAATTCTAATGCACATTGTACATTAGCGGTTGATGCAACATGTAATTATTTTGTATGAGAAATAAATAATAAAAAAATCAAAGAAATTCAATAAAACTAACTATGCTATTCTGTTTCCTTAATTATACCACAGCGTAGGGATGTATTCCATACAGTGAGGTAACTTCATACACGGCCAGCGGCTCGGCTCGGTGGTCGTGCTGAGGCTTAGGGTTGTCAAAAACTATGCGAAAGATATTACAGTCTGATTGGCAAACTAATTTCCATTTTACACCCTTTAAAATAGACCGCCGAATTTTCATAGAAATTCGGCGGCGTCTCCTCCCCGCCTCCTTCCCCGCGCGCCCCCCATCGATGACCCAGAAATCGGCGGAGTTAACCCACTGTATGGACTACATCCTTACGCTGTGATTATACCAAGCCACATGACGACGTTAAAGCAAATGGTCAAGAACACCCTCTATAACCGCTTTAGTATATTTCCATACTCTTCTTCATAACATTTTCCCGGCTTCTGCCACGTACAGTACAGTCGTACAGTTCCGAAATGTTCATTGATACGAGCCGGCAGGATTTGAACCCGCGATCTTCGGATTGAAAGCCGCTCGCCTTACCACTAGGCCACCAGGCTTCCATAATATGAATGCAATCGTCCGAACGTCCGACCAAAATCCGGATCGAACAAGTTGGAACCGACTCTAACATCTGCCTTTTTTTAGACATCCAATTAGTCAAGAAACCGGAAGAACCATCATCATCACCCAAGAAGGCAGAGAGTGTACCGTCCGTGGGTTCTGCAGGGACTGCAGTCCAGGAGACACCAGAGTCAGCGAAAGATGTAAGTGGGCCCTCCGTACCGAACCCAGAAACGAGACAAGTGACAATCAAGTTCTCTTGGAACGTAGACTTTGTAATATCGTCGTAAGTTCTCAATTTGAAATTAATTTGTTTGTCACTTAGGATGTTTTAGGATCAACACTGTTAATTCTTGCCAGGGTTAAGCAAATTTTCCATACAAAAGCTTTTGCAGTTTTAAGAAAAATTGGCTAAATATTTTTGTGTTCTTATTGTTTCATTTAGTCGATCGATAAAATTCAAAATTCAAGGGTTACCAATTATGAGCTGTTGCATACGCTAGTTTTTCTATCACAGCTAAAATAGCGAAAAAAGCAAAATGTCGAAAGGAGGCAGAATGTGGAACATGTCGTATGTCCACTATAGAAATAAATAAAAAATCAACAGTTCTAATATATTGTATGAAAAATCCATAGGAGCGGTGTTCTTATGGAATACCATATACAATGTATACTTATTAGGGTTCCGTACCTTAAAAGGAAAAATGGAACCCTTGTCGGATCATTTAGTTGTCCGTCCGTCCGTCCGTCTGTCAAGACCCTTTATCTCGGGAACGCCTAAAGGTAGCAAGTTGATATTAATACCACATATACAGGTCTGCGGTCCCCTGAATTTGTAAAAATATCAAACCTCTACGTCAACGCAATCAAAAGATACGGCCGTTTATTTCGCATTTCCCATACATTTTCAACGGTAATCAAAATGTATAGGGTACTTCCCGTTGACCTAGAATCACGAAATTTGCCAATAAGCAAGACCTTGTAGCACAAGTACAGAAAAAAACCGAAAACCTCTAGATTGCCGCACACTGAGAGTTCCGTGCCACCAGTATTTTTAACTACCTAAGGTCTTATGACCTTAGGTAGTTAAAAAAAATACATTGGGGAGTATCCTTTGTCCGGAACCCTTGGTGGGCGAGTCCTACTCGCACTTGGCCGATTTTTCGGAACTTATTTACCGAGTTTTTTTTTTCAGGTAAAGATAAATACTGAAGAGGTGTCAATCAAAACTGCGGCCACGCCCGAGCCTTCAGTCATACCGGAGACATCGGTAAGATATTTCACTAAGATCCCTGTCAATGGAACTTCCTAACAATGCAAATAAACTTCCATATTGATCGTACTAACCTAACTTTTAAGTTTATAATGAAATCTCCAAGATTAACTTACTTGTTTTGTATACACGGTACATACGGTACTGAAACGTGGTCGCTTACAATGGGCCGCATAAGAAGGCTCAAAGTCACCCAAAGGGCCATGGAGAGGGCTATGCTAGGAGTCTCTCTGCGAGATCGTCTTAGAAATAAGACCATCCGCAGCAGAACCAAAGTAACCGATATAGCTCTCCGGATCGCTAACTGAAGTGGCAGTGGGCGGGGCACATTGCACGTAGAACCGATGGCCGTTGGGGCGGAAAGATTCTCGAGTTTCGACCGCGTACCGGAAGGCGCAGCGTGGGTAGGCCCCCCACAAGGTGGACTGATGACCTGGTGAAGGTCGCAGGAGTCCGCTGGATGCGGGTGGCGCAGGACCGGTCATTGTGGAAATCTTTGGGGGAGGCCTATGTCCAGCAGTGGACGTCTTTCGGCTGAGATGATGATGTTTTGTATGTTACGATAATACGACCGTTTCAGTTGTGATTGGTTTCAGTGGTGTTTGATGAGGTAATGTGAAAAGACAAGGAGAAACAGTGGCAAAACATGTGACGCCTTTTGTTTACATTGTTAGGAAGTTCCACTGACAGCAAGTTTACCCGTATCAACCTTTGCGATGAAGTAGTAGTAACTTTTCAATAGCTACTGTTTTGTCGCTCACCAGGACACTCATGCGTGGGTCTTGTGATACGAAACAAAACCAAATATAATTTAAATTGAATGGAGGACACAGTTCAGGAAAGAATCATATCAAATTATTATTGTTAGGCAGAAATGTCTGCTAACGATACCAAAGGACCATGTGCAAATTGGCCCTAAACCCAGCAGAGCTGAGAGTTATCTCATTTGATAGGTATTTTTGTTCACTTGTTTTCTTTATATGCACACCAAGTTGAATTCCATTGAAGAACTGAGATATTTAGACTTTTGTCAGTCAATAAATGGTACATAAATGCACCCGAGGGGTATGCATAACGCATTCCCCCTAACAAAACAAAAGGCTGTGTGGATCCGCCATCATCGCCGAGCGGTTGTGAATATTTTTTTCTGCCTTCCGGCCTGCAAGTAGCCACTTGCAGGCCGCTACGCTAAACAAATGCGCCGCTTGCCGACTGCTTCGAACAGAAATATTTTTACTTACATAATACTCGCGTTTTAATACGAATATATCAGATATGCAATATAATCCAACTTGTTGCCCATATAACGAAATGAAGCAGACAATAAGAACTGTTTATAGACACAAGTGTCATCTCTGTTGGTTTTGAGGCCAGCATCCATACAAATTTGTCCATGGTTTCTCAGAAATTACAGAATAATTAGAATAATGATAATACGTGACACTGGCAATATTGTCCAACTCTCGGACAGAAGCCATTATTTAAAAGAAGAAGAATAAGACTTTATATACCCACATGTCATTAGCCCTCAATAATGCGTTCAAAAATCGCATATAAAAGCCCCCATAATAATAAACTTTTTTGTTACAACAAATTTCTTATCTGTGAAAATGTTATTATAGCTAAATAATATTATCGATTTCTAAAATATTATTTTTGTTCAAATTTCGAACACATCTGACACAAGAAAATTTTATTTGACCTCTATTCTAATATCAGTCGAGATGACGTTTAGTTTGAAACGAATTGTCAATTGCATACAATGACGCACGCAATTCGCACGTTATTTTGATATCGAACGATATGAAAATTGGCGCCAACTCTAGTTTGTCTCTTAATTTAAAAAATATAAATGTCAAAACTTGAATGTCAGAAAAGTTTTTATTCCTGAATGCGACTGGCGGTCGATATATATGCGCTTTGAACGCATCATGGAGGGTCATGATGTTTTTATAAAGCAGTGTACGTAATTGTAAATAATTAGGCATTAAAACACTCGTGTGATGATATTATGAACCCACACTCGAGTTTTAATGCCTTTCATTATATACAATCACATAAACTACTATTATCTGTCATTAACTCATTTCGTATTAAAACATCCTGTGTGTTTATATACGTCATTATGACGAAACCGGCATGAATATTACGGCAGGGGCCATGGCTATGCTATGACTTTTTTTACTTTTCCTTTTTTCCAAGTTATACGGATAAGAATTTTAACTATAAAACTCTCGTGAGACTCGAACATATTAAATAATATTTAAAACGGGTCACTCACGTAACGACTACGACTGCCTCTGTCGCGGGTGGTCGCTCCTGATGACGTTCTTCGTAAATAACGAAACATGTCGAGCGAAAATCGACTAAATTACGTGAGTGACCCGTTTTAAATATTATTTAATATTTATACGGATAAGAGCCTTATATTATTATTTTTCAGGCTTCCAAATCTTCAGAATCGAAGGCTGCTATTGACATTGGCTTGGAAATATTCAGTCTGGATTCAGACGACGAAGAAACAGAAGTGAGAAGTAAGTAGACCATCATATTTTTTAAATATTTAGGGCGATATTAATATGAAAATCTGGAATAAATTTAGTATGAAAATTTAGAATGAATTCATAAATTGCCCATGCACTTTTAAACGCGATGGTACCTTAAATGCTAAAAAATACAATTTAAACTATTATTTTTAAGCAAAAACGTAAAAAAGTAATAAAAAGTCAATAATATCATGTCCTCGGGCGGGACTCGAACCCGCGGCTTTGGGATACCAGCCCACCGCTCTGCCAACTAAGCTACCGAGACAAATTTCTTTCGGAGAATTCAATTTAATTTTCTCTCTCAGTAAACCAAAAATCATTCGAATCGTTTTAATGTTTCTGCCGCGAATGTAGGAGGACGCTGGTTCGATCCCAGCCCTGGGCACTGGGGGCCTTGGTCACTCTGTAGTAACCGTGAAATCCCACATACTCGTAGGCCTACATCTTAGTAATTCTCTAACGTAAATATTTTTTTGACTTATTTATTTTTATAAAAACAATATTTCTTTAAACAAAAGTTATTTCCAATGATTGACAGCACGAAGAAATAAACTGGATTTGGCAGTGTTTTGTCCAATAGCATGTTAGTGACACTGACAGTTTTCTTCAATGATGACATTTGTCAACAATCAAAATTTTATAAGTGCCGCAAATAAAAACGATAGTCAAAATGAGTCGAAGCAGGTTTCATACTAAGCTATAAGGATTTATTAAGTCATGACACGGCATTATGAGCTGTTTGTTAAAAAGCTTAAGAACTTTTTAATTGAGAAAGCATACTACAATGTAAATGACATATATAATTAAAATGTATACTTGACATATATAATTACTTTGACTCATTTTTCTGTTTTTTTTTTAAATAGTTACTTTATTTTATTTTTATTGGTATTTTAATTTCTTGTTATTATTCTTGACATTTGTTTTATGACATTAAAGATTTTGAAACTTGAAACTCATGAATTTTAGTTGCATAAAATCTGCTCCAAAGTAAAAAATAGTAATTTGTTAATTCCTTCGTAACCACGGCACTGATTGTTATGATACTTCGTATACTGGCTAAACATCGTAACGCGTTAGTTTCGTCTTGGTCCAATAGCTAAGAACTGTTCAATTTATAATTCCTCAACGTTCACCAGGCAAACGCAAGAGCAAGCTAACAGCGGTGGAACTGGACAAGGCGCGTCAGCACAACAAATGCATGAACACGCACTGCACCAGCGAGGGCAGTGTCCCTCTCGTTCCGCCGTCGCTAGCGGCCGCGGTTTATTACGCGGCGAACACGCAGAGAGGCGGCGGGCTGTGCCTGTTCTGTGCCAAACGATTTCAGGAGAGAAGCCAGGTACGTGTACAGTCGGCCAAAAATGTGGTTTACCACCCTAAGGTTGTGATTCGGTTGAACGTCATGAGACAACAAGGTCGATTTCCCCTGCCAATAATATTATGTCAGTGTCAAGTCAACATTAGCGATCGTAAGAGCTCGCAGAGACTCCAAGCAACTGAACTGTCAAACAAATATGTTTCAATCATATTTATTTTTTATTCAACAAAATGTAATTATACAGGAAGTGGAAGGTGCAAAAAAGGAGTGTTAGTTTTTAAAGGGTCGGCAACGCGCATGTAACACCCCTGGAGTTGCAGGCCTCCATAGGCTGCGGTGACCGCTTACCATCAGGCGGGCCGTATGCGTGTTAGTCACCGTCGTAGTATTAAAAAATACAGATCAGTCAAATACATATAAAATACAATAAATTAAAATTACAGAATAAATTATAATACAACTAAACTGAAACCCATTCTGTGCCATGCCTGGTGAAAAAGTTCCCATCACGCTCGCTGCGTTAACACGCTGCACAGCGATGGAGACCTGTTGGACCAGCCAAGACCCAGAGCGGGGATCATGACCCCTCGACTGCCGACCCAGTTCCTTGACAAACTCCCAGGCCTCGTGACACCAGGGTCCAGCTGTCTCTACTGCAATAGGCACAAAATCGTACGTCAACTCCTTACAAGGTCACTTTGTTGTCCGTCCGTCCGTCTGTCTGTCAAGACCCTTTATCTCGGGACGATACTCCACCATAAGAGAATAAGTCTTAAGTTTATGATGATGATTATTGAATATAAAGTCAATATACAGTCACTTATCAATTTAGGGTTTCATCTCTAGCTAACAATGCAGAGTACTTAGCGCGCTTATTCCTAGCAGCCGTTTCTGCCGCCGAGTCGCTGACTTGACAGTGTGCCTTATGGGACGCAGCAAACAAAACTAGAGTGTTATCTCCAAGCCCCCTTTCTCTTTTCCCGTCCTTTACTTCCTTACCAAGTAAAGAGAGTGTCCAAAAGAGATGTACACAGGTTTGGTGACCTCGGATTCAATTCATCCAAGCAGCCGAATTAAATACATCGCTGTAATTTAGTAGTCCGTATCAATGCGTTGCAGCTTAAGTTAGCCGCATATTTTGAAAGTGGAATTTTCAAAAGTCGTAAGAGGCTTGTTAAAAGGTTAGACTTACGACATTTGAAAAATCCACTGCCAATTTCAAGGCAGGTCCAAGCTAGTATCATTTGACAGTTGCTGTACTACTTCCACGGAATAATAACTAAAGCATGGAAGTAGTACGATGTCTGTCAAATGTCAACAGTTTGGAGCGGCCTTGAAATTGGCAGTGGATTTCTCAAATGTCGTAAGTCTAACCTAATAACGTGCCTCTTACGACATTTGAAAAATCGACTATCAAAATATGCGACCAAGTTAAGTTGTAATGCATTGATACCGACTACCAAATTACAACGATGTATTTAATTTGGCTGCTTGGACGAATTGCATCAAAAGAGATCAGCAAAACTGTTGGCAACCTACGGAATCGGAGAAACAACAAACATATATACATCTCTTTTTGACACTTCCTTTACTTGGTAAGGAAGTGAAGGACGGGTTTATGACTTTGATGTTGTTAGTTTTGATGGGGGGCTTGGTGCCATCAAAATGTAGGAAATTTAGCATAGACGGACTGTTGCCTACTGTTTTTTTTTCAGAAACTAGTAGAAGGCGTGAAGGACCTCACGCCATTCCTCAACATGGATATGTGCATGATCCGCGAGGAGTTGGTCGAGATATCCGATTCCGACTCCGACGACGAACCGGATATCGTTAAAGGCGATAATGAGATCATAGGGGAAAAGGGAGCTAAGTGAGTAATACCACTGATTTTATAATATACGATTTTAAGCTAACATGGTCATTTGCATTATAACTAACTAGCTTTAACCCGCGGCTTCGCCCGCGTACTAAACGTAATTTTCAACCGTCATACAAAAAAGGAGGTTTATTTATTTATTTAACGTCCACTAAGTTGGAATTGAAAATCGTTGTTGTTTTCAAAATCAGCGACCCGATAATGACACCCATATCAAATAAAATAGTCGTAACAATTCTTTTTTCCCATTAACAAACTTTGGACCATCATTTTTCCCCTACTTTGAAAAATCCTATCTTTGTGCACCTTATAAGAAACCTATGTACGTACCAAATTTGGAATCTCTAGAACCAGAAATAAACATAAAAACGACACCCATATTGATATTTTGAGATTTCAACTCCATCGCACCCCATCAGGGAAGATGGTATCTCACGTCCGCCTCGTTGGATGTTGAAATTGTTATTGTTTTCGAAATCAGCGACCAAAAAAACCAGAAATCGATACCCATGTTGTTTTTTTACTATATTATGCCTTTTCCCCGCTTTTGGGGGTTGATTTCTCAAAAGGCCTGAAACACATCTTTTTTTAAGTTCCAAATAGAATACTCCAACTAATTTTATTTCCCCATAAAAACTTTGTACCCCATTCCACCCCCTTTGGAGAAGAATTTTGAAAACTCCCCCTTACGCTTTATAAGGAATCTCAGTGCTAAACTTGGAATTTCTAGAACCAAAAATAAACATATAACGACACACATAGTGATATTTTTAGATTACGACCCCATCGCGTCCCAACAGGGGAGATGGTATTTTACAATTGCCACGTTGGATTTTAAAATCTACGTTGTTTTCGTAATCAGCGACCCAACAAACCATAAAAATGATACCCATGTTGTTGTTTTTTTTACTTTTACACCCCTTTACCCCCTTTTAGGGGTTGTTTTCTTTAAAAAGCTGAAACAGGTGTTAACTCATTTATCTTTGTAAATACTCCTGTAAAGTTCCAAATAGAATAGTCCAACTACTTTTGTTTACCCATAAAAACTTTCCACCCCATTCGGAGAAGAATTTTGAAAACTACTTTCTTTGTGCACCCTTACGCTGCACTTTATAAGGAATCTCAGTGCTAAACTTGGAATCTCTAGATCCAGAAATAAACAACAAAAGGACACTCATATTGATATTATAAGATTTCGACCCCATCGCGCCCCAACAGGGGAGATGGTATTTCAAAATCGCCATGTTGGATTTAAAAATCGTCGTTATTTTCGTAATCAACGACCCGATAAACCATAAAAACGATACCCCTGTTGATTTCTTCACTTTTGCACCCCTTTTACCCCTTTCAGGGGTTAAATTCTCAAAAATCCTGAAACACGTGTTTACTCATTTACCTTAAAGAATACTCCTGTGAAGTTTCAGATAAAATAGTCTAACTAATCTTGTTTCCCCATACAAACTTTGGACCCCCGTTTTAACCCCTTAGGAGGTGAATTTTGAAAAATCCTTCCTTAGTGCTCGCCTACACTATAAAAGGAACCTACGTGCCAAATTTGAAGTCTATAGGACCAGCCGTTTGGGCTGTGCGTTGATATGTCAGTCAGTCAGTCAGTCAGTCAGTCAGTCAGCTTCTTATTTTATATATATAGATATCTAATACGGGATAATTACCATGTATGTTTGTTTTATTGAACACCCGATATTTCGACACTGATAGTTCGAGATTTTAGTTGTGATCTAAGCGCCAGAGCGATCTAACCTCTTACGGGTTAGCTTATTTTGTGTGTTGTCACTGGCACCACTACCGTCCGCTTTCTCACTTGAAACTCGATCACGTTCACGACACACCACACTTACAGTATCAACCCGTGCATTTCTTACCGGTCTCTTTTCGATTTCTGAACTGTCAGCAAAGATAGAATTTTAATATAGTTATTTAGTTATGTCATAAAACTCACCTGTAGAATACAATGGATTATCCAATAAAAAGTTTCTCAGTGGACTCTTAAATTCACTGCCACAAGAATCGTCTTTTATATCTGGGGGTAGTCGCTCATATAAAGTCGGACCGATGACGCATGGGTTCTTTTCTGCAAGCGCCATGCGACGTGGGACGGTCTTAGGAGTCCTGTTGAAACGAGACGAAGTCGAGTTTTAAGAACCAATTATGCTGTTGCATACGCTACTTTTTCTATGACAGCTAAAACAGCGTAAAAAGCAAAGTCTAGAAACGTGGCAGAATAGGGAAGATGTTGTGCCCACTACATATATAAAAAAAAAACAGTGCTCATATATTGTATGAAAACCCATAGAAGCAGTGTTCTTATGGAATACCAGAAATGAATATCGCTGTCAGTCATCTAATTGATTGAAGTGCTGGAGTAGAAAAAATCAATTTGAGTTCGCGTGGAGAGGTCCATAGTTTAATGTGCTCTACATATCCCTTTTAGAAAACAAACGTTAGTTTTTATAACTTTTATCGTTACAGATTCCTGGAAGAGCAATTGGCGAACATGTTCAACGAGACTTGGAAGAAATTCAACATGGAGGAGCGTTTGTTGAGTGCGCAGGCTGAGATTAGCGTCGAAGTTAGCCAGTTGGAAGGTTAGTTAGTTACAGTACTTAGGGTTTGCAATTCGAATATTCGAATTATTCGCCATAAATATTATTCGAATACTACAACACTCATTATTCGAATAAAACGAATATTTCGAATAGTGCAGATTTTATTCAGAAATTATTTTTTTTTACGAAAACCTGTAATAAAATGCCTGTTTTAATTGTATTTCACTTTAATAACTCCGTGGAAACAGATTTTAATTCGAAGTAAAAAAAAGCCTAAAATTAAATCTTCTAAAACTACCCAAATATCGAACTATAATTGGTAAAAGGATTGAGAATTTGGCTACTTGCTACGTAATTTGTATTATAGGTCCCACTAGGGTTAAGTTAGCACACAACAACATTGTCCTGTAATGAGATAGAGATTTTGAAATTAAGCACTGTTCTTTTTTCGTACCGATGGCAACAGTGAATACAGTGAATTGTAAAATAGACTAAAAAGGTTTTATACCAATGAAAATATATCTAGTAGTATTTTCATTGACACTAACGTTCATTTCATTCATTAACTTTTTTTGTAATCAGTACTTTATGTAGCTGTGTGTGAAATCATTCAATTCAACTCTCGTGAAACTGAAACCTATACTGAAATAAACAGAAACCCTAAAAGCTCAATTAGCCAACCATTACCTGTGTGCGTACCATGAGTTGTTTTCGATTGCGACTGCGGCACCACTACTCTGGCAAGAGCGAGATGGATTGTCGAATACCGCAGTCGCAATTGAATACAACCCATGGTAAGCACACTGCATAAGAAATGCATGCAATGCAGCATGGTTTCAGACCTCGGAGATCAGTCGACACAAATTTATTAACCCTGGTTGATTCCATTTCGGAGCATTTGGATGGGGGTATACAAGTTGACGTGCTGTACTTGGACTTTAAAAAAGCCTTCGATCGAGTGGACAACGATGTACTGTTGAGCAAGTTGTGTAAAATTGGGTTTTCACCCCTCCTACTCCGGTTCTTCGCTGACTATTTGTACGACAGGAAGCAGTATGTACAGCACGGGTGCTTTATCTCGAAGACCTTTCCAACTCGCTCCGGAGTCAGCCAGGGTTCGATTCTTGGGCCGTTGCTCTTTGGGATCATGATAAATGACCTGGCATCTGTCTTGAAGTCGGGCAGATGTCTACTCTATGCGGATGACCTCAAGGTTATTTATGGTGTGCAAGAACCTTCTGACTGCGCGTCGTTGCAGGAGGATCTGGACAGGCTGCATCTGTGGAGTGTTGAAAACAAGTTGTTCTTTAATACCAGCAAGTGTACCGTCATGTCGTTTAGTAGGGCACGCAATCCTCTGCACTTTGATTATTTTCTAGGCTCCGAACCGCTGGCTCGCGTCGATTCCATTCGAGATCTAGGCGTTATCCTTGACTCCCACCTCAACTTCCATGATCACATAATATCCTTAGCTCGTGACTGCTATAAGAGATTGGGATTTGTTATAAGGAACTCTAGGGATTTTCGGGACTCCAGAACGATAAAGCTTTTATATACTGCTCTAGTTAGAAGTAAGCTTGAGTCATCCGCTATTGTCTGGAATCCTTATGAGACATCCTACGTCTTGCTCTTGGAGAGGGTACAGAAAGTATTCCTGCGGTTTTTGTATAAAAAAATGTTCGGGTACTACCCATTTTTATACCCCACTAAATTCCTACTCGGTGCCTTAGGTTTTAACTCCCTTGAGGTGAGACGCAATTTTGCGCTCCTTTCTACAACGTGTAGCACCTTGAGAGGTGACTCCGATTGTTCCGAACTGGGGGCGCAATTACTGCGTCTTCATGCCCCTACACCGACTAGAATACATTTTCGGCCGCGTGACCGCGGTCTACTGGTAGTGCCGATGTCCCGAACTGTGTCTCGCAGGAATTCTCCCCTCGTTCGTCCTCTGCGCCTTCTGAACGAACTCCTTGCATCAGCACCCGAGTGTGATTTGTTTGCTGACAGGTGGAGTGAAGTGCGCGATGAATGTTTAAGATTCTGTGAGATGATGGATGTACGTGTCTCAACAGTGTAATTGTGTTAGTTTTATTTACTGTTTAGCTTGGCTAAATGTTTCTAAAGTTTCGCAGTGATTTAGTTTAGTACTGTCATGCTGTGTATACTTACTTGTTTTATAAATAATTTTTAAGAAAAAAAAACCGACTTCATTTGGTTCCCGGTAAAAGTGAAATTAAGAATTTGTTTGAGTTAGCCAGTTTACTTCACAAATATCCAATACACCGCACGTATACGATCGAAAATTGAGGAGCTTTCTTAATGTCCTAGGGCTTCCATCATTACATTTGAAGTATAATCAAACGGAACTCCCTTGTAGGCCTTTAAACAAACAAAATAACAATGTGTTAAATTGGATGACAGACTGTAAATTAACGAGCATATTCATCATGCCATCCCTGATTATCAACATCAGGTCCACTCCAGCAAAATGATGGCCATAGTAAGAAAATGCCTAAGCTAATTATGAACACCCTCTAATCACAATTAACCTGCCGTTCAAATTTGAAGAGTTCTCTGAATTCTTCTAGAACTCCATCATCAGAATATAAATCAAATCAAAAAGATGAATGTCACAACTAGGATAATAAGTAGAGCTAGGTTTATTAACCAGTTCCACTTTGCGATCCCTGGTCTTCATCATCAGATCAAGTTCATCAAAATTTTGGCTCCGCCAAAACACTGTTTTAGTTACTTAAGGAAACCCTCAAATCAGAATGCATGTGCCGTTAAAATTTGAGGAGTTCTCTCAATCCCTCATGAAGCCCATCATCAAAATAGAACTATAATCAAATAGGACTATCTTGAAGGTATTTCTTTACAAAGAAAAGATGAATGTCTCAAATCGGATGATAGAGCTGGGAATTAACAAGCAGTTCCACTTTGCCATCCCTGGTCTTCATCATCAGGTCCACTCCACCAAATTGATGATGTTCGTAAAGAAATGCTCGAGTGTCTTAAGAAACTACACAAATCATCATGCATGTGCCTTTCAAATTTGAGGAGTTCCCTCAGTTCCTCATGGATCCCATCATCAGAAATTGATTTTGAAAAAAACGGAACAAATCTGGAACCATCTATTTTCAGAAAAAAAAATATTTTTTTAAATCGGACGATAGTCCTGGGAATTACCAAGCAGTTCCACTTTGACATCCCTGGTCTTCATCATCAGGTCCACTCCACCAAATTGATGATATTCGTAAAGAAATGCTCGAGTGTCTTAAGAAACTACCCAAATCATCATGCATGTGCCTTTCAAATTTGAGGAGTTCCCTCAGATCCTCATGGATCCCATCATCAGAAATTGATTTTGAAAAAAACGAGACAATCCTGAAACCATCTATATACAGACAAAAAAATATTTTTTAAAATCGGATCATAGTCCTGAGAATTACGAAGCAGTTCCACTTTGCCATCCCTGGTCTTCATCATCAGGTCCACTCCACCAAATTGATGATTTTCGTAAAGAAATGCTCGAGTTTCTTAAGAAATCACCCAAATCAGCATGCATGTGCCTTTCAAATTTGAGGAGTTCCCTCAGTTCCTCATGGATCCCATCATCAGAAATGGATTTTGAAAAAAACGGGACCAACCAGGAACCGTCTACTTTTAGAAAACAAAAAAAAAATTCAAATCGGTTCAGTAATGACGGAGTTATGAGTGAACATCCATTAAAAAAAAAAATAAAAAAAAAAATTCAGTCGAATTGAGAACCTCCTCCTTTTGTGAAATATTGAAGTCGGTTGAAAAAATAAGAAATAGATCCTGCTCTTAGTTTAAACTTTTCGTGCATGCTGTAATTATACACCCAGTGCCTTATTTCAATGACATGTATATTATATTGATTTGACTTAATCGGTAAATACTATTTGGTTTTACACAGTACAGTCGGTATGCACCAATTTTTGATTGACTTTACACTTTCTTCAGGCCATATCATTATTACTTTTAGAGATATCATATCAGCGATTTATAGTGAACCAATTATTCTACGTCAACTTGAGCTAAGCCGCATCAGTTAAAATTTAATTAGCCGCCTAGGCATTGTTACTTGTTACCATACCATTTTATATTTTGCAGTCTTAACAAGTATCAATACAAAAATGATTCAAATAAAAATAGACTTTATTCATTTGCTTAACTCAAACATGTGGATAAGGTTAAGGTTGAAAAGGATCTGAAGTGTTGCGGGTAGTCTGTAGAGTAGTGTTTTACAAAAAAATCCGTAAACCTGATTCTTCCAGATCTTGACTCGCTTGTGCCCATTCGAATCAGAATCACGATCTGATTGAATCTTGATAGTAAAAAAAAAACACAAAAAATCCTTTCTATTTCGCCACATTTTTGTATGCACTTCCTTTGAGCATGGCGTAATGAAAACTAAAATTTTATATGGAAATTTAGGGTCATTTTTTTATTATCAGGATCGAATCAGCTCGTGATTCTGATTTGAATAAGCCCATGAAGGTGCCCATCTGGAAGCATTAGGTGTTCGGGATTTTTTTAGGGAAAAGCTTAGATACCAACATTAGGAATAGTCAACCAATCGCTCTTGTTCCTGTAACAATGTTAAAGGAATAAAGCATACCTACATATTTAACAATTAAACTACTTAAAATCATTATTTTGACTTATTTTTCAAAAATATTCGTTTTATTCGAAAAATTCGAATATTCGAATATTGAAAATCGAAGTATTCGTATTATTCGAATACTAAAATTGGACGAATAATGCAAACCCTAACAGTACTGCTGTGCTATAAAGAAAGACCCATATCATTTCATTTCATGTTTTCATTTCATTTTCATTTATTTTCTATAACAGTTTTCTAAAAACAGTTTTTGGTAAAGTTAATATTTTCGGAAATAATCGCTCGAGAAGTTTAAAGAAATGTGTCCCCCCCCTGTAACTTTTGAACTATAAGTTGAAAAAATATGAAAAAAATAACGAAAGTCGAACTAATAAAAAAAAAATAAGAACTTTATTGGAAAATTATTTGGAACTTGGTTTTTGAAATTTTTTACAAAATAATTTCTAAATTAAGTTTTTAATTTAACCGCATATGCAAAAATTTTTTTCAATCTTCAGTACTTAATTTATCATCCTGCACGTATCTTCCTTCTAATAAAAAAAAGAATGATTCAAATTGATTCACGCGAACTGTGAACTCTGCAGCTGATCGTACAATCAATTATGTACATCGGGCGGCGCTTTAATTACTTTCGACTTTGCATCAAAGCAATAGAGTCCAAAATCATGAAACAAAGTATTGTTTTCAGAGGAATGCAAGCAGATAGACGCCATGTTGAACGAGTGTCAGAAAGAGACGGATAAACTGAGGAACGATCTGTACGCCACGTTCGCTGACGATCGTACAGAATTGCCGTCCATCGCCATCGTCGATACTCCTACCAATCAGGTAAGTTATAAAAAAAAATAAAATAATTGTTTATTTCGGACAAAGTCCATATACTTATATGAATAAGCGAGCGAGGTCTTCGAGTCTACTGGAACAATACGGCGTTTGAAGCGTTGAAAATGGCGGAAAAAATCGAATGTTTTTTTCATTATTTAACCAAACTTTCGGGATTTTTCCGAAGTTTTCGGGTTTTTTAAGGAATAAATAATGTCACTATCACTGTCACTCCTTTCATCTGTTTCAATTGTTTCTTCCTCAATGTCATCGATGTAGCCCTGTTGTAGGTGTAAATTAGACCTAATACGCATTGATTTAGAGTTGAAATATAGAGCGGAAACTTTCAATGATTTTTTCCTAAAGAATCCGAAAAAACGAGTCGTCTGGGAAAAAAATCGGATTTTTTCCATAGTTTTTCAGCGTTTGTACGTATGTTTGTTTGTGTGGCGGTAACTCGAGTTAAATGAGATAATAAGAATTTTGAAAATTTCGCTTCTTCTTAAAATTAGAATAGCAAGGTAACATTATTTTCGTTGTAATTAAACACTTTAGAACGGATTAATCGCGTTTATTAACACCATGATCCTACTTTTCGAGCCGTTTACAGCACTCGTTTTCACAGGTTTAAGATGATGACTGATGATGATTATTATTTTCGTTGTTAAAATTAGATACGTATGTGATGTGACCTCTATAGTTTTTTGTATGAATGTATGAGAAGTGCGTCTGTGCACGTTTCCCTCCGATAGTGACAGAATAATTAGTAGGGTAAGATGTTGCTTTGCCGTCTCCCTTCCAACGCGTTGGAAGCCTGTGTTGCTCAAAGGTCGTAATAAAAACAAACTGGCCAAATGCGTGTCGGATTAGCCCACCGAGGGTTCCGCACAACTGTTTATGACTTTAGGTACTTAGTATTCTTAAGTGACGTGGAACTCTAAGTGTGCGGCAATTATGCCGTTATCCGAGTTTTTCCTGTACTCACAAGCTCTTGCTTTTTGCCAAATTTCGTGATTCTAGGTCAACGGGAAGTACCCTATACATTTTGATTCCCATTACAAGTGTATGGGAATTGCGACATACACGGCCGTATCTTTTCATTACGATCGCGTCGATGGCTTCCATGCTATAATGCGCAGGAGATATGCATCGATGCAGAGGCGGCTGCGGGGTAGCGACAATAGCATTCTGAAAGTCATTGCTGACAGGATGTGTCACTGTCGGTTTCAAAAGCACTGGGTGATCAATCTAAGGGGCTGCGTCACATATGACAAGTAGGTTGAACTTGATTTCATGTTGGTATTTTTATTAATTCAATATTGTCATGTATTTAATTTTAATAATTTTATAATGTTTTATTTAATTTATTAGTTATATAATTTGTAAATGTTTATTTTTAATTTAATTTTTAATTTTAGTATAATTTTGTTCTATTTATCTCTTTTGTATTTCTATGGGTCTAAGTTATCCGAAATAAATTGATTTTGATTTTGATTTGATTTGATTTGATTACGTTGACGTAGAGGTTTGGGTCTTTCACAGCTTCAAGGGACCGCAGACTGTATGTGGTATTAATTTTAACTCACTACCTCTACACGTTCGAGATACAGGGTCTTGACAGACAGACGGACGGACGGACAAGAAAGTGATCCAAATAAGGGTTCCGTTAAGCCTAAAAATCGGTAACTTCACCATCGCCAACACTTAGCGATTGGTCAACTTTTGGTCATATCATAAGTAGTTAAGGGTGTTCCTGGTTGTTTAAGGTTGAAAATATATTTTTTTTCAGTGGTCAGGTCTAGAGGAAGCAGTGTCAACGCCATCACCATTACCCGAAACTAGAGAGGTAATACAAGATTTTATTTAACTTGCAATGTATGTTTTTTTTTAGGTTAGGATCAAATATTGCAAGCCGAATTTTATTAACTTCCCGTTATTCAAATAAAAAATAAAATATACCGGGACAATCTTACACAAATCGACCTAGTCCCACGGTAAGCTCAATAAGGCTTGTGATGTGGGTACTAGACGACGATACATATAATAGATAGATACATATAAATACTTATATACATAGAAAACATCCATAACTCAGGAACAAATATTCGTGATAAACACACAAATAAATGCCCTGACCAGGATTCGAACCCGCTTCGCTCCGTTTTCGCATAAGCATGTGAAGCTGAAACTTCACATGCGTATGAAGGTTTGATGACAATACAATGTTATAGTACCAAAGTACAGTCAACGCTAAAAGCCTGTATCGAAAATTCTATTTTTGACAAAAAACTATGCATTCTAAAACCAGGGCGGGCGGTAATAGTGCGGTCTCCTTTACCCCGATACAAATAGACAGGGTGCGCTGACTTGGATGTTGTCAGGCCCTTATTACAACATTATTTGACGACCGGTTGGCGTAGTTGGTAGTGACCCTGCCTGCTATGCCGATGGCCCTGGGTTCTAATCCCGGTAAGGGCATTTATTTGTGTGATGAACACAGATATTTGTTCCTGAGTCATGGATGTTTTCTATGTATTTGTATATTATACATATATATATATTTGTCTGAGTACCCGTAACACAAGCCTTCTTGAGCTTACTGCGGGACTTAGTCAATTTGTGTAAGAATATCCTGTAATATTTATTTATTTTTATTTTTATTTCATCATAAAAGCAAGTATTTACAAAATAAATAAAGACTACATCAAATTGAATATATTTTTTTCGTACAGAGACCTAAACGGCGTTCGGCAGGGGCGGTCGAGCCGCCGGCAAAGCGTGCAGCTATCCCGCTCGGATACGAGCCGATAGACAGAGACGCCAGCACCCTCAAGCAGGTAACATATACTCTTAGTATGAATAAAGGCAGCTATGCCTATGGAGCGGGCGTCCATAGGCTAAGGTGACCGCTTTCCATCAGACGGGCCGTACGCTTGTGAAGGAAGTATTATAAAAAAATCATTGGAAAAAATCATACTTCTATTATTTCTTTGAAAAACTTCCTGTGCGGATATCATTTTCTCTTTCGATTCATTCGTGCCAGCTCTCGTAAATCGACCTGTATATGCCCACTGCCCATATACGTACGTAATGGAAGCTACCGTATTGTCGCTCACCAGGCGGCGCCACTCATGCGTGGGTCCTCTGTCTATATGGAAGAATTGTCAAAGTGACGTTTGAAATGTTCCCGCAGGACCCACGTTCCACTAGCGCCCCTAGCGGAAAATCGACTCGCGGTAGTCCTCATTGGGCCAACATATGAGTCAATTTTTTTTTACATTCTTTACTTTTGCCAAAAGCATAAGGTATAATACTCACAGGATTTTTATCAAATAAATAATGGAAGTATTACCAGGGGGTGTCACTTCGCGTTTTAAGTTGACACAAAATCTTCCACCCATGGGTGGCATAAACTGCCAGGGTTGACACAAGGCGCATTACCTCACAGGTGCGTTCAGATATATTTATATTTCAAACACCGCATACTAATTTATACTTAGACAAATTAATACCAATAGCAATAAATAATCAATAAAAACAATGTTCGCATACATTTTGTTCCTATTCATATGTTTATACAAATTTTGTACCACCATACGCACCCGACAGCACGGTGACAACCCTAATGTTAATGTCATCTTGACATTTGCATGCTTGACAAGCTAAACGTCAAATGTAGGAAAGAGAAGCTTCTGTACTTTAGCACTGTCACGTGCGCGTTGCCGACCCAATGCTAATTATTATTCTTAGCTTATTTTATAATCATTGAAAGCGCAAAAAATTGTCATATACTGTTTCTTCAGTGTCTTTTTAAACATTTGATTTCAGGCTGCTATGAACCTAATATGTATATGTCACCGTAGAATTGTGATTACCGTTAGTTTATAAACTAACGCGCGAGATGGTAAACAAACGGATAAGTTAGGTTAGTTTATAATATCCTTAGTAAAATTATAATCTGTCTGGTGTTCACAATTTAACGGTGACATATATAACAATAGCCCGAATCCCTTTACCGAATTATAAAAAAAAAATCAGTCAAAATAAATTGAAACTTATTTTATTACTAATAAAAACTATATCTAACAGGAAGTGAAACCGGTACCATCTGCAGACTTGGCAGCGCCAAACGACGATGATGTAAGTTAAAGTGTTGTACCCGCTTCTTTATAAAAAAATGATGGAATTGATATTATTAGGCTTAATTCTCATTTTTGCCGTTTTTACTGCTTAAAATGTTATTTCAGTCCTCCGGCCGGTAAGCGCCACTTTACGCAAAACTAAATTGCCGCCTGCCGGCTCCGTCGGGCTGAAAAATAGTATACAAACCTCGGCCGGTAAATGGGAAAGCCTCGGATCACATGTTAGCCGACCTCGGCTTCGCCTCGGCCGACAATTACATGCAATCCGAGGCATTTCCCACTTAAACGGCCTTGGTATGTAATGTACTATTAACGCGTCTATCTTAACGATGTACCTATCTTTTTCTCGGCTTATGACACCGCTCAGGGAGCCTGGGGTCAGCTTTAAAACGACTGCCAAGATTTGACGCCAGCGTTAGTTTTACGAAAGCGACTGCCATCTCACTTTCCAACTCAGAGGGTAAACTAGGCTATAGTCCGGTTTTTTTACGATGTTTTTCTTCACCGAAAAGCGATAGGTAAATATCAATAGTACATTACATACCAAGGCCGTTTAAGTGGGAAATGCCTCGGATTCCATGTAATTGTCGGCCGAGGCGAAGCCGAGGTCGACTAACATGTGATCCGAGGCCGACTAACATGTGATCCGAGGCTTTCCCATTTACTGGCCGAGGTTTGTATACTATTTTTCAGCCCGACGGAGCCGGCAGGCGGCAATTTAGTTTTGCGTAAAGTGGCGCTTACCGGCCGGAGGACTGAAAATGATATTTCCTACATAAGTTCCGAAAAACTCATTGGTACCACCCGGGGTTTGAAACCGCGACCTTCGGCTTGAAAGTCGCTCGCTTTTACCGCTGGTCCACCAACGCTCTCCTTTCCTATATGCCTAATCTATGAATTTTACTAGTCATAGATATTATTAGTAAAACGGAAATCAAACCAAACCATACTACTAGTGACCCGCCCCGGCTTCGCACGGGTCATTATCATACATATAAACCTTCCTCTTGAATCACTCTATCTATTAAAAAAAACCGCATCAAAATCCGTCGCGCAGTTTTAAAGATTTAAGCATACATAGGGATATAGGGACAGAGAAAGCGTCTTTGTTTTATCCTCCTGACGACTGGGTATCAAAATTTGCCAATTTAAATGTAACTTTGTCACATTGACAAAGAGTCAAAATTCCATTGGGGCTTATGTACTACGCATAGGACGCGGGAAGTCAGGAGGTTATACTGAAGTGATGTTATGATTTATGATACTATGCTTGCAGTACGTGTGGGAAGGAATTGGTGAGCTAACTTTCCCTATATTATGTTCTTGATATTATAATTCCACAGAACAACGACATCTCCGTAGTGAAGCTGTCGGTGGAGGCGGCGCCGGCGGGCCTGCCGCCGCCCGGCGTGGCCACGCGGCCGCCGCTGCGGCCCAACATGCTGGTGTACGCCATGAGGAACACCTTCGGCGCGTGGCACCGCGTCCGCATACAGGAGGTGCAGCCTAAAATGGTTAGTATACCATCTTGTCCCTAGCGAAACAGTCCCCCACGTCATCCTGGAATGCGAAGGGGTAGCTACACAACGGGCTCAAATCCTCGAAACAACGAGGTCGCTTCGAGAAGCCAGGAGGATCCTGCGCTTCTGTTCGGAGCTAGGCTGGTTAAACTTTTAACCAAAAATATGTCACGTACAATGGCCCGATATTTTTGCGGGCTAAGTGCGGAAAATGGAGCCCACAACCATAACCATAACCTTGTCCCTAGCGAATACACTTCGATCCTAAAGAGTAAGGATTTTTTGTGTAATTGCCTTATATCGCCTGGCTCGAGCGCTTGTCCAGCGATGTTCATATGCCGGATGATGGCGCTCAAGGGTACATTAGGGTAGGGTCATTGAATTTCTTTGATTCCAGCAATGCTAGTTTAATGAAATGAAATGAAATTGTTTATTTTTCGGAAATTGATCCATATTATGTTAGTAAATCTTATTCTAATTTAAATAACTATTGTTAGTGGAATGTATAATTGTAATTGGAAGTAACGTGCACAGACATCCAGTGAGCTAAAATGGGGCTGTCCATCCTCCCAGCTATAACCTTCAGGAGTGAGTTGGTGCTGCCCCAAATGCGCTCCATTCCCTAATGCCCTTCATTATCTGTCTGGTGGGAGCGTGACTTTCACACATTAACTGAAGTGTTGTTAAGTCTCGTCTTCCCCATACATCCTTTAATTCATTCCTGAATTCATTATTGTAATCTGTACCCTTATGAGCCATGGTGCTTGAAATAAATGCATTTTATTATTTTATTTTATTTATTATTTAGTTATTTGAGGGTTTCTTCGTGGCCACGCCTTAAGGTTACAACGACCTGTAGACAACGACATGAAGAGCCTCAGTACCTCAGCCTGTCAAACTATTCCACTTTTGTTGGTGTTTAAGTTTGACATGGGTTTAAGTGGTTAGGCAAAAAAATAAGTATGAAAATACAGTATGATTCTCTCTGACTATGCCCGAATGAGAACATACCCTGTCCAAACTATATACTATTAATATTATTTTTGAGGGTTCAACAAAGAGTTATTGTATTGTTAATTTCATTCCACAGGCGAACCAATTCACTATGTGTCGCGTGAGGTTCGATCAACCGAAGAATATGACGAAACTACTGCCAGCACGCTGCCTCGCCTACGAGCAACCACCTGACGTGCGGCTAACTATTGGTTAGTAACTCCTGAAAGCCTTGAAGTCGATCATGTCACGACGGCTTTAGTGAAACATCATGGCCGCCTTGCAGCCAACCCTCCATAACAAGAAAATCGCGTCAATTTTTTTTTCTTATCAATCTACTATACTTTTTAAGCCCTTAAACGGATCACCAACCATTTTTCTTTATTCCACAGGTACTCGAGTGGTCGCGCTATTCAAAGACCACCGCGTCAGCACCGACAAGAATGAAGAGGGAGAAAAGAAGGAGGCCTACTACTCCGGCATAGTCGCCGAGATACCTAACCCGGTCAACAATTTCAGGTATACTAGTATTTCGGAGGTATACTTGGAGAAAATATAAAATTATACAAATTTACCATTAAATTAATGTATTTTTAACGTCAGTATATGTACTCCAGAGTTAATACTACGGATAAAAATTGTAGTTGAAATAGAAATACAAACTAGATAATTTCCTCGAAGTAGGTAATGCCGACATTATACAATAATGTTAACATGATAGTATGTCAATTTTGTTACCAGCGCGAGTGTGACACATGTCTGCTTCGATGTTCTCTTTCGAACCATAGTGTTTGTCCAAATTACACGTAAAGTCTAGCCGTTCTGAATTGTAAACAAATAATACTGGCGCCAAACAAAAACCATTTTTTTACAAAATTATCTGCATCACTTTCACTTCTATCACAAATCAGGCTTTGACGAGATTTGAATTAGAAGTTATGGATTTACCGCCATACCAACTGAGCTACCGAAACTCATCCTATGATTAGTTTCGGTCTAATTGACGACTCTTCTCCAGATACCTAATATTCTTCGACGACGGCTACGCCCAATACGTGCAACACGCCAACACGCGCCTAGTCTGCGAATGTGCGCCTAGAGTATGGGACGAAGTACACCCGTTCAGCCGGAACTTCGTCCGGGATTACCTGCAGGCGTATCCGGAACGACCCATGGTCCGGTTGCACGCCGGGCAGAGCATTAAGACCGAGTGGGACGGTGAGTGTGAAAGAGACAGAAAGTTAATTGGCACAGCCGCTCTGAACGGTCGAGGCGTATCCAGTTTTTTTTTTAATACTACGACGGTGACAAACAAGCATACGGCCCGCCTGATGGTAAGCGGTCACCGTAGCCTATGAACGCCTGCAACTCCAGGGGTGTTACATGCGCGTTGCCGACCCTTTAAAAACTTTAACACTCCTTTTTTGAAGAACCCCATACTGTAGTCCTTTGGGAAAACAGCGGCAGGGAGCTCATTTCACAGCCGGAGCGTCCGCGGGAGGAAGTTCCTCTTAAACCGCACGGTACGAGAACATTTAGGCTCCAGGGTATGCGGGTGAACACCCTGCCGACGTCGAGCGGTGCGGTGGTAGAATGCAGCTGTTGGCATCATATCAAACAATTCTTCAGAGTACAATTCATTGTACAAGCGATAGAACACACATAAGGAGGCGAAGTCTCTCCTTAGGCTTAAGGGTTCCAATGACCTGAACAGATCAAAGAAACATCTACGTTATACGTATCATCATCAGAACATTGATTTAAACTTACACCATTTTCACACGTCACAAGTAAACAAAACTGGGCTTCTTCCGAATCGAAATTGAAACCTCCTTAATTAAAAATCGGGGAAAGGGAATCGGGGCTTGTCGCCCGCGAAACTTTCATTGTTTATACGCCATTAGAGTCAAATCACGTAATCTCTTTCCAGAAAATGAACTTTAAAACATTTGAAATGTTATTTTACTTAATACACATAAACTGTGCTTCCAAAATCTAAGCAAACTTAGCTTAGTCGAACTCTGAACCCCGTTTTGTTTACTTTTAATAGTTTATAATATTGCTTATCATCTTTTCGAAAAAAAAATCGTTAAAATCAATTGAAGGAATGCACCAGCGCAGATTCACGCAGATAAAGGTCTTAACCTCGTTTTATAAACTCGGTGGAAAATCTAGTCAAATTACGGATCAATCTTCTTTCCTCAGGCAAATGGTGGGTCTCCAAAGTCCTCCAAGTGGACGCTTCTCTAGTCCTTGTCTACTTCGAGGGTAAAAAGGACAACAAGACTGAATGGATCTACCGCGGCTCCACGCGCCTGGCGCCTCTGTACCTGGAGCTGCAGGCCGCCGAGAGGATCAGGACACGGCCGCTGCCAAGGTCACAGGCTGCGCGGAGGGTGAGTACTATTATACACCTTATGCCTTTGGAACAAGGTTGAACTCTGTTTAAGCACAGGATCAGTTGAGAGACCGAAAGACATCCGTATGAATTCATAATGACCATGTAGTACAGTGAAATTGTGAAATTTATTTATTTAGTATAGTAGGTAAATACTACAATTTAACTTCTTACTTCTTTTTTAAAACATTTGATTGTAATCCATATACTTGATATTATAAATAGAAAAGTTTGTGTGTCTGTTTATTTGTCATAAAAACTAGTAGGAAAGAGTAAAGCAAGTCGCAAACATATCATACAGAGGACTATCACCTTATATAGTTTAAAATA
The DNA here is from genome assembly GCA_949128165.1 of Lathronympha strigana. Lineage (NCBI taxonomy): Eukaryota > Metazoa > Arthropoda > Insecta > Lepidoptera > Tortricidae > Lathronympha > Lathronympha strigana. The sequence goes on along the minus strand of OX421928.1, from coordinate 5,757,596 downwards.
ATGTAATTTTTGTCCCCAGTTCAACATGCCGTACGTGGAGTACACGCGCTCGGACGAACCCCCTGAAAAGGCCGCGGCCACCATTCCTGCGGCCACTCCTGCGCAAACGCCAGCGCAGATTCACGCGCAGATGGAGGTAACACTTATTCGCCAGGCTAAAAAGTTTTTTTACTAGTATACGTTTCATGAGTTTAATAAGACCGTAAGATTAACGCGAGTAATCTAAAAGAGTCGATAGATTTAACAAGTAAAAAAAAAAGTCACTTGAAGCATTATTTACTCGTTTATAACTTTAACCAATAAAAAAGGTTTACTCAGATTTCAATTTCAATAACATAACGAGAACTTAGTCCCACGGTAAGCTCAATGAGTCTTGTGATGTGGGTACTAGACGACGATATATATAATAGATATATACATATAAATACTTAAATACGTATTTTAAAATTTAAAATCCATACTAACTCAGGAACAAAAATTCGTGATAAACACACAAATAAATGCCGTGCCAGGGTCACTACCGACTAGGCTAGGAGGTCGTTAAAATAACTATTTCCACTTCTTACGCAAAGTTCCGTGTTCTGTTTTTCTTTTGCGCTTTATTACAATATAGTAAGGCGCAATAGTGTACAAGTATTTATGACGTTGACTACACCACACTTTCCAGAATATTATTGTATATTTTAATCGCAATTTGCCCCAACAGCAAGAGATCCGCCGGCAGCGCGCTGTGGCCAAGAAGTCCACCGCCTTACCGCCCGCCGCCGCCGCGCCCGCTGTCGCTCGTGACAACGTCACCAGCCGAGTTGTCGTAAGTTCATTGTCAACCTTATGTTACTTGATTTAGAATTCAAAGTTGAATAATATTTCAGAAGATATTAAATAATATTTAAAACGGGTCACTCACGTAATTTAGTCGATTTTCGCTCGACATGTTGTTGTAAATCGACTAAATTACGTGAGTGACCCGTTTTAAATATTATTTAATATGTTCGAGTCTCACGAGAGTTTTATAGTTAAAATATTTCAGAAGTGTTTTAAATAAAATTGCCATCAATAGAACTTGAAAATGTAAAATAGGCATCACATTGTTTTGTCAATATTTCTCCTTGAATTTTCGCATTACCTCATCAACACCACTGAAACTATGCACACTACTGAAACGGTCGTATTATCATAACCTACAAAACCATAAGATAAATGGATTACAAGTTAGCGTATTAAGACAATATGGTGGTTTGTTTACATCGTTAGTAAATTCAATTGACGGCGATTTTACTAGTTTATTTTTATTTTTCACTCGGTATTAGATCAATAACAAGGTTTTGCCTTACTGACATACATTATTGTACGAAATTACAAGTAGGTTAAAGAGATAAAACTTCGTTCGTTTGTTGGCCTCAGATTAGTAGCAGTAGTATTAAAGTAAAACACTATTTTCTATGTGAGCACTTCTATCTGTCAATTGAATGTTACTCACAGCGATATTAAAAAAGTATGCATTATAACGTTGTCTATGGTATTATATAAGAATACTGCTAAACGATGCTAATATATGAGCACTGTTGTTTTTCTTTAATACGACATGATCCACATTCTGCCACCTTTCGAGATTTTGCTTTTTTCGCTGTTTTAGCTGTCGTAGAAAAACAAGCGTATGCAACAGCTCATAATTGATTTCTAAAACTCTCGAGTCTATTATTACATAACTCGACTTCGTCTCGTTTTGTAACGGTGACCCTCAAATTTTAAGCACCCTTATTATGTCACTGTTGCATAAACTACTATTGTACAAAACAAAGAAACACAAAAACAGGAAAAATAATACAGAATTTGTACAAAGGCGATTAGTTACTTATAACTGTATGTAAATAAAAAGTTTGAGAACAAAAAACTGAACTGTCCAACTGCGTTTCCATATTTCCTCTCAAAAGGGTGTACCATTTTGTTATAACCTTTAATCTGATCTCCAAACCTGAATCATCTTATCAGAATTTTTTCTTTGAAGCCCACTGCATGGCACAACCGCATCCCCCTTTGTCTTTCACTCATCCCGGTTCTAATCGATCTCCTGCCTATTTTTAAGATGTGTACTTATAAATAAAATCCTAAATTAATTATTGTTCTGTGTATTCAGTTCTACACGCCCAAGAACGCTATCAAGCCCCACAAAATGACGCCACACAGCTGCGGTCCGAGATGCAAGCGTACAGATGTGCTAGCCTTGAAAGATCTGAGGACTTACAACCCGCTTACTAAACCGCTGCTCAGCGGGTGGGAGAGGTAATGTATTTAGAATTTACACTATACGATTTATACATTGAAATAGATGTCATATACTAAAGAGAAAGACCAACACCGATGAACTGTACCGTCGAACTCGGGTCTTACGCTCCTAACGCCATAACCAACCACCAACTGCTGGCTAGGCCAACTGGTCTTATCGAAATGCCGGCGAATTTCTCGAGTATATGCAATCTTAGTAACAGGCAAGACGCCCGTGGCCATTTTTCTAAGTACAAGTGACGTTGCTTAGTACTTCCATCCAAACCACTCAGGGGTTCCGGTATGGCGAGAGAGATGGCACTGCCACCAATACAACTTTTTGTTGACACAAATCAAATTATTCCTATTATGAAATCAAGTTCGATCCTCGGATTAGCCTTCGTCGGTGTTGGTATTTTTCTTTAGTATATGACATCTATTTCAATTTATAATTTATATATAGTAGTGTTACTACGCAACACGTGTTATAGTGCAAAGTAGAATAAGACCCATAGCTGAAAACTATTTAGGACCGGATCAATACGGATTCAGGCAACACAAAGGCACTAGGGAGGCTATACTTGCACTTAGACTTATTATAGACAGAAGAATGGATTTAAGCTTAAATACACATATTGCATTCATAGATTTAGAAAAGGCATTTGATAAAATAGATTGGACTAAAATGATGGCCGCACTGACAACAATAGGCATTACAGGGATAGAAAAATTATATATGAACTTTACAAGGAACAGGAGACCGTAATAGAAATAGCACAGGAGAGAGGAACAGCAAAAATAAGACGAGGGGTGCGACAGAGGTGTCCACTCTCGCCTCTAATTTTTAATATCTTCATAGAAACAGCCATTAAAAAGATAACGAACTCAGGAAAGGGTGGGATCAAAATTAACGGAGAAAAATACTATTTCATACGATTCGCTGATGACATTGCTGCTTTGGCGGAAGACTCACAACAATTGGAACAACTCGTAACAGAAATGGATAAGATATTTGCAGAATTTAGTCTCAGAATAAACATAAAAAAAACGAAAACATTAGTCGCATCCAAGCATACTCAAGCTCATAGTCCCATTCGCATTAGGAATACAGTAGTTGAACAAGTTGACAGATTCAAATATTTAGGCAGCATAATAACGTGTGACTCCAGGTGTACCCCTGATATCACCACACGAATAGCTATGGCAAAGAGAGCTTTTAATGCTAAAAAATACATCTTCAAAGCTAAGATATCAAGGAACGTCAGGAAAAGATTTATTAAGACCTACATCTGGAGCATAGCGTTATACGGAAGCGAGACGTGGACACTGACTCAAAGAGATAGGGATAGGTTGTGTGCATTTGAGATGTGGTGTTGGCGTCGAATGGAGGGAATAAGCTGGACAGAACGGAAGACGAATGAAGAGGTTTTGAATTTGGTTGAGAAGAGGCTGCTGTTGAGCACAATTGAGAACAGGAGAGGGACTATGCTGGGGCATATGATACGGCATGACAATTATATAAAAACCATCATCGAAGGCAAGATAGAAGGGAGTAGAGCCAGGGGAAGACCGAGGCGTGCCTTTATGGATCAAGTCAAAGAAAAGGCGAATGTGATGTCGTATCAGGAGCTCAAGACATTGGCAGAAAACCGAACGAAAAATATATGATATATGATGAGTGTTACTACTTTAATAACAAATCAAAAAATATTAAATAAAATAATTTGATTTGTGTCAACAAAAAGTTCTATACGATTTTATGCTAACATGGTTATTTGCATTATAACTACAATCTAAAACGGGATATTTGCCATGTACGTTTGTTTTATTTAGCACCCGCTATTTCGGTTTACAATTTAAACTCTAATTAATAACATAAAGCAAACCTCATTAAAGTTTTGTTACTATTCAAACTTTACTGTCAGAATGTCATTCAACGAAAAAAAAACAGACATTTATGACTAACGCCGTTACTATAAAAAAAACAGCTTCTATACATTTTACTCTTGGGCACAAGCCTCTTCTTTAGTGCTGAGGGGTTTGAGCTACAGTCTCTACTTTTTAACTTGTATTTTTAGTCAGTACGTGTGACATGTTTCGGAGTCTGCGAGAGCCCGATGGCACGCCGTAAAATTTTATCTGATCTACTAACTATCAGATCCTACAAAACCAAATAGTGTGTTCAGACTTTCGTTCGGTTATGTATTATCCTCTGGCTCTGTTTTCGTGATACTTTACGAGCGTGTGTGAATGCAAGTATTGAAATAGTTTTGCCACTAAATCGGATCTGGCATTTTATCGAACGGCCTTATCGATTTGTAGTCGCAGAATCGTATGACTCATTTTGTAGGATCCTTTTCTTTGCCCTATTTTGCGATAATATGAACTGTTGAACATTGAGATACTGTTATTGCTACTAAATCGGGATCCGTCACATGTGGACGTCAACTTACTACTACAACAAAACCATATGAATGCGAAATATGTAATAAAAAAAAATTCTCGCAGACAAACAGTGCGCTACCGCATCCCCGCCACAAAAGCGGTGATGTACCGCGCCCCGTGCGGCCGCCGCATCCGCAACTACGAGGAGCTGCACCGCTACTTGCGCTCCGTCGACAGCGACATGGGCGTCGACTTGTTCGACTTCAACCCCGCCACTCACTGTCTCGCCGAGTTCTTGCTCAACAAGTGTCTTATTAGCAAAAAGGTTAGTTGTAACTACAGCGCTAATAGATGGCGCTAGTGGTACAGTGTTACACGGACTCTGGTAGTAGTTCCGCTGGTCGCTGATAGATGACTCTGCGTGTAGATTATTATAATTAGATTATTAGAATTACTTCTATACACGAATAATAAAGATTTAATAAAAGTCCTAGAGGGAGATTGGCGCGGATGGTAAGTTGTTATTTTAGAATGACGTGAAATATTTTATATTTAAATTTGCTTTCAATAGATGGCGCAGTGTCAGTGAATCTAAGTACGAATAGACTGAGCAAGCGGCCCATTTCAGAGAAGCGGGACTTTGTATGCATATTAACATCATCAGTCATATACAGTTTCTTGTTTTTTGTTAACGATAATCTTTTTACAGGACCTCTCCCATGGCAAAGAGAACGTCCCAGTTCCTTGCGTCAACTATTACGACTCATCACTCCCAGAGTTCTGCTCGTACAACACGGAGCGCACGCCCACCGCTGGGGTCCCACTCAATCTGGACCCTGAGTTCTTGTGCGGGTGCGATTGTACTGACGATTGTGCGGTGAGTTTTACATTATTGAAATGAAACACTTTAAATTGATTAAATCGCGTATACCGACTACACCTCAGTAATACGAGTGCTGTTAACTCATTATCATAAGAAGTAATGGTGGAGTTGAGTAATTGAGTATTAATCATGGTAAAGAAGATTCCATCTTATATTCTTAAGGTGTCAGGTGATTATTAAGTAGAATTGGAATTTAAAAAAAAGTTTCACAGAAATTATACTTATGGGTTATTTCAGGACAAATCAAAATGCGCCTGTTGGAAAATGACACTAGAGGGCGCCCGCACCATCGGTCTCGACACGAACGAAGTTGGCTACGTGTACAAGAGGCTACCTGAGCCTCTGCCCTCTGGCATCTATGAGTGCAACAGCAGGTCAGTCTCGCATTGAGTGAATGGTACAGCGGTGGCGTGAAGGAGCGTTCATACACCTTGATTCCTGCCGGCTTTGCTTGAGTGAGCCACTTTTTCTTAACGACTCAAAGAAAAACAGGCTAAATCAGCACCGGCTTGCCCAAAAAACATTTTGACGCTTCACCACTGTGGTACTGTTGCCATCAGATATATCAGAGCGGCCAAAATGTTCAAAAATATCTGATCACGCAGTTAAACGCCTTGAAAATCGAGGCGTGTTCAGATACTTGTGAACACCTTGACAGCTCCGATATATCTGAACGATTGTACACACAGATATAGGTATTGTCATGAAATTGCCTTCGTGTACGGGAGGCGCTCGAGCCTCTGCCTTCACTTCACTTCACTTGAACATCTATGAGTGTAACAACAGGTTAGACTCGCAAACGAACGGAACGAATTAATGAATAGCATGAACGAAGTTGGCTCTAATAAAAGAAAAAGTGGAAGACTCGAGTTCATGGTCATCGCTCCACCAACTGAAGTTACTGACTTACCCGCTGACTGCGAAATCATCCACTATATCTATGTGCCTTAGGGGACCGCTTAGCGACGTCTACCATGAGAAAGTGGCACGTGTTAAGCGCTAAGCGTCAAATAATGTTCAGGAATAAAAGTTTTTTTTTAATGTAACAAAATAAAAATACTGAATATACTGTTGTCTCCAGGATATTGACGTCAATATGGACAAAAGTCACAGTTAACAATGTTGAAGCTAAGTTCCGCAAGTTTGGTTTATCCGCTTATCATATATTTTCTTCCTCTATAGATGTAAATGCAAGCAGACGTGTTTGAACAGGGTGGCTCAACACCCATTGCAGCTGAAATTACAGGTGAACATCAGTTACATTGAATGTTATTAAAAGTCAAGAAGAAAATATGTCAGGCCCGGATTTTTATCGGACGTTTATTTTGTAGGGAAATTGCTTGTGTGAACAGCTCCATATATAATATTCTGCTACTGGAACGTCTGATAAAAATCTGGATTCGACATCCGAGAAGTGGGCGGTTCCTACTTAACCACTCAATTGATTCTGGCAACTATGGTTACTAGCTGTCTTCCTTATTTTACTAAGCAATAGAGTCCACCAATAAATATGAAGCAACTGGGTGTTTAAGACAAGTGTTTTATTAACCCTTAAATGCATAATGATGCATTTATGACACAGAAACGAGACAAGTGACAATCAAGGTCTCTTGGAATGAAGACTTTGTCATATCGTCGTAAGTTCTTAATTTGAAATGAATTTGGTTGTCACTTAGGATGTTTTAGGATCAATTTGTTAATTCATGCATTTAAGGGTTTATATTGTTTCGACTATTTAGAATTCGATTTTGCGTCGAAATAGTTTAACCTTAACCTTATAATCTAAACTTAAATGGTGCCAGAATAGACAAGACCAGCTTAGAATGGACACGCTCGCCACGGCTCATAATGATATGGATTTCAAGGGTTTTTGGAAATCAACGCGCAATCTGAATGTGGGGCCGGGCCTCCCTGCGAGTGTCGAGGATAAATGTGACCATAAGGACGTGGCAGAGCTTTTTAGAAGTCATTTTTCTGTCAAGTCTTTGCTTAAGGCACAGACTGTGAAGGGGGAGACGGTCGGTGTTGGGGCGGTCGAGACCAGGCGAGACACTAGTTTTTCAGCTAAAACAATTGCAACAACTATCGCTAAAATGCAAAGAGGTAAATCGCCTGGGCACGACGGCCTCAGCATCGAGCATTTTAAATATGCCGAGTTCATTTGCCGAGAGTGCTCGCCATGTTGTACAATCTTTGTCTCTGCCACTCATATCTACCTGAGCCGTTGATGAGAACCATTGTGGTTCCGATTGTGAAAAATAAGAAAGGCGACCTATCGGACAAGACCAATTATCGGCCTATCTCGCTCGCGACAACCGCAGCTAAGGTGCTCGACGGTATGCTGGACTCACTTCTTGAAAAGCACCTTAGCATCCATGACGCTCAGTTCGGTTTTAGGGCTGGGCTGTCCACAGAAAGTGCTATATTGAGTCTTAAGCATACAGTCGGGTACTACACAGCGAGAAACACTCCAGTGTATGCCTGTTTCCTCGATTTATCAAAGGCCTTTGATCGCGTTGATTACACCATTTTATGGCAGAAATTGGGGGCAACGGGCATGCCGAGTGAGTGTGTTGAGCTGCTAAAATATTGGTATGCCAACCAGCTCAACCAGGTAAGATGGGCCGATACGCTGTCGGCAGTGTATAGGCTTGAGTGTGGGGTAAGGCAGGGTGGATTAACGTCTCCTAAATTATTCAACCTGTATGTGAATGAGCTGATAGCGGGCCTCAGCAGTCATCATGCGGGATGCTCTATAGATGGTGTGTCTGCCAATAATATTAGCTATGCAGATGATATGGTGCTGCTGGCGCCTGCTGTCGGAGCGCTTACTGCGCTGTTGTCAGTTTGTGAGGCGTATTCCAAGTCACATGGCCTTGAATACAACACACAAAAAAGCGAGGTCATGGTTTTTAAGGCAAAAAAAATCAGGCTCTGCCACGTCTTGCCTATTACACTTAATGGCGTAAGTCTCGCATATGTAAATAGGTTTAAGTATCTTGGTCATATTATCACTAGTGACCTCAAGGATGACCATGAACGTGAACGTAGGGCATTAGCGGTTCGTGGAAATATGTTAGCCCGCAGGTTTGCTCGTTGCTCTAGTGAAGTGAAGGTGACGCTTTTTAGGGCATACTGCCAATCCTTCTACACGAGCAGCCTGTGGGTGAATTATACGAAGCGAGCCTATAATGCATTGAGAGTGCAATACAATAATGCATTTAGAATGCTGTTGGGGTTGCCTAGTAGGTGTAGTGCATCTGGCATGTTTTGCGATGCAAGGGTGGACGGTTTTCACGCAATCATGCGGAAAAAAATTGCTTCCCTATTAAGCCGTGCGAGAGGGAGCCCTAACAGCTTACTAAAAGTGTTTGCGGCCAGGTACGATAGCCCTATTCTCGTGCATTGGATAGGGCTAATCAAGGGAGTGGCAACAAAGTGCCGCTATTAGGTACTTAGCTCTTATATGTATAATGTATATTTACTAACTTATTATATATAGCAACAAGACAAGACAAAACTTAAACTAAAATTATATAGTTTAAGTTTTGTCTTGTCTTGTTGCTAACAACTATGGAGCTATAGAGGCTTCGAAATAAAGATATTTTAATTTAATTTTAATTAATTTAACACTTAACAGCTGTAAGCTATTAGTCAGCCCTACGCTATGCCGTCCCTAGCCCTTGGCATTGCAATATCACCAAAAAAAAATCTCATTCCACAGGTGTTCAAAACTGCGAACCGCGGCTGGGGCATCCGCGCCCTCAACGATGTGCCGAAGGGCGCATTTTTGTGCGTCTACGCGGGGAATCTGCTCACTGACGCCACAGCCAACTTGGTGAGTTGCTTCATTACTATTCACGTCGCTAAAATACTATACCCTCCTCTACCTCCTAATTTCTCACTCTTAAATCTCCTATATTTTAATAAATTTTATCTTTAGATGTTGTTTCATAACCGATTATCATGAAATTTTGTGAGCCTGTTCATTGTAATTTATTTTTAACATATCGTATTTTGTAAAATGTTTAAGATCGTGGAAATTCACTAAAAGGACTTTGAATTGTATGGGGACAAAATCGTGTCCCTAATTACTTAGTTGGTCACCACTGATGTATATGACCATACGTTAATTCATTCTGAGCGCGTATTAAACGTAAACTAACTTTACAGGACGGTTTGAACGAAGGCGATGAGTACCTCGCCGAGTTGGACTATATAGAGGTCGTCGAGCAAATGAAGGAAGGCTTCGAAGAGGACATTCCTGAGGATGCCAAGAAACTTGATGAGGTAAGAGCTTTACCCGTTTCATTGGAAAATTATAACTACTATTCAATAGTAGATTACGTACCGAGGCCTGTAAAGTAAGAAATGTCTAGATCTCGTGTAATTGTCAGCCGAAGCGAAGCTGAAGTCGACAAACATGTGATCTGAGGCTTTCTTATTTACTGGCCAAGGTCAGTACACTATTTTTCTGCTCGACGCAGTCGGCAAGCGGCGCATTTGTTTAACGTAGCGGCCTGCAAGTGGCTACTTGCCGGCCGGAAGGCAGAAAAATAATATTGTCTTCTGTTACCGCGATTGTTATTCATTGAAATTAAACACTTTAAAACGGATTAATCGCGTTTATCAACACCATGATCCTACGTTTCATCACCTTAACCCTGTGAAAACGAGTGCTGTAAAGGGTTCGAAACGTAGGGTCATGGTGTTAATAAAAGCGATTTATCCGTTCTAAAGTGTTTAATTACTATCTAAAAATCACACTGGGGTATATATAGTAAATACCCAGTTTTAAATAGTGTGAATAAATGAGCAGGTTAGCTTAAACAGTGCGACAGAAGTAAAATAGACATTTACGGAGGATGCCACTTTAGCAGCCAACATTGTATATAATGCATCTCGCATAAGTGCGAGGAGTTAGTTTACTGTTTGACAGATGTTTGTTTACGAAAATAATGACATATATTATTTGACAAGAGAACTGGTGTTGCCACTGCGGTTATTGTGTAGTTCCACTTAATTTAATTTCTACCTTGTCTGTCGCACTGTAACATCGGATTTAGCCAACTAACCAGTAGTTAAAAGACAAGAATCGAGACACATAAAAAAATATATAATGTACGAAAGTCTTATATTGAAGTAGCAAGATATTTTGATTGATTGAAAACAAAGCTGAAACTCTCCCACATTTAAATTATTTTAGCTTTCTCGGGTAATTATTATATTAAGTTAATTTTTTTTTCGATTATTAATAACAATATGCAAAAATAAGAGATATAGTAGCTAACTTTGGTTAAAGTACGTTAAAGGTACCACATTGCCGCTAGTTGATAAGGTTCATTTTAAACGGCCTCCTAGCCTAGTTGGTAGTGACCCTGCCTACGAAGCAGGAGGTCCCGGGTTCGAATCCTGGTCAGGGCATTTATTTGTGTGTTTTTCACGAATATTTGTTCCTGAGTTATGGATGTCTATTATGTATTTTAAGTATTTATATGTATCTGTCTATTATAATATATTTTCGCCTAGTACCCACAACACGAGCCTTATTGAGCTTACCGTGGGACTAGGTAGATTTGTGTAAGATTGTCCCATAATATATTAATAATAATATATTTTTAAATGAGTTTTTATGGCATTAGGGCCTTATTGGCGGCCGACAAAGTGGTATACTTTAATAAACACTATCACATATATTTCTGTCATTATACAGTGAGTAAATCTAATACGGGCGATAAATTTAACCAAACATAGAATTCATTAGTGTTATCAACAATTAAAACATATTTTTAAGTTACACTTAATTATGACCCCATAATAAATTTTTTGATAAAATTTTCAGCAGCAATGTACTATAAAATATTTGACGCTGACAGTTGTCAACGAATGTTTAACGCGAGCGTGTTTGCATTACATTGCCCGCCGAATTATTTTCTATGGATAAAATTTTAATTGCAATTCCATTTTACCTTTTCGACGCCATGTCAAACGCAGAAGCTATCACTCAGGCGCCACGTCATCGATATCAAAACTGAAGTTGAACTCTAAGCTTTACCAGTGTAGGTTTATTTTACCCTGTGGTCTGTGACCGATATATCGGTCATTGGCGTTGAACCTGCGGTGACAATATGTACGCCTTTGGCGTGGAAAAGGTTAAAAGTTCCCTAATTACATTTCTTATGTCCTATATACTAACCACCGTTAAGAGATTAGCCCGTATTAGATTTACACACTGTATATAATTTGATCCTCCTGAGTCCTTGTTGCTCTTGCAGCTGGCCAGAGGCTACCTCTTGCAGGTGAGAGGGATTCAATTAATATCCACGCCTACTGTGTGCGGGTTGGCGAATTAGACTTGTGCTCATTTTGTATGTATCATTAAATAACATTGTACTACTCATGTGCTAATCTTGAATGGGATTTCATACACCATATTGTATTACTTTTGAATGATGAAGACATAGTTATAAATATAGGTTGTTTTTATATCTAACCAGAGACTATTATGGGACATATATTATGGGACAATCTTACACAAATCGACCTAGTCCCACGGTAAGCTTAATAAGGCTTGTGTTGTGGGTACTAGGCGACGATATATAATAGACAGAGACATATAAATACTTAAATATATAGAAAACATCACAAATAAATAAACACAAATAAATGCCCTGACCAGGATTCGAACCCGGGACCTCCTGCTTCGTAAAGCGTTTACAAAGAGAATGAGATCACCACATATATGCACAGTTTTACTTGTATTTTTTTACGATTCTATGACCATAACCGTTTACCACCCTACAGCAGTTTATACTACAATATCCGAGATTCACCCCTAAAACACAATAAAGCAGGAGGTCGCTAGTTCGATCCAATTGGTCACTTTTTCTGTAGTATATGGCATCTCACGCATATGCATATAACAATTAAAATCTTTTGTCATGACTATCATTCCCAAAAATACTGCCCATGTTATATTATTACCTATTAATTCATTCCGAAGTACAGTCAAGTGCAAAAGTTTATCGTCAAAATCGTCTCATTGATATAGTACAGTCGCCATTAGATATAAAATAAAAATAAAAATAAAATCGTTCTTTATTTAGGTATTGACCCATCCATCCTTTACATTTAAATTATAGTTAAAAATTAAAACTAACATTAAAACTAAAAACTTATAACTAATTAAAAACAAAATTCAAAATAATTTAAATTAAATAGAAAATTTACAATACAATATAATTTAATTTATAATTTAATTTAATTTAATTCAATATTTATTCATTTATTAATGTCATTAGTAGGCAATCAGGGACACCTTACTCCTTGCATAACAATTCGTGAAAATTTCTTTGACGATGCTGTTTGTCGATTCGCTCACTCTTCTGACAAAGGACCAGTGCCTTTTACGCATTAAAGCGCAGAAGTCGTCCACTCTGTTCACAGCGAACATACCAGACGCGCACGAAACGCGTTGTTGTACTGGACCCTGAGTCTGTTGAACGACCATTTTAGTGTAATGGTACCACACACACACAGTTGACTGGTGTAGAACGCCTGGCAGTAAGCCCTAAACAGAGTTATTTTGACTTGAACTTGATATATCGGATCGTCCGTGGTGTTCAAAATATCTGCACAAGCACTCTAACGTCTTGACAATAGAAAATAATATAAATAATTTATTCGATGACACACACAAAATACAGTTCTATTAGCAGAAAAAAAATTGACACATAATAATAAAAGAAGTGCCACGAAATGGACTCATCTCAGCATAATGCTGGCGACTTCCAGTGCTGATCTTCCGATGAGCCCATCCTGTGAAAAAACAAGGTAACACAAACACTGAAATAATGAACAAAATTTTAAAAAAGAAACAGAAAGCAAGAAACGATATATATTAATTGTATTATACAATACAACAAACATTAGGATATTTTTTATTATCATCTCATCAGACAAAGCACACCTTGGCCGTGCATTACGCATGTGCAAACACTAGCGCCGACAGCAGCAAGGTGAACTTATTTGGATGGACTAGCTGTCAAAAATATGAAACACGGAAGCAAGGAAGATACATTGAAAACATGAATTATACACGAATTTACTACTAATTCTTACACGCTAAGAAAATTTACAATAGAAACGTGTTCAGATATTTATAAGCGCCTTGGCTGCTCCGATATATGTGATGGCGACTGTACTAAGCTCTATTACACCGGAATAACATGCTATGGGACATATTTTTGTAAAGTTGCATACACACATATTTTTACACTCAAATGTATTAACAAAAATCATCAAACTAGTTTAAAATAGTTTTAGTTCCCATAGAGGGTCACTATGGCTGACTGAAAGACCTATATTACGCTTACGTACAGACCATGCATTTAACTAGAAACAGTGTGACGTGTTATTCAATCTAGTAGCATTTTGAGTAATTTATGCGCAATCCGGAATATTCGCGGCAAAACAAAAGATTGTCGCAATGTTGGAAACAATTTTTTTATCGGTAATGTAATGATACTAATGATAGTTGTATAATAGAAAAAAAACATGGCCGAAAAAAAATGTTTTAACACTGCGATAGTCTTTTGTTTTTTTGGATTTTGTTTATGTGCCGTAATTCATGGAACAAACTCATCAAAGGTTTTAAATAGTTTGACATTGCATTTGTGACGTCTATAGTGAATTTGAACGTAGCAACATTATCTTCTGTAAGCAGTATTACCAATATTTAAACTACTTAGTAATAAATTGTTGTCACTTTCTAATATGTAGGCTCCGTAAGTAGCTCATACACTAACGGTAGCTTTAATCTTTCTCACATCTCATGCTCTGAAAGTGGGTCATTGTTAACCTATGAAGCGGGTGGAAAAGAAAAGTTTTTCACATTACAATTGAAAATCTGCTTTAAGCATCATCATTAATGACAACCTGAAATCTGATTTTTAAAACTAAAGTTTTTTCGAGCCTCCGTGCTACAAGGTTATGCTTACACTACTTTATAAAATATGCTTCTATTTTACTTTCCTCGTATTCGATATGAAAAGTAGAGTGTTGAACTGGGGCAATAGGCACATTTTGGTCTCGGTTTATTGGCAAAATACCTCGACTTAAATCGGTGCCTTTCTTTCCTTGGTTAACAATGTAATTATTTCTTAATTGACACTTTATTGGTATTGACCTCACTTTTTTAGACGTTATGTACAGAACTTGCAGAAGGCTACGTTGACATTTTTAACGACACGCTTGGTTCTCACTGTTGAGGGTTCTTGTGGCGTCTAGTTCAGTCTAGTGTATGTGATATGCCATCCAAGATTGTATAATATACTATTGTATTGCATTCAGGAGGAAAACGAATCTTCATCAATATCTTCGTCCGAGGAGGAACCGGAAAAACTCGACGCTGATGATGACTTCCGGGTGGCTATGCCTTCGAGGCAGTACACGCCTTCTGAGTACAGGTAACTTTTAGATTAGATTTTTATACTATCGCCAACACTGTACTAATCATTTGTAATCCCTATCGCAACAGCATACGGTCTACAGATGGCCAGTTAAGGGTGGTGCTGTCTGTACCTGTGTTCCTAGTGCCAGGTCCGAAGACGGTGTATTGCTCGCCGTAGTTGCTTCCAGAGAGTAATGCGGCGCCTTCTAGCACGCGATACCCATTGGCTATGACGGAGCCGTCCGTGTTTAAGACAACCTTCACATTTTCATCCGGTAATTATGAATTCATACTGATGCCATTGGGTCTAACAAATGTACCATCGCCAACATTGTTGACTGACCATTTGTAAATACGGCATAAATTCTATCGATGGTTATTGAAATTACACTTTAAAACGGATTAATCGCGTTTATTTTCACCATGACCCTACGTTTCGAGCCCTTTACAACACTCGTTTTCACAGGGTTAAGATGATGACTCAGAGAATGCGAATTCTCCCCGGCAATCAAAAAAGTTACTTGTGCAAACTACCTAGGACCTAGGTACATACAAAAATAATTAAAAAACAAAAACAAAGGGGGCTTATAAAGCTAGTAATACATAGCCATAAGAGCATTCTATAATTAAAATTAAAATTTTATAAATTGTAAGAAAACCCTGTGAGCTTTAACAATCGTAGGAGTAACGTTCTAGTGTTTAATTTTAATGAATAACAATCGCGGTAACAGAAGACAATATTATATCGATGGTTATTTAAAGGAGTTGCTGTTGGTACTAGGCCCCGGGGTCGTTCAGGGCCTTCGTGCAACATGGGCTTTCAACACGTTGGAAGGGAGATGGCAGAGTGACATCTTATCATACAAATTATTCTGTACTACAAACAATCTGTAATGACGACACTAACACAGAAAATGATACAACTACTGTTATTAAGTTATTAAACTTTGCACACTTCATTTTTGTGTACGGACTAGACACAGACCATTCAATCCAATTATTCATTCATTCCTCCATTCCTCAGAAAAGACAGAAGTAATTCTTTTATTACAAAGAGGCGGGGACCGGGGAGGCACGGCTCAGAGTGTGACGTACCTAATGAGTGTCGTTTGCAATCGTGCAGTTATCAATAGAGTGAAAGAGATGGTATTGCCTTTTTATTTTTTGTTGTAAATTTTTTTTTATTGCTTTTGTACTCTTTCCATTCTAGCATGAGAAAAAAGTGTCCTAAAATTTCCATACTTTTTTCAATTTTTTTCTATTGCGCTTCCGCCATACTAAACTTATGAGAAAATGGTGGCGAAATGGAAAAAATCTCGCGACACTTTTATTCTCCCACCAGTATTGAAAAGAGCTCGCAATTCTGAGTACAAAACAATTAAGAAAAAAATGGTTTTTCTACAACAAAAAATAAAAACGCCCTAACGTCTCTTTCCTATTGTCAACTCCACGATTGCAAACGACACTCTAAGGCATCGTTTATTGACGTGAGTAATCCGATACAAGTATATTATTAAAAATATTGTTTTCAGCAAGCGCCTCCGTAAGCGTGAGAAATCAAAGAAAGCGAAAGAGAAGGAGGAAAAAGAAACGAGACAAAAAGAGAAAGACGGAGAAGACTGCATCACCATCAGCGACGACGAAGAACGTGAGTCATTTATAAATACGTGGGTCACTCGAAAAGTTTTGAGATACAAAAAAACTATTGAAGATATAAACACCATTTATCTTCTCAAAATACTCTCCATCGTTCTTTATACAAAGTTCCATTCGTCTAAACCAACTTTGGAAACACTTTTGCCAGTCTTGATCGGATAGGTCAGAAATCGCTCCTTTATAGGCAGCCACGGCTTCTTCGGCACTCGAAAAAAACTTGCCTTTTATTTTTTCCTTCACTGTTGGGAACAAAAAGAAATCGCAGGGAGCCAAGTCAGGGCTGTAGGGTGGATGAGGCAAGGTTTCAACCCCAGTTTCTGCAATAAACGCCTTTGTTCTGAGGGACGTATGTGAAGAGGCGTTGTCGTGATGCAGCATGATTCCCCGAAGTCCAGCCTTTGGTCTCCTCTCCCGCACTTCAAAACTTGCGGCAATGCTACTGTAGTGAACCATTCCCAGTTAACAGACCTATGATTTTCCAGCACTGAAGTCGACAGATGTCCCCCCCGAGAAAAAAAACTAGCCACCATTTTTTTGCCTACGTTTCGAGGTCTTTGTAATTTTGTTGGTAACTTGCCCTCTGAGAACACCCATACTGACGACTGCCGCTTACTTTCCGGATCATATTGATAAATCCATGTTTCGTCACCAGTAATGATTTCAGAAACACGTCTTGATGTTCCGTTTTCGAATTTTAAACGCATTTCATGACACCAATCCACACGAGCCTGTTTCTCAGTTCCGGAGAGCAAACGCGGGATCCAACGGCAACAAAGCTTCCTTACTCCAAGATGTTGATGTAGGATGATATTAACACTCCCCGAACTAATGCCTAGGATCTTCTCGATGTCCGTGTATGTAATTCGTGG
This sequence comes from Lathronympha strigana, assembly GCA_949128165.1. Taxonomy (NCBI): domain Eukaryota; kingdom Metazoa; phylum Arthropoda; class Insecta; order Lepidoptera; family Tortricidae; genus Lathronympha; species Lathronympha strigana. Next base: position 5,740,087 of record OX421928.1, on the reverse strand, counting down.
GTCTTCTCGCACTAACATTTCAGTAGTCCATACGTTTTCTGCAGTTACTGCTGTTTGAGGGCGACCACTTCTGTGTTCATCTTCGAGGTTGGTTTTGCCCCTTTTAAATTCACTAAACCATCTAAAAACAGTTGCCCGGGATGGAGCAGAGTCTCCTAATGCCGATTGTAATCGCTGCAAAGTCAGTTGTTCGGTTAAACCAAATTTAAAATCGTAATATATCATAGCACGAAAATGTTCGCGGTTCAGCTCCATCGTTTCAAAGAAAACCCACGGAAAACGTTGTAGCAAAACAACTGGAACTAATCTATTTTTGAAATTAGAGTGTACAGGATACTAGTGTTCTATTTTTAAATAAATTTGCTTTTTAAAAACATATAACATGGGTGCGTTCCATTTTCAAATTTCGAGCATCTCAAAATTTATCGAGTGAGCTACGTATCAGTTTAGAAATCTAAAATAATATCAAACGGCCACCTGGTCTAATTGGTAGTGAGCCTGCTTACGAAGCAGGAAGTCCCAGGTTCGCATCCTGTAACGCATGTCATATAAAATAAATTGTTGAAATTTAAACTTTAATAGCTCTGAATACAGTTCAATATCGTAACTGTCATTTATGGCTTCGTATGCAATAAAGGGCTAACGATGTTTTCCTTCATCGAAAACTGATGGGTAAATATCAAATGATATTTCATAAATAACTTCCGTATAACTCATTGGTATTGGTTATATTAAATTGTGTACTTGTTTTGCAGTGAGAGAGCCCGCTCATTTCTCCGCGCAGGCTGGTATGGGCGGCAAGGAATTTGTTTCTAAATACAGGTAAGCACGGTAGAATCTGATTAGTACGACTCCGCATAAAACCACCAACCGGTTTTAGCGACGTAGATATAGGCAGATGGTTGGTTTTCATACAAGCCACTATGAAAGTGCATCCGTATAGTACGACTGCTTATATTGACGTACCGCTTTTACGGATTTCACACAAATTGTCCGGTTACGTTCTTGTATGTATTGTGCAACAAAACAATATAAATAAGATAGAACCTTTGTTCAAAGCGAATGTTCTAAAACATAAGCGCGTAAGGGTTTCATCTCGTGTAATAAACATCTCCGATATTTACAATGTAGTCGGGATGTGTTTATGGTTCAACAATTTATTTCGCTAAAGAGCAAAATATTCTTAATTCCGATTATTCGGTGAGTTATATGGACTGTTATGTATTATTATGCATGTGTGACTATTGAAATCTATAAACAACTTTAAATTTGACAGTTTGTTTAGTACGACGTAATATCCATTCGACGTCGTTATAACCAGATTCTATCATATTACTTTTCTTAAATATACTATTGTATATTAAATGTGCCTATTGGCAAGACGACTAAAAATATATTAAGTCCGTCTTTTACATTATTAAAAAATATTGTACACGTATTTATTCTCTTGTTCGTGAAATCAACAATTCTTACCTAGTAGTGACGTCATCAGCCCCCATCTCGAAACTTTGATGCTCTTTATCTTCGTCAATTTAAGTTAAATTGAAAAAGGAAAAAATACGTGTCTAATCATTTTCGAAAATCTAACAGACGGACTAATTAAAATTACAGCTTTTCAACTTAGTCGTCATCCCTATTATTGCCCATTTGTGATTGTGTTAATAGGTAAAACCACTTTGTCGTTTCTACAAATACACTTGTTTTCTTTTTTTAGGTCCCTGCGTCCTCTATTCGGCAAAGACGAGGCGTGCTACATCATGGACGCCAAGGTTCAGGGCAACATCGGCAGATATCTCAATGTAAGTAGCTGTCAGGCTGTCACAACTACAATCTACTAGGTGTAACGCCAACCACTGAAAACCTGAGACACACCATGTGTATACACACATGGTTTTCAGTGGTTGTTTCAGTCATAGTGATTTCATTTAAGGTAAGATGGGAGAAGATTGTATGGTTATTTATGAGATAGACAGTGTTGTGTTGAAACCCTTGTAAGATAAAACAAACTGTTTGATTCCTTTCGGTTGTCTAAATTGGAAGGCATGGACTATATTCATATATATTACAACGTTGTCTACGACTAGTAAATTAGTCCGTCAGTTAGATTGTCTAAAATGATTAGACACGTATTTTTTCCTTTTTCAATTTAACTAAAATTGATGAAGATATAGAGCATCAAAGTTCCGGGGTGGGGGCTTGTGTCGTCACTACTAGGTAAGAATTGTACCGAACGCATTGTATTTTGGTCATTTTTGATTTGACGAACAAAAGAAAAAAATACGTGTACAATATTTTTTAATAATCTAAAAGACGGACTAAATAGACTTTTCTAGTCTTCTAGCCTATTGTAACCGTCGCAATTTAATATTCATCATCATCATCATATCAGCCATATTACGTCCACTGCTGAACATAGGCCTCCCCTTTGGACCTCCATATGTACCGGTTGGAATATAATTTAAATTGTAATTTCTTTTGTTTCCAGCACTCATGCACTCCAAACGTATTCGTCCAAAACGTATTCGTAGACACCCACGACCCGCGCTTCCCGTGGGTCGCGTTCTTCGCGCTGTCCCAGATACGGGCCGGGACGGAACTCACGTGGAACTATAACTATGATGTGGGTTCCGTTCCCGGCAAGGTGCTGTATTGTTACTGTAACGCGCCTAATTGTAGGGGCCGGCTGCTGTAAGACAGACAAACAGACGAATAGACAGACAAACAGACGGACCCTCACAGATACGGGCCGGGACGGAACTCACGTGGAACTATAACTATGATGTGGGTTCCGTTCCCGGCAAGGTGCTGTATTGTTACTGTAACGCGCCTAATTGTAGGGGCCGGCTGCTGTAAGACAGACAAACAGACGAATAGACAGACAAACAGACGGACCCTCACAGATACGGGCCGGGACGGAACTCACGTGGAACTATAACTATGATGTGGGTTCCGTTCCCGGCAAGGTGCTGTATTGTTACTGTAATGCGCCTAATTGTAGGGGCCGGCTGCTGTAAGACAGACAAACAGACGAATAGACAGACAAACAGACGGACCCTCACAGATACGGGCCGGGACGGAACTCACGTGGAACTATAACTATGATGTGGGTTCCGTTCCCGGCAAGGTGCTGTATTGTTACTGTAACGCGCCTAATTGTAGGGGCCGGCTGCTGTAAGACAGACAGACCTACAAACTGACTAGGACAAACAGACGAATAGACAGACAATCAGACGAATAGACAGACAAACAGACGAATAGACAGACAAATAGTCAGACAAACAGACGGACCCTCACAGATACGGGCCGGTACTGAACCCACGTGTAACTATAACTATGATGTGGGTTCCGTTCCCGGTAAGGTGCTGTATTGTTACTGTAACGCGCCTAATTGTAAGGGCCGGCTGCTGTAAGACAGACAGACCTACAAACTGACTCATAAAACATACCGAAAAAAAAAATTGAATTTCTGCCATGTTTATACTTGAAGATTATATTATCATTATCAGACGGACTAATATGCACCTACTATAGAAATAATTTATTCGCTGAAACACAAAATATAACGTACAATTAACAGAAAAAAAATAGAAACAATAATAAAAGAAGTGCCACAAAATGGATTCATCTCAGCATAATGCTGGCGACTTCCAGCGCTGATCTTCCGATGAGCCCATCCGGTGAAAAAACACGAAAGGGCAAAGGACACTTTCAGACATATAGCATGTTAAACAGTTCGAGACAGACATATTGATAGACGGACAGAAAGACTTATAGCTAGCCATATACGTTAGGCCATACCCGGCGGACAGACCGACTTACGTATATGGCGGGCATATAAACAGTTACAATTCGTTTAAATATCTTGTATTTAAATTCCACACGGTATACAATCATGTATTATCATCATAAAATTACTTTTGATCATAATATATGTAGATCTCTGTGGCGTTTTTACGCTAAAGGTGTCACAAGATGCTTAACCAGGTTAATTTTCAAATGGATCTGTAGTATCTTATCGACATCTGGTACCTTTAACCTGAGAACGTCACATTTAAGCGTCTTTAACCCTTCAACCGCTTAGAATTTTTCATTGAGCGTGCTCGTGTCGCCGCGTCACCCGAAATTACACGAAGATTTGTCTTATTTATCAGACTTCGGCGAAGCTGGAAAACGTTTGTCTTATATATCGGACTATGGCGGTTAAAAGGTTAATATCATTATATTTGTATTGACATATAGTAGAATTGTTCACTAGTTTAAATAGTAAATTAGAAAATGTTTGAAGCGCATAGTGTATTAATAACTATAGTTGCCGATTTCTAAGTCTGAACTTTTGACACTTGAGTATTGACGTACTTAGTGATGAGGCTAAGACAAATCGTTTGTCAAATTCAGCGGTTATTGATTTTAGCGATGAATTGTTTGATTCGATTTTACTACTACGGATTTGTATTTGATAAGACCGAGAAACTTCGACAAACTGCGCATTTGTCATACGATTTTTTCCAAAGTCATCTTAGTTTCGTTCAGAAATCAATACTGTGGAATTCTTAAAATGTAAGATAAAAACCTTCATAGTTAATTTGTCTTATTTTAAAAAACACTTATTCCACATCGTACTTAGTTTTATTTTCGTTTTACTCGTTTTGTTTTGATTTTTTACTGTATTGCCTATTGATAACAAGATCGATTTTTATCGATTAACAGACAGTTGTATGAATTAGAACAGCAGACATGGTCACAACACTAAATTTAAAAAAAAAACGACGTAGACCGTAACTGTTGGCATGCTAAATTGTTATCGTAAAATATTCAATAACCAATGTATGAAAAAATTTAACATTCATCACATTATGTTTATGAAAAGTGAAATATTGTGTTTATGTACATGACTAGCTGTAATATCTATATGGGATTTTGTTTATAATTCCAAAGTGTCTTGCGCATTTACATTCTACGGGTATTTCGATGTGTCAAAAGTTCAGACTTAGAAATCGGCAACTATATGAGATGTACGTTGCTATGTAACCTTTTTTTATCACGAATAGCCGAATCGTCTTTCGAATAGGGGATAGGAGAAAATGTATTTAAGCTCTCAAACTTATTTGACGCGTCAGATTTCAGAAAAAACAAAAACATGGGTTTTACTTTTTATAAAATGTGTTAAATGAAATTATGCGATTAGATATTGTTTTTGTATGGCGGTAACGGAATGGAAAGTTTGAAAAACGTATGGAGTTTTTGTGACTATTTTTTTCTCTAATTAAGATCGAATGAGCTCGCGATTCTGAGTAGAAATCACATTAAAAATACTCATATTTAAAAAAAGGTCAGTGGGGACAACTTTAATAAAGATGGCCTAAGTGCGAGTACTTAGTTTGCTGTTTGACAGATGTTTGTTTACGTAAATAGTGACATATTGTTTTTTATTTTTATTTTATGGCCTGGTAACTAGAGCTTTAAGCCAATATTCCGTTTGACAAGAGAACAGGTGTTGCCATGTGGATTGCGTTTAGTTCCACTTTATTAAATTCTATCTTGATCTGTCGCGCTGTACTTTGCTTCTACCATTCATATGAATGTGCGCCTCCGAGTTTTTTTTGTAGATTTTTGAGCTGTCTGTTCAAATAAGTATGAAATGCTTTCATAACTTTTAGGTTAAGTTTTAAGTTCTTGATTGTCAGTGTAAGTGTCGTATTTGTAAATATTGTGTTCAAGGTTTTTTAAATAAATTAAAATCCAGTATATTTTCGTCGTTTTATTAAGATAAGCCTTTACAATGTATGTACGTCATTTACTACTACTGGGTGTGTACTGACCCTCTTCTTAAAAACAATGCTTTAGTTAATATGTTCCCTCCCTTTCTAATAAAGGTAAATGTCCAACTGATAGACAATGACAAACAATCATTAACCTTTTCAATGCCAAGAACACCTAAAGGTGCCATGCACTGCCGTATCCACACGCCAACGACAACTAAAAGTGTCATGGCGGACGCTGTCAAAGCAACTGTCGTGCTGACAAGGGTTAATATTCGTTATTCACTCGAGATATTGACGCGTAGGCCACATTTTAACGCGAGTAAAAGCGTTGAAAAGGTTTTCTTACATGAAATAACAAATGAAATCTCTTTTTAATGTTTTATATGTTACAAAAGTTTATACAACTAAATGATACTTAATTATCTCAATATAATCTGATAATAGTACATTATTGCAGAGGCCGTGAAGTAAGAGATTGCAGGACGAGTTTGTGGTAGACGGCCGAGGCGTAGACGAGGCCGGATTAAACAAGTCCTGCAATCTCTCTTCCGGCCGAGGCTTGTATAGTGCTTTTCTCAAACATTGTAAGGAAATATAAAATTTAAAACAACTACTAGGTAAATTAAAGGTTAGTAAGGAAATAGTACATTGTGCATCTAGGGCGGTAAGAAGGGCATTACTTACGAGGGTCTATTGAAGCCCGACGCCGTAGGCGGAGGGCTTTAAATGACCCGAGTTAGTAATCCCCTTACTGCCCGTGGTACACACAATGTTTTTCATCACATTTGCGAGGAAATAAATAAACTCTATACAGGTAAAGAAACAATAAAGATAAGCGGTAGTGCAGTAGCACAGTCCACAGTACTCCGGAGTGACTACGTGCTGCGAGCGCGTGCGGGGCAGGTCCTCCGCGAGCTCCGGGCGGGCGGTAAAGTAGTATGAGAATCCTTTAAAACCATGGGAATAATACAGCTCTTTAAGGGTAAGTATGCTTGCAAATAATATCACCATTTACGAGCAGGTGTGATGAAAAAAATGTTTAATTTGCTACCTTATTATTTTTTAAAGATGCCATTTGAATGAGCTATTCAAGCACCATGTTTAACCGCACATAAATATACATAGAACCATAGAATTTGTTTTTTTTAATGTCGCAAGTATCTCTGTCGTTGGCTGTATGTAATTTTTCCTTTGTCAGTTTAGTGTTAGTACGCAAATTAAAAAGTTAGAGCAGCGGACAATAATGTTTTGTTCATACTTACGCCATACATTACTTTACGACCGTCGGCCAAGAAGTAAATGTGGGGAGCCGTAAATAAGAAACTTCATGTCTTCATTTCGTGACATAAATGCATACATTTACGATCATGTTTAAGAAAATAGTAGATTACATACCAAGGCCGTGTAAGTGGGAAATGCCTCGGATGTCATGTATATGTCGGCCGAGGCGAAGCCGAGGTCGACTAACATGTGATCCGAGGCTTTCCCATTTACAGGCCGGGGTTGGTATACTATTTTTCAGCCCGACGGAGCCGGCAGGCGGTAATTTAGTTTTGCGTAAAGTGCCGCTTACCGACCGGAGGGCTGAAAAGATATTTATCAGACTATAAAATGAAACTTGTCTAGTTATGAACGATTGAAATAAACTGCTACAACCAACGAATTCAGTTTCATAAGTGCGGGTGTACATTGCACGTGGAACCGATGGCGGGGCGGAAAGGTTCTCGAGTGGCGACCGCGTACTGGAAGGCGCAGCGTGGGTAGGCCCCCCACAAGGTGGACTGATGACCGGTGGATGCGGGTGGCGCAGGAGCGGTTATTGTGGAAATCTTTGGGGGTATGTCCAATTGTCCAGCAGTGATGGTGATGAAGTGCGGGTGTTCTGTTTGACGTAGACTGCTAGCTAGGTGTACGCCGCCTCGGCCGGCGGTGCTAGAGCCCCGGCATGATGTAGGCGATGTTGTGGAGCGTGCGCGTGAGCAGCTGCGGCGGCGGCGCCAGCTGCGGCAGCGCGCGGCACACGCCCAGCAGCGGCGCCAGCAGCACCGAGCCCGGCCGGCGGTGCTAGAGCCCCGGCATGATGTAGGCGATGTTGTGGAGCGTGCGCGTGAGCAGCTGCGGCGGCGGCGCCAGCTGCGGCAGCGCGCGGCACACGCCCAGCAGCGGCGCCAGCAGCACCGAGCCCGGCCGGCGGTGCTAGAGCCCCGGCATGATGTAGGCGATGTTGTGGAGCGTGCGCGTGAGCAGCTGCGGCGGCGGCGCCAGCTGCGGCAGCGCGCGGCACACGCCCAGCAGCGGCGCCAGCAGCACCGAGCCCGGCCGGCGGTGCTAGAGCCCCGGCATGATGTAGGCGATGTTGTGGAGCGTGCGCGTGAGCAGCTGCGGCGGCGGCGCCAGCTGCGGCAGCGCGCGGCACACGCCCAGCAGCGGCGCCAGCAGCACCGAGCCCGGCCGGCGGTGCTAGAGCCCCGGCATGATGTAGGCGATGTTGTGGAGCGTGCGCGTGAGCAGCGGCGCCAGCAGCACCGAGCCCGGCCGGCGGTGCTAGAGCCCCGGCATGATGTAGGCGATGTTGTGGAGCGTGCGCGTGAGCAGCTGCGGCGGCGGCGCCAGCTGCGGCAGCGCGCGGCACACGCCCAGCAGCGGCGCCAGCAGCACCGAGCCCGGCCGGCGGTGCTAGAGCCCCGGCATGATGTAGGCGATGTTGTGGAGCGTGCGCGTGAGCAGCGGCGCCAGCAGCACCGAGCCCGGCCGGCGGTGCTAGAGCCCCGGCATGATGTAGGCGATGTTGTGGAGCGTGCGCGTGAGCAGCTGCGGCGGCGGCGCCAGCTGCGGCAGCGCGCGGCACACGCCCAGCAGCGGCGCCAGCAGCACCGAGCCCGGCCGGCGGTGCTAGAGCCCCGGCATGATGTAGGCGATGTTGTGGAGCGTGCGCGTGAGCAGCTGCGGCGGCGGCGCCAGCTGCGGCAGCGCGCGGCACACGCCCAGCAGCGGCGCCAGCAGCACCGAGCCCGGCCGGCGGTGCTAGAGCCCCGGCATGATGTAGGCGATGTTGTGGAGCGTGCGCGTGAGCAGCTGCGGCGGCGGCGCCAGCTGCGGCAGCGCGCGGCACACGCCCAGCAGCGGCGCCAGCAGCACCGAGCCCGGCCGGCGGTGCTAGAGCCCCGGCATGATGTAGGCGATGTTGTGGAGCGTGCGCGTGAGCAGCTGCGGCGGCGGCGCCAGCTGCGGCAGCGCGCGGCACACGCCCAGCAGCGGCGCCAGCAGCACCGAGCCCGGCCGGCGGTGCTAGAGCCCCGGCATGATGTAGGCGATGTTGTGGAGCGTGCGCGTGAGCAGCGGCGCCAGCAGCACCGAGCCCGGCCGGCGGTGCTAGAGCCCCGGCATGATGTAGGCGATGTTGTGGAGCGTGCGCGTGAGCAGCTGCGGCGGCGGCGCCAGCTGCGGCAGCGCGCGGCACACGCCCAGCAGCGGCGCCAGCAGCACCGAGCCCGGCCGGCGGTGCTAGAGCCCCGGCATGATGTAGGCGATGTTGTGGAGCGTGCGCGTGAGCAGCGGCGCCAGCAGCACCGAGCCCGGCCGGCGGTGCTAGAGCCCCGGCATGATGTAGGCGATGTTGTGGAGCGTGCGCGTGAGCAGCTGCGGCGGCGGCGCCAGCTGCGGCAGCGCGCGGCACACGCCCAGCAGCGGCGCCAGCAGCACCGAGCCCGGCCGGCGGTGCTAGAGCCCCGGCATGATGTAGGCGATGTTGTGGAGCGTGCGCGTGAGCAGCTGCGGCGGCGGCGCCAGCTGCGGCAGCGCGCGGCACACGCCCAGCAGCGGCGCCAGCAGCACCGAGCCCGGCCGGCGGTGCTAGAGCCCCGGCATGATGTAGGCGATGTTGTGGAGCGTGCGCGTGAGCAGCTGCGGCGGCGGCGCCAGCTGCGGCAGCGCGCGGCACACGCCCAGCAGCGGCGCCAGCAGCACCGAGCCCGGCCGGCGGTGCTAGAGCCCCGGCATGATGTAGGCGATGTTGTGGAGCGTGCGCGTGAGCAGCTGCGGCGGCGGCGCCAGCTGCGGCAGCGCGCGGCACACGCCCAGCAGCGGCGCCAGCGCGCACAGCAGCGTGTCCAGCAGCACCGACACCGAGCCCGACACGGCGATCTGGCCCTGCGATACACAATAACTCATTAAAAGGCTACCGCATATTTCAGTTTTTTTTTTTTGGCTTTGTTCAGCTTCAAGCACAACGCTTGAAAAAAAAAATTTAGCTAGGTATTTGGTCTACATTTGGTTCTACTAAATTGTCGAAAAACATAATACATCAAGAGAAAAAAAAAATACCGTAAACCCTTTTTTCTACCTTAAATCTATATCTACTCCCTTATTATGCATCGTAAGTACAAGAAAGTAAGACAAGCAGTATATATTTATGTTTACTTTAAACGCATCTACTGATTTTTGGATAGGTTTTGTACTTTTCGAGAAAAAGCTATTACACGCATTTTTCCGAAAACGCCGGCTCGAGATGCCTGCGCGGGCGACGGGGGCCAGTCGTGTAAGATGGCACTAGTAGTTTATAGGGTTGCGTCCTAGTACAAGCAGCTCTTCCTAGGTGACGACTTATGCTTATTGACGTATTGTATAACCGGTGAGGAAAGGAAGCGGTAGGGAAAGAAAGCTCAAATCGCCGAGGTCATTGGGATAGGGGACGGCCTTAACTAACCACTACGACTCCCAGTACTTAGCCTTATCCTCCTGGCTGGAGGTATCGATAATGGCAATGCTGTTTTTTTTAAATCGATTATGACTTCTGTCTAAGCCATCGCTGATTGACCATTTGAGGTTTGATGTTTATTTTATTAAATTGACTATTTCGTTCGGAAACTATGTCTAAACACTATATCTATCTGTGCAAAATTGTTAAGCTGCTTTGACATTCCACATGATATTTAACCCTTTGACCGCCGTTGTCACCTATACTAGACAACGATAATACGATACACTAACGCCGTCGTCTTGTATACAAGACAAAGTTTCAACCGCTTACTAAATGGTAAAATAATAGAATTTAAAAATTATTTTGTACTTGTGTCAACTTGTTGACCCTTTGTTTTTTCATACATTTACTTTTTAAGCAGGTATATGAATCCATTGTTTCATAATAAAGAATTTTAAAAATATGCTTATAATTTCTAAATTTTTCCGTGTCACTGTCGCCGTAGGCATGTATAAAAGACAGCTAGGGATGGGAAAGTTCAATCGATGTGCAAGTTTTTAAAATGAACATGTTTTCACGAATCTGGTTTTATTTAAGCGTTCAAAAATTTAATTGCCAATTATTGTCATTGTTGGTAACTACTCGTAGTAAGTAGGTATATGTCGAAAAAAAGGCATGATAATGGATAAAGTTTAGGCAGCTTCTTCAGTAAATTGACCATTGCGGTTTATTTGCCGAATAAATTATTGACCGCAGTGACAGCGATTTTAACTCGATATATATATATATATATATATATATATATAACCGATATATACAGTATGTATCACAACGAAGAGCAAACCTTAAAACTGGTTGACGGGGAACTCGAGTACAATGTAATGACGTGCATTTCACGTGCCTAAATACATGTTTTATGGCATAAAATTACTAAATGAACTACTCGAAGACCATATTTTTGCAGTCAGTTAATGGTTTTTGTAACATCCTATAGGGTTTATTTACGTTTTTGATTTTTGACAGTGCATGCGTATTGCGTACTGTTGATATGTAGCTAGGGGCAACTAATCAACATTAACGTTGTTATGTCAATGCACATGCGCTTTGAGTTCTGTTTATAAGTAACCTAGGTAATTTTGAACTGTATTTAATGTACTGTATAAATTTATTCTACTTTTATATTTCAAATGTACTTCACGATCACTATATGATAAGTAATACCTTGTGTATATTTTTACATTATGTACGAAAATTGTAAAGTGTAATAAATAAACTAAACTAAACTAATTATTTTAATAATGGCTGTAGTCATAGGCAATGCGCAAGCGCTTTGTTAACTATTTGTTTGTAACTAGGTAAAAATCCAAACTTCAACAAGGTTTGACGCCTGTCTGTCAGTTGGTAATTTAAGAAATGTCATTTATAAGATTCTAAACAAATAATACAGGGGAGGTGCAAAACAATAATAATAAATGTATATTTTTATACCTCACGTAAAAACTGTCGTATTTTTGATGAATTAGGTAAGTACCATGCTCATATTTATGATCTAAACATTAACGGGTTTCTTTTTTTGCCTTTCGTTCTGATACATACTGTATATATATATTATTAAATCCACCTGTTAGTTTTCTCCGAAAACCCTCCGGTAAGTATGTAAATTTATCGAGACACGATGCGCGTCCTTCAACTTATGGTTTATAAAGTTTACGTACCGACAAGCGCTTATGCCGTTGACTCAGACGCTATTATTACTTAACTCGCGCGTAAACAGTATTTGTCAGTCGGAACTAAAGACGAGCCATGCGCGCCGTTGACATGTATAGAAGACTACTCGTACAGACTAGTGCGGTGATATTACTTCATGATTCGATAATGTTTAGTTGTTGTTATTCATGATAAAGTCCTTTATTTTCAACATTTTCTTGTATAGTAAATCTGTTTAGTTTAGAAATTTTGAGAGAAATCTAAGTTTGGAAGTAAAAAAACCCAAATTGAGAAGAATTCCACCTTTAATTATGAATATCGATATCACTATTTGCAATCTCTAAACTTTTTATCAGTTGTTTACTTAAAATTTGCTCTGGCGTGTGAGTGAGCGTCTTGGTGGACAGGGTCCGGCGGCCAAAAGGTTAAAAAAATCTTATGTCCTCAAATGAGGACCGGGGAATGCAGGAGGCTAGACTCAAACCATGTTATCTCTTCCTCACAAATGAACTGTCAAAGTGTTTAAACATAATTATTAAACGGGTCTAACGCGAATTAACTTGTTTACCTTATTTACCGACGTTTCGACACAGGTTTCACTGGTCATGGTCGCGGCTGACTGATGTCCCAGCAAAATGTCAAAACAGAGATTTGTGTAACTACCCAACGAAAAGTCTATGTAGAAATTTGGGGTAAACACACAATTTTTAAACTACCCACAAAACATATGTTAATTATTGTCAATAGTCCGACACACGACACTCACAATATCCCCGCGCACGTCGAAACGTCGGTAAATAAGGTAAACAAGTTAATTCGCGTTAGACCCGTTTAATAATTATGTTTAAATATGTGTTCAAATCGCGAAAGTTTTAAATGTTATGTCAAAGTGTTATTTTAAACGTCAAACTTTTATAGAATTATGACGTTTACTTAACACTTTCACATTCTGTGCTATCAAAATCTATGAAACATTAGCATAGTCAGCATAGACGGACTCTAGCCACTCAATTACTTCTGGTAACTGTGGTTACCAGCTGCCATTTTTTTTTACAAGACAATAGAGTCCACCAATAAATAAGAAACCTAACCTAAATTAACTTATAAGTAGTGTTAAGTTTTCTATGTTTTAATTTTGTATTTGATGGTTTCAGTGCCTTGGTTTCTACTATTACGCTGTAAACTGTTTATTTAAATCAATGAAGCAACTGAGTGGGTAGTACAAGAGTGCCGCGGCAGTATTTTCACGGCTCACGGAGCCTGGAGTCCGCTTTGACAACTAATCCAAAAATTTGGCGTAGGCGCTAGTTTCACGAAAGCGACTGCCATCTGACCTTCCAACCAACAACGCCAATTCTTGGGATTAGTTGCCAAAACGGACCCCAGACTTGAGCCGTGAAAACGCTAGAAAGAAGACTGCCAGAGCTTGTCAAGACAAACTCCGTTCTCCTATTACATGGCGACCCTGCCAGTTACCTCGTGCTCCTTCAGCCGCTCGCCGATGATGGCGAGGCTCTCCCCCAGCAGCCGCAGGTGAGCGGCCACCTCCACCGCCCCCACTCCTGTGACGCGGTACTGTGAAAGCTAGGAAGAAGACTGCTAGAGCTTGTCAAGACAAACTCCGTTCTCCTATTACATGGCGACCCTGCCAGTTACCTCGTGCTCCTTCAGCCGCTCGCCGATGATGGCGAGGCTCTCCCCCAGCAGCCGCAGGTGAGCGGCCACCTCCACCGCCCCCACTCCTGTGACGCGGTACTGTGAAAGCTAGAAAGAAGACTGCTAGAGCTTGTCAAGACAAACTCCGTTCTCCTATTACATGGCGACCCTGCCAGTTACCTCGTGCTCCTTAAGCCGCTCGCCGATGATGGCGAGGCTCTCCCCCAGCAGCCGCAGGTGAGCGGCCACCTCCACCGCCCCCACTCCTGTGACGCGGTACTGTGAAAGCTAGGAAGAAGACTGCCATAGCTTGACAGGACAAACTCCATTCTCCTATAACATGGCGACCCTGCCAGTTACCTCGTGCTCCTTCAGCCGCTCGCCGATGATGGCGAGGCTCTCCCCCAGCAGCCGCAGGTGAGCGGCCACCTCCACCGCCCCCACTCCTGTGACGCGGTACTGTGAAAGCTAGGAAGAAGACTGCCATAGCTTGACAGGACAAACTCCATTCTCCTATAACATGGCGACCCTGCCAGTTACCTCGTGCTCCTTCAGCCGCTCGCCGATGATGGCGAGGCTCTCCCCCAGCAGCCGCAGGTGAGCGGCCACCTCCACCGCCCCCACTCCTGTGACGCGGTACTGTGAAAGCTAGGAAGAAGACTGCCATAGCTTGACAGGACAAACTCCATTCTCCTATAACATGGCGACCCTGCCAGTTACCTCGTGCTCCTTCAGCCGCTCGCCGATGATGGCGAGGCTCTCCCCCAGCAGCCGCAGGTGAGCGGCCACCTCCACCGCCCCCACTCCTGTGACGCGGTACTGTGAAAGCTAGGAAGAAGACTGCCATAGCTTGACAGGACAAACTCCATTCTCCTATAACATGGCGACCCTGCCAGTTACCTCGTGCTCCTTCAGCCGCTCGCCGATGATGGCGAGGCTCTCCCCCAGCAGCCGCAGGTGAGCGGCCACCTCCACCGCCCCCACTCCTGTGACGCGGTACTGTGAAAGCTAGGAAGAAGACTGCCATAGCTTGACAGGACAAACTCCATTCTCCTATAACATGGCGACCCTGCCAGTTACCTCGTGCTCCTTCAGCCGCTCGCCGATGATGGCGAGGCTCTCCCCCAGCAGCCGCAGGTGAGCGGCCACCTCCACCGCCCCCACTCCTGTGACGCGGTACTGTGAAAGCTAGGAAGAAGACTGCCATAGCTTGACAGGACAAACTCCATTCTCCTATAACATGGCGACCCTGCCAGTTACCTCGTGCTCCTTCAGCCGCTCGCCGATGATGGCGAGGCTCTCCCCCAGCAGCCGCAGGTGAGCGGCCACCTCCACCGCCCCCACTCCTGTGACGCGGTACTGTGAAAGCTAGGAAGAAGACTGCCATAGCTTGACAGGACAAACTCCATTCTCCTATAACATGGCGACCCTGCCAGTTACCTCGTGCTCCTTCAGCCGCTCGCCGATGATGGCGAGGCTCTCCCCCAGCAGCCGCAGGTGAGCGGCCACCTCCACCGCCCCCACTCCTGTGACGCGGTACTGTGAAAGCTAGGAAGAAGACTGCCATAGCTTGACAGGACAAACTCCATTCTCCTATAACATGGCGACCCTGCCAGTTACCTCGTGCTCCTTCAGCCGCTCGCCGATGATGGCGAGGCTCTCCCCCAGCAGCCGCAGGTGAGCGGCCACCTCCACCGCCCCCACTCCTGTGACGCGGTACTGTGAAAGCTAGGAAGAAGACTGCCATAGCTTGACAGGACAAACTCCATTCTCCTATAACATGGCGACCCTGCCAGTTACCTCGTGCTCCTTCAGCCGCTCGCCGATGATGGCGAGGCTCTCCCCCAGCAGCCGCAGGTGAGCGGCCACCTCCACCGCCCCCACTCCTGTGACGCGGTACTGTGAAAGCTAGGAAGAAGACTGCCATAGCTTGACAGGACAAACTCCATTCTCCTATAACATGGCGACCCTGCCAGTTACCTCGTGCTCCTTCAGCCGCTCGCCGATGATGGCGAGGCTCTCCCCCAGCAGCCGCAGGTGAGCGGCCACCTCCACCGCCCCCACTCCTGTGACGCGGTACTGTGAAAGCTAGGAAGAAGACTGCCATAGCTTGACAGGACAAACTCCATTCTCCTATAACATGGCGACCCTGCCAGTTACCTCGTGCTCCTTCAGCCGCTCGCCGATGATGGCGAGGCTCTCCCCCAGCAGCCGCAGGTGAGCGGCCACCTCCACCGCCCCCACTCCTGTGACGCGGTACTGTGAAAGCTAGGAAGAAGACTGCCATAGCTTGACAGGACAAACTCCATTCTCCTATAACATGGCGACCCTGCCAGTTACCTCGTGCTCCTTCAGCCGCTCGCCGATGATGGCGAGGCTCTCCCCCAGCAGCCGCAGGTGAGCGGCCACCTCCACCGCCCCCACTCCTGTGACGCGGTACTGTGAAAGCTAGGAAGAAGACTGCCATAGCTTGACAGGACAAACTCCATTCTCCTATAACATGGCGACCCTGCCAGTTACCTCGTGCTCCTTCAGCCGCTCGCCGATGATGGCGAGGCTCTCCCCCAGCAGCCGCAGGTGAGCGGCCACCTCCACCGCCCCCACTCCTGTGACGCGGTACTGTGAAAGCTAGGAAGAAGACTGCCATAGCTTGACAGGACAAACTCCATTCTCCTATAACATGGCGACCCTGCCAGTTACCTCGTGCTCCTTCAGCCGCTCGCCGATGATGGCGAGGCTCTCCCCCAGCAGCCGCAGGTGAGCGGCCACCTCCACCGCCCCCACTCCTGTGACGCGGTAGACGCCGGCACCAGCACCTGCTGACGCTCCTGACACCTGCAGACAATTTAAATTGAAGGACAAGAAATTTAGTTTAAGTGGAAAAATTCATGACCCCGGGCTGGACTCGAACCCGCGACTCTGGGATACCAGCTCATCATTCTGCCAACTAAGCTACAAAGACCAGACCCGTGGCTCCAAATTTCTTTCCTTAGAAATTCGGTATCGTTTGCAGACGTTTTTGTTGGTACAAGGCATGTCATATATATGGGACATTTCTAGTGGATTGCACCCGGAGTGAATGTAAGATAAACTTACCGGCACGATTTGATTGTTCGGCTGCGGTGGCTCCGGGGCCGCGCGGCGCGCCGGCGGCCGGCCCGGGCCGGCGGACGGCGTCGGACGGGGACCTGGGTAAACAAGAAGTATTACAATATTCATTCATATTAATAATACTAAAGTAACAAATAACCTAACCTAAAAAAGAAAATAAATAATCGAAAAGTAAGGTATTAAAACATATATTTATTATTATTCAGAAATCACACCAGCAGGAATTAAGGGAACAGTATTTTTAATATTATCTCTTGAAAACAGTAGGTTATTCTAGTCTTGGGCTCGTTTCATAGCCATGTTGTAATGCCCTTCATTATGTACAATCGCATAAACTACTATTACATATTTATACCTACACGAAATATGCAGCTTGAACTGATCATAGAGGGTTAATGATATGTGGGTATATAAACGCCTTTAAAATATGATAAAAAACGAATTTGTAATGTTTGTACTTCTTTTTCTATTTTCTTCTTCCTGGACACCTTCTTAAATAGACATTTACACAGACAAGACTAAAATAAAACAGCTCAATATTGAAATATAATGAACTCACTTGGATTGGAGATGATCTTGCTGACTCCCGAGTGGAGGCTCTGCTCTTTCTGCATAGCAAACCGCTTCGCCTTACGCTTCCACAGATACCGCTCGTTATAGTTCACCTAGATCAAATAAAACGTTTAAATCGTAGTTTATGCAACAGTTATATAATAAGGGTTGTTAAAATTCAAGGGTCGGTGTTACAAGAGACTTCGAGTTTTGTAATAATTGAAACGAAAATTTTAAGAATATGAGCTGTTGCATACACTAGTTTTTCTACTACAGCAAAAATAGAGAAAAAAGCGAAATCTCGAATGTGGAAGATGTAGTATGCAAACTATAGAAATTCAAAATAATTAACAGTGTTTTTGTATGAATATACACAACATATAAAATATATACTTTTAAATTTCGTTGTCTGTCAATTAATCAACGGACTTCAGTGTTGGAGTAGAAAAAAACTTTTAAGATACCTATTTTTTAATCCTCTATGAAAGTCGATTAAATATGCAGCTAATAAAAACAGATCGACTAACGAAAAAAAAAGGTAAGGAGATTCACAAAATTGGTTTACAACGTCACAATAATACTCACATTGGCCCACATTTCCCCGAGCCTTTTGGAGATGGCGCTGAAATCCATATCAGAATGGCTTCGCAACAGTTCGTTACGCGCCTCTTTCGCCCACATCATGTAGGCTGTGATGCGGGTCTTGCCTGGTAACAAACACAATATCAGTCCTATGGGACTTTTTTTTACGGGTTGTTTTTTTTAAATAACGAAACACCTCCTCAAAACTTTGACATTGGCCAATCCACCTTGCTTCAATGAGCAAGGAGTAAAAGATAGATAGGTAAACACAATAAAAACACCCCAAACTTCTATTAAATTATTACATTTGCTTAAACTTACAGTCTGTCTAGGAAATTTAACATGGACAGACTAGTCATTACCTTTATCCTTCCGCTGAGCTTTAGCGCGCCCAATGACCTTGCCGTCCTTGATGACAAGCTTCTTCTTGCTCTTTTCCATCATGTAGAGGGAGTTAGCCGGCGTGCGAGCAGAGCCCTCGTCCGAGGCGGAGCTGTCTGACTCCATACTGCATAAAGTAACAATCTATTACAATATGTATAAGATGTTTTTGCTGAAGATTAGGCTGCATAGAGGTCAGTTACTAGTAAAAAATAAGGTTAGGTGTGACTCAGTGTGTGTGAATTCCTCCATAAATCAAATGTTTTTTCAGTAAAAAATTTATAAAAAAATGTGCAAATCAAGCCTTTTTAATGATGAATTATGATTTAGTAAACAAACTTTTAATTCTTGTGCTCCACTATACATGGCATTTTTCGAATTAAAAATGAATCATTGACAAAATGTTTAAACTTTACTTCCTTTGCACCTGAGTCAGCCTGCTTTTTTAATAATAACGAATTTTACATCAATATCTAAAGTAGTAATTTAACAATGTGACAGACAGACAGACAGAGCGGCATCAAGGGTTCCTTTTCTACCATTATAGTATAGAACCCTAAAAAGAAATACATATATAGAATTATAAAAAGGAAATATAAGATTATCTAGCAATTTTTAGTAGTTGAATCGGCCATCACTTATGTTACTAACACCTAAAAGTTCACAAATACTTCTGGGGTGCCTAACTAGGACAGATCCGGAAAACCCAGACAGATGGCAACATTAGTAGATGTATAACATTTATTTTCAAATTATATACAGTAAGTGTAACTTACCTACCTATCCTGGGTACAATGCCTCAAGGACGTATTTTAGATTTAAGGTAGGTAGAGGTAGGTAGTTAGGTAAGTTACACTTACTGTATATACATTAGTAGATTAGATTGGATTGGAATAAGTTGAATTGGATAAAATTGGATAGTGTTTCAAGGTTGCAAGTTTGAATTCCTATTGAATTAATTACATTTTTATTGTTAGACAATCTTTCACAAATCGATCTATTCCCACGGTAAGCTCAATAAGACTCGTGTTGAGGGTACTAGACGGCAGATAGATATAAAAGATAGATACATATAAATAGATAGAAAACATCAAAACAAGTGAAGTAATGGAATGTCTACTAACCTTTCAGCATTCTCCCCATTATTCTCATAATAATCCGATTCGCTGCCCGACGCCGTGCCCTCCTCCATCGGCTGCGGGGCCTCCCTGAACTCCTGGGGCTCCTCCTGGCGGAACGTGGCGTATGACTTCACTGGCGTCTGCCGCCGGAACCGCGTCTCGATGTCGTCCGGGGACTCGAAGTCCATGAGCTTCGAGCTCTTCTTCCGCACCCGCCCGCTGCGAGATATACCTGTGACCTCTGAAACGACAGTTTGAGTTAATACAACATTCAACGTAGGTCTTAGTAAAGGAAGTATGATGTGGGGTTTTACCGTCTTGCATGTTGAAGTTGCTTGAGACGATTGTCAAATCTAAACTAAACTCAGGTTTTATTGAGAAAATGTATGCAATGCCCGTGTGTTCTTTTTTAATTAATAATAGATTGCGTTGCGTCGAACTGCTAAAGACTAGTCGTACGCGGTACGGTACGCGTCGCGTCTGACAATTTTGACAGTTTCAAAGCGTCATTTCTGGAAATTCTCACGAAATTCTGGATTTACTAGGGCTGCGTTCATATTCTAATTTAAAAAATCTACTACTGAATCACTTTCATTCCCATTATTCAATTAAATATATCTTTTATTTATGTTTTGTATAATATAGTTAAATAGTAGCAAAAGCCTATAAATATGTAGAAGTAGGTATTAATTGAAAACATCATGAGATTATTTATCTGTATCTTTGGTAGGCCTTAAGTTGCTACGCCCTAGTAGGGTCCATGACTGTACTTATTTTATTTTAAGAACTTATGTAATACCATGGTTGCAAATAAATGATTATGATTATGATTATGATTAAATACTACACTTGAACACGCCGTATCAGCGCGATGCCATAAAAAAAAATAACTGTCACCTACAGATTTTTTTCTGTCAATGTCAAAATTCAATGTCAAATCCCATTTCTTTCGGGATGATATCATTCCGCGTAAAAATGGGAATAAAAACCGTTTAGCAACAATAAAAATCATATCATGCAACCATGGCGGACCGTATACGCAATATAGCCCGAACTATCCGTTCCAAACTCAACATGCCGGTGACAGCAACGTCGGGTCGTCAGAAAATCGACGATTTGATCACCAAGTACATGCCTGCTGATAAGGTCGCTGATTTCGCCGACAAGCTGAAAAATGAGCCTATAGGAACCAAGGTCAAGGAACTGGTGTCCAGATATGAGAAGTTCACTGGGGTTCAAGAAATACTGGCTATACAGAACACCGTTATTGACGCGCAGGTAATTTGCATTTCTCGCATCAGTATCTATTTTGAGAGTTCGGCTTTCAGTATGTTTATGCATTGTGACAATGACTCGTGCAATTCATAGACTAACTGGTGTAATATTAGCACTGTTATCCTAATGCAGTAGTATATAAAATTATAAATACATTCAAGATAAGAATGTGCTTGTGCTATGATTAAGTCCACAATTTTAGTTGATTTTCGCTTAAATTATTCAAACACATAATTTACTGGAATTTGTTTAAGTTTGCACAAGTAACTTTTTTGATTGACGGGGAGAATTCGCATTCTCTCAGTCATCATCTTAACCCTGTGAAAACGAGTGCTGTAAAGGGCTCGAAACGTAGGATCATGGTGTTAATAAACGCGATTAATCCGTTCTAAAGTGTTTAATTTCAATGAATAACAATCGCGGTAACAGAAGACAATATTATTTTCTTCTTACAAGCTTTTATTTAACTTGCAATGTATGGTTGTTTGTTTTTTGTTTGATAGGGTCAAATCTTGCAAGCTGAATTTGACTAACTTCCCGTTATTCGAATAAGCTGAAACTTCACATGCTTATGTAGCTTGCATGACAATAGAATGTTATGGTACCATCAATGAACGGATGATTGAAAGCGGAGGGGGAAAAGTAATCTTTAAGACATTAGCACCTAACAAGCAACAAAGTGGTACCTTTTACTAAATAGAGTCACATATTAAGAAGTACATTTAAAAGTGTTGTTAAGCTTAATTTATTTGTATCTTATGATTAAAAATTGTGCTCTTATTATTTGTTTAAGAGATATGGACCCCTTATTGGGTAAAGGCATGCTCTAGCTTGTACCATGTTTCCCTATCCTTGCCTCGTTTCATCCAATCTCTTCCTGCTATGTCTGTTGTCGTCGGCCCACCTTTTAGATTTTCCAACCTTTCTCTTTCCTGTCCACCTTTTGTCAGTGTAGCGTAAGATGTGGCCTGCCCATTTCCATTTCAGGGTGAGTGCGTGTTTGAGTGCGTCAGTGATCTTGGTTCTTTGTCTTATTAGTTCACTTCTTATTTTTTGTATTTTTTTCACTTTTAGCATGCTTCTTTCCATTGCCCGTTGGGCGCATTTGATTTATTGTTTGACTCTGTCTATGTAGACCCACGTTTGACACCTGTACAGCAAACAACGTAGAAGGCATGTGTCAAATATTGATTTTTTCATCGGTAGGTTATAATTTTATAGTTAGTATACTTAGCAGCTGTTTATTAGCATATTTGCAAATTTTTGTTATCAATGCACAATCTTTTATTGTTTTATGTCATAGATTGTTTAGTTACGTAAATGTCTATTGAAATAAAAATCTTATCAAAGATAAGCTTACACATTAAGAGAAAATCCCTATCATTCATGTTTCAGCGAAATATATAAAATAGAAAAGTGCGTAGGGTACCCAGGGGGTACATAGGGCCTTGCAAATCCTCCTCAACGCCCCTATGTCCAGTGCCACCGCTTTTGCTTCGCTCCAGGTGATGCCCGCCGCCTCGAATTCGCTGACCACTGATCCGCCACGCATGCACTGGTCTCCCTCAACGTCGCTTGCCGGCTGGACGCCTATCGAGTCAGCAACAGCCGGGTCATTGTCCCCTCTTCGTAGTGCATGGCCAATCCAGCGCCATTAGCGCACAGAGATTTCTTCGCCTATTGGCCTTTGCCGGCCTGGTCCACAGTTCAACATAGATCGTATCTGGCCAGTAAATTTGCGGAATGGAGCGGAGTGACTTATTCAACAAGACTTGTACTGTGTTCGTAAGAGTTACTTTCCACAATTCACAGGCATATACCTAGTAGCACCGACTTCACTATGGACTCGAAGAGAGACCATTGAAGCTAGAACCATAAAATTTTAAATGGTGAATATTTAAAATTTTATAGTTCTAGCTTTAGTTTTTAGTATTACTAAATTTGTAATTAAGTAACTAACTAACAATTGTTAGTCATTAGGCGCGACACAGCGTGCCGCCTCGCGTGGAATTTGCCGCGAACGGCAATCGTACGCGTTAAAATAAAATATGTACTAAACTCCGCGCCATACATTCCAAAAAACTCGCTCTCTTTCTCTTGTGTTTGTGGACGTTTTAAAGCCCAAAAGATCTATTTATTGCAAATTTTTAAAGTAAGAATATTTGATTTAGTTACATGATTAATAAAGAATAAGGGAATGAGTGAGGTTAGTTTTTTGGAATCTAATTTCGGCGCGGAGTATACGGCCCTGGTACATATTTTAACGCATATCGGGTAGTACATATTTTAGCCAATTTGTTTGCCAAGATGACGGCACTCGATCAGCTACATTCAGTATTGATCAGATGCCAACACACTAACAGCTGTTTGAGGACCCCATTTTGCTCGAATAAACTGGCTCGCTTATGCGATGTGAGCGTATGCCGCAGGCGAGACCCAATACCTATACCTACACAGCGTCGTATGCTTCGCGTGGCGATTTCCACGCGAGGCTGCTCGGCCTGTGTGGACGTGTATATTCACCTTTGGTCTATTATTTCATCTTTGCAGGAGCGCTTCGTCTCAGCCCAGGACCGCAGACGCGAGCTGGGCCGGCAGCTAGCCAACATCGAGGAGCGGTTGAAGGAACTCCATGCCGAGATGCAGAGCACCATGAAGGGTGATGACAAGTACCTGCAGCTCTGCACTGAGGAGCATAAGGTAAACCCCCATCATTCTATAGCAGCCTGGTAGTTGGCATCATAATCCTGAGCATGTAAAGACAAGGAACTAGCTGACCTTAACACTACTGGCAAGTATCTGCAGACATACTCTGAGAACCATAAGGTGTCATCATATCCTAATACTTCAAATCATTTATAATAAATGATTTAATTCATGCTTTAAACCTATACCAAAAGTACCTAACCCAGTCAATTTAAAAGATCTTCGTCCGATAAGTATTGTTACGCCGGTCATGTGAACAAAACTTTAAATGTAATTTTTCATGCCTTAGAAGCGTTTTCAGCAGGCTGAAAAGTGATTTCAGGCCGTTTTAGAGGTGCCTCTTTCACATACTAGAAGATTCGAAATTTACCCCAGTTGCCGTTGTTTTCAGGCGCCTGCAACATGTTTTCAGTTCGTTTCAGGCCACCCTCTACCAGATGGCACAATAACCTGAAAACCCGTTTTCAGGCGTTTTCAGGACCCCTTATGGGCCCCTGAAGTACAAATCAGTATATGGCGAAATTTCTCGAAGGAGTGAAAGAGATAGCACTCTTAGAAAGAGATAGCTATACGGAACATTCGAGAAGGGTGTGAAAGAGAAGTATAGAAAGAGACGGCAAGAGTCGAGAACGTTCTGGAATACTCGCGGACACACCTGCCTAGTACCCAGCCGCGTCTAGAAGCATCGCGAGAAGTACTTAGGTACCTACTCGCGAACTTACTAGAATCGAAGCCGACCTGTCGAGGCGAGATTTGGCTGGAACATTCTGGAACCATCAGGAGTACCGCCGACGGGTATATATAGCGGCAGCCTGCAGCCACAGAGTAGTTCGATACTGAATGCGATACAGTGCGGATCAAGAGCGAATCGAAGTGAAGTAAAAGTGACAAGTGCGATAAACTAGTGTGTGATAGTTGTGTTCAAGTACTGTGTTTAGTGTCTTGTGAGTAGCAATAAAGCCTCAGTTTTAATTAGTGGTTAATTAGTGCATTTTTTTTATAAAGTACCCACCCCTTAAAACGTAACATTTGGTGTCAGAAGTGGGATAGAAAATGCCATTAACGCCACGTGAGGACGTGCCTACGGGAGACAAGACCCGGAGTCATGATGCAGCGAGTGAGGACGTGCCGATGGGAGTTCAGACCCGGAGCCAAGCTGCAGCAAGTCAGAATACTGCACCAGAAGCCGGTTCATCGGACTCAACCGCCCCCACCAAGCAAGACGTAGACATCAACGCGATATTTCTGCTCTTGAAGCAACAAGCGAGAGAACAACGTGAACAAGCGAGAGAGCTAAAGGAGGAGCTACGTGGTCAACTCGCGAAACATGAAGGACAGGCGAGTATGCTTCGGGAGGTACATGAGACCATGACAGAATGGAAGCGAGAGATGTGTGAAGTCCGGAGAAGACTAGCGGACTTGGAAAGGAAAGTTTCTCAGCAAGAAACTCAACTGCACGACGTCAAGGACACGGTTGATGACTTCAAGAAGAAAATTGAAAACTATGAGAACCGCCTCCAGAAGTTGGAAACAAAAGTGGCCAGTGGTACGATTACCTGCGTATCTGCTGCATCCGTACTGGAAAGTAGAAGATTTAAGGTGCCTCCATTTGATGGTAAATCTCCGTGGACAGCGTATAAGCTACAGCTCGAGTCTGTGTCCGAGGCGAACGGCTGGAGTAAGGAGCAAGCTAGGACAGCACTAATCTTAGCGCTCCGAGGCGACGCCCTTGCAATACTAGAAGCCTTAGGAGAAGACAAATCTTATGAACGACTTCTAGAAGCGTTGGAGGCTCGTTATGGTGACAGCCACTTGGAGCACGTTTACCGAGCTCAGTTAAAGAATAGGACACAGGAATGTAATGAGACCTTGCAACAGTGGGCCCTGGAAATTGAGAAGTTGGTGAGAAAGGCGTACCAACGTACATCGGCCTCTTTCGTGGACACCATGCTTGTACAGGCATTTGTTGATGGAATACGAGATTTAGAAGTACGGGCGGCAGTTCGATTAGGGCACCAAGAAAGGCTAACCGGATGCTATAGCCCACGCTTTGGAAGTGGAAGCTGCGCGCCAGGAACCATCAAGGCTTTACAGTATGCGTGAAGTGTCAACTGGAGTGCCAAAAGATACCCGTCGTGAGTTTAGGCCGCGGTGTTACCGTTGTGGAGAACGTGGTCACATACAGTCCAGTTGCCCAAAGAAGAGCAGCGGAAACAGCAGAAGGGAGTTTCGTATACCTGCTGATGTCCGAACGAGGCGACCCACAGATACTCGAGATGCGTGTAATTTAAGGGATCGGATTAATGACGTTCACAGCCTAGTTCGTGAACAGGGCTTTCAGGCTAGCACAAAAATGAAGACTCGATATGACAGGAAGTCTAACCAAATGGGGTACGAGGAAGGTTCGTTGGTGTGGCTACATAACCCGATGCGAAGGAAAGGGAAGTCCCCGAAACTGTCTCCAAATTGGGAAGGGCCATATAAAGTGGTCACAAAAATCAACGACGTCACGTATCGAATACAGCGAAATTCACGAAGCCCATGTAAGATTGTTCACGTTGATCGACTGGCGAGATACCACGGCAATAATGATGATGCTCGGGACGAGCATGTCTTAGGAGGGGGTAGTGTTACGCCGGTCATGTGAACAAAACTTTAAATGTAATTTTTCATGCCTTAGAAGCGTTTTCAGCAGGCTGAAAAGTGATTTCAGGCCGTTTTAGAGGTGCCTCTTTCACATACTAGAAGATTCGAAATTTACCCCAGTTGCCGTTGTTTTCAGGCGCCTGAAACATGTTTTCAGTTCGTTTCAGGCCACCCTCTACCAGATGGCACAATAACCTGAAAACCCGTTTTCAGGCGTTTTCAGGACCCCTTATGGGCCCCTGAAGTACAAATCAGTATATGGCGAAATTTCTCGAAGGAGTGAAAGAGATAGCACTCTTAGAAAGAGATAGCTATACGGAACATTCGAGAAGGGTGTGAAAGAGAAGTATAGAAAGAGACGGCAAGAGTCGAGAACGTTCTGGAATACTCGCGGACGCACCTGCCTAGTACCCAGCCGCGTCTAGAAGCATCGCGAGAAGTACTTAGGTACCTACTCGCGAACTTACTAGAATCGAAGCCGACCTGTCGAGGCGAGATTTGGCTGGAACATTCTGGAACCATCAGGAGTACCGCCGACGGGTATATATAGCGGCAGCCTGCAGCCACAGAGTAGTTCGATACTGAATGCGATACAGTGCGGATCAAGAGCGAATCGAAGTGAAGTAAAAGTGACAAGTGCGATAAACTAGTGTGTGATAGTTGTGTTCAAGTACTGTGTTTAGTGTCTTGTGAGTAGCAATAAAGCCTCAGTTTTAATTAGTGGTTAATTAGTGCATTTTTTTTATAAAGTACCCACCCCTTAAAACGTAACAGTATATTACCCTTTTTGTCCAAAATCTTAGAAAGAGCTGTCTGCTTACAATTAACAGAATATCTTGAAGCGAATGACATCTTGCCTAACAAACAATCTGGGTTCAGGAAGTCTCGTAGCACTACTACTGCCTTGTTAGATGTAGTTGATGACATTTTAGCTGCGCGAGACAGCAGTGAAAATGTCATGTTAGTGCTATTAGATTTCTCACGAGCCTTTGACACCATCAACACTACGCTTCTACTATCCAAGCTATCTTTCTATGGAGTAGACACTCTTTCTTTGAATTGGTTTGCAAGCTACCTCACCAGACGCACTCAATCTGTCGAGTTAAAAGATGAAAGTGGTAAGACGTTAATTTCGAATCCTGTACCTGTTGTGCGGGGAGTACCCCAAGGCTCGATATTAGGCCCGTTACTTTTCATTGTATATTGTGCAGATATAATTAAAAATATACATTTCTCTAACTATCACCAATATGCTGACGATTTGCAAATCTACATATCATGCAAACGAAATGAAATAGACTCAACAGTGCACAAATTAAACTCTGACCTGGAACGCGTTGCTCAGTGGTGTAAGGCTAACAACCTTGTTCTCAACTCTAGTAAATCTAAGTTAATGATGTTTGGTCCAGATAAACTATTAGGTGATCTGATGCCTCCGCAAGTTTCAATATTAGACGAACATCTTGAGTATGTTTCAGTGGCACGCAATCTTGGTCTTATTATGGACAATAGGTTACGTTTTGAAGAACATGT
This sequence comes from Lathronympha strigana, assembly GCA_949128165.1. Classification (NCBI taxonomy): domain Eukaryota; kingdom Metazoa; phylum Arthropoda; class Insecta; order Lepidoptera; family Tortricidae; genus Lathronympha; species Lathronympha strigana. The sequence goes on along the minus strand of OX421928.1, from coordinate 5,712,356 downwards.
TTCGGAATTAGTTCGTAACTGTTTCTACAGACTCAAGGTACTTTATAAAATCCGTGATTTCATCAACATTGACCTACGAATAAACCTCTGTGACACGCTTATTCTGTCCAAACTAAGTTACGCCGATGCCGTTTTTGGTGGGTGCTTGTTAGCGCGTACCTCCTTATTAATACAGCGCATTCAAAATGCCTGTACGCGTTTTTGCTTCGCTGTTCCTCGTCGATCTCACATCACTCCGTTTTTAAATCAACACAAGTTGTTAAATATGGCCGCTAGACGTACCATGCACTTTGCCACCCTCTTATTTGGAGTAATTAATAGACAACAACCATCTTACCTGTTTCATAAACTTAAATTCTCAAAGTGTCTAGTACGAGGTGCGCCTAGACTAATAGGCACACAGCACAATACGTCCGGTTTCCGTGGCAGCTTCCAGTATGCTGCGACGAAATGCTGGAACAACTTACCGCCACCGATCAGAAACTGTAAATCCATACCCTCCTTCAAGGCAAACCTCAAAAAGTATTTAACTCATCAACAAACTACCAATAACTAAGCGGACATACATACATACATATACAAACACACATAATTACTCGTATATATATATGCAGCATACATCTATTCTCTCTTAACCTAACATACCGGTCACATTAAATACCTAGCTATAAAAATTATTATAACAAACCTAAGAACTCTATTTATAATTTAACTTAAATTCCCTTACTTGTTTTATATTGTTTTGAAACCAACCACCTTCTTTTACGTTATGTTTTTAGTTTAACTTAAGTTTACTTACTGTATGATTTTGTGGGTGCCCTGAAAACCAGTGTCGTGGTACACTTAGGTGTGTCACGGCTCATGCTGAGTGGCATCCCTTTTGGTATATTTATGTGCAACTTGTTAATCCTGAACCTTGCAATGTTTTTAAACCAAATAAATAATTTCTTTCTTTCTTTCTTTCTTTCTTTCTTTACAATATATCAACTTGAAAACTTTAACCCCTTGCTCGTCGACTAACTATTCATTTTTGTTTCAGCTCATAATTCAAGAGCGTAACCTCCGCACTCACTTCGCTGACGCAGAGAGAGAGGAGAGAGAGCTCTTCGCCGGCATGTCAGCCGCCGTGAAACTCGGGCACGAGAGAGAGAGGGCACACGCTGAGAGGAACAAGTATTGGTACATCGTGGCTTCTATATTCGGTGAGAAAACTTATTTGAACCCTGTGACACTGACACTGAAGAGAGAGAGCAGCATTTAGCATTGATATAAAAATAAAATCTAACAAGGTTGACATGTTGTGGAATTTCATTGGAACTAATTTCTTGCACTGGCAATAATTTGAATGACGGGTTTTCACTGTGTGAGTTCTGTTATGCATCTCGTTTGCTCAAAGTAAGTAAGATAAAGAGGGAGACATACATGTAACATTCATTTATAATAGTTAATATCTACCCATTTTTAGCTGCAATTGTTTCCAAAGTCAGATCTTCTAGATAGAGGGTAGATAGAAAAAGGTACTAGTTGGTCATCGGAGTAAAAGCGAGTAGATGTGTAAAATGGTTTAATGGAGTAACTGAATTGTAATTGCAAGTTTTTTGATTGCCAATATACAAGTGAAGTGTTTATCATCATTTTATTCGTTCACCCTGTCGCCGTGTTTCAACTTCAGAAGCCGGGATAAAAACACAGGCCCACAAAGAGGTTTGTAACTGTGAATTCGATATAAGTTTTTTTTCTCCCTTAATTTCCTTAAACGATTAGTGCTTCTCAAATATATTTGTAATGAAGCGAATTTAATACATCTGGAACCAATGAAAACGTGAAACGAATTTCGTTAGTCAAACTATTATTTAAATCATACTGACTGTATTCACTCATCTCATTAGGATTCAAAATTTCATTAACCTGCATTTTCAAAAATAGTTACGTATAAGTAGAAAGAACATATATTTAATTCCTTATGTTGTCTATTGGATTATGGCGGCTGATATAGCTACTGAGCTAGAACAGTGTTTTGATCTGTTTCTATCTTATAAATTGAAACTTAAAAAAACACCAAAAAAACATGAATCAAAACATTTATTACATTTTAATAAATGATTTGATGCTTTAAAATTGTCTGTTTCTATCTCTTAGTTTTTTTTTAAGAAGGCACACCCAATAATTGTTACACATATATGTTATTATATCCGCTTGCTGTACTTGAAGGTTTTATTTTGTGCAATAAAGGTGAAAAGGTTATATATTGTTAACCGAGATGTAAACATTGAAATAAATTGTGGAGAATTATCGTATGGAAGCAACGTAATAGTGTCGTAATAGTGCATACTTACATTACTACCATAATAAGACAAAGATTCAGCGATATTCCACGTCGTTGGGGTGATAAAATGTGACATGCAATATTGTACATGATTGCATATTAGGTAATAATAATACTTCATACAATTACATACGGTTTAATAAGGCTAAATCTATCAAGTTCAAATTGAAGAGTCAAGAGATTATGGATTTAATTTTAATATGACTAATTACGGATGGTACCTATGGAAGATGTGCTGGTATATCATGCGTGTATTAGGTTGTCATTAACTCACAATTGACATATAGATGTCTAATTGGCATAGCATAGCGGTCGTTATTGTCCCCGATATTTGAATGAACATGACACGTTCTTCACTTCGCCTCTGCATCATAAACAAATATGAATATATTTTATATAAATAAATATGTTCTAGTTTAGTTTTATATGTTTTAATATGAATCCCTCATTAATGTTTGAGGTACTATGTGACTCAAGTGTTCAGTTGTTGCCAAGATTGAATATGTGTAGGAATTCTTACATTTTGGCCAAAATGAAATAAATAAATAAAGAAAAACTCAATAATAATGGTTCATATACAATTATTGATGTATATAATACACGCTTATACTTATAATTATATATATATTGTTAAATAATTATGACTTGATCTTACTGTTTTATTTTGTATAAATTTATATATATATATAGATTCAGCATAATACAATAATGGCACACAATTTAAACAATGTCAGTTACTAAAATAAAACTAAATTACCTACACTTCAAATCAAAATTACAATTCTATCCTATATACAACCCATCTTTTGTCATTCCTGGTGCAAACGTACCCATAATACTGGTGGCATTCCCACGCTGAATGGCCAAAGACAATCTTTGCACCAGAAATGACTCAGAACGGGGATCCTCCCCCTTCCGTCTAAGTCGACGGCCAATGTCTCGCACCAACGTTATCGCATCGCCCTCCAGCAACCCGCCGTCTCCACCGCTAAGGGCATGAAAATGTAACCGGGACCTAATGGCGCATACTTTTGCCTCTTAACCGCTGCTTGGGTTTCGGCAGCCGCCCCGGCCACGCGTGAAGTGCGACCGATATGGGTAGCGGCAAATGTGCTGACACATGTAGCATCCCACACCAAATACCGCCCCCTCTCCCACGGCACTTTTGTATTAAAGGTTTGTTAGCATGTACATGTATGCCTCTTGCAAGTTTCAGAAACAATAAAACAAAAATACCATGGAGGAGGATGACGACAATAACCTGCAAGATCATGCAACCCCAAGCAGTCCTGTGCTACAAACATCAGGGACCAATGCTGCCAGACGCCACCTGCTCGCTGAGCCTGCCAATAACCAAGACGACGCGAGAGCTGTCTCAAGTACTGGAAGGCGTAGTCGTCGTCGCAGCCGTGCGAGAAACCGTCAACGGTATCCTAGCGTTGCCTTGAATGCTGGGAGGAATAGACGAAGCCGTAGCCATATGAGCCATCGCGAACGGAGTCCTAGTGTTGCTTCGATTGCTAGAAGGTATAGCCGGAATCGCAGTCGTGTGGGTGGCCGCGAATCCAATCGCCCTGATTATCAACGACACGAAGCGATGCGGAGCCGTACCCGCAGCCGTAGCTCTTTACACAACGAGAGGCTACGGGAGGAATTGGAGTTGGAAAGACAGCGCTTGCGTGTTTTAGAAAGCCAACTAAGGAATGAAAGAGGACGTCAGGATCTTCAGGGACGTGCTAGTCTTAGAGATTCAGAGCTACGCAATTGTAGACGGAGCCCTGTAGAAAATGAGAGAGCTAGGAGGTTCACCGAGCTCGCCATCCGGAGACAGACTCCGGACAGGGACAGCCAAGAGACCCGGAGGTCTATGGAGCTCCGAAATCGGAGACGGAGCCCTGCCAGGGACAATGAAGCAACCGAGAGGTTGTTGGAGCTCCGCAGTCGGAGACTGAGCCCTGGAAGGGACACCGAGGTAAGGTACGATTCAACATCTCGTTTCTTTGAAGAGTTTTTAAATATTATGAAAGGGCATAATAATGAGCATAATAATAGCTTTCCTGTCTTAAACAATGTCATCCCAGACTTTGACCCCTTGAGTAGGGAGCAACCAATTACCGTTTGGCTGAGCAAAGTGGATGAATGTGCAGAAATATATAAATGGAACGATAGACAAACTATCCACTATGCTCTGCCAAAGCTAACTGGTCATGCTAAGCTATGGTACCAAGGGTTACCATCTTTGAAACGGACTTGGCCCGAATGGAAAATTCTGTTAGCGGAATCCTTTCCAGCAACCGAAAATTATGCAGATCTGTTAACAGAAATGCTGGCAAAAAGGGCTCGCTTTGGCGAATCCTTAGAGCTCTATTATTTTTCAAAAATAAATTTACTTAATCGCTGCAAAATTTTCGGTAAGGAGGCGATAGACTGCGTTATTCATGGGGTTGATGACAAGGGGGCCAGAGTAGGCGCTCAAGCGGCTAATTTTGATAAAATAGAGCAAGTTTTGCAATTTTTTAAAACAATTAAAGTTCAGACAAAAGAAAACACGGATTTAAGAAAGGATAGGAGAAATTTCATTAACGCGTCGAGTAAACAAGGTAATAAAACTATTGACACAACCCCATTCAAACCATGGCAAAGCTCAGATAGTGTGGTATGTTTCAACTGCAAAGAGAAGGGTCATCCGTGTTCCAAATGTCCAAAACCCATTGTCGAGTGCTCATATTGTCATCTGATAGGTCATACTATTAATGATTGTCCGAAAAAAAAATTCTAAACCTGAATCAAAGGATAAAAGTGTTATGGGAGTCTTAGTGAGTGAGAGTTTAGATGATATTCATCTTCATGCCAATCGCGATGACAAGAACGGGTATTACGTCTCAGATGACGATACCAGTAGCAAATACAAAATAGTTTCACAAAAAGGTATTTGAAATACAAAATGCAAAATAGGTATTTTTAAAATACTTTTATTCAAATAAAATACTTTTTAACATTAGTTATTTAAGAGGCGCAGAATACCTAAGTCATGTTCTTTAAGCAATTTTTTTAGAAAAACTATTTATTTGAATACTGCTAAAAATATACATAGTTAGAAGATGGAGAAAATTTTAATTTAGCGACATCTTCTTAAAAGAAAATCGTTGAAAAGATTAGTCTTAAATTCATCATTAAACGATTATATACCTATGCTACGGGTATGTCTTTATTTTTTTTATTTGGTTGATGTAAACCGCTATAGTATGATCTTGTTTACTCCGAAATAGGCAGTAGGGTGTGTCACTTTTGTGTAAAAAGAAACTTATATAAATCTTTAGGAATAAAATAAATAAAATAAATTTATGTTTAGGAATAAAATAAAGTACTATGTTAAAAAAGAATGGCTTTCAGCTCACTCAAACGAGGTAAATGATAGAGTTCATACAAAATATGTAACTCTAATATTTGGCATAGGATTTTTTTTAATTTCATAAGCGAGCTGAGCCGAGTTGAGCGAGTGACCTCTGAAAACCTTTGATTTTGAATACAGATCGTAAGAATACTTAATTAGGCAACTTTTGAGAGGCTGCAATTTCAAAAGTTAAACTTTTTGTAAACATTAATGACGCTGTTTGAATAATTTGCGCGGAAGTTAGACGCGATTGATGTGCTCAAGCATTTTGTATTTTAAAGGTTTAAAAAATACAAAATACGTGAACTTTTTAGTATTTCAAATAAAATACAAAATGGTTTACGATAAAAGTATTTAAAATACTAAATACAAAATAGGTATTTTGTATTTGCATTTTTAAATGCTTTTATTTCAAATAGTTAACATCTCTGTTCAGGACGTCCAAATTGGAATTAACTCTAGGGTAGGTACATGAAGCAACTAAGAAGTCTTCGATTGAGTTACTCTTTGGCATGAAGGCGACCAATGTCTCCCAGGGGATCTTAAGTGAGGTTATAGATGAGACAGATGCAGTAGAACCGAACTTAGACGAAATTAGATAGCAGGCAAGAGACTTAATAGATAAAAACCAAGAAAAAAACAAAGTTAGATTTGACCGACGAAGGAAGAAGGGAACGGAATATAAAGAAGGAGATCTGGTTAGGGTAGTCCGAGCTATAGTTGGCGGAACAGGTCAGTCAAATAAGCTTGAGTCCAAATGTCAAGGACTATATAGGATCAAAAAAATCCTCCCTCACGACTGATTCGTGATCGAAGATACTCCCCTTACAAAGAAAGGCAGACGTTATGAAGGTGTAGTCTCGGTTGATAAAATATTCCCATGGATGAGTTATGATAATGACCCTACAAGTAAATCGTCTAGTGAAATTAGTTCCCCAGAAGAGTAGTTCTGACGCATAGGCGGTACATAAGGAGACTAAGCATACGACCTGATCGTGATTACCTTTATGATAAGCAGATGTTGAATCGATACCTGAAATCTTTTGGAGCGTGATTATTGTGATTAAAAATAATCATGACTGAACATGACTTATGATAAGTTATGTCTGAATGTTAAAGACGGATCTTTAACATCTTAGTTATAAGGTTTGATATATGTTTAAAAAAAATCTTTCGCTAAATCATTATTACTTATATTAAATTCACCTCTTAGCACAAAACCTTATTCATAAATAGTTTAAGTATAAATATCTTGATTCTGCAAGCTTGATTCACTAGTTTAAATAATCTAATTACTGTTACTTTATACTTTGAGTAATAATTGTTTTCATTTAAATGTGTCTCTTTAACGAAGGGACTCGTTTGTAATCGGATGGCCGACTGTAACATTCATTTATAATAGTTAATATCTACCCATTTTTAGCTGCAATTGTTTCCAAAGTCAGATCTTCTAGATAGAGGGTAGATAGAAAAAGGTACTAGTTGGTCATCGGAGTAAAAGCGAGTAGATGTGTAAAATGGTTTAATGGAGTAACTGAATTGTAATTGCAAGTTTTTTGATTGCCAATATACAAGTGAAGTGTTTATCATCATTTTATTCGTTCACCCTGTCGCCGTGTTTCATACATTTCCGTTCGTTCGACATTCAAAATTCAAAAATTTATTCTGCAAGTAGGCCTCAAGGGCACTTTTACAAGTCAATAAACATTACAATAAAGCATTTGCATGTACAAACATTTACAATATATAGTGACAAGTAAAAGTATAATCTAAATACTGATAATACAACAGCCAAACGACTAAATTTGAAATGGTCATCTGTTTTATATTCAGAATCGCCAGGTCTTTCCATCCTAATTTGAGAAATAAGTGCGTTTTTTTTGCGAAATGGAAAATTTGAGAAATGTATGTAAATTTTAGGACTTTTTTTTCTCCTACTATGATTGAAACAGCTCGCGATTCTGAGTTGAAGACGGACAAAGCTTTTGCAAGAAAAAAAATGCCCTTTTGGAGTTAAAGTATCTCCAGTATTTGCTTTCAAAAGTAATTTGTCGTTTGAAACAATTTGTCTTCAGGCACGGTTCTAGGCATCGCCGGCTCAACCATCAACAACCACTTGAAGATGGCGGAGTTCCGCGACATGATGGAGCAGCAGATGGCGCGCTCGGCGTCCGTGCTCTACACCGTCGCCGGCGGCGGCGCCGCCTCCCGCCAGGACATCACCGAGGCCATGAAGACGGAGTTCGCTTACCAGGTAACAGCGAAACCCTAAACTGAACATCGGATCTAATGGCGACTATGCCGTTGTTACAAAGATTACAAATGGCGGGTTGGTGGCGGATGGTATAGAACGCAAAACCACTATTCACACACACATATTAGTCACAATAGGCGTGATATGTTTCGAGTGCATCGGGTAGCCATCGTCGGACAAACAGAGTGGTGTTGTCACCTTCGCGGCTCGGGCATCACTGCCCGAGTGCCTCAGTAGGTAACGGGTCGCGCGACGAAGCAGGCTGATTCGTCGCGACATGTCACGTTTGGTGATAAAAATACGTGAGTGTTAACCGTTGCAATTTAATATCAGTATGACTTACGAAAGTTTAAATTATATAACTAGTGTAATATTTTGCCTACTTTCTTCCTGCGAATTCTCCAGCTGTGGATGACACCACAGAGGTATTTTCGGAGGAATACAGTACGGGGTTTTTCAAAAATGACAACACCTCGAGTTGCAGAGGTTTCTTTTTTGCCACCGACGTGGAACAAATTTGTCCTCTATTTCTTACAATTTAAGGTGTAATTTTGCTTGTCCGCAGGAACAATTGGCAACGAACTTGGCGCAAATGCAGGATAACATTAATCATCTAGTCAACAAGCAGGCATCCCTGATTGGTACGTGTAATGTCGTACTTAATATAATTTATAGCACTCCTAGCGTTGAAAAAGTCTGGAAAAAATCAGTTTTTTTCCCAGACGACTCGTTTTTTTCGGATTCTTTGGGAAAAAATCAATGAAAGTTTCCGCTCTATATTTCAACTCTAAGTCAATGTATATTAGGTCTAATTTACACCTACAACAGGGCTACGTCGATGACATTGAGGAAGAAACAATTGAAACAGATGAAAGGAGTGACAGTGATAGTGACATTATTTATTTCTTAAAAAACCGGAAAACTTCGGAAAAAAACGGAAAAGTTGATTAAATCATGAAAAAACATTCGATTTTTCCGGCATTTTCAACGCTAAGCACTCCGGTCGGCAAGCAGCCCATTGCAGGCCGCAAACTCTTTTATCTCTTATTTTGGACGTGTAATCACGGGCTGGTGCTAACGACTTTCCGTTGACGTGATTGGACGGCTTTGGCGCTCCAAAGGCTAACCGTTTAATTGTATTGTATTATAAATTGAAAAGGATGTCATATACTACAGAAAAAGATACCAAAGCCCCCGGTGAGTAGGGCTGGAGGGTATATACAGGGTGTCCCACGGCGATGCCACATGGAGGGAAAGTACCTTAAATATCATAGATAGGATATTTTACTGAAAGAAGACTTTATTTTATTTTTCAGACTTAGTATAACTGTATTTAAAGTTTTTTTTAATTTAGCTTGTCTCACCCGAAAACCCAACCAGATAAATACTAAAAAAAATAACTTTTTTTTTCCTTTTCCACTAATTGATACTGTTGATGCCTGTTTTAAAAATTCTTAAAGAAACAGTAGGTCTTACACTCGTATATCCGACAAATAATCCATAAAATTGAATATTCAGAATGCAAATAAATTTTGACCCTATAAATTTATCAAAAAAAATTTTTTTTATAAATGCAGTATTACTAAGTTTAAAAAATTAATAAAGTTTTCTTTCAGTAAAATATCTATGATATTTAAGGTACTTTCCCTCCATGTGGCATCGCCGTGGGACACCCTGTATAGTAGTGTGACTACTTAAAAACATGAATCAAAACATTTATTATCAATAATAAGTGGTTTAACTCATGCTTTACAATTGTATTGTATTGTTTGTTTTTACAGACCACATAAACCAGCAAGAACATTACATGGCAACACAAATCCGCGACCTGAAGAAACTCGTCATCGCCGCGTCACAGACTAGCGCAAAATCAGACGCCGAACTAGCTAAAGCTTTATCTGTGGTCCACCAAGACCTGGACGATGATAACAGGGATAAGGACTCGGACGTACAGAACAGGGTCGTGTTGGAACCGCAGCAAGTGATCACCGGCATAGGAGTCGTCATGTGTCTGGCGATTTTGTTGGGTAGCGTTGTCGGCAGGTCGTGATTTTTTTTTTGCAATTTCGCGGGCGTATGGGCTTTTCGACGAGTGGATAGTAAGTGAAAATAGTTGGTTTCTTGTAGATCAAGGGTTCTGGGTCTAAGGTCATTCTTTCCATCTCTTTCGCGGGCCCTATTGTATGGCGTCTATCCTGCTCATTAGCCCGCCGGATCTATATTGGAATCTCTAAAGTTGTTCATCCTATTTTTGCATTCCCTAATACTGTTTTGCATAATGTTCATTTGTCCCAAACTCCTAAAAAATTTCCTAATATTTACACTAACATCGTTTTAACCTAATTTTCAGCGATTCGACTCTGTGTGAGGTCACAGTTCTAACCTAACCGACTTTTCTAACAGCGATTCGGTTCTGTGTGAAGTCATTTTTGGGGAATCATTCGATTATGGCAAATAATCGTTTGGACAATTGATCGTTAGTGATTATGATCATTAGGACAAAACAATTAGGGCAAGTGACTTTAGGACAAACGATATTAGGGATGTCGAGGGAGACCCTAGCCCGCCACGTGCGGGGGTAATCGTTCGGATCAATGCCAGACCAATTTACCATATATTCATTAGCAAATCCGTCGGCTATTGCCGTTCTACTGGCTATTTGACCTGTATTTGGCTACCGGCCATTTTGGAGACCCCTGCTGTAGATGCTGTAACTCGAGATGTGTATGTTTAAAGGTGTTTTGGTGATAAGAGTGAAGTAATTTTTGAGATCTGCAATTTCGATGAACGCGTCAAAAGCATCGTTTTTGACACAAAGTACTGAAATTAATACTTTTTGAAATGGTTTATGAGCGGTGCGCAAAAGTTTACGGTTATGCAGTTGTGAGAATACGAAATGAATCTGCAATAAGTAATGGCATCTATAAGAACTAGTCCGCAATGTCGATTTCCTTTCGAGCAACACGGGATTCCAACACGCGGGAAGGGAGACGTCAAAGTGACATCTTACCGTACACATTATTCTGTCACATTTTGCGGGGGGAAACTTGCACACAGACGCACTTCTCACACATTACATACACAAACCAATCTGTAATGACGACACTGACACAGTATTAATTAGAAAACTCCCGTGAGTATCAGACATATTAAAATACTTATATCGGGTTACTCACGTCAATAAAGTCGAAATTACCTCCACACTAACTGACACAGTAAATTATACAACTACACTAACAAATCTTGCACACTTCGATCTATTTTTGTGTACGGACTAGTGACAACACAGAGCCGCGTATGTCCATTTGGGCTTGTACTCCGGCAGGGGGGAAACGGTACGTATGCAGACTCTCCTCCCTGTTGCTTGAAGCGATTACCAGGTTTTACTGTTCACTCGTCGTTGATATAGGGTTGCGTACTGATGTGCAAATTTCAGAAACTTTCCAAAACGCTTAAAAAAGGTCTTAAGTCTAGTATTAACTGACCTGTTTAAAAGACTTCTTAAGCATTTGGAAAGTTTCCGCAATTTGCACATCAGTAGGGTTGCGGTTGTCTTTTTTCGTCCATGTTTGCGAAAGAGATGCTTATAGCCAGTAGCCGAAGAATATGGTGTTATACAATGTAACATATATCTCTAACAATAGCGTTACGTTTTTCTAATTTGTGCAATAGACTTACTTGAAAAGAAAAGTAACTTTTATACTCTATGCCCGTTTTGTCCCGAATTTTCCGCAGTGAAATTTTATATAAATTGGTGTTTAAGATTTAAAAATAAGATTATATACCGGCGTCAAAAGTTTTCTGTGATACCACCGTACAACCATTGACAAAATTTTTTTTTCCGCCGAATCAGGAATCAGGTTTTCGTTGAATGTTGTGTGTAGTACTTACTTACATTATTTATTTCGTTTTGTATCCTTTTCCCCCATTCTTGCCGTCTATAACCTTCCTTTCGCGGTTTAATTTCTCGAACGATTTTAGTTATAACATAGCTGTAGGTATAGAAACAAATGAAAATTATTCCAAAGTTTGTATTTATTACGGCCACAATAAAAGGATGATTGTTGTTTTTGTGTGTTTATTGTATTTATCACAGACGAGCATTTTTGCGAGAAGATATCCAAGAAAATGTTTTTGTATCTATTCTCGCGAAAATGCCGCCATCGCCATATACATTCGGGCCAGGATGCCTACCACGAACATCGAAAATTGGCATTGACGGTAAAACCTCTTTGTCACTCCAATATGCAAGTGTGACAGAGAGGGACATACAAATCCGCATTCGTTCGATTTTCGTGGTATAGGCCCAGGCATCCGCCGGACCAATTTAGCATATATTTATTGGCAGATCGGGGGATATGCCCGACGTATATGACCGGCTAATATGACAAGAATGCTTGTCACACGGAAGAATAACTAAAGCATGGAAGTAGTACGATAACTGTCAAATGACAACAGTTTAGAGCGGCCTTGAAATTGGCAGTGGATTTCTCAAATGTCGTAAATCTAACCTAATTACGCGCCCCTTACGACATTTGTTTACAAATATGCGATCCACTGTCAAAATATGCGACCAAGTTAAGTTTTAATGCATTGATACCGACTACCAAATTACAACGATGTATTTAATTTGGCTGCTTGGACGAATTGCATCGAAAGAGATCAGCAAAACTGTTGACAACCAAAGGAATTTTGACACTTCATTTACTTGGTAAGGCAGTGAAGGACTGGTTTATGACTTTGATGTTCTCAGTTTTGACGGGGGGCTTGGCTTGTCATTTAAAACGTAATCAAAATTGCAAGTGTCACCTGAAAAACCTTGTGCATCTATCAAGATGTATTAACTTCTGTATGAGGGAATGCTTAAAAAAATGTAGTTAATAAAAAATCCAAAAAAATATTCCATTGCCGGTATTTGAACTCAGAACCATCTGCTTCATATGCAGGATTATTAGCTAGGTTAAACCAGTTGTCAAATTTAGTTCACTGCGTTTTCTTGATGTCGCTAGTAGTATAAACGAACTTTTGGAAGAGGCGTTTTTTTCGTATGTAGTTGTCCTTCTTCTTTATATTCTTTGGTATCTATCTGGTACTATAGGGTTCTTTGTGTATCTATAGTCTGACAAACCAAGTATAACAGTGGATTAAAAAAAGATTGCGTTCCTTTTTTCCGGAGTGGCAATACAAGCATAGGAAAGAGACAGTATGACTCACTCTGACTGCTCGAATGAGAAAAATCCTTGTCAGACTATAAAAAAAACATACGCCCCAACAACATTGGCAAGAACCAAAAAATCAATAAATAAAACAAACGTTTGTTCCATAGTTTTTACTAAATACATCATCAATAGATATAATTTGTCACATTGTTAGCTATAAATCTTATAAAATAGTAATACTTTCATTCCATGGAAATATTATAAATTTATTTAAAATAGCATTTGATGTACCAGTAGTGTATGGAAATTAATAAATAGCTACCCGTTCGCTACCCGTTTGTTTAAACTAACGAATTGTTGACATAAATAGCATCTTTATTTCTACAATTTATATCGGAATATACTTAAGTAGTTAAGTATAGCTAGATTAGGCTAAAATAAATGCAAAATTTTAATTAAAAATAACAATGTTTTGTGTCCTTCTGATGTAAACGGACTTAACATTAAAAAAATGACTAGTACCTAATACTTTGAGTTTCAAACCAGACGGCGTAGCAATTGAATGGTGCCGCTGCCGAATGGGTGGGCATTTTTATTTTTTGTTGTATAAAAATAATTTTTTGCTAAGTTGGAAATTTTTATCTCTATTCTACTCAGAATCGCTAGCTGTTTCAATCCTAGTAGGAGAAAAAAAGTGTCCTAAGTTTTCCATACATTTTTTAAACTTTCCATTGCGCTACCCCCATACTAAATCTATGAAATAATGGTGGCGAAATGGAAAACAAATCTTGGGACACTTTTTTCTCCTACTAGAATTAAAAGAGCTCGCTATTCTGAATAGAAAACAATTACAAATTTAAAAATTTTCAAAAAATGTTTTTTCTACCACAAGAAATAAAAACGCCCGGGTACGACATAGTTTCATACTCATTGTATGGACACACGTTTATCTAACATGGCTATTTTTACGTTACGTACGAATAGCTGTACATTTGACCCCCCCCCCTGCGAAAATTGGCAGACTTTTTGTATGTAAATAACAGACGTTGCCGGTCCGGTTGATCAAAAAGTCAAAGACCTGCTTCTACAATATATTAGGCAACTGGTACATCAAATACAGTCATTCAAAAATCATTGTGTCGCAACTTTAGTTCATGACAATTTCGACATAAAACTGGATGTAAGGGCAATATGACTAATATCTTAGGGAATATTCCTCCTAATGGTCGCCTGCGTAGAATATAAGCACAAAGAATATATTTTGAGTTCATCGGCAGCTGCGTACTGTGCTTATATTCAAGCATTGGACGAAATAGTCCCTGACGAAATGACCACATTGACCTTAACAGTATTTGAATAAATGGACATATACTATATATGTATAGTATGTCAAAATACAATCTTATAATGATTTTACATAGTAATCGAATTCTAAAAAGATTGATTTTGACTAAACCGTACAATTGCCGAAGTGGCAATCTTGCTCTTACTTTGACAATCGTTAAAAATTAAGACACAGGTATTATATTAAATACAATACTTGTAAAAAAATATTAACATTCATAAGGAAAAACCTAATCGAATAGTAAATTGGGGTGCTACACTATAATAGCAGTGTGACATTTAATATAAAAAGTACATAGACGTTGTTACTAATCAATACGTCTCCTGTACGAACTTACAAAGGGGTCCAAAAAAAATTATATTATCAATAGTCGTACTTAGAATGTCAAAGTGTCAAGTACCTAAACGTCATAATTCCATAGAAAATTGAAGTTTAAAATAACATTTTGAATGTTTTACAGTTAATCTTGCTTCGAAGAGATATCGTGGTCTGACTCTAACTATTAATTTATAGCAAAGTTATCTACATTGCCAATGTATGGCAAAGTTATCTGCATTGCCAATGTATGGCAAAGTTATCTACATTGCCAATATATGGCAAAGTTATCTACATTGCCAATGTATGGCAAAGTTATCTATATTGCCAATGTATGGCAAAGTTATCTACATTGCCAATTTATTGCTGTGGCAATGTTGCATAAATAATCGCAATTAAACTGCACGTTTAACAAATTCTCTCGAGACTAACGCGAATGTAGAAACGTCGAACATTCGTATCTCCCTCTTTATCGCACTTGCTTATTCGAGCAAAAGAGACAGAGGAACATACTTTAGATATTTGCAGATACAAAACAAATCTGTAATAGATAAAATATCTAACTAGCGTATTACCAAAAATTCAAACCCTTTGACCGCCGTCATCGGAAAGTCTTGCCAGGGCACAGTGTGTAATTTTGGCCCAGCTGTGGCCACGTGTAGTTTATGTGTTTATTCGAAAGAGCTTGATATGGCAAACAATCGATAAATATTCCTTTGGTAAATTTCGGTATACTTTTGGAGAAATGTTTTTTTTTGTGAAAGGTCAATGACCTTAAGGAAAAATTAATATATTTTTTTCTCCTAAAATATAATTGTTATTATTTTTGTTAGCATCTTATGTAACGCAACATTGCATTATCTATGCGTATAAAAAAATTAGGAAATGTAACTGTAGTATTACATGAATTATTTAAGATTTTCTTATTTTCACTTTTTATTGATTTTTAATTTAGTCTTGTGTCGGTCGCATTTTATTCTTCATCATAAATATGAAGAATATTGTTGTTTATTATGTGTTAAAAAATTACACACGACATTAGAAGGGGTAGATAGATATAGCGTTTCTAAGTATTTGAGAAATTTCTAAGGAAATAGGGTTGTCCAAAACTAACGACAAAAATAAATCCTATTAAGATTATAAATGTAAAAGCTTGTAAGTTTGGATGTTTGTTACTCGATCACACAAGGACGGCTGAACCGATTTAGATGAAATTTATCAATCATCATCAATCATCACAATACAATTGTTCAGATGATAATACAATGTTGTTATCTTCGTTATCGTCAGTATCTCGTTCGAATTCACTAGAAGTATCATCAGAATATTTTAGTGGTGACGGGTCGTCATGGGTAAGTACGTTATCCATTGTGGGTTTTAAAAGTTGCAGAACTTGGTCTGGAATGGCAGAATGTTTTCGTTTTTTTTTTGTCAACTGACTATCGCCAACTGACATAGTCGAAAAAAGAGGGTCAGAAGACTCTATAGCTCGGTGAAACAAGTCAAGGACAGTGGTTTTACGGTCTAATTTGCATTTATGGTGCTCTCGATCATAACGCCAAAATTTGTTCCTTGATTCACCGGCTTGTTCTGAGAGCATTCCAATGGGTAAGGAAATAGATTCTATGATTTTCGCACCATGTATCAGTATTTAATGAACCGTGACGGTCATATTGTACCAGCCGTATTTTTTGACGTATTTGGTAGCCAAATTGTTACAAAATATCCTTAATCGAAGATATGACCCAACGTTTATTTGCGTAGCACAATTTTTTAAGAGTCAAACATAATAATGCCTATTACAAACCAGAAAACTGTGCTGAGTTTGTTTTAGTTTTAAAAAGTTATGAGTGGTTGAATGATATAAGTTATATAATAAACCAAAATTATCGATCTTATTTATGAGCAGAATCAATGAATATGACTGAACATGATAATTAAATTTCCATAGAAAAGTTAGTGACAACCCTTAACAAAAATTTTAAAAATTCATATTTCGTCACCCCTTCATTTTTATGAGCTGGCATTTAATATACAAGTATATAATAATGTGTAAATTCAGTCTATTAAAAAAATAAATGCGACCATTAAGACACTGACCCACAACAAATAGTTTTCATTTTTGGAAAAAAACCTTAATTATGTCTTAGTTTAACGTGTTTTTTTATGCAGTTTTTTTGCAAAGCTATGGCTAGAAACTTCTTTTATGAGAACATATTTTATTTATTTGCATATAATGCACCTGAAAGAAAATATTGCATTTTTATGGTTTCTATGGGTTTTTCTCGCAAATCACAATAACTCCGAAAATAATTATAAAAAAAACTTCGGGGTCTTTGTCAAACCTCTAAAACGTTAAGAGCTATCAATTATACACATAAACCACACATGACCGCAACTAAGCCAAAATTACACACTGTGCAGGGACGCCAACGACGGCCACAGCCGATAGCTTAAACACACCTGGCGTCCGAAGCAAGGCATATTCCTTTGCCATCTGGCGTTCAAAGGGATTATAAAATGGTCGCCTTTGTAATTTCGAACAATATATAATTCCAACAATATTTTAGCGCCTAGATTAGGCCATAGTAAGCTCACACATAGATCTTGGAAACTTAATTCTTAATCACATTCGCAGTGTACAGTCGACGTGAAACTGGCACCATTTTTTACAATTACTTGTTTTCGAATTAATCACCTATTTGGGCTAATTCCAACTTTTTTGCGCAAAACACTTTTCCTTCACTAAAGTTTTTCGTTATAACATTTTTTAGGGTTTTCTTAACCTTAAAACCTCAAGCCCTCCAATAAAAACAGTCGATATTTCATCGAGAAACTGTAACATATTTTTAGAATCATTTTCCTATTACAGAAACTGTGCGTTACTTCGGGACGACGTTCGACGTGATAGGAAACTTTGGCGTCCAAAGGTTTATCTCGAACTGTTAGTCTCGAACGTAGAAAAGTCGAACATTCGTATCTCCCTCTTTATCGACAGATACAGAGGAACACGCTTTCAATTTTTGCAGATACAAACTTTAAAACAAATCTGTAATAGATAAAATATCTAACTACCGTATTAGCAAAAATACTAACGCTTTGACCGCCACAGTCGGCTGTGGGCGTCATCAGAGTCTTGCCACGGACGCCAACGACGGCGACAGCCGACAGGTACGCCAATGCAATAAGAACTTACACGGGACTCCTCAAAGTTCAATTTTGCTTAAATAATCGCGATCGCCTGGCGTCTAGGGCACCGCATATTTCTTCGCCGTCTGGTGATAAAATCTATTAAAGGATGTGGAATTTCATACATTGTTGAAAAGCTTGTTATGGTTCGCTGCGTCGAAGGAAAGAGAAGCAGGGGGAGGGCACCTACACGATGGTCAGATGCCATCCGCGACGTCACAGGCGTCAACATCCAAGGAGCTATTCAGTTAGCCCAAGACCGAGGGGCTTGGAAAGCTGTAGTGAGAAACTGGGCTCTTGATGGTCACGACCCTCAGCCCTGAGAAACCGACGAAGAAGAAGCAGAATTTCATACCAGAAAATTCAGTGCTAAAAAGTTTTTGAGCAAAAAAGTTGGAAATAGCCTAATTTCGAAAATATAACTGACTTATCATATCACCATCGTAAAAAAATTATCAATTCCGGTGCAGCATTGTTACGTTCAAAATATCTGTAGGCCCTATTCTAACTAATTTACTAACAGGCATATGCATGCGTGGGTCCTGTGTCAGTATGAGACAATTGTCAAAGTGACGTTTGAATGTTCCCGCAGGACCCACGTTCCTAGCGCCCCTAGCGGAAAATCGACTCGCGTTAATCCTCATTGATCATGATCTCAAGATCATTTTTGTAGAAATCCTTTACATCTACTATGCTGCACCGAAATTCTTGAAAAATTACGATCACGGCTAATCACACAATCATCATAACATTAAAAAAAAGTTACATAAGCTGCCGACTGCACATCCACTTATTCCATAAACATTATACACTTAAACCTATTTTACATTTTTTAAATAACATATTAATAATAAATATTATTGCATGAATGTGTCAAAAGAAAACTCGTTGTAGTTTAAATCACTATTGTATATAAATAAGTGAACAATATTACATAAATAATGTCATTGTATTGCACTGTATTTCAACTTTTTGAAATGCTTAACCATTTTGTAGGGAAAAAATAGCGACCCCTGTTACTTGTAAAACAATTTTTTCGAGCTCCCAAACTTGCTTTGTATCTATAGCCTGTACTTTTAGGTACCTATTAATAAATTTTTTATGAAATGAAATTTCCTAAAACGGTTTAAAACTACGTGACTTGTTTATTTGGCCCATCATCTCAATGTCATTATACGAAATTATGCCGTTGGCCAAATTACCAAGTCAGTGGCAGTTTTGATTGTTGATTTTTTTTTCAATACCTATAAGTACAAGGTATAATTCGTATGTTTTTTCTAATTCACAGGGGTCACGACTCACATTGCCTCTACAAAACCTTAGTTATATTTGATGTACAGGCTGTAACAAAGCCGGTGATGCGTTTAAAAGTGTACTCTTTAAAAAATAAATGTTCTTATTTTACATCATTCAACGCGTATTTTTAACATAATCCATCAGCTCACGTAATTATAAAAGCGTTAAAAAATTACGAACAAACATTTAATATTATATAGGTACATACAATATAAATTAATTTGTACTAAAATGTTTCGTAAATATAGGCTTTACTTATAAACTATCCATTCTGGAGTCAGACGTAATAATTAATAAAAAAAAGATTAAGCCTTTTTGGTTTTAATGTATAATACTCTACTAACAAATCTAGATGAATGACAATTTACATACGAATTCGGGTCTCTACAAAAACAAACAGACGCCATGGACGCCAACGCAATAAGGACTTTCGCGGGACTCCTTAAAGTTCCATTTCGCTTAAATAATCGCGATCTCCTGGCGTCCTGGCCGCGGCGTTCCTGCACCGTCTGGCGTTTTAAAGGTTAAGTGAATAAAGAAAATGCAATTTCTTAAAAGGACTTGCTTTAAAATCTGTTTTGTCACATATCAATTAACAATTAAAGCGGAATTAACGATCTCCTGTGTCCTTATTCTTAGTGAAAGGAACAACTCTGTGGATCGTTGATAATATTCATTCTTAAATGATTTCTATGACATTAAAGCCTTATCTGCAAGCGGCAAATTGGTATTAAAAAGGACACAAATAATTATATGCATACATAATTATTAAAATAAGTCGTCTCCTTGTCGTATTTTGTGTTCAGGTAAAGTAAAATAAATCTATATAATTTTATACAGGTTGCCTCAAATTAATTTCAACAATATTTAGTAAATTTACTTAATAATCCTAATATAACATGATTATGGACTTTTTAAAAATTAAGTGCATCATTAAATAGTTCGGTACTTGGGTATTTGATTGTGCTCGTTATACTTACAACATTTACCTACTTTCTTTGTATTTTATATAAAACATATTTTTTATGTCTATGGGACGATCTTACACAGATCGATCTAGTCCCTCAGTAAGCTCAACAAGGCTTCTCTATATGTCTATGAAGGTTGTATATCTTTCTCTTCTAAAAGACATGTAACGTCAACTTTTCTCTATTCTGTTTGAGCATTAATCTAGCCGGAGTATCAATTGAAAAAAAAAACATGTCCGTGCATGCCCTCTGCCGAATACATAATCAATCAGACTGATGACGTTCATCGGAGTTCATATATCAAAGCGTCCGAGGTGTTCACAAATATCTGAACACGTCTCTATTGTCAAGGCGTTAGAGTGCTTGTTCAGATATTTTGAACACCTCGGACGCTCCGATATATCTGATGGCGACTGTACGTTACGTACGTATAACCAAACTGATTGTACGTACGTACGTATAACGTGACCCTCCTACGCAAAAATCAGCATACTTCTTTGTATATAAAGTTACAGACAATGTCAGTCCGGTTAATTAAATTTTTATAGTCAAAGTCTATTATGGGCATTTATGCCCAGAAAAAAAATTTACACTACCTTCTAAACCTTCATGAATACTTATTAAAACATTTAAAGAAAATAATATATATTAAGAACTGCACCCGTTTCGGAAACCTAGAAACATATTATAAATTAACTTTCGCTGGTGGCTTCGTTCGCGTGAAAGTCGTTAACCATTTGAACGCCACTCTGGGGCCGTCATCGGGAAGTCTAGTCGAGGACGCCAATGCAATAGGGACTTACACGGGACCCCGTAAAGTTCAATTTCGCGTAATTAATCGTTGATCGTATAGGCGCGGCATACTCCTCCGCCGTTTGGCGTTCTAAAGATAAAAGTATCAACCCTGTTTACACTATCGTAGGCATCGAATAAATCCGTTCTTGGTGGTACTCTGCGATAGTTCAAGAGTATCAACGTTATACACCGAAATGGATGTCTTATACTAAAGAAAATTTACAGTGAAAAACTTTTGATTTATTAAATGTTTCAACAAATAGTAGTTTCAACGTTGTCTCTATATAACGCAGTTGTTTTATATAATACTATTTTGAAATATAAAATGGGCATTCTTAACAAATTGTACCTACTTTTTCAAAACTACGTGAGATCACTAACATTTTTAATTTGTGCATATTTACCCTAACACTATGTATATCTAACATTCATTTTAACTGGGAAAATATTAAACAGTTACGTGGGCAGTTCTTCTTTTTTACCGTCAATGAAACGCGATGGTCTTTTTCGGATTTTAGGTCATGTGTAAAATGAAAACGGTAGAAATTAATTTAAGAAAAACAACATATGTGTTTGAAGTAGATTTGATAATTCTTTTCATGTAGGTAAGGTATTTTTTAGAGTGGTTTTCTAGAAAACACCTTGACAGTGACCTTTTTAGCGCTTAAGACCACTCTGTCACGGTGTTTTTAGTTTAATAATGTACGTAAATATACAGTCACTAACCAGAGCAGTAACAAGTATACTGTACTGATAAGATAAATAAAATTTCGGGCATTTACCTCCTATACATACCATACTAATTAAATTCTAAATCAGAGTTTTCAGCGCGGATACAGATCATCGTCGGTAAAAAAGTAGAACGGCCCTCTTACCCTTTTTTTCTTTAAAACACGAATATATGTAAATATTTGTTTTTTTTTGTCTGACGGTAGTGGGGTCTTCGTCTAAAAAGGGTTTTTAATATTAAACCAACCTGCTAAGTTCCAAACTATAGTTGCATTTTTGTTCCTAATCCTTTACACAGTTGGTTCTAAATCGTTTGGCATTTTTTGCACAGTGGGCCTTAAGAAGTTGTATGATTTTAAATATAAGTAATAATTGCATTCTAAATCCTTATTTAACTCACTGATTGGTGATGTTCACATCTAATGCCCGCATATCGCTCCAGTGCGTAAGTTGGACATCGGTATATACCTACCTCATGTCTTTGTCTCGCTTACACATCTCGGCGATTTAGCGTAATAGTAGTTAATGTGACTGTATATAATGAAAGGTATTAAAAGTCGAGTGTGGGTTTATGAGACGAGGCACACGAATGTTTTAATCCCTAATTATTTACATTCACATACACTAGTTATTATACATACATATCATGAGCTCTCCACGATGCGTTCAAGCCGCATATTTCGACCGTCATTACGGCTTTTATGAATGAAAACGTAACACAATTTTTTTTGTATTTCTTTTGTAAATTCAGGGTCAAACTAGAGTTCATTGCAATTTTCATATCGTTCATTGTTTGCAGAAATTGTTTTACAATCGACACTTCGTTTCGAACTAAACGTCATCTCGACAGTAAAATCAAATTTCCTTGTTATTCAGTGAAGTTCGCGATTTGAAAATATTAATTTTGAAGCTGAAGTCGGTGTTATTATTAAGCTATAATAACATTTCCACAGATAAGAGATTTGTTGTAACAAAAAAGTTTATCATTATGGGGATTTTAATATGCCGTATTTGAACGCATTATAGAGGGCTAAATGATATATGGGTATATAAATTATCTTAGTATTAATGTTGTAATAACTTGTGCGTCATCGACACATATAATCCCGTTCTGACTTTAAACATCAAAAGAAAGAGATGAATCTCAAATACCCGGTATGAATATCATAACATAGATATTTTTAAGCATTTTAAATCTATATAAGGTACTATTTAAAGCAAATAGCATTTGATTGTGTTCGCTATAGTTCTAATGTTTTGTTCGCTGAAGTTATATCACCGTCGTTTCATTGCAGAACTGTAACCAATATATAATAATATAAGTACTATATACAATCATACAGCACAATTTAAGAGGGTGCAGAGCGTCCAGTGGCGCCCTCATTGGGGGATTGTGTTTTCTAACCTTTCCATTTCTCTATAATCTAATGTATCATCGTTGTAGTCATACAAATTCCCCAACTTTCGGTCTATGACATACAATTTCGATTAACTTATTTTTTAATTTTTCATCTAAACAGCGAGAAGTGGACACTCGTTCGTTTATGTAAAAAGTAAGTATACAACTATATCATATAGACGAAAAGTTGGGGAATTAGTAACTCCAACGATGATACCATGGATAATATCACATTATAATAGTTTAAGCAACAGTTATATAATAAGGGTTCTTAAAACGTTAGGGTCGCCGTTACAAATCAAGACAAAGTCGAGTTTTGTAATAATAGACCCACGAGTTTTAAGAACCAATAATGAGCTGTTGAATACGCTAGTTTTTCTACGACAGCTAAAATAGCTAAAAAAGGAAAATCTCGAATAGTGGCCGAATGTGGAAGATGGCGTATGCCCACTACAAAAGCCTAAACAGCACAGCGCTGCTTCGGAGCTCCGTTGACATCGCTAACGTAAATAAAAACAGAAAAAATAGGCATTTTGTGTTATAGACCGTTCGCTATCTAGACTAAAATCGATGTGGTCATGTTATATTCCAGCCACTGTGAGACTAAATCGTATTTCGGCAATCGGTAAATCTGACTGTACTGGACTGTTAAATTCCATTGGTCAACGTTTTGGCTCTATCCGTCACTTGGACATTTGTGATTGTTAGAAAGGGACAAATTTTAACGTAGGTTCGCTAAGTAGTATGTATGAATGAGATAAATATGTACTTACAAGCTCCTTCTGCTAAGGGTCCTGCCCCGGGCAGAAGAGGGATGGAGGCGGTCGATGTGATGACCCTGGAAAGCAAAACAATCTATTACACAGATAGCAATTATCTAATGCGGTTTATGTTATTTTGAATATTTTTCATGTAAATTTCATAAATTACACGGATAAGACCAGGATACTGAGTAATGACAGTGCGTTAATAGAAAAGGGTTTTAAAAAGATGGTACATTTGTTTGTAGTTATTTGTATGTAAGAGCGTTGGAGGCGCAGCGGTAAGTGCGATTGAAGGTCTCGGGTTCAAATCCTGCCGGCTCGTACCGATTAGTTTTTCAGATCTTATGTACGAACCAATCGCTTTTTGGTGAAGGAAAACATCGTGAGGAAACTGGACTAACCCCAATAAGGCCTAATTTATCCTTTGGGTTGAGAGGTCAGAGGGCAGTCGCTTTCGTAAATTAGCGCCTACGTCAAATCTTGGGATTAGTTGACAAAGCGGACCCCAGGCTCCCTGAGCCGTGGCATAAGCCGGAAAACCCCTAGGAATAAGAGGTAACAAATATTTATTGAAAATAATAAATGATTTGATTAGTGCGTAAAAATTTTACAGGATGGTAACAGTTACAATTTGGTGCCGTGACCAGGATTTCATCCCGCTTTTGGGGCAGAGTGGTTTATGTCCACCGTTTCTTGCGGGGAATCTAATGTATCGCTATTCGTACGTTACCTAGTAATAGCCATGTGGAATAAGCACCAGTCCAGGAGAGTGTAGGATGGGAAGGCAGCTGGACCAGTAACCTGCAGCTCAGACTCCAGGGAACTGGGCTGAGTGAATACAAAAGGTGCTCGAAAGCCCGCCTGTGTCCGGTCGGGCGTCCCTACACTACATCTACATCTACAAGCACCAGTCCATACAGAAATTTTCATAATTGTGCAAGGTTTGTAACAGACGACCACTAGTTTGAAAGACGTCTCGTGTTTTATAAGCTATAAGAGGTTGAAGCAAGCAGACCTGTGTCCTGCCGGTCAGGATCTGGCGGCGGAGCCCGAGCCTGAGCATGCTCTGAACCAGGCAGACACGTCTCAACCATGGCTTCTAGGCAGTTCACGAAGAGCTCGCTGCTTTCCGCTGTGCATTGGATCTAAAAGTACAAGTTGAAATCAACATCACGTGACTAGTACCAACACAAACGAGTTTAAAAAACCTCACAAGCAAAGTATGTATCCCATTGTAAGTGTTTTCGAACTTAAAAAAAATTGAATTTAACAAAGACAAATTCTGACGCATTACGAGTACGTCTTAAAGTCCCTTTTAAAGAATATCATAATTTATATTTTATTTCATACTTATTTCGTTCCAAGTATCCTCAAAAAAAGGAAAAGTGGAAAAATTCATGACCTCGGGCTCGGGTAGGACTCGAACCCGCAACTCTAGGCTCACACGCCCATTATTGTTCCGCAACTGAGCTACCAAGACCAAACTTGTGGCCCCGTATTTCTCCGCCATATCCCTCGTATGCACCTTAGGGAGGCATACCAAAATTTGGTTCCATTCCACAAGGTTAAGCTATGTACCTTAATGTACAGTCAACCAATTGGAACCTTCGGCCTCTGTAGGACTATGTCATAGTGACGCTATAAATCAGATTGTAAGAAATCTCTTAATGCTTGTCATTTTGACATGGTTCTAGGTTGGCCTAGGGTTCCAATTGGTTGACTGTATATTTTAACCGTATGCTTATGTAGTGAAGTATATAATGCAGCTGTTGTTGGCTGGCGTCGTCCGACATCATGTTCTGTTCACTGTCTCCCTCACCCAGTGCTGTCTCTCTCACCTTAGTGAAGGGCCCCGCGAACCGCCACAGCCCTCCGAACCCGCAGCTCTGCATATAGTGCAGCTGTTGTTGGCTGGCGTCCTCCGATGCTATCATGTTCTGTATTATACTCTGTACAGCGCTGAGGATGACTTGGTCGTGACAGTGCATTAGCACATGGTTTATCTTCATATCGAGAAGGGAGTGTCTGTAAAAGATGAAATAAATTGAGTAAAATAAATTGACTAAGCTAGGTTACAATATGACGTCACGGCGTTGAGGGCAAGACTTTTCATGACGTGATACGACTTTGGCGGTCAAAGTGTTATTGTGACCTAATTTTTTTTCATTAAATTTTCAATCATTATACATAGAGTATTTGTATGTAAATCCTGTTATACTTACATGACCGGAAATACTTTTGGAAACACCACAGAGCCTTCTGCTAAATACTGGTATAATATTCTTATTTCGTCTTCATCTGCAACAATAATAACTCACTCATTAAATAAATTATTCAATATTAATTTTATTAATTTTTCCAACACTTTATACTTAGGACAAATTGGTATCTGTGAAAAAAATGGGATTAAGTTACCACCAAAATTGTTATGAAGATATTAATTTTGTCAAAGCATACGAGAATTTTTTTTTTTTGTTAGTATCTGTCTTTATTGTCGTATGAAGATAAGGAACCGTTCATAATGCATAAGTACACGATAAAAAGAACTAGTATTTACAAATTATAAATAGTTAAGAAGAGTTAATGAATAAAGGAAATTCATAAACGAGTATTGTTATGTGTATACACATTTTTATTTTCATGTTTCCTTCAAAAAATTAACAAAATTCCAAATTTATTTTTCTATCACATCCCTCGTCTAATTCCATACAACATTACCTGTAGTATATTTGACTAGAGTCGCAAGTACAGTCAGCACCAGCGCCTGCGTGGTGAAATCCGATAGTACACTCGGATCCAACAAGCTGTTGCTCTCCGGGCTGCTCGTGTCCTTGTCCGTCGACACTTGCTGTTGATAAATGTCAACTCGTATTATGGGTATGTTTGTTCAATTTTCAGATATGGACTTATACTCTGGGGTAACGTAAGCTACAGCGAAAATTTTTTAAAAGGAAATTAATCATTTTCTTCTTCTTCCTGGTGTTTCCCCGACTTAAGCCACTGCTCGGGTAGCTTGGGGTCCGCTTTGGCAACTAATCCCAAGATTTGGCGTAGCCGCTAGTTTTACGAAAGCTTAATCTGACCTTCCAACCCAGAGGGTGAACTAAGCCTTATTGCGATTAGTCAGGTTTGTTCACGATGTTTCCCTTCACCGAAAAGCGATTGTTAAACATCAAATGATATTTCGTACATAAGCTCCGAACCCGCTTGAACCCGCGACTTTCGAATTGAAAGTCGCACGCTCATACCGATGGACCACCAATACTCCCGTTTCATCTTAGTTTAGTTAATCTTTAATTAATTAAGGCCAATTAGGCATTAATTAAGGCACATCTATGAGCCTTGAAGCTTGAAATAAATGAATTTTGTTTTTATTTTATTTATTTTAATAAATAATACGGAAAACTCCCGTGAGTAAATAAATAAATATTACAGGACATTCTTACACAAATTGACTAAGTCCCATAGTAAGCTCAATAAGGCTTGTGTTACGGGTACTCAGACAACGATATATATAATATACAAATACATAGAAAACATCCATGACTCGGGAACAAATATCTGTGTTCATCACACAAATAAATGCCCTTACCGGGATTCGAACCCAGGACCATCGGCTTAGCAGGCAGGGCCACTACCAACTACGCCAACCGGTCGTCGGTCGTGAGTATCTGGCATATTAAAATACTTATTTCGGGTTATTCGCGTCAATAACAGTGTGCGCAGAGCAGCCGTCGCGGCCGGACGCATGACTCATGACAAAGGGACATAGATTGTTCCGCAACGTCAAGCTATTTCCGACTTTATTGACATGAGTAACCCGATTGAATACCATGAATACATATAAAATATAAATGGTTATACCGTACTAACATTGCTAACCTTCTCCGGGAAATCGCTGTCGCCTGACTTGGTTGACGGCGGTCTCTCTGTGGTCTCGTCCGTGCTGCCTGGTGAGCCACGACCATCGTCCTCTACCACCTGAGGAATAAGACACAGATATACAGCGTGGGCATTTGATACGGGCAAATATTTCAATGACGATTACTATTGGACCTAGGGAAGGGAACCTATTTACATTAATTTATTTAGGAAATTAAGATGTTTTTTTTTTCATACATAAAAATTCAGCACTCAATGTATTGCATCCACATAAATTAACGTAGCTATCTAAACGTCATACGAGTATCATGTCAGTGTCATTTGTCATATCAAACAAAGTTGGACGGCATACATTGCAGCTCTGTCGCACCTTTGGAAAATCATTACACCTAATTAATCACACAATTTAACGAAATTATTATCCCATACGATTCATATGAACAGGTACTATAGCTGGATTAATTATTCGCCCGTATCAAATACCCACGCTGTATGAAAACATAATCAGCTAAGTTACATTACTGCAGATGCCAGTCCTCCAACTAGATGGTACATGAATAGCAGCGGCCTTCACTTCTCCCAGTTAGTTAAAAAAGCAATCATACAAAACTATTTAACATTATTTCCCTCCTTGTCACACTCACGTCTAAACCGCTATCTACATCCTGCTCTGCGCGCGCAGCGTCCCCCGAAGTCCCGTGTTGCATGCTGTGGGCTCTCCCCTCGCTGTCCTGTGGTATGTAATGTGTTAGTAGGCGGTATATGGAGACGGGCACATTGACACACATGGGACGGGGTGGGTGTGATCCCGAATATTACAAAATAAGAAAAAATCGCGGGAAGATGGACCTGACTGTACAAATATTGGGAATGATTATTATAACTCGATATGGCGTCATTGAGGAAATAAGTTAGCCTTTATGTCTTTCTACATTGTTTTGTGTCTACCAAGGAGCCAAGCCAAGGGAGAAGATAGAATTGGACATAATCTTGACAATCTTTTCATATTAGTTATAATTTTTTCTCCAAAATCGTATTTGCCACGCACTGAGGGTTTCGTACCACCAGTATTTTTAAGTACCTAAGGTCATAAATGAGGAGGAGCATACTTTGTGCGGAACCCTCGGTGGGCGAGTCCGATTCGCACTTGACCGGGCTTTTTAGAAAAAAAAAACACTTTGTAGAAATAAACCGACTAAGACTTAGTCGTGTATCCAATTTTACTGTAATGAAAAAACAACAACATTGAGGTAAAATCAAATAGGGAAATAGTGACAATATCATATTCTGGTTTGGTATAAAAATGTATAGTCCTAAGAGACCAACCCTTCATACAAAAATTGCGTCAAGAAGCTTTTTTTTCTCTTTTTTCATGCTACGAATACGATACTATTTGCGCCCTTTAACGGATCACCGGCATTTCTGTTACACGTTGTATATTAGCATATTTATTGTTCACCATTGCAGTGCAGCCTAATATATGTCCCACTGCTAGGCTGATATATTACGCATGAGACGAATTGTATAAATTACTATTGATCAAGTTCGTAATTTTATAAGCATCTTACCTATTTACATATGTACAATCACCAAAATTGTGCGTTCAATGGATACACAAGTAAGATTGCGTCAGATATTTTTAGCGGGATCAATGAAAAGTCCATCAATACTGGGTGTCTCCGACCATGGGGCTTTAAATCCAGGGTTTAATTTTACTCTCTAAGCTGAGCCTCTCACTATGCGACCGAACCCGAGATCGCGAAAAAAATGTTGCCTGACCCCATAGTACCCCATACAAAGTGTTAAAATCAGATTTCCCTAAATGTATTTTAAAAAAATGTAGCTCCTTCAGTGTTGGCCCATAGTAAAAATGCTCGGTTTGGAGAGTAAACTTAAACATTGGATTCAAAGCCCCAAAGTCGGAGACACCGTGTATAGTTATGGAATATCGTCGCACATAAGGTTATTCGGGATCACACTGAAACAAATGACGACAGATACCAATTGGGTGTGGGAGGGGGCACAAAACACTTCGAATAGCTATTTATTCATCTATTTTAAAGCTAGGAACGATTGGTTTAGTTCAGTTTTAAACTATTTCGCTATGCTAGTACAAAGTACATAAATAATAAAAAATAATGTTTTTGTAATAAGAATAAAGTATGGACATAAAAATAATACAGAGAGATTTTATGGCTTGAATCAAAACATACCCGATTAGCTCCATAATTAAATTTCGAATAAAAAAATAACCTTATTCGATCTGTTAAGCTGGGTCCACACTTGTACAATTATGCCGTTTCGTATCACCGCCTCGTATCATGATCATTTGTGAAATGCAAATGCTCGCAACCTTTTTCAGTCCACACTAACGATCATGATACGATATAGATATGAGTTAAGGGCCGACTTAGATATTGAAAGGGAGAGAAGGGCAATGTCCATAAGGGGCAATATGCCTGCCCGCAGATTCGCACGATGTAATACGCAAGTGAAGCTGACATTATTTAGAGCATACTGTCAGTCGTTCTACACGTGCGGTCTGTGGGTAAGTTTTACACAAGGGCCTACAACACATTGTGTGTGCAGTACAATAACATCCTTGGAATGCTGTTAAGACTGCCGTAGCACTGTAGTGCGTCCGGAATGTTCGCTGAAGCGCGAATTGATGACTTATGCCATCAGACGAAAACGAGTGGCATCAATGTTAAGACGTGTTCGCGGCAGCAGTAACGGCATGCTAAGGGCGTTGGATGAGCGCCTCGACTGCCCGCTCATTAGGTACTGGGTAGAAGTAGTTATAGGTAGATGTAAGTAATATAGCTATTACTAATATAGATTATAAGCCTTAAAATGTTTTTGTTTTTTGTTACTAACACAATATGGATCAATGTGGTCTGAATAAAAAAAAATAGCAAATTATACAAATGTGGACCCAGCTTTCGGTAATTTTACTGACAGTTGATGGAAATACGTATAGTTTCAATATCTTTAATTCCACAACTACTGTTGAATTATAAAGTAATAAATAAGTAGATAAATGTGTTATTGTCAAAAACGGTACAGATACTTGTTGAAGTTCTTCATTTCTGGTCTAGCCAGAAACTTGTTTTGTAGTATACTCGTAGAATGAAGACTAATTTAGAAAAATAAGACATAGATATTAAAGCGCATTTGTATATGGTCACATACAAATATATGCCAAATAGATAAACATAACATAACACCTCAAATAATAACAACTACTTGTCATTCAATTATGGAGTTAGAAAGATTATCCCGTTTTTAATTTTACCCTGTTTAGAACCATTATGTCCATACCAACTGCGCCAGTAAAGGCAAGTCTTATATCAGCTTAGATGAGGGAACATCTTTTAATCAAAATTCCAGCATTTTTTTTCATTAAAATCCTTATTTTTTTCGTTTTTTGGGATCGAGCATGCAGGCTCGGGGTGAAGCTAGAATAAAAAAATCTACATATTTCTAAGGTAAATCTAAAAACGCGTCCAGATAAGTCGAACGCGCTCCGAATTCGCCTGTTCGCGTAACGCTCGCTCACTGCTCGCTTACATTACGTATAATGCATTTTACGCGTGTAGTGCGCGAGCCATTCGCGAATAGCACGCAAATGTGTTCGCTGCATCTGGACGAATATAATGCTAGCCTCAAGCTTTGTGTTCGTGTTGTTAATACAACCAAGAGTAAAGTTGATTCTATGATAAGTTATATTTAGTATGTCATGTCACCTGACTGTACTCGTATAGATGAATTGCCCAATATTAATGTTCCCAAATCGTTTAACCCCATTCCCGTTTTTCCCCCACTTTTTACGGTTCCCTTACAGGTTGGGTACGGAACCCTCAAAAGGCGGAGTAATAAAACGTCCGAAAAAATACTAACCTAACGTAACCTACGAAATACTTAACGTACTGACAGAAACACTAACTTTGCGAATGCTCATTTACTTACTACCAGTATTTGACGCAGTACAGTTAGTATTCTATCCGCACGTGTAGTATTTCTGTGTGCCGGTTTATGATTTTCCATAAAAAAGTAAGTAAAATAGCGTATGGGAGTAAAACGATTGGGGAAAATTAATATTGAATAATTCATCATACAGTCGATGACATATTTCAAACGTAAGCGGTGAGACCTGGACATTCGTCCTGATTTTTTAAATATCCGGATTTAAACGTCTGAATTAACCAGAAAGAGTGTGTTATTCTATAATTGCCTTTTCGTAAGCCATATTTTATAATCAAAGCGTGATGTCTTATCTATTTAAGTGTGTGATAGGGAATGCAATTGATTATGTTTATTTGTTATTTTTCGTATGAGAAAAACTCGGTTTTTAACCGAAACCGCGGGTTTTTCATACAAAATTGGATAACCGTTGCATTTCCTAGTTTCTGATAGTGCATAATATTTTTCCTTTTTTTAAATCTGCGTGTGAATGCTATTGGGTTAGCATTTAAAAAAAATACGCAGAATTAAAAGTGTGTTTTGTGTTACATAAAAAAAACTAAACACTCAGTTTTCCGCTAAACAGAGACGAATAGTTCAAAAAGTGGGTAAGGTTTTGTGACTAAATTTCGATTTTTAATTCAAGACCAAAAATAAGTTAAAGTGCTTCTACATATAAAAGTACTAGTAAATAATTTATCTCCGTGGAAAAGCATATTATTAAAAGAGGAAAATCTGTGATATTCGTTTTTTTTGTCTTTAACTGAAAATCGGACAGTGTATTTCTTTTTTGTTATGTTACATATAAAAAATATACACAATTTTGAATCTTATTGTCATGGACATAAGATCCTATGCGTTACCCTCGGTGGTCCTATAGTGTCTTTCGACGTAGGTACTGAAAACGATCGCTGTGTCTTGAAAAGCATTCTAGCCGATGTCTATACAAGCAAAGCACACACGTTGGTACAGGATGCGTCATATTCGTCAGATAAGATAAGATAGGGAACGTGTAACGAATATATACGTTTAAACATTTTAAACCATAAAAATAAAAGATAGGCATGATAAGATAAGATAACATAAAGTATCGTGTAACATACACAAGGTGGGTTTTGCAATAAAAATAACGTAGGTAAAGTAAAAAAGGTACAGAAATATAAACAACCATTGATAAATAAAATAATAAACATAAATCATTTATTGACACGTATAATAGAACGTTATATTCGTCACATAAAATAAGATAAGATAACGAATATGAACGCAAGCGGGTACAATGATAAGACCAATGCATACAAACGATACAACGTAACCAATCCAAGAAACAGTTGCATGAAAGAACACGGTATGATGTAGTATGGATCAATAGAAGTGTCCTATTATACTGAAAGATAAGATAGTTAAGACACAATGGTGGCAGGTGGAAACGTAATCAAATAAAAGTAAATAAAACGTACCATTGTCATAAAAAAAAGTTAAAGTGAGCCCCCTTAAAT
Source organism: Lathronympha strigana (assembly GCA_949128165.1). NCBI lineage: Eukaryota > Metazoa > Arthropoda > Insecta > Lepidoptera > Tortricidae > Lathronympha > Lathronympha strigana. The sequence goes on along the minus strand of OX421928.1, from coordinate 5,679,079 downwards.
ATTTATTTTATTCAATTATTTTGTATTTGTTGTTATATCGGCAAAATAAATACATCATCTGTGAAAATTTCAATTGTCTAACTATCATGACGTAAATGGCATATCATGAGATAAAGCTTGGTGAAAGTAAAAGTAGGTAGGTACTTTTTATTTATGTCACTTATAACACTTTGATTGCTGACAAATATCATAATTTAAGAAAATTGACAGTATGGACATTTGTCCATACTGTCAATTTATGCATATTTATGCATATTTTTGTAGCATATTTATGCTACTGTCAAAAACACATGTTTGAATGTTTGAAAATTATTAAATTAATTTTAAGTTCCAATAAAAACAATATAGAAGAACATTACTAAGATATAGCCCCATATGGGATTTCAGGTATTTGCTCTTATAGCTGAGGTCACCCAAAGTAAAGTGGTCACAATTGTTATGACCCTCCTGCCGGCAAGCAGCCAATTGCAGGCTACGATAAATAAAGTCACCGCTTGCCGAGCAGAAAAATAATGTACAGACCTTGGCCACTAAATAAGAAAGCCTCAAATGTTTGTGATCAGAAGGCCTACCACGAACCACGAACGAAGTTTCACCTCTCTGTCCCATTTGAGTGAGAAATCACAAGTGCAAAAGGGAGGTATACTTTCGTTCGCGGTTCGTGGTAGGCGCTCTGAGACATTTCTTACTTTACAGACCTCGGTACGTAATCTACTGTTATTTAAAAAGGCTTAAGTCCATTGTATTTTTTTAATCGGTTTGATAAAGGTTTAAAAATAAAAGTACGCATTTCCACCAGCCACAGAAAAACAACTGAACAATGAATACAATATACTCTACTGTCAAATGATTGCAAAAGGTCGTTACATGTCAAACACGGGTCAAAAAAACAAGCTCCTGTCAAATAAGTTTGCTAAATAAGCCGACTCACTACGTGGGAAAGTTAATCATCAATTATTTATGTTAACTCTTGTTTAACGCAATAAAAGTAATACTAACGTGGTTTAAGTCGGAACTACCTTAAGGCACTGTACTATACTGGGTGGGCTCCACACAAAACCCAAAAAAAAATCGAAGGTTGTACGCCTTATTTTATTACCTAACAACTTTTAAAAATTATGTACACTGTAGGTTTTCACTTTTATATACGAAATAGTATTTTCAATGTACGTTAAGGAGCTCTTTTCTCAGTAGACACTCATCTCACTCATTTTTTAATAAGCCGTAAACATACTTAAGTATCTTGCAATTATAAAATCGCATTTAAAAAACAACTAGAAAAACGTCGATCAAAGAAAAAATTCGTAAAGCTCCCTCTTCTTTTGTAATTTTTTAAGAGGTATAGGTAAAATATGATCTTTTTTTACCCGTTTTTTGGGTAAACTTATAGGTATTAACATTATCTAGATATTGTCTTCTGTTATCGCGATTGTTATTAATTGAAATTAAACACTATAGAACGGATTAATCGTATTTATTAACACCATTTTTTTGATTGACCGGGAGAATTTGCATTCTCCGAGTCATCATCTTAACCCTGTGACAACGAGTGCTGTAAAGGGCTCGAAACGTAGAGTCATGGTGTTAATAAACGCGATTATTTAATCTGTTCTAAAGTGTTTAATTTCAATGATTAACAATCGCGGAAATAGAAGACAATATTAAATTCAATATTGTTTTCGATTTGCCTCAAGATTAAGTGTAAAAAAAATGTTTTATACATAATACGGTATGGTTATTTTTACTTCATCAAATGTTTGATTCATGTGACGTATATGGTTCTCAAAAAATTGGAGAGCGAGAGGATATTCTACTACAAATAGGAAAAATCTGTTGATTGGAAATAATATTTTGTGATAGTACTTAAACCACTTAAAAGAGAATTTAACAATTACTTAAACATAAAAACAGAACAGAGTAGATATTTAGTTTTTTTTTTAGTTATCTTTCCCAACGTAGATTTAGTATTTTGTATCATAATAAAAAATAATTCCGAGCCATTCCTTTGAACTAAACACCGACATACTCTTATTGAATGATGAATGAACCAAGGGTGAAAACGATGGGGCGTTTTGTTATTTCACTGTTTCCTTTATTATATTTGTGGTATTTTTTGTCTAGACTAAATAAAACTTATTAAATCAATATTATGTACAGTCAACCAATTGGAACCCTAGGCCACTGTAGGACTATGTCATAGTGACGCTATTAATCAGACTGTAAGAAATCTCTTACTGCTTGTCATTTTGACATGGTTCTAGAGTGGCCTAGGGTTCCAAATGGTTGACTGTACTTTTGTGGACATGTTTCGGAAATCTTAGGATCTCATTATCAAGCGTCGAGTACCGTGTGGAACGACGCAGGCGGGCTGTAGGCAGTACTGCGCTGCGTCTCGCCGCGCGCACCGCTCTTGATAACAAAAGCGCTTGAAGATGATCCTGTCTCGGAATCCCGGGACTTCAAATTCGACATTTATTCCCATCAAATAATTCCAAGTTCTATAATCGAAGAACTACAATAGAAAAAGAACAGAACTACATCTTTTGAAACAATTTCCAGTTAAAACCACAATGTACAATTATTTTGCCATTTGCATCAACGTTGTAACAAAATATCACCGTTTCACCCTTGGGACTTTCTCATACAGTCACGTGTGTATGTATGTATGTATGAAAGCTGTTACCTGGTGGGGCATGTTGATGAAGTGGGGGCTGTGACCACCGCTGCTCGACTGCTGCATGGTAGGCGACTTTCCTGCAAGATATAATTAGTTTATATTTTATACTTCACTGTAATAATTTTCAAGTTTATATTCATTTTAAAAATCATACCATTGGGAGGTGTGTTTTAAACATCATCATTATTCTGTTTCTGTCGAGGTAGAAAGTCTAACATGCAAAAAAATCGGCCAATATAATAATAAATAAATAAATATTATAGGACATTCTTACACAAATTGACTAAGTCCCGCAGTAAGCTCAAGAAGGCTTGTGTTACGGGTACTCAGACAACAATATATATAATATACAAATACATAGAAAATATTCATGACTCAGGAACAGGTAGATACTTGTTCCTTCGCCACACAAATAAATGCCCATGCCGTAATTCGAACCCAGGACCATCGGCTTAGCAGGCAGGGTCGCTACCAACTACGCCAAACGGTCGTCAGATTATTTTTACGTAACGTTCAAAATGCCCAAAACAGTTTGTTTTCTCTTTATCTAAGAGAGAGATATATATTGTTCTTAAGAATTATTACATAATCAGTGCTACAGCTAAAGATATAAAATCTCACCACCATGAGCTGAAGACATAGCGGCCTGGTCGAGCACGTCCCAGGACTTCTGCCGGCGACTCTGGCACGAGCTGCTGGAGGTGGACGGCTGGATCAACATTGACGACTGAAAAAAAATGGACTGTCACATTGTTGAAGATGTATCTTAAACATCTCTATGTATCACAGTATTAAATCACTCTTATCTCTGGCCTACCCACATGACTAATATTTGAAATGAAACTTAACCTATTTTCAATTAGAGCAAAGTTTCATTTCATTTCATTTTAAAACAAAAGAAATTCAACCTTATTCGTTACACTATTGATTTTAAATAACACTTGTTTATATGGTGGGCCGCAGGGGGCTTTTGTAAGCTTATTATAGTTTTGTCACTAACAGCTATTTATTTTTTTATTTATTTTATAAGGCGACTGACGACTAACCTCGCTCCCATAAATGCATACGTACAGGGTGTAACAAAACTACCGAACGGTACTTCGGTCAATGACCCTGAGTACGATGCAAGTAAAAAGATTACGAAATTCGAAAAAAAAAAATCACCTTGTGTCACCCAACGAAAATGCACCTATCTCATAACAAAGTAAAAAATGTTTTTTTCGAATTTCGAAATTTTTCCACTTGCATAGTACTCAGGGTTATTGATCGTATCAGCTGTTGAAGTATCGTCCGGTACTATTGTTACATCCTGTATAAGGGCCACTTACACCACCAGAGATTAGCCATTTAATCCGGAGTAAGGCGTTGTTTTGTATGGAATTTGACAGCTTAACTCCGGGTTAGCGGCGAACCCTGGGTGAGTAAGTAGGCCTAAATGTAATATGAGTGTAAACATTGATTTATAAGATACAGTGTGAGCAGCATTCAGTTTACATTATCCAGTAATGAGAAAAACAAGTCACATGGGAGACAAACCATGCACCTGTCATATCTGTAAAGGAGAGAAACCATGCACCTGTCATATCTGTAAAGGAGACAAACCATATAACTGCTATATGTGTAAATGCACTGATATAAGTCGCAACGTTACCTGATGATAGTCGACAGTGGGGCAATAGTGGTCGCAGTTGTCAGGCAGCCATTTTGGTAAGGAATGTTTGACGTGGCAGCGGGAACGGACCTCTTCACTCACGCATACTAAGGCTGTAAAATGTGATTAGAATATGTTATAATTAACACAGTTGAGTTTTTATTTATCATCGCGATAAATAAAAACTCAAACGAAAATTATACCTCATTTGAAAATGTACTTAAAAATGCCCTAAATAAATGCATCCCAAAAAAGACCATCAAAATAAAGCCCAGAAAATCTAAATTAACACCAGGTCTTAAAATATCTTGCCAAAATAAAAGGTTTCTAAAGTTACTAGTATCACAGTCACGAAATGGAATTTTACGAGACTACTATAGACAATACAGCAAAGTACTAAGAAAAGCAGTTTGCACTTTGAAGAAAATAAAGAATAAACAAAAATTTCAAAATTCGAGTAATAAAACTAAATCAATGTGGCATATTATTAAAACTGAGACTAATAAAAATACACCAACGAACAAGAAAAATATCGAAATTAAAGTGTCTCAAAATATTTCATTGAGTAATCCAAAAGAAGTGGCAAATACTTTTAACTGCTTTTTCTCTTCTATAAATAATTCGAACCCGACCTCTCATACAAAGCCATCGCTTACAAATCTCATTGAAAATTCATTTTTTCTCAGCCCTGTCGACCATAACGAAATATTTAAAACTCTAAAAAATCTTAAAAATAAGCCATCCTGTGGAATAGATGAGATCCCTCCGACGTTAATAAAAAGCTGTGCGGAAACTCTAACTGCACCATATACTGCTTTAATTAATCAATCATTTTCAGAAGGCATATTTCCCGATGCACTAAAAGTTTCCTTGATTAAACCTATTTATAAGAAAGGAGAGACCACAGACGTAAATAACTACCGCCCCATAGCTCTGTTACCGACCTCAGCAAAAATATATGAAACCGCCATGATAAAAAGGCTTAACTCTTTCTTTGAAAAATATAAAATTCTAAGCGATAATCAATATGGCTTTAGGAAAAATCGGTCTACAACCCTTGCAATCTATAAATATGTCCAGCAAATTTTAGGTGAAATAAATGACAGAAAATACGCGGTCGGCTTGTTACTTGATATGAGTAAAGCGTATGATAGAGTCAACTACAATATCCTATTAGACAAACTGAACAACTCGGGGATTAGAGGAACTGCCCTCGCATGGTTCAGGTCATATTTTACCAATCGCGTGCAGTACGTCAACATCGAAAATGTTAACTTTGAAACGGGAATAATTCAGCAAGTCAGGTCGGATAAAGTCCCTATAACTGGCTCTATACCTCAAGGAAGCGTCTTAGGATGTATCTTATTCCTCATATACATTAACGATCTCCCAAGTGTACTTGACGAGCATTGTACTCTATTCGCTGATGACGTTTCCGTCTTATTTCCATGCAGTAACAGCAGCGAAGCCGAAATTAAATTAGAATCAACTTTAAATAAAATCGTGAATTGGCTCGAACTTAATAATCTGCAACTAAACCTAAATAAGACAAAAATTATACAGTTTAAGCCGTACCAGAAATCCTCTTTGCCAATAAACTTCAGCTACCAAAATGTTCCGATTGATCATGTCACTTCAGCCACTTTGCTAGGATTGGATTTAGACTCAAATATGAGCTGGAAACCACAAGTCCAAAAATTGACAAAACAATTGTCGTCCTTTATTTATGCATTTGAATACCTAAAACGAGCTACCGATCTGAAAACTGCGCTGGCGGCATATTACGCATACGCCTATTCTAGAATGTCCTACGGGCTAGTTTTGTGGGGAAATAGTAGTGAAGCTGACAAAATATTTATTAAGCAAAAAAAGTGCGTAAGGATAATGGAGTACATTGATGACTTGGATTCTTGCCGACCCTATTTTATAAAGCACAACATTCTCACCCTTGCATCCATGTACATATTCGAATCATGTAAATTTATTAGAAAGCATACGGAACTGTACTCGCCATTAAAAAACAATAGACGAAATGACCGAAACTTAAATAAATTTAAGATTCCCCTTTCTACATTAAAGCTTGTTACTTCTAGTCCTCATTATATGACCATTAAAATATATAATCACCTACCGAATTCACTTAAAGATATTACAAACCCTTACATATTTAAAAATAAATTAAGAACATTCCTTATAAATAAATGCTTTTATAGTATAGACGATTTTTTTAACGAAAAATATAGTTGAGGATGATAAGTCCGATGATTAGCGTTAAAAGCTAGGCGAAACTCGTCTGCTTCTAGAAACTCAATATTAGTTAAAAAATCTAGTTTTAAGTAAATTAGACTTAAGTACCTAACCTTAAGTTACTATGTAACTTAAGGCTAATATTGCTGTGCCCTTGCAGGGCGTCACATGTAAACCTTATATAATTTACCACCTTAATTGATGTAATGTGATACGCAATAAAAATCATTTCATTTCATTTCATTTCATTTCATTTCATTTCACATTCAGTGCCAGCGACCAATAACACGGGAAAAATGCACAGGTATAGTCTGACAAGAAAACGAACGCAGTAACAGTAATCATAAATCGTCATAAATACATCATTACTACCACTAAAAACGAATTCTTCTGTGAAGAGCTCTTGATATTTGTAAAAAGAAACACGACATATGTCACGAAACTCCGACACAGGATTATTCTATGTCAAAAACTACCGAGAATTCTTTAAAACATTATTAGATCTCGTGACAATTGTCGTAGAGTCTTCACCAAGAAAATACCTATTTCTATTTCTGTTTGAGGACACATTACGATTTTATTTAAATTATCGAAATGGTGGCAAACAAGCCCACAGCCCGCGCGTAAGCGGTTTCCGTAATCTATGGACGCCTGAAACTCAAATAATTCAGTCATTTGAGGAATTGTAACACTGTTTTTCGACCGGTGCCCGGGACTGACTAGCGTTGAAAAAGTCTGGAAGAAATCCGATTTTTTTCCCAGACGCCTCGTTTTTTTCGGATTCTTTAAGAAAAAATCATTTAAAGTTTCCGCTCTAAATTTCAACTCTAAATCAATGCATAATAGGTCTAATTTACACCTACAAAGGGCTTCATCGATTACATTGAGGAAGTAACAATTGAAACAGATGAAAGGAGTGACAGTGATAGTGACATTATTTATTTCTTAAAAAACCCGAAATCTTCGGAAAAAAATTGGTTGTCTGTAAAGTCGGTTTACTGACGATAGTTGAACGTGACAATTGTTGCATATGTGTGCGTGCAAGCACTAGTATGCAATGTATGCATGTGTGTGTGTGCCTGCGACCACGACTCGCCTATGTTAATCAAGCAGTGTGCTATAAACCAAAGCTCGTATCACTCGTCTCCTCGGCCCATAGTCCCATACTTATCAACAATGATCGAATAGTAAAGCCATTGATTTTTTACTCATCGTGTACGCCTCAGAGCGAGGTAACGCTGCATGAGTCATGTTTTTTCGTGCATGCAGCCGGCTCCATCGCATTATAAGACGATGTCACGAAAACGAAAGCGTTATTAAATCATTAAAAAAAACATTGGATTTTGTCGAGCATTCTCAACGCTACAACTGACCAGTGAGGTACGCCACAGTGACGGGGGTGACGTGGAACTTGTCGGCGTGCCGCGCCGTGATGGCGAGCAGCGCGGCCAGCACGCGGCACGTGCGGGACACGGAGCCCGCCAGCGGGTGCCTGTAGCCCTTCAGCAGGTGCCCGACCAGTGCGAAGTGGAAGTTCGCGCGGAAACTGAAAAAAAAACGGTTGTCTGTAAAGTCAGTTTACAGTGACAGCGTCATATATGAAAATACTGACTGAAATTGAACGCCTCATGCGGCGTTACCGAAGTAACTCAAAATTCAAAATTCAAAAATTTATTCTGCAAGTCAAGGGCACTTTTACAAGTCAATAAGCATTACAGTAAAGCATTTGCATGTACAAACATTTACAATATATAAAAGTAAAATTATAATCTAAATGTTGATAATACAACAGCCGAAACCTGGGTAAAGAATATTATTTTCAACGCCGCATGAGTCACGTTTTTCGTGCGTGCCGGCTCCATCGAATTATAAGACGTTGTCACGAAAACGTTTGGTTACATTTTGGTAGTTTTATTTCATATGCTTTATTTGTATTGATCATACATTGTCGTTGATATTCACATACAGTGCTCTTGAGCAAACAATGATAATATACAGATCGAAAATTATAATATCCGTAATCCGTGTTATACTACATACTATATACTACAGAAAAAATGACCAAGGTCCCCGGTGAGCAGGGCTGGGATCGAACTAGCGACCTGCTTTCGCGGCAGACGCCATAACCACTGGGCTACCCGATCACTGCGGCCAGAGTCCGAAACGTAAGTCTGAGCTGTAGGATTGGCGGAACGTACCTTAAACGTTTAAAATAAGAAAGGATTGCATATACTTTGGAAATTTCGGACCTCACTGATCTAACGTCCCGGTCTTACTTACAGCTTACGTGATGTTTTTGTATTATTATCTTGTTTGTTACCTACTATCTTTTCTTTTTTTTAATAAATCATATTTGTAAAAAAAAACCAATGCTAATATATCGTATTAAAATCAGAGCAGTGTTCTTATGAAATACCATAGAGAATGTTATAATGTATACTTTTGGAAGTGCCGGAGTAGAAAATAGTTGTTTTATGCAACAGTTATTAATAAGGGTTCTTAATACTTGAGGGTCACCGTTACAAAACGAGACGAACGTTTTGTAACGGCGACCCACAAGTTTTAAGAACCAATTATTAGCTGGTGCATACCCTAGTTTTTCTACGACAGCTAAAATAGCGTAAAAAGCAAAATCTAGAAACGTGGCAGAATAGTGATGATGTTGTGCCCACTATAAAAATTAAAAAAAACAACAGTGCTCATATACTGTATGAAAATCCATAGGAGCAGTGTTCTTATGGAATACCATAGACAACGTTATAATGTATACTTTTTTAATATCGCTGTCAGTCATCTAATTGACAGATAGAAGTGCTGGAGTAGAAAAAGTACATTAAAGCAATATTACCTTAATCCTACAGCGTGATCCATTTGCTTGAAATGCCACTCCAGTGGTTCCCGTGTTTCCATCATAACTTGCTCCAAAGTCTGAAATTACCAGATATTTTTATTTTTAACCTATGCAAGGTTTCATTAAATATATAATAGTCGTTGTACAAGCAAATGTACAAGATATTCTCTGGCGCACTTCTTCTGTGCATAGTTTACAGCCTTATAGGCATTTCGTGTATTTATAGCGACAAAAAAAATTTACGTATAAATAAAGGCGTGTTACAAAAATCATACGACACGATTTTGTATCAAACCAGCTGATGCCCGCGACGTGGTCCGCGGATAATTATTTAAATTAATTTAATTATTTACTAAAGAAAAATACCAAATCCACTGTAGACCAAGCCGGGATCGAACCCGCATCTTCAGCTTACGCGACTAACCCCATAACCACTAGGCATAGATCTATTTATAATTAATATACAGTAGTGTTACTTTAATAACAATTAAAAATAGTCATCAAAATCAAGTATCAACAAAAAAAGGTAATTTTGTTTTCAAATTTCTACCCAAATCTACCCAAAGGTTGCCTGGAAGAGATCGCTCTTTAGCGATAAGACCGTCTGTTGTTTGCTTTTCACGTGTAATATACCAGTTTGTGTTATTTTTGTTGTTTTGAGGTGCAATAAAGAGTTATTGTATTGTATTGTATTTTTCTTCTGCCGACTGGAAATTGCAAGCGACCTATTATAGTACCTTGTGCTCAAACTGTCCCTGAGAGTCCAGGGTATGCAGGTTCTGTTCCATGAGAGCCAGCCCAGCTGCGTATAAAGTCGGGTCGTCTAGTTGAAGGACTGAGAGACCCACCCAGAACAGCGCCCTGTGTATTGGTGATTCCTGTACACAAATTAACGGATGTTTACAAAAACAACATAACTAACTATACTGGTCGACACCTCCGGTCGTTACAAATGTTCCTTCAGAAGTGTCAACCAGTCTAAGCAGTTACGTTGTTTTTGTAAACATCTCTTCAAATGAACGATTATTACTAGCTCTCTCGTACCAAAAAATTAAATCAAAAATTATTTATTTGCATGAAGACGGTACCATAGTGATTTTCAAAATTTAAAAATAAATTGTAAAGCACGCAGGTACACACGCGTAAAGTAAACACGCGTTCAAAATCGAATGGGCAATTTATGAATGAATTCATTCATAAACTGCTCATGAGCTGTTGTTTTTTTCAGAAACTATTTATTTGCGTACGTGACTGGAACGACATAAGGTTTACCATTGTCAGCTATGTCACTGTAAAACACTTTTAAGAGCCGGCAGAGTAAATTTAACAAAAACGACAGTCACGGTTAATGCTGTGACTTCCACAATTCTTCATAAATATATACAAGATGCTTGTAATTATTATCTCAAAGAGTGTATCTACAATATTCGTATACTTAGAATCTAAAATATTGTGCAGTTTAGTAAATATGTCTACGTAAAGTTGCAGTAAAATGTAGTAAAACGCGTGTCAGCGTTTAGATAAAAGTGAATGAAAAATTATTTGGTCTATTTTTGAAAACCAATTGCATTCAATCTCAAATAAATAAGGTACAAAATTCGTAGAGTCTCATTTCATAATACTTTTTCGTTAATTAATTATGATTTTTTGAAAACGTCCTAAAAATCCGCCATACAAAATTACTATGGAATCTGATCGTTGAAATATAACAAGTGAGCAACACCCGAAATAGTCAGTCGGCCCCGAATGTTCGAAGCGACACCACGTCTCTCTGCGGAGCGTCTACGTCTTGAAATAAATCGATGTTCTTTGTGTACGTATACTGCGTTATATGGTTATATGTAGCAAAACGGTATAAGAATTTTTTTACCATTTTTTGTGTTTCCAAAGGAAATAGGCAATAGCAACCAGTTCAAAATGAATGACATACATGGTTAGTTTCGTTTATACCTCATATGTATATAGTGTCACTTGGACCGTAGAAGATGTCCAAGGTCTGATGACGGAGTAGAAAGGTGGCCACCGGAACTCAGGAAGTAGTTCATGTAATACCCCCGTGTTGAATGAATGAATGAATGAATGAATGAATGAATGAATGAATAGAAATGTAATACCCCCGTGTTTGGACTCATTTGTATTGTTTTGGAGAGCACTTGGATCGTGAGTGGTGTCCAAGGTCTGATGATCGAGCAGAAAGGTGGCCACCGGAACTCAGGAAGTAGTTGATGTAATACCCTCGTGTTTGGGCTCGTTAGGTTTGTCCTGGTGAGCACTTGGACCATGAGTGGTTTCCAAGGTCTGATGATGGAGCAGAAATATGACCACTGGAACTCAGGAAGTAGTTGATGTAACACTCCCGTGTTTGGACTCATTTGTATTGTTTTGGCGAGCACTTGGACCGTGACTGGTGTCCAAGGTCTGATGATGGAGCAGAAAGATGGCCACCGGAACTCAGGAAGTAGTTGATGTAATACTCCCGTGTTTGGGCTCGTTAGGTTTGTTTTGGCGAGCACCTGGTCCGTAGATGGTGTCCAAGGACTGACGATGGAGCAGAAAGGTGACCACCGGAACTCAGGAAGTAGATAATGTAATACCCTCGTGTTTGGACTCATTTGTATTGTTTTGGCGGGCACTTGGACCATGAGTGGTGTCCAAGGTCTGATGATGGAGCAGAAAGATTACCACCGGAACTCAGGAAGTAGTTGATGTAATACCCCCGTGTTTGGGCTCGTTAGGTTTGTTCTGGTGAGCACTTGGACCGTGAGTGGTGTCCAAGGTCTGATGATGGAGCAGAAAGGTGGCCACCGGAACTCAGGAAGTAGTTGATGTAATACCCCGTGTTTGGGCTCGTTAGGTTTGTTCTGGTGAGCACTTGGACCGTGAGTGGTGTCCAAGGTCTGATGATGGAGCAGAAATATGACCACCGGAACTCAGGAAGTAGTTGAAGTAATACCCCCGTGTTTGGGCTCGTTAGGTTTGTTCTGGTGAGCACTTGGACCGTGAGTGGTGTCCAAGGTCTGATGATGGAGCAGAAATATGACCACCGGAACTCAGGAAGTAGTTGATGTGATACCCCCGTGTTTGGACTCATTTGTATTGTTTTGACGAGCACTTGGATCGTGAGTGGTGTCCAAGGTCTGATGATGCAGCAGAAAGGTGGCCACCGGAACTCAGGAAGTAGATGATGTAATACCCTCGTGTTTGGACTCATTTGTATTGTTTTGGCGGGCCCTTGGACCATGAGTGATGTCCAAGGTCTGATGATGGAGCAGAAAGATGACCACCGGAACTCAGGAAGTAGTTGATGTAATACCCCCGTGTTTGGGCTCGTTAGGTTTTTCTGGTGAGCACTTGGACCGTGAGTGGTGTCCAAGGTCTGATGATGGAGCAGAAAGGTGGCCACCAGAACTCAGGAAGTAGTTGACGTAATACCCCCGAGTTGAGGCTCGTTATGTTTGTTTTGGCGAGCACTTGGACCGTGAGTGGTGTCCAAGATCTGACGATGGTGCATAAATATGACCACCGGAACTCAGGAAGTAGTTGATGTGATACCCCCGTGTGTGGGCTCGTTAGGTTTGTTTTGGCGAGCACTTGGACCGTGAGTGGTGTCCAAGGTATGATGATGGAGCAGAAAAGTGGCCACCGGAACTCAGGAAGTAGTTGATGTGATTATAAATTGAAAGAGATGTCAAATACTACAGAAAAAGTGACCAAGGTCCCCGGTGAGCAGGGCTGGGATCGAACCAGCGTCCTCCTGCTTTCGCGGCAGACGCCCCAACCACTGGGCCACCCGATCACGGCAACCAGAGTCCGAAATTTCCTAAGTATATGAAATCCTTTCTTATTTTTGAAACGCTTAAGGTGCGCTCACGCCATCTTACGGCTTAGACTTACGTCTAGTGCTGTCCTTCTAGATAATCTTTACAGATTATTTTCAACTAGAAGCGAGAGATGGCGCCACCATACTGTACAATTTTAAAGCATGAATTAAATCATTTATTAAACATAATACATGTTTTGATTCATGTTTTCAAGTAGTCACACTACTATATATAAATTATAAATGGAAAGAGATGTCAAATACTACAGAAAAAGTGACCAAGGTCCCCGGTGAGCAGGGCTGGGATCGAACCAGCGTCCTCCTGCTTTCGCGGCAGACGCCCCAACCACTGGGCCACCCGATCACGGCAACCAGAGTCCGAAATTTCCTAAGTATATGAAATCCTTTCTTATTTTTGAAACGCTTAAGGTGCGCTCACGCCATCTTACGGCTTAGACTTACGTCTAGTGCTGTCCTTCTAGATAATCTTTACAGATTATTTTCAACTAGAAGCGAGAGATGGCGCCACCATACTGTACAATTTTAAAGCATGAATTAAATCATTTATTAAACATAATAAATGTTTTGATTCATGTTTTCAAGTAGTCACACTACTATATATAAATTATAAATTGAAAGAGATGTCAAATACTACAGAAAAAGTGACCAAGGTCCCCGGTGAGCAGGGCTGGGATCGAACCAGCGTCCTCCTGCTTTCGCGGCAGACGCCCCAACCACTGGGCCACCCGATCACGGCAACCAGAGTCCGAAATTTCCTAAGTATATGAAATCCTTTCTTATTTTTGAAACGCTTAAGGTGCGCTCACGCCATCTTACGGCTTAGACTTACGTCTAGTGCTGTCCTTCTAGATAATCTTTACAGATTATTTTCAACTAGAAGCGAGAGATGGCGCCACCATACTGTACAATTTTAAAGCATGAATTAAATCATTTATTAAACATAATAAATGTTTTGATTCATGTTTTCAAGTAGTCACACTACTATATATAAATTATAAATTGAAAGAGATGTCAAATACTACAGAAAAAGTGACCAAGGTCCCCGGTGAGCAGGGCTGGGATCGAACCAGCGTCCTCCTGCTTTCGCGGCAGACGCCCCAACCACTGGGCCACCCGATCACGGCAACCAGAGTCCGAAATTTCCTAAGTATATGAAATCCTTTCTTATTTTTGAAACGCTTAAGGTGCGCTCACGCCATCTTACGGCTTAGACTTACGTCTAGTGCTGTCCTTCTAGATAATCTTTACAGATTATTTCCAACTAGAAGCGAGAGATGGCGCCACCATACTGTACAATTTTAAAGCATGAATTAAATCATTTATTAAACATAATAAATGTTTTGATTCATGTTTTCAAGTAGTCACACTACTATATATAAATTATAAATTGAAAGAGATGTCAAATACTACAGAAAAAGTGACCAAGGTCCCCGGTGAGCAGGGCTGGGATCGAACCAGCGTCCTCCTGCTTTCGCGGCAGACGCCCCAACCACTGGGCCACCCGATCACGGCAACCAGAGTCCGAAATTTCCTAAGTATATGAAATCCTTTCTTATTTTTGAAACGCTTAAGGTGCGCTCACGCCATCTTACGGCTTAGACTTACGTCTAGTGCTGTCCTTCTAGATAATCTTTACAGATTATTTTCAACTAGAAGCGAGAGATGGCGCCACCATACTGTACAATTTTAAAGCATGAATTAAATCATTTATTAAACATAATAAATGTTTTGATTCATGTTTTCAAGTAGTCACACTACTATATATAAATTATAAATTGAAAGAAAGCTAAATAAATTAAATAAATAAATTAAATTAAAAATAAATTAATAAATTGAATTAATAATAATTTTTTTAATTATAAATTGAATTGAAGCTTAAGCGTTTCAAAAATAAGAAAGGATTTCATATACTTAGGAAATTTCGGACTCTGGTTGCCGTGATCGGGTGGCCCAGTGGTTGGGGCGTCTGCCGCGAAAGCAGGAGGACGCTGGTTCGATCCCAGCCCTGCTCACCGGGGACCTTGGTCACTTTTTCTGTAGTATTTGACATCTCTTTCAATTTATAATTTATATATAGTAGTGTGACTACTTGAAAACATGAATCAAAACATTTATTATGTTTAATAAATGATTTAATTCATGCTTTAAAATTGTACAGTATGGTGGCGCCATCTCTCGCTTCTAGTTGAAAATAATCTGTAAAGATTATCTAGAAGGACAGCACTAGACGTAAGTCTAAGCCGTAAGATGGCGTGAGCGCACCTTAAGCGTTTCAAAAATAAGAAAGGATTTCATATACTTAGGAAATTTCGGACTCTGGTTGCCGTGATCGGGTGGCCCAGTGGTTGGGGCGTCTGCCGCGAAAGCAGGAAGACGCTGGTTCGATCCCAGCCCTGCTCACCGGGGACCTTGGTCACTTTTTCTGTAGTATTTGACATCTCTTTCAATTTATAATTTATATATAGTAGTGTGACTACTTGAAAACATGAATCAAAACATTTATTATGTTTAATAAATGATTTAATTCATGCTTTAAAATTGTACAGTATGGTGGCGCCATCTCTCGCTTCTAGTTGAAAATAATCTGTAAAGATTATCTAGAAGGACAGCACTAGACGTAAGTCTAAGCCGTAAGATGGCGTGAGCGCACCTTAAGCGTTTCAAAAATAAGAAAGGATTTCATATACTTAGGAAATTTCGGACTCTGGTTGCCGTGATCGGGTGGCCCAGTGGTTGGGGCGTCTGCCGCGAAAGCAGGAGGACGCTGGTTCGATCCCAGCCCTGCTCACCGGGGACCTTGGTCACTTTTTCTGTAGTATTTGACATCTCTTTCAATTTATAATTTATATATAGTAGTGTGACTACTTGAAAACATGAATCAAAACATTTATTATGTTTAATAAATGATTTAATTCATGCTTTAAAATTGTAGTTGATGTGATATTAACACGGGGGTATTATATTAACTACTTCCTGAGTTCCGGTGGCCATATTTTTACTCCATCATCAGACCTTGGACACCACCTACGGCCCAAGTGCTCACCAAAACAAACCTAACGAGCCCAAACATGGGAGTATTACATCAACTCCTTCTTGAGTTCCGGTGGCCACCTTTCTGCTCCATCATCAGACCTTGCACACCACCTACGGCCCAAGTGCTCACCAAGACAAACCTAAACAGCCCAAAAACGGGGGTATTACATCAACTAATTCCTGAGTTCCGGTGTTCATCTTTCTGCTCCATCATCAGACCTTGGACACCACTCACGGTCCAAATGCTCGACAAAACAAATTTAACGAGTCCAAGCACGATAGTTTTACATCAACTCATTCTTTAGTTCCGGTGGTCACCTTTCTGCTCCATCATCAGACCTTGGACACCACCTACGGCCCAAGTTCTTACCAAAACAAACCTAACGAGCCCAAACACGGGGGTATTACATCAACTACTTCTTGAGTTCCGGTGGCCACCTTTATGCTCCATCATCTCATCAGACCTTGGACACCACCTACGACCCAAGTGCTCACCAAGACAAACCTAACAAGCCCAAACACGGGGGTATTAAATCAACTAATTCCTGAGTTCCGGTGGTCATCTTTCTGCTCCATCATCAGACCTTGGACACCACTCACGATCCAAGTGCTCGCCAAAACAATACAAATGAGTCCAAACACGGGGGTATTACATCAACTACTTCCTGAGTTCCGGTGGCCACCTTTCTGCTCCATCATCAGACCTTGGACACCACTCACGATCCAAGTGCTCGCCAAAACAATGCAAATGAGCCCAAACACTGGGGTATTATATTAACTACTTCCTGAGTTCCGGTGGCAATATTTCTACTCCATCATCAGACCTTGGACACCACCTACGGCCCAAGTGCTCACCAAAACAAACCTAACGAGCCCAAACACGGGAGTATTACATCAACTCCTTCTTGAGTTCCGGTGGCCACCTTTCTGCTCCATCATCAGACCTTGGACACCACCTACGGCCCAAGTGCTCACCAAAACAAACCTAACGAGCCCAAACACGGGAGTATTACATCAACTAATTCCTGAGTTCCGGTGGCCATATTTCTACTCCATCATCAGACCTTGGACACCACTCACGGTCCAAATGCTCGACGAAACAAACATAACGAGTCCAAACACGATAGTTTTACATCAACTTATTCTTCAGGTCTAGTGGTCATCTTTCTGCTCCATCATCAGACCTTGGACACCACCGAAGGCTCAAGTGCTCGCGAAATTCAAAGTAAAGAGTCCAGAAACGGGGGTATTATGTCAACTAACCTTTCTGCTCCATCATCAGATCTTCGATAACACCTGCATCCTAGTTTTCTCAAAAAAATGAATGTAACAAATCCAAAACGCACATGTACATTTTTTACTATACCAACTTCATTAGAATATCATTTAGTTTAATAATATCGTACAAAATCTCAACTGAATTTAAGACGATTTTATTCATCGTTGGCATCGCAGGACTACAAAAATGTCGAATTTTAAGTTACCGACTTTTGCCATAGCAGTGATGACGGGCCGACGGCGTAGTAGTGTGCGCGCGCACGCACACAGATAGCGAGTCACGCTCGGCGCGCTAAATGCCGTCCTTGGAAAAAGGTCGGTGCGCTCTTAAACTTTGTCACAGTAAACTTCAAATTGGACAGGTAATCGCAGTAAATAAATAAATAAATATTTGTGGGACAATTTTACACAAATCGACCTAGTCCCACGGTAAGCTCAATAAGGCTTGTGCTGTGGGTACTAGACGACGATATATATAATAGATATATACATATAAATACTTAAATACATAGAAAACATCCATAACTCAGGAACAAATATTCGTGATAAACACACAAATAAATGCCCTGACCAGGATTCGAACCCGGGACCTCCTGCTTCGTAGGCAGGGTCACTACCAACTAGGCTAGGAGGCCGTAAGCAGTAAGCAAACTTAACCCAAAATTAAAAATTACAAGGTTGTAATTAGCTACGAGTTCAATTTGACTAGCGTTTTCAAATCAGGCCGGTTGCACCAACTGTCGGTGAATGTCAAATCGTTCGTGGAACGTGGTTGCGATGACGACCAAAACGTCTGACTTTAATATCTGTTGTTTTTCTATCTGTGGCAACAGAAATCACTACATACTCGTAGTATAAAACAAAGTCGCTTTCTCTGTCCCTATATCCCTATGTATGCTTAAATCTTTAAAACTACGCAACGGATTTTGATGCAGTTTTTTCTAATAGAGTGATTCAAGAGGAAGGTTTATTTATATGTATAATAATAACGCGTGCGAAGCCGGGGCGGGTCGCTAGTACATTATAACTCCAACATGTCTTTACCTTAATAGCTATAATTGTAATTTGTAAATGATTTGTATTTTGTATCACAATTAATAATTTAGATTCTTAATGACCTACCTACGTGTTTAGTAGTAGATTTACCATAAATAAATGTGTACCAATAAATGTTTTGGCATAAGCTGTAAATTTACATGTTCATCTTAAATAAAAAATAAAGAATGGTCGACAGATTACTTACCGGGTACAAAAGTGGTTGTAGCCTCGTCAAGCACATGATGAGAGCCTCCAACAAGGCCAAGTCATTGAACGACTCAAGAGCCTTTACTAAAATCCTTAGGAGCTGTTTCATGTCGTCATCAGTCACGTTTTTACCTGAAAATTAACGCTGAATAAAGATACTCGCACAAAATATAAGTCTTGTGTCAAAAATTTAAAGATACAAGCTTTTAAAGCTGACTGTACTTTCGTCTTTTAACGCCATTCTTTTTCGCTTTTTAAGGCTGAGGCTGTTTAACGGCCTCCTAGCCTAATAAAGTCCTGGGTTATTTGTGTGTTTAATAATATACAGTACAATTCGTGAAATGCTAGAAAAATAATGATAACTATAAACCTTTGAAGATGTTTGGGCACCTATTACGACACGACGAATTCATAAAGAATATTGTGGAAGGGAAAGTAGAAGGAAGGCGGAAGAACATACATGGATCAGCTTAAGGAAACGATAAACGTCGTGTCGTATCAGGCGGTCAAACGAAAGGCTCAAGAAAGAGATACATGGAAATTGCTCCACCGACAAGAGTTTGACTCTTAAATTTATGATGATGATAAACCTTTGCCAACGAATTTCTTGTATATTACTACATGAATACTCACTAATACAGCCAAACACGATCAGAGCACGCGGTTGCAATGCTGGGTTGAAGCAAAAGGCGAAACTCTTGGCCAATGAGGTCCTGCAAACAAAACATTAAGAACACAATGTAATGAGTAACTATTTCGTGAAAACTCGGAAACCACGAACAATTCCGAGCGCTGTTGACGTATCCACGATCATTTGAATCGCTTAACTTCGACGGGTAAATCCATCTGTCAGATTATGCGATTTTGGTATTACGAAAAGGTAATAAGCAGGGCCCGGAATTTTGCTTGCGGTTTTTGAAAAGTCATAGGGAGAGAAAGCCAATGTTTATCGACATATCGGTCATTTACTCATGGAGTTTGATATTAATGTATCCTTAATCTACTTTATGTAAATATTTGACGGGAGGGCCGAATGGATTTACAAAACCTGAATCGCCAAACTTTTTAATGTTATCAACGAACTTGCCCTAAAAATTTCACAAGAATTGGTTGATAAATGCGAACTGTAGAGGAGAACAAATGGACAGACACACGAAAGCATTTTTTCCCAAGCTGAAATGGAGACGCTTCGCTCACTCGGTCAATAAGTGACAACTCTGTTAGGTAGGTACGGTTGCCTTCATAAATATACATATATGCAACTGTATTCAATTTTGAACCTTCTTCCCCGCTAATATCAGTGTACAGTCGCCATCAGATATATAGGAGCGTCCGAGGCGTTCAAAATATCTGAACAAGCATTCTAACGCCTTGACAATAGAGGCGTGTTCAGATATTTTTGACCACCTCGGACGCTCCGATATATCTGATGGCGACTGTACACCGAGCTATACCGTGTAGTCCATCTTAGGACAAAAAAATAGAGCGGATCTCAGGCAAAAACATGTGACGACGCGGCAGATCTCTGAGGAATCCAGGAATAGGGATAACTGAGTCCAGGCAACAATATAAATACTAGGTGTAGTTCATAGGAGGTTTAATCAAAGACTGATCTAGCGTAAGTACAATCTACCCTATATCTAAATATAAGTATGTCTAGCATACCCTCATTATTACATATACATCACACCTCTCTTCTAAATCTATTACCCTTAGAACTCAGACAAAGTTCCGAGTAAATAAGTGACTAACTTAATCTTATATCTCTATGTTTAACAAACTTAATCTATTTCTAGCTTCGGGATTCTATTTGGTAAAGGCCTGAGGTTAATTGGAGAATGTCTTAGTGGCGGAGAAGACGACGGTGGGCAGGGTGCAGGAGCCACCGTAGTACTATCCTTGCCTTCACTCGTCACATCCTCCTTTTGAAAAGACTGCTTGCACACCCCGCCCACCTCCGTCTGCTCGCTGGAGTGCGCGTCCCCGTCCTCATCCCCTGGCGACCGCTCGTCAGAATCCTCACTGCCCCTAGGGCAAGGCACAGTCGATAATCTAGATCTGCGCCTGATTTGGTCTACGTGTCGTATAATGGTTTTACCGTTTCCGCTATCTAGAGTGTATCTCACTGACCCCTCGGCGCCTCTCACAGTACCTTTCACCCATTTATCGGCGCCGGTATACTCGCGAGCCCAAACTGGGTCTCCTGGCCGAAGAACCCGTTGACTACCGCCCGCGTGCTCGACCTGCCGCTGCTGAGCGGCGACAACCCGTTTTTCTAACGCGTTCTCGCTACGGAGTAGATCTAACCGTGACCGTAAGGACCTACGCTGCAAAAGCATCGCCGGACTATCTCCCGTAGTGCTATGTATGCTATTCCTGTAAGCCATTAAATACGTCTGTAGTGCCGCGTCAACATCAATATGATCCCTAATAGCCTTACTAATAGCGCGTTTGCATAACTTCACAGCATTTTCTGCGGCCCCGTTCGATGCTGGATGGTACGTTGGAGAAAATGACTGCCTTATGCCATTACCTTCGAGAAAACGTTTGAACTCCTTACTAGTGAAAGGCGGCCCTTGATCTGACACTAGCTCTCTCGGTAGCCCGAAACGCGCAAAGGTAGTCCTGAGTTCCTTAATTACTGCTGCCGCGTTCGTTCTAGCCATTTCAAATATCTCTAACCACTTTGAACTGGAGTCTATCAGTACTAAAAATGTTTTGCCATTATAAGGTCCCAAAAAATCTACATGAAGTCTACTCCACACCTGAGTTGTGTAAGGCCACGGGCTAGGGGGTGCATGCTTTGGCGCCGGCGCCTCCGCTGCGCATGTCTCACACTGACGACACTGTGCCTCCACGTCAGCGTCGATATTGGGCCACCACACATAACTTCGCGCCAGAGCCTTGGTCTTTACAATGCCCATATGGCTAACATGGAGTTGCTTGAGAACTGCGTCTCTCAGTGCAATCGGTACCACCACACGGTACCCCCACATCAAGCACCCTCGGTCCACGTATAACTCGTGACGTCTTGTCCAGAAAGGTTTAATTTCTTCATCAGGAGACGTGGCTGGCCAGCCTGACTGTACGTAAGCGAACACCCTACTCAATACTACGTCTCGTGATGTAGCCGATTTAATATCCTCGTGAGTAACGGGCAAAAATTCTTCAACGAAGTTAAGGTAAGTCACGTCGTGATTTTGTTTCAGCCCTGGACCCCCCTGCGGTAACCTAGACAACGCATCCGCACAGTTCTTACTTGACGGTACGTATTCAATTTCATAATTGTAACCTGATAACAAAATAGCCCAGCGTTGCAACCGCGATGCTGCCATCACAGGTATACCTACTTTATCTCCAAAAATATAAGTGAGCGGTTTGTGGTCCGTCCTCAAAATGAATTTGCGACCGTACAAATATTGATGAATTTTTTTTATTCCATAAACTAAAGCCAACGCCTCTCTGTCAATCTGTGCATAGGCCCGCTCAGCTGGGGTCAGGGTTCGTGACGCGTACGCCACCGGTCGTTCGCCCTCTGGTGTGAGATGAGAGATAACACAGCCAATACCTACCCCCGACGCGTCTGCTGTCAGCACTAAAGGCAGCGAACCCGAATAGTGCATTAATACCTCACTGGAACTCAACACTTGTTTGACCTTGACAAACGCCTCCTGACAGCTCGTACTCCATACAAATTTTACTCCAGTCTTTAACAAATTGTACAACGGTGTAAGCAACGTACTCACATTTTTAATAAACTTTGCGTAATACATTATCATGCCAATGAACGCCCGAACCTCTGACACGTTGCTAGGTGCCGGTGTATTCACGATGGCCTTGACCTTTTCCGGACACGTATGGACACCCGCCTTACTAATGACATGCCCGAGATAATTAATAGACTCCTCAAAGAAAGCGCACTTATCTTTCCTAACCCGCAGTCCATAAGACTGTAATCGCTCGAAAACTTTATATAAGTTGTTAACATGAGCTATTGTATCACTGCCCGTGATTATTACATCGTCCAAAAATACACCTACGTGTGGCAGGTCAGCAAATAACTGTTCCAAATGTCTTTGAAATATTCCGGGACTAGATGACAGACCGTACACCAGTCGGTTGTACATAAATAAACCCTTATGTGTGTTAATTACTGTGCACTTTTTTGACTCATCGAGCTCAAATTGTGCATAGGCCTGCGAGAGATCAATTTTGCTAAAACGCTCCCCTCCATGCAAACGCGCTAATAGGTCCTCCACCCTAGGTAGCGGATAACGATCAACCTCCAACACTCGGTTTAAAGTTAATTTGAAATCAGCGCAGATACGTATGTTACCGTCCTTTTTGACGACTGGTACGATGGGCGTAGCCCAGTCCGAGCGGTCCACAGGAGTGAGCACGCCGTCGCGCACCAGCTGCTCCAGCGCGCGCTCCACCGGGGCACGCAGCGCGTACGCCAGGGGGCGCGCGCGCAGGAACACGGGCCGCGCGTCCGGGCGCAGGTGGATGCTGACCCGACCGCCCGTGTACCGCCCCACCGGGGCACGCAGCGCGTACGCCAGGGGGCGCGCGCGCAGGAACACGGGCCGCGCGTCCGGGCGCAGGTGGATGCTGACCCGACCGCCCGTGTACCGCCCCACCGGGGCACGCAGCGCGTACGCCAGGGGGCGCGCGCGCAGGAACACGGGCCGCGCGTCCGGGCGCAGGTGGATGCTGACCCGACCGCCCGTGTACCGCCCCACCGGGGCACGCAGCGCGTACGCCAGGGGGCGCGCGCGCAGGAACACGGGCCGCGCGTCCGGGCGCAGGTGGATGCTGACCCGACCGCCCGTGTACCGCCCCACCGGGGCACGCAGCGCGTACGCCAGGGGGCGCGCGCGCAGGAACACGGGCCGCGCGTCCGGGCGCAGGTGGATGCTGACCCGACCGCCCGTGTACCGCCCCACCGGGGCACGCAGCGCGTACGCCAGGGGGCGCGCGCGCAGGAACACGGGCCGCGCGTCCGGGCGCAGGTGGATGCTGACCCGACCGCCCGTGTACCGCCCCACCGGGGCACGCAGCGCGTACGCCAGGGGGCGCGCGCGCAGGAACACGGGCCGCGCGTCCGGGCGCAGGTGGATGCTGACCCGACCGCCCGTGTACCGCCCCACCGGGGCACGCAGCGCGTACGCCAGGGGGCGCGCGCGCAGGAACACGGGCCGCGCGTCCGGGCGCAGGTGGATGCTGACCCGACCGCCCGTGTACCGCCCCACCGGGGCACGCAGCGCGTACGCCAGGGGGCGCGCGCGCAGGAACACGGGCCGCGCGTCCGGGCGCAGGTGGATGCTGACCCGACCGCCCGTGTACCGCCCCACCGGGGCACGCAGCGCGTACGCCAGGGGGCGCGCGCGCAGGAACACGGGCCGCGCGTCCGGGCGCAGGTGGATGCTGACCCGACCGCCCGTGTACCGCCCCACCGGGGCACGCAGCGCGTACGCCAGGGGGCGCGCGCGCAGGAACACGGGCCGCGCGTCCGGGCGCAGGTGGATGCTGACCCGACCGCCCGTGTACCGCCCCACCGGGGCACGCAGCGCGTACGCCAGGGGGCGCGCGCGCAGGAACACGGGCCGCGCGTCCGGGCGCAGGTGGATGCTGACCCGACCGCCCGTGTACCGCCCCACCGGGGCACGCAGCGCGTACGCCAGGGGGCGCGCGCGCAGGAACACGGGCCGCGCGTCCGGGCGCAGGTGGATGCTGACCCGACCGCCCGTGTACCGCCCCACCGGGGCACGCAGCGCGTACGCCAGGGGGCGCGCGCGCAGGAACACGGGCCGCGCGTCCGGGCGCAGGTGGATGCTGACCCGACCGCCCGTGTACCGCCCCACCGGGGCACGCAGCGCGTACGCCAGGGGGCGCGCGCGCAGGAACACGGGCCGCGCGTCCGGGCGCAGGTGGATGCTGACCCGACCGCCCGTGTACCGCCCCACCGGGGCACGCAGCGCGTACGCCAGGGGGCGCGCGCGCAGGAACACGGGCCGCGCGTCCGGGCGCAGGTGGATGCTGACCCGACCGCCCGTGTACCGCCCCACCGGGGCACGCAGCGCGTACGCCAGGGGGCGCGCGCGCAGGAACACGGGCCGCGCGTCCGGGCGCAGGTGGATGCTGACCCGACCGCCCGTGTACCGCCCCACCGGGGCACGCAGCGCGTACGCCAGGGGGCGCGCGCGCAGGAACACGGGCCGCGCGTCCGGGCGCAGGTGGATGCTGACCCGACCGCCCGTGTACCGCCCCACCGGGGCACGCAGCGCGTACGCCAGGGGGCGCGCGCGCAGGAACACGGGCCGCGCGTCCGGGCGCAGGTGGATGCTGACCCGACCGCCCGTGTACCGCCCCACCGGGGCACGCAGCGCGTACGCCAGGGGGCGCGCGCGCAGGAACACGGGCCGCGCGTCCGGGCGCAGGTGGATGCTGACCCGACCGCCCGTGTACCGCCCCACCGGGGCACGCAGCGCGTACGCCAGGGGGCGCGCGCGCAGGAACACGGGCCGCGCGTCCGGGCGCAGGTGGATGCTGACCCGACCGCCCGTGTACCGCCCCACCGGGGCACGCAGCGCGTACGCCAGGGGGCGCGCGCGCAGGAACACGGGCCGCGCGTCCGGGCGCAGGTGGATGCTGACCCGACCGCCCGTGTACCGCCCCACCGGGGCACGCAGCGCGTACGCCAGGGGGCGCGCGCGCAGGAACACGGGCCGCGCGTCCGGGCGCAGGTGGATGCTGACCCGACCGCCCGTGTACCGCCCCACCGGGGCACGCAGCGCGTACGCCAGGGGGCGCGCGCGCAGGAACACGGGCCGCGCGTCCGGGCGCAGGTGGATGCTGACCCGACCGCCCGTGTACCGCTCCACCGGGGCACGCAGCGCGTACGCCAGGGGGCGCGCGCGCAGGAACACGGGCCGCGCGTCCGGGCGCAGGTGGATGCTGACCCGACCGCCCGTGTACCGCCCCACCGGGGCACGCAGCGCGTACGCCAGGGGGCGCGCGCGCAGGAACACGGGCCGCGCGTCCGGGCGCAGGTGGATGCTGACCCGACCGCCCGTGTACCGCCCCACCGGGGCACGCAGCGCGTACGCCAGGGGGCGCGCGCGCAGGAACACGGGCCGCGCGTCCGGGCGCAGGTGGATGCTGACCCGACCGCCCGTGTACCGCCCCACCGGGGCACGCAGCGCGTACGCCAGGGGGCGCGCGCGCAGGAACACGGGCCGCGCGTCCGGGCGCAGGTGGATGCTGACCCGACCGCCCGTGTACCGCCCCACCGGGGCACGCAGCGCGTACGCCAGGGGGCGCGCGCGCAGGAACACGGGCCGCGCGTCCGGGCGCAGGTGGATGCTGACCCGACCGCCCGTGTACCGCCCCACCGGGGCACGCAGCGCGTACGCCAGGGGGCGCGCGCGCAGGAACACGGGCCGCGCGTCCGGGCGCAGGTGGATGCTGACCCGACCGCCCGTGTACCGCCCCACCGGGGCACGCAGCGCGTACGCCAGGGGGCGCGCGCGCAGGAACACGGGCCGCGCGTCCGGGCGCAGGTGGATGCTGACCCGACCGCCCGTGTACCGCCCCACCGGGGCACGCAGCGCGTACGCCAGGGGGCGCGCGCGCAGGAACACGGGCCGCGCGTCCGGGCGCAGGTGGATGCTGACCCGACCGCCCGTGTACCGCCCCACCGGGGCACGCAGCGCGTACGCCAGGGGGCGCGCGCGCAGGAACACGGGCCGCGCGTCCGGGCGCAGGTGGATGCTGACCCGACCGCCCGTGTACCGCCCCACCGGGGCACGCAGCGCGTACGCCAGGGGGCGCGCGCGCAGGAACACGGGCCGCGCGTCCGGGCGCAGGTGGATGCTGACCCGACCGCCCGTGTACCGCCCCACCGGGGCACGCAGCGCGTACGCCAGGGGGCGCGCGCGCAGGAACACGGGCCGCGCGTCCGGGCGCAGGTGGATGCTGACCCGACCGCCCGTGTACCGCCCCACCGGGGCACGCAGCGCGTACGCCAGGGGGCGCGCGCGCAGGAACACGGGCCGCGCGTCCGGGCGCAGGTGGATGCTGACCCGACCGCCCGTGTACCGCCCCACCGGGGCACGCAGCGCGTACGCCAGGGGGCGCGCGCGCAGGAACACGGGCCGCGCGTCCGGGCGCAGGTGGATGCTGACCCGACCGCCCGTGTACCGCCCCACCGGGGCACGCAGCGCGTACGCCAGGGGGCGCGCGCGCAGGAACACGGGCCGCGCGTCCGGGCGCAGGTGGATGCTGACCCGACCGCCCGTGTACCGCCCCACCGGGGCACGCAGCGCGTACGCCAGGGGGCGCGCGCGCAGGAACACGGGCCGCGCGTCCGGGCGCAGGTGGATGCTGACCCGACCGCCCGTGTACCGCCCCACCGGGGCACGCAGCGCGTACGCCAGGGGGCGCGCGCGCAGGAACACGGGCCGCGCGTCCGGGCGCAGGTGGATGCTGACCCGACCGCCCGTGTACCGCCCCACCGGGGCACGCAGCGCGTACGCCAGGGGGCGCGCGCGCAGGAACACGGGCCGCGCGTCCGGGCGCAGGTGGATGCTGACCCGACCGCCCGTGTACCGCCCCACCGGGGCACGCAGCGCGTACGCCAGGGGGCGCGCGCGCAGGAACACGGGCCGCGCGTCCGGGCGCAGGTGGATGCTGACCCGACCGCCCGTGTACCGCCCCACCGGGGCACGCAGCGCGTACGCCAGGGGGCGCGCGCGCAGGAACACGGGCCGCGCGTCCGGGCGCAGGTGGATGCTGACCCGACCGCCCGTGTACCGCCCCACCGGGGCACGCAGCGCGTACGCCAGGGGGCGCGCGCGCAGGAACACGGGCCGCGCGTCCGGGCGCAGGTGGATGCTGACCCGACCGCCCGTGTACCGCCCCACCGGGGCACGCAGCGCGTACGCCAGGGGGCGCGCGCGCAGGAACACGGGCCGCGCGTCCGGGCGCAGGTGGATGCTGACCCGACCGCCCGTGTACCGCCCCACCGGGGCACGCAGCGCGTACGCCAGGGGGCGCGCGCGCAGGAACACGGGCCGCGCGTCCGGGCGCAGGTGGATGCTGACCCGACCGCCCGTGTACCGCCCCACCGGGGCACGCAGCGCGTACGCCAGGGGGCGCGCGCGCAGGAACACGGGCCGCGCGTCCGGGCGCAGGTGGATGCTGACCCGACCGCCCGTGTACCGCCCCACCGGGGCACGCAGCGCGTACGCCAGGGGGCGCGCGCGCAGGAACACGGGCCGCGCGTCCGGGCGCAGGTGGATGCTGACCCGACCGCCCGTGTACCGCCCCACCGGGGCACGCAGCGCGTACGCCAGGGGGCGCGCGCGCAGGAACACGGGCCGCGCGTCCGGGCGCAGGTGGATGCTGACCCGACCGCCCGTGTACCGCCCCACCGGGGCACGCAGCGCGTACGCCAGGGGGCGCGCGCGCAGGAACACGGGCCGCGCGTCCGGGCGCAGGTGGATGCTGACCCGACCGCCCGTGTACCGCCCCAGGCCCTCCGCAAACACATCAGAGAATCTGGAACTGAAATCATTATAGTTAAACTCACAGTTGTTTAACTTCTGTATATTATTTATGTCACAACACTCTGACACAGGAATAATATCACGAATTATACTCAGCTCAAACAACCATTGCCTACCGAGTAATTTACATTTTCCATTCCGAATAACAAATAAATCTAGGTATTTATATTTATTCTTATACCGAACCAATGGCCGTATCTGACCCACCGGTTTTACCCACTCGCCTGTATAATAACGTACTCTTAAAAAACATTCCATCAATTTTAGCTTACTAAACACAGTCATGTATAGTTCTTCACTTATACACGAAACGGCGCTGCCCGTGTCACACTCCATGTCTAAGTCTACACCTTGAACATTTATTTTAATAATAATCGGGCCATAAGCTACAGGCGATAACGGATTTAAAGACATAATAAATACCTCATCACTGCCTTCACTGCCTGTGTTTCCATCGCCGGCAGAAACGTTAACGGGCCCATAGTATTCGTTGTCCGCCCCAGTGCTCACTTCCATGCTGTATTGCCCCGCCATGTTTGGGCACATACGCTTAAGGTGTCCCCGTTGATTGCATACTCTGCATACATAACGCGCACACTGGCATTCCGCCCTTTCATGCGCCGCTCCACACGCTCCACACTGCTGCCCGCCGCGCGCCGGGCCTCCGCCCCGGCCGTAGCCGCCGCCGCCGGCGCGCCCTCCGCGTCTAGCGCGGGACGCCGCCCGACCGCCTCGCAGACCAGCAGGACCGCCCGTCCATCGTGACGTCATAGCTTGGCACTCCGCTGTGCCCGCTGCACTCGATGTTCCCGCGCGGCCCTCCACGAGAGCTGAGTCTTTTTCCGCCGCCTCCATACTAACCGCCAGTTTGTACGCTTTAGCAAAATCCAACGCCTCTTCGGTAAACAATCGTTGCCGTATAGTTTCACTATTAAGGCCACAAACTAGTTGATCACGTAAACTTTCTTCTAACCCAATGTTAAATTCACAGGTTTTCGACATACGTTTTAATACTGCCACGTAATCCGCAATGGACTCATTTGCACTCTGCTTCCGACTTCTAAACTTAAAACGTTCCGCTAGGATACTTGGTTTAGGTTGTAAATGCTTTTCGAGTATTGTCGTCACCTGTACAAACGTTTTTGTTGACGGTTTATCAGGCGTGCACAGATTTACTAACAGTTCGTAACACTCTGCTCCCATTACCGTAATCAACGTCGGCACGTGCAAAGTTGAGTCAATCTTGTTTACTAAAAAGTATTGCTCCAAACGATCGACGTACAGCCTCCAGTTGTCTGTTCCCATTTTGAATTCCGGTATTTTACCGACCGCCATTGTTTTGCACGGCCGCCACAGAACACAGGAACACACTCGCGTTATCGCTCCGCTCGCGTATCAATAGCTAGCTCGTTATAATAACACACGTAATGTCGGTTCCGATCTTCTCGTCGCCACTGAGGAATCCAGGAATAGGGATAACTGAGTCCAGGCAACAATATAAATACTAGGTGTAGTTCATAGGAGGTTTAATCAAAGACTGATCTAGCGTAAGTACAATCTACCCTATATCTAAATATAAGTATGTCTAGCATACCCTCATTATTACATATACATCACAATCTCAACGGGTTTCAACTGACTAAGCCAAGGGGTATCAGTTATCAGCTTTTTTTTTGTATGACATACTCAGATTACTCATACTTGTCACCTACTTCCGTGTATCTCTAAATGGCCCTTTACAACGTTATATTTTGAATGAATTGAATGATAAACGAAAAAAAATGTTTTCGAATTGGACAAAAAGCGATATACCAAGTAGCTTCTATTAACGTACAAAGCAACGTGTATTGCGTATTGTGTGTATTGCAAATTAATATTATCAGAACTTTTGTAACACATTGTATGACCTTGGGTGCCTAATAGATTATGTACCTATAATTACTTACCATTTCAGAAGTATTTGTACTTAAATAAATATAATCAAGGAATTTTATAATGAAAGAAATGCCTTTGCACAGCCCTGCAGCCGATAAATTGAATTTCGAACGAGAATTAAAAAATGTTCGAAGTCGGAAGTTCCGACTTCGAAGATGAAGGAAGATGTTCCGACTCGGAACATCTTCCTCAAGGCGCGTCCGCTGCCTCGAAAATCTAACACGTTAGCAAAACTGCACGTCCGTTGCAACTAAAGTGAAGAATGTTTTCGTGAGCCAAAGCCCAAAACATTGTTTATGTTCACGAAATGAATGCTGCAGCCCCCACCGCAGGCGAAAGCGGGGGATGTTTTCCATTTGTCGCGGCAAATATGTTTGAGTGTTTTTGCTAACAAAAACCCCCTTTCATGTTAGAATAACATGTTAGGTGTTAGAAAAACACAAAAACACGTCGCAACGGACACGGCTTTATATTGTGGTGTGTATGCTCCAAAGTGTTTAGATATCTATAGATGTGACAGTACCATGTGGTGAGCCAGTCGCAGTGCGGGATGTCTCGCATGCAGGCCTCCATGATCTCCAGCAGGGCGTCCGCGATGGTCTCCAGGGACTGCAGCGGCAGTGCCGTACGTACCATGTGGTGAGCCAGTCGCAGTGCGGGATGTCTCGCATGCAGGCCTCCATGATCTCCAGCAGGGCGTCCGCGATGGTCTCCAGGGACTGCAGCGGCAGTGCCGTACGTACCATGTGGTGAGCCAGTCGCAGTGCGGGATGTCTCGCATGCAGGCCTCCATGATCTCCAGCAGGGCGTCCGCGATGGTCTCCAGGGACTGCAGCGGCAGTGCCGTACGTACCATGTGGTGAGCCAGTCGCAGTGCGGGATGTCTCGCATGCAGGCCTCCATGATCTCCAGCAGGGCGTCCGCGATGGTCTCCAGGGACTGCAGCGGCAGTGCCGTACGTACCATGTGGTGAGCCAGTCGCAGTGCGGGATGTCTCGCATGCAGGCCTCCATGATCTCCAGCAGGGCGTCCGCGATGGTCTCCAGGGACTGCAGCGGCAGTGCCGTACGTACCATGTGGTGAGCCAGTCGCAGTGCGGGATGTCTCGCATGCAGGCCTCCATGATCTCCAGCAGGGCGTCCGCGATGGTCTCCAGGGACTGCAGCGGCAGTGCCGTACGTACCATGTGGTGAGCCAGTCGCAGTGCGGGATGTCTCGCATGCAGGCCTCCATGATCTCCAGCAGGGCGTCCGCGATGGTCTCCAGGGACTGCAGCGGCAGGCGCTCGCGGTCCGAGTGCGGCGCCACGGCGGGCAGGGCTCCGCTGCTGGACGAGGTCGACTCCGTGCACGCTGTGTATGAGTGCTCCGGGTACCTGTAACAGAAAGTTCAATTAAATTATAACCCTACTCATAGTGTTGTGTTTCTGTTGGTGAGTAAGGTCGCCAGAGCTCCAAGAGGATTCACTGTGTTGACAGCTTGGCCCGTTTAGCTGTCAACACAGCGAATCCTCCTTTTTTTTAAAGGGTCGGCAACGCGCCTGTAACATCCCTGGTGTTGCACGCGTCCATAGGCTACAATGACCGCTTACCATCAGGCGGGGCGTATGCTTGTTTGTCACCATCGTAGTATAAAAAAAACAACTATGTACAGCGGATACTTTAATATATAACATCTATTCCAATTTATAATTTATTTACAGGCTGAATTTTGGGTTATGGAGCACGAATGAATAGGGTAATGGGGAGGACCACGCTGAGTAATTTTGACTAACGTTTATATCGCATTTCCCATACATTTGCAATGGGAATCAAAATAATAAATTATATGGGAATCAAAATGTATAGGGTACTTCCGGTTGACCTAAAATCACGAAATTTGGCAAAAAACAAGAGCTTGTAGCACAAGTACAGGAGAAAATTCTAAAACTGTATAATTGCTGCACACTGAGAGTTCCGTGCCACCTATTTGCGGAACCCTCGGTGGGCGAGTCCGCCTCGCACTTGTCTCATGTCAATTTTCGTTTCCTCAGTACAGTTTATCTGGGTTGCTATTAAGCAGACTTCTGAAGGCGGTGACCGCTGCAGACTTGACCTTGAACCCAAACATCTGGTACAACTTGGGCAAAGCGACATCCTGCGAAAGTTGCCAAATTAGCAATATTTTCTCAGACTTGGCAACTTTTGAAGCAAGGCTGCTGCGTCACAGTGGTATGCAAATATGCTAATTTAGCAACGTGGGTTTAAGTTTTGGCAACTTCTGAAGCCAGGGTATATAGAAAACTTACCACTCTTTATCAGGGTTCCGGTTGTGGGGACTCCTGAAGGCGGTGACCGCTGCAGACTTGACCTTGGAGATGCCGAACATCTGGTAGAACTTTGGTAGAGCAAACTCATCCAGAGACAACATCAGCACACGCTGTGTTTCCTCTGCAAAAAAAAAAACATTGATTTTTTAAAGATCACAAAACGTATAAAATTATTTGGAATTAATTGTGTACAATCTAACTATTGCATATCACATTAATCGTATAGCTTTACGAGTACGTATAGCTGCACCTTTACGGGCAGTTGCTGACAAATTTACTCATGCCTACAAGAGTTAAATGTACGTGGAAATACCGAAAATATCACCAAGAATATAAATATGGCCCTTTTTCACTCGTGCGCAGGTTTATTCTCAATACTATGACGGTACCTACAGTTGTTTTTTGAACTAAATTGCTAGTTTAGTTCGGTTAACAGATTAGGCTATGAACCGAAAACATCATCTCATAAAATTAACACTGTGACTCTAGTTAAATTTTGTGTGAATTATATATTATAACATGTCTTAGCGTCACGTGTGGGACAGGGACGGCGCGCTAGTGACAAGTGAGACAGGTATAGTACACTCACCGGAGAAGCTGGGAGTGTTGCAGGTGCACAGCGAGTGTATGATGTTGATGACCAGCCCGTGGGTGGCGGCGCGCATGGATACGGTACCGGAACATACCAGGAATGTCACCGTGTGGAAGAGGTATGGAAGATGGCGGGTCACGTCCAAGCAGTTGTTGAATGATAACATGAGCTGAAACAAAAAAACGAAGGTCAGCAATGCATGAGTGGCTCTTCCGATGCTGCTTATGTCCATGGGCGGCGATGACCGTTTTCCATCAGGCGGCTCGTCTGCTCATTTGTTCCCCATAAAAAAAATGTATATATTAATTGTAATGTTTAGTGAAAGTATAATAAAACAACCCCTGTGCCAAACCAAATAGAACTGATTTATTTTCCATCCAACCTACCCACAATACATGCATATCTATTCTACCTACATATACAACATTCATCACACTTGCTCGGTAATGATGTTATAATGTGCAGGCGTATAGAGCGGTTAGAGCCGATTTAGTCCCCTCGGGAGTTATGGATTTTAGTACAATATAACTCCCGAGGGAATTATGAGTTTAGTTTTAAAATATCATACGTCATTTCAGTTCAGACTAAGGAGGTTTTGCATCAGCTAAGGCTTATTTCAAATCTTCAAACTTGGCTATAAACCAACTTTACTTTGTATTAAACTTCAACGGAATATTTATCTGCACTATATTATATATTTTACTATTATTTCACAGATTATTTCAATTATTTTAAATTTTGAATATCGTTACAATCTGGCAGATTAATTTGTTTATTTGTTTTTTCGCTTACAAGTGTGATGAAAAACATTGTATGCATCACGGTCGGTAAGAGGATTACAAACTCGAGTCATTAAAAGCCCTCCGCCTGCTGCGTCGGGTTTGTAACTGACTCTCGTTAGCAATCCTGTACTTACCTCCCTAGATGCACAATGTAGGTACTATTTCGAACTCTTAGGTTGTACCATACATTAAGTAATAGTTCTAAGGCACAGAAGCTTCCCTTTCCTACATTTTCACACAGGATCTCCGGGAGCACGGGGACAATGTAGCCCCTGAGACGTCGGAGGTTTGTTTTCAAAGTCTTAGACGATTAAGCCCCCTTTTAGTAAAGTTTAAATAAGTGCTCTGCTACGCTGTCCATAAGGCTATATTATGGACATAATAAGGGTAAAACTTACCAAGTATCTGGCCAGTATGGCAATGTCGCCCCACATCATATGCATCTCCAGCACTGGCGTCGGAGAATGGCACGTCTTGTCTACTACCTGCCAAATTCAACGGAATATTTAGACAAATTTAAGTTAACACGGTTGACTATATTCTTTTCAGTCCTCCGGCCGGTAAGCGCCACTTTACGCAAAACTAAATTGCCGCCTGCCGGCTCCGTCGGGCAGAAAAATAGTATACAAACCTCGGCCGTTAAATGGGAAAGCCTCGGATCACATGTTAGTCGACCTCGGCTTCGCCTCGGCCGACAATTACATGGGATCCGGGACATTTCCCACTAAAACGGCCTTGGTATGTAATCTACTATTTATGCAGACGTTACCATTCTCGCCCTAATGTAATACGAGGGATATGGTGGAAAATTCGGGGCCACAGGTTAGGTCTCGGTAGCTTAGTTGGTAGAGCGATGGGCGTGTATCCCAGAGGCGCAGGTTCGATGTCATGAATTTCTTTCCACTTTTCCTTTCGTTCTGAGTATATATAAACTTAGATAAGGGGTCTTTTATGTGTATTTTTAGGGACTGTCTGACACGGAGCGGCGAGTCCCACACACCCCCCACATGACCTACCCGAGGTCGGGGGACGGTGCGTAAATGCATTCTCCAGTCCCAAAAAAAAAGGGACAGTCTGACACGCTAAGAAATATTGTCTAAGCTTCTATATAAATCTATATAAATTAAAGAAATGTTGTAGTACATACACTTTGCACAAGCACATTTTCGTACTAAGTTATTGAGGATATTCAGATTAAATCGTTAATTTGTACGAATACAAAAACACCTGCGTTTTTACGATTTAAAACATATTTTCGTATTTTTCATTTTGTATGGAAATCGAAAAACACAAAAATAAGGCACTAATAACGTTAATTCTATTGATTGTATCAACTTCGCGCAAATAACTTAATGTGATAGAACAAATGAAACAGTGATAACACAAAAATATATAGCAAATTCGTCATGAATTTGCAAAAACTTTTATATGAAATGACCCCGTACACATCCACTTTAAGAAGAACGTTTCGATTCAGAAAAATTACAACTGAACGTTTTTCAAAATAAAACCCGAAAACCTGATTCTTCCAGATCTGGACTTCCTTGGGCTCATTCGAATCAGAATCAAGAGCTGATTCGATCCTGATAACTAAAAAATGTCACAAAAATCCCTTCCATTACGTTACGTTTCAGTATGAACGAACTATGAGCGTAACGTAATGGAAACTTAAATTTTATATCCCTCCCTCGACATCCCTACTATAGTTTGTCCTACAATCACATGCCCTAACTGCTTTGTCCTAATAACCGATTTGAAAGACGATATATAGCATTATTTTTCATAGTCAAAGATCATCTAAAGTACATTTACTCGTAGAATAGGATCACCCAAATATTCCGAAATATTATTTTCTGGTTTCCAATCCCATATTCATATCAAGAAGTTTTTCAAAATCAGGATTATTTATAACATTCGAGATTTAAAAATTCGGCATAAACTTTTTCGGAATTATGTAATATCCCCATTTAGAATGGGTCACTCACGCAATTATGTCGAGTTTCGCTCCGCAAAAGAATCCTCTACAGCGCAACACTGCTAAGATTTGGCAACAACTGTTTAAACTCGACTATATATGTGAGTGACCCATAGTAAATATATTTCAATACCTTAGCTTTGCACATCCAGTTTAAACTCGGGAGCTACATATTAAAATTCTCATAGCGGGTTACTCACGTCAATAAAGTCGAAAATAGCTCGACATGTTTCGGAAGTGTGCGTAGAGCAGTCGCCGCGGCTAAACGCATGACTCATGAATAAGGGACACGGACTGTTCCGAAACATGTCGAGCTATTTTCGACTTTATTCACGTGAGTAACCCGCTATGAGAATTTTAATATGTCTGATACTCACGGGAGTTTTCTAATTAAAATTCGGGAGCTACATAATTATGCTAATTTAAAATATGATAATTTAATCTAAGTGTTAAAAGCTGCTAAGTGTGGTTAACCTAAAATTTTGACCACTTCCACTTTTTTTAGTCGCTGCCAATGTTCCCCTCAAAGTAAATATAAATTATAAAAACATAATAAAAGCCTAGAGTAAATAGCAAATTAAATAGAATATATTGATGTTTATATTTGTAGTTTTTTATTGTTACATGATTGTTCAAAAATAAACAGTTTGACCTGCCTACAACAGAATCAATAACCCAAATTTGGGTTGGCCCAGGACCGAGTAGATATGTATGTATGTATGTTTGTTTGTTCTTCTTAGAATACTACTGGACCGTTTTTGACACATATTTTATAGGGCCTGAGTGACATTTTAAACAAAGAAGGTTATTGGCCCTTTTTTTAATCTCATTTATTTTATAAGCCATACATCTTATGATTAAGTCGGCTAAGGTTATTGGACCTTCTTTGTTAAATAATTACTTTATTCGCATTGACGAAAAGAACCTAGTTGTGTGTAGTGTGTCTAATACTTTGAATCGCCTTCGTTCGTGTTAAGTATATGAATAAACGTTATCTTTACATTAGATTAGTATGAAAGTTAGATCGTTTTTTAAAAGAATAAAATATAAAAAGCAAATTAAATAAAAATAAAACCAACTCACAGTGGCCGGGGTAACGGGGCCCAACGCATTATTGGGCAGTTTCGATAGCGCCTGCAGGAAAAACTAGTTTAAGCCTATTTACACGGAAGAGAAAATACTTACAATACTTGAGTAAAAGTCGGATAACCGACTATATTCTGTTATACATATTTTCAATCTCCTTATGATTTGCGATGCATACCTTGGTGGATAAACGCGTCACTCACATTTTAAACCAAAATAACACCTCGAGAATTTTGATGTTAAACACGTGAGTGACCCATTTATAAACATTCAATAAATATAAGTTGTTGAGTGTTCTCCTCAAACTAAGTTCTGACCAGGAACCGAGGAATTTGGTATTAATGAAGTAACTCTATGATAGTACATAATGTAGAATTAATTATTTATTATTACTTGTAAGTTTAGGTGAAAAAAGTGATAAATGTGTTGCCGCTACGGCTGTACGGTGCAGTCTAAATAGGTATGCGGCGCGGGGTGCCTCGAAGTATGTGTGACGTCATGAACGCATCGTCAACCGCTATTCCGGTTTATGTTGCGCCAACATAAGTACAGCTGTATCTTACAAAAAATAAGTTTGTTGGCTTCATCGATTCGATAATGAGGCGATTCTTTTTTCAAAACCACGTCAAGAAGTGCTGATGGACTTACTCTGCACATACGACCGATGACCTTTTTGGACACCAGTTGCACATTGGCGGACGCCAGAGCAACGGCGGTGTCCGCCATTATTTCGATCATTGGAGAACCGAGGCCTGTGAAAAATATTATCTATCAATAAATGATTGTATAGTATTGTACCATGACATATAATATTGTATCATGACATATTCAAAGTACGTGAGTGACTCGTGTGAAAATTTGTGAGTGACCTGATTTAATATGCTCTACTAATGTTATGAGTTTTATAGTTATAATGAAAGTAATTAATCATTCAATTGAATTAAAGATATTGTTCCAGCTTAGGTAATAAAACTTTCTGGCTGTCCCGTTGTCCAGCTGCTCTACAGGTCACTGCAGTGGCCTGTTTATCAAAAGCTTGTCATAGACGCAGAAGCCTTGTTTGTACTATTTTCATAAGACAAGGAAGTTGTTTTACAAGTTAAAAGCTTTTGATACACGGGCCCCATGTCTCAATTCTCATCGGGTTCTCGAGAAATTTTGTGAGTATCAATAAATGTGACTGTCTGCGGGTAAGTGTAAGTGTGGTTCTATCACTCATACTGCGAGTGAGCACCATGTCATGAGTGAATAGCCACCACGATGTGAGTGACCCGCGCGTGAGTGACCACCAGTGCGTGAGTTACCCGAGTTGACGCTGCGCTGTATGAAGCTGTCGAGCACCATGTCTATGAGCTCCGGCACGTGGCCGATGGAGCCCCAGATCTTGGCCTGGACGGAGGGGTACATCTCCGTCTCCTCAATGGTTAGGGTTATCAGTCGCTCCAGGATCTGAGCGACCTGCTTTTGGCGGCGAGACTCATCGGATGGCTTGCAGAATCTAGAAAAGAAAGTCTGTTCTCTTTCTATTGCTCAAAAGGTTAAACGCAAGTAAAGGTCGATTCACGAGAGCTGGCATGAATGAATTGACCGAAAGTAATGTCACTTGTCACATTATTAAAAAAAAGAAAAAAGAAAAAAAATATTATTCTAATCTGCACAAAGTATCATGGTAATCCATTTAGTAATTTTTATTGAAGTCCTTTCAAAATAAAACGTATATTTATTTTTACGACTTATTTTTTATATCAAGAAACGAAAGGCTTGCTTGAATTTTTTTTGATCAATGCACGTTCGCTAATATCATTCCGACCCACATTTTATAACGGTTTTGTTCTGTATTTGTGTATCAGTTTTTTTACATACCTGACTAAATTTGCTAACCACGGTGTCATATATTCCAGGCACAAATGCTTCAACTCGATGGAGGATCCGCGGAAACCCTGAAAAGAAAAAACAGTGCCAGGTTCTCAGATAATCTCAGGCTAAAAGCAGAGATTATAAAATAGCTTTTTAAAAATACCACGACGGTGGTCAACAAG
Source organism: Lathronympha strigana (assembly GCA_949128165.1). Classification (NCBI taxonomy): domain Eukaryota; kingdom Metazoa; phylum Arthropoda; class Insecta; order Lepidoptera; family Tortricidae; genus Lathronympha; species Lathronympha strigana. The sequence continues at coordinate 5,639,970 of OX421928.1, read as the reverse complement.
CACACGGCCCGCCTGATGGAAAGCGGTCGCCGTAGCTTATGGACGCCTGCAACTCCAGGGGGTGACATGCGCGTTGCCGGCCCATTAAAATCTTGTACTCCTTTAGATTACAGTATGGGGTTCTTCCCATACTGTAATCTATCGGGACAACTTATGTAGTGATAGTGATATCAATTCGGTGGCAATCAAGCACACCCCCGCCTGATGGTAAGCGGTTTCCGCACTCTATCGTCGCCTGAAACGCCAATAGTTCAGTTATTTTGGGAATGTCACACTTGTCACTGTTGTGAAATTGGGGCCTGATGTACAGTCAACCAATCGGAACCCTAGGCCACTGTAGAACTATGTCATAGTGACGCTATAAATCAGATTATAAGAAATTTCTTACTGCTTGTCATTTTGACATGGTTCTAGAGTGGCCTAGGGTTCCAATTATCTATACACTTGGAAACTTATTCAAGGGGAGGAAGGTTCAAATTGAATACAGGTGCATATACAACGTGTTTTTGAGCAATGGCTTTAAATTCAAGGGTGCATTTTTTAGCTTAAATTAAGTTAATTTCTCAAAGACACTGGTATTCTAATTAGCCCCATTTAGAAATTAACTTCTAATTTAATTGTATCTCATATGGTATTTGCATGTGTGTAAACGGAGTATGAGTATTCGATATGACAGTGATGTCATAGTTGTCACTTACTTACGAGTAGTAAAGTTGATTCTAATGCCCGTTTTACATTAGCGGTTGATGCAACATGTATTTTTTTTCCATTCTGCTTCCTTAACCAAGCCACATGACGAAGTTAAAGCAAATGCTCAATAACACCCTATATATTTAGGAAGCCAACCGTACTCACCTGTATACATTCCTCTAGAAACTCTAGCGTGAGATGGGGTTCGTTGTGCGCAAGCTTCTCGCTCACGGATTTGATGAAGATTGTGTTGTTTGATGGTATACACAGGCCTGTTCAACAAAAATATAATCAATTCTATACACAATCCTGTCAAATTACAATGAAAAAAAAAACATATTAAATAATATTTAAAACGGGTCACTCACGTAATTTAGTCGATTTTCACTCGATATGTTTCGTTCTTTACGAAGAACGTCATCAGGAGCGCTACGCGCGACAGGGCTGATAGGGCAGTAGCCCGCAGTGTACGACTTGCCTCTGTCGCGGGTGGTCGCTCGTCGCTCCTGATGACGTTCCTCGTAAAGAACGAAACATGTCGAGCGAAAATCGACTAAATTACGTGAATGACCCGTTTTAAACATTATTTAGAACATTATTTAAAAAAGAAAAAAAATCAGGAAAAAAAAAGTTTATTGTGTTAAATTAAAGGGCTGTAAAAAGAGCAAGAGTTCTTCAGATTGTGGGAAGTATTATGTCCCTAAAATTCCATTTATACGGTATAAATTCCACAGCCTAGGTGTGAAGAGTTCCCTGTGGAACCACACAGAGGTCGACCATTTACTAAATATGGTCCGTTTAGTCGATGAGCCTATGAGAATAAGTATAGATTTACCCTAGATTTCAAACAGTTGTACCTCTATCTTAGATGGAAGGTGGCAGTGAGCGCATACAGCTGGTTATACGCTGCATTGCGAAGGTCAAGGTCAAAGCCAAGGTCACCTATACATATAGGTCTTATAGTCTAACCTGAGGTCTCCAGCAGTTGTCCCTCGATCTTGAGATGAAAGGTGGCAGTCAGCGCACGATGGTTATACGCTGCAGTGCAAAGGTCAGGGTCAAGGCCAAGGTCACCTTTAGATATAGTCTAACCTGAGGTCTCCAGCAGTTGTCCCTCGATCTTGAGATGGAAGGTGGCTGTCAGCGCACACAGCTGGTTATACGCTGCAGTGCAAAGGTCAGGGTCCAAGTCAAGGTCACCTTTACATATAAGTCCTATAGTCTAACCTGAGGTTTCCAGCAGTTGTCCCTCGATCTTGAGATGGAAGGTGGCAGTCAGCGCACAGATGGTTATACGCTGCAGTGCAAAGGTCAGGGTCAAAGCCAAGGTTACCTTTATTTTATATAGAGGTCCTATAGTCTAACCTGAGTTCTCCAGCAGTTGTCCCTCAATCTTGAGATGGGAGGTGGGAGTCAGCGCACAGATGGTTATACGCTGCAGTGCAAAGGTCAAGGTCAAAGCCAAGGTTACCTACACATATAGGTCCTATAGTCTAACCTGAGGTCTCCAGCAGTTGTCCCTCGATCTTGAGATGGAAGGTGGCTGTCAGCGCACACAGCTGGTTATACGCTGCAGTGCGAAAGTCAGGGTCAAGGCCAAGGTCACCTTTAGATAAAGTCTAACCTGAGGTCTCCAGCAGTTGCCCCTCAATCTTGAGATGGAAGGTCGCAGTCAGCGCACACAGCTGGTTATACGCTGCAGTGCGAAGGGTAGGGTCACATGACCCTAGGTTCAATAACGCCATGTTGAGGAGTGTCCCTGGTACGTCTTTTGGACGGATCTTCTGATGCACTGTCACCGAGTCCTAGAAAATAAGAAAAAAAAATAAAGCAGCTAGCTAGATCGCCGTTGACACTTCGCTGATTCATCAGTCAAGCCGAGACCATGCCACTAGAAACTATGTCGAAACGTCGGTATATTAAGGTAAATTAACTACATTCGCGATATACACGTTCTATGTTCATAATTATTTGTATAAAACGCGAGAGTTTAAAGTGTTATATTGCGAAACATTTATCGTTTGTATCGTCAACAATACAAAATTGGTCGCTAATGCCATTCTGACTCACAATTTCGACTTCCGAGAAAAATTCTTCTTTCTTTCTCAAAATTCTTTGAGAAACAATTAGGAATAAAAAATGAGCCGAACTTACCGGGTGACTTAGTCATTACTGACAGTGTTGTTGTCGTCCGCCATTCAGAGTACAAGTGTATACTGCTAGAGTGAGACAGATATAGTTTTAGCAGTAACACAACTTACCGGTTGACTTAGCTCCCAGCGGTTCCGTATGTGTATGATGGACTGTACGATGTTGTCACAGTCGTTGTGGATGAAACTGAGTGGAGTCGGCTCGTTCACTATTGACAGTGTTGTCGTCCACCCACAGTATAAGTGCATACTGCTAGAGTGAGACAGATATAGTTTCAGCAGTAACACAACTTACCGGTTGACTTAGCTCCCAGCGGTTCCGTATGTGTATGATGGACTGTACTATGTTGTCACAGTCGTTGTGGATGAAACTGAGTGGAGTCGGCTCGTTCGCTATTGACAGTGTAGTCGTCCACCCACAGTATAAGTGCATACTGCTAGAGTGAGACAGATATAGTTTCAGCAGTAACACAACTTACCGGTTGACTTAGCTCCCAGCGGTTCCGTATGTGTATGATGGACTGTACGATGTTGTCACAGTCGTTGTGGATGAAACTGAGTGGAGTCGGCTCGTTCGCTATTGACAGTGTAGTCGTCCACCCACAGTATAAGTGCATACTGCTAGAGTGAGACAGATATAGTTTCAGCAGTAACACAACTTACCGGTTGACTTAGCTCCCAGCGGTTCCGTATGTGTATGATGGACTGTACTATGTTGTCACAGTCGTTGTGGATGAAACTGAGTGGAGTCGGCTCGTTCGCTATTGACAGTGTAGTCGTCCACCCACAGTATAAGTGCATACTGCTAGAGTGAGACAGATATAGTTTCAGCAGTAACACAACTTACCGGTTGACTTAGCTCCCAGCGGTTCCGTATGTGTATGATGGACTGTACTATGTTGTCACAGTCGTTGTGGATGAAACTGAGTGGAGTCGGCTCGTTCGCTATTGACAGTGTAGTCGTCCACCCACAGTATAAGTGCATACTGCTAGAGTGAGACGGATATAGTTTCAGCAGTAACACAACTTACCGGTTGACTTAGCTCCCAGCGGTTCCGTATGTGTATGATGGACTGTACGATGTTGTCACAGTCGTTGTGGATGAAACTGAGTGGAGTCGGCTCGTTCACTATTGTCAGTGTAGTCGTCCACCCACAGTATAAGTGCATACTGCTAGAGTGAGACAGATATAGTTTCAGCAGTAACACAACTTACCGGTTGACTTAGCTCCCAGCGGTTCCGTATGTGTATGATGGACTGTACGATGTTGTCACAGTCGTTGTGGATGAAACTGAGTGGAGTCGGCTCGTTCACTATTGACAGTGTTGTCGTCCAACCACAGTATAAGTGCATACTGCTAGAGTGAGACAGATATAGTTTCAGCAGTAACACAACTTACCGGTTGACTTAGCTCCCAGCGGTTCCGTATGTGTATGATGGACTGTACTATGTTGTCACAGTCGTTGTGGATGAAACTGAGTGGAGTCGGCTCGTTCGCTATTGACAGTGTAGTCGTCCACCCACAGTATAAGTGCATACTGCTAGAGTGAGACAGATATAGTTTCAGCAGTAACACAACTTACCGGTTGACTTAGCTCCCAGCGGTTCCGTATGTGTATGATGGACTGTACGATGTTGTCACAGTCGTTGTGGATGAAACTGAGTGGAGTCGGCTCGTTCACTATTGACAGTGTTGTCGTCCACCCACAGTATAAGTGCATACTGCTAGAGTGAGACAGATATAGTTTCAGCAGTAACACAACTTACCGGTTGACTTAGCTCCCAGCGGTTCCGTATGTGTATGATGGACTGTACTATGTTGTCACAGTCGTTGTGGATGAAACTGAGTGGAGTCGGCTCGTTCGCTATTGACAGTGTAGTCGTCCACCCACAGTATAAGTGCATACTGCTAGAGTGAGACAGATATAGTTTCAGCAGTAACACAACTTACCGGTTGACTTAGCTCCCAGCGGTTCCGTATGTGTATGATGGACTGTACTATGTTGTCACAGTCGTTGTGGATGAAACTGAGTGGAGTCGGCTCGTTCGCTATTGACAGTGTAGTCGTCCACCCACAGTATAAGTGCATACTGCTAGAGTGAGACGGATATAGTTTCAGCAGTAACACAACTTACCGGTTGACTTAGCTCCCAGCGGTTCCGTATGTGTATGATGGACTGTACTATGTTGTCACAGTCGTTGTGGATGAAACTGAGTGGAGTCGGCTCGTTCACTATTGTCAGTGTAGTCGTCCACCCACAGTATAAGTGCATACTGCTAGAGTGAGACGGATATAGTTTCAGCAGTAACACAACTTACCGGTTGACTTAGCTCCCAGCGGTTCCGTATGTGTATGATGGACTGTACGATGTTGTCACAGTCGTTGTGTATGAAACTGAGCGGAGTCGGCTCGTTCACTATTGTCAGTGTAGTCGTCCACCCACAGTATAAGTGCATACTGCTAGAGTGAGACGGATATAGTTTCAGCAGTAACACAACTTACCGGTTGACTTAGCTCCCAGCGGTTCCGTATGTGTATGATGGACTGTACGATGTTGTCACAGTCGTTGTGGATGAAACTGAGTGGAGTCGGCTCGTTCACTATTGACAGTGAGAATTGGTTGTCGTCCACGAGGCACACCTGGACAAGAAAAAAACAGTTTGAACACTCGACTTTTGCCATGAGTTTTCATAATTACATAAACATTTTTACATGTTTTAATACAAAAATGGAAAGCTCATTTCTATTGAAATGGAATAAAGGAAAAATCCACCAATTTATAACAGCTGTTATACCATTTTTTATGAGCGAGCTTCAAACATCCATCTGGTTTTCAACCTTATTGCCATTAAATCTTAAAACAACGTTTTTTTTCTTGTTGAGTATATAGTCTTCTACGGAATAAATGAAACACTTTTGAACATTTTCACACAAAATTATTGAGCAAAAGAAAGTTAAATTTGGTAAGTTTTAGTAGAAATACACGAACATTTGCGAAGTTTCTTAGCTAAACAGCACATCAAATCGCTCTGTATATCGCTATAAAATATGCGACCTTATTTATGGTATTGGTTTCATATGCTCACGGGAGCTCGCAGAGAGAAGTCATGTCGCTCCGCGCTCTGACAATACTTACAACGATGAGAGACTGAGAGTACAAAGGAATGTGTAAGTAGTGGATATCGAGATATTAGGTGGCTGAGTAGTCCCTTGTATACTTGGGTTCTTTTGGTATGGTTATTTATTAAAATAACGTGTAAATGTTGTAATTTCACGCGTTATTGTGCAAAAGTCGTATCTCGCGCATATTTGAACATATACCGGACTCTTAACACACACCGATTACGAGACTGTTATGGAATATTTTTAATTTACACAAGTACAGGTTAGCTTATCTTATATATCTAGTGGTTGAGGCGATCTGTGATTGTACTGCAGAAAAACGACAAGTACATAAACAGACACAATAAAAAAAAGCATCATATAATTAAATATCGGTTCATACCTCATCAATTTCCGAAGCGTAGTAAACATCGTTCAATAGCACCGGTAGACCAAGTACTTTAGTTTTTTCCACTGAAGTTATTTGTAGGGCCGTTGGTCCCACCTGAGAAAATAATAAAATAAAATACATTATGCCAACTACTTAAAAATACGCATGACCAAACTCATATCTGTCGTAAAATAAGGGAAGTTAGGTTCGTTAGGTATCTTCAGATACCCGAACGGCAAATTGTACAGAAATAGGAACCCGTCAAGTTGAGGACAGAATTTGAAATAAACGATTGATTTTAATTAGAAAACTCCCGTGAGTAATCAGATCAGACATATTAAAATTCTTATATCGGGTTACTCACGTCAAAAATAGCTCGACATGTTTCGGAACAGTCCGTGTCCCTTATTCATGAGTCATGCGTCTAGCCGCGGTGGCCCCCGCCGGCCGCGCCTGCGCCGCCCGCTCCCTCCGCGCCGACCGCGCCGTTGCCTCAGTCGAGATCAGACCGCGCTGGAGCTCGCAGTGTGCGTAGAGCAGCCGCCGCGGCTAGACGCATGACTCATGAATAAGGGACACGGACTGTTCCGAAACATGTCGAGCTATTTTCGACTTTATTGACGTGAGTAACCCGATATAAAATTTTTAAAACGATTGATTATTATAAAATTGCAGTAATGGTTGTTGGTTATTCTGCGTGTTATTTAAAATGGTAGTTCTGCGTATAGACCATTCATTAATATAGCTTCTTACCTTTATAGCAACTTTGGTGTCCTTATGCGACAATTTAAGTGCATTACTGAATACTTTAAGGTCCTCTTCCAGAGCCAGCGTGGCTCCTGGCAGCTTCTGTTGCTCGGCTTCTACATAGTCACTGAGGCGGGTGTGGTTGTCGATGAATATTAGCTTCCTGTTGCCCTGCAAACAACGAATTACTTGCCAGCTGCCCCAACAGGATTCCCGTTGTTTCAACACATACAAGCTTACAGCAATAACAACCAAGACGCTTATTATATGCTACACAATCTAACATTTACACTAGACTTACTAATAATAATTACACAAAAAGAAATTAATATTTAAACATTACAAAATTAAATTTAAAAATATAACCCAGAGGAAAATGTTCCTGGGGAGTCATGAAATATATCAACCGGAGGCAGTTCCGTTGGATACTGACGTGAAAAAAACGGCCAAGTGTGTCAGACTCGCCCACCGAGGATGCCGCGTAAAGGATGGGACACCCATACAAGCTTTATCGTCAATCCAGCTCGAGTATATAAACTTTACGCGTTCCCGAGATAAAGGGTCTTCAAAAATCGCATAATTCCGAGAGTTCCGTGCCACCACTTGGGCACGGAACTCTCGGAATTATACGATTTTTGGATTTTTTCCAGTTTTATTTATTTATTTAAACTTTATTGCACAAAATACAAATAAATGTACAAATGGTGGACTTAATGCCCAATGGCATTCTTTACCGGTCAACCATAGGGCCAAACAGAGTTTTTGTGCTACAAGCTCTCTTGCTTTTTGCCACATTTCGTGATTCTTAACGCGAAATACCTTATACATTTTGATTCCCATTGCAAATTTATGGGAATTGCGACAAAAACGACCGTATCTTTTGATTGCGTTGACGTAGATATCTGGCTTTTCACAATTCACATGATCAGTACCCCGTTTAAAATTGTAGTCATAATAATATTGTCTTCTGTATCCGCGGTTGTTCATTAAAATTAAACACTTTAGAACGGATTAATCGCATTTATTAACACGATAACCCTACGTTTCGAGCCCTTTACAGCACTCGTTTTCACAGGGTTAAGATGATGACGGAGAGAATTCGCATTCTCTCAGTCAATCAAAAAAGTTACTTGTGGAAACGACCCACACACAAAAATATAAAATTAATAAAAACAAAAACAAAGGGTGGTCTACAATGCTTAGAGAGGCTTATAGTACAGAGCTCAGTATGTTTAAAAGTTGTTAAACAAAAGTTGTAAGGTTTGAGGAGCACTACATACGATTAAATTTATTGCTCCTATTACAGGAAACACCTTGAATATGCCAAGTAAATTATCGACGAAAAGTTGGTTGGCAAGTGAGCTTTAAGAGAGGTATGGGCACAGCGGATGCATATCGTTTAGTGTGGTAGGGCACAGCACAACGAATGTCGTCTCGCTCAAATCTGGAGCAGAGCCCATCTGGGGAAGTACCTCCACCTTACAGAAAACCGCAGTTTAATAACACTAGACCCTACTCATAGTGTTGTGTTTCTGTCGGTGAGTAAGGTCGCTAGAGCTCCAAGAGGATTCGCTGTGTTGACAGCTGGGGACCCACGGAGCAAAGCTTGCCCCTTTAGCTGTCAACACAGCGAATCCTCCTTTTTTTAAAGGGTTTGCAACGCGCATGTAACACCCCTGGAGTTGCAGGCGTCCATAGGTTACGGTGACCGCTTACCATCAGGCGGGCCGTATGCTTGTTTGTCACCGTCGTAGTATTAAAAAAAAGTGATATTCAGCGAATTCAATTCGACGAAAAGGCAGGATACCTTAAGTAAACTGGAAGAACTCGCTCGCTCGTTGAATAACTTACTCGTAATGGAGCTAGTATGGCCTCGTGGAATTTCGTGTACTCGCGCACCCAGCTGTTGCAGTTGTAGATGTAGCAGGCGTGAATGTTGATGTATGCTACGTCGGGTAACACCGTAAACCATTTCTGGAGAAAGTCCGTCCTGTAAATAAATGTATTTAAACCCTTTAAGCGCCCTTTGAGAGTGTTGTTGGCTTGGAGGTAAGAGCGAATGAATGAATGAACTTTATGATATTGTCAGGGAGCGTACATTTCATGCCAATGACAGACCAATGACGTCAAGTTTCAGGTTTTACGTTTGAATGAATAGTGCTGTCATTGAATAGTGTCAAAACTGTTAAGTTCGACGTTACAATCGAACGTTGATAGACTTTATCTGTCATTAACTCATAACGGGTTTAAAAACATCCTCTGTCACATCAACAAACACGTCATTATGACGAAACCGGCATGAATTGTATGCTCCCTGGATATTGTCTTCTGTTATCGCGATTGTTATTCGAATTATCGTAGATCGTATATCGTATGTCAAACTATGTCATTGAAATTAAACACTTTCGAACGGATTAAATAAATAAATATTTTGGGACAATATTACACAAATCGGATTAATCGCGTTTATTAACATCATGACCCTACGTTTCGCCCTTTACAGCACTCGTTTTCACAGGGTTAAGATGATGACTACGAAAACCCCCATGTGAAACCCTCCCTGTGAAAACGAGTGCTGTAAGGCCTCGAAACGTAAGGTCATGGTGTTAATAAACGCGATTAATCCGTTCTAAACTGTTTAATTTGAACTTTATGCCTTAGTAGTGGAGTTGTATTTTACTCTGTGGTCTGTGACCGATATATCGGTCATTAGCGTGGAAAAGTTTAATTAATTTGCAAAAAGTTATCCACTGGGTCAGTGTCATCCACTGCGCCGTTTACCCTAACTCTCGCAAGTTGTATAGTTAAAATTAAGTTGTTAGTTACCTGAACCGGTTGTCTGAGTTGGTGTGTGTGAAGTCGACTATAAGCTCGAAGGGTTGTTGGCAGAACGGCTTGAGGGTCAAAATCACGTGGTATATGAGGAGGTCGGCGTTCACTTCCCCTATCCTGCAAACAAGAGACAAATCATGGGAGCAGTTGCAAAGCGGAAAGCGGCTCAGGGAGCCTGGGGTAACTTCTATGCCAAATCTTGAGATTAGTTGCAGAATCGTTGCTACCTAAGCCGTGGCATAAGGCGAGAAAACGCTAGGAAGAAGACTTTTTAACTTACTTGTATCTCCTAGAAATGAACAAAAAAAAAACCGATTTCTTATCTTACTAGTCCCCGCTTGGTATAATGCTAGGAAGATGTTTTTTAACTTACTTGTTTTTAGTTTACTTGTATTTAAACTTACTTGTATCTAGGGCGTGAAAACCGGTTTAAATTGTACGGAAAAACCCGGTTAATAACCGGTTGATAACCGAAATTTCATACAAATAAAAACCGGTTTGCACACCCTACTTGTATCAGCTATAAATTAAGCAAACCAGCAGATTCCCGATCTTATTGGTAAAACAATAGGAAGAAGACTTTTTAACTTACTGGTATTTTAATTTACTTGTGATGGGTGGAAGAAGAGAGTGGCGGCTTTTGCCCAGCAGTGGGACACAACATAGGCTATAAAAAAAAATTACTTGTATTCTAACTTACTTGTATCTCCTAGAAATGAAGTAAAACACCGGATTCCCGATCTTACTGGTCCCCGCCTGGTAGAAGATGTTCAGGCTCTTGATGCTCTTGAATTCCTCCTTCTCATGCATGTTGTGCTTCACAATGAACTCCTCGAAGTTGGTGGAAGACATGTCGATAGAGGACCAGCGAGCGTAGGAGGAGAAGAGGAGGCCAGAGGTGCTAGGAAAGATAAGATAAGATAAAAACTTGAAAATAGCAAATAGGCCATTTTTGTGGAAAAATACATGACCAAGGGCGGGACTCGAACCCGCGACTCTGACATACACGCCCAACTGAGCTACCGAGACCACACCCGTGGCCCCGAATTTCCCCACCATATCCCACGTATGCACCCCCTTAAGTATATCGCAGAATCGCGTGTTCGATTCCCGCTTAAGGTCACTTTTCCTCTTTACGAAAACTATAAACTTACGATTCCACTGGTTTGTGTTCGGGAGGACCCAAGTAAGCGAGCAATGTAGCCATCTGAAACAATTAAATTACCATAACGACTATAATTTTCAACTAAAATTATTAGTCTAAATTTGAAAACTTCCGTGAGTATCGGTTTACTTAAGTCACAGTCATAGTCTAAAATAGCTCGACATGTTTCGGAAAGGTTCGTGACCCATAATCATGCGTGAGATGCGCTCACGGCGTATGCGCTGCGGCAGTATGCAGAGAGTCACCGCGAGCGTATTTCACTAATAAACATGTCATCGAATTTCTGCCCTCGCTTAGTAACTAGACCGGCTAGTAACTTATGGACTCCTGGTCATCACTTAACATCTTTACAAACGAAATTCAACTTTAAATAGCTGATAAGTATAAAAACGTATACTTTTGAGGTCGCTTCTACACCTGTTAGTAATTTTTGTACTCCTGGGGTCAATTGCATAATCATTTGTACCTTGTAACATTAGCGGAACTCTCTTTCTAATAAGAGGGATTGAAAAGAGACTTCCGCTAATATTACAAGCTACAAGTCATTATGCAATAGGCCTCTGGTCAACAGTTAACAAATATTCAACCAATGTTCAGCTATAAGTGAGAATAAAAGAGTAATGCAATTTGAACCTTACACCGGATATTTTAAGATTCGCTTTACCTTGTCAAAAGGCCGTCGTCCTACGGCCTTATGGTCTCGGCTGCAGGACAGATAGTCCCCTATGCGTTCCTGGTGGTTCCATAGTAATCTATGTAATGCTACCACGTTGGCATCGCTTATGAAAGACAGGTTGTGGGACGTCTGGTCCACGCTTTCGCAGTCTGACGCTATTTGTATGAAGAATCTGAAAGAGAAAGCAAGTTTAAAAACGAGACGGCAAAAGTAGAATCGATTGTGGCATGCTTTATCTCGTCGTATAAGTGTTCGCTATTGTTTTCATACTTCCTCACTGAATTACATAGTACATTTTATACGTACATGGTACAAATTCTCTACCTATTATAATGCTCTTATTTTTATGGTAATCATATATATAGAATAAAAGTGGATACCCAATCAGCGGAAAAAAATACACCATAAGAGTACCGCAGTTGCGGTACATTTTAATATAGTCTTGTTTGGAACGTAACGTTTCGTTCAGTGTCAATTGCCTTAAAGTTTTAACAGTGTTGGTAGTTCTGTGTATGAATTTGGCACTTAATGCGTACGTCATTAAGACCTTTTTCGTATGAAACGTTTATCGTATCATCACCAATGCAAAATTGTTCGCTAATGTATATATCCATTTGTAAAATTTTCAATGTGCAATGTTCCCGAAACGGCTATAGCCACAAATTTTAGCTAACTTAGTTACTAGATTTTATTGTAATAACACAATTTTGTTACTGACTGTCCCTTCTGCTCTTTGCAAATCTATGCATATGTTGCAATGATGATACAAATAACTTAAGTAAGTCACTTGTTGTATGTAGTAGTGAGCTATTCGAATAGGCATTTGTTTTATTTGTGTTCAAATTTTAATAGTAGTATATGCAATAGTGATATAATGAGCTGTTATATACCCTAGTTTTTCTACAACAGCTAAAATAGCGTAAAAAGCTAAATCTAGAAACGTGGCAGAATAGGGAAAATGTTGTGCCCACTATAGAAATTAAAAAAAAAACAACAAGAGTGCTCATATGAAAATCCATAGGAGCAGTGTTCTTATGGAATACCATAGACAACGTTATAATAATGTATACTTTTTAAATATCACTGACAGTCATCTAATTGACAGATAGAAGTGCTGGAGTAGAAAACATGTATTGTCTATTCGAATAGCTCACTACTACATACAACAGGTGACTTACTTAAGTTTTTCACCTACACTTGTTATTCAATGAGATTTAAATCAACAATAAAATCAAGTAAAAACCACACTTACTTGCGACCCAACTCAAAGTGAGCTCTCAAGAAGTCATTAAACGGCAACATATGCTGCTCCTTCGAGAACTCCACGTGGTTGGCGATGTTCTGCAGTATCTTGGACATCAGCATTAGACCCCTCTTGATGTGGGGGGGAACGGGGCGGCTGACTATACCCATCTCTTGCGGCGAGACTGGAATAACGTCAAAGTTAATTTATAAAACTCTTTAAATATTGTCTTCTGTTACCGCGATTGTTAGTCATTGAAATTAATCACTTTAGAACGGATTATTCGCGTTTATTAACACCATGATACTACGTTTCGAGCCCTTTACAGCACTCGTTTTCACCGGGATAAGATGATGACTGGTTATGGTGTTAATAAACGCGATTAATCCGTTCTCAAGTGTTCAACTTCAATGAAAACTGCTCCGTACAATACTTTGTTTTCGGTTACTTCTTTACAGGCATTGTCAGCATTTCAGGTTTGATAAAAAAAATACCGACCAAAAGCGATTTTCGATTTTTTTAGATCTCCTACTTAATAAGTGCTTTTAAGCCCAGTGTTTTTAAATTTTGAAGCGATTATTTCTCAAAATATTCGCACTAATCCTATTTTTGCTATAAAGTTTAAAGTTATTTGTAAGTTTGCCACAAGTAGATATTGCAAATAAAATAGATGTCATATACTAAAGAAAAAGACCCACACCGCTGGAGGCCAATCCGAGAATCGAACTCGGGTCTTCAGATTACGCGGCTAACCCCATAACCACTAGGCCGACTAAGTCACTAGGTCTCACCGAATGTGGGCGAATTTCTCCAGTATATGCAATCTTAGTAACAGGCAAGACGCCCGTGGCCCTTTACTAAGTCCAAGCGACGTTAAAAAATATTAAATTAAAACAATTTCATTTGTTTCAACAATAAGTTGTAAAAAGTTGTATTAAGTTACATGTACGGGCCCCACAAAGATTTTTTTTGCAATTTATATGAAGAACTAAGTAGCGGCACACACGCAAATACACCTCTAGATGTAATATCATTAGCATATATCCTATACTGAGTAAAACCGCTGTGACATAAAACAAACTGAAAAATTGCCCGAAACTTTAAGGACTCCATACACGAACCCTAAAACGCCATTTTTGTTATAAAAATTATATATTTATTTTTATTAATATTTTATTCTCTTTTGACATCCAATTCATTGATTGATTTCAACTATATCTTTTCGCCTACGGGAGTCCAAAATCGGGTGTCCTGTCATTGCGCAATTCTTAACTTGTTTTGCTTAACTTATTTCTTATATTCACAATTTCAATATACATTTTTGGAAATAAGCAGTCAAAGATAAAGAACTGTAAACCTTGCTCGCCTTACCTATAGCCGGATTGATGAATCTCAGGAAAAGGACTGTTCCAACAGCACCGACGCTTGTTTGTGGTATGTGCGCATATCGCTTGCTCAGGACCTGTCAACATTTACACAATTAAATCATTTATACCATCAAATCATTTACACCATCAAATCATTTACACTATCAAATCATTTAGACCATCAAGTCATTTACACAATCAAATAATTTGTTCGACCCTGGTCTCACTTAAAGTTTGAGACACTTTTTGTCCCCTACTAGGATTGAAAAAGCTCGCGATTCTGAGTGGACACCAGATACGCGCACGGTACTCGGCGCTCGATAATGGCGTCACAGGTTGTCCGAAATACGTCGCGCATAGTGACTAAAATGCCTGAGTGTTATCCGTAATTTTATTAAAATAAAACTTTCCGAATAAAAAAAAAATGGCGCGACAACTTTGAATAAAAACGCCCATTCACGTTAGTATCAGGTGACAAGGAAAAATCACAAATTACATTACACAAAAATAGACCTTGTTATACGATGTATGGTTCAGTATGGCTATGAACTTGTGGTAGTACTTAGTGACTTTTGCTTGGCACCCATCGATATACAGTATATATCAGAAGTATTAGAACAAAAGGCAAAAAAGAAACCCGATGTTTAGATCATAAATATGAGCGTGGTACCTAATTCGTATTTTTATGACATTTTTTACGTGAGGTATAAAAATATATACTTATTTATTATTATTGTTTTGCACCTCTCTTGTATTATTTGTTTACAATTTTATCTCTTAAATTATCAACAGACAGGCATCCGTCAAAACTTGTTGACGTTTGGATTTTTACCTAGTTACAAATAAACAGTTAACAAAGCGCTTGCGCGTTGCCTGTGCCTACAGCTATCATTTAAATGATTACCTAGGTTACTTATAAACAGTACTCACAGCGCATGTGCGTTGACATAACAACGTCTATGTCGATTAGTTGTTAGACACATATCAACATTACGTATGCACTGTCAAAATCAAAAACCTAAACAAACCTTACAGGATGTTACAAAAACCATTAACCGACTGCAAAAAGAAGGTCCTCGAGAAATTCATTTAGTAATTTGATACCATAAAAGTCATAAAACATGTACTTAGGCACGTAAAATGCACGTCACGTACTCGAGTTCCCCGTCAACCAGTTTTAAGGTTTGCTCTTCGTTGTGATACATACTGTATAATTAATCATAAAATTACAGACCTGATAGAGACAATGGCACATACTCCTCAGCTGCGGGGGGAATTTGTCGGCAGAGTTAATAATCCTGTTGAACACCTCTTTAGTGAGGTCTATGAGGTTGGATCGGTTCACTTCTATATCCTGGGATGGGTCCAGCCTACAACAAATACACTTATAAATAGACTCCTGATTAGATACAACAGTCTTCATAAACATTGTTTTTATAGTTAACTTTATAAACTAGTGCCTAGACATTCCGTATGTGGCAGCACCGTAAATGCGATCTGTGTGCTGATGTAATTCTCCATTTTGTCTTTTAAAGCTTAATAAATAGTCAGTAACAGAATTCTCGCAGTTTATACTTTAAAAGCCTGTTGGTCCCCCAAAATAAAAACTTTAACATTATAAAAAAAAATTACTTAAGCGAAACTAAAAATAAAATAATACAAAAACGGGAGCGTTGGAGCGAACTTTCAATCCGACGGTCGCGGGTTCAAATCCCGCTTCGTACCAATGTTATTCGGAACTTATGTACGAAATATCATTTGATATTTACCAATCGCTTTCCGATGAAGTAAAACATCGTGAGGAAACCGGACTAATCCCAATAGGGCCTAGTTTACCCTCTGGGTTAGAATTTCAGATGGCAGCCGCTTTCGTAAAACTAGCAGCTACGCTAAATCTTCGCATAAATCTTAGTATTAGTTGCCAAAGCGGATCCCAGGCTCCCCGAATGCTAGGAAGAGGGAAGGAAACGGTAAATAGATTTTAAAATGACCTCCGATGTTTCGAGAGCGATGCTTCCCTCATGGTGCCGAAGACTGGCTGAAATTGACATCAGCATCTTTTAGTTTCACCGGCTTTCCGAATTAAAAGGACACTGTCACTTTCGAAATGTTTTGAGGTACCCATTTATCGTCTACCAAACTAGGCTTGACAGTAGATTTTTATCATTAAGGGTCCCTTTTATCCACTCCGAAAAAAGGGAGGTGACATTTTCCCCATACAACTTCCTGCAAATAGGACTTTGCAAATTTAATGATAATTTAAAAAGTAATAGACTATTTTTAATTACATACTCGATGTATTGCAAAGTAAAAAAAAATTGTGGATGATTATATGATCAAATAAACACTAATGCCGCTATTCATAAACGCTCATCAAACCTCCGTTAACTAATTTATCGTTTGTCGTAATCTGTCAGTTTGATATTTGCGTTTGATAAAAAAAAAACATTTTTTATTTATTAATATGGGTCTGTTAAGTTTTTATGAATAAGGCGGTAAGTGTTTTTCACTACCAACTAGTCTAGGCTGTTCATAATGCTTCATAATGCAACCATACCTAGCAGGATCAACCTCGAAGCTTAGATCCGGTTGGTCCGCCTGCTCCAACAACGCTGTGACCAGCGGCTCCAGCAAAGACGACAGGTACACGTGTCCGTAGATCTTGAAGCAGAAAGCCATGATTTTGCTCCCTAGGGAGTTGCCGCGGAAGAGCGTCTGCATGCAGTCCGAGACCTGGGAAAGGATGGTAGAAAATGACAAAGTCCAGCTTCTCTTTTTTTGACCATTAAAAAAAACTTCTACTCACTTTTTTTTCATTCTCCCCCACTTTTTTATTTTAAGAAATGTTGTGATTTCTGCTCAGAATCGCGAGCTTTTTCGATACTAGTAGGAGAAAGAAAGTGTCCAAAGACTTTTTTCCCATTCCGTTACCATTTTTTCATAGATTTTGTATGAATGGCGGTGATAAAATGGAAGTTATGAGCAATGCTGGAAAGTGTGGATACTTTTTTGGTACTAGGATTAAAAGTGTAAATGCCTGAAAAGGTAAGATTTGGAGCTACACTGTGCTTTGATGTAGTCTGTACTTAACTGTGACCTGTACTTGACCTGAATCTTTTACACAATAAATAAATGAAATAAAGAGCTCGCGACTCTGAGTGAAAACCACATTAAAAAATCCAAATATATTTTTTTTTTTTAAATAGGTATAGTTTTGACGAGCAAACGAACGCAGTAACAGTAGGACAAAAAAATTATATCCATTCCTTTATCGGGGTGGTTATACTAGCGTAAGAAAAATGCAGTATGCTCTCTAACTTACTGTTACTGGGCATTTTCAAAAATAGGGTACCATTTCCTTTTTTTTTAACATTGGAAGTTTTGGGCTTTTTATAACCAGAATCACGAGTACTAATGATTTAAAAAAAGAAAAAGAGTGTCCTGTTTTTTTTTGGTCAGCTTTGTAACGCATTTATTCATACATTTTGTATGGGCCGTTACAAAACTGTCAATTTTTTTTGTATGGAAAATCGAGGACCCATTTTCATTTAAATGGTGCACTTTTTTCTGAAAATGCCCTACTGCGTTCGTTTGATTGTCAGACTACAGTTAAGTAGACACACTTAAGTTTGATTTTTTTAGACATCGGACGAATGTGCGATGAATTTTACACCTTAGGTCAATTTTTATGTGCACATCCACATGTCCCATAGATATACTGTGGCGTACAGTCACGTCTATAAATATCTATACACTTCGGAACTTATTACAGGGGAATAAGAGTCAAAATTGAATACAGATACATATATATTTATGAAGTCGACCGTACGTTCCAAAAGTTCTGCGAACGGCAGTTACGACTTTCAACCTTATTAGTTTGACGACCGGTTCGCGTAGTTGGTAGTGACCCTGCCTGCTAAGCTGATGGTCCTGGGTTCGATTCCCGGTAGCGGCATTTATTTGTGTGATGAACACAGATATTTGTTCCTGAGTCATGGATGGTTTCTATGTATTTATGTATATTATATATATCGTTGTCTGAGTACCCGTAACACAAGCCTTCTTGAGCTTACTGCGGGACTTAGTCAATTGGTGTAAGAATGTCCTGTAATATTTATTTATTATTATTTATTAGTTAGGCATAACGATATTCAGTCTGTATAGAATACTCTTAATTACTTACCTCAACTTCTCTATAGAATATGTTCCACAGCAGAGGTGCTAGAAGATGCTTAGCGTCGAACAGCGTGACGAATACACGAGCTAGCTCGTCCATCTGCGAGGTGCTCACGACGTTGGCTAAGGCCATTGCTATTGGTAGCTCACCCTGTTAACAATAAAGAAATATTGTCTTCTGTTTCCGTAAAAGGCTAGACGACTAAAAAAATCTATTTAGTCCGTAATATTGTGTTCTGTTACCGCGATTGTTATTGAAATTAAACACTTTATTATTATTATTATTTATTTCACTCAAGACTACAATAATTATTTACAATAATATGAGAAATTAAAATTAAAAAGATAAGAATTCACATCTCAAAAAAATTGAATCAATGTCATCAATCAATCCATTTATTTTTTATTCCTGTTTACATGTATCTTACTTTAGAACGGATTAATCGCGTTTATTAACACCATGACCCTACGATTCGAGCCCTTTACGGCACGCGTCCGCTTTTTTTTTTGTGTGAAAGATATTTATTCGTATTATGGGTACATATATAACAATTAACATAAAAATATATCAGGAAATAATCTAATTTTCTACGTTAGGTATTCCGCATCCGTCTTCGCAGCTAAATCTTTGTATCCTCCTTCTTGTTCCTCTAATTCTAATAGATACCGCTCTGATGATTGATATTTGTATTTTGACTTTGATCCAGCTAATTATTTGTGAGTATGGTTTGGACCATTTTTCACATAGTTTTAGGGAGGTTTTCTTTATAAATGATTCATATTCCGTTCCGATATTATATACCCGTCTTTTAGATTATAAAAAAATATTGTATACGTATTTTTTTTCTTTTGTTCGTCAAATCAAAAATGACGATACAGTGCGTTCAAGTTTCGCGTAACGTCACTATTAGGTACAATTATTATCTAGTAATAACGCCACAAGCCCCCAACCCGGAACTTTGATGCTCTTTATCTTGGTCAATTTTAGTTACATTGAA
Source organism: Lathronympha strigana (assembly GCA_949128165.1). NCBI lineage: Eukaryota > Metazoa > Arthropoda > Insecta > Lepidoptera > Tortricidae > Lathronympha > Lathronympha strigana. The sequence goes on along the minus strand of OX421928.1, from coordinate 5,620,432 downwards.
AAAGGGAAAAAATACGTTGAATTTTAAAATTCCGATTAACTGGACACTGTTAGAAATTGTCCCACCTTGTCAGAGATCATGGTGACCAGCTGCACGAGCTGCTCGAAGCGGTCGGCCAGGACAGTCTCCGCTAGGGTGTCGAACTCGGTGCCCTGCTGCAGGATTTTCGTAAGGACTTCCATGAAGGCGGCTCGGGTTTGCAGGTCGCGGTGGTAGCCCAGGTCTGGAGACAAATATGGTATACTAACTGTTACCCACGTGAAACTATTTAGATTTTAGAATGATTTATTTGCATTAAACATTACCGGGTACGTAATAGGTGTTAGTACAGTGAGTGGCAAGTTGTATGTTTAACCGTAAGTGGTATGCAAAAACCATATATATATTTGTTCATTTCAGGCTGAGTCGGTTGCAATAGAGGCGTAGGGGGGATGGGGCGGAGGGACGGTCCGCCCTGGGTATCAGGCTCCAGAGGTACGTAGTAGGGCAACTGTAGTGTAGTCACAGTCCATACACAGCTGATCAGCTGATACTTGATGCAGCTGATCTCCCATATATGTATTTTACTACTTTACAGAACATTAAGTTAACGATGCCATAAACCTTGACTTATTGTAATTTACTATACAATGGTTTTATGACCATTGCCATAACTTCCACTCGATTAAGCCTGTTAAAACTTTAGTATATAAGACCAGCGCTTTCTACCAATATATTCAGTATTCAGTATTCACTCGACTCTTGTGTTATCATTATAACCCCTGAACGCCGTACACTATATGGCGACCTTGCCAGGATAGGAGGAGGAGGAGGGCGTTTATATACTCCGTATTTTAAACCTTAATTTCTTGCATAAAAAACCGAATTTCTTCAGGAGCTCAACTTATATTCAATCCTACAGTGAGTCCTCAACAGGAGATCTAATCCAGATAGGTGGGGTAGTAAAGCTACTACGTATCAATCAATCAATCAATCATTTACGAGTATTTCATTTGTTGAAGGTGGCACAATATAAGGTCATAAAAACATTTTTTTCAGCACATCCTGCCATTATCGGCATAGATATCATATGCATATTTACCCAAAAAGAGATTGCACTACATGTTGTCTTCTTTCATTTGTCTTTTGGAACTGGCTGGAGGAAGCACTAAATCAGGAGTCGTGGACGCTGCCCAGCAATCGACTAGGATAGGCTAGGAGAGCTTACCAGCACCCTGTAGCCCGGGCAGTAGAATACGGTTACGGTATCTCCTGCCTGTCGTAAAAGGCTACTAAAAAGAGTCCTAAGGGTTTCAGACGGTAGCAATCAAGGAGTCCTCGGGGTCCCAGGTGGTACCAATCAAGGGCTGCTGCCGTCCAAAACAAAAGGTCCTACAGAGGCGTGACGCAAGGGTGGCACTGCTGCGTTCTACTGGAGCTCCCAGGGTCGCCATGATTGCGTCGAAGTGGACCGATGGGAGGTTTTTATCGGTGCGGGTCCATAGTTCTGCACTGTCCCTGCGGTGCAGAACTCTCCATAAAGGATTTTCCTGGAAAAAAGAGAGCTTACCAATGCTATGCATAAGTCCAGAGTCTATGTTCGCGCTGAGCAAGTTCGACATGGCTTGTATGGTGGCGTTGCGCAACGTTTCGAGTCTGCCTGGGCCTTCAGCCATCTCCACTTCGTTGCAGTCGTTCAGGAGGTTCATGAAGAGGGTGAAGTATCTGAAAAGTATTTATTAATAACCCTTTGAACGGCGAAGGAATCTGCCGTGCCCGGACACCAGACGAAACGAACTTTACGTAGTCTCCCGTAAGTCCTTATTGCATTGACAAAGCTGTCGGTTTTAGCCGTCATTGGCGACTGTGGCAAGACTTTACGATGACAGCCACAGCCGACTATGGCGGTCATAGGGCTAACCCATTTTTGCATGGTTTCAATGTCGGTTAACTAGTGGCGGCAAGCAGAGTGATATTCAAACCGAAGGTCGCGATATGGAAGGAACCCCATCCCATATTTAAAGAAAGAAAGATATATGTAATTTATTGCCACGATCACGGAAATAATAACAATATAATGTACAATACAATTGAGGTCTGCTAACGAAATTTACAATTTTATAATTGAAAGAAGAATGGAGAAATTCTCCGCGTCGAGCTGGATAGCACAATTGGCATACCGATCTGACCGGTGTTCAGAGAGGGTTCAAATCCCGCTCGACGCGGAGAATTTTTCAATTTTTGTTTCAATCATTAATTTCAAATCGTTGGAAAGTCGTACAGAACTCACTTGAGGAACAGCTGACTCTTCGCCTCCATGAGATCCCCTCTGTCGCTCTCCTCGGGCTGCAGCGGCAGCCCCTTCAGCAGCGCCGCCACCGCCTCCATGCACGCCTGGTCCAGCTCTCTGCAGCAGACCAAGTATCTGCGTGAAGAGAGGTTGTAGCTCGTACACCGTCCACACATAGCCCGCTAGCTACGTCACGATCACACACAACATTACAAAAAAAAAGCTTGACCTTGACCTTGGCATTTGTACAACCTTAATTGCCCACGGATGACCGCAGATTATTGTATTTTTTTAATAAAGAACCAAGAACACAGACAGAGAAATAAAGACACATTTCAAATGTCAAGGACATCACTAAAAAGCACGTATATACACAAAAGGTTAAGATCCCACCGCGGCCTATGCACGCTTGGTCCAGCTTTCAGCAGCAGACCAAGTACCAGCATGAAGAGAGGTTATAGCTCGTATACACGGTCAACAAGAAGCCCTTAGCTACGATACACACCAAACTACACACACGTAACACAGAAAGGATCTGACTTTGGCCTTCACATAAATGTATGCCTTGAATTAAGAACAAACTTTTGGTCTTGGAACTTAACCTTGACCTTTAAGCTTGACCTTCAACTGTGATTCTGACCTCAAGCTTACCTGTACATGTTACCAAGATCGTAAATCCTTTAATATCCCCCTACGAAATAATAAACACGCATTCGTAAGTAAGATTAACTGATATCAACTTCAAGTCACTCTAAAACATGACCTTGGTGACAAATATTGTCCCAAATAAGTTCTCCGAGTCTACTTAGACAATTCGTCGTTTGTATGTATGTATGCATTGTATCGTTGTCGTGAAATTTTGCGGATAGTTAGAAAAATATAATTTTTAAGTTCGAATATGAGCCGAAACGGCCAAAGGGTTGCCGAGACTAGGGTTCACGAGTTCACATTCAGGGGAAACTAAAAATTTTACGGCGGTAGACACTTTTCAGTATTACCCTGAAATTCCAAGAAGTATTACCCTGAAATTCCAAGAAGTATTCCACTTTTCAATTATGGCGGCTGTCAGATTATGCTCACACAAGGTCAATGTTATTCGGGGAAAACCACAATTTTTACGGCAATTGACACTTTTCAGTATTACCCTGAAATTCCAAGACGTATTCGACTTTTTAACAGTCAGGGCCACTGTCAGATTATGCTAGATGACAATATAACACATTAAAGGTCAAGGTCAACACAAGGTCAAGGTTTCCACAACTTGCACATTTGTGCACACAAAAGATACGTACATTTATAGCACTAACTACTACAGGACGTATGCTGAAACTTACCACTAAACGTAACGTCCTAATGACATGCATTTCATATCTAACACTGTCGACAATGAAACAAGCATCAAAGCATTGAAACAAGCATCATAAAACTGTGCTTATTTAAGGTATAATTCCAATTCCGACCGTACACCGTAGTAATACGTTCCGCTACACTCAAAATTTAACAAAACCTAACCCTTAAATGCATGAATTAACAGTATTGATCCTAAAACATCCTAAGTGACGAACCAATTTCATTTCAAATTAAGAATTTACGACGATTAGACAAAGTCTACATTCCAAGAGAACTTGATTGTCACTTGTCTCGTTTCTGTGTCATCAATGCATCTTCATTTGAGGGCTAAGCCTTTTATCTAACCCTTTATTGGGCATAGAGGTTATTCTTCTTACTTTATTCTTCTTAGGCTGCGTTTTACCAAATTTTATTCCGAGAATAACGCTTACTCTCAGATAGTAGCGTCAAATTACTATGCGGTTTTGACATTAGTATCCAAGAGTAAAAAGTAATAGCCTTTTAACGGTGGCTCATTGCTACCATATAGTCCTAAAAATTCTAAATATTTTACTGCCATGTTTGCTGACATGTTTTATTATTTCTTAATTTTACTCTTTGTATATACTAGATTTAAGATTTCAAACAAAATTAATCATTGTTAATTAATTATAAATAAACAATAAACAACAAGAAAAAAAACCACCTCTTTTTGCGCCCGTTGCCCTATAAAGGGATAGGGAAAGGGTAAGGGTTAGGCATAATGTCTAACATAATCTTGCCACGAGATTGACAGCTTAACTGGACAGTGGTCCGGACGAGATGTCGTTAAACAATGCTGTTCTCACTTTACGACTTTTCAAAACCCTATTCTTCTTTTATATAATGGCGTCTGTCCGAGAGTTGGACAATTTTGCCAATGTCGAGTATTATCAATATATCAGTATACCAATATATAGGTAATTGGCTTGGCTATTTGTTAAGTTTATAGCTATAATACGTCACAAATAGTTTCTCAGGGGCTGAGGTCCCGGGACAACCGAGTAATGACTAAATACAACCGCATTTCAGCTGCACACTTCTTTGTCAGTTTACTGCACAATAAGCTATAAAAATTACACAATAAACAACATTTAGCAGACAAAAAACAAAAACTCTTCCAGAGACGCCCTCGCCATCTTGAGTATCAAACGGAACTCTTTCCGGAACCTAGTGATGATTATGTCAAGGATTCATTTTTGACAACACAGTAGTCGCATAATGTGTACAACGGATATACATCGGAATCCCTAAAGTTTTTGATCCTACTTTTGCTTTCCCTAATACTGTTTGACATAATGATCATTTGTCCTAAACTCATATTGTTTTCACTAACATCGTTTTAACTTAGTTTTCTAGCATCAATTCGACTCTGTGTGAGGTCACAGTTCTAACCTAACCGACTTTTCTAACAGCGATTCGGTTATGAGTGAAATTGTTTTTGGGCAATAATTCCATTATCCCTACATATTATAATACAAAGTCGCTTCCTGCTGTCTGTATGTATGTATGTATGTATGCTTAAATCTTTAAAACTACGCAACGGATGCGGTTTTTTAAATAGATAGAGTGATTTAAGGTGAAGGTTTATATGTATAATAATAACCTGTGCGAAGCCAGGGCGGGTCGCTAGTGGCAAATAATCGTTAGAACAATTGATCTTTAGAGATTATGACCATTAGGACAAAACAGGGCGAGTGATTTTAAGACAAACGATATTATGGATGTCGAAGGAGACCCGTACAACGCCATCTATCGACTTCACACCTCTACCACTATCACTGCGACAAATACCTGGATATTGAGGACGCGTCGGCTCGCAGCGGTGGCGCGATCTGGTGGCTGGTGCCGAGCACCCAGTCCGTCACGTACTCCACCATTTTGTTTCTAAACTTCATCTCCTGTGGCACATAAGTGTTTGTTACCAACTCGCTTAAAATTAATTGATTAATTATACAGTGTGTATTTTGTTACTAAACTTCATCTCCTGTAGCACATAAGTGTTTGTTACCAACTCGCTTAAAATTAATTGATTAATTATACAGTGTGTATTTTTATATTAGCTCAAACATTAGTCAGGTAGTGCTATGAACCGATGTTGCAATTAAAACTTACCTTTTAATATATTTTCTTCCTTATCTTATAATTTATGTATCTAGTAATTCATGTGACAACACAACTGTCACAAGTGATAGATAACTTTCAACTGCTGTCAATTGATATGTACCAATCGCTTTTCGGTGAAGGAAAACATCGTGAGGAAGCCGGACTATTCCGAATAAGCCCTAGTCTACCTTCTGGGTTGAAAAGTCAATTGACAGTCGCTTTAGTAAAACAAGCACCTACGCCAAATCTTGGGATTAGTTGCTAAAGCAGCCCCAGGCTAAAAGAGCCGTGGTAAGTCGGGAAAAACGCTAAGAAGTATATCGTATACTTTATATTTGGCTCTCCAATTGATAAAAAATATTGTAGAGATAAATTAATTTTGTATTAAGCAGAGACGTATGCGAACGAAATTTCCAATTTTATAATTAAAAGAAAAATGGATACATTCTCGGATGGGATTTGAACCCACGATCTATCTGACCGGTGTTCAGAGAGGTCGTGGGTTCAAATCTCGCTCGGCGCAGATAATATTTCCATTTTTCTTTCAATTATAACACTGTAGAGATAATTTCAAGTTTTGACAGTTCATAAGATAATGTTGTCTTCTGTTACCGCGATTGTTATTCATTGAAATAAACACTTTTGAACGGATTAATCGCGTTTATTAACATCATCACTCATGGTGTTAATAAACGCGATTAATCCGTTCTAAAGTTTTTAATTTAGTTCATAAGATTCTAAAAAATTACCTAATTTCAGTATGAACGTTGAGATTAATTATATTTTCAATAAAATAAATGCGTACAATGCTTCAATCCGCCATATTGACCGAAACACCACCATCAGAGCAAATGACGTCATTAATTTGTTTTTTAATTAACGGATACGACAGACGGTCGAACCCTCGAAGACATCATCGCATCCACACAAAAAAAAGTATCGATTTTTTTTATGTGGCCACACCGTGCGTGATATTTCCAGATTTTATTGAAGTAGCTACCAGACAAGGCGAAATCGTCACGTAAACGACTCTCGTAGAGTGCACCTAAAGGGTGTAATAGGATCTACAAACGAGTTAACTGTGTACGATGGTACAGTCAAGTGTAAAAATATGGTGGTGCACATCTTACTCAAAAATATGTCCCATAGCACCTTATGCCGGTGTAATAAGAGCGTAGTACCATATTTATGAGACAATTATGTCGAACCATATTATTGCACTTGACTGTACAGCTCACCTGTCTGAAGGCCAGGTCGTCTCGCCTCCTCATCATAGCCTCAACGACTTGGCAGAGCTTGGTCTTTATGTGTACCGAGAGCACCGTCATGTCTAGATGGCGAACATATCTGAAACAAGTAATATTACAGGACTTTCTTACACAAATTGTACTCAGACGATATATATAATATACAAATACATAAATACATAGAAAACATCTATGACTCAGGAACAAGTATCTGTGTTCATTACACAAATAAATGCTCTTACCGGGGTCCGAACCCAGGACCATCGGCTTAGCAGGCAGGGTCACTACCAACTACGCCAACCGGTCGTCAAACCGGTCGTATATTTTTATAAACTGTATTAAAACAAAAGTTCATACAATAGTACCCCATATTTTAAGATGATCAGCCAATCTTTGTAACAGGGGAGACGCAGGCATGATCTCTTACCAATGAAATATAGAATTTAACTACTGTATATAAGATTTTTTTTAATACTACGACGGTGACAAACAAGCATACGGCCCGCCTGATAGTAAGCGATCACCTTTGGATGCCTGCAACTCCAGGGGTGTTACATGCGCTTTGCCGACCCTTTATAAAAAGGAGGATTCGCTGTGTTGACAGCTAAAGGGGCAAACTTTCCTCCGTGGGTCCTCAGCTGTCAACACAGTGAATCCTCTTGGAGCTCTGGCGACCTTACTCACCAACAGAAACAACACTATGAGTAGATTCTAGTGTTATTAAACTGCGGTTTTCTGTAAGGTGGAGGTCCTTCCCCAGATGGAATCTGCTCCAGATTTGAGCGAGACGACATTCGTTGTGCTGTGCCCTACCACACTAAACGATATGCATCCGCTGTAACTCTCTTTTACTTTCCTTTACACGCACAATTAAAAACTATCATAATCGTTTAGTTTACCTCACTATAGCCAGCATAAGTCCTTCAATAGACGTAGTGCTAAGGTGCTCCGCCGGTTGTCCCGTCTTCTTGTTGTCCAATATACTCTTCATGATGAATATCGTGTGCTCCACGAATTGTGTGTTGATGTCGGTCAGCATTACCTGCGAAAGAGGGCTTTAAATGTATAGCGGTAAGGGTTATTGTTGATTGGCAGCAATAGAAAACAATCTTCCAAAGCTTTCATAAATAAAAGATGAAAATTAAGGTTTGTTGTGCAATTCATTTACGTGACGTATCTTTTGCTATTGCGATTTTTTATGATTATTTACATAGATATAAATAAATAGTGTGGGACATTCTTACACAAATCGACATAGTCTCACGGTAAGGTCAACAAGGCTTGTGTTGTGGGTGCTAGGCGACTAGATACATATTAATACTTAAATACTTAGAAAACACCTATAACCCAGGAACAAATATCCGTGATAAACACACAAATAAATGCCCTGACCAGGATTCGAACCCAGGAACTCCCGCTTCGTAGGCAGGGTCACTACCAACTAGGCTAGGAGGTCGTTAAATATAAAATAAAAGAAAATATAGAATAAAAGAACACCCAATCAGCCGAAAAAGATGACGCATAAAAGTGCTGCGGTTGCAGCTTTTTTTCATATAGAGTTCGTTTATGCTACGTTTCCTAGATTCCGATAGCACATACTGTGGAAGTGTTAAGTCGTCATAATTTCATAGATGTATGACGTTTAAAATAACACTTTAAGGTTTGATAGTTCATTTGTTAGGAAGAGAAAACGTGGTTAGACTCTAGCCTTGTTTGGAACGTGATCTTTCGTTAAATGCCAAGAACCTACAAAATAAAACCAGTGTTGGTAGTTCTGTGTATGAATTTGACACATAATACTTACGTTAGTAACCTCTTTTTCGTACGAAACGTGTTTCGTCATCAATGTGAAACTGTTCGCATATTTTTGCCCATATATAATTGTACCCATGTTTTAGACGTTTTTGCTCTGCGTGGTGTGTCTATTTCTTTTAAATTTTTGACGACTGCTTGGCGTAGTTGGTAGTGACCCTGCTTGCTAATCCGATGGTCCTGGGTTCGAATCCTGGTAAGGGCATTTATTTGTGTGATGAACACAGATATTTGTTCCCGAGTCATGGATGTTTTCTATGTATTTGTATATTATATCGTGGTCTGAGTACACGTAAAACAAGCCTTATTGAGCTTACTGCGGGACTTAGTCAATTTGTGTAAGAATGTCCTATAATATTTATATTTATAAATAATTCGATTATTTAAATTCAATTATTAATTAAAGTAATATTGTCTTCTGTTACCGCGATTGTTATTCATTGAAATTAAATACTTTAGAACGGATTAATCGCGTTAATTAACACCATGATCCTACGTTTCGAGCCCTTTACAGCACTCTTTGTCATACGGTTAAGATGATGCCTGAGAGAAGCGAATTCTCCCCGTCAAAAAAGTTACTTGTACAAGTCAATCCGTTCTAAAGTGTTTAATTTCAACATAATAAAAGTACCTGTTGCTGCTGATCGAAGAACTTATCAATAATAGCTTTAATCTGATCGAACAGGATCGGGTAAAGAGCCGGCGACATCTCATGGCCAACCAGCTCCTTCACGTGGCTCTGGATCTGTTGGCCGAAGCGCTCGTTGCTGCAGAGGAGCAGGCGGAGGAGTTGGCCGATAAATCTGGAGATAAGTTGTAAGTTTGTAAGTATTTAACATTAGTATACTACACTATAGAGCAAATAAACAGCATATTACGGTTTTTTTTATAAGAGCGTTTACCGCCTTGCGGCCCCTGCGATTTTACTTTATGCTCTAGAGCATAAATAGCGTTTTTATGACGCCTATTCTCTACTAATAGTCGAAATTTTCGAGCATGAGAAGTGAAAAGAGTATTTGTATTGTTAATTATTCTTGAAACTTACTGTGTAACAGGGCAATACTGGACTTCTTGAGTGCTGTTCGCCAATACATTATATTTCCTCGAATCTAAGGACAAAAGGTACATTATATCAGTTATATGATCTTAGCCGCGTAGTGTACATACTTGAAATTAGCCCCTACACATGTTGTTTAAGGAATCAGAATAAGGAATTGTGTGTAAGGAATTGTACGACTTATATCTCTATGATAAGGTTGAAAATCACATATCTTATTAGAGATGCAACGGATAGTGGTTTGGCCGGATACCGGATATCCGGACTTCGGTCGCAAGTTTTTTGAAATCAAATTCGAATTTTCGAATTAAATCGCGCACTTGCGCATTTTGGTACAGGTTGCAACTTGTTTCTAGTAATATGCTTAACTTAATGCCAATGATTTTATACGGAAAATCATAAACCGGCACACAGAAATACTACACGTGCGGATAGAATACTAACTCTACAGTGTCAAAAACTGGTAGCAAGTAAATGAGCATTAGCATAGTTAGTATTTCAGTCGGTACGTTTAGTATTTCGTAGGTTAGGTTAGTATTTTTTCGGACGTTTTATTATCCATTTTATATTGTTTAAAATTTTGTACTTTCTGAGAATGTTTGAGACATTAAACTGTCTTTGACTTTATAGTAGTTTATGCAACAGTGATATAATAAGGGTTCTTAAACTTGAGGGTCGCCGTTACAAAACGTCGAGTTTTGTAATAATAGACCCGAGAGTTTTAAGAACCAATTATGAGCTGTTGCATACCCTAGTTTTTCTACGACAGCTAAAATAGCGAAAAAAGCAAAATCTAGAAAGGTGGCAGAAAGTGGAAGATGTCGTATTATGCCCACAAATGAAATATAAAAAAAAAAACAACAGTGCTCATATATTGTACGAAAATCCATCGGGGCAGTGTTCTTATGGAATACCATAGACAACGTTATAATGTATACTTTTAAAATATCGCTGTCAGTCATCTAATAGGGAATATTCACTATTTTTTTTAATACTGTTGGATGATAGCTTTTATGATAAAAATACTGTAAAATAATTTTCAGCGCATAATAACTAAAATTTAGTAGATAAATCTTCTTTCAAAAACTCCAAATAAAAACGGGCGTTTGAAACGCCCGCCATTCCGGCAAGCTGAGCCGTGACGTCATTGTTCATCTAAGGCCGGCACACAGTCTGAATCAGATTACGATGCATAATTGTAATTCATATTGTGAATTAATAATGCATAAAATTATGTACAATTTAGATATTGCTCACACGTATCCTGATTTTTTCAAATATAATAAATTTCTCAGAGCAATTGATGTGAATTAAGATTATGATTTATGAACGTGTTTGACCGGCCCAACATAACCTAAAAATTGTTTATTATTTAATTAACAGTCTTGTATTGTTCAGCCGATTGTGTTTACATATATATATAGTCATAAAACCACTTTAAAGATGGGATATGTATTGGATTGTGCCAAAATGCAAAAATATGAGTAGCAGAACGAGAAACACTAGATATCTTATGAAGGAAATTCCATACGAGAACATGTATACAATTTGACACAGACGATTCACGATTCGCACGCTTTTTTTTAATGATCTGGATACTTAGTATCAGATCAGAGCCGGCACAGAAGCACTAGTCTAGTGCTTCTGTGCCGGCTGTACACCAAACATTTGAGAAACCGAGACGCGAGATTACCGCGGCTCTCTGTTCATTCGCGTTCTTGGCTTCTCGAATGTTTGGTGTACAGATGCCCCTATCCAATGACGTCACACTCGACGTCACAGCGTTTTAACCGTTTGTAATTTCACACATTTTTTTGCACTTTTCAATAATTATTTTCACAGCTAAAATAAAATAAAATTAAGAAATTTTGATAGGGATATAATATATAATGCTGAACCAACATAGTTTCTGAGAAAAAAATATAAGCCTTATCTATTTCAAGTGCATATAGCCTATTGACAGATAGAAGTGCTGGAGTAGAAAAAAATATTTTGATTATTTTGTAATTTGATAGTTTTTACCTAAACTTTATTAATAAAGTTTATTATTAATAATCCATAGCGTACGGTGACCGCTTTCTATCACGAGGGCGGTATGCTTGTTTGCCACCGTCGTGGTATAAAAAATCGTGCTAATTCACTATCCGCTATCCGGCCAGATATTACGCTACTATCCGTTATCCGGCAGTATATTTATGTCCAAATATGTCCGGATACCGGATAGTGCCAGCATCCTAGGTACAATGCCTCAAGGACCTATTTTAGATTTAAGGTAGGTAGACGTAGGTCGTTAGACTCGTTAGTTAAGTTACATTTACTGTATATATTTCGAAAATAAATGTTTTATGCCACACCTGGCCATAAAGTGCCTTTTTCCGATTCCGAAAAATCCGATTTATGCCCAAGTGTAGGCATAAAATGATGTACCTAACACGTGAGGTAATAAATAAAGCCCTTGATCGCACATTTACGTCCCTCGCTTGAAGCTCGGGTCGCAAACATCTGCGCTCTCGGCCTTTCTTTATTTTACCGCAGTAGTTAGGTAATGTACTATTTTCTGATAGTGACCGGATACGTTATCTCTATATCTCACCGTGAGCATGCAGATGCGACCAGACGGTGGACGGGCGGCGCTGGAGGCACACGCCGCCCAGCGCACACAGGAACGACGTGATGTTCGCCCACTCTTGAATCTGCATCTGTTAAAGCATAGCTAGTTCAGAAAAGACCTGGGAATTTGTACAATTTACAGAAGATCCAAAAAACTATTTTATGCTAACATGGTCATTTGCATTATACTTACAATTTAAAACGGGATACCCGTATTTACCATGTATGTTTGTTTTATTGAACACCCGATATTTCGGCATCGTAAACAATAGGAAAGTTCACCTGTTGGAAAATTAGACAAGCTGTGGGGAATCGAGTACTATGGATACCTCGCTACAGTTCTCAATAAAAGTATAATAGTGTTCGTTAAATAAAACCGGTGCGAGTCGGATTCAACCAGAGAGTTCCGCACAAATGATGCGCCCCCCAATTTATGACCTTGTGTAAGTGCTTAAAATTAGTGATGGCACGGAACTCTCAGTGTGCGGCAATTATACGGTTTTCGGAATTTGTCCTGTACTTGTGCTACAAGCTCTTGCTATTTGCCAAATTTCGTGATTCTAGGTCAACGGAAAGTACCCTATACATTTTGATTCCCGTTGCATATGTATGGGAAATACGACATAAACGGCCGTATCTTTTGATTGCGTAGACGTAGAGATTTGATTTTTTCACAGCTTCAAGGGACCGCAGACCTCTGTATGTGGTATTAATTTCAACTTGCTACCTCTACGCATTCCCAAGATAAAGGGACAGAAAGACGGACGGACTACAAAGTGATTCTATAAGGGTACCGTTTTTCCATTTTCAGATAACGAACCCTACAAAATCGACCAAGCGCGAGTCAGACGCGCAAGAAAGGTTCCGTACTGGAATTATCACACTCATCAGCGTGGTGAAACCGAGGCCTGGCCATCTTCCATCTTTTTCACTCAATGTCGCTAGAATCTTTCTTACTCGCTCGTTGAATTTGTCTCTCTCGCACTCACCTCAAAATCGTGTTCACTGCTGCTGTGATGAGACACCCTTCGTTTAGCGACGGCCCTGTGGATCGCTTCCATTTGGCAGTCTTCCATCTTGTCGCCCTGCCCTTTGGGGTACTTCTGTAGCAGCTTGCATAGGGAATCCCTAAAAAACCACAGATTGCCATTATAATTACTATTTAACACGAGATATTTACCATGTATATTCGGCACTGTTACATGTGCCATGTTCACGGCGATATATATATATCACTTGTCTCGCCTAGGAGTCGAATGCAATACAAATGAAAAGAAAAACGTTATTTTATTACACTTGTCGATACAGTTAATGTCAATGTTAAATTTTCCCCCAGAAACATACAGTCTTACACTGGTCGGACAAAAAACCTTAAACTTGAATAGATAATACATAAATCGTTTGTATTTTACACCTACTACGGAATTCATAAAATCTTTGAATGCAGTTTTGTTTCTTTTCAGAAATCAGGGAATGTCTTATTTAAGCACAACGAACTGACTTAAGATTTTAAGGCACTTTCCCTTCAGGGCCTTATTAGGCTTCGAATTCGTTTGTAATTTTCAACCGACTTCAATATTTCAAAAGGAGGAGGTTCTCAATTCGACTGAATTTTTTTTTTATTTTTTTTTTTTTAATGGATGTTCACTCATAACTCCGTCATTACTGAACCGATTTGAATTTTTTTTTTGTTTTCTAAAAGTAGACGGTTCCTGGTTGGTCCCGTTTTTTTCAAAATCCATTTCTGATGATGGGATCCATGAGGAACTGAGGGAACTCCTCAAATTTGAAAGGCACATGCATGCTGATTTGGGTGATTTCTTAAGAAACTCGAGCATTTCTTTACGAAAATCATCAATTTGGTGGAGTGGACCTGATGATGAAGACCAGGGATGGCAAAGTGGAACTGCTTCGTAATTCTCAGGACTATGATCCGATTTTAAAAAATATTTTTTTGTCTGTATATAGATGGTTTCAGGATTGTCCCGTTTTTTTCAAAATCAATTTCTGATGATGGGATCCATGAGGAACTGAGGGAACTCCTCAAATTTGAAAGGCACATGCATGATGATTTGGGTAGTTTCTTAAGACACTTGAGCATTTCTTTACGAACATCATCAATTTGGTGGAGTGGACCTGATGATGAAGACCAGGGATGTCAAAGTGGAACTGCTTCGTAATTCTCAGGACTATGATCCGATTTTAAAAAAAAATTTTTTGTCTGTATATAGATGGTTTCAGGATTGTCCCGTTTTTTTCAAAATCAATTTCTGATGATGGGATCCATGAGGAACTGAGGGAACTCCTCAAATTTGAAAGGCACATGCATGATGATTTGGGTAGTTTCTTAAGACACTCGAGCATTTCTTTACGAACATCATCAATTTGGTGGAGTGGACCTGATGATGAAGACCAGGGATGGCAAAGTGGAACTGCTTGTTAATTCCCAGCTCTATCATCCGATTTGAGACATTCATCTTTTCTTTGTAAAGAAATACCTTCAAGATAGTCCTATTTGATTATAGTTCTATTTTGATGATGGGCTTCATGAGGGATTGAGAGAACTCCTCAAATTTTAACGGCACATGCATTCTGATTTGAGGGTTTCCTTAAGTAACAAAAACAGTGTTTTGGCGGAGCCAAAATTTTGATGAACTTGATCTGATGATGAAGACCAGGGATCGCAAAGTGGAACTGGTTAATAAACCTAGCTCTACTTATTATCCTAGTTGTGACATTCATCTTTTTGATTTGATTTATATTGTGATGATGGAGTTCTAGAAGAATTCAGAGAACTCTTCAAATTTGAACGGCAGGTTAATTGTGATTAGAGGCTGTTCATAATTAGCTTAGGCATTTTCTTACTGTGGCCATCATTTTGCTGGAGTGGACCTGATGTTGATAATCAGGGATGGCATAATGAATATGCTCGTTAATTTACAGTCTGTCATCCAATTTAACACATTGTTATTTTGTTTGTTTAAAGGTCTACAAGGGAGTTCCGTTTGATTATACTTCAAATGTAATGATGGAAGCCTTAGGACATTAAGAAAGCTCCTCAATTTTCAATCTTACACGTGCGGTGTATTGGATATTTGTGAAGTAAACTGGCTAACTCAAACAAATTCTTAATTTCACTTTTACCGGGAACCAAATGAAGTCGGTTTTTTTTTCTTAAAAATTATTAACTTGTGTAATGAATGATTGTGTGTGTTTTATTTAATTTATACACACAAATTAATATCAATACAAATAAAAACGTTTTAAATAGAAAACTCCCGTGAGTATTAGACATATTAATATACTTAGACCGGGTTACTCACGTCTATAAAGTCGAAAATAGCTCGACTTGTTTCGGGACGGTCCGCGCCCCATAATCATGAGTGAGAAGCAAAGTGAGAAAAGAGAGGTGAGAAGTGTGCGCAGAGCAATCGCCGCAAGCGCTTCTCACTCATGATTATGGGGCGCGGACCGTCCCGAAACATGTCGAGCTATTTTCGACTTTATAGACGTGAGTAACCCGGTCTAAGTACAGTAAAAACGTGTTCACTGTAATTAACTTACCAACATCGGAACGTCTCCTCCCACACTGGTTGCACACCGTTCACACAGTGTTCTATTTTCCTCAGTAACGCCATTATTCTCTTCTGCAGAGCAGCTGTGCCTGACAAACATTATCAATTTATTGTATTTGAGATCAATGGTGTATTTGGGCAATTCCAGAAAAAGGTGCACCATATTAATGAAAATGGGTTCTCGATTTTCCATTTTCTTTTTTTAGATCAATAATAGTAAACAAAAAGCAAAACTTCCTATATTTTCAAAAAAACAGGAAGTGCCCTATTTTTTTAAAATGCCCATTTATCATTGTCATTATTGCTATGTTTACTGTTAACGCTTGTATTTTAGGGTCAATTAACTTCAATCGCGATAGACCTATTCTACGTTTATAATTAAGGTAAGGTGGGGGAAGATGAAAAGCCTCATATAACTCCCATTTTTTTTAGTGCTGGTATCATCCTTCAAGCCGCCATCTTGTTACGATCCGCCGCTCAGTTGACAGTGACCGCCCGGAGTGTGTAGACACGTGTTATGTGCCATTTTGTGAAGGTCTGCATTTGGTGGCAAATTCGTCGATTTTCAATCTTATCCCTTGAATTTGTTAGACATTTTTTAAATATATTAGAATAGGCGGAGCCGAATATAACCGACAGAATATAAAAATATAGTCCTTGCCAATGCCTTCTAATTTAGACAACCGAAAGGAATCAAATACTTTTTGAGTTTAAAGGGGTTTCAACACCACACTGTCTATCTCATAAAAAACCATTCAGTCACCTTACCTTACATGAATTGAAATGTCAAGTCATCAAAATTATAAGTACCTATATGATATAAAATTCCAGTTTAATTCAATAAATAATTTTTTTAACCAGTGTTATGTAAGAAATAATTTACCTATGTATAAGTAAATACTTACTGTGGATATTTTTGTAAGTACAACCCCTCCCCATATCCTGACTCGCTGCTTGAAAAATAAACGTTACCGAGCCATAAAATAATCATGAGGACTGGAATACTAATTTACAATACAACAATTACATTTTTTTGTTGGAAAAAATCAAATTATTTACAATTGTAAAGCATTAATTAAATCTTTTATAAATTATAATACAGTACAATCCGGTTATAACGACGTCGAAGGGACCGACGATATCACGTCGTACTAACCGAAAGTCGTATTAAACAAACTGTCAATTTTAAATCTGTTTTTCGATTTTAATAGTCATACATGCATTATAATTCATAATGGTTCAATATAACTCACCGAATAATCGAAATTAAGAACATTTTGCTCTTTAGCAAATTAAATTCTTGAACCATTGACCTATTTACTTATACTTCCCGACTATTAAAAAAAAACATAAAAAGCGGAGATTTTTTTACACGAGATGAACCCCTTACGCGCTTAATTTTTAGAATGTACCTATTGTTTGGTTACAATGCAACGTCATCGTTGTAACCGAACAATTTCGTGTGAAATCCCGTCGTTAAAAGCGGTCTGTCGATATAAACAGTCGTACTATACGGATGCACTTTCATAGTGGCTTGTATGAAAACCAACCATCTGCCTATATCTACGTCGCTAAAACCGGTTGGTGGTTTTATGCGGAGTCGTACTAATCAGATTCTACTGTAAATGTTTTGATTGGGTATCCAGTTCTTTGATCCTATATCTATGTGTATGTACAATGAACAGTACCGGTCGTGAGGACGGTGGAGGTGTGCGCGACCTCTTGGAACACGGCGTAGTTGGGCAGCAGGCACTGCGTGGTGATCTCGTCGGCGCCGCAGCGGATGTCCGCCTCCTGGCAGAGCAGCGCGAAACACGACATGGCCACCAGCACGACGTCCGTGTCGATGGACCAGAGGCACATGAAGAAGACCACCTGACGACACAATGGAGGGTAACATATCATCATCATCATTGGCCTTTACATCAACAGAGTGATGATCTAAACAGCGTCCGAAGAAGTGCGGCACTAGCGTCGAAAATGCCGGAAAAAATCGAATGTTTTTTTCATGATTTAATGAATTTTTCCGTTTTTTTCCGAAGTTTTCGGGTTTTTT
The DNA here is from genome assembly GCA_949128165.1 of Lathronympha strigana. Classification (NCBI taxonomy): domain Eukaryota; kingdom Metazoa; phylum Arthropoda; class Insecta; order Lepidoptera; family Tortricidae; genus Lathronympha; species Lathronympha strigana. Next base: position 5,602,332 of record OX421928.1, on the reverse strand, counting down.
AAGAAATAAATAATGTCACCATCATTGTCACTCCTTTCATCTGTTTCAATTGTTTCTTCCTCAATGTCATCGATGTAGCCCTGTTGTACGTGTAAATTAGACCTAATATACATTGATTTAGAGTTGAAATATAGAGCGGAAATTTTCATTGATTTTTTCCGAAAGAATCCGAAAAAAACGAGTCGTCTGGGAAAAAAACGGTTTTTTTCCAGACTTTTTCAACGCTATGCGGCACTTACGTAAATGACTCGTAAGACCGATACGCGAGCGACAGCGCCGACCGCATACATGACAGACAAGAATCATGCCTGGTCAAGGTGGGAGCGCACCATATATAGCGTGGGTATTGATACGGGCGAATATTTTAATGACGATTACTATTGGACCTAGGGAATATTTACATTAATTTCTTTAGGAAATTAAGATTATTTTTCATTCATAAAAATTCAGCACGCAATGTATTGCATCCACATAAATTAACGTAGCTACTCGTATCTAAACGTCATACGAGTATCATGTCAGTGTCATTTTATCATGTCAAACAAAGTTGGACGACATACATTGCATCTCTGTCGCACCTTAGAAAAATCATTACACCTAATTAATAACACAATTTAACGAAATTATTATCCCATACGATTCATATGAACAGGTACAGTCGGTGCCCTCACATAAGTATCCACCCGCGCTACGCGCTTGCATATGTGGGGTGGATACTTATGTGAGGGCACCGAATGTACTATAGCTGGATTAATTATTCGCCCGTATCAAATACCCACGCTGTATTGAATTTCTCAGAAAGAAAGGAAGTGGAAAAATGCATGACCTCGGGCGGGACTCGAACTCACGACTCTGAGATACTAGCTCATCGGCCCTAACAATAGTTGGCAACCGTTGGAAAGTCGTCAACTTATCAATGGTTAGGACTAAGAACAAAAGTTGTCGCCTTTAAATAAAATTAAAACCGGCCAAGTGCGAGTCTACCTCGGCCGACTCCCCCATTTATGACCTTAGTCACTTAAAAATACTAATGGTACGGAACTCTCAGTGTGCGGCTACAGTTTCTTGTTTTTTGCCAAATTTCATGAATCATGATAATAGGTCGAAGTACCCTATACATTTTGAATCCGATTGCTAATTATGGGAAATGCAACAAAAACGGCTATATTTCTTGATTGCGTTGCGTAGAGGTTTGGTTTTTGCACGGCTTCAAGGGACCGAGATAAAGGTTCTTGACAGATAGACGGGCGGACAAACAAACGGACGGGTGAACAGACGGCCAACAAAGTGATCGGATAAGGGTTCAGTTTTTTGCCTTTCATCATCATCATCATCATCATCATCATTATCATTTCAGCCGAAAGACGTCCACTGCTGGGACATACGCGTCCCCCAAAGATTTCCACAATGACCGGTCCTGCGCCACCCGCATCCAGCGGACTCCTGCGACCTCCAGGTCACCAGTCACCCTAAAAACTGTAGTGTCTAACTTACCTCTAGTTTAATATGGGCCTGCTTGCATATGGGTATCTGCGAGCCTTGGTTGGCGTACTCCTTGTGTTTGTTCAGAAACTCGTTGCGACATGTCAGGATGTCCCGTAGCCAGCGCAGAACCTCGCGGTAGTTGCCGATCTGACGTTGGATCAGCTTCTGACTGATGTTGTAGAGGATTTGGGAGCTGTGGGGGAAAAAGTAGAAAAAGTTTTTGTATGAAAAAAATGTTCCGATTAAAAAACGTCTTCGAATGGGGTACACTCTTCGAGCAAGTTTCCAACACGTTGGAAGGGAGACGGCAAATCGACATCTTACCGTAGAAATTATTCTGTCACTTTGCGGGGGGAACGTGCACACAGACACACTTCTCACACATTACATACAAAAACCAATCTGTAATGACGACACTAACACATATAAAATGATACAACTACTCTAACAAATCTTGCACACTTCGATATATTTTAGTGTACGGACTAGTGACAACACAGGGCCGCGTGTGCCCATTTAGGTTTGTACTTCGACAGAGGGGAAACGGTACGTATGCCGACTCCCCTCCCTGTGTTGCTTGAAGGGTACAACTACACAACATTCCGAAAAAACTTAATGCCGAATTTAAAAAACCCGGTTTTGAAAATCCTGTCAAAATAAAAACTACGGGATTATAAAATTCGGGGTTGTGATATGTAGGATTTATAAAAAATCGGAATAATAAAAATTGGATATGTAAATCGGAAAATATTATTTCGGATTATATCGATTCCTCTTAATTTAGGGTTAGGTACATCACTTAATATTTAAGTGATGTAACAATACAATACAATACAATACAAATACTCTTTATTGTTCACCAACAAGGAAATAAAAACAATATACATTAAACACTAAAATATAAACACTGGTAGACAACAGGCGGCCTTATCGCTAAGAAGCGATCTCTTCCAGACAACCTTTGGGTAGAGGAGTCAATACACATGGAAATCCAAACAACACCCATGGTAACCCTAAATTAAACAAACAAACAAAAATTTATTCGCAGAAAAAGGGTAAATTACATGTGTTAGTGTAGATATATTACAAGATTGTATCACCTTTTTCGACTGTTTTAAACAGTATGCAAATATTAAGATAAGACAGTAGAGTACAGTGTGTACATACTATACCTACATTACTCATAATTAAATTTATGTCTACTAAATTGTTACAAACTAAGTTAAGAGGAATCGAAGTCACTAATTGGCGTTGCTACTTAAAACTAACTTCTTCTATCTAGCGTTTTCCCAGATTATGCCCCGACTCATGCAGGGAGCTTGGGTCCGCTTTGGCAACTACCCCGATTTGGCATAGGCGCTACTTTTTCGAAAGCGACTGACCTTCCAACCCGGAGGGTAAACTAGGCCTTATTTGGATTAGTCCGGTTTCCTCACGATATTTTCCTTCGCCGAAAAGCGATTGGTAAGTATCAAATGATATTACGTACGTAAGTTCCGAAATACTCATTGGTACGAGCCGCCAGGATTTCAACCCGATACCTTCGGATTGAAAGTCGCTCGTTCTTACCGCTGCCTCTACGCTCTTCAACTTGCCGTCTCTATGCGTTCCCGAGACAAAGGGTTTGACTGACGGACAGACGATAAAGTGATCCTCAAAAGAGAGAAAAAATATATTTACCTGATATCCCAAAAAGTGTTAAGCGGTGCTTCCGGATTCCACATATGGACGCGATCAGGCCGATGCAATGCCAGTAAAGCATCCATGGCTTCTTGTGATATCTCTCCCATGCCTGTTTGGTGCACCAGTGACACTAGTCCGTTGATCAGTTCAGTGGTTGAGGACTGTATCTCTATGCCAGAGCGGCCGGGGTTCTAGAAAAGTTCAAATTAGTTATATTATAACATTTATAACATACAACGGATCTATCGCGAATTTAGTTAATTTAGTGAATAGTTATATTGAGCGCAAAAAACATCCCAAAAATGTATTCAATCTATCACCTACTTGGGGATCAGTGGATCAGACCATTCAGACCGGCAGATCTATCTTCGAATCCATGCGCGGATGTTGTTAGTGTTGTGTGTCGTGCCGATAACATTTATTAAAAAGGTAGACCTAACTTTTCTATCTACCCATACGTCTAAAGTTACTTTCCGCCGGGTAGGCGAATATTTCTAGCAAGATCGCCGTTGCCATTTCGCTGATTCATCAGTGAATCCGAAACCATGACACAGGAAACTGTATCGCAATGTCGGTATATTAACTAAATTCGCTATAGAGTCGTTCTATGTTATAATAACGCGTACAAGATGCGAAAGCTTAAAGTGTTACAAGTTCGACACAAAGAAAAGTAAGATAAAAACAACATATCCATTCCTTTTTGAGATAGCAATACTAGCCTAAGAAAAAGAGAGTATGATTCTCTCTGACTCTGCACTATTGAGACAGATAGGGTAACATTATAATAAAATTATATTTTTCTTTCACTGGATTTTATACTGCATTTCATATGTTCAAATTCTCTAGCTCAATAAACTCTTCCGGCCAAACGAACCATTTTGTTAAGTTCGATGAATCAGATCAGATCAGTTTTCAAACAAAGCAAAATCAACTCTATTTCCTACATTATAAGGTAGAATCTATCTGGCTAATTTAGTTTTGTTTTTATGACTGGGTTATAGGAAAATAAATAGTTTTTTAAAGCATATCATGAGTTACAGTTTGGTGCCGCGACCAGGATTTTCAGTATTCGGAGCAACAAATTTGCCACTTTAAAACCTTATTTCGTTGTAATAAGGCTTACGAGCGTGTATCAGTATCATTTGGCACAAACAGGAGCACCATTAACTGAGCATCGATATACCTTCCACGAGAACCACGATTATCCGAACCCCCAATTATCCGAACACTACCTTAGTTTATCCGAACGCACTCGATATTTACTGCGTATTTTCTGTCAGTAATCCGAATTTGAGACTGAAGAAACTTTAAGTAAATATTAGACCTTTTGAAGTTTTTTATCCTTAATTCAATAATAATATGTGCGTCCTAAATGTACATCCTGCACTGTGTTTATATTAAACTGTGTTGTATATTTTTTAGATTTCATTCCAAAAAAAACCCAAATCAGTTCAGATAATCAAGGGTCCATTGTATATATTGTTGAAGCAAGTAAAATTATGTAACTAAATATTTTGACTTGATATTAAGATAGTTACAGTACCGTAACTACTACTAGAACGATACTTACACTCAACATCAGCATGGGGTCAGCGTGTATCAGTTTAACCATGCATAGCAGTAGGTTCCTGTAGGCCGGCATTTCCTCTGACTTGTTGAATTTGGCTTGCACTTCTTTGGATTTCAGAGAGCGTGAGATCATACGGAGTGGCGTGTGGACTATGTAACCCTGTTGAGAGTAACTTGTGTTAATAACATAATTGGATATAGCAATTTTTAAAACGATTGGACCAATTATGGAGAAACTATCGAGTTTGCACCAAAACTCTAGTACCTATAAATTTTTATTTGTTGTATTTCACATGTACCGATTGCGTTAGCGTATCGAGAGTTCAAATTACGCTTGCCATTAATATAAATCATCCGGCTACTTTCATATTTTGACCTCTCGATACGCTAACACGAGGGATAAATAAATGTCACATATGACAACTAATGAACACCAGTTTTTACCAATGTTTTTTTATTAAAATTGAGTTCCCGATTTCTCGGGATGTTGCAACCATGATGTTTCCTCGTGAGCGGTTGCAACATCGCCGAAATATCGGGAGTTGCCATAAATATTTCATTAACTAATTCCACGGACTATTGAAATCATGGCATTATGAAATATCTTGTTATATTTTTTCCAAACATTTCTGCACAACGCCAAAATATAGAACAAAAGAACTGGATACCCAAACCGATATATATATATATATATATATATATATATATATATATATATATATATATATGATAAAGATAGCCGAAAAAAATTACGACATAAAAGTACTTGCAGCAATTTTCATATGGCTTTGTTTGGAACATGACGTTTCGTTAAGTGCCAATAAGCCTATAAAGCTTAACAGTGTTGGTAGTTCGGTGTATGAACTTGACACTTAATGCTTACATCAGTAAGCTCTTTTTCGTACGAACCATTTATCGTTTAACATCATCAAAGCAAAATTGTTGACTAACGTCATTCTGACCCACATTTTTTGACGATTTTGTTCTGCTTTGTGCTATTTTATTTAAATCAATGGATCTAAACTATCGGTTTTTATCAATAGAACATCTCCAAAAATAAGGCTTCTTCACACTGCGTCGATAACATACAATGTACAATTGTAAAGCATTAATTAAATCATAATAATAATAAATAATAAGAGTACTTGCACAGACATAATCTCGTAGCCAGAATTATACACCAGCAACTTGCACTTCAATATGGTCTTGTGAACCACGAAGTGGCGTACTACAAGTACTTACCTGTACCAGTTCTCGAAAATGGTCGTGCCACGCTCTATTGGGATCGATCTATCATCACGGACAGGACTATTCTAGCCAATAGACCTGATATCGTCGTGATAGATCGATCGCAGCGCCGGGCCATGCTCGTCGACATCACCATCCCCCATGACGACAACCTCGTGAAGGCCGAGAAGGACAAGTCCAGCAAGTACCTAGACTTGGCGCACGAGGTAACCGCCATGTGGGAGGTTGATTCGGCGATCATTGTACCGATAGTTGTTTCAGCGAACGGTCTTATAGCGAAGAGTCTCGACCAACATCTCGAGAGGCTCTCGCTACGAAGTTGTGGTTGGATCAAGGGTCAGATGCAGAAGGCGGTAATACTGGACACTGCGCGCATAGTCCGAAGGTTCCTCTCTTTGCGGCCCTAACCACCGGCAGCCTGGGCCCTGCCCTGTTGCCGGCGGCACTCTAGGTTAGGTTTTTTATAATGTGTATTTGTTTTGTATTGTTTTTTGTATGTTGTTTTGTATTTTATTTTTATATACATATTGTAAAAAATCCTAACCTAAGAAAGAAGATAAATAAACGAAAAATAAATAATAATCAATCAAATATAATAAATGTTTTGATTCATGTTTTTAAGTAGTCACACTACTTTATATAAATTATAAATTGAAAGAGATGTCATATACTACAGAAAAAGTGACCAAGGCTCCCAGTGCCCCCCCAGCCCTGGGCTGGGGGCAGGCTTTCATACAACATCTCTCTCAATTTATAATATACAATGTATTTTTCAGTCCTCCGGCCGGTAAGCGCCACTTTACGCAAAACTAAATTGCCGCCTGCCGGCTCCGTCGGGCTGAAAAATAGTATACAAACCTCGGCCGGTAAATGGGAAAGCCTCGGAACACATGTTAGTCGACCTCGGCTTCGCCTCGGCCGACAATTACATGGAATCCGAGGCATTTCCCACTTAAACGGCCTTGGTATGTAATGTACTATTTAAAGACATACCTGTGTTGCTTTGTTCAACGTGTCCGTGAACATAGCCCTCAGTTCAGCCGCGCGCGGGTACAGCAACTCTATTTGTGGCCACCAAGGCAGTCGTGGTTGTTTTATTATCCTACAAAAAAAGGAAGTAAATATCAGGAGCTAAATATTTTGAAGGCCTAAATAAAGGAATATTAGATTATGTTACAAGAGATCACAATGATATATTTCCGGCAAGAGCGTACATTGGTACAATAGGGATGACGACTACGTTGAAAAACTATTATTCTAATTAGTCCGTCAGTTAGATTATCTAAAATTATTAGACACATATTTTTTCCTTTTTCAATTTAACTAAAATTGACGAAAATAAGGAGCATCAAAGTTACGGGGTGGGGGCTTGTGACGTCACTCCTAGGTAAGAATTGTACCTAGTAGTGACATTACGCGAAACTTGAACGCACTGTATTTTTGTCATTTTTGATTTGACGAACAAAAGAAAAAATACGTGTATAATATTTTTTTATAATCTAAAAGACGGACTAAATAGATTTTTTCAGTCGCCTAGCTTATTCCTAATGCAGCATTGGATTCTCTCTTGAGCGTTAACACACAACATATGAATGCATCACACTGTTAGCACTATATGCTAGAGTAAAACAGCTAATCGTGGACACTCAGCAGCGAATCATCAGGTCCAGTTGTAAGCGTTACTGATCTCAACAAGGAGTTGACTATAACGTAATGGTACAAGATGTGCGTGTTGAGGTTGAGGCACACTTTGATGGCGTCGTTCGTGTGGCCGGAAATCAGGTTCCCTCGCACGTAGCATTGCATGTTAGAGTGAGATAGCTACACTATGAATGCAATATGCTAGAGTAACACAGCTAATCGCGGACAATCAGCAACGAATCATCAGGTACAGAAGTAAGCATTACTGACCTCAACAGGGAGTTGACTATAACGTAATGGTACGAGATGTGCGTGTTGAGGTTGAGGCACACTTTGATGGCGTCGTTCGTGTGCGGCATGATGCGGAACAAGGACACGAAGCAGTCCGTCATCAGGTCCAGCTCCGAGTAGCCGGAGATCAGGCTCCCTCGCACGTACGATTTTGAGGGGTTGAAGAGGAGAGACTGGAACAATAGAGCATCTAATATCAACATTATTCTATCCAACTTTCTTACACAGAAAAGAGTCGATAAAATCATGGCGTCGCAGCTCACGGGCTGCCCTTTTGACTTGGCGGTCATTTTGTAAAGAAACGATTCGATTTGTATAAGCAGGCTTATGGAATTCTTCGCGCGAACCCGAATCTGCACACTGCCAGTATTTTATAATATTTCCAATTGCAGGCAACTCTAGTAATAAAATAAGATACAGTAATAAGTATCTATCATGAATACAATAATCTATTAAACCATGAATCACCTTGAGATCATTGATGACGGATTTGACCAGCACGAACGTGACGTTCCCACTGTCGGCTATATTCAGGTACGTTGACGCCTTGCATAATTTGACACAAGTGACCACCGCCGCTTCCGTCATCTGTTTAGAGTTGTTTTGTGGGCCTGGGAAAAAAAGACGTTATACATACTCATTTCATGAATCGAGCGTATCCTTTGAAAAATGAGGAAACTATGAGTATTTCACTTCTCTTGCTCGAAAAGTTCGACTTTAAGTCGCGGTTAGGCGAAATAAAATTGCTTTTTTATGCTTTAGTTAGTGCATAAAGTAACATCAGCGGCCGGTGCCCGCCTGCCGCCTGCGAGGGGCGGGTGAGTATGAGAACGACCAAGATTTAAAGTGAAATTAAAACCTAATATTTTTCTCACTATCGAAGTGAAAAGCAGAGTGTATATGTCTGGAATAATTACCCATTTTATGTCCTTGTCATACACTGTAGAGTGTATATGTTTCTGTAATATCGTAGCGTTTACATTTTTAGTTGTTCCTAAACTTTTTGTTATTGGAATTTTTTATGTGATTTCTACTCAGAATCGCGAGCTCTTTCTGCCCTAGTAGGAGAAAAAATATATCCCAAGATGATGATGAAAAATGTATGGAAATATATAATAATTATATCAGTACAATGTCACAACGCTCGGCAAGATTGTCACATAATCCTCGAATCCTGGTCAGGGCATTTATTTGTGTGTTTATCACGAATATTTGTTCCTGAGTTATGGATGTTTTCTATGTATTTAAGTATTTATATGTATCCATCTATTATATATATCGTCGTCTAGTACCCACATCACAAGCCTTATTGAGCTTACCGTGGGACTAGGTCGATTTGTGTAAGATTGTCCCACAATATTTTTTTATTTTTATTTATAATAATTATTTCTTCTTCTTTATTTTCCTAGCCTTTTTCCCGGCTCCACTTTGGCAACTAATCCCAAGATTTGGCGTAGGCGCTAGTTTTGGCGCGACTGCCATCTGACCTTCCAACCCATAGGGTAAACTAGGCCTTTCCAACCCAGAGGGTAAACTAGGGCAACTAGGCCTTATAATCCCATAACAATTATTTATATTTATATATTCAAATACTCACTAAGCCCCCTTTTCACGGAGTCGATAAAATGTTTTTTCTTCGTATGTCGCGGGCTGCACGGAGCACCGCTGTCTGCATTCACTATTTCTTCCAAAACTTTCTGCAATACAAAATGTACTATTACTTATAGATATAGGATAAAAGGAATGAGACCATCCGCAGCAGAACCAAAGTAACCGATATAGCTCTCCGAATCACTAAACTTAAGTGGCAGTGGGCGGGGCACATTGCACGTAGAACCGACGGCCGTTGGGGCGGAAAGGTTCTCGAGTGGCGACCGCGTACCGGAAGGCGCAGCGTGGGTAGGCCCCCCGCAAGGTGGACTGATGACCTGGTGAAGGTCGCATGAGTCCGCTGGATGCGGGTGGCGCAGGACCGGTCATTGTGGAAATCTTTGGGGGAGGTCTATGTCCAGCAGTGGACGTCTTTCGGCTGAAATGATGATGATGATGATAGGATAAAACAACTAAACCCTATCAGTCGAAAAAAAATACGCTATAAAAGTGCTGCAGTTGCGACTTATTTTCATATAGTCTTGTTTGGAACGTGTGGAGAACTTAAAGTTTGATATTCGACTCTCAACTCTAACTATATAAGCATAAAGTTGAAAATCGAATTATAAACGATTGCACGATTTTCTTTAAAACGAGTTTTCTACCAGGCCCAGATTTTCTTACCTTTGATGTGATTTTAGACCTTATTTATATACTCACTGGGTTCAGAACTAGCAGCATGATCTGTAGAGGCCACATAGCTACTCTAGACTTCTTGTTGTCGGAAAAGCAATCTTGTAAAATGTCGAAAAGCGTGTCGCAGCACTTGCTGAGATCATCGTTAGGCCGGCATTGCACTTCTGCGAATTCCTGAAAGCAAAGTAAATTACAATCGCCAATCGGCAGATACCAGGGAATAGATAAAAAAAAACAGTAAAACTCCTGGTGCATGTATACAGCTTTTTTTGATGTATACGTTAGTAGAAGCTGCTATATATCTCTTTTTGTCAAATTAGGCAAAGACAATGTTTTTCGTCTTTCGTACAAAATAAATCAAAATCAAAAAATCAAAATATCTTTATTTTGCGTGAAATATGGTACAATAGATGGATTGAAAAACAAAGAAGCACATACACATTACACCAGTAACTGGCATGCAAAAAACAAACACAAGCTTTATGTACAAATTGAGCTTAAAATTACACAAAATGTCACCTGCTGCTAAACTATATAATAATGTTACTTACAATGTCATGGGTAGATGAATACTACATTGTAAAAGGTCCTTTAGAGTTACACGAAAGTAAGTGACAAAGCTGAAACTTTAGTCATGACAGCAAATGCAAAAACACAGCTTACTACTAGATGGTTTAGTAACCCTTTTCACTGGTTCAGCTAATAAATGTATTTCTTGAATAACTCTTAAACTGTTATAGTTAAGACACTAGTTTCTTAGAGAAATTAACTCGATTTAACCTGAAGAATCCCCCTCAAAGTTAACGGAAATCAATAAAAACAGGATGTAGATGTCGAGAATAATGTTTTCCCATCGGAACTGTTCGTATTAATCTTGCTGTTTCTATTGACTAGCTTACGCCAGTTGAGATAGAAACATGAATCCGGTCCTTTCCGTCAAAATACGTCGGGAAACGATACCACCTATAGTAGTGTAGGGAGCGATGTATTTTATCGATTTAGTTTTATTATAACACGACATATTTATAATGACTCCAACAAGTACGTTCCTGTATCTTAGAGAACAAAAGTGCTATAAGATAACTGGTTATAAATAAACCTTTCCTTCCCGATTTACTCTATCCTTTCTACTGTAGGGACTTCCCTTTAAGTGGGGACCTCAGGACCTCTACTTACTTGGGGGTATGTATCCATCCAGTTCCATATTGCTTTTTCTAAAGACGATACCAAAACTATGTGGGCCGATTTCCTTAATAACTTAAACTTCTGTATTGATTCTGAAAAAAAACACACATGCATAAACATTTTTCATAAAAATGTTTTTGCAGAAGAATTTGCTTAATATTATTGCGTAATTACTGTTTAATCTAGTCGATAACATTAAGTTATTTGCGCGAAGTTGATCAAGTTAATAAAATATTAGTGCCTAATTTTGGTAATCATACAGGCTGTAACAAAGGTCCCGAACGATACGAGCACGATGACGCACTCAGGGTTATTGACCTTATCGAAGTATCGTCCGGGACTTTTGTTTTCGAGCAAATGAACGAGTACGATTAGTTATATTCGTTTCCTAAATATACTAAAAACCTGTAAATAAGCTTAGTATGGAAATCTGCTCCTGCAGATCCACCTTATGATTACTATTCATAAAAAGAATACACTCAAAGTAATACAAAATATTGATGTCACAGTAAGGCTGCCTTTCCACCAAAGCGAGGATGCGTTTCGAGGGATATGTTTGTGACCATTTTTAATCCCTATTACAACGGCACAAGGTCTACCGGTGATCAGTTATGGGTGTACCTGTGTTTTTAGTACCGAAGGTTCGAAGACGCTGTAGTCGCCGTAGTTTCATCCAGAGAGTAATGCGGCGCTTCTAGCACGCTACAGCCCCCATTGGCGATGACGGAGCCGTCCGTTGTAAGATAGCCTTCACATTATCATTCGGTCATTATGAATTCATACTGATGCCGTTTGGTCTGACAACTGCACCATCACTAACACTGTACTGACTACTGACCGTTTGTAATCCTTACTACAACGAAATAGGTTATACCGATGGTCAGTTAAGCTTGATGCTGTGTGTACCCATCGTCGCGACGAGTACCTACTTAATACTACTGGTTTCGAAAACACATATCTCGCAACGCAACCTTGGTCTTCTGTAGCGGAAGAACAGCTATTCCATACTAAATGAGTATAGGACTGCATATGTGCGTTGACCACGAGTTGTCTCGTATGCTCTGTCTATTAGTTGAGGTCTGTGGTTCTTGTATTAGTTGACTAGTTAGGTTATTTCGATAATGAACCTTATCTGACTTGAAATAGAGTTGACATTGGCTTACCTGTGAGCAGCCGTATAAGCCTGAGAATGTCCACATTAATGTGTTGTATTAACTCTATATCTGTATAATCGGGGTTTTCTTCTGAGCTTGATGCTAATTCCTGCAACCAAAATATTAATTCTACAACTGAATTAAGTAAAAAAAGTAGTTCTATCTTATAAAAGTCGCCTTTGCGGCGTATGCCTCCCCCTTCGTTCTCCACGCTTTTCTATTCTTAGCCACTCTCCGCTATAGTGGCCGAACTAAGTAAGTACCTACACACTTCATTATTTTTTAATAAAAACGCAACACAAAAAAACCGTCAAAGAGCATGTTGGCCTGTCGGGTAGTTCACCCGTCCGTCAAAATAGGCGAACCTTAAAGGGAGTTTTAGTAGATACCTTCAATACTGTGATTATAACAAGCAAAAATTGTATCTCCGTCGCATTTACGCCATAAAAAGCGTAAAATCGGAGATAGTCAATAAAATTTGGCCAAGTGCGAGTCAGAACCTCGCACGAAGGGTTCCGTATCATCATCTATAAAAACAGCAAAAAATCACGATTTGTATGTGAGCCCCCTTAAATATTTATAATCTGTATTTAAGTATTTGTCATATCGGCGACAGAAATACATCATCAGTGAAAATGTCAACTGTCTAATTATAACGGTTCATGAGATACAGCCTGGTGACAGGACACCGGGACGGACAACGGAGTCTTAGAAAAAGGTTCCCATTTTACCATTAGTGTGGAACCCTAAAAATGGCTCAACTGACCATTTTCAAAATAATTTTCCTTGAAAGTCATTATGAAGTTCTATTTGCATTTTTTTTATTTCAATTTTTGGATTATTAATTATTATCAATAATTGAGGGACATGATAATTCACATTCACTTTTGTCTCTGTACTAGTACTACCTGACATTTTGACATTTGTACATGTTACAAAATTGGCAAGAGTTAGCGCAGGACCGGAATAAATGGCGCACTCTGGTGTCGGAGGCCAACTCACTTTGGGTCGCGTAAGTAAGAAAAAAAAAACAATATTTAAATATTTTACCTGCAACCGCGCGCTGATCCTGTTGAACACTGCATTGAAGAAGTTGAGACTAAGCGCGAACAGCACCTTACTGGCCAGCTGACGAAGCAGTGTGTTGGCGGTCGTGTTCTCATTGCGCATGTCTGGAGAAACATCAATCACTGTTAATTATGGTCTGCATAGAGCGAGCCGCCTCTGAAATTGCCGTACTATTCGTAAGAAGCAGCTAGGTCTGTGTGGACGTACACACGCGTTCAGAATTGCATGGGCAGTTTATGAATGAATTCATTCATAAATTGCCCATGCAATCCTGAACGCTATAGTACCTCGCCTGAAACAAACGCACGCGTGACCGCAATGCCGACGAACGTCTATACAGAACGAGCGGCATCGCGTGGCATTTCCCTCGCGAGCCGGCCCAAAAGTATCTAAATAATTGTCGCTCGAAATTTGCTCCTTAGCGACGGTTGAATGGTGGGGTGGGGGGCTCCGCCCCTTAGCAAACACGCTTAAACATGTCACAACCTTATTAAATTGCAACGGTTAACACTCACGTATTTTTATCACAATAGGCGTGATATGTTTCGTCTGCGTCGGGCAGACATCGTCGGATAGACAGAGTGGTGTTATCACCTTCGCGGCTCGGGCATCACTGCTCGAGACCGGCGTAGGTACCGGTTCGCGCGCGACGAAGCGGGAGCGGGGTGATTCGCGCAATCCGCAATATGTCACAACCTTACTTGTTTTTACCCGAGATCCAGTCATATTTTGTGCTCCAAATTTAACTACACGATGAATTGGTATACATTAGCCGGCCATATACGTTCAAGCAATAGATCAGATCTCCAGAGAGAGTATGTCCGCTGGGCCCGAAAGTATATTGGCCGAAAATAAGCCGTAATTTACAGGAATCACTCACCAATACACTGACAGACTTCTCGAAGTAAGATCTTCACGTTCATCGCCTCGTCATATTCGGTGGTGTCGCTAGGCTGCGAGCTGAGGCATATCGCCAACGTGTCTAATACTATGCCCAAGACTATCTAAAGAATTACGACCGTAGGAACATAGTTAAAGGAAGGTGTCTGTTAACCAGTAGTGCAACTTGGAACATTTAATAATTCTGGTTCGAAATTCAAAATTTGTTCGCGCGCGACGGCCGGACTGTGGGGCTTCGCCTCTTAGCAAACATTTAAATCTGGTGCGTCGTCACTTGTTTTTAAACGAGATCCGCTCATTTTTTAGGTGGACTACGCGATGAGTAATTAAGTACCTGTTGGGGAGTACTCACCAATAAACTGACAGACTTCTCGTAGTAAGATCTTCACGTTCATTGCCTCGTCATATTTGGTGGTGTCTTTAGGCTGCGAGCTGAGACATATTTCCAACGTGTCAAGTACTATGACGAGGCTGTCACTGTAGCTCTTCTCAACGTCAGTGTGACGGACACCCGAAGATATGGTTGGTTGGTACTGTTGATAAGACTAATATAATAGCTATTTATGCAACTAGGGCGGAAATTAGTTTTACGCACGTGGTTCATACGATGTTTTGCATAAATAAATAAATATTGTGGGACAATCTTACACATCCCACAGTAAGCTTAATAAGGCTTGTGTTGTGGGTACTAGACGACGATATATATAATAGATAGATACAAATACTTAAATACATAGAAAACATCCGTAGCTCAGGAAAAATATTTAAGATACTTGATAATGTAATATGCACATTGCGATTTTTAACGCAAGTAAAGTTCGACTTCAGGGCCCTTGCACATAGCGATTTTTAATCACGCGGCAGCGCGCTGATTGTTCGCGATTGACGTCGCGTGGCTGCAGCGCTGCAATCGCGCGTTTGGACCGAAGGGGTGCGGGGTGCGGATGCAAAGCTACTAGGCAAGGGACTTTACTTGCGTTATGATTACGAGCGAGAGTCTACATACCAGCTCGTTGACGCGCTGCAGGATCTTGGTGAGGCCGGCGATGACGAGGGAGAAGCGATGCCTGCTGATCTGCACGAGGCAGGCTTTGCACTGTTCCTCGTTTATCCGGGAGTGGAGGTTCTGTGCGCCCGTCTTGTATGGCAGCTTGGAGTGAAAGATAAATATTACTGAGTCAAGCCGAGACCATGGGGACAAACTGTGCCGAAACGTCGGTAGGTATATTAAGGTAAATTAACTGCATTTGGGATAGACCTTTTCTATGTTTATAATAACAAATATTACTGATAAAAAATCTGTGTTTATGATTTAAAAACCCGGCCAAGAGCGAGGCGGGTCACACTGAATGTACAGTTGAGTAAGTTACTTTTTTTTAAATAAATGGATTTTGTTCAGTGGGACAATTTCGCCAGTGACAAGGATTGTTTTAGCAACTGTAAAATAAAAATAAAAAAGCCTTTTATTTCAGTGTAGCTCTCTGATTTACACTTAACAATATACAAGAAAAAAAAAATAAGATCCCTAAAACTAGTTGCACATATCTAATTTAACATGCTAGTTGGCATTTTATACTTATTAATACTAAATTCAAATTCAAATTCAAATTCAAATCATTTATTTCGGACTTTCAGTCCATAGAGTTAGAATATACAAACTTATCGCTATTGTTAATAATACCTACGTTAAATCAAATTAAATCCAATTTAATTTAATTTTAATCAAATTCAATTAAATAATATAAATTAAAATCAAAGTAAATTAAAGGCGCCTGGGCACCGCCAGTACAGGTGCATGCAGCTGAACATATCGCTGCAGCAGCGGCGAGTCCCAGCGGTGGGCTAACGTGCGCAGGATGCTATTCGAGCTGCCAAGACTACGACTGAGGAGAGACGCAGACCGTTTTCTCATGATGGCAAAAAAGCAGTCGGTGTGTGCCTCCGCGAACATTGTAGACGCACTACAATACCGCGGCAGCCCAAACAACATCCTGAACGCATCATTATATTGCACACGCAACGCACTATAGGCCCGCTGAGTAAAATTGGTCCACAAACCGCACGAGTAGAAGGTTTGGCAGAAAGCCTTAAATAACGTTAGTTTAACTTCCTTACTACACCGTGCAAATCTGCGGGCCAACATGTTACAGCGGACGCACAGCGCGCGGCGCTCACGCTCAATGTCCTCGACATCTGACATAGTCTCGGTTACCCAGTGGCCCAGGTACTTGAAGCTGTCAGTTCTTTTTAAAGGAGTACCACAGAGTGTGACTTGTTCCATAGGGTAAGTTTTATTGCCAGCTTTAAATTGCATGACCTCGCTTTTCGAGGCATTGTACCTGAGGCCATGAGCTTCCGCATATGCCTCACAAATACGTAACAACTGAATTAACCCCCCCATCGAGGGGCTCAGCAGCACCATATCGTCGGCGTAGCTTAAATTATTTACACAAACGCCTTCTATGTGACATCCGACATGAGAACTGCTGAGCTCCTCGATCAGGCCGTTCATATAAACGTTAAAAAGTTTCGGCGAGGTCAGACCTCCTTGCCTAACTCCGCATTTCATAACATACGAGTCAGAGAAAGCGCCTAGGTACCTTCGAAAAATATTTCAACAAATTATGACAAAGATATATGTAATGTTAACCAACTTTTACTACATTTACCTACTCTGATCTTAGGTAATAAAAGAGGCAAAACTTGAAATTATTTTGTATAATAAATGTAATAATATAATATATACGCGAAAAATTTTTTACTAAAACTGGGTCTATTTCAAGTGGTTTTTGAGTGTTTTGACCGCACATAAGCAGTATATTAGTAATTAGGAACATAAGAAGAACAAAATACCAAAAATCTGCTAACATTGCAAAACTTGCTACACATATGTCCAATTCAACATATCTGATACAAATCAACAGATCATTATGCATTGGCAGATGGAATGAGGACATGCCTTAATAAACATTTTTAAATTGCATACATATAGATTTATTATGTGATATTCAAACATTCTGAGACAAACTTATGTTATGACATATAGAAAAATATGTGGTTGTTTTTA
Organism: Lathronympha strigana; assembly: GCA_949128165.1. Lineage (NCBI taxonomy): Eukaryota > Metazoa > Arthropoda > Insecta > Lepidoptera > Tortricidae > Lathronympha > Lathronympha strigana. The sequence continues at coordinate 5,584,755 of OX421928.1, read as the reverse complement.
CAAAAAGGTACCAATTTCGCGCTAGCCGATAAGACGCTGTGCTGATATAAAGATTTGTTTCGACATGAACCTTGTCTACAATTGACAGAGGTACCTTTTCTTTAAACATAAACACATATAGTATATCATGTAAAAAGTATACAAGTACCAAAGCAGGATAGCTAATCAATAATAGTTAAAGAAAGCGGTAAATTACAGTACAGGTGTATCTAGATGAGAATTCAACTGATGCGCATTATGAAAAACAAATATATTTATGCTACGCATATTTTAAAATCGCCAAGAGTTCCGAAGGCAAAAGGACATTGACTCGAAGTCGACGCAAACAATCTTCACTGAAAATTATACATTTCAACACAAATGTACGCAAAATATACCGAAAGGGTGGGTCTCACTAAATGTCTTCAACAATAAAGATTCTACTTACTTGTTCTTCGAATCTTGCTATCAGAGAATTCGCCCATTCTCCGGGTTTCTGTGTGCCCATTTTGTGTAAATAAAATGTATATTTTTATGTAAATAATTCATAAACAATGCGTATTTCAAGGGATTCCATACTCGACTTGGAATTACGATTTGTATTGAATTTGGCCTGCGGTAATGACAACAGGATAGGAGATGGTATTTGTGTGGGATGAAACAAGATAGGAATATTTAAAAAAATCGCGGAAATTGGGGTAGCCATATCAAATCCAAAAATTATGTCAAAAATCTGTAAAATAATCTAAACATTAGTTGTTTGGTTCGTGGCGTTTTCTCAAATCAAAACACAATAGTTTAGATAAACGAGCATTCATTGTTTTTTGTTAATTCATAAACACAAAGGTTTTGATGCTTTGGATTGTCACATAAGTATTTGATGCTTTGGATTCTCACATAAGTATGTTATGTGACAATGATAAATGATAAATATCTTTATTTTTCAATTTAGGCACATTACAATGCACTTATGAACGTCAAAAAAAAAAGCTACTACCGGTTCTATCCCTACACCACAGCCCGAGAAGATTATTACCGGCAAGAAACTCGGCGGGACTTATTTTTTCAAAAGAAATTACAAAAGTAGTTGTTGCATATCTGATGGTATGCAAATGCTCAGGGCTTTTATATAATAAAAGATATTTAATATTTTACAAAAACTATTTATTCTTCTTGTACATGTCTGTCCAATGGTGTGTGACCACAGATAATCATCAATATGACACATCCCCCCCTTATACAAAATCTCTTAAATAGGCAGGTTTTCTTACCAACCTACCTGTCCTTGTAACCACTGGCCTATCTATTGTTAATGGCTCCTGCCTAGCAGGTTGTACCAGTGGCTCCTGTGGTGGAGATGCAGTTACCCGGAAAGTAGCCCCCGATGCAGCCTGACTGTTGTGACTACCCCTCTCATGCACCGCTTGGCCCACATCTGATGAGTCCAACAAATAATCATTTTTAACAATAAACTTATTCTTACTAGGTCTTATATGTTTTTCATTTCTCCTAACTAAATTACCTTTTTCATTTTTAACAATGAAAGATCTAGGTGCATTAGCTTTTTCCACTATTTTACCAGAATACCAACATTTACTTTTATTTACATCTTGAACAATTACCTCTTCCCCATTGTTAAAGGATTTCTTAAATTTTGAAGTTTTATTATAATTGGCCCTAGACTTTTCATTATTAATTAAAATTTGCTCTTTAACATTTTCACATAACTTAGGTTTCAAAACCTCTTTTGAACAAGGCAAATTTGTCTTTAACAATCTACTCATCAATAACTCTGAAGGGCAATAGTCTAAACTAGCTACTGGAGTGGTTCTATAGTGCAACATTGCCAAGTCGAAATTAGCATCACTTTCATTACATTTTTTCATTAGGTTTTTGACAATACCAACAGCTTTCTCTGCCAACCCATTTGATTGTGCATAATGCGGACTGGATGTTATTAACTCAATGCCCTGATCTTTTGCAAATTGTTTGAACTCATAACTACCAAAAGGCATATTGTCACTGACTATTTGTTTAGGAATTCCATGTGTACTAAAAATTTTTAATAATTGAACTATTATATTGCTAGCCGATTTGTTACTCAATTTTGCCACCTCAATCCATTTTGAAAAGTAATCTACAACAACTAAAAAATCTTCACCCGCATAATGTCCTACATCCATACCGATTTTGCTAAAGGGAAGATCTGGAATCTCATGAGATATAATGGGCTGTTTGCAGTTGGACATTCTATATTTCTCACATACTCTACATGCTAATACATGCTCCTCTATATCTCTTGACATTCCTGGCCAATACATAACTTTCCTAGCTCTTTTTTTACATTTTACTACTCCTGCATGCCCGGAGTGTACTATATTTAGCATTTCTTTTCTTAAAGATTTGGGAACAAGCACCATATTTCCAAAGTAAACAATATTGTCTGTTACCAGTAACTCATTTCTTAACTTGTACAGCTTTTTTAATTCTTTACCATATATGTTTCTATCATTATTTGGCCATTCAGAGTTATACCACATTTTTATCTGCTGCAAATTACCATCTTTGCAAGTCTCATTTTGCAGTTCTTTTAATTTACTATCTGATATTTGTAAGTCTTTTTCTAACCCATATACTTTTTCTACTTCCACACTATGAACTAACTCTTTAAGTGAAGGCTCAACTTGCCCATTTGTTGAATTATAATGCCTAGACAGATAGTCAGCAATATACATTTGCGGTCCTGGTATGTACTTAATATCAAATTCATATTTTAACAGTTTAAGAACCATTCTTTGCAGTCTGGCTGAGATTTTGTTTATATCTTTATTTACTATCGCCACTAACGGTTTGTGGTCTGTTTCAACTACAATTTTGCGTCCATACACAAACTGATGATACTTTTCCATAGCTAGACAGACTGCAAAGAGTTCTTTTTCTATAGGCGCCCATCTTTGTTGACAATCTGTGTAACATCTAGAGTAAAATGATATTGGTTTGCCATTTTGTAAAAGACAGGCTCCCATTCCACTTTTGGAACTGTCAGTTTGTAATGTTATTAAACCATCTTTTTTTAAAATGTCTAAAGTTGGAGCTCTACTAATTTTACTTTTTATTTCCTCAAACGCTTGTTTTTGAGCTATACCCCAGTCCCACAACACATCTTTTTTCAACAAATCCCTCAACTTTTCAGTACATTTGGAATATTGCGGTATAAACTTACTTAAATAATTACACATACCTAGGAACTTTTGAAGTTCTTTAACATTTGTAGGTTCTTTCAAGTCCACAATGGCTTTAACATGTTCGGGATCAGGTTTAATTCCTGATTTTGACACTAACAGTCCCACATATTTAACAAAATCACTTCTATACTGAACCTTGTTTGGATTAAACTTAACATTACACTTTTTAGCTCTTTCTATGACTTCAGTTAATATTTTGTCATGGTCTTCTAGACTGTCCCCTGCAATAATGATATCGTCATAATACACACTTACCCCTTGTATATCACTGAATATTTTTGTATTAATTTTTTGCATTACTTCCGGAGCTGATGAAATACCAAATGGCATGCGCTTGAAAAAATACCTTCCGAAGGGGGTCCCGAAGGTGCAGAGCTTTTCTTTGTCCTCCAAACTTACTTGAAAAACCGGCCAAGTGCGAGTCGGGCTCGCGCACAAAGGGTTCCGTAGCAGCAAATATAATAAACTTATTATGTCAATTTATACACCTGGTGAATGGAGCCTAAACTTATAAGGTTCAGCCATCGTTTTCAGTGTAAGCACAATAACTTAACCAAAATTACAGTTAAATCAACCTATCTCAAAAACTATAAGAGATACTTTGATCAAACCAAAAATCGTTGAAAGAGTTAATTAGCATGCATCACCTCTATTTTTTTTAGAATTTTATACCCCGTAGTTATAAAAATAGAGGGGGGGGGACATACTTTTTACGACTTTGAGAGCTGATATCTCAAAAACCGTTCACTTTAAGAAAAATGTTTTTTAGAAAACTTTATATCATTTTAAAAGACCTTTCCATTGATACCCCACACGGGTATGTACATCGAAAAAAAAATTTTCATCCCTCAGTTACATGTATGGGGGGCCCCACCCCCAATTCTTTTTTTTACTATTTAGTGTCATAATTTTGTAGCGGTTCATACAACACATATTCCCATCAAATTTCATCACTGTAGTACTTATAGTTTCCGAGTAAATCGGCTGTGACAGACGGACAGACGGACAGACGGACAGACGGACAGACGGACATGACGAAACTATAAGGGTTCCGTTTTTGCCATTTTGGCTACGGAACCCTAAAAACCCATCTTTCAGATCTAATACAGTAAAGACCTGTTTACCTGCAAGTGAATTATATATTTCTTCAGGAGAAGGAATTTGATAGTTTTCTCTTAAGATGGCTTTATTTAATTCTTTAGGATCTAAGCATAACCTTAGTGATTTGTCTGGTTTCTCTACAATAACAAGATTATTACACCAAGCAGTGGGACCCTCCACTTTTTCAATGATTCCTCTACTTTCATAACTATGCAAAGTTTCTTTAAGTTTTTCCTTAATAGTCTGTGGTACCCTTCTAATAGGCTTAACTACTGGCTCTGAGTTTTCTTTTAACTTTATCGCATATGTACCTATATTGCCTAGTCCAGTGAACACCTCTTGATTTAATTGTACATATTTACATTTTTCTTTTACGAATAAAGCATCTACTCTTTTAATTAAATTGAATTTAACACAGTCTGGCAAGCCTAGCACTGGTTTAACTGGCCTGTCTACTACACAAAATCTAGCAGTTCCCTTTTGCCCTCTAACATTACAGTTTAAATTAGCGCTTCCTACAGTTTTTAACTCTTCTTCATTATAAACAACCAACACTGTTGGTTCACTAAGTATACTTTTGTCTAACTTCAGGCTTTCAAACAACCTGAGTGGTAAAGTACTACATTCAGCCCCAGAGTCCAGTTTGAATTTTATATCTACCCCTTCAACATTTATAACTTCATACCATTGTAATCTATTATCACTACTTACAGAATCCACCACAAACTCTTCTGAACTACTGTCACAGTCATTTGTAACTTCTTGGACTCCGTCTACTTTTTTAGTGTATCTTTGCTGTGTCCTTTGTTTCTCGTCCTTTTTTCTGTACCTACACATTACAGCATAATGATTATATATGTTGCAGACTGTGCACTTTCTTCCATATGCCGGGCATTTTCTGGGTTCATGCCGTTTTCCACACTTACTGCAACTATAGTGTTCTTTCACTTCCTTCTTAAAGCGTGATTTTTCTTTTACCATATCCATCGCTTGAACTTTATCTTCTAGTTCTTTAACATTCTTCTTGCTATACTCGGCAGCCTTACATAGTTCCACAGCTGTATCTAAGCATAGGTCTCTTTCCCTTAACAATCTTTCTTTTATGCTGCTTTCTCGTACTCCTATTACTAACATATCCCTCACCATTCTATCCTCTTCTTTAAAATTACATATTTTGGCAGCACTTTTTAACCTTAACACAAACCTTTCAACTGGTTCATCTTCATGTTGTCTTAGGTTATAAAATTTGTAACTGTTTACCACTGTGTTTGTTTTGTTAGTAAAATGTTCGTCATACTTAGTAATCAGTACCTCCCATTTTAATGTAGAACTGCTGCTCATACCATTGTAAATTTCCAATATGTCTTCTCCCGCGCACGTAAGAAATATGGCAATCTTTTTTTCATCTGACTCTTTGTCCAGGTCCGTGGCCTTTATATAAAAATTGAATAGCTGCTTATATTTCCTCCAAGCCTCTGCATCTTCAATCTTGCCTGCTTTAGGAGGTTGCAGTCCCAGATTTGTACTAATACCTACCGGTTCGTCCGGCATTTTGTCTTTACAGTATCCACAAAGGTTTATAATCAAATCTTCTTAAATATTTTCAACACCTGACACCATGTTGCATATCTGATGGTATGCAAATGCTCAGGGCTTTTATATAATAAAAGATATTTAATATTTTACAAAAACTATTTATTCTTCTTGTACATGTCTGTCCAATGGTGTGTGACCACAGATAATCATCAATATGACACAGTAGTAAAACTATTTACAATATGTGGTTCTACAAGAAACCATATAATACAATAATAATACACTTATATTATGGCACCACTAGCATAGCATTAGGTCCGCCTTTTATACGATTGTTTTTTCATTTGGTGCAGTGCAGAATAACAACAGCGTTCGTTGCGCTTAAATCGCGGAATCTTCGGAAATTCATTATTTTGCTTGCAACACTGTAGTGTTGTTGTCAAACTCTCGATCAATAGAATAGTTATGTTTGCAAAGTTACCTATTGCATTTGCGTTTATATTAGAAATAAATATCCTTTATTAATAATTATCCTTATTTATCTAAAGTGTATTATTCTCATTCGTAAATAAATAAATAAACTCTTAAATAAAAGATTAAATAAAACTTGGCTGTTTGTACACTACCCGAGTTCAGTTATCTTATGCTGAAATTTAAAAAAAGTTAGTTCAACGTAAAAAATAAAAATACCTATCATTCCGATCGTTCACTTTATTGTTTTCGTGGAATAATAATTCTAATTAACAAGTTTATCTTATTATTCAGTGTTCCGCTTATTAGCAGCAAGATGATGGTAAGATACGTGTATTTTTTATGGATACTTAGTAGTTTTCTGTACTCGATTTTCTAATTAGAGTTTAGGGGGCGTCGACGCTAAGTTTAGCGGGATAATGCTATAAACTACTGCTTTAGATTATCAATACGGCTTCAAACATGTATGATTCACAATTACTGCACATATCAGTGATGCTAGACAGTAGTTTTTGCACTTTTTTCTTATTACTACTTGTTTGACGTGGATAGCTGCATTTTCCAAGTTTTTACTGTTTTCAAGGTTGTTTCATGCGCTGTGTCGGTATAATGCTGTAAACTACTTCTTGTGCAGGTCGTTAACACTTTAATTCCTTAATTAGTGAAACTACTATGCTGAAAAAGTAGGTATCTTTGCTATTGAGAGCGGCAAAACAGTACATATCTAGTTCTTATACAGAGTCGGCGTGTGTAGTTTTAGTTGCGATTTATATTTAGTTTTATAAAATGCTGAAATGTGTAGCTTTCAATATGTCTTTGGTATGTATGTAGAACAATAGAGTATTATTTGGTTCTACTGATAATGTTGGTTATACTGTTAGTCACTGTTATGATGATGTCAAATATAATCAAGGGTATCATGGTTTAAAGTCACTTTGCAACTTTGTTATTTATTTTTTGTTATGAAGTGGGTTATATTGCTAGATAGATTACCTGCTCTATCCTCCTGACTTCCTGCATCCTATACATAGTACATAGTAGAAATGCAATGGTTACCGATCACTAGCCGGTATCTGGCCTATCCAGCTATATTTTGCTATATAGCATAGTATCCAGACAGATACCCGAATGTAGTGTAGTATCCGAACTGATACCTGATTGTGAACTAGCACAATGTTTATTAAATATCATTGGGGATAGTCACTAAATTCAATACAAGGAGATGCCACCATACAATTTCCCGGCTGCCAAAATAATATGCAGGAAAATCCTATGTCAGGATCCTAAATTTTTTTATCCTATTTTTGCATTCCATAATACTGTTAGACATAATGATCATTTTTCCTAAACTCATATGTCCTAATATTGTTTATCCTAACATTGTTTTAACCTACTTTTCTAGCAGCAATTCAACACTGTGTGTGGTCACAGTTCTAACCTATCCTAACCGACTTTTCTAACAGCAATTCGGTTCTGTGTGAAGTCATTTTTGGGCAATAATTCAATTATGGCAAATAATCGTTAGGACAATTGATTGTTAGGTACTATGATTATTATGACAAAACAGCTAGGGCAAATAACTTTAGGACAAACAACCCACCTGTTGTTGGCCTCTTCTTTTGTTCACTGTATTCTTTGTATTTACTTTATTTGAGGTGTGCAACTGTGCAGTAAAGAGTATTTGTATTGTATTGCATTGTATTGTATTAGGGATGTCAGGGAGACCCAGAAAAATCATTTTTGTATGGGCGGACAAGTTTATTACTACTTAACACCGGCAAAATATTTTTGTATACGAAATGACAATGAAGTGTACTCCTTTTAGGCAGCTCTATAGGGATAGTGCGATAATGTAACTAATAAAGCAGATAGAGTTTAATCAAACAACTGACAAGGATATTGCCCGCCCGTTGACAGCTTGGTAGGAGATCCAAGAGCCAGGCTGTCCCGACATTACACCGAAGATATACCAGACATCAGTTTGTACAAGATTAGGGATCAGCTTAAGAACAACAAGGCGTCGGGCAATGACGGAAACACCAGAGAGCTTCTGAAAGCGGGTGGAACACCGGTACCTAAAGTCCTCCAGAAGCTCTTTAATTCCGTCTTGTCCGGTAGGCTCCCATGAGGCTGACATGATCACCTGCAGTGGTCAAAGCCTCGTTGAAAATTAGATTAAAAAAAAAAAAAAAAAGGGCAAAACGCCTAAAGCATGGAACAGAGGCAAGGTGGTGCTGCAACTTCGCTAGTGTCATTCTGACACACATTTTTGACATTCTGCTTTGTGTGTCTGTCTTTTAATATGTCAATGGTCCCCTCATTTTTTTAAAGTGGACTACGAATATCACCTTAATATTAATTAACAATACTTCCAGGACTGCGTAGAAGAAACCAATCACGACCCCCTCTCGGCTCCAACTATGTCTATACCATCACCAACAGCTGCGGACACAGTTGTGGAGAAGAAGAAGCCAAATGAGAACGTGTCTCTTGCTGATAACAGTCTATTGGTGAGTTCTTTCACTGTTCTATGATCCTTTAGCCTCTACACAGACTGTTTCGTAAAAACTGGTGCCAGCGAAAATTACTCGGGTTAGGTTATCAAGTGTCCATGGTTTAGTTAGTCTCCTTCCTCCTATCGTTTCCACTCAGGGAACCTGGGCTTTGCTTTGGCAACTAATCCCAAGATTTGGCGTAGGCGCTAGTTTAACTTTTCTTTTTCGTCCTAGCGTTTTCTCGGCTTATGCCACGGCTCATCTTGGGAGCCTGGGGCCCGCTTTGGTAACTATTCCCAAGATTTGGCGTAGGCACTAGTTTTACGAAGGCGACTGCCCTGCCATCTGACCAACCCAGAGGGTAAACTAGGCCTTATTGGGATTAGTCCGGTTTCCTAACGATGTTTTCCTTCACCGAAAAGCGATTGGTTAATGAAAATGATATTACATACATAAGTTCCGAAAAACTCATTGGTACGAGCCGCAAGGATTTGAACCCGCGAGCTTTGTATTGAAAGTCGCACGTTCTCACCGCTGGCCACCAACACTCTCGCTAGTCGAACTTTTATTTGTCATTTATGACTTCGGGTAAAACTTATCAGAATGAAAATCATACCAAGCATCCATATTTAACCGATTTTTAGGTGTATTTAAAATAATTTAGTAAAACCTTAGAAAAAAATGCATTCGGAAAGTAAATCGCCCCAGGGCATAAATGCGTCAATTTCCGCCTGCTTCATAGATTAACAACAACCTACTTTCATAAATGCGTCAATTTCCGCCTGCTTCATAGATTAACAACAACCTACTTTCAGAGCATGAGACATGAAAAAATAATAGATTGTATATCAAGACCATAAAGTAACCCATTTTAAACGAGGTTATTTAGTAGAGGATAAAATGGGTTTTTATGTCCGAGGGTTTTATACTCTGCTTTTCACTTCGATTGCAAGGAATTAGATTATTAGGTTTTATTTCACTTTAAATCGTTGAAAATGTAACATCCATACTCACGCGCTTGGGTTCTTCCCGCCGCGCACCACCTGCGAAGTTGCTTTATGCCCTAAGATGCGCCTAGCCACGACTTAAAGGCGAACTTTGCGAACAAAAGATGTGAAAAAAAACTTGTCTATTTAGCTTTGATATTCATGCCCACAGGTGGACATATCAGACGCTCTCAGTGAAAAGGAAAAAGTGAAGTTCACTGTTCACACAAAGACAACTCTTCCGGAGTTCCAGAAGTCAGAGTTCCTCGTTGTCCGGCAGCATGAGGAGTTTGTCTGGCTCCACGACAGATATGAGGAGAATGAGCAGTACGCTGGTTATATAGTAAGTATACGCTAGATGACTAAAAATAGTACATTACATACCAAGGCCGTTTAAGTGGGAAATGCCTCGGATTCCATGTTATTGTCGGCCGAGGCGAAGCCGAGGTCGACTAACATGTGATCCGAGGCTTTCCCATTTACCGGCCGAGGTTTGTATACTATTTTTCAGCCCGACGGAGCCGGCAGGCGGCAATTTAGTTTTGCGTAAAGTGGCGCTTACCGGCCGGAGGACTGAAAAATATATTTAGTCCGTCTTTTAGATTATTAAAAATATTGTACTTACACGTATTTTTTCTTTGGTTCGTCAAATCAAAAATGACGCACTGTTCAAGTTTCGCGTAACGTCACTATTACGTACAATTCTTACCTAGTAGTGACGTCACAAACCCCCACCCCGGAAATTTGATGCTCTTTATTTTCGTCAATTCTAATTAAATTAAAAAAAGGAAAAAATACGTATCTAATCATTTTAGATAATCTAACTGACAGACTAATTAGAATGATAGTTTTTCAACCTTGTCGTCATCTCTATTGTCAATATTTGGGTTTTTACGAGTACTATTGATTCAAATAAGTAAAAGATTGTCCCTTTTTTAGGGGTCACTTTCGTAACGCATTTTTGCATACATTTTGTATGGGCCTTTACGAAACTGAATTTTTTTTTGTATGGAAAATCGAGGACCCATTTTCTTTAAATGGTGCACTTTTTCTGAAAATGCCCTAATACGGCTACAGCGATACGGAGATGTCATGGTAGGCTGCTGTATCTAAGCGGCAAAATCCTTAATTTGCCATGAATGTTTTACTTAATCCTTGTTGCGCCTTGTCCAACATCCATCCCACAACGTTGGGACATTAACTGTCAATGGTTATTTCTTAAGGTTTCATTTCAGGGCTTTTTTTTTGTTGTCCCCCAAACTTATTTTTAATTTAAAAAAAATTATATGAAAACTTTAAAAATTTAAAAAAAGTTGGTGGCGAACACAAAATAAAAACGCATTTCAACACAGATTTATTTATGTCTATATATATAAATATTTATTAGTATTTTTTTATGGAATTATGCATGTATTTATGAATTTTTTGTTTTTCTATTAAATTACATCCGTTAGTTTTTGCACCTTGTACTGTTTCTTTCTGTCTGGAAAAGATTGCTTTTTGCGATAAGGCCGTCTGTTGTTTACCTCTGCTTTTGTGTATGATGTATATTTTTCTGTTGTAATATTATGAGGTGTGCAATAAAATGTTATTGTACAATTGTAAAGCACGAATCAAATCATTTATTAAATGTAATAAATGTTTTGATTCATGTTTATTTTATTCTAAGTAGTCAGACTACTATGTATAAATTATAAATTGAAAGAGATGTCATATACTACAGAAAAAGCCGCGAAAGCAGGAGGTCGCTAGTTCGACCCCAGCCCTGCTCACCGGGGACCTTGGTCACTTTTTCTGTAGTATATGACATCTCTTTCAATTTATAAAGAGTTATTGTATTGTGTGGATTTATTGTGGTTAAACTAAACTACTAATCAGATACCGCCCGCGCCCCCGCGGCCAGACTTCGACGCGTCGCGCGAGAAGTTGCAACGTCTTGGCGAGGGCGAAGGCGCTTTGACGCGAGAAGAGTTTCTCAAGATGAAAGAGGAGTTGGAAGAGTGAGTTTGTTTTATTAAATTTTATCACCGAAAACGCACAGTTTCAGAAGCCTCCAATGAGATGTTTGTTTGCAGAAATAACTGAGAAATATTTAAACATAATTATTAAACGGGTCTAACGCGAATTAACTTGTTTACCTTATTTACCGACGTAAACAACAAGTTAAGCAAGGTAAGGTAAACAAGTTAATTCGCGTTAGACCCGTTTAATAATTATGTTTAAATATGTGTTCAAATCGCGAAAGTTTTAAATGTGGTATAGAAATGTTTTGATTCGTCTACCTGATACCTGATGGTGCTACATTGGTGGTGATGGTGGTGATGGAGCACTTTATGTGCCTGCGTCAAAAATTTAAAGAGCCATATATCCTGTATAACGTACGATATACGTGCGAATAGGTATATTAATATACTTAGACCGGGTTACTCACGTCTATAAAGTCGAAAACAGCTCGACATGTGCATGTGTGCGCAGGGCAATCGCGGCAAGCGCTTCTCACTCATGATTATGGGGCGCGGACCGTCCCGAAACATGTCGAGCTGTTTTCGACTTTATAGACGTGAGTAACCCGGTCTAAGTATATTAATATGTCTAATACTCACGGGAGTTTTCTATTAAAAATTGCGAATAGGTAATTCGCAACTCGTGTCGATTTAAAATACTCCCTTCGGTCTTTATTCTATCGCCACTCATTGCGAATTTCCTCCTATTCGCATTTGTATCGTAATGTGAATAGGTGTGTATTATGAATAGGTGATGTGAGATAGTAGAGTGTGTTACGAGGGATCAAAATGATATATTTCCGGCGAGGGCGTACATTGAATCCCAAATGAAGGGATTGATTCTAAAATAGAATCCCGAACGTATCTATTACCACAGCGTAGGGATGTATTCCATACAGTGAGGTAACTTCATACACGGCCAGCGGCTCGGCTCGGTGGTCGCGCTGAGGCTCAGGGTTCTCAAAAACTATGCGATAGATATTACAGTCTGATTGGAAAACTAATTGCCATTTTACACCCCTTAAAATAGACCGCCGAATTTTCATAGAAATTCGGCGGCGCCTCCTTCCCCGCGCGCCCCCCATCGATGACCCAGGAATCGGCGGAGTTAACGCACTGTATAGAATACATCCTTACTCTGTGCTATTACTGTCAAAACGCTTGTTTTTGAGTTTTTCAAATGTTTTCCAAGCTTCGCTCAGTCGCTGATTTTATTAATCATTTGTCCCACAGTGAATACCTAGCCACGTTCAAGAAAACCGTCGCCATGCACGAAGTGTTCCTCCAGCGGCTCGCCAGCCACCCCGTGTGTAGGAACGACTCGCACCTGCGCGTGTTCCTGGAGTACGAGCGGGACCTCTGCGCCAAGCCACGAGCCAAGACGCACCTCATCGCCACGCTGGTGAGTACCCACAGGGGTGAAAATGGGGATGAAAGTTTTTTTTTTTTTTATACTACGACGGTGACAAACAAGCATACGGCCCGCCTGATGGTAAGCGGTCACCGTAGCCTATGGACGCCTGCAACTCCAGGGGAGTTACACGCGCGTTGTCGACCCTTTAAAAAAGGAGGATTCGCTGTGTTGACAGCTAAAGGGGCAAGCTTAGCTCCGTGGGTACACCCCACTCCCCAGCTGCCAACACAGTGAATCCTCTTGGAGTTTTAGTGGCATTTGGAATTTCAACCCCTAAAGGGGATGAAAGTTTTTAGTGGCATTAAGAATTAAAACCCTTAAAGGGGATGAACATGGGGTTCAAAGTTTATAACGCCCCTTGGACTTTCAACTCCTTGTAGGATGTAGTTCTAAACTACATTCAGAATGTTTTCCCAAAGGGGTCAAAATCGGGTTGATAGATTTTTTTGGTAAGTCGTCAGCCAACCTGTGTTTAGGAACGAATCGCACAGCCACGTTCAAGAAAACCGTTGCCATGCACAAAGTCTTCCTCCAGCGGCTCGCCAGCCACCCCGTGTTTAGGAACGACTCGCACCTGCGCCAAGACGCACCTCATTGCCACGCTGGTGACCTATTTCATTATCTGAAAAATGGGGATGGGGTTGAAAATTGGGATGAAAATTTCCCTTTGCGTTAACATGGGGTTAATTTTTTTAGTGGCGTTTGAAAGTTCATCCCCTAAATGGGGTGAAAATAGGGTTGAAAGTTTAAACGCTTTATGAAATTTTCACTTCTAAAAGCGTTGGCTGTTGAGGTTGGGCTAGCTTGTAGAGATAAAGGGTCTTGACAGACAGACGGACGGACGGATAAGAAAGTGCGAAAATACCTCTACTGATTTAGGTGCCCTTAGACCACCCCTAACAGTCTATTATAGAATGTATGATTGTTTGCCAGGTCCGTTCAATGACTACAACTACAGACGAGATCTACCTCGGCGCTACAGTTCGTGACGTCAACGACTTCTTCGAACAGGAGACCACGTTCCTACAGGAATACTACACACACTTAAAGGAGGCTGTCGCCAGAGTAGACCGGATGACTTCTAAACATAAAGGTACAAATACAAATCATTTATTCGTGGCGAATTTAAAATACAATTACAGATAAGAGACAAATATACAAAAAATTACCACGAAAAGGTACGCTGTCACATGGCAGGGTCGCCCTGTGACGTGGAGTTATGAGGTTGGTTCATGTTTATTATGCACACATTCTAAATAGATTTAGTATATGATATTATATAATTGTAAAGCACGAACCACGAAAACACGAGCCGTGATCGGGTAGTTCAGTGGTTAGGGCGTCTGCCGCGAAAGCAGGAGGTCGCTGGTTCGATCCCAGCCATGTTCATCGGGGGCCTTGGTCACTTTTTCTGTAGTATATGACATCTCTTCCAAGTTATAATTTACTTCCAAGTTATAGCTTACGTAAGAAACTAACTAGAATAGATACTTCTTCGAACAGGAGACCAAGTTCCTATAGGAATACTACACCCATTTAAAGGAAGCTGTTGCCAGAGTTGACTGGATGACTTCTAAACATAAAAGTAAGTTGATGCATGGCAGGGTCGCCCTGTGAATTTTGCATGCAGTGCTGAACCAGGACTAGATACTCACAGTGCCTTCGGAAAGGAAAACTATAAACATGCTAGATTTCTTGGAGCAATATATCACGTTTCAATAAGAGAAATTGAAGAAAGCTGTCGCGAGGGTAGACTAGAGGGTAGTATTAAGTGCCTTTAATATACTCGATAATGAAGAATGTTACTAGGTATGCCAAACCGCTTGAAATATTGTCTCAGTAAAGCCTGTATGTATACAAATACACTAGTTTTTGTTGTAGTCAAAAATACCTAGTAGTTTTGATTTTATAGGCATTCAAAGTTTCGAAAAATATCGAGCCCCGCTAACAGTCACGTGACCGCTTGTGACGTCATAGCACAACGCGCCGCGCGGGCCGATCAAGTCGCCAGCGGTTATAGTTGGTGTAATAGCTTGCGCACTATTTTGTTGTGTTTTCGTCCGCGTATTAAGTTAATAGTCTAATAATAGTAAATATTATTCGATTAATAAAATGGACGAAGGATTCGAAAAAGGGCAATCGGATAATCTACCTAAAATAGATGGATTAATAAAAAGTGATTTTGTTGCCGCCGAAATGCAAGGAATAAAAATGCAAAGGGTCTTTGCAAACTTTCCGTGCTATTACTTATGCTTAATAGTTTGTTATTTTTTTCTAGGTAAATTGTTTTATCAAAACAAAATACCCAACTAATGTCGTAATTGAAGAATGCAACCCAAATAGTAGAAGTACCTACCTGCCATTAAATTTTTACCTAAAAGACAAAAAATATGTATTATAGTTTTGTAGCTATGTATATATAGGTAGGTACCGCTCTTCTTAGTAAATTTAAATGAATACATAGGTACATTAATTTATTACAAACTAGCTTCCGCCAGCAGCTTCGCTCCCGTTTCCCTCGGGAACTGTACATTTTCCCAGAATTAAAAGTAGCCTATGTGTTATTCCAGACTTCGTCCAGATCCGTTCAGTAGTTTTTTCGTGAAAGATAACAAACGCTACGCGTACGGAAAAAGCCGATTTCTGCCCAAGTGTAGGTATAAAATGGTGTACCTAACACGTGAGGTAATGAATAAAGCCCTTGATCGCATATTTACGTCCCTCGCCTGCAGCTCGGGTCGCAAACATCTGCGATCTCGGCCTTTCTTTGTTTTACCGCACTAGTTAGGTAATGATCTATTTTGACAAATTAGCATTAAAACTTAGAGAGCTTGAAATACAGTGTTCTCTTTCACATTTTATATGTGTGAAAAAAAATAAAGTTGAAAAGAAGTCTATTCATTACTTAATCGTTAATCTTAATCGTTTCAAAAAATCCTGTGTTGATTTTGACGTCGAAAGTTTTATAACATATTGTAAGAACGAAATGACGGAATCAAGATGTCTTCAAGTAAAAGCAAAAACAATAGCTCAATCACATTCAAATTTTTGGTTTGAGATGCGCTACGGACGTATAACAGCTTCAAAAATGCACGAAGATGCTCAGTGTAAGAACAAAATATGGCTTTTTAGTCGAAGAAATATTTGGTATTTTGGTGCTGTAACTTTTAATGAAACAAATGCTGTCAAAGGAGGGAAAATATTAGAAAAGGATGTCATAAAGAAAGTCGCGAATAGAATATAAAGATAGTGGAATCTAGTCTTTTTTTAAAGAATGATTGGCGTATGATTGGTGCCTCGCTTTTAGTTTTTATCAATTTTTTTCGCACTTTTCCACTTTTCCGGTGATTTGGTAGTTGAATTTTTACATTTAGGCACAACACATGATTTCCTAGTATTTGGATTGGACATTTTTAAAAGTATTTAGGTATAATTTCGATGGAACGGGGAAGCTACCGCGAGCGGACTGAGTGAGCCAGACTGAGCGTGTTGTACGATGACGTCACACCGTAACCGGCAGTCCGCGTCGAACGGTCACAACTTGTTTTACTTCTAAATCGGAAACTAATTGATGTATCGAATTAATTCTTTCACTGGTATTTTTTATTTTTGACAGAGAATATGGGGTGCTAATAATCAAAATTAGTTAACATTCTTCATTATTATTTAGCCGAGCTCTATCCAACAGTTCGGCAATCTTCGTGGGTTCTATAGCCACTAATCCATTTGAGAGATATTTCACATGAAAATTGACTAATAGGCTATAGGTATATGCACTTGAACAAGATAAGGGTTACATTTTTTTATCGGAAACTATGTCTATTCAGCATTATATCTCTATCGATATTTCTTAATTTTGTTTCTTTTTTGCTGTCAAAATAATTATTGAAAAGTGCAAAAAAATGTGTGAAAATTCGAAACATTGGTCGAGTGTGACGTCAAAGTATACGGCCTTAGACTATGACGACACGCCAAGCTTGCCAGAATGGTGGGCGTTTGAAACGTCCGAATCCGTATGAAGTTAAAGAAGATCTTTATACTACATATTAGTTTCTTCGCGGTGAAAATTATTTTACAGTAATACTATAATAAAAGCTATCATCATCATCATCTTCATCATCATCATTATCATCTCAGCCGAAAGATGTCCACTGCTGGACATAGGCCTCCCCCAAAGATTTCCACAATGACCGGTCCTGCGCCACCCGCATCCAGCGACCTTCACTAGGTCATCAGTCCACCATGTTTCCGCCAACGGCCGTCGGTTCTACGTGCAATGTGCCCCGCCCACTGCCACTTAAGTTTAGCGATTCGGAGAGCTATATCGGTTACTTTGGTTCTGCTGCGGTGGATAAAAGCTATCCAACAGTAAAAACCAATGAGTGAATATTGGCTATTGTCCGCAGAGGTAGCCGACGCGCACATAAAGCTGTCGTCGTGCATCACGCAGCTGGGCACGCGCGAGCAGCCGCACACGGAGCGCTTCCTCACGCGCGCCGCCGACACCTTCGACAAATGCCGGGTAACTCACATATAATACATACAAATGCCGGGTAACTCACATATAATACATACAAATGCCGGGTAACTCACATATAATACATACAAATGCCGGGTAACTCACATATAATACATACAAATGCCGGGTAACTCACATATAATACATACAAATGCCGGGTAACTCACATATAATACATACAAATGCCGGGTAACTCACATATAATACATACAAATGCCGGGTAACTCTCATATAATACATACAAATGCCGGGTAACTTACATATAATACATACAAATGCCGGGTAACTTTCACACCACCTATTCATAATTAGTAGATTACATACCAAGGCCGTTTAAGTGGGGAATGCCCCGGATTTCATGTAATTGTCAGCCGAGGCGAAGCCGAGGTCGACTAACATGTGATCCGAGGCTTTCCCATTTAACGGCCGAGGTTTGTATACTATTTTTCTGCCCGACGGAGCCGGCAGGCGGCAAATTAGTTTTGCGTAAAGTGGCGCTTACTGGCTGGAGGGCTGTAAAAGGTTTTTCTGTTCAAGCTAAGAGGGATCAAAGCGGCACTTTTCTTTACGTTTTCGGGCATTAACAAGTGGCATCGTCGTGTTGGTATGATCCTGTTTTCGGGTTTGTTTATTTTCTTTCTGTTGGTGTGAAATGCAGTATGTGTCACACGGTATCAACATTATTTTTGGCTTGGGCGTTAACGATTAAATCCCTCATCACGCTCAGGATTCTACTTTAGACACGTAACACAATACTATTTTAACTACAAGACAAAACAACAAGCGCATTTCATGTATTCATTAAACCAGCTAATATGACACTCCTTCGTAAATTCAAAAAAATATTCAAGGAAAATCTAAATAGAGTCAGAACACGTTATCTCTTACAAGAAAATAAACTGCCGAACTTTAAAGTGTTATAAATTAAATTATAACATTTATTTAACACTTTCACAGTCTGTGCTATCAAAATCTAGGAGCAGCCAAGTGTGAGTCGGACTCGCCCACCGAGGGTTCCGCACATTGGATGCTCGCCCCATTTATGACCTTAGGTATTTGACAATACTGGTGGCACGGAACTATCAGTGTGCGAAAATTATACAGTTATCGGATTTTTTCCTGTACGTGTGGTACAAGCTCTTGCTTTTGGCCAAATTTCGTGATTCTAGGTCAACGGGAAGTACCCTATACATTATGATTCCTATTGCAAATATATAGAAAATGCAAAAATGGCCGTATCTTTTAGTTGCATTTACGTAGAGGTTTGGTTTTTTCAGAGCTTTAAGGGACCGCAAATCTGTGTGTATCAATTTCAACTTGCTACCTCTATGCGTTCACGAGATAAAGGGTCTTGATAGACAGACGGACGGACAACAAAGTGATAAGAATTCCATTTTTTCCTTTCGAGGAACAGAACTCTAAAAAGTGCGAATCGTAGCTTTAATAATATTCGTAATTTATATTTGGTTGCAGAAAATCGAAGGGCGCATGGCATCAGATCAGGATTTAAAACTGGCTGATACGCTACGCTACTACATGAGGGACGCACACGCCGCCAAAGCTGTGCTGGTCAGAAGACTGAGGTAAGAATAATCGAAAGACCGAATGCGAGTGAGTTCATCCAGTCTAGTTGGACAATCACTTAACTACCTGCCACAACAAGGACATAAAAGATTGTAATGACTTCAGAACATTTGACAAAAAAGTAAAAGACTTCTTTATTAATAGGCCATATTACACTATAAATGAATTTTTCCCCAATGCACTTATTTAATTATTGTATGTAACCATTTCATCTTGTTTTAAAAAAAATTACATGTACCTGATATTTCTAGTTTAGATTTATTTTGAAATGTATATTTGCATGTACTTGTACGTTAAAGCAAATAAATGATATGAGTATGAGTATGAGTATGAATCCATTCGACGATAGATCGGGTATCGTTGGTGGGCTCGTCGTGCAATTTGGCAGGTAGTTAAGTGAGATTTAAAAAAAAAGTTTGAATATGAGCCAAATCGGTCAGAGTGTCGCCGAGATATACGGGTCGCAGGTTCACGTTCGAGTCGAATACTAAATAATTTTAGAGTATGGATAATATACCGAGTCTCCGTTTCAACTTTTTTTTTATTATAAATATTGTGGGACAATCTTACACAAATCGACCAAGTCCCACGGTAAGCTCAATAAGGCTTTTATTATAGATAGTTACAGATTAGTAACAAATATTCGTGATAAACACACAAATAAATGCCCTGACCAGGATTCGAACCCGGGACCTCCTGCTCACTACCTGGTCACTACCAACTAGGCTAGGAGGCCGTTGAAACTGGGGCAAAAAGGCTTTCGTGTGTCTGTCCATTTGTTCTTCTTGTGAATAGTCACTAATTCTTGTAAAATTTTGAAAACAAGTTCGTTAATAACATGTTCTTTTGTCGATTCAGTTTTTGGAAACTTTCGAAGTTGTAGGAATTGGTACAAAGGTCCTATGCGCCGTAGACTATGAGTAGGGTCTAGTGTTATTAAACTGCGGTTTTCTGTAAGGTGGAGGTACTTCCCCAGATGGGCTCTGCTCCAGATTTGAGCGAGACGACATTCGTTGTGCTGTGCCCTACCACACTAAACGATATGCATCCGCTGTGCCCATACCTCACTTTTTCTTATTGGAGAGCCTTGTAATTCGCGGGCTTGGGTTTTGAGGGATAAGTGTTCTATTTAAATGTAAAATGTCTATTTTTCAGATGCCTGTCCGCATATGAAGCCGCTAACAGGAATCTAGAGAAGGCCAGAGCCAAAAACAAGGATGTTCATGCTGTAAGTATTATAAATATATATAAAGTCTGTGAAGTCACTCCCATCTCGTTCCATCGGTCAAAGGAACTAGTTCGGTCTTTTAGGTCTTTAGTTTGTTTAGTTCAGTGCGAATTTTGACGTCTGGGAATGAGTGACCGGTTTAGGTCTATACAGAGCGCGGAACTAATGATTGGGTAGCTTTTCACCGCAGGTATTTGGGTTTTGCTTCTCGCTCACACCAGTTAAATTTTGCTACGGGGCGAGCGAGAGGCAAAACGCAAAGTGGTTCCTGACCGACACAAGCCTAGTGCAAAAATATGTAGCGACAAAGTCATCTCATTAATATGGTTGTTGTTGTGACTGAAAGTATGGATTGTTAATTAAAAGTGTCTGATGAAAAACAATTCGTTGTGAGCATGTTTTATACCTACACTATGTTTTATGTGATTTTTGTTTAATAATACCGACCTCTAGATCTGAATAGGATGTATTTTATATTACTGATGGTAGCTGAATTTTTTTGGAAGTTTGGAAGATTTTTTTTTCTCTTACAATCAAAAGAGTAAAACAGTGTTAAGGCCGTCCCCTATCCCAATGACCTCGGCGATTTGAGCTTTCTTCCCCTACCGCTTCCTTTCCTCACCGGTTATACAATACCGGTTATAAATAAGCATAAGTCGCCACCTAGGAAGAGCTGCTTGTACTAGGACGCAACCCTATAAACTACTAGTGCCATCTTATACGACTGGCCCCCGTCGCCCGCGCAGGCATCTCGAGCCGGCGTTTTCGGAAAAATGCGTGTAATAGCTTTTTTCTCGAAAAGTACAAAACCTATCCAAAAATCAGTAGATGCGTTTAAAGTAAACATAAATATAAAATGCTTGTCTTAGTTTCTTGTACTTACGACGCATAATAAGGGAGTAGATACAGATTTAAGGTAGAAAAAAGGGTTTACGGTTATATCTTTTTCTCTTGATGTATTATGTTTTTCGACAATTTAGTGGATCCAAATGTAGACCAAATACATACATATACATTTATATATTTTTTTCAAGCGTTGTGCTTGGAGCTGAACAAAGCCTATTCACTTTAAAAACAGTGAAATAAGCCGGGTAGCCCCTTAATAATTAAATAAATAGATAAACATTATAGGACATTCTTACACAAATTGACTAAGTCCCGCAGTAAGCTCAAGAAGGCTTGCGTTACGGGTACTCAGACAACGATATATATGTATAATATACAAATACATAGAAAACATCCATGACTCAGGAACAAGTATTTGTTCATCACACAAATAAATGCCCTTACCGGGATTCGAACCCAGGACCATCGGCTTAGTAGGCAGGGTCACTACCAACTACGCCAACCGGTCGTCAAATTAACCTGTTTAAATAAATAAAATAAATAAATTTGAGGACAATCTCACACAGATCAACCTAGCCCCAAATAAAGCCAAGCTTGTACTATGGGTACTAGGCGACGATATACATACTTATATAAATAAATACATACACATATTCATAGGAAACGACCATAACTCAGGAACAAATATTCGTGATAAACACACAAATAAATGCCCTTACCAGGATTCGAACCCGGGCCCTCTAGCTTCGTAGGCAGTGTCACAACCAACTAGGCTAGGCTAGGCCGTTAAATATTTATTATATTATAACACGTTTCGTAATTATAAGTTAAACTTATGTGTGAAACAATATGTGTTTGTGTGTGTATTAATGTTCCACATATGTTCTGTGCTCACACAGCCGCAGGAAGTACAAGAGGTAAATGCACGCTTACACGCTAAAAAAGTAGTTTTTTTTAATTTGCGAATGGGGGCTACCGTATTGTCGCTCACCAGGCGGCGCCGCTCACGCGTGGGTCTTGTGTCAGTTTGACAGAATTGTCAAAGTGACGTTTGGAATGTTCGCGCCAGACCCGCGTTTCACTAGCGCCCCCTGGCGACGAATCGACTCGCGTTAACCCCCATTGTTATCTGTGCAGATTTTTTCTTTTTAATCTGTCAATTAAATGACTAATAGTGATATAAAAAAGTATACATTATAACGGTTGTCTATGGTATTGCATAAAGAACATCGCTAATGAATGCTCTTGTATTTTTTCATACAATATAATAGTCTTGACAAGTTGACAACCACAGTCTGACAGTATATTTATTATTTATTTATTTGTCTCCCTTATTTTCGGAGTGAAAAGGGGGGGGGGGGCATAAATTAAAAACATTTTTTTCTGTCAGACTATAATAACATTGTTGATTTTTTTTTAATTTCTATAGTCGGCATACGACATCTTCCATTATTCTGCCGTCATTCGCTTTTTTGCTATTTTTGTTGTCGTAGAAAAACTAGTGTATGCAACAGCTAATAATTGTTTCTTAAAATTCTCTCGACCACGTCTCGTTTTATAATGGCGACCCTTGAATTGAAAGAACCCTTTTATTATATCATTGTTGTATAAACGACTATTTTACGACACTAGTATTTTAATCATTATGCCGTATTTTTTGTTATAAAAGGCGGAACAAGCTCAGGCGGCTGCGTGCGCAAGATTCGAAGAACTGTCAGCGCGCGCGAGGGAAGAGTTGATCGACTTTAGAACAAGACGCGTCGCTGCTTTCAAGAAGAGGTATGCATATGTTTTTGATAGATGTCAAAGTCTAAATAAGTTCACCTTGCTGCCGTCGGCGCTAGTTCCGCATTCGTAATGCCCGGCCAAGGTGTGCTGTCTGATGAGAGTGATGAGACGATGATAAAAAATGCTTTAATGCTTGTTGTATAATCTAATGTTATTATTTTTATTAACTGTATTATTTTTATTGTGTATTAACTAATTTAACTGTGTATTCTATTCTATTCTATTCATATTTTTTTTTAAACCTGAAAAGACTAGGGATAAATAAATGAAATAAATAAATATTATGGGACAATCGTACACAAATCGACCTAGTCCCACGGTAAGCTCAATAAGGCTTGTGTTGTGGGTACTCTGCACGCATCATCTCATCACAGCTTTAGTTGTTGCATGCTGTGCCAATAGCCGCTTTGAGGGGTTCCCTTAATTCCTTATCGATCCCATCATCAGATCAGCACCAAACTGGTGACTACTTTCAAATAAAGTAAAAAATCTCTTACTGCTTGTCATTCTAGAGTGGGTTCCAATTGAGGTCCGACCGAGACTACTATTTTTTGTCTCGGTTGAGACCGAGACTAAATGGAATTCTCGGCCGTGATCGAGACCGAGATTTTATAATGTTTACTAAAAACATGTATGTAAAAAACATGTAATAATAAAAGTTAGACTGTTGTTTAATACAGCTATCACAGAAACAGTTAATTAAAGTCAAAGTTTGAGAAAAAAGTTATAACTAGCTTACGATGACACGATACACTTTATACATAACTTAACTTTTTGTCCGAGAGCCGAGACCAAAATCTCGGCTCAAACTTTGGCCGAGACTGCCGAGACCTAGATCTCGGTTGGACCTTAGTTCCAATTGGTCGATTGTACTATCGCGTTTAAAATATGGACAGTTTTAATTAGAAAACTCCCGTGAGTATGAGACATATTAAAATTCTCATAGCGGGTTACTCACGTCAATAAAGTCGAAAATAGGTCGACATGTTTCGGAACAGTCCGTGTCCCTTATTCATGAGTCATGCGTCTAGCCGCGGCGACTGCTCTACGCACACTGCGAGCCAGCTGCGAGTCGAGAGCTGACCGCGCTGGGGCTCGCAGAGAGAGAATTTTAATATGCATGGACAGTTTATGAATGAATTAATTCATAAATTGCCCACGCGCTTTTGAACGTGTGTAGGTACATGCATTGGACGACCGGTTGACGCAGTTGGTAGTGACCCTGCCTGCTAAGCCGATGGTCCTGGGTTCGAATCCCGGTATGGGCATTTATTTGTGTGATGAACACAGATATTTGTTCCTGAGTCATGGATGTTTTCTATGTATTTATGTATTTGTATATTATATATATTGTTGTCTGAGTACCCGTAACACAAGCCTTCTTGAGCTTACTGCGGGACTTAGTCAATTTGTGTAAGAATGTCCTATAATATTTATTTTCTCCAATATGCTCGGAAATGTTCACATTAATGTAGCAAAATTGGTACGAAAAGAACCTCCTTATGTACCGACTCAAATAAAAAAAAATCGAATTCATTATTTTACGGTTTCGGCGTCCAGGAAGTTGTACTAAAATCCATTACTGTATTGTTTTTTACTTTTTAAATAAATATTTGGACAATCAATATTGCAAACAGCCAAATATACTCTAGCCGCGACCAAACGGTCTGCACAGACGAGACAATCTGATTGACATCAAATTATCAATCTGATCATATCGTGCTTAAAAATGCCCCGCCTGGGCTGGCTTTGTAGTAGTGTAGTAGTTCTAGAGAGAAGGAGATCAAATGCTTGGTTGTCTCGTTCTATCGCGAGTTGCATACGACTCGCTGTGCAAGGTCGTGTAGATACGGCTTAATAAAACTAAAGCCAAATCAACTTTTTTTATGAACACAACTGTGCATTAAAAGAAAGTTTAGGCGGGAACCTTATTTTTCCTTTCAAATCTTATGCAAGAATACATTTTATTTCCTTTCATGTTTGGAGAAAAGCACTATATATGCCTCGGACGGAAATATAATTTCGTGGATTCGTATGTAATTTGTCATAAAATACTCATACATGAAAATCGGTTTCCCGGCCTCTGCAATAATGTACTATTATTTATTGTATATTTTGACAGCCTCATAGACCTGGCCGAGTTGGAGATCAAACATGCGCGCGCGCAACAGGAGCTGTTCAGGAAATCCCTGCAGGTCCTCAAGGAGTGCCAGTGAATAACACCTTTATTCCTTTTTCAATCTTCAAACGTGGTATATAGAAAACATCGAGATAGAACCAAAATGTATTAACCTCGCGTGGCAAAAGGCCAAGCAAGGTATAGGTGAAAAATTTAACACTTTCGCAACCAGGCAAAATTTCGAACAATACCCCAGAAACCGGCAGTACTCGCTAGGCGGGCAACGACGTGCAACTCAATGCCGCACGCCGCGAACCCGCTAGGCGGGCACGCGGCGGACGGAGCGACGATGCAATGCTTGCCCGCCTGGCGGGTGCTATGGCGTCGCGTATAGGTTTATAGCCCTTGCCCGCCTAGCGGGTACGCTGGCATCTGAGTAAAGTTTACGAGTGCCCGCGTGGCGGGTACGCGGTGTCGAAAGTGTTAAGTAAGTCATCTGTTGTATGTAGTAGTGAGCTATTCGAATAGACAATACATGTTTAAAATTTGAACACAAATAAAACAAATGCCTATTCGAATAGCTCACTACTATATACAACAAGTGACTTACTTAAGTTGTTACCTATAAAGTATTTACTTTCATTTTTATGTAAGTACTTAGTTCTTTGAGCAACACATTGGAAGGGAGACGGCAAAGCGACATCTTACCGTACAAATTATTCTGTCACTTGCGGGGGGAAACGTGCACACAGACGCACTTCTCACACATACATACAAAAACCAATCTGTAATGACGACGCTAACACAGAAAATGATACAACTACACTAACAAATCTTGCACACTTCGATCTATTTTCGTGTACGGACTAGTCACAACACAGACACTCAAAAACCCAATGAGGGTTACCGCGAGTCGATTTTCCTCTAGGGGCGCTAGTGGAACGTGGGCCATACGGGAACATTTCAAACGTCACTTTGACAGCTCTCATACTGACACAGGAGCCACGCATGAGTGGCGCCGCCTGGTGAGCGATAATACGGTAGCTCCCATTGGGTTTGTACTCCGGCATAGGGGAAACGGTACTTATGCGGACTCCTCTCCCTGTGTTGCTTGAAGACTTATTCCTAATGTATGCAATATATTACAAGACCTGCCATACAAATTGATGAACTTTTTTGTTCTATCTCGATATAGTTCTCTGGTTTTCGCCTTTCTGGCTCGGTAATAAAGCTCCATTTAGTTTGGCAAAAAAGGATGAGTATATCCGTTAAGTGGAAAGTTATGGTCGGATGTATAGTCAACCAATTGATACCGTAGGCAACTCTAAAACTAGAACCTAGAGATTTTTTACCATCCGATTTATAGCGTCACTATGACGTAGTCCTACAGTGGCCTATGGTTCCAATTGGGTGACTGTACTGGTGTGACTGTCAAAGTTATTTTTAAAACTGAAATTATGTAAATGTGATGTCTTTAAGCTAAAAGTTACCGCAGTGTCGCATATGATTGGAGTTAATTTTCTATAAATATATTTTTTATCTATTAACGTCTCGAACTTGACATCATACTGGGGCAAGATGAGCGCAAGCGCGGTAGAGGAAGAGCCCCTGCAAGATGGTCGGATCCTGTTAGACAGGCATGTGGTTCCATGCAGAAGGCAGCCCACATAGCCCTTGATCGCGATAAATGGAGGGACAGTTGTTGGTCACGATCCTCAGTCATGAGGGAACGATGAAGAAGAAGAATATTTTTTATGAAATAATTCGGCAAACGAGGCCGCAAATACACACTTTCAACACCTGTGGGGTCACATGTGCGTTGCCGGCCTTTGAGTACGCTCGTTTCTTGAAAGTTTCGGTCAATGGTTTAATGGATATTTATGGCAATATCTCCTTATCGATAACAGACAATCTGGTGCTTTTAGCTTGAGAACGTCACAAATATTAATCTAGAACAAATATATTTCGACTGAGTCACTATATTGTAACTAGAGAATGCGAACCGGTTTTTTAATGTATGGATAAACCGGTTATTAACCGGTTCTTCTTCACCGGAAAGCGATTGGTAAATATCAAATTTTATTTCGTAAATACTTACGAAACTCGTTGGTACGAGCTTGAAGGGTTTGAACCCGCGACCTACGGATTGAAAGTCGCCCGCTCTTACTGCTGAGCCATAAACGCCCTCGGTCAATAACTTCAACGCATTCTGTTAAAACCGGTTATAAACCGAAATCACATACAATTCAAAACCGTTCTGCATTCACGTATTTTAACTTGGTAGAAGATGTGGATTGAGTTTATACTTGAACAATAAGAATAATTTTATTTGATAACGTTATATTATATTTTTGTTGGTGTTGTAATGTAAAAAAAAAAGTTGGGTATTTAATTTCATTATGAGTGGATATATCGTAGCAAGTTTTGCACGTACAGAATTTGATCTGTTGATGTAAGTTAAAATGATTTATTTTCAGAAAAATTAGGAAAGAAACCGGTGTAACCCTTTTATTTTTAACCGGTTTAGAGCATTACATTGTATTGGAACTACAATCTAAAACGGGGTAAGGTGGGTGAAGATGAAAAAAGGGAAAAGATGAAAAGCCTCATATAACTCCCTATTTCGTTTAACATTTTTAATGCTGCTATCATCTTATAATTCGCCATCTTGTTACCCAGAGTGTGTAGATACGTGTTTTGTGCTATTTTCTGAAGGTCAGCATTTTGTTACAAATTCGTCGATTTTCAATCATAACCCGTAGAATTTATAATGTAAGTAGACAATATTTTAGACACTATTTCATTCTTATCCCTCGACCATTCCAGCTTAATCCGTCTATTTTTTAGTCGAAAATGTATTTCCATTTATTATTTTTATGTATTAGATTAAGCGTAGCCGAGTTTTACCGACAGAATACAGAAATAGTGTCCTTGACCATGCCTTCTAATTTAGACATTCGAAAGTAAACAAATAGTTATTTATTTTATGGGTTTTAATACAACACTATCACATTAAAAAAACCATTCAATCTTCCCCACCTTATTTACCATGTATGTATGTTTCAATTAACACCCGATATTTCGGCACTCCGTGAACATGGCGCTCGCAACAGTGCCGAAATATCGAGATTTAAATATCCTGTTTTAGATTGTAGTTATAATGTAAATAACCATGCTCGTTAAAATTACATTGGATTTAATATTTAATAAGGAGAGAAGGAGATTTATCGAGATTTTAAGTCCTAAAGAAGATTTTTTTTTGTAAGCTTGCTAGCCCTTTTTTAAAAAATGGTGCCGGCACCATCAGTATGAGAATATCGTACATAATGATGCGCCAAATTAAAATTATAGATCCCTTAGGTTAAAAAACGGTACAGTTAGTAGCAGAAGTGACTGTTTCTGCTGCTGTATGTATTTTAATGTAATGTCCGATTTAAGATTTCAAGCAAACTTTTTCGGTCAAAATGGCATAAGCATAAGCATTTAAAACGTCCTCTGGTACCCAAAAAAGTGGTACCTCTTGGATACGTCACTCGATTTGCGGAGTATAGTTAAGCAGGGTTCCTTTTTTCTGCATTGAGTTAATATAAGCTTATTTATTTAACTGGCAACTTCACCAAAGGATGTTTGTATTCTAAAATTAAGATATAAAACAAAAAACTATTAGGGGTCCGTTTTTGCTATTTTGGCTAAAAACTATAAAAAGGCAACTTCAAAATAATAATGGCCTGTCAATGTAAATTCGATCACATGCATTGATCGATTCGAGTGGCTCAGCGGTAAGAGCGGCATTCAATCCGACGGTCGCGGGTTCAAACCCGGGCTCGTACAGTCACGTTTATAAATATCTATAAACTTTAAAACTTATTACAGAGGAAGAAGGTTCAAAATTGAATACAGCAGGTGCATATATATTTATGAAGCCGACCGTACCATGAAATAGAGATTAAGTTTAATAGTTTTAAAACGGAATGGAAAAGTTGCCAGTTATCATAAAAAATATCTCGATTATAAATACATAATTATCTAATACTAAAGGTGCAATTTTTTTTTCTGGACCAAATGTTTTTACACACTGTTTTCTTGAAGATGTCATAAATGTACTGAATGATTGACATCTTATAATCTTCACTATTTTTATTTAGGTCTAATCTAGCTAAGGCGCTATGCAACATATTAAGCCATGTTGGTTGGACTATATAGACCGATCGATAAGATATAGGTAGTGTCACGAGAGTTGAAGTGAATGATTTCACACACAACTACATAAAGTACTGATTACATAAAAGTTAATGAATGAAATGAATGAGTGAACGTTAATGTCAATGAAAACACTCCAAGATATACTTTGAATAGGTATAAAAGCTTTTTGGTCTATCTTACAATTGGACGTAGATATGCAAAAATGTTCCAATCCACATGAATCTGCCATTTTAATTACTGTATTTTACTTATCATTATATGGTATTAATTAGAATTGAAAATTCACGTGGGTTGGAACGTTTTTGCGTATCTACGTGTCCAATTCACTGTTGAACTTGCCAGCATCGGTAGGAAAAAGAAACATTCATTTTAAAATCTCGATGTCATTACAAGACAACGTTGTTGTGTGCGTGACCTCAACTCTAGTGGAACTACCTATAGAGGGATTTAATAGTAGCCACATTTTCTTATAGATGGAGTCTTAACTTGACAATTACAGAAGCAGTGCATAATGATTTGCCCTCGTATTTTTACGGAATCGCCCGAACGTGTCATGCTATTTCAACCAGTGTCAGTACTAAAAGTACCGATAAAATATGAAAGCAAACCATTATGACTACATCTGTAATTTGACTCTTTCGTTATAAAACACTTGTTTTTAAGCAATATTTGTACCCGCTATTGTATTTTAAGTGTAAAAATGTATCTCGTATATTGGTTAAATTTATGTTATTTTAAGAAAATATATGAATCAAATTGAAGTTTTGTTTTTATTTTTGAACTGGCGACACGCTCCGTTTTGGCACGGGTTATTATTATACATATAAACGTTCCTCTTGAATCAGTCTATCTATTAAAAACCGCATCAAAATCCGTTGCGTAGTTTTAAAGATTTAAGCATACATACATGCATACAGACAGCGGTATGTCGTGATTCTTTGACCTAAAATAATGGAATGTGACCAGGCATAACAAAGGTTAAGTACTTACTCAATTATTCGTTATTATTGCTAAATTTCTTAAAGAAAACGTGAATAAACTGTTGGCCTCGGGCAAGACTCGAACCCGCCACTCAGGGATACACGCCTATCGTTCTACTAACAAAGCTACTAAGGCACACCCCCTCCCTCATATGCGCAATAAAACGCCTTAAGGCGGAAAAGTAGTATTTTCCACCCGCATCATAAGTTAACTTTCAGAGTACGAGATATAAAAAATAGTACATTGTGTATTAAGGGTGGTAAACAAGAACGGAGCTAAACGAGGGCTTTATTAACACGAGTTCGTAATGCTTGTACCGCACGTGATACATACAATGTTTTTCATCACATTTGTGAGGAAATAAATAAACTTACTAGTTAGATAAATAAACAATTATTATTATCCACTCCATTAGTGTAGTAGCACAGTCCACAGTAGCCCGGAGTGTGCAGTGACTACGTGGGGCGCGGGGTCCTCAGGAGGCCCGGTCGGTAAAGTAGTATGAAAATCCATGGGCTACATTACAGCTCATTAAGTTTAATTTTGCTTGCATATAATTCACCATTTACACCGTTTTTTTAAGAGGATTTTCCTCTCTTACAGTTAACGAACAACACGACAATTGTATCGAACGGTCAGTAATTATGTTTCACCCAACGTAAATAGACGACGTTCAATTGTTTTCTAAAATTGAACGCACCATACTCGTTGTCATGGCAACCCGACACCCACAACAAGTGATATTTGAAAACAAAACTACATCGATACTGAAAAATCATTACTTTATAGTGCCAGTGTTTTATATTATAAGGTAAGTAATTTTTATAAATTATTTTTCAGAATAATATTGTCTTCTGTTTCCCCGATTGTTGTTAATTCAAATTAAACACTTTAGAACGGATTAATCGCGTTTATTAACACAATGACCTCTTCAGAATGTTTTTTTTTAGATTACTCAAGGCACTTTCAATCCAGAGTAGGTATATAAATAAATTATTCTTTCCAGATATTCAAGCCTTAGGTATTCTTGTATTTTCGAAACGCGCATTGATTTTACATAAATATGCCTCATTGTTTATTTTGTAGACCTTACTAATGGATTCGGATTTGCTAGTTAAATATGTTACTTAGTTTTAGTATAGAAACACTCATCTTCATCATCATATCAGCCATAAGACGTCCACTGCTGAACATAGGCGTCCCTTTTGAACCTCCATACATATGGAGGTTCTGCACATACAGGAAGAAATACTTAGTTTTAGTGTTTAAATTGGCAAACGCAACGTAGGACGTCTACTCACAAGATGGACAGATGACCTTATGAAGACCGCCGAGAGACTCTGGAACGCTGGATGCAGGCCGACAACCGGTAACTAAGTATTTCTTCCTGTATGTGCAGATCCGATTCAGTGGCGAACGTCAAAAATATTCGAAGATAAATGTTAGTATTTTTTGGTTTTAATTTCTTTACGAGCTGAAGAAAAACACCTCGACTATGTAGAAAATAGGTTAGCTGAAAACTATTGGTACTAAGGATACGCTTTGAGAGGTAATGCGATGCGAGCATGGACAGTCAAGTGCAAAAATACGTATCGACAAAATCGTCTCATAAATATGGTACCACGCTCTTATTACAATGGAATAAAATGCAATGGGACATATTTTTGAGTAAGATGTGTCCACCCATATTTTTACACTCGACTGGACTCAATTCCGCCAAACACAAAGTGGCAGGTATATTTTACTAACAATAAGCACATATGATAATTTGAGTATATTTCGACAAAATAAATATAGACAAAAACCTTCATAATTTTTGAGTGATTTTTAATCAACGAAATATTCAATTTGAATCACAGTGGACATTTTCATTAAATACGATAATCACATGAGCGTTGCCGGGACTTTGAAGTCGTACTATTCGACGATTTTACAGCAATCAATACTCTTATGTTTTTCTAAAATATAACGTACTTAAACGCGTTAAGAGCTAATTTTGAATAGCTCTATATTTATTAACTTTCGCTCCTTCGGGACCTCCGTACCAGGAATACATAAATCGATAACAAGTTGCTATGGTTTTGTTTACTAATTATCGCTAGTAAAACCTGGTTATTGTTCCAAAATATAGCTTAAGTCAAGACTATAAGGTTTATTCTTACATTTTAATATTTTTTTCATTCGTTATTTGAGTGTTGCATACCGGGTTATATTACGAAGCTATGACAGCAAATTATACAATTTGTATTGAAATAATAACATAATAAAGTGAAAGCACAATTTAATAAAGCAATAAAATTGCGTAGAATAGTATTGTTATTTTATTGTTTTCTTTTTTGTTTAATTTATTCGCATTTCGCGTGTTTTATCATTACAAAAATGAATGAAACCAGACAAAATGTTAGTTATTGTTTACAAATGCTACGATGTTTGAAAACCAGTACCTAACCAAGTCTAAAAAAATTTAAAAAGTTTACTTGCAGGAATTGGATGTTTAATTTGCAACGATTTGTTGTTCGATTTGTAGTGAAATAATACTTAATATTTTCCTCACAATCTAAGTGAAAAGCCGAGTGTATATCTCACCCATTTTATCCTCGACTACTATATTGGTCCTCATTGCACTTGGACTAATCAATAGCCGAGTGCAAGGGAAGTGCAAACGCAACGCAACTTCCTACGCAAGTTTTTTGTAGAAATCGCGAATCT
This sequence comes from Lathronympha strigana, assembly GCA_949128165.1. NCBI lineage: Eukaryota > Metazoa > Arthropoda > Insecta > Lepidoptera > Tortricidae > Lathronympha > Lathronympha strigana. The sequence continues at coordinate 5,551,548 of OX421928.1, read as the reverse complement.
TCTGGTTGATGTAACTGGTGACCGAAGAGCTGGTGGCTTCCTCGCACAACGTATCAGCATTGCGATACGAGGCAATGCCGCCAGCATCCTAGGTACAATGCCTCAAGGACCTATTTTAGATTCAAAGTAGGTTGAGGTAGGCAGGTAAGTTACACTTACTGTATAGGTATATTTTAATCACATTTTAATAATAAATGATCTGAATATAAAGCCTCAACTAAAACTGATTACATCATGTCCTTGTCATACAATCTACTATTTTAATTCCTATCAGTGTGTATTCGATCTTTGATTAGGTAAGTGTAGTAATTATGTACAGTCACGTCTATAAATATCTATACACTTCGAAAGTTATTGTAGGGGATGAAGGTTCGGAATTTAATATAGATGCATATATATTTTTGAAGCCGTCAGTACAAGCTTTTATTTAGATTACCCTGTTTGTTTGTTTTATTCGTTATTCTAGCCACAGTTGAGGTCACGCGCACTACAACATTGTCATGTATGTAATGACAGCGGGGGTTTTTTAAATAATGATGTCATCATGCTATGATAACGAGTGTTATAAAGGGTTCGAAACGTAGGGTAGACCATGGTCGACGTCGGGATGATGTTAATACGCGATCAATCCGTTATGAAGTATTTCATTTCAAGTAATTATAGATAGAATGTAACAAAAATGTTTTTTTTTTAAATCGAAAATACGTATTATTAGAAAAAAAAATGCCAAAAACATCACGTTTGTTGTATGGGAGCCTCCTTAAATATTTATTTATTCTGCTTTTTAGTATTCCTTGTTATAGCGGCAATAGAAATACATAATCTATGAAAATTTCAACTGTCTAACTATCACGGTTCTTGAGATACAGCCTGGTGACGGACGGATGGACAAACGGACGGCGGAGCGTTAGTATTAGGGTTCCGTTTTACACTTTTAGTACCTACGGAACCCTGAAAAGAACAGTCGGCGATACACGCTTTTATCAAAAATGTTTTTTGTTACATATTTCATTATTGATTACAGAAAAAGTGACTAAGGCCCCCGGTGAGCAGGGCTAGGATCGAACCAGCGACCTCCTGCTTTCGCGGCAGACGCCCTAACCACTGGGCTACCCGATCACCCAGCCCAGCCCATTTTCTGTAGTATATGACATCTCTTTCAATGTATTATTAAAGATTGGTTATTTACAGTTACCAAATTCCGGAGCTGCAGGAAAATATTTTAAATCAAAATGGCGTTGCTACGAATATGCATGCTATGGTCTCTGTTGGTGGCAGCCCAGGCGAAATGGATAGAAGGACGGGTTAACACGAAAGACGTACGTATTTTGTTTTAAAAAACTCTTTTTTACAGCTTGTGGTCTAAGCATGGGCTCAGGGACCCTAAGGTCCGCTTGGACAATTAATCCCAAGATTTGGTATAAGCGCTAGTTTTGCGAAAGCGATTGCCATCTGACCTTCCAACCCAGAGGGTAAACTAGGCCTTTTCGGGATTAGTACGGTTTCCTCACCGGTTCTTTCACCGAAAAGCGATTGGTAAATATCAAATGATATTTCGTTCATAAGTTCCGAAAAACTTATTGGTGTACGAGCCGGGATTTGAACCCGCGACATTCGGATTGAAAGCCGCTCGCTCTGACCGCTGGGCCACCAAAGCTCCCCTTTAAAAATATAGAACATATTATGTCCTACTTTGTGTATGATAAGTACTGCAAAAAAATTATATGTTAAAATTCATCATATTTCGAAGATCCTAGACGGCGCCGATTTTTAATTTAACGAAATCGGCTCGATAGGAATTAATTGTAAAGATTGGTCTTAAATTCGTCATTAAACGGTTATATGTATTAATTTTTTTGACTTAGGCGTTAGCAATTAAAATCACAAATTCACTATACTCGTATCTAAAACTTCGACGAGTCACATTTCACAAATAATTCACGGTTTTAGTTTTCGTGTTTTTTCTTTCTAAAACCAGGCTAGCCGGTGATAGTGCGATCTCGTTTACTGTGATACAAATAGACAGTGCGCGATGATTTAGCTGTTGTCAGCATCTGAAGGAGATACGGCTGCAAACGGAGTTCACAATTTTTATAATTAAATGAAAAATGGAAAAATTGCCCGCGTCGAGCAGGATTCGAACCTGCGACTTCACTGAACACCGGTCAGATCGCTCTGCCAATTATAGTCTGACAACCTAGCGAGCGCAGTAACAGTAGGATAGAGAGCATCATACTGTCTTTTTCTTACGCTAGTATTACCACCCCGAAAAAAGGGATGGATATAGTTATTTTTCTTACTGTTACTGCGATCATTGGCTTGTCAGACTATAAGACATCGATGCCTACTCGGCCTGGGCGAATATTTCCACCGTTTCTTTCACATGTTTATACGCCTTAGGGAGACGCGTAACGACATCTATCAATGATTAAAATTGTACGGCATCGTTGTTCTCAGACATTTTTTCTACTCCAGCACTTCTCTGTCAATTAGATGACTGACAGCGATATTTAAAAAGTATACATTATAACGTTGTCTATGGTATTCCATAAGAACACTGCACCACGAACATCGAAAATTGGCATTGACGGAAAAACCTCTTTGTCCTACAAATCCGCAATCGTTCGATTTTCGTGGTATAGGCCCTGCTCCTATGGATTTTCAATTTCATACAATATTTGAGCACATTTGGTTTTTTTTTATGTTATATAGTGGGCACAACATCTTGCCTATTAGGCAACTTTTCTAGATTTAGCTTTTTTCGCTATTTTGGCTGTCGTAGAAAAACTAGCGTATGCAACAGCTCGTAATTATATCACTGTTGCATAATAGTAGTTTATGCAACAGTGATATAATAAGGGTTCTTAAAACTTGAGGGTCGCCGTTACAAAACGAGGCGAAGCCGAGTTTTGTAATAATAGACCCGAGAGTTTAAGAACCAATTATGAGCTGTTGCATACCCTAGTTTTTCTACGACAGCTAAAATAGCGTAAAAAGCAAAATATAGAAACGTGGCAGAATAGGGAAGATGTTGTGCCCACTATGGAAATTAAAAAAAAACAACAACAGTGCTAATATAAATGTATGAAAATTCATAGGAGCAGTGTTCTTATGGAATACCACAGACAACGTTATAATGGTTACTTTTTAAATATCGCTGTCAAAATTCAATTCAAAATTCAAAAATTTATTCTGCAAGTAGGCCTCAAGGGCACTTTTACAAGTCAATAAGCATTACAGTAAAGCATTTGTATGTACAAACATTTACAATATATAGAAGTAAAATTATAATCTAAATGTTGATAATACAACAGCCAAAACCTGGGTAAAGAATAATAAAATAAATGTGTAATATGTGCAAGAGATGTATAGTCTCTATAGTTAAAAATAAATTAAGTGTGGGAGATGTAAAAGGTCCCCCCACGTCAAAATAAAATACGAATAAAATTTGGAGATGTAAAGGCTCCCCAAGTGTCAAAATAAAGACTGGAGATGTAAACGGTCCCCATCGTCAAAAAATAATACTAATAGGATTTGGAGGTGTAAAGGCCTCCAAACGTCAAAATATAATATATTTATGATATAAATACCACAAGTCATCAGACTGTTAAGTTAACAGTCTTAGATCTAATGCTACAGAATACATAACTAATATGTATCCAAAAAGTCAAAATTATAGAATCCAACAGAGATGTAAAGTCTCTATAGTTAATAATATGTACATTAAATTTGGAGATGTAAAAAGTCCCCAAGGTCAGAACAATAGTATGTAATAATACTAAATTAATTAAAATTAAATTAAAAAATGGAGGTGTGGTTCTCCAAGTGTCAAAATATGATGTAACAGCCAGTAACAGCATCGCCTTGAGCATCATGCAAACCACTCCGGGACACTGCTAGCCTGCTAAGACAGCTTTTGAGACTTAATACTTGGCCATGGCTCCTTGTCTCCTAAGTAATCGTCGATTTTATAGTACCCCTTTTTAAACAGTGCATTCTTAATATATGACTTGAATGAAGTGAACGGCAAGTCCCATGCCTCCAAGGGTACTTTATTGTAGAATGCCACACAGTTGCCTGGAAACGATTTTTTTACTTTCTGTAGACGACACTTGGGAACCACTAACATATTTTTATTTCGTGTATTAAAGCCATGGATATCAGAGAGCTTCTTAAAGGACTTTAAATTCTTATGCGTATACATTATAACATCTAGTATGTATTGTGAAGCCACAGTGAGAATATCAATTTCCTTGAATCGTTCTCTCACAGAATCACGAGTGCCCATATTATAAATATTGCGGACTGCTCTCTTTTGGAGAATGAAGATTGTTTCTATATCTGCTGCTTTGCCCCAGACCAGTAAGCCATATGACATAATACTGTGAAAATAACTGAAGTAGACTAGGCGAGCTGTCTCCACGTCAGTAAATTGTCTGATTCTTTTGACTGCATACGCGGCAGAGCTCAGCCTGTTCGCAAGGGCAGATATGTGAGGAGCCCATTGCAGATTGCAGTCCAAAGTAATGCCCAGAAAAAGTGCATTCTCGGCAAGGTCCAGCTTCTCTCCGTTTAATGTGATAATAGTTTCAGCCTCTCTTACATTTGGCAGCGTGAATTTTACACATTTTGTCTTCTTTGCGTTCCCGTTGTCAGTCATCTAATTGACACATAGAAGTGCTGGAGTAGAAAAACTACTATTAGCATCTCATCGATTACAATGCGCTATCCCATACTAAATAAATTATGTTTATGAAGTCCTTACAATACCCTGATAGGGTACCAACAGTACCATGTACTTCTGAATTTTAATTGTAACAATTTCATGTATTAACGCCTTCAAAATTGAAAACATTTGAACGAGTGTGTACAATGGTTCGCAATAAACAAATTAGAAAATTAGAAAATTCTACTTCAAATTTCAGAATTGGGCGTTTCTCGCTCGCTTCTGTTTCCTGTCACTGGAGGGCCAGTTTGAATACCTGATAGAATACGACAAGGACATGGGAACTCCCAATCTACTGCTGTATTATGATGATGATAGCCAGTGGCCGTCTGTGTACCATAGTTCTAAGGTAAGATACTATCAGGGGGGTGTCACTCCGTGTTATTTAATGGTGCCTCTACATGCTCGGGCTCTCGGCCGAATGTTTCGGCCGCGGGCGAATGCACCCTAGTGCACGCTCATTCGAGACAGACTATATAGCGAAAATTTAAGCCAGACCAGAGACAACTTAAGATTTTTCATGTAGTTGGGGTGAGTTAAACGGTGTTTTTAATAGCTTTGGTTATTGAAACTATTTAAGAAACTTTTTAAATAGCTTCACCCGAAGTGAAATTATTTAAGACACCTTTTAACTCACCCAAACTACCTGAAAAAGCTTAAATTGTCTCTGGTCTGGCTTAAATTTTCTCTATATAGTCTGTTTCGAATGAGCGTGTACTAGGGTGCATTCGCCCGCGGCCGAAACATTCGCCCGCGGCCGAAACATTCGGCCGAGAGCCCGAGCATGTAGAGGCACTATAACGTTGACACAAAATCTTCCGCCTATGGATGGCATAAACTGTCAAGTTTCGCGCTCACGGGTGCGTTCAGATATATTTATATTTTAAAAACCGCATAATATTTTAAACTTAGACTAACTAATACCAATACTTATAAATAATCAATAAAAACATGTTCTTATAATACAAATAATGTTCCGATACATATTTTGTTCCTAATGTTTATACACATTGTTGTACTGTACCACGATACGCACCCGACAGCATGGTGACAACCCTAATGTTAATCTCATCTTGACATTTGTATGTTTGACAAGCTAAACGTCAAATGTAGGAAACAGAAGCTTCTGTACTTTAGTACTATTACTTAGTCTGTGATGCTATCATATTATGATTGATATAGGGATACATCATTGATACATATATTAATCTACTTGTATAGGGTCACTCACGTCAATCAAGTCGAAAATAACTGCTCGTTTTGGAACGGACCGCGTCCCTTATTCATGAGTGAGATGCGCTCGCGGCGATTGCTTTTGGAAAAAAAAAGTCATTAACGAACTTGCTCATTAAATTTTACGAGAATTGGTTGATAAATGCGACTTGTATAGGAGAACAAATGGACAGACACATGACAGCATTTTTACCTTCGCTTCGCTTGCTCGGTCAAAAAGAGGCTTGTAATACTTTATGAACTTTCATATTTTTTATCACTACAGACTTGCAAAGAGCGAGAAGCCGTGCTAAACAAAGCGGGACAGAACCAGATAATCAAGCTGTCCCATTGGTTCCCCGACACCGAATACTCGGGCTGCATCGTCACTAAAGAGAGTAAAGAAATGCCGGCTGAGAAAAGGTAAAAAGTACATAAAATAAAAAACTTATACATTACACGTGGTGCTACTTTACCGCTCTAGGGCGATAATGAGCACTTCACCCGCCTGCGTTGTACTGTAAATGTCGTACGATACACGTGCGAATAGGTAATTCGCAATTCGTGTCGATTTAAAACACTCCCTACGGTCGTGTTTTAATTTATCGCCCCTCGTTGCGAATTTCCTCTTTTTCTCCGTTGTAACGTAATGTACTAAATTTACAATTCGAAATTACCTACTGCTTTTAAATCTGTCCCACATAGAGTTATAGTTTTGGTGGGTATATGTAGGTACTTATATTATGTATTTTCCCATGCTCCACTCTAATTTTCTATCGCATTTTGATGGGAAATTGTTCGGATTACTCCCCGTAGGGATGACTCACACTAGAACGTGACGGGCCGGGGCGGGGAGGGAGGGACGATCTATCAGTTTCTATAGAAAACGTCACGTGACATCCGAGAGCTCCGAGCTATCACGTAATTCTTTCTATAGAAATTGACAGATCGTCCCGTCCCGTCCCATCCCGTTCTAGTGTGAGTCATCCTTAAGCTAGGAAGACGCTAGGAAGAAGACTAAGTACCCATATTTTAGTATGCTTTTGTCCTCTCCTACCGTAAAATGGGGTGAGCTGGGATTTCGTGGGTAGTTGGGTTAGGTTAGTGTGTGGGAGAAAAGAGATGGTATAGAGTGGTGAGTTGGTATTTTTAGATCAAACTTATCACATTTTTACAAAAATACTTTATTCGCTTGGCAAATCAACCTTTAGTAATATTGTGTTAATTCTAGCAACTGCTAACTGCAACTGCATCCCACCTAATCCTAACTATGGTGTGACCTGGGATTTCACACTATTTTGTGTCATTCAATCTGAATTTCATACAACCGGAACACTTTTTAAGTATACTAATATAAATTAACATGCCACATATAAATATCGACTTTTATTGAGGTTTAAACTTTGAATTCGGCCCAACTCACCCCATTTAAGGGTAACTACTATATATTTACCTTTACTAAGGAACCTTACCTACTTTCAGTTCATCAACAACTCCCAAACCAACAACAGGAACTACACCAAAACCAAAAAACACTACAAACATAACAAGCGAACCAGCCGACCCGAACTACTACGATCAGTTCCTAAAAACTACCATGGCTTCGAAAACTACCATCTCTGATACAAATTCTACCAACGTCACGTGGTTTGAGTTGGTGCCTACGGATGAGTTTTCTACCACGACGGAAGGTGAATTGTGGGAGAGTATTGGAAGTGAAGCGAATGATTCTAAGTTGGAAAAGTTGAATGATGTTGAAATGATGTTTGACAATAATGATAATAAGGTAATTTATTTGTAAATAATAGATTAAGTTTCATCGAGCACCTTGTCTCTTGAGTTGATACCCTACACTCGAATCTCTAGGTGCCCTTTCTCGTATGACACAATCAGTACGAGGGATTGGGCCGTCTTAAACCGGATTAACGTAATGGCAAACCAACACACAACCAGTATCTGGCCAAGTTCAGAAATGTCACAAACACGTTGCCAACGCTTGGAATTTTCATAAAGAGATGTTACTATCTGCGTGCGTAGCCAAGATGCCAATCGCTCACGCTTAATAACGTATCGTATAGCTACCTCTCTCTATCACTCTTCCTTATTAATGTGACAATGACAGTTGTGTTTCGTTAGCGACTGAGCGTGAGCGATTGGCATCTTGGCTACGTACCCTGGTCTGGCGTAACGTAAATAGAACTTGACTATCACTGGTTTGCTTAGTTGTCAGTCGGCAAATTTTGAGGTTCTGAATTTGTAGCTATTTTGCCATCTATTAAGTAATGATTATGATTTCCTGTATACTAAACTCTCGTGATCTTCACCATAAGCAAACAACTGAATAAGCAGCGCGGAAAACTCACATATTAAACTTAAAATTTTCAGCACAAAATCAAGCGCTCAACCTCGGACCTCCTGGACCTCTACCGCCGCCGCCGCCTCAACTCCGAGCCCAGCTCCGGGTCAGGGGGCTCCGTGGAACGTCTCCTTGTCTCCTGCCACAACTCTAGACGCTTCCGCTCCGCTAGGGAGCGCTGGTGGTTCATCGCCATCAGCAACTGCGACAGCCCAAAGGTACCTTAGTCTTGGATCCATATCGGAGGCAGGAGGCTCCATGGAACGTCTACCCGTCTACGTGTCTCCTGCCACAACTCTAGACGCTTCCGCTCCGCTAGGAAGCGCTGATGATTCATCGCCATCAGCAACTGCGACAGCCCAAAGGTACCTTTAATTAGGGTTGGGATTCAACATAACAACTGTTTCAGTCCTATAGTTGGTACTGTAAATATAAGAAAATGAAACCAAACCACTTCCTAACTCAACGGAGCTAAACTAAGTAACAAACTGGCTAACAAATTGTAGTCAAAGATTCTGGATCATTCTTACGGCGCCTATTTGTACCTAAGAGGTACCACTGGAACAAGTAAACGGTTCAGGGGGCTCCGTGGTAGGTCTATTACTAAGTGTAGCTGCTCACATAAGCGACATAGCAGCTCAAACGTACCTCTATCTTCCACTATATCTTGGGACCCGTGTCGGAGGTACCGTGGAACGTCTCTTTGCCTCCTGCCACAACTCTAGACGCTTCTGCTCCCATAGGGTACGCCGGTGGTACATACCCATCAGCAAATGTGGCAGTCCAAATGTATCGTCGATAAGAATCTAAACTTTTTCTAACCACGGTGTTAAACGAGGGATCAAAGGGGTCAAATTATGTTTGACACTTAGGTCAAAGAAGACGCCACTGGGGACAAAAGGACTGACAGCTTTTTCCCGATTGGTGTAGCTACAGTCAACCATTTGGAATCCTAGGCTACTGTAGGACAATATCATAGTGAAGTGACGCTATTGATCAGATAGTATAGAAATATCTCACTGTTGGTCAATATCCAATTGGTTGGCTGTACCTATATTAAAACTAGTTTCTTTCTTCCAGGGTTTGGACATACGATACAAATTTCTGATGACAAACGGCCCGGATGGGGACTTTTGGCACGAGCATTTTTCCGCGGATGAATTTTGTAAGTTACGTTCGGTTTTAACGGTCATTTGACAGCGCAGTGGCGCGTCAAAAATAAGCGCATACAAATCGATAAAAACGAATAGGTCCTAAAATTAAAATATTGCTTTTGACTTATAGATGAAACCGACTTCTGTAACACAGGTTTTATCTAGCTCAGAAACGGCTCTCAAGGCAGGGACTTTTGCCAATAAAAAAGGAATTTATTTTATTTTATTAAGTAAACATTTGCGTTGCATTCAGCCAATAGTTAATTTTAGGATCTATATCGGAGTCCCTATAGTTTTTTATCTTATTTTTGCTTTTCTTAGTACTGTTTGACCTAATGATCATCTATCCTATATAAACTCATAAGTCCTAATAGTGTTTTCCCTAACATAGTTTTAACCTACTTTTCGAGCAGCGATTCGACTCTGTGTCGACTTTATGTAAGGTCACGGTTCTAGCCTAACCTAACCGACTTCTAACAGCGATTCGGTTCTGTGTGAAGTCGTTTCTGGGCAATAATTCGACTATGGCAAATAATCGTTAGGGATTATGATAATTAGGACGTTTTTACTTAATTAATGGGAATTTTTCCCCTAACGACCCCTAAAACTTGTTTAAAAAATCAAAAGAAATCGGACGTAGTTTTTTCATGTCATTGAACACAATAAGGAGGGTGTCCCGTTTAACTATTTAACTTCGACAAAATAAGAACCACCCTACCGCCCATTCGAGGTCACTTTTTCTTTCTTTGTTAGAGATTTTAATCGTCCGCTTCAAAAAATAAACCTGAACTTTATCCTTCCAGACGTCCTGCCAGTCCTACTGGCGTATACCTTCGCGTACTTCATCGTGATGGTAGCCGTGGTCCTGTGCAGCATCGAGCTGAAATCGCGCCATCTCCTTCACTCCACGTATAAGCTGTTCCTTATGTCAGTCACGGCTCAGGTAGGATGCTTCGGCTCTACTTTATGTTCGTAAACAGTGTCAATATGATTATTGTTGATTTGCAAAGTGGTAGGACAACAAAAAAGGTTGACCGTTCATGGTAACTTTTTAACGTTTGTAGGGTACAAATTTAACCCTTTGACCGCTTTCATATTTGAATGATGTGATCAGTCAGGCGCCAAGCACGTTATGATAAACAAAAATGGCGAATCTCGTACTGCTGTGCAAAACGATTCTAAATATAGTTTATTCATGATCCATGTACATCTTAACTGAGACAACTTTAGGCGTTGCTGGCGTCGTGGGTACGACAGCACATGACGCCTTTAGGCGTTCTTGGCGGTCAAAGGGTTAAACACTGATAATTTTACTAAAAAAGATGGTCTAACATGATAGAAGATTTAGAGAAGAAAAAGATTTAGTGAAGAAGAAGATTTAAATTTCTTAGAATTAGCGTCACTATGACCTATTCGTTCTCTTTGCGAAAACTTTTTCTGCTTTGCTTTTACCCAAAATTTAAGAAGGTTCCTGACACAATACCCTCGAAACTAAATTGGAATAGTTTGTGAGCGTTGTAAGTCACAGAAGACATGATTTTTTAAGTATTTTGCTTGTTTGTGACCTAATGTACAGTACCACAAAAACAGGTAGAAATAAATAAAGTCGAACTAAATGCAAATCACAGTGGGAACACCAGTTCTCTTGTCAAATATGTCATTATTTTCGTAAGCAAACATTTGTCACACAGCAAACTCACTGCTCGCACTAATGCAGAAGCGTAACTAGGGGAAGGTAGAACAGCATGCTTACCACGAACATCGAAAATTGGCATTGACGGGAAAACCTCTTTGTCACTCCAATATGCAAGTGCGACAGAGACGGAGATACAAATCCGCAATCGTTGGATTTTCGTGGTATAGGCCCTACTTTATATTTCGTACGTCATTAGCATGTCATATTGATCATTTCCACGGAAGTTTGCATCGAAATGTCACTTAAACACGTTCGAATACGTTACCCGGGCACACGGGCAATGCTGACCAGGGGCGCCATGTAGACGAATATTTTATTTTATTTGGTATCGTTGTGGGTGCTGGTGAGCGGCGCAAATTTAGAGTTTGACCCAGGCGTCCGTATCTTTAGTTACGCTTCTGCACTTATGCGACAGAATAAGATGCACAATATACAATGTTGCCTGCTAATGCTCAGTGGCGCTCTGTCTACTTTTTTCTTTTTCCAGCAAACCGGTGTTATAATTCAGACGCTGGGTTACCTTCGCTACGCAACGCACGGGTTTGGTGGCGACGGGGCCAGAGTTGTAGGTGAGTTTACATACTATCGCCAGGGCTATGTAACTCTCCGCGCGGACTTGAATCTATCGCCTTTCGTCTTGAGACGGTACACACGGGCTCACACATGCCGCGCAAGTATGTAACAGTATGTATTAGAACGAAAGGCAAAAAAGAAACCCGTTCATGTTTAGATCATAAACATGAGCATGGTGCCCAATTCATAAAAAATACGTCAGTTTTTACGTGAGGTATAAAAATATACCTACGTTTATTATTATTGCTTTAAACCTCCCCTGTAGTATTTGTTGACAATCTTATAAATGACATCTCTTAAATTATCAACTGACAGACATGCGTCAAACCCTGTTAACGTCTGGATTTTTACCTAGTTACAAATAAACAGTTAGCAAAGCGCTTGCGCGTTGCCTATCCTATGACTACAGCCATTATTCAAATGAGTATCATTGGTTAATTATAAACATACTCACAGCGCATGTGCGTTGATATGACGTCGTCAATGTTGATTAGTTGCCCCTCCCTAGCTACATATCAACAGTACGCAATACGCATGCACTATCAAAAAGCAAAAACGTAAACAAACCTTACAGGATGTTACAAAAACCATTAACAGACTGCAAAAAGAAAGTCCTCTAGAAATTCATTTAGTAATTCGATGCCATAAAACATGTACTGAGGCACATAAAATGCACGAAATGATGGGCCGATCGTAGTGTTCAAAACGGTTTTTTATTCGCTATTTCTATGAGAGATAAATAGACCACGGAAGACGCATGGGAAGGCCCTAGACTATATGGACCGACGATCTGGTTGTGGGCGTGGGAGCCCGTTGGTTAAGAGCAGCAAAAGACCGTTCGCTGTGGAAATCTTTGGGGGAGGTAGCAGTCAGCAGTGGACGCTATTTGTATTTTCTTGTATTATACAATAAAGGTTAAACAAATAAATAAAATAAAAATTATATAAATTGACGGTCAGTTTTGTGACATTTCAGGTCAGTTTCTCTGCGGCATATCGGAAACTGCGTTTCTGCTCATGCTGGTGCTGTTAGGCAAGGGTTACACCGTCACACGGGGACGGCTGAAGGCTGGCTTCACTGTCAAACTGACTGTGTTCATGTGCTGCTATGTGTTGGCTTACATCGCTCTGTTCATCTACCAGGCTAAGGTGAGCAAATCGTTTAGAAGGAAGTAGGGTGATTGTTTGATTGATTGATTTCCATTAAAGATTTCGCTTTTTTCGCTATTTTAGCTGTCGTAGAAAAACTAGTGTATGCAACAGCTCATAATTGTTTCTTTAAACTCTCGAGTCTATTATTGCAAAACTCGACTTCGTCTCGTTTTGTAACAGCGACCCTCAAGTTTTAAGAACCCTTATTATATCACTGTTGCATAAACTACTATTTTAATATCGCTGTCAGTCTAATTGACAGATGGAAGTGATGGAGTAGAAAATTTGGTTTCGAAGTTCTATTATTACAAAACTCGGCTTCGCCTCGTTTTTTATCGGCGACCCTCAACTTTTAAGAACCAATTATAAGCTGTTGCATACCCTGGTTTTTCTACGATAGCTAAAATAGCGTAAAAAGCAAAATCTAAAAACGTGGCAGAATATGGAAGATGTTGTGCCCACTATATAGAAAAAAAAAACAAAAAAATTGCTCATATATTGTATGAAAATCCATAGGAGCAGTGTTCTTATGGAATACCACAGACAACGTTATAATGTAATGTATACTTTTTAAATATCGCTGTCAGTCATCTAATTGACAGATAGAAGTGCTGGAGTAGAAAACCAACTATTATGTTTTCAGGCTTTCGACCCGGGCGAAGTCCTATACCTCTACGAAAGCCCGGCGGGCTACGGCCTCATAGTGCTGCGTGTGGCCGCGTCCTGTGTGTTCGCCTATTCTGTCTTCTTCACTGTTAGGAAATACCCTGAGAAGGTAAGCGAAAGTCGAATCGGAAAACTGGAGCCATAAGAAATTCTGATGTAAAATATCGGGTTACTCACGTCAATAAAGTCGAAAATAGCTCGAAATGTTTCGAAACTCCGCGTCTCTTAATCATGAGTCATGCGTCTAGCCGCGGCGGCTGTTCTACGCACACACCCCCCGATATAAACACCCGATATAAGTATTTTAATGTCTGATACTCACGGGAGTTTTGTAATAGCTGCGCCAAACATTAAACAATTAGTCTCTTTTCAGTGGAGCCCTTACGGATTAGAGTACAACAAAGCAATTGTATTCAACAATAGCATTATCTGTCAATTAGGCGCCGGCGCCGAATTTGCAAAAAAATTTAACTACACTTAGCTGATTTGCCATTATCAACTCTATTCCTTAAGAAAAAAAAAAATACATTATTTTAGCACGTGCCATATTTCTCTCAGGTTAATTAGGGACCACCGCCGTGCTTTGTTGTTTTCATATTGAATCTTATTGCCATAGTCATAGTCGTAATTCAAGAAACGTTTAACGTGAACGAACCTTTTATTATGCAGGCAGTAGATTTGGTAGAGGCTCAGGTTGAAAGGGAAATACTTTCTTCGATTACCCAACAAAAAACAAGCAAAATCCTGCCGGCTCGTACCAATGAGTTTTTCGGAGCTTATGTACGAAATATCATTTAATATTTACATTATTCACCAATCGGTTTAGGGTGGGACTAATCCCACTAACGACTAGTTTTCATCTCTAGGTTGGAAGGTCGGATAGCAGTCGCTTTCGTAAAACTAGCGCTTACACCATATCACGGGATTCGTTGCCAAAGCGGACCCCAGGTTTCTAAGCGGAAAACACTAGTAGGAAGAAGAAGATCTACCGTTGCGTCAGAGAATCCAAATTAATTTTGACCTGACTTTGACAACTGTCCATGACTTCATCATAGATTACATCTCAAATTAAGCGACTCGTCTATGTAATATTATTTTTCAGTCCTCCGGCCGGTAAGCGCCACTTTACGCAAAACTAAATAGCCGCCTCCCGGCTCCGTCGGGCTGAAAAATAGTATACAAACCTCGGCCGGTAAATGGGAAAGCCTCGGATCACATGTTAGTCGACAATTACATGGGATCCGAGGCATTTCCCACTTAAACGGCCTTGGTATGTAATGTACTATTATATTTAGTATATTAAATCTTGTTATTCTTATATTAAATTGCAACGGTTAGCACTCCCGTATTTTTATCACAATAGGCGTGACATGTTTCGACTGCATCGGGCAGTCATCGTCAGACAGACAGAGTGGTGTTGTCACCTTCGCGGCTCGGGCATCACTCTTCGCTTGTCACTTGTTATTCTTATTAAATTTACTAGACCGTGGTTTTACGGGGTGTTCTAGTAAATTTTATAACGTGTGATAAAACTCAGTTTAAATTTCTTGTTATTCTGTTTTCAGAACATGTTCTACTGCCCGTTTTTTATCTGCGGTACTCTCTGGTTCTATGCGGGGCCGCTGTTTATACTCACTGCCAATGCTTACATAGGTAAGATTTTTTATTCCACAACAGAATAAGTAGGTAATAGTACTATAGTACAGAAGGCTCTGTCTCCTACATTTGTACACCGGCGGGCGCATCATGTGTACCTGCAATTACCTGGATTTATCTTGTTTTTTATGATACGACAATACGACCGTTCAGTAGTGAATGGTTTCAGTCAGTCATTGGTGTTTAATGAGGTAGTGTGAAAATACAAGGAGAAACAGTGACAAAACATGTGATGCCTTTTGTTTACATTGTTAGTAAGTTCCATTGACGTCGATTTCAGTTGCTACCTGGGAACGTGTCGGATGTCCGTGCCGTATGTCTGCTTGTTTGCCTCATATTGCATACAAAGAGTTCCTGAATGTATATGTATGCTTTATTTTTAACTTCCAGACAAATGGGTGAGGGAGAGCGTGGTTACTGCCGTCCTTCTCCTCATCTCCTTCAACGGGCATGTCATGTTTTTGGTGAGTGTTAATTATTATTCATGTATTCGAAGTTCCATTTTACTAAAGGAATTTCGTGATCTGACGGATTTTACTATTGGTCGCCGACCTTGTACCTACTATACAAATTATTTGCTTCGTCTGGGAATCGATCCGACTTAAATGTGAAAAAAAATAAACTTTTTATGATATCAATCGAAAGAATGGACAAAAAATAATGACATAGAATTTTTAAAGTAAGGAACAAAGCGAAATTAATCATTGCATTCAAATTAAAAACATACATGAAGCTGCCGAACAATTAAGTACTTTTTTTTAGAGTATTTTGAATGCCGTATCACTTACTTTTAGAAATAAAATAAAGTCTTCTTTCAGCAAAACATCCTATCTACTATAATTAAGGTACTTTCCCTCCATGTCCCATAGTCTTGGGACGCCCTGTATACTACTCAAAAGAAAACAAGGGCCACTGAAAATTTCGATCATTACATGAAAATTAATTTCATGTGTATTGAAATATGTGAAACAGTTGACTACTAATTTAATTTTTATAAGTCTTAACTACCAAAGCTCTTATTTTTATTCAAAAACAATACAGGAAATCGCTGGGTCGATCCCAGCCCTGGGCACTGGGGGCCTTGGTCACTTTTTCTGTAGTATATATATGTCATCTCTTTCAATCTATATTACCTACAGGTTACAGGGTGTTTCGTGGAAACTACTTTTTGAATTTGCTATCTTTTTGGCCACCAAAAATCTAGTGACAACAGATTTAAAATAAGTACTGAAAAGAACTGTAATGATTTACTCATTGTTTCAAAATTTGTTTCCAGTTGCTGACATTGCCTGTGTTTGCCAACAAGAATTTCCCCTACCATGTTCGCACTACGCAAATTGGAGTTATGGAGGTATTTATATTATTACTAGCTTTCGCCCGCGGCTTCGCTCGCGTTAGAAAGAGACAAAAAGTAGCCTATGTCACTCTCCATCCCTTCAACTATCTCCACTTAAAAAATCATGTCAATTCGTCGCTTCGTTTTGCCGTGAAAGACGGACAAACAAACACACACACATACAATACAATACAATAACTCTTTATTGCACACCTCATAAAATATTACAACAGAAAAATATACATCATACACAAAAGCAGAGGTAAACAACAGGCGGTCTTATCGCTAAAAAGCGATCTCTCCCAGACAACCTTAGGGTAGTGGAGCCAAATGTAACAGAAAGAAACAGTAGAAGGTGCAAAAACTAACGGAAGTAATTTAATAGAAACAAAAATTAATAAAAAATGAACATACCTACATATTACCAAAATAAATAAATTATAATATACTAATAAATATTTATATTATATAAATAAATAAATATACATACATACATACATACTTTACCATTATTAAATTCGTATGGATTTATAAAGCAGAAACGTCTCCGAACGATACGAATTTCTCAGAAATAAAGGAAAAGTGGACAATTTCATTACCGTGGGCGGGACTCGAACACGCGACTCTGAGATAGCAGTTTATCGCTGTTCTGTTGCAACTGAGCTAACTGGGTGGTTAGTTAGTTAGTTTTCCTGGGCTTTTTTCGCAACTCGACATCCATTGTGCCTTTTTTGCGTGGGAATTTGGTAATAAGCTAACTGGGTGGTCTCGATAGCTCAGTTGGATGAGCGATGAGCTGGTATCTCAGTCACGGGTTCGAATCTCATCAGAGGTAATGAATTTATTCACCTTTCCTTTCTTTCCTGAAAACGAGTGCTAACATAAGGTATTGGTGTTAATAAACGCGATTAATCCGTTCTAAAGCAATTTCAATTACGGAATAACTGATTTCCAATTACTTTTGCAGGTGACCGGAGGTTCCGGTCTGGATGGCTTTGGACACAACGCCTATCATCCGAGCAATGGCACCGCTCAAACTGTCATCATACCTCTTACAAGGTAAGGGATTCCGCTGCGATTTACGCATGTCTCACAGTTACGCCTGAAGCCTCCACTACACATAGACGCGTCCGCAGACGTCGGCAGATGTGTGGGCAGGATGCGAAACGCTCGTACCGAATCTCTTTGATCTGTGTAATGCCTCCACTACAGACAGACGCGTCCGCACACGTCGGCAGACGGTTGCAAGTTAGCAGATGGATTACCACGAGCCGACACACATCTGTCGGTCGCTTAGTCTGGGTTAATACTCGAGAGATGCCACTTACGCAATTTTCGGATCGGATGTGCAGTGCATTGGTATTCTAAAGTTCGATTCTCGCCATTTATATAGTTTTTCCTTGTTTTTTTATAATGTTCTAAATTGACTTTCATGTTCACATGGTCTATAAAGTAAATTTCGGTCGATTTTGTTTTTTAAGTCAATTGAGCATAAGAAAATATAACATCTTTCAATACTTATATATTAACAACTCGTCTGATATTTTGGACGCCCGAACAAAACGGGTTCTGATATATATATGTTATAATAAATGTCTCAAAAGTTTCACACTAAAATATTAACAGGATTTTCGGGTATTTTAACATTTTAAAACAACTCAACTTTTTTTTTCAGACGCACAGAAGAACTCATAGGCAACATGTACAGCCAATACATGGCCACCGCTCCCCCCCTCTCCATAAACCATACCCCCACCCTAAACGGCATCAAACGGATCAACTCTTTATCTCCCAAAAATCAACTTGTCCAACAAGACAGCACAGATACCAATACATCAGACGATATCAAACCGGTAGTCAACGAGATATTCACAGTCGAAAATCAAATGTCAAAACTAGAGTTGCCAGTGCAAAAAAATGCAGCAGTGTTGCCACAAGAAAAAATTGAAGAACTACCAAAATTGCCACATGAAAATGAGATTGAAAATGGTCCGAGGAGTGTATTGCCAAATGTGTTGAAGTCTAGAAGGAATTTGTTGGAGCCGTTGAATAGAGATGATGCTCCGGTGCCTTCGTGGTCGCTGGCGAAGGGGCCTAGTGTTATCGCTATGCATAAAAAGAAGAATGTCAAAGAAGGTAAGCACATAATCACTAAAACAAACGCCTTAAAAAACTGAGTTTTCGTATTGTCGCAAGAGTGGCAACGTATCAAATATCCAGGTCACGTATCAAATCATAATGATGAGCAAGCGCCTATTCTCTGCCACGACACATGGCTATTTTTGTTATTAATAAGTACTTCTGTTTTTAAGTGTTTAAATTGCATGCATGTCCTTTTTTGTAATTTTTTTTGTGCTTTATGCCATGTATGTTGTGGGTGTGAATAAAGATTTTATCTATCTATCAAAATCATATGTTCGTAACAAGATACAGTATCAAAACACGTCAATGCTTACCGATCTTGAAACGCGTAGATATACGATAAGCTACTGTTACACCTGCTCATTACTAGCAAGCGGGGAAGTGGGAGGAGCCCCGCCCCCAGCCCCTCCTCCGTGCTTATTAGCATGCTAATAAGCACAAAGCAGCTGGTAATGAGCATGTGTAACAGTAGCTATAGAGTGTGTGGGATTTAAGGCCTTACTGCACGGAAAGTCCCATCGGATTTCGATGACCTTGATGAATTGACAGCTTCCGTTTCACGAAAATGTCGTTCCATCGTAAGCTATAATTGAAACTATAAAAAGTGTTGTCTTTAAAAAATATATTTTAAATATTTCATTATCTTTGAAATTTAATCAGTGACCAGTACTTTGAGACTTCGTGAAACGGAATTCCTTATTCGAATGGTGCTAGCTAGTGTAGTATTTGAACGGACAGTGCTGCCAAACAATTACTTTTCTCCGCTTTAGAATGAGAAATATATTATGTTTTTCTCACAAGCTTTTATTTTAAAAATTACATTTAATGTCGGAATTATCAGAATAGAAAACATAAGATGCATCCAATTGAAACCCATTTTCAATCTTTTTTTTATAATTGATAACAAAACT
This sequence comes from Lathronympha strigana, assembly GCA_949128165.1. NCBI lineage: Eukaryota > Metazoa > Arthropoda > Insecta > Lepidoptera > Tortricidae > Lathronympha > Lathronympha strigana. Next base: position 5,531,969 of record OX421928.1, on the reverse strand, counting down.
TTTTTTCAAAATATATACAGTAAGTGTAACTTACCTAACTACCTACCTTAAATCTAAAATAGGTCTTTGAGACATTGTACCTAGGATTAATTATTGTTATCAGTAGAACTTAATAAAAAAACTGCATTCGGAAAGTACAAGGGTGTTTTACTTTCCAAATGCAGTTTTTTCTTAAGGTCTATCTACCTCTCTACATGCGTCATTTCTCACGCTTACCAGGTCAACAATAACCGATTTTTAGAGCATGAGATATGAAAAATATATAACAGAACCCATTCGACGCCTTCGAGTAAAAGTATTATCTTATCTTATTTCCAGACCCTCCAGAACCTATAACCAACGGCAAGAAAGTCCCTCCAGTCCGCAACGGCCTCCACCACAGCGCTGGCGAGATCTCCACCATACACGAGGGTAGGGAGCAGAACTACCCTCCTACCAGCACGGTGCAGCTGTTCAGTGCTGGCAAGAGCAGAGCTGTCGAAAATGGGGGGTAGATTGACTCACACGACACGGGAGCGAAATGATCGTAGGACTAATTAGTTTTATCAAACTGAAACTTTCTACAATAGGGATGACGACGTTGAAAAACTGTTGTTCTATATAGACCGTCAGATTATCCAAAATTATTAGATACGTATTTTTTCGTTTTTTAAGATAACACTATACAAATTGTAAAGCATGAATTAAATCATTTATTATGGCATTGACACACTACTATAACTATAAATTGAAAGAGATGTCATATACTACAGAAAAAGTGACCAAGGCCCCCGGTGAGCAGGCTGGGATCGAACCAGCGACCTCCTGCTTTCGCGGCAGACGCCCTAACCACTGGGCTACCCGATCAAGGCAACCAGAGTCTAAAATTTCCTAACTATATGCAATCCTTTCTTATTTTAAACGTTTAAGGTGTGTTCCCCCATCCTACAGCTCAGAGAACTTACGTCCAGTGCTGCCTTCTAGATAATCTTTACAGTTTATTTTGAACTAGAAGCGAGAGATGGCGCCACCAGTTTTTTTAGTGGTTAGACGCCCTAACTACTGGGGCAGGGCACTTTTTCTGTAATATATGATATCGCTCAGAAAGAAAGGAAAGGTGAAAAAAATCATGCCCTCAGGCGGGACTCGAACCCGCGACTCTGAGAGCGATGAGCTGGTTTCTCAGTATCGATCGCAACCCTTATTCATGATATGCACTCGCGACGGTTAGTCTTCTCGCACCCAAACAGTACATACCTACATATTTACGAGACGTGCGTGACTAATCCTATATACCTAAGTGCTTTAATACATCCGATACTCGCGAGTTTTCTATTTAAAAGTTGTATCTACTCGGTTAAGCTTATAATAATGTAGATATCTTATAAGTTTATTTGTAAGTAGATATGATAATTTACAGTACATATGGTGCTATATTACCGCACTAGTGAGTCAATGAGCACTTTAAACTCAAACTCAAAATGTTTATTTGTGTAAAAGCAGGTAATGATACAGACAGGTGTTCGTTAGGTGAGATATAGTGCTCCACTTTTTGCCATATGAGGCATACAAATATATGCAGTGGGCGGGTGTGATTGACTTAATTTAATTATAAAATAGTTCATGTTACATAATAACTCACTCAATAATTTCTACAATAATAATATTATTACTGGCGTAGGGATGTGACGACCCCATCGCCCACTGGTTTCATCAGTCAACGCAGGGCAGCTTGTGGCGAGCTGTTGGGGAGTAGCGACCCCACGTACCTGAGCGCTCCTGGGGGACTCCGTCGTCCGACCAAGTCCTCCGCCTCTGGCTTGCCTTAACCGGCCGTCCAGAGTGGGGTCGCGAGAGCTGTGTTCTCGAGGGTAGATGTGGAAACCTAAGTGGCGAGTTGGCTATATGTTTAAAGTCCAGTGACACCTCTCTACCCCCAGCCCTCATACCGGTGTTGCCCTCGAGCCATCTTAGATGTCGCTTTTTGTGGGGGCCCATCTTATGTGGGCGAGTCACCGTCTGCCGGAAATAAAATTGATTACCGTTTTGTTAGGCAGACGTCCGATTTTATTCTCCATAACCCAGTATTTAGTCCACCGCTTTCACCTAATAGTCCAGCATATTTTAGATTCCATTAAATTTCAATAGTCTATACACCCTGGCGGGTGCTGCCTCTGCGTGCGTCCCATGACTCGGGCAGGTGCAACATCCGCTCGGTGTACCCCTTACATTTCATTAAATTGTCGAAAGGGCCTCTGCGTGTTGGCTTCGGCTCCGCGCACGCCTCCCAAAGGTCCGGAACACCATTGTTCCGTGATGGGAAAGACATATTATTACAAATCAAATTTCAGCTTATTACATATGTATATACATACCTAAATTACATGCATAAACTAAGATTGGTCAAGAAAATCGTTCATATATTGTCAAATTAATAACTACCTAAAACTAAATTATTGACTATAGATATAAAATTAAAAAAATAACTATATGCATGCGTTAAAAAAAAAGTTTGCTGTCATTTAAATATTCATTCACGTCATAATAGCACTTAGTCTTAAGGAGAGTTTTAATTGTATTGCGAAATTTGTTCGTCGGTAATGTTTGTATTGATTCTGGTAGTTTGTTAAAAATTCGAACAGCCATGCTAAAAATGCTTTTGCTAAAGAGTGCACAGTGTGCACGTGGGTTTGAAAGTGCGCTTCTTTGTCGAAAGTTATGGGTGGGATTAGGTTCCTTTTTGGAAAAACGACTGTCATGTTTCTTTACAAACATTAAACATTCCAAGATATATAGAGAGGGAACCGTCAATATTTTATGTTCCTTGAAAAAGGGTTCACAACTCTCCCAATATTGTATTCCAACAATAGCCTTTATGTGCCTATGTCAAAAATTCAAAGGGCCATATGTACTTTAATAGTACATTACGATTCAAGGGCGAAAAAGCGATTCGTGTCGATTTAAAACACTCCCTACGGTCGTGTTTTAAGTTATCGCCACTCGTTGCGAATTTCCTCTTCGCACGTGTATTATACGACGTTTTACAGTACATACCCTTTGAATATTCGACACAGACACGTAAAGCGTTCATTATCGCCCTAGGGCGGTAAAGTAGCTCCATGTGTACTGTAAAACGTCGTACGATACACGTGCGAATAGGTAATTCGCAACTCGTGTCGATTTTATCGCCAATTTCGATTGCGAATTTCCTCCTTTTCGCATTTGTATCTGTAGTAATACAGCACTAGTCTTTTTTATATCCACTTGTACATTTTTCATCATATGATCTCAAATTAGTTTTAGTTTTGTTGATGAACTCGGATCGATCGTCTTTTGTCGTGTGTCGGTACCGACACCCACTGACTGACTGTCCACACATCCCGCCCCCGCCGCTGCACGCCAGCGCCAGTATTATGTAATTCTTATCGTAGGCAACCCTAGCGTTGCGGGAGCGTCAATATTTGTTTTATTTTAATTTAATTATATACCTATACAGGGAATATGATAACTAAATATTCTGTGGATATTTCAAGCGTCTATCAATATCGAGCAAAATCACGTTTGTTGTATGGCCCACTTAAGGCCGTCCCTAGTCCGAATGACCTTCAGCGATCGGGAGCCTCACCCCCCGCGCTCTTCATTGAAACTACGATCGCTATTGATTACAGCGCCACCTCGTAATGTTAACACGTACCACTAATCCAGATTGATCACAACGCCATCTCGTGATTTTAGCACGTACTACTATCTAATTCAGCCGGCGCAGTGGCAGTAGCACTGCTTACTAAGCAAGATAAATATATAGAGTTCGATTCTGGGACTCTGTTTTGTTGTTTTAGGTGCAATAAAGAGTAATTACTTATTATATTGTAATATTTGGAAATAAGATATTTATTTTATCGTGTTTTTAGTATTTGTTGTTATAGCAGCAACAGAAATACATCATTTGTGAAAATTTCAACTGTCTAACTATCACGGTTCATGAGATACAGCCTGGTGACAGACAGACGGACGGACAGCGGAATCTTAGTACACGGTCAAAATTATTATTTTAATATAAAATTGACTGACACGTAGATAGTATTGAGAAAATTGGTTAATTATTACATCACGGAGTTAGAGTGTATTTTTACTTTTTAGCAATAATTAGTGATTATTTCTAGTCATTTTTAATAAAAAAATATTTCTACAATCTGTGTATTTTTTAATCCCCTTTTTGATATCATAAAATAACTAAGTAAGGATAAGGAATAAAAATAAAACACATCGTAGAATAACAAAAGTACCTTTACTTTAAATTCTTAAAAACAAATAACAATCTTGATTGAAATAGAAATTTAAACAAAAATAAATCTTTGTGAAATAGCAATAAATAAACCTTTTCACCGTGCGATGTGATTCTCTTCGTTTGCGTTTAATAAAGGACTTCAGTGACCCTTTTACACGGAACGACACGAGTTATAAAAGTGACCTAATTATATTTATTCTCCCTCTGACCCGTTATATTCCGAAAAACATGGCATATTTGATACAAAATTAAAAATACTATCTAGAAACATACAATCAAATAAATCTTTACGACGTGTATGGCACCATGCAAGTCCACGTTAGGGCTCATCCAAAAACCATGTGAGACATGGGGGAAGGAGGGATCACATATCGCGTATAATTTTTCATACACAGCATAATGATATTAAACATCAAGGAAATAACTAATATGCTCACTAACCGTTTCGACGCCATGTTAAATATAACCGCTTTTACTCATACGCCACGTCACCGAGGTGTGAACTGAAGTTGAACTTTATGAGTATTCATTAAGGTTTATATTGCTCTGTAGGCTGTGATCGATTAATCCGTCTTTGGCGACGAACCTGCAATGCCTTCGTCTATACGTTAAAAAGGTCAAAGCACATGCATAAAGTTCAACTTCAGTGACACTTCGGTGACGTGGCGTCTAAGTGACAGCATTTTTTGACACGGCGTCGAAAACAACGTAGTACAACAGCTGTCAATTGTCACTTGGCCTTGAAATTGGCAGCAAGTTTTTCAATGTCTAACCTTTCAACAAAATATGCGTCTCAATTAAGTTGTAACGCATTGATACCGACTACAAAATTACAACGGTGTATTTAATTTGGATGCTTGAATGAATTGAGTCAGAGAGAAGTCAGCAAAATTGTGATAACCTACGGAATCTGAGAAATAACAAACATATATACATCTCTTTTGGACACTTTCTTTACTTGGTAAGGAAGTAAAGGACGGGTAAGTAAGGAACGTCCGAAAGATTGCTTAGTTAATTATCACTTTCTTTTTAAATTCTGAATCGTATAAGTAGTTACAAGGCTATCATAATGATCCTCCTGCTCAGTTTTTAATGGTAACTTATGCACTTTCATAATATGCCCTCTAAGACTCTTCAGCTGTATGTACCCCTTGTCACACAGTTGACATTGATGTGGCTTTATCCCGGTATGCCTCTGCAGATGTCTATTTAAGGCATTCTGCTCTGGGTACCTTTTCTCACACAAATGGCACGGATATGGCTTATTAGTATGCGCTGCCATATGCTTTTCTATATTAGGCACTGTTCTTTTGCATACATCACACTTTTCTTTAACAACATCAGGCTTATTAGGATCATGGAATCGCTTATTATGTCTAACTAATTGAGTTTTTTGTTTGAAATCTTTATCGCATAGCGGGCATTTAAATGGCCGAGCGCCGGTGTGCTCAAACACATGACGATTTAACGAGTATTTACCAACGAATTCTTTACTACATAAATGGCATTTATAAGGTTTAATGCTTACGTGTTTTCTATAATGAGACGCGTATAAACCTCTGGTTGGAAAGACTTTACCGCATGACTTACATTTATAACCGGTGTTGTTGTGTTTTTTCTTGTGAACTGTTAAGGCATCATTTGAGATGAAAGCGTGATGACACACATCACATTCATAAGGCCTTTCGCCAGTATGCAATCTCATATGATTCCTCAAATGCTTAGCGGCTGAGAATTTCTTACCACACTCTTCACAACTGAACAGTCTTAGCTTATCATGAACCGCCATGACGTGATACCTCAAATTAGTTCTATCATTGCACCCAACCCCGCACTGCTCGCAAATTAATTTCCTAAACGTACCGTCGTGTTTTTTCAAATGAATCCTGAGAACAGATTTACTATTAAACTTTTTTAAACACACATCGCATTGGTAGTATATTTCTTTAGTGTGTACGCAGTTTATGTGTTCTTGAAGGCTTAGATTCGTTCCCAGTTTCTTGCCGCATCTCTCACATATGAATGGTCTAACGTCGTTGTGCTGCAGGCGATTATGAACTCTATATCTATTTTCAATCTTAAACGTCTCTGGGCAGTACATACATTTGTAGCCTTTGAAATGTTCTAAGTTTATATGTTGGTTGAGTTGGTCGATGTCTTCGTAGCTGGCGCCACAGTTTTTACAGGAATACAACTCTCCAGTTTCGGTTTTCACTGTGACTACTAGCGATTCTTCTTCTTTGATTTTCGGCTTAGATTTTGATGTTTTACCTGTAATCAAATCGGTACTAATATTATTAATGGGAAAGTGCGTGTTTGTTTGTCCGTCTTTCACGGCAAAAGGGAGCGACGAATTGACGTGATTTTTTAAGTGGAGATAGTTGAAGCGGTGGAGAACTACTTAGGCTGCTTTTTGTCTCCTAACGCGAGCAAAGTCGCGGGCAAAATCAGTTAAGGAATGTTAGGGTGGATTTTTATTTTGTCGTTTTTTCTTCGCGTCGGATTTTAATGAAATTTAGGGGGTCGGTAAATTTCCTTATTCGACGCTAGATAGATACAAAATCCCAATATGCGTCAAACAATTTGTAGGTACTAAATTTCGAGTTACGATACTTCGATACGATTTCGTAATTAAGTGGAGAAAAATTGTAGGACATCCTGGAAAATTGGGTTGGGTCTATCTTGAAGAGAATAAGGAACTCTTCCTACCTACCAAATTTCATTCAAATCTGATGCGATAAAAAAAATTACAACGAAATACAAATCCGCCCATTAACTTTAAATATGTTTATTAGTGCTGGACACAACCTGCTCTAACATTGTGTTCTAGCGATTACCCACGATAGTTCAAAGCGGGTTGGAAACTTCTTGATTTTAGTTAACAAGAAAAAAACACGCAATAGTAACCAAGTGAAGCCAAAAACGTCCGACCTTCTATCGGAGCTCGTCGCCAAATACACTCCTGCTTATTTTAGTGGCTAGACTCTGCCACCTGCTTGTGCTTCCTTAAGTCAACAGGACGATTCGCTCAGTGTTTGTCGTTCATACCGTTAGATGATCCGACAACACAGACTCTTGCAACGACGACGCCGGTTTGCCCAATCCCGTCTACGTCAGCGCGCGTGACCCACTACCTACGCCGGGCGCAGTCAGTGCTTGCTGTGTCGCGGAGGTGACAACATCACTGTCCGACGAGGCGACGATTTATGCCCGAAGTCGCCAATTGGTATAAAAATACGTAAGATTTTAAATCGTTTTTTTTTTTCAAAATTAACGTCAGTATTACTCACGAAAGTTTAAACTGTACGGACAATTGCTTATCAAACCTGCACACATCTACGAAGAAATTTAAAGGTGTATGTGTAGTCTCCAACTCGCCTTGGGCCAGCATAGGGCCTGTAGGGCAGAAGCAAGGAGAAAGACATGACAAAGTAGGAATTATAACTGGGATTACCTTTGACGACGGATCTGTTTTTCTTTCTCGGTTTGCCCTCTATCTTTGGTTTCACATCTATAGTTATCTCTAAGTGGTTGTTATCCGCTGGAAAAGATAAGTTCGTATAAAAACTAATTATTAAGTAATGTCTTGGTAAGTTTTCGACTGAGCAATGAAAGTAATAATATTAATAGAATTACTAAACTTATGATAAAATCCAATTAAATTGGTCACTAAATAAATCCACATTATTTAGAGATTTAAAAACACCTTAAGCATGACAACGATTACATAATAAAAACTCATATCAACTCATAAAATGTTACGACCTCCCGAGCCTAGTCGGTGGTAACTGCTTACGAAGCTGAATGTCCCAGGGTTGTGTTCAACACGAACATTTGTTCATGAGTTATGTGTGTTTTCTATGTAAGTAAGTACAAAAGTTTCTGGTCACTATTTTTTTTTTATATTGTGTAATTGTGACACTTTATGACAGGACACAAACAAAAGCAAAGACAGTTGCGAAACTTAGAATTTTTGAATTCTAAATCAACACTTTTTTTTTGTCAAGGCATTACTTCACGTCAATCAATAAGTTATCGTAAAATTATCCCGCAATATTTATTATTATTTATTTATAAAAATACTTACGCTCTTTTTCTTTCTTAATATTTTTTACTGGCTTCTTGATGCTAACATTGAATTCTGTAAAAAAGGAGGGGTATTAATATACATATTAACTCAGAAACATAGATATAGGATTAAAATAACTGGATACCCAATCAGTCGAAAAAAAATACGCCATAAAAGTACTGCAGTTTCGATACCTTTTCATATAGTCTTGTTTGGAACCTGACTTTCGTTAAGTGGTAACAGCCTATAAACTTCTAACATTGTTGATAGTTTTGTGTATGAATTTGACACTTAATCTTTTTCGTACGAAACATTTATTATTTGTTTTGTATCATCATCAATGCAAGATCGCTAATGGAGTAATGTCATTTTCACCCACATTTTTGAAAGTTTTTGTTCCGCTTTGTGAAATAACAAAAAAGCACTTGTAAAAACAAATGAGTGCTATGTTCTACGTATAACTGAGGGTAAGCACACAGATAAGCTTACGTAATATGCAACAGTAAAAAATATACAAATAAATAAATGTACCTGACTTCTTACTGGCATCTTTGACTTCAATATCACCTGTAACATAAACAATTTTTTTTTACGAAAGTTGTTGATACAAGCTATAGGCTGACTGTACTTTGATACCACAACCTTCATAAGCATGTGAAGTTTCAGCTTAATATCGGGAAGTTAGTGACTCCACCTCAACTACTAGATAGATAGAGCATACAAGACAACTCGCAGTGACCGCACATATGCAGTCCCGTACTCATTTTAAATAGAAAACTCCCGTGAGAATTAGACATATTCATATACTTATATCGGGCTACTCCCGTCTATAAAGTCGAAAGTAGCTCGACATGTTTCGGAACGGTCCGCGTCCCATAATCATGAGTGAGAAGCGCTTGCGGCGATTGCTCTGCGCACACCACACTGGGTGCGAAACATGTCGAGCTATTTTCGACTTTATAGACGTGAGTAACCCGATATAAGTATATTAACAGTCCCGTACTCATTTAGTATGGAAGCACGACCGCTTATTTCAGTTGCACCCGTAAAATAATTTACAATTATTGTATTAAGGGGTGACCTTTGTGTACAGATGTAGCGCATAATGATTTTCCTTCGTATTGTCTGGGAAACACTTGTATTTGACATGCTATTTCAATCAATCTACCTCGGTACTTTTAGAATTGACGCTGATTGAAATAGCATGACACATTCGGGCGTTTCCGTGAAAATTGCGAAGGAAAAAAACAATTTAAATAAATTGGCCTTTTCAACCGACTTCGGGGTTCTCAGTCCGCGTGATTTTCTTTTATTCATTTTTTCTACACTGTAACGTTAACAATCTACTACTAATACTTTATCTTATTTTAATATTTTCTAGAGATGGCTGACTTAAATAATTGATGTGACATAAGAAAAATCAACCTTTATTTTTTTAATCTTTGCATGCGATTTAATCCGATTCAAAGATTTTTGTATGGGAGTCCGAAGTCGGGAGTCGACAATTGGGAGTCATTAGGATAGGGCTTTTGCCCAGCAGTGGGACAATATGTTTGGCTAGGGAAAGAAAACACTTACCAAAATCATTATCATCAGGATCATCTGTAAATAATTTAGAATAATTAAATGGCAAATATTCAATTTTTCATTATGATTTTAAAATAAAACTTGTAAATAAATAAAATATTTGAAGCAACACAGGGAGGGGAGTCGGCATACGTACAGTTTCCCCTCTGCCGAAGTACAAGCCCGAATAGGCATACGCGGATCTGTGTTGTGATTAGTCCAAACACAAAAATAGATCGAAGTGTGTAACATTTGTTAGTGTGGTTGTATCATTTTCTGTGTTACGAGTAGTGTCCTCATTACAGATTGGTTTTGTATGTAGTGTGCGAGAAGTGCGTCTGTGTGCACGTTCCCGCAAAAAGTGACAGATTTTTTTTTACGGTAAGATGTCGCTTTGCCGTCTCCCTTCCAACGTGTTGGAAGTCTGTGTTGCTTGAAGACTAATTAGTTTAAAAAAATTTTTCAATGCAATCAGCTTTGCTTATACTTAAAAAAAAATACTTTTAAAGAGGAGGGTTATTATTTTAAAAGTTTGTATAATGGTCTCATCTAAAGAGCTTATTTTGATTTGACTGAGTCATCAATTTGTTTTTGTGAAAAAATAATGCAATTAAGTGAAAGGTTTTATGTAATAATACTTTGAATTACTTAATAGCGTTGGTGGCCCAGCGGTGAGAGCGTGCGACTTTCAATCCGAAGGTCGCGGGTTCAAACCCCGGCTGGTACCAATGAGTTTTGTGGAACTGTACAAAATATCATTTGCTATTTGTCTATTTACCAAACGCTTTTCTGTAAGGAAATGGGACTAATCGCAATAGTCCTAGGGTCAGGCCTAGTTTACCCTCTGGGTTGGAAGGTCAGATGGCAGTCACTTTCGAAAAAGTAGCACCTACGCCAAAAGTTGGAATTAGTTCCTGGAAAAATGCTGGAAAGAACAAGCTTTTGAATTACTTACCTAAATATTCTGGTTCAGTCTTAATAAATAAATAAAATAAAAAATAAAAAATAAAAAAGCCTTTATTTTCTTACCAAGACAGTTAGATAAATTACATTTTAGTTTAAGATATTATATAAATATATTTTTAAATACTTGTTTTAATATGTGTTTTTTTGGTTGTTTTCTTCCTCTTGAGCAAGAACCCCCTTCTGGGTGAAGGCCTCCTCCAAAAATTGCCCATTGTTCTCTATCTTGAGCTATCTGATTAAGTGATTATGCGTTGAAAGTTTTCTAACATTATATGTTATGTTCTTATATATGTCTGATTTGTTTTCCTATTATTTGGAGGGTTGTAGTCGTTCTCCCCACGGGGACCAGCCGGATTGGGGAATATTTTATTTTGTTCTGTTTGTTCTGCCGTTGTATTTATGTTATTGTTTGTCTTCCGGAGAGGCATCTGTGGTTGCTATGCTTGGGTCGTTGGCTTGATAGATGAGACAGAGTTGGATCGGGGCCGGTTCATAAAATCGAATGCATTCCTTTTATTTGTTTTCGTAGAGGCTGACTGTTTCTCTTTGTCGTTGTGCGTAGTTTCCTCCAAAGTTGGTGATTTAGATTGTAACCTTTTCCTTCCTTCTTTAGTTATGTTTTGGACTGTCTTCTCTTTTACTATAAGTTTATCGTATCGAATTATGGCTGTTTTTCCTTTCTTGATTTCCTCTTGTTTCTTTATGTTAAGGTCCTTTCGTATTTGGATAATATCTTTAGGATAATCTTCCGAGACAAAAGAATTTTCTGGTAGTTTTTTGCCGTTTTTAAGCACTAGGTGTTTTCTCCATGAAAGTGTAAGCCTTACTAGTATTGGTCTACGTTTATTATTTGTCTTTTTCCCCAGTCGCCGAACTTCACATATTTCCCATTTGTCAAAGGGATCAGTTTCTTCCTCTTTTACCATTGCATTTAATGTTTTAATGACTAGTTCCATTAATTCTGTGTTGTTCTGTTCTGATTCCTCAATGCCATGCAAAATAAAGTTATTCTTTCTCACTTCTCTTTCCAAGTTGTGTGTTTTGCTTTTTAATGTTGCTACTTCGCTTTTCAGAATTGAATTTTCTTCTCTCAACGGTGCTAATTTGTGTTCAAGCGTTGTTTCCATATGTCGCTTAAAGTCTTCTGTTAGGGTTGTAGTATGTTTTTTAAAATCTTCGCTTAGTTTGTCCATTTTTTGCTCTATTCTGGCAAAGAAATTGTCCAAATTGACTTCCAAAGTCATTTTTGTTATTACTACTATTTTGGTAGAAATTTATTGGCTGGTATCACTTTTTTAGGGCTGGTATCCTATTTGTTGCGCTTTTAGTATTTTCTTGCTGGCAACCCCGTAGCGGCTGTCAGTGTCACTGAGCGTAACTAATGTTCTACCGTCCGTTGGTGTTTATAGCTATTGTTATATATACAACTATCTCCACACTTTTAGACACAATTTTCACGAGTAATCGGTGCAGATTCTTTATTTTTTTATTAGATACACTAATTATAGTCTTAGTTCTTGGTGTATTTGAAAGTTTTTGCTAGCGGCACTTGTTTTTTCACTGGTTAATCACTAAAAAACTCACGACAATACTTAAGACAGTGTTCAGTCTTAATATCGTACATATTTTGTGACAATTCATCTGAAAGAAAAAAAATATATTGAAAATATATAAAAATAAAACAATGTTTATTTCGGATATAAAAGGGGTCTCCGCACTAGGCTACGCCTGTATCGCGGGGAACCAGATAAAATTAGGTATCAGAACTAGTTACAAAAAAACTAGTTCTGATAACCGACCGTGTTTTTGCTTCGTCCAGACTTCTATCCCTACGATTAGGTACATATTTTATAAGAAGAGAGAAGAAGAAGTGTCGATTACCCAACTTTCATGTATTTTCTGATTGAAGACCCAAGCAGAATACCTAACTGTGTACCCAACTGTCGGCGTCATGGCAGATAGTGTTAATTTGTTTAAAAAATGTGCCAAAGTCCCTAAGTATAGGGTCATAGCCATTTGCCGGCATATTCGTTCGGGCAATCCGTCAGATCTCCATAGTGGGTATGTCCGCCGGGCATCCGCCAGACAAATTTCCCATACATTTATTGGCCGATCCAGCAGATATGCTCGAACATATATGACCAGCAACTGTACCCAATTATAAGGTCATACAGTTTTGTGCTCTTGCTGGGTAGCAATGAATGTGTTAAGTTATTTCAAGTTAGGACAAGTTAATATCACTTCACTTACTTTTGCAATATTCCTCAAACTTCGTCTCACACTCGAGTACTTTTCTTTTAAAACTGGTAGCATTTCTGAGCTGTAGGATGCACGCATCACAGATGGAATAGCTGGCATTCACCGATGGAGGTTTTATCTGCAAATATAACAATAATAAATACAGATGTTCATTGCGATTTTTAATGGCATAAAACTGTGATTTTAAAAGTGACATAGGAGACCGTAAACAACAACTAGTGACTAGAAATAGTTCATTAACTCATGTACTGAGATGCAACGAGGGAAAGAAAGTTGAATTTAGCATTGATTACTAGGGTGGATGGGATGTTATTATGAGTTACTAGCGAGCCGCCCCGGCTTTGCAAAGATTAATATTATACATATAAACCTTCCACTTGAATCACCCGATTTCAATGAATTTACAGTAACGTCCCAGATGCCAGCCCTACATGGAGCGGAACATACATGCTTGTCTCTAGTAAAATGTGCCATTTTGTTCAGCTAGTGACAAAGAGGTATCTTTTAATAAAAATAATCACATGTTTGATTCTAGTATAAGTTAACTGATGCAGAAAACCAGATTTGGATAAAAAAGAAAATGCCTTACTGGTGTTGTGCATACACAAATGAGTAGAATCATTATAATTACTATTTAAAACGAGATATTTACCATGTATATTTGTTTTTCTGAGCTCCCGATATTTCGGCACTGTTACAAATGCCATGTTCACGGTGTAACTGGTTTGCTGCGAGTTTTTATTTTATTTGTGGTCTACCCCCGTGGTACACCCCGTAGCGATCTACCCGCTTACAGGTTCGTTTAATTTGCGCGGTGTAAATATCGGGAGATAAACAAATATACATGGTAAATATCTCGTATATATTTATATTTATAATCATGTTTTACAGCTATTTTTAATAACTATGTATAAGTTCCTAAAGTTGTATTAGCTATACTTGGCTATTATTGAAAATTTTGTATTTCAAACAGGTAAATCAGAGATCGTTTATAGGATCAAAACAGTGTAAATATCGCAGTTCCCACTTCATAATCACTTATTTGAAACTTTGCCAAGTCTCACAAGTTGATTAAATTGGCGCATTGGCGCAATATCCTTTATAAGTAGTTAAATAACTAGTGTTTACTCATTATAGTTACTTACCGTGACTCCCAAGGTCTCGAGTAACATACTAAGATAATTTTCAGATGTATTATCAAAAATATATGCTGATCGTAAATCTTTGAAGTCACCGTCTGCATGACAACATCGACAAAGAGCATCTAAATTCCAGATTTCCGTCATTATAAACTATTTTGAAGAGACACCGGTTTAAATTTAGATAAATGCACTGGGTATTATTAGTATATTGAATATTTTTCGTTCTTATCTTTACAATATTCCTGACTCAATGGTTTGGTTTGTTGACTTTGACAGCTCAATTGTTTGACGTTTTCAACTTTTAATAACTCGCCTATTACTCGCCTGTTGGGCGATGGATACAATTTTTTGCCAAGAATATATATTTATAGTCTGACAACCCCAGGCCGCAGTAGTTTTGTTTTTTAATGTATATGCCTCCCTAACACAGTAACACTTTATAAAAAAGGACGTACTTACATAAATAAAAAAACCTACTGCACTGCAGCCTGTGGTTGTCAGACTGTAACAGCAGGGTTGGGGTTATAATGAATGTGTATGGAATGGAATGGACCACGTATAGACACATAATAAAGGTACTTTTACACAACCTCATTACTAGAATGCTTCGTGCTTATTAGCAAGAGGAGTTGGGAGGGGGGTGCCTTCCACTTTCCCGTTTGCTAATAAGCATGCTAGTAATGAGCATGTGTAGGTGTAGTTGGTACTTGGTACCTTAAAAAACCAATACATATATTGGACGCTTTATATTAGGCACTAAAGATTTTTCATTTCGAAAGGCCAATTTTTAACCCTAGGCTTATTCCAAAGTCCAAAACTTTCTAACACTAAAGGCAGAATAGCGGTAAATATAAATCGGTAAATATCAATATTTTAAATTGAAATTCCTGGAACAGTAACGAAACAATATAATATATTTGCAACTTTTTGCCGTTAATATTTGTCAGGCGCATGGATTATACGTTGTCTGCGTTAGGAAAACATCATGTATATTTATGCAGATGTATCTATGTAGATGTAGTGTTGGGATGCCAAGCTAGATTCCAGTTGGCTGTGGAGCACTTACCGCATTCGTTCAGCATCCAGGGAACTGTACCTGGAGTTGGAGCTGCGGGTTAGGTATAAGTTTATTGCCCTCATATTTTAAACAATATCCAATACGTATCCATAATTATAAATAGAAAATTCGCGTGTCAATAAAGTCGAAAATAGCTCGACATGTTTCAGAATGGTCCGCGTCCCATAATCATGAGTGAGATGCGCTCGAGGCGATTGCTCTGCGCTTAATACGTATCTATACTATCTATGATGTCTATGGGTGCCACTGCCACTCCACTTGGCGTATTTGCGTTTTGCCTTTTGCGTTTACCGAATTTTTAGTTTCTTTTTTCCGTAGAAATATTTGGTTCATTTGGCTGTTCTGATTATTATTACGCGAAACATCGGATTATGAAAAAATACGTTGAGGCGTTGAGCTGATGGGTTTCGCTGTATAGTCCTAGTGCTGTATATTTTAATAAATTATGTTAAAATGTAAGGCAGTCTGACAACCACAGCACGCAGTGGTTTTTTATTTATTTATATGCGTCCCATTTATTTTCGAGAGAAAAAAGTAGGGAGTAATTAATACTTAAATTTAAAAAAAATCTACTGCGGCCTGTGGTTGTCAGATAATTTGGTTGGCAGTAATTTTTGTTTTAATTTATATGCGTCCCATTTTTTCAAATGAAAAAAATAGATAGATAGATAGATAGATAAAAATCTTTATTCATCCACAAACAATAACATCATCACAAAAAGTATACAACTATAAAGTAAGCATAAACAGTTTGACATTCACAAATTATAACAAGAAAACATGCTTGTAGACAATGTGTTGTGGTACGAACCAGGTGCTGACTCAGCATAATGCTGCGAAAAACGCAGCGCTGATCTTCCGTCAGAAACCATTACTTAAACCTAATACTTAAACCTAATACAGGACCGAACAATCAGTGCAGCACTGTCAGTCTTGTCAGTGTCTTTAAATCTGTATTTTAATTGTGTAAATATGATATAATTTGCGAAAAAAAAATTTAATTTGAATTTGAATTTGATTTTTTTATAGGAAATATTTATTAAATTAAAAATCTACAGCGGCCTGTGGTTGTCAGACGATAAATGCTTATTTTTTTTTCTGGTTTTGAGTATTTGTTCTAATAGCGGCAACCAAAATACAATATCATCAATGAAAATTTCAATTGTCTTACTATACAGCCTGGTGGTAGACAGACGAACAGCGGAGTCTTAATAGGGTCCCGTTTTTGTCCTTTGGATACGAGACTCTAAAAGTACCAATGATGGTATTAATGACTGTAAAGCATTATCTACCAGTCAACCATCAGATTAAACAGTGACCGTTAGTTTGGTGCAGGTATGAAACAAATAAGTCACGAAAAATAAAAACAAACTAAATTAATTTTATAATAAAATATATTTACGCGGGGCATCTTGTGGTGAGTTGTTTGGGGCGACCCCACGTACGTGAGCGCTCCTGGAGGACTCTGTCATCTGACCGAGTACTCCGCCTCTGGCTTGCCTTAGCCAGCCGTCAAGAGTGGGGTCGCGAGAGCTGTGTTTTCGAGCGAGGGTAGACGTGGAAACCTAAATAACGAGTTGGCTATATGTTTACAGTCCAGTGACACCTCTACCCCCAGCCCTCATTCCGATGTTGCCATCTTAGATGTCACTTTTTGTAGGGGGCCATGCATCTTACAGTCCGTCTATACTAAGTTTCCCAGATTTTGATAGGACAGACTGTAAAGGTCATAATTTAATGGAAGTTTGACGTTTAAAATGACACTTTAAAGTTTAACAGATAATTTTCTTGGAAGAGAAAACTTGGCTTGACTTTATGTGGGCGAGTCACCGTCTGCTGATAGTAAAATTTATTACCATTTCATTAGACAGGCGGGGCGTCCCATTTTATTCTTCATAACCTAGTATTTATATTTTAGATTCCATTAACTCTCAAATAATCATACACTGGCGGTTGCTGCCTCTGCATGCGTCCTATGACTCGGGCTGGTGCAACATCCGCTCGGTGTACCCCTTACATTTCATTAAGTTATCGAAAGAGCTTCTGCGTGTTGGCTTTTTCTACACGTATCTACGCCTCCACCATTGTTCCGTGATGAGAAAAACATACTAATATACTTACACAATATATAAAGATACCTGCAAATACACATATTTTAATTTTTACCTTTTTTGCCTAATATGATATAAATATAAATGTAATTCGTAATATAAAATACTTAAATCATCAATTATTTTTATTTTAACTAAAAATAGGAATCAATGCAAATACGTATGCAACCTTAATGGAGGTACTATACTGACTTCTACCTCCAGTACATAATCTTTATCGTAAGCGATTAAGACCTATATTTGATTTTACTTACGTCAAATGTTTAACGGCGGGTGCGATCACCACAATAAAGAAACACTTCTGCGTCGCGGTTATACACCTTATTTTAATAATGATAGGAAAGTAAAGTAGTTTAATAGCTAACCAATAAGTTTGTAAACATTACTGCAAGATTGGAAAGTGGTCAAGCGAGCGAGCTACAGCTTTGGCTACAGTTACTAATGCGGTCTCCGTACCACCGCACGCCTGTAGAAAGAACCTAATTTCGAAAAAAAAATCACTGACAGCTGTCAAAATTCAAAGTGGATTTTGTGTTGTGCGTGTTGTGAAATTAAATTCTAACGACTTTGTGAACAGTTATTTGATAAATTGTTTGTAGCTAATCCAAGTAAAAGGTAAGATGGGTTATTTTAAATATTTTCTTTTAAGATTTAGACTAAGGTAGCATACAGCCTTGCTTTAATGTTGTTAAGCAATCGCAGGAATGTTTCTGATCAAATTATTGATGGATTGATTAATTTTATGATTCGCTCAATCGTTTTTATAGCTTTCTTTTTAACTTCCATTTGGTATTTATTGTTTTACGATAAGCTTGGATATTTTCTTAAGCCGAATCTGATTTGAATTTCAAATATAAATTGTAAGTACCTACTATTGGGAGAAAATTAATTGAAACGTGAATAGATCCATGAAAGTGGCGCTGAAACGCTACATATACTTATAGGGTCTTAATGTATTTTTGGGACCCCCCTCAAGTCATTATGTATGGTAGATCTTCCGATCCACTCAATAGCCAATCAATTCATACCTACTCCATTAAAACGAAATAGTTACTTTTTTAAATTTCAAAACCTGGAACTCAAACGCATGGAATCTGAAACATAAATACTTGCACCGCCATCTGCATCCTGCTTTGCGCGTTTACGAAAATTCTTTATATTTCACTGTAACGTCGCAGTGTCATAGTTCCATTGCGGCATAATCACGGCATAATCTTTTGTTTGGTTACCCGGTCTATGTCCACGTATCCGTTTTTTATGAATTGTATTTTATTTATAAAAACAGTTAAAAATTATTTATATACTAAGCATCATCTGTTGGTACCTGAATGTTGGCAATTTTTAACATTTCGCCTACATAATATGTGTTGTGTATTTCGTACTAATTTTGTGCTGCAGTTTTGTGTGAAAAAATGGAGATCTGGGTTACTAATAAGAAACAATACTTAATATGTTGAGTGTAAAAATGGGTGCAACCAAATGACTCAAAAAAGGGTGCCTTGTGCTCTGGTTCAAAGTTGTTCTAAGTTGAATATGGAACATAGGTATGACTCGGTTATTTAGGGCCTCATCACACTGGGGCGATTTAAAAGCGATTTCTTTACAAAACTTAACTCGGCACCGGCAGACTCGCGACGTGTTCGCATCCATACAAAACTCACTCGCAAATCGCAGGTGTGATAACGCTCTTAGTTTTCTAAATTATTTTTTCATTTGACTGTATCCTATCAGTTATACATAGGTAATTTCATTGACCTAATCGAGCTTACGATTAACAAAGGAATGTTAATAACTATCTGATTTTGAAAATTAAAATACCCATTTTATTTGAAGATAAACTCCCTTAAATCTACGTCCGGTTCTAACCCGATGCATCGGTAATATAGGCAGGTACTCCAACACAACGGTGTAACTGCCATTTCCCCGTTATTTTTTTAATGAAATTTATTAGGTACTTTTACTTCTATGAAATATTACGTTTATTAACACATTCACGTCTGTGCTATCAAAATCAATGAAATCTAACATAGACGGACCCTAGGTTAGGTTAATATCCCAAATTTTATATGCGAAACGTTGTGTTTATTTGATGATTCGGCCTAATAAAAATATGGGAACTATTTGGAAAGTCATTTGCCATACATTTTTCGGCGGTATATTAGTAAACCGCGAGTATGTCACGCGCGATACTATCTGCAGTGCAGTGATGACAATTGCGCGTTCGTTGCTAGTAAGTCTAGTAACTAGGGTGTGCAAACTGGTTTTTATTTGCATAAAATTTCGGTTAATAACCTGTTATGAACCGGTTTTTTCATACAATTAAAAACCGGTTTGCACACTCTTCTAGTAACATGAGTTTGAACATATTCGAACTTACAAACATTTTCCCTCATTCAAACATCTCCCAAAACATGACGATTCGATCAACGATACTCAAATTATCATTTAACATATAAACGCCAGGCGTTCTAGCAGACACTAAGACATATTAATATACCTATATCAGGTTACTCACGTCAATAAAGTCGAAAATAGCTCGACATGTTCCGGGACGGTCCGCGTCCCATAATCATGAGTGAGATGTGCTCGCGGCGATTGCTCTGCGCACACGGGACTGCTCCGAAACGTGTTTTTTTTAATACTACGACGGTGACAAACAATCATACGGCCCGCCTGATGGTAAGCGGTCACCGTAGCCTATGGACGCCTGCAACTCCAAGGGTGTTACATGCGCGTTGCGAACCCTTTAAAAAAAGGAGGATTCGCTTTGTTGACAGCTAAAGGGGCAAGCTTTGCTCCGTGGGTCCCCAGCTGTCAAGTCAACACAGTGAATCCGCTTGGAGCTCTAGCGACCTTACTCATCCACAGTAACACAACACTATGAGGAGGGTTTAGTGTTATTAAACTGCGGTTTTCCGTCAGATGGGCTCTGCTCCAGATTTGAGCGAGACGACATTCGTTGTGCTGTGCCCTGCCACACTAAACGATATGCATCCGCTGTGCCCACACCTCTCCTTAAAATGTTGAGCTATGTTATACTTTATTGATGTGAGTAACCCGATATAACTATATTAATATGTCAGACACTAAGAATTACTGTATACAAACCCCTTTTACTTAACTTTCCTTCTCGTTGCATTGCTAATTTTGTCAGAACCTCATGACCTACATGGGAGCATTGTTCTTACATTTCCGATAAGTGAAGTGGTTTCACTGTGACGTTACAACCCGGCAGGTGAGCGTTGGTAGCCCAGTGGTAAGATCGTGCGACTTTCAATCCGAAGATCGCGGGTTCAATCCCGGCTTAACTTTATAACTAGCTTAGCAATAACTTTTTCGGAACTTTTGTACGGAAATATCATTTGATATTTACCAATTGCTTTTCGGTGAAGGAAAACATCGTTAGGAAACCGGACATATCCTAATAAGGCATAGTTTACCCTCTTGTTAAAGGTCAGATGAGAATCACTTTCGAAAAACTAGCGCCTACGACAAATCTTGGGATTAGTTGTCAAGGCGGACACCAGGCTCCCTGCGCCGCTGAAACGCTAGGAAGAAAAAGATTACGATTTATTTAATTATGATGGTGAATAAAGAATGAAATCTTTTAGAATAAATAATCATTAAACATTGTCGTGCGGTCGTGACTGGGCGGCCTAGAGGTTGTGACGTTTGTCGCGAATGCAGAAGCCGCAGGTTCGATTCCTTTTTTCAGTTGAGGCGCTACTTTCGATTAAGTATAAAATAACAATGTAAAAATAAATGAATAAATAAATAAAATAAATATTATAGAACACAAATTGACTAAGTCCCGCAGTAACAACACTTTAATTAGCGCTTACACACCTACAGTATTCGCGTTCGAAATTGCATGGGCAGTTTAAATTAATTCATTCATAAATTGCTGCAGAGATGAGCCCCCGCTGCATACAAACTTTCGATGCAAGGGGGGAGGGGGGTCCATTAACTCTTTAGCTGACCGTACATATATACAATTTAATTGACTGCACGTTCTGTACTGTTAACGGTGTAACAGAACTAACTGCTGAACTAGGTAAACAATATACTTAGTATGACAAATTACAGTAAGTACTTCAATAGTACGTGATAAAGCGCAAGTGAAATGAGGATTACCGCGAGTCGATTTTCCGCTAGGGGCGCTAGTGAAACGTGGGTCCTGCGGGAACATTTCAAACGCCACTTTGACAATTCTCTCGTACTAACACAGGACGCACGCATGAGTTGCGCCGCCTGGTGAGCGACGAGCGACAATACAGTAACGCCCATTCCATAACTACTTAAAAAAATCGTAACAAAATTTAATGTCGGTCAGTGCAGTGGCGTTCAAACGCAAATTTAAAAACTAGGCTAAGGTAAATTACTCTTTTCGCAGATTAGCCAACCTCATAAACACAGAGTACGCATGTAAAACCGCACTTTGTCTTCCGGTATGACGCAAATAGTCCGGCTCGTTCACCAACCACCCCAATGTCCAACCAAGTATACACTCGACCGTACACACCGTGCCAGCTGTACGTGCTGGAAGACCAGTACTGGCTGGTAAGAGTTGTGGGACGTTACGACACTTGTACGTAATCGTTACGTTGCTGGAAAAAAGACATGATTGTGAGGACTGATATAATAATTATGTATTCGGATTATGCGGAGCCGGTTGAGATAAAAGTGTATATTCTTAGTGGTTCAGACCTTAGCTGAACCGGTTGTTGGCAAATTTTCCCATCGGCGAGGGTTCGAGGTCATTTAAATATTATTATTTTATCTATCATCTTTCTAGCATTTTCCTGGCTTTAGCCACGGTAGAGAGACTCAGAGAGCACATGCGATTGTATAGTTTTAATTAATGTTCTGGATTTTCAAAGCCTAGGCAAGTAGATAATATATTAAAAATATATATAAGTGGGTATATATATATTTTTTTAAGAGAGGTTTGGGCACAGCGTGTGCATATCGTTTAGTGTGGTAGGGAACAGCGCAACGAATGTCTTCTCTCTCAAATCTGGACCAAAGCCCATCTGGGGAAGTCTCTCCACTTTACAGAAAACCGCAGTTCAATAACACTAGACTCATAGTGTTGTGTTTCTGTTGGTCAGTAAGGTCGCCAGAGCTCCAAGAAGATTCACTGTGTTGACAGCTGGGGACCCACGGAGCAAAGCTTGCCCCTTTAGCTGTCAACACACCGAATCATCCTTTTTTTTAAAGGGTCGGCAACGCGCATGTAACACCCCTGGAGTTGCAGGCGTCCATGGGCTACGGTGACAGCTTACCATCAGGCGGGCCGTATGCTTGTTTGTCACCGTGGAGGTCTTGGGTTCGAATTTTGGTAAGGCCAATCGTTTGTAAGTGTATCGCGAATGTATTATGTTTTTTGAAAAGTGGATATTTTCTATGCATTCAAGTTTATGTCCATTTATATTAATTACTATTTAAATATTATTATCTATGGCCCACAACACAGACCTTTATTAATCTTATTTGTGGTCTGTGAAGCCAGGTCGGCCTTAACAACCGAAAACCTGAATTTCTCATTTAAGTATATATTTAATTTTAAAATTTTGTATTAGCACTGGAAAATTTTAATATTAGCTTAACTGCCGAATATTTAGATATATAGTAAAACAACAACTAAGTACAGATCGATTCACGAAAGTGTATGAAACTTTCATACATTTCATAGACATTTTAGGTACCTAAGTACAACAGTTTTTATTATGTTGTACAGGTTTAGCTAGCCATTGTTTGTTTTAAAGTAAAACAGAAACTTCAAAAGATACCATTTTAGTGAAAAAAAGACCTCGTATAAAAATCATCTCTTTGCTTAAAAATTATGATTTTATATGAGGTCTTTTTTTAATTCAACAACAGGTTTAGAATCATACCATATTCATAGTTTTTATTACAGGAAAAACAAACTATAGGTAAGTAGATACTAGTCTTTTAGAACTCAGTAACAGGTTTAGCGTAGAAACAGCTACATTTAACCTATTATTTATTCTGTGATTTAACTGCAGACCGTCGATATACCTTATTCTGGAGCAATAGGCATTACAAATTATCAGTTCAGTGATTTATGGTACAAACAGCAACAACCTTAAGAGGGCGCAGGGCGCCCAGTGGCGCCCTCATTGGGAGGATTATGATTTCTAATATATCTTTCCATGTCAGGACCATTCCACAGTGTCATAAGCGACATTCGCACTCATTTTTTTGACTTTCCAAGCCTTATAATCTTATGGCTCGTCTTTTTATCGTGTTTATCGTGCGTATCGTTAACAAATTGTTTATCTTCTTTTTATTAAAAACGTAAGTTTAGAAAAAAACCGGCATTAAAGCAAACATTGTAAGGGACTCGTACTCATAATGACGCGAATACATTGTACATAAACATTGCATACATAATGATTTTAAAATAAAAATTTAAATGAAAAACTTATCCTTTTCATGGAAAGCTCCTTCACTACAATTCATGACATCATCGTTGTAGTCCTAGTTGTAGTTTTCAAAGATATCACAGTGTCACTTTGAAGTCTGTCAAATATCATGTCTAGACTAGACCACATCGTAGCTTTATCACATTCCAAACCGCGTTATTTACCGAGTGGCGGTAAAATTATGTTTAAATAAACATTGCAATGATCTCAGAAACTAGCCCTAATCCAATGCACTTAATATGATATTTTTGTTTCCTTTGGCCTCAGGAATATGCTGTTAAAATCTCTCGCAATGCTCACGCGCACCGTGTATAGTTTCAACATGAGGATAACGCGCGACCTCTCTCGACCAATTACGTTCGTTCGTGACACGGGCTTGATAACGATTTACAAGTATACAGTATATAAATAAAAGTTGGTTTATCATGCGACTAATTATATACATAAAAGGTTTTGCGTGGAATCATCTTTTTTATACTGGGAAACAAGTATAGGTACGGCCCGCCTGATGGAAAGCGGTCATAGTAGCCTATAGCCCTACAACTCCATGGCGTCACATGCGCGTTGCCGACCCAATTAAATGTTGTACACCCCTTTTTTGAAGAACCCCATACTGTAAACTTTCGGGAAAACCTCGGCAGGGAGCTCATTCCACAGCCGGAGTGTCCGCGGAAGGAAATTCCTCTGAAATTTCACAGTGCGCGACCATTTTGAATGCAAGGTGTGTGGATGATCTCTTGCGGAGGGAAGCGTGTGATCTTACTACCTACCACCCATCAGACAGTGTAAAGGACTATTCCACGAGCTGTCCCGTTTATTCATCATCATCTGAGGCGTTAGCCTGGTCAAGCAAATCTCTCCGGTTCGATCTATTTTCCGTTATTGTTCTCCAACTTTACACTCCTAAAGTTTTTGTGTCCTGTTCGACACCGTCTAACCACCTGAGCTTGGCCCTGCCTCTACTTCTGCGGCCCTCCGGCCGGCCTTCTAGAAGGCGTTTGGGTACTCTGGTTTTATCCATTCGCACCACATGACCCGCCCATCGCAGGCGCCCTAGTTTAATGGTCTGGATGATGTTCGTCTCGTCGTAAACGCATTTATTAGCCGCCCAAATACGTTCGGGCAATCCGTCGGATATCCATAGCGGATATGTCTTACGCCGGACAATTTGCAGATCTGGCGGATATGACGGAACATTATGTGGCTGGCTATTAAGGTTTTTTGCGTTTTTACGATTATTTTTCTCTCCCTGGTCGCACGAAATTCCAGAAAATTTGTGTTAGTACGGTACAACGGTAAGCTTTCCCGAAACTTACCCCTAATAAAATAAATAAATAAATATTGTGGGACAATCTTACCCAAATCGACCTAGTCCCACAGTAAGCTCAATAATGCTTGTTTTGCGGCTTTCATCGCGGATGCGATAACAGTCGCACGAATATATGAAAGCATTTTAGTTTTAAACTTGACCGTCTTCATTTGATCTGCCTGGGCCACTTTCATTCTAAGTGCCCGCAAAATAAAATGGCCCGCCTAATATTTTAGGTAATACAGGCGTTAGTTTACCTGTGAGTCTGTCAAACGGAGACCGACTTAGGCAAATTAACTGACAAACTTTAAAGTATTCTTTTTAACTTCAAACTTTTATGTAAATTATGACGTTTAGGTACTTGAAATTTTCAGAGACCGTGCTTTCAAAATCTAGGAAGCTTAGCATAGGACTCTACCCCGTCGAAAACCGTGAGTTTATTGTATGTATGTGAAGGGTATCTTCGCCAACGTTCTGCCAATTAAACCATCGAACCATTATCAGTACCATATAATTTGTATACAGCCGTGGTCGATGAAGAAACGATGCACGCAAGGTCGGTTGCGTCAGTTAGCATTGGGGGGGACGTGACAGGTTGCCAGCCTTATGTGTGGAGGCCTTCACCCTTAAAGATGTCTGGCCACAGAATGACAGTTGACATACTTGTTTAAGATTAAAGATAAATTAAAGATTTTAAAGACAACACGTGAAAGCATAACTAAATTCTTAATATCTATATCGTATTTGTAATTGACATAGTTGACATAGTTGTACTGTGATTACTGTAAAGGACTCGAAATACCTACTGCCTAAAACCATTAACCCAGGAAAGATACGGTTTCGACATTAAACTATAATAGCCTGATTGTCTCAAATTACGTTTGTATGGGATATTTATGGATAGTTTATGCAAAAATCCTACACAGTTTTCTTCCGGAAGTCGGTAAATAGTAAATTAAATAAAATTGAATTAAGACGATTTTTTAAATTTACGTTCGTTCATATTTTTCTTGTTGGTGAACATGAGGACATATTCGTCTTCTATCTGTTAAAAGCGAAATCGAAGAAAACTTATTCACGGAAAACCGGCACCAATTCTTTGGGTACACATTATCAGCGGCAATTACGTTCCTATACTTATAACTGTTCCAAAGTAGACTAATAAAAGCGGATACAAAAATCCCGAACTATACTTACGGCCTCCTAGATTAGTTGGTAGTGACCCTGCCTACGAAGCAGGAGGTCCCGGGTTCGAATCCTGGTCAGGGCATTTATTTGTGTGTTTATCACGAATATTTGTTCCTGAGTTATGGATGTTTTCTATGTATTTAAGTATTTATATGTATCTATATATTATATAATATCGTCGTCTAGTACCCACACCACAAGCATTATTGAGCTTACCGTGGGACTTGGTCAATTTGTGTAAGATTGTCCCACAATATTTATATTTATACTTCAACAGTGATAAATTCTATGACCCTGAGTTGTTGAAAAATTTCGAAATTCAAAAAAAATCTCTTTGTATGGAGATAGGTGCATTTCGATAGGTGTTCCGTACAAAGTGTTTTTTCGAATATCGAAATTTTTCCACTTGCATCGCACTCAGGGTCATTGACCTTTTTAGCTGTTGAAGTATCTTCGGGACTTTAGTAAAAACCTGTCTTTAAGAAAAAAAAAACGAGGAATAGACACTAAGGTCCTTGTTAGGTGTAAGTAGTACAGATATTGTCATTGCTCACTTGTTCAGATATTTTAGAACACCTCGGGCGCTCCGATATATCTGATGACTACTGTACTATACAACTAGGGTGTGTCACTCTGGGTTTCACAAAATCATCCGCCCATGGGTGGCATAAACTGCCAGGGTTCGCGCAACACGCATTATCTCCCGTGCGTTCAGAAATATTTATATTTCAAACTACTAAATATTAATCAATAAAAACGTGTTCTTATAAAAATAATAGTATTTCGTTCTTATTTATATGTTTATAAATATGTATACAGAACTTTATTGCCTGAGAATTAAGGTCGTCTATTTTTGGCACTTTGGCTGTATTCACAGCTGTGTTGTTGACTGTACCACCAAACACAACTGACAGCATGGTGACAACCCTAATGTTAATATCATCTTGACATTTGCATGTTTGACAAGCTAAACGTCAAACGTAGGAAAGAGAAGCTTCTGTACTTTAGTACCATTACTTATTGTCATACAACCTACGTAGCTCCCAAACTTATAATTACACAAAACAATGAAATTAGTTGTAGTAAAATAGCCTTTCTATTTCTCGCGCTTCGGCGTTACGCACTTTCGTCCACATAACCTAGAAAGAATCTAGAGCACGATATACCCAGCAATTACCGTTTATTAGCTGCGCGGACGTATGTTCGCTGGCCAGTGTAGCTAGACCTTTATAAAAGGGTGTTGCCAGATGACTAAATTTCGCTAGTTAGTGTAGCTAGACCTTTATAAAAGGGTGTTGCCAGATGACTAAATTACACAGACGTATTGTGTTAAAAGGTTTAGGTTAGGTAAAACACAAGCTAATTTGGCATATATTTTGATAGCATAGTTGTAAACAACAGTTTAATATCATAAGTTTGACATTTAGAATAACACTTTAAATGTTTGACAGTTCTTTTGCTTAAAACAGAACGTGGTCTGACTCTAAAGTAAGAAGTTAATAATTGTAAAGCATGAATTAAATCATTTATTAAATATAATAAATGTTTTGATTCATATTTTTTTAAGTAGTGACACTACTATATATAAATAATAAATTGAAAGAGATGTCATATACTACAGAAAAAGTGACCAAAGCCCCCAGGGCTGGGAACGAACCAGCGACCCCCTACTACTACTGCTTACGCGGCAGACGCCCTAACCACTCGTGGCTGGCGACCACAGTCCGAAATTTCTTAATTATTTGCAATCCTTTCTTATTTTTAAACGCTTAACGTTCAAGACTCAGACACACTTTAAAAAATCCGTATTTTTTTCCTAGTCAGAACATCGAAAATTCTCTTTATCCCTCCAATTAGCAAGTGTGACGGAGATGGAGATACAAATCCGCAACCGTACGGTCTACTACTAGCTTGAAACCAACTTAAAACAAAAGAAACTCAACCGTATTCCCTACCCTACACTATTGATGTAAAAAATGTAAATTCAAATAATTAATAAATGTAAATCGCAGTCCTGTTAATGGCATCAGGATACCTATATTAAAATAATTAAAACCGTTAAATTAAAAGTAGCACCACTTTGCTCCTACTGTTTTTTCGTCTCCTTCTCTTGTCGTAGGTAAAATAGAATATGTTGCCATTGATTAGAAAAAACCGGCGAAAAGCATGTCGAACCATTCTCAGTGTAGGGTTCCGCTTCCGTAGTTTACCGTCCTTGAAAGTCTTTCTTTATAAATCTCTATTTTCATGAATTTTTTCAACAACAATTTTTTTTAACTTCCGGAGCAATTACTTTCAGAAAATATTTACGTCAAAAAAATTCTTAGCAAACCCCTATTCTTTTTTAAATACCTATCCAACGATACCTCACACCTTAGGGTTATAACGAAAAAAAAAATACACCCTCCACTTTACGTGTCTGGAAGGTACCTTAAAAATAAAAAATTTCGATTATTTATTGTACCAGTTTGTCGGCATTATTAGTATGCATATTCATACCAGCTTTCTACTACTAACCTAACAGTCAGTGAGCTAAGCAGACGGACGGACAGACATGGCGAAACTATAAGGGTACCTAGTTGACTACGGAAAAAACCGAGATTAGCTTTGGAGCAGGTTTTCGGCATTTTAATTAATATTGTTAAATCGAATTATTTCTTGTTGTTTTCGATTCTGACCTCCACCAGGAGAAAATAGTGTTTGCTCGTAAATGTTTCACGCATTTTTCTCATTTCCTTTCGCCTTTCCTTTTAATAAATGTCATTGAAAAATCAACAAAGAAAAAAAAACAATAAAATAACATCATAATTCTTGCGGTACGTACAAACCGCAATCAGCCATTGCTCATTGTGAATAATTTAATAACAATAAGTGAATAAGTATACAAATATTTATGAATAAATATAGTTCCGCTTTGTTCCTTAGACCAGTCCCTCGTTGGTATTTACAATTATTTATACATTCCTACATTTATAAATTTGTACTTTTTATGATGCCTGCATATTATTTTCCTTCGAAACGCAGGGAGGGGAGTCTGCATATGTGATGCTGCCTGTACACTCGGGCTCTCGGTCGAAACTCTCGGGCTCTCAGCCGAATGTCGACGAGAATCTAAATGGTCCTACGAGACTTTCGGCCGAAAGCCCAAGAGTGTACAGGTAGCATTACAATAGGTGGTGCCCGCGACTTCGTCTGCGCAACATCTTTATAAATTGTAGTCTATGTGTTATTCTGATGTATAAGCTATATTATTGTAAAGTGTCATTAAAATCCATTCAGTAGTTTTTACGTCAGAGTAACAAACATCCATACAAACTTTCGCATTTATAATAAGTAGGATTTTCCCTATCGAAGTATAAGCCCAAATATGCATGGGTCTGTATTGTGACTAGTCTGCACACAAAAATATCGAAGTCTGCATGATTTGTTAGTGTAGTTGTATCATTTTATATGTGTGAGTGTCGTCGTTGCAAATTGGTTTTTGTATGTAATGCGTGAGAAGTGCGTCTGTGTGCACGTTTCCCCCGCAGAAAGTGACAATAATTTGTACGGTAAGATGTCGCTTCGACGTCTCCCTTTCAAGGTATTAGAAGCCTGTGTTGCTAGAAGGTGTTAAGTTTACCGTATGTTTGTGTCTGTCTGTGGTATCGTAGTTTCCGAACAGGTGAACTGATTAGACAAACACATTTGTAATTCTTTTTTTATGATTCTTGACTACTACGCGTTGGGTAGAAGAGTCGTTCTCGGAGAAGGAGTCTTATTCCTGCAACCCTTTCCATATGTGTTGTATAATAAATTGTTCGCCGCAATTGCCTACCGTATCGCTCACTAGGTGGCGCCATCACTCATGCGTGGGTCCTGTGTCAATATGAAAGATTGTCAAAGTGACGTTTGAAATGTTCCCGCCGGACCCACGTTCCACTAGCGCCCCTAGCGGCGAATTGACTCGTGTTAAACCCCATTAGACCGCAGGCATATTTTTTAAAATTTTCTAAAAGCAAGGTTAAGATAACCTTGACATTACCTTGTTTATCAAAATAAGCGAAGTTTAAATATGTGGTATTAATTAAGGTTAAAATAATGCGTTTCAACTATAAATTATTTAAATTTTATCAAAGAACGTAACGTATAAAAAAAACTATTAAAAATTCGATAAACTAGTTCTTGTATAAAGCCTGTTTTTTGGACTTTGATGTTGTTTGTGATTTCAAGTTTTTCCTGATATTATTATCTATGTTCCTTTTTCATAATAATCAAGTAAAATTGTACGACATTCAACCTAAAGTCCCAGAGATAAGGTCGATATTTATTTTATATCGGCCAGTAGTTTACTTCGTGACATTTTAACATTGTTGCTAACGTTCTTTAAAACGGGTTAAATAAAAGACGGTGAGGTCGGTGTGTAATAGAATACGTAGGCTGTAACAAAAATGCTGGTGATCCGTTTAAGCCTTTTACTGTAATTTTGTGTAAAAAAACTCCGACGTTTGCGTGCATTTCAAATGTATAGCTATTCGTACGTAACGTACACATACACATTTACATTCCCAACAGATTTATATTTTTTAAATTTTAATTGTAGAATTCCCTTCAGGCAATATATCACTAGCTTTATAAATAAGGCCCTCTGGGCATTGTAGACCAACCTTTGTTATTTTTGTATGTTGGTATTTTGCACAAGTAACTTTTTTGATTGACGGGCAGAATTCGCATTCTCTAAATCATCACCTGAAAACCCTGTGAAAACGAGTGCTGTAAAGGGCTCAAAACATAGGGTCATGCTGTTAATAAACGCGATTAATCCGTTCCAAAGTGTTTAATTTTAATATTCATTTTATCCAGAATAATGGAATGAGCTCTTTCGATCGAGGATAATGTCCCAATTTTTTTACATTTTATACCGCCATTTATTTTGATACCGACGCGCCAAAGTGTATGAAAAATGGTAACGGTTTACAAAAATAAACATTGGGACGCTTTTTTCTCCTAGTAGGGTCAAAAGAACTCTGCGTGATTCTGAGTAGGAAAAACATTAAATTTACCTATTCTAGTGAAAAGTTGATTAGATATCTTTTCGCGTAAATGCCCATACAAGAAAACTCTCTGTCCGTCCATTAGGTCGGGAAAAAAGGTTAGAATAATAAAATATCACTTGATTTATTATATTTATTACTTATTAAATAAATAAATATTACAAGACATTATTACTCAAATAGACCAGTCCCGCAGTAAGCTCGAGAAGGCTTGTGTTACGGGTACTCAGACAACGATATAATACATAAAAGATATCCATGAGTCAGAAACGAATATCTGTGTTCATCACACAAATAGGTAAATGCCCTGCAAATAATTGTCATTACTTATTGTAATGAAAATAAATATACATATTATGAGTAGGGGATAATCTCGAATGTTTGCAAAAGCAGGGTAACGACTTACCCTATGAAACCTTACCTTTGAAATTTGCCCAATATACCTCATGTCCAATTATATTTTCAAGTAAAAATATCCTTAGCAGACACTGTGTGTGTGTGTCACCTAATTGTATAAGTACATATTTGTGACTGCATGTGACGTCTTAGTTGACGAGTCTAATCAAGGTATGTTATGGAATAAACATAATTACTTAGAACTTACAATATTACTCATCAATTTAACAGCAGACTAATAAATAATTCATTCTAATTTGTTGTGACTTGTGGCGATTATGGTTATATACTTATATAATGCAATAAAACAATAAAAAATGTCTGTCTATCTTTCGTATAAAAACTTATTCAAATTAGTGACGTCACGCCAATATGGCAGCCCTTTTAAGTAATAAAAAACCTTTGTGTATAGACGGTGAAATATAGCAATAGTTACTCTTTAATTAACTGTAAGGAATTATAAATTGAAAGAGATATCATATAGTATAGAAAAAATGACCAAGGCCCCAGTGCCCAGGGCTGGAATCCAACCTAGGCTGCCATGGTCGGGTCATGGCAGCCTGGGTCCAAATTTAATAATTAGCAGTTTCTGAGATTATCCTCCAACGGAGAGACAAACAGACAGATCCACATGGCGAAACTTTAAGGGAAATGAAAGGGGTACTTACTATATTTTGCAAGTAAAAAATATTTTGTAAGTAAAAAATAATTAGGTCTGTTTTTTCATTTCAACTTTTCTGTTTTATCGTAATAGATTGCTTTGCTCAGTTGCTGTAAATTTAACTTGTAAAAAATATGCAGGTGATGTCATTCTACAACACAGTCTTTAATATTACATTGTCTCTGATAATAATCATTCTTGATTAGAAGCCATCATTAATGTAAATCAATTAGCAAAGAGGATATTTAAATAATCATTATCTTGATGACTGAAGTCACGGTCACACAAATTAACGTGTTTTTTCACTTTATATCGGAAGAAAAACAAAGATATAATAAATAAGTTAATATTAGGTGTAGTTATTCAGAGACCTATCGAAGTGACTCGGATAATGATGTGCCGTGCCCGGGAATATATATATCCCCTAAGTGGATAGGGAATATTCCCGGTATATCTAAAATATTTCGTAGAAAATAAGAAACTACAAGGGTATTCAAAATTATCTTGGCATGACAATAAGATATCTTTCTGCCGCGAAAGCAAGAGGTCGCTGGTTCGATCCCAGCCCTGCTCACCGGGGACCTTGGTCACTTGTTCTTTAGTATATGATATCTCTTTCAATGTATAAGATATCTTTGTTTAAAGTTTTTTTTCTTTTGGCCTTGTCAGATGATTTTGAGAAAGTCTTCATCTGTCAAGATAATTCTAAACAGATCAACTACTTGTATTTAGAAGATTGACTGTCAAACGTGTTACGAGCGTTTTTGACCCTTCCCGCCATTAACATTTTAGAATTTAAAATTTTCAAAGTTGTTTAGAAATTCAAAAAAAATTGAAAATTTATTCAATAGTCCTTATTTAAAATTTACGATTTTCACACATTATACATTTGCTAAAACGGGACTTAATCGTGTGAAACTTTGAAAATACCTACTTCGCCTTTTATGGGGACCACGGGGACAATGCCGCCATTGAAACGACGGAGGTTAGTATTAAAAGTTTTACACGATTAAGCCCCGTTTTAGTAAATTTATAACCAGTATTTTAAAAAGAACTAAATATCTTGCGTATAGTTTTTGACAACCCTATGTCTTGAGCGAAAATTTGAGTAAAAACAATTGAAAAAGTTCTACATCGCGCCTACACCTAAAATATTTGGTACAATATTTCCGAGAAAGTCATTAGTACTGTTCATTAAGTTCAATACAAGGGGATCCTATTGTGTACCTTTATATTTACAATAATAGTACATTACCTAACTAGTGCGGTAAAATAAAGAAAGGCCGAGATCGCAGTTGTTTGCGACCCGAGCTGCAAGCGAGGGACGTAAATATGCGATCAAGGGCTTTATTTATTACCTCACGTGTTAGGTACATCATTTTATGCCTACACTTGGGCAGAAATCGGCTTTTTCCGTACGCATAGCGTGCGGAAAAAGGCGCTTTATGGCCAGGTGTGGCATAAAAATATTTATTGTAAGTATTGTTAGTTTTGGTATGTATATTTATGATGTGCGTTGTTTGTGTACTTTTGTTAATCTCTGTGCCAGTGCCACCTAGTTACTACATATTGTCATTTGATCTGTACTCCACTACCCAAATGCTGTCTGGAAGAGATCGCTCTTTAGCGATAAGACCGCCTGTTGTTATCCCTGACGGTTCTGTATTATCATTTTCTCTTATATAACTGTGTTTCATCTGTGTGAGGTGTGCAATAAAGAATATTGTATTGTATTGTATGTAAGTATAACATTAAGATTATACAACAAACATTAAGAAAATTTTAATGATCATTTATCACAGCCGATTATGAATTATTTGCCCTACTGGTACTGTGAACCTACTGGTACAAGTCAGGGTTGAACCCAACCTACCTCCGGTAAGCGCCCAGCTACCGTTCACATTATACCTACTCGTACACATAAGGTCTGTGTGTCAGTGAGTCAGCCAGTCCGACGCAGAAAGTGACTCCGCGTCGCAAAAAATGCGTTTGGTGAAAGCTGGTGGCTCTTGAATGCGGCGGTCGGTCCAAGTGATGAGTGAATTGAGTGTTTACCATGAATCGCACGCAGGTCACGCAACTGATATCGATGACTGCGGCGTTCGAAAGTATGTCCGTCTCGCTCCTAACATTACTCTGGCAGGAACGAGACGGACATATGCTCGCACGTTGAAGTCGCTATCGAATACGGCCGCGTACAAATCGTGGTAAGCAAATTGACTGAACTTTTGGGTGAGCGAAAGAGTACTATGCATTTACATATGTACACGAGTAACCCGACAGATTATAACCTCGCATTCCCGAGGTTATAAAGAGCGAAAATGTTACGCGCAAGATAAAGACAGTATGACTCTCTGCTTATGCCCGTATGAGTACAGGTCCAGCTAGTCTAATATGGGTTTCTAGTCATTCAATTTTAAAGTAAGCCTCTACCAAATCCCCTTTGTTTATTGTTAGCAAACCACAAGTGCTACTACCTGCATGAAAAAACCATTCGGTCACGTTAAACGTTTCTTGAATTACGACTCTATGACTATGGCAATAAGATTAAATATGAACTAATTGAGAAAACAAAATATTTAGCACGGTGGCTTTTAGGATTTACCTAAGAGAAATATAACGGGCGTAAGGAATATTGTATTTTTTATATTTTTTCTTAAGGAATAGAGTTGATAATGACAAAACAGTTAAGCGAAGTTCCATTTTTTTTGTATATTCGGCGCCGGCGCTTCTTAGACAATGCAATTGCTTAATACGGTGATACGTAAGGGCTCAGCTGAAAATAAACTATCATCGTGGCTTACCCGTTCTTACCAGCATGGCGGGATATTTGATAAAGTTTGAGATTGAGATTTTTATTGATTAAAAAAAAAGTTTGTTACAATAACGCTTAATACACTAGTACACAAATGCAACACAAATCACAAAGCTTACACAAATGGCAACCTTGAAGCCCTCCTGGTCAAATTATGGCGTTAAAAACGCTGTCTCTTATTACCAGTCCCACATTGCGCTGTGAAATGTTTTCTTACCAATTACAGCGGCTGTCCGCGCGCCCGCACATGCCGGAAACATATAAAAATACATATATAGATAAATACTATAGATTATTGGCGCATACGTCGATAATCTAAGTTATGTTTAATTTCACACTTGCATTGACGAAATAGAATTATGCAGTATGGGCAATGGGAGCTACCGTATTTTCGCTCACTAGGCGGCGCCACTCATGCGTGGGTCCTGTGTCAGTATGAGAGAATTGTCAAAGTGACGTTTGAAATGTTCCCGCAGGACCCACGTTCCACTAACATATACCACTTCCAGATGTCATATACTACAGAAAAAGTGTGACCAAGGCCCCGGTTTTCCTGTGGTTATAGGACATCTCTTTCAAATTATAATTTCTAGTAATGTGACTTAAAAAAAAACATTTATTAAATTTTTAATAAATGACTTGATTCGTGCTTTTCAATAGGGATGACGATATATAACAGAGGGTAATCTAGGCCTTATTGGAATCGAAAAGCGACTGGTAAATATCAAATGATATTTCGTATCACCTGAGAAATTGCTTCGAGCCGGGGTTCAACCCGCGACCGCGATTGAAAGTCATATGCTTTTACCGCTAGGCCACCAACACTTTAGCTACAAATACTTCATGTTAGTACAGAAAAAGTTGAATATACTCTATCCCGCTTCGTTATATGAATGGTAGTGCCGCAAGAGTTGTGTAATACCCATCTTGCCCAACCTGTCCGTATCTGTCATACATACCCAGTTGATCACATATAGTCCTTAACACCTTGCAATAAAGTTCATGAATAGTCAGTAACTATGTAGTGATATAACCGGCTTAGCGAATTAAAAGTAGCTGTGCATAAATGCTTTACGAATTTTACGATTATTGTGGACAATAATTGTGATACATCTGGACTAAAACAGAGAATGAGGTTTTTAGGCACTTTGTTCTAAATCTTTCTTACATGAAAGCACAAGTTAAATAAAGTATAGATTGAAAAAAGCTCACTTGCCCGAAATTTATCCTTTAAAAGGAGGGGCAAAAACTAATTTTATCCACTAGTGGAGAGAGTATTTTGGCCTTGCAGTTTTGACTTGTTTCTTCATGTTACCTGGGAGGATTGATGGGTTGTTAGAAGGGATTAACTAGTAAACGATGGTTTGAAGTAATCAACATAGTACAGCTTAAATAAAGGCGAATAAAAACCTACTAAACTACGCAAAAAACAATTGACTCACAATTCGCCTCCGCTCTCCACTACAACCCCAGGGTTGCTTGCGATTAGAATCTAATCTAATCTAGAAAAAAGTTTGTGACTCGACTTTCAAAATTAGTGTTTTGATTTTTCTTACACTTTAAAGTTTCTTACAAGACGCAGTTTACTGCGAATCTTGTCGTTGCTGATGTTACCGTACGAAAGTATATTACTATATTTAGTTTGCATAAAAAAAGTGAAACCCTCAAGAGTACATAATTTTTTAAAGTTGTTGAACATAATTGTTAGGTTTGAACTTCGAGCAACACAGGCTTCGAATGCGTTAGACGAGAGACAGCATAGCGACATCTCACTGTCGTACAATTATTCTGTTACCTTTTGCGGGGGGAAACGTGTACACAGGCGCACTTCTCACACATTACATAAAACAATCTTTAATGACAACACTAACACATAGAAAATGATACAACCACACTAACAAATCTTCTACACTTCGATATATTTTAGTGTACAGACTAGTGACAACACAGAGCCGCGTATGTCCATTTGGGCTTGTACTGCGGTAGATGGGAAACGGTACGTATGCGAACTCCCCTCCCTGTGTTTCTTGAAGGGTTCGAAGAGGACTACCCACGATTTAAATTATTTCAATCATTGCGCGCGACCGATACCTATAAGACAAAAGATGGATTCAAATTCGCGCGGGAAGTTCCATAAGTCTGCTATTGCCATGCCATCCATTGCTTTTCCCACAGCTTGGGTCAAGTCGTCAGCCCATCTGTGGCCGGCCATGCATATTGTTCACTTTATTTTCTACTGGCGGTGCCGGGAAACCGACCTTGCAGGCGCCGAACTTGACAGCCGGCCAAAACTCTTCCTTGGTGAAGGTCGCCGATGTTCAGTAGCCATGCAAGTGATGCGATACGGCAAAAAATTATGGGGCGATGACTTCGTTGAAAAACATTAACTTTCGCGTGTTTTACACATTATTATAAACATAGAAACGAAACAACACTGAAACTGTGTCGAACATTTATGTGTCGACAATTTGCTTAACTAAAATTGACGAAGATGAAGAGCATCATAGGGACGGGGGCTTGTGCCGTCACTTCTAAGAACCTAAGAATTGTAACTAATTATGACGTCACGTAAAACTTAAATGCACTGTAGTTTCGTCAGTCTTTAACTGACCAAAAAAGGGAAATACGTGTACAATACTTGACAATAATCAAACTGACGGACCAAATAGACTTTCGTCTAGTAGCCAGCCCATTACCACACTGAGGGATCTATCCCATCGTTGATCATCAAGATGTTTCACGAAAGCAGACATTTGTGGTGCGAAGATTCCATCAACGGATGTTAAAAGGGGATTAATGTCGCATGTCGTGTTTCCTCTTTGGCGGATTTTCGTATGCAGGCAAAAATGGCCGTATAGAAGGCGAACCTAATGCCATTTATTTTTGTGTTATTCGCCAATCGAATGCGAACTGGTTAAGCAAGTCCTACTTAAGAATAAGATATGCAAGTGCCTTTACCCTTCACCTAAAAAGCACTTATACCACAGATTATGTAATGGTTCTTTAGAAAAGGTACTTTTCTCTCATACAAAAAGCGAATACATACCGTTTTGGTGATGTAGAATGCAGGAGAACGCAGTTTCGATCCCTGCCCTGGGTACTGGAGGCCTTGGTAACTTTTTATTTAGTATACTAGCTTTTGCCGGCTTCGCTCGTGATAGAAAGAGACAAAAAGTAGCCTATGTATGTCGTCACTCTCCATCCCTTCAACTATCTCCACTTACAAAATCACGTCAATACGTCGTTCCGTTTTGCCGTGAAAGGCGGACAAACAAACAGACACACACACTTTCCCATTTATAATACCTATTAGTTTGGATGACATCTATTTTTATTTATAATTTATGTGTGACTTGAAAACATGAATAAAAAAAATATTAACCGCCTTATTCATAAAATCTTAACAGACTTATGTTGGTTAAAATGTGTTTTGTCCCTTTTTAACAAACGCATATGTCAATTAGACAAGGAGAACAAAAAAATGGCAGTAAATCAGTTACACCGTCAACGTGGCGCTTGTTACAGTGCCGAAATATCGGGAGCTCACATAAACCAAAAATATACATGGTAAATATCTCGTTTTAAATAGAATTTTTTAATTGAACACATTTATTCTCGAAATATATACAGTAAGTGTAACTTACCTAACTACCTACCTCTACCTACCTTAAATCTAAAGTAGGTCCTTGAGGCATTGTACCTAGGATGCTGGCGGCATTTCCTCGTTGTATCGCAATGCTGATACGTTGTGCGAGGAAGCCACCAGCTCTTCGGTCACCAGTAACATCAACCAGACGTTTCGCGATTTCTACGAAAAATTTACGTGCGCTGGGACCCCATGGACCAAGAGTTTCGACCCCGAATGGTACAAAATGGTACTCTTTGCCCAGGCTCTTATATTTATTACGTTATAAAATTTCGGCGCATTCAGCCGCTCCGCCCGCTTTTACATTAGTTCGTTGGAAATTTTTAAATAGTAATTATAATGTAAATTACCATGTTAGGTAATTTATTATTTACTATTTGATTCGTGGTTTACAACTGTATACCAAAATCCGACATTTGTATTAATATAACGAAAATAGTCGTTATTTAAAATGGTGTCCACTGAAAAAAACTGCTTAAGTCATAATTAAACAATTAAATGTCTATTAAATTGCAACGGTTAACACTCTTTTTTTTATCACAATAACGTGACATGTTTCGACTGCATCTGGCAGTCATCGTTGGACAGAGTGGTGATGCCCGAGCCGCGAAGATGACAACACCACTCTGTCTGTCCGACGATGACTGCCCGATGCAGTCGAAACATGTCACGGCTATGGCGATAAAAATACGTAAATGTTAACCGTTGCACTTTAATATCAGTATGACTCACGAGAGTTTAAATTATATAATTAAATTTCTATTAAAGATAACGCCAAGATATCAATACGATATCAAAATGAGTTTTAAATTAACAGTTAATGAAACAGGAATTTTACGTTAGATACGAGTAACATGTGTTTAATGAGTTCGTATAAAAAAACCTATTATTTGTTCAAAAATCGAATTAAGTAAATCTTAGGTCGATTAGATGACATTAAAATCTAATTTTCACGTTTGTCCAATAAAAAAAAATTGAAGGCCGAAATACGTCCACTGGGCTGACCAACGACCTCCTCCATGGGGCAAGTTTTGGCATGCTTGTATATGTGAATTTAAAAAATAAGTGTACCATTTTCTTTTTGAAAATGTATGAAGTTTTG
This sequence comes from Lathronympha strigana, assembly GCA_949128165.1. Classification (NCBI taxonomy): domain Eukaryota; kingdom Metazoa; phylum Arthropoda; class Insecta; order Lepidoptera; family Tortricidae; genus Lathronympha; species Lathronympha strigana. The sequence goes on along the minus strand of OX421928.1, from coordinate 5,491,912 downwards.
GGTTTTTTATAACCAGAATCACGAGTACTATTGATTTATTGATTTAAAAAAAGAAAAAGAGTGTCACTTTTTTTTGGCCAGTTTCGTAACGCATTTTTTAATACATTTTGTATGGGCCGTTACGAAACTGACAGTTTTTTTGTATGGAAATTCGAGGACCCATTTTCTTTAAAATGGTGCACTTTTTTCTGAAAATGCTTATGTATACCCGATACCGGGCGATAGGCCCGGTGAAAATTTATAATAATGTGTAAAAAAAACGCTTAAAAAAGTTTAAAGTGTTACTATACTATCCACATTCGACATTGTCCACCCGTATCTAAACGCTCTCCGCGATCTTGACTAGATCTACTCTCCACCTTGTTGGGGGCTTTACGTTGCGTCTTCTGGTACGCGGTAGCTACTCATTAACCTTTCTAACCAAGCGACCGTCGGGCTCACAACGAATAAAATGAGCACAGCACTTTGAATAGATTCACGGATAGTGTCCGATTAAGAAGGTGTGCGGAGAGCTCGGAGGGCGAAGCCCCCGCATAAAAAGGGATTACAGCACTATTGCTAGATCCACCGCTAGGGTCACATTAAGAAAGTATACGGAGAGCTCGGAGGGCGAAGCCCCTGGATAAAAAGAGATTACAAGCACTACTGCTTGATTCACCGCTAGGTTCAAGTTTTACTTAGTAATGCGCCCACATTATACTGTCATTGAATTAATTAGTTAATTAATTAATTGTCATTTACCAATCTCTAATAACCTTCTTAAAACGGTTGAATGGCAACATTGTTTGATGACGGACGAAGCTATTTCCCAACCGGAAAACGACATCCTTGAGCCATCTTTTATCAGATGAGGTCAACATTGAACATACTTGTGTTGTATACTTTGGGTCATAGAACATCCACGTTGTCTTAATATATTCCTTTCACAATATAGGCTAATAACTAGGCTACCCGACCATGGCAGCCCGGGTTTGAAATTTCCTACGTATCCTTTATTATTCTTACGCCAATCGTACGGCGCAGACTTACCAGCCCTGGGCTTGGGCGTCATAGTCTTGGAGGCCTTGACCGGAAAATAGAAGACAATAATAGAGTAAATATTATTTTGCACATGGATACTTACTAGATTGCAAAAATCCTATTACATCGGAATTCTGACTCAAACTGATTGAATGCTATTATCTCGGAAATAAATCTGTTAGACTAATTTTAATAGATTTATGTAACCAACCCCCACCCCCAATATTATCTATCTCTTAATAGTGGTTGTAATATAAATGCCCATTGTGGTAGCTCAAGTATAGTATCTTGAAAATCCGATAGGTAAAGTTAATGGTATTCCATGACCAAAATATGGCCTAAAAAAACATTGGTAGACATCCCGATCTGATTTATTCTGGACCACGGACATTAAGAATCTGAATTTGGCTTTCTTTTGTATTTTTGTTTTGATTTTTTTAGCCTTGGGTTAGTCAAGAGCGACTGTCCTCTTGTTATTATACCACTTTGCCAAGAAATAGATTACAATTAATAGTACTTCGTGTTCTAATATTCCTTTTTAACTGGCTCTTTGTCCTTTGCTCTTCACAAGACTCCAAGTTCAAAGTCGCAAATCGTCAATTGATCAGATAATTGACTGATAGCATGCGATCGATGACTCACCGCAAGGACATCAAACAATGGAAGCGATTAGCCACAATGGCTGCCTTTATTCAAGAAAAAAAGTTGACTGCTCCTATATCAATTGAGCTCGCGATGCGTCAAGTACCATACGGAACAGAAGACCTTATCTATTTTGGTGCGCTTGAAAATGATCCGGGATGTAATAAGTACGACAACAGAGAAAACACGAGGTGTTTTTTGTAATTGATTGGGGAGTTGAGTAATTTTATGCGTGCTCATAGTTTGTTTGTTATTGAGGATATATGGAAACACACCTTTCATCTTGTAGGTCTTTTATTCTATTGCTATTGCCAGGTAGCACTTGCCTTATCGTCGCAAATTGCATAAGAACTGGGTAGCAGCTAGCTCATCTGCCTTTATACCCAGCTTTGTAATTTTCTCTGATTAATTTTGTGTAATTGCGAAAATATGTCATATAGAAGTGAGAAGTAAAAATTTCAGATGTAGTAATAGACATAGTTAAGAAAAAACCAGACTGAGTAGTAATGGCAGGCATAACAGGCAATCATCCTCATTATATGGCTATGGACTGACGTTCATTTGTGCGTTTCATACGAATAGCCATAACTTTAACCCCCAAATATGGGCATAAATTTTAATATAGATAATGACAGACATTGCCGACCGGCTGATTTAATAATCAAAGGTTCTAAATGATGGCCTTAACACCTTTTCAAATGGACGCATAGTGCGTTAATCATTACAAGGAAATAAATCTTCAAGAACATATTCTATCCAACGTCTTTAAAACGGAACAACGCAACACTGAATATAAACGTATCAACAAAACATTATGTACATTTCATCATCCAAGTGTTGTTACAAAACAGGAAAAATCAGATCCTTTGGCAGCGGAACCGATAATTCTGCTGTTTATCGGTAATTATTGGTAAAATCATCGGTTGCGACATTAGGGAGGATGCTTTGCTGTTGTTACAAAATGTTCCAATTAACCAAGGTTAGGTCACTTTCTTACAGCGGTTTGACCTAATTCAACGAAGGGCAATGTTAAAATTGTTACAACAGTTTTAATTTGCAGGATAGTTTAAATAAAAGTGTGATATTTATATGTATTTTGTATGTATTTTTGTATTTTACTTTTATAATCATGTTATAAATTCCTAACTTAAGAATATAAATAAATAAAGAGAATAATCAATAATCATTGCAACTCCGATTTCACTAAATTAAGAGTGTAGGTACCTACTGGTTTTATAAGGTCGGTGACATTTTATGTCAGTTGCTAGTTTTTTTTGTAAGGTGACCGAGGCACTGTCAGGAGGTCAGTACGTATTCTACGTATACCTGTTCAGCAGGTCGCGTAGCCGCCACTTTATGAAAAATAAAACACGGACAATCAGACGGACTGGCTGAATGCCGAAACTATAAAAATAAAATATATCTGATCTGAACGCATCCGTGAGGTAATGCGCGTTGCACAAACCCTGACAGTGTATGCTACCTATAGGCGGAAGATTTTGTGTCAACGTAAAACGACTCCACTCCCCTGCCATTAGGTACATGGCTAACTCGTGTCATACAGGAAACATTTACAGCCGACTGTACATTGAATTAGCTTCACATACATTAGTTGTGAGAACCGCAGTACAAAGGCGTTGGGTAACCATTCGCAGTATTGTCTGCCGAAATAAAGGTTATAGTTTATCGGACTACAGATCGAGTTTAAAGGAAAATCTTATTTGCATATGCGAAATAATTACTGAACGGAGGTCTCTCAGAAAGAAATGACGTGTTATTTAAGCTTATTTTTAGTCTTTATACAATACAATACAATACAATACAATACTCTTTATTGCACACCTCACACAGATGAAATACAGTTACAAGAGAAAATAATAATACAGAACAGTAACAGTAAGGGGTAACAACAGGCGGTCTTATCGCTAAAGAGCGATCTCTTCCAGACAACCTTTGGGTAGTGGAGTACAGATCAAATGAAAAAAATGTATTAGGTGGCACAGAGATTAACAAAAGCACACAAACAACAAACAACTTTATTTTCTTGTTATTTGAGTATTATGTATTATGTCACTTATATTTTTATACTCATCATAGTTTTGTGTAAATAAATGCTTGTTTAGTTTAATGAATGATGATGTCATGTATGATAATACCTACAAACATATTTAGGGGCATTTTCAGGAAAAATGATTGTCAGTTTCGTAACGGCCCATACAAGATGTACAAAAGATGCGTTACGAAACTTAACAAAAAAAGGGACACTCTTTTTCTTATTTAAATCATTAGTACTCGTGATTCTGGTTATTAAAAACCCAAAACTTCGTATATTATAAAAAATATCGTATACTTTTTTTGAAAATGCCTTATCTTATTCTGATAAAAATTAGAGCCAAGATTGAAACTGAAACATTATGTATCGCACTACTCAACTACTTACTGCCGACCTAAATAAAGGAGAATGCAGATCATATACTACCTATACTGAAGATAAACGATAAAAATCAAAACCAGTTTATGTTGATGAATGATGAGCATTTCTAATGCCGGAGAAACTAATTTATATTTTTTAATTAATTTGTATGATACAATACAACAAAGTAAACAACAGACGGTGTTAACCGCTACAAAGCGATCTCTTCCAGACAACCTATAGGTAGCGGAAACTAATATGTAATAACAACATAAGTTAGTAGGCGGTGCACAATAGACAGAGAAGTGAAAATAGCACAAACATTCTAATAGTATATTAAATAATAAAGAAAAGCTAATATTCTTACTTGTAGATATACAGGCATAAAATATATGTAAATAAATGTATGTTAAGTTTCATTATTAAGAAGAAATGTCTGCGAACGATACGAAATTTCTCTGAAAAAAAGGAAAAGTGGACTCGCGACTCTAGGATACCAGCCCACCGCTCTACCCACTGAGCTACCGAGAACACACCCGTAGCCCCGAATTGATCCACCATACCTCACGCGTTCCCGAGATAAATGGTCTTGACAAACAGACGGATGGACGGACAACAATGTGAGTGTAAGGGTTCCGTTTTTAGGGTTCCGTAGCCAAAATGGCAAAAACGGAACCCTTATAGTTTCGTCATGTCCGTCTGTCCGTCTGTCCGTCTGTCCGTCTGTCCGTCTGTCACAGCCGATTTACTCGGAAACTATAAGTACTACAGTGATGAAATTTGATGGGAATATGTGTTGTATGAACCGCTACAAAATTATGACACTAAATAGTAAAAAAAAGAATTGGGGGTGGGGCCCCCCATACATGTAACTGAGGGATGAAAATTTTTTTTTCGATGTACATACCCGTGTGGGGTATCAATGGAAAGGTCTTTTAAAATGATATAAAGTTTTCTAAAAAACATTTTTCTTAAAGTGAACGGTTTTTGAGATATCAGCTCTCAAAGTCGTAAAAAGTATGTCCCCCCCCCTCTATTTTTATAACTACGGGGTATAAAATTCTAAAAAAAATAGAGGTGATGCATGCTAATTAACTCTTTCAACGATTTTTGGTTTGATCAAAGTATCTCTTATAGTTTTTGAGATAGGTTGATTTAACTGTAATTTTGGTTAAGTTATTGTGCTTACACTGAAAACGATGGCTGAACCTTATAAGTTTAGGCTCCATTCACCAGGTGTATAAATTGACATAATAAGTTTATTATATTTGCTGCTACGGAACCCTTTGTGCGCGAGCCCGACTCGCACTTGGCCGGTTTTTCCTTTTCAAGTACGGAACACTAAAAACGATATATACTTAATGATGACACCAACACACAGAAAATTATATTACTACCTACACTAACAAATCTTGCACATACTAATATACTTATATCGGGTTACTCACGTCTAATAAAGTCGAAAATAGCTCGACATGTTTCGGAACGGTCCGCGTCCCATAATCATGAGTGCGAAGCGCTTGCGGCGTTTGCTCTGCGCACACTGCGCGCGACAGCGATTTCATAGACGTGAGTAACGATATAAGTATATTAATATGTCTTATTCTCACAGGGGTTTTCTATTTAAAATCTTGCATACTTCAATATATTTTTGTGTACGGACTAGCCAACACAGACCCGCGTATACACATTTTAGCTTGTACCCAGATCGATTCACGAAAGCTGGGCCTATTAAAATCGAACGATTGCGGATTTGTATCTCCATCCCGGTCACACTTGCATATTGGAGTGACAAAGAGGTTTTCCCGTCAATGCCAATTTTCGATGTTCGTGGTAGGCATGCTGGCGTGGTATGTCTATGAAATTAACGACAACCCATTATATAAGACCACAACAGGGTACAGGTCATATATAATTTAACTAATTTACATACAATGGCCGGCAGGATATGTGCAACACTCATTAGTACATAAGCTAATACCTAGGTGTCGAATGCCATGTTTCACTTCCACTTTCGATTTTTCACTTGTGACTATTAACTTTCAAACGCTCAAAATAAAACATTTAAATTGTACACAAATATTTACCACACTTCTTTTCTAACATTTGATTATATGTACTATCTATTAATCAATGGCTTTTCGGTGAAGGATAACATCGTGAGGAAACCGGACTAATCCCAATAAGGCCTAGTTTACCCTCTGGGTTGGAAGGTCAGATGGCAGTCGCACTCGTAAAACTAGCGCCTACGTCAAATCTTGGGATTAATTGCCCAGCTTTCTCAGGCTTTTCGGGAGTACAAACATTGAATTATTAAATGAAATATACACACAAAGCAGAACAAACACGTCAAAAAATTTGGGTCAGAATGACATTAGTGAACTTGCATTGATACAAAACCATAAATGTTTCGTATAAAGAGCTAACTGATGTATCAAGTATTAATCAGAGTATTTATTGTATGGAAGAATTAGGTTACATTAATAAGCATTAAGTGTCAAATTCTTACACAGAACTACCAACACTGTTAAAAGTATATAGGTTAGCACTTACGGAACGTCACGTTCCAAACAAGACTACGAAAAAGAGTCGCAACTGCTGCACTTTTATCGCTTCATTGTTTCGGCCGTTTGGTATCCAGTTCTTTTATCCTATATCTACTTATGAGTAAAAATTAATTGCACAAGCGCACAGTAATAACACAGCGTAGGGATGTATTCCATACAGTGAGGTAACTTCATACACGGCCAGCGGCTCGGCTCGGTGGTCGTGCTGAGGCTCAGGGTTGTCAAAAACTATGCGAAAGATATTACAGTCTAATTGGCAAACTAATTTCCATTTTACACCCCTTAAAATAGACCGCCGAATTTGTATGAAAATTCGGCGGCATTTCCTCCCCGTTCCCTTCCCTGCGCGCCCCCCATCGATGACCTAGAAATCGGCGGAGTTAACCCACTGTATAGAATACATCCTTACGCTGTGGTAATAATCATATTCAAACTGACGGAACTTCACTCGTATATTTAACTGGTTACTGGACCAAAAGGCGCGGATTTGGAACGCGTCCGTTGGACCGCGGCGCACGCGCAGCGTACCAGTTACGTAAAGTCACATCCGCCTTTTCATTGAAAGTGTACATGTTTACAATTAACTCTATTTTAATATGATATTGAAATGTTTCAGTATCAAGTTTTGTACTTCACGCGCCGATACCGGCCCAATCTCCTTCCTAGCGCCATTTTGAATGGACAAAACATAATCACTATTCACTATATACTTACCGCACGAACCTCGTTTTTTTTTTAAGTAAATATCGGTAAATTTTCCCTAGGTTTCATCAATTATTTCAGTCATCTCTATAAACGTTATGGTGAAATAAATAAGAGGCAAATAATATTATATTATATATATTTGCCAAATATATAGAATATACGACCAACTTCAAACTAACATCCTTGAAAATCTTCATAAAACTTTATTGTCATGATTTTTTTGACTTGCGGTTCAAAAGTTACAGGGCCTTCTCTATCTCTCGGGACACGTTTTTTAAACATTCGGAGCGATTATTTCCGAATTAATTCCTTTTATCAAAAAAAAATAATTAAATATTGCAAAACCCTATTTTTTTTCCAAATACCTACTTATCCAACGATACCCCACAAAGGATTGAAATGAAATAAAATCACGTGTATCTGGTACCCTAAAAATAAAAGTTTTTCGATTTTTTTATACTACGACGGTGATAAACATCGCCTGATGGTCAGCGGTCAACACCCGGTCCGGGCAAGCTTTGCTCCGTGGGTCCCCAGCTGTCAACACACTGAAACCTCTTCAAACTCTGGCGACCTCGCTCACCAACAGAAACACAACACTATGAGTAGGGTCTAGTGTTATTAAACTGCGGTTTTCTGTAAGGTGGAGGTTCTTCCCCAGGTGGGCTCTGCTCCAGATTTGAGCGAGACGACATTCGTTGTGCTGTGCCCTACCACACTAAACGATATGCATCTGCTGTTCCCATACCTCTCTGAATTATACCACTTTGCCGCCATTATTGATATGTATATTCACACCAAATTAAATATTTCTAGTACTAACACTCACTGAGCAGAGCCGCAGACGGACGGACAGACAGACATGGCGAAACTATAAAAGTTCCTAGTCGACTACTTCGCATGTTTCGCATCTCCCATACAAAATGAGTTAAACCTCGCTTTCTCCCAGAAACTGCTTCAGTCATGACGGATAGTATCTGACCATAATAATTAGCCAAAATCGCGCATGCGGAACGCAACTATTGCGTAACTATTCGTACAAGTGTTACATTACACATGCTTATTACTAGCATGCTTATTAGCAAGCGGGGTAGTGGGAGGGGCTCCACTCCCTTCCCCTCTTGCTAATAAGCACGAAGCATGCTTGTAATGAGCATGTGTAACAGTATCTTACTGCAGATTGGATCCAGGACCAAGTCCCTACCGTGTTGTTTTGCCTCCGTCGGATTTGCGTAAGGATTTACAGCTGTGACAAAAACAAAACATCGTTCAAGTGTTCTTCCAAACTTCGTTCGCGGTAAGAGCTCTGTGAGTCTGCGTCTAGAATAACCTCGTACGACAACAGGGATAATAACGACTAGGTTGAAGAACTATCATTCTAATTAGTCCGTCAGTTAGATTATCGAAAATGATTAGACACGTATTTTTTCCTTTTTCAATTTAACTAAAATTTACGAAAATAAACAGCATCTAAGTTCCGAGGTGGGGGCTGGTGACGTGGTGACGTCACTACTAGGTAAGAATTGTGCCTAATAGTGACGTTACGCGAAACTTGAACGCACTGTGTTTTGGTCATTTTTGATTTGACGAACAAAAGAAAAAATACGTGTGTGAAAACGAGTGCTGTAAAGGGCTCGAAACGTAGGATCATGGTGTTAATAAACGCGATTAATCCGTTCTAAAGTGTTTAATTTCAACGTGTGTAATGTTTTTTTATAATGTAAAAGACGGACTAAATAGATTTTTTTAGTCGTGTAGCCTACTGTGAACTACATGTTAATTAGTCGTTCACTCTAAATGTGAACTCACGACCCCTATATCTTAGCCGATCCAGCTTATATTCGAACTTAAAAATTATATTCATCTCATCTAATCACCCTCCTAAGTTCACAACGATCCGATTAACTTAAGAGGGGTCCGACCTTACAGTGGCTCCCTCATTAGGCCGATTTTTGTCCGTGTTTTCTAAGGGCCAACGCCAGCTGGCGCGGGTGCACGGAGCTGGTGGATTTAGTATGGCGCACCCGTTCCGTGGGCCCGCTTCACTTAGCGCTGTTCATACAATTTCTTATTCGACGGGCGTCCGTTCCGGGTAATCCGCGTCAGCTAGCGGAGGCCCTAAGGCCTCGGTCGTTATGACCAGACGCTGAACGCTGCGTGCGGCGGACGCACGCGACGGGTGAAAACGACGAGAAAATTATAAAGTAAATATAAACAAGATTTTTTAATTATAAGAGATAGATAGATAAATTGAAAGAGATGTCATATACTACAGAAAAAGTGACCAAGGCCCCCAGTGCCCAGGGCTGGGATCGAACCAGCCAATTCCTGCTTTCGCAGCAGACGCCCTAACCACTAGGCCACACGATCACGGCGGCCAGAGTCCGAAATTTCCTAAGTATATGCAATCCTTTCTTATTTTTGAAACGCTTATTTTAAGGTGCGTTCTGTCAATCCTACAGCTCAGACTTACGTCTAGCTGTCCTTCTAGATAATCTTTACAGATTATTTTCAACTAGAAGCAATAGATGGCGCCACCATGCTGTACCTTAGTAATCTCTTTCAATTTTTATTTATATACAGTACTGTGACTACTTAAAAACATGAATCAAAACATTTATTATAATTAATTAATACTTAATATAATTCATGATTTTCTGTAGAGTAGATTTTTTGGCAATTTTTATTTTTGTCGTTGATTTTATTTTTGCCTGCAGTATTTATTCATAATAGATTTGCCATCTCCGAGCCTGAGTACGTCCATTGACCGCTTTCGCGGCATGTCGCAACTATACGGTGATTACTGCGTTTCTTGTGACCGTTGTGACATCTGGCGGTCTTTATTACTGATTTCGCAGAACACTTAAACTATGATAAAAACGTATAAAAATGGTGATTTCAACTGATCCCTTAAATAACTTAAATTTATCGATATTGGCACATGTATCATTCATCAACTTGTGCTATAATAGAAAATTTCGTCCACGTTTATTTATTTATTTGGGCGTATTATTTTTGGTTCATTGTCATTTTTCTTTCCTATTTTTTCTGCCCTCCGGCCGGCAAGTAGCCAATTGCAGGCCGCTACGCTAGACAAATTCGCTGCTTGCCGATTGCGTCCAGCAGAAACATAGTATAGAGACCTTGGCCAATAAATAAGAATACCTATAAGATCACATGTTCATGTTTGTCGATCTTAGCTTCGCTTCGGACGACCATTACACGACAGACACCCGCAGAAACTTACAGAAAACCGCAGTTTAATAACACTAAGTAGACCCTAATCATAGTGTTGTGTTTCTGTTGGTGAGTAAGGTCGCCAGAGCTCCAAGAGGATTCACTGTGTTGACAGCTGGGGACCCACGGAGCAAAGCTTGCCCCTTTAGCTGTCAACACCGCGAATCCTCCTTTTTAAAAGAGTCGGCAACGCGCATGTAACACCTCTGGAGTTGCAGGCGTCCATAGGCTACGGTGACCGCTTACCATCAGGCGGGCCGTATGCTGGTTTGTCAACGTCACAGTATTAAAAAAGAACGAGATCTTTGACATTTCTTACTTTACAGGCCTCGGTACGTATTTTACTATTCCCTAATCAAAATGCGCCATTTAATAGATCATCAGTATTTTTATTACACCTAGGTATACAACCAATGCTCGTTTATAGGCTTCGAGCAACACGGACTTCTAACACATTGGAAGGGAGACGGCAAAGCGACATTTTACCGTACAGATTATTCGGTCACTCTTTGCGGGGGGAAACGTACACACTGACTCACTTCTCACGCATTACAAGAAAAATACATAATCTGTAATAACGACCCTTACACAGAAAATTAGGTATTAAATTGTATTTATTTATTTACATTTAAAACGTCGTGAACTGTCGGCGTTGCTTAACAATAATGGTAAAACCGCATGATGGGTTCTGGTCTAATTCTTGAATGGCTGAAAATTAAAGGTTGTTGCCTAACCCGACCTTGTCTAACCACTGGTTATCATTACATTTGAATAATCATTAGGCCCGTTAAGTGTACAATGTTTAGTTAGTTAGCCAAAGATGACATTCGGAACCCTATAACTAAGCTTTTGTAGTACAGTCGACAAAATGGAACCCTAGGCCACCCACTGTAGGACTATGTCATGTGACGCTATAAATCTGATTGTAAGAAATCTCTTTACTGCTTGTCATTTTGACATTGTTCATATGGTTCCAGGTTCATGGTGGTTATATGTATATTATTGGAGCTACGTTATCAAAAGATAGTAATAAAAATAGGCAGTATTTAAGAGACATATTATTCTTTTTTTATTGTATTTCTGTAACGGTTCAAGACGCGAACATTAAACTTGGTGTGACAATAAAGAAAAATGCTTAAAAAATACATCACAAGAAATTAAATATTGGTAGAAAAATCTAAAAAATATTAAGAGAATTAAAACATCTGGGCATTTTCGAGGCAAAAGAGATTGATTTTTTTTCTATAAATAGATAAAATTGATGTTTTTCCTACGAGCAAGAAAAAGAGCGTCCCTAATCTTATTTTTTCAATCCTACTATTATCCAAATACTTTGTTCGGCGGTATCAAAATGGAGTATAGGGACCTACGTAAAATGTCTTAAAAATTTTGGGACTATTTTTGCTCCTAGATCTAAAGAGCTGGTTGTTCTTAGACATCAGAGTAGGAGAAATATTAGATTGATGTACCTACCTTAGAAAAGATGTTAATTCGGTCTCTTTTCGCGAAACTGCCCATCTCTCCTAATCCTTTTGGAAAATTATTAATATGTAGCCCTCGTCACACACATGTTAGTACTAAGTACACATTAACATATACACATATAGACTGATGCATGTTGCTAAAATTACCCCTTTCAATAATTGAATAAATACAAATGGCTATTCTTGTTTATTTTCCAAAAACGTAATTTAGGGTCAGAATATGCTAAGTTTCCTAGAGTTCGATAGCACAGACTGTAAGTAAACCTTAAAGCCTTATTGAGCTTACCGTTGGACTAAGTCGATTTGTGTAGGATTGTCCCACAAATATTTATGTATTATTATTTATGACCGAAGCCGGCCTTAATTTATTATTATGTTTGACCATTTATTTTTTCCTATTCTCGTATTCAAGGTCACCCAACCTGTTCGAAATGTTTTCACATTCGACCACTGACGTCTTCTTCGGCGACCTTATGCAAATTTGTTAACTAGGAACGATTAGTTAGTGAGTCTCACGGAGGTCGAACCAACCGTTAAGTAGACGCGTGCAGAAGTAATATTAAATAGAACAGTTCTGTAGGAATCTAATTCTAAAACAGATTTTTTTTACAATTGGTTCGCTCCGATCGTGAACTAGCCACCCCTATATCTCGGCAACCCCTTAACCGATTTGGCTCATATTCGAACTTAAGAAATTGATTTATATCATCTGTGTTATCGTCACACAAACATGTATACAAACTACGGTTTGCCAAAGTAGATTGAGAGAAACTTCGCTTGCTTTCGAAAAGGTACCACTTGTTGATAAAGTACATTTCTAAACGAATCTTTACTGCATTACCGCCGTAACGGCAACCGACTTGGTGGTACATTTTACTGAAAACAATTACATATCCTACTAATATTATAAACGCGAAAGTTTGCAAGTATGGATGTCTGTTACTCTTTCACGCAAAAACTGCTGAATGGATTTGAATTGCACTTCACAATAATATAGCTCATTCATCAGAATAACACAGTATAGGCTACAATTTATAAAGCTCTTGCGCAGACGAAGTCGCGGGCACCAGCTAGTATCGAATAAGTTGCATTACAATTGAACAAGATGGTTATTGAATACTCTGCTTGAAGTATTATGGCTACATTGCATCCGTATTTTGTTATGGCATTATACTGTGGGGTAACTTTGTATGAAAATGATGGAGTTGAAATAGGATCAATGAGATAATTGCCTCGCTAAGCTCGAACTTATCGTTAAAATAAATGTGTGTAGATGTAGACGAAAAACTATGTATTATATAAGAACTTTATGTTCAACAAAATCATCGCAAAATACAATTATAAAAGGTAATCCGCTGCTCAAACATTAAATTATTACGGCTACTTTGCACCCCTACTTCAGTATGGCATTATAATGTGGGGAAACGCTGTGTTAATATAATATATAAAATTTCTTACAATAGTGATGATTGTGCTAACCACCAGTTGCTGTAGTAAACGATGTCTTGTTAACGTTTCGTTATCTATTGATGTATCTCACTCCCAGCAGCAAGTGCGTACAAGATGCACTAACAGTGAGTTGGCGTAGACGCTAGCGAATATAGTATTCGACAGTAAATTTAAAACTAGTAAACTAAAGTAGCACAGTACGAGTAGTCTTTACTATATCGATAACTTATACCGGCTGTGGCCTGTAATAGGAGCAATATATTTAATCGAAGGTAGTCTCCTCATACCTACCTTATAACTGTAGTTCAGCAACTTTAAAAAACTATGTACATTCAACCAATTGGAACCCTAGGCCACTGTAGGACAATGTCATATTGACGCTATAAATCAAATTGTAAGTAATCTCTTATTGCTTGTCATTTTGACAAGGTTCTAGAGTGGCCTAGGGTTCCAATTAGGGTTTGTAAAAACCGCCCGAAATCCAAACCCGGTTTTTAACCGAAATGTCAATGCTCAAAACCGGGTACCCGGTTTTTAACCGGTTTTGGACTATTTTTTTTCTGTCGCTTTATAAGCCATTTTTTAATATTGCATAAGTGTCACTATTCTCAACGATACTTCCTGACATTCACAGGACGGTTTTTAACATTCAATAAATATTATTAAACAAATAAAACTGGCCTGGTCATGAGTTGGAATGCAAATTTTGTTGGTAAAACGTTGATTTCTATTTTTATTTGGTAAATTGAACTGGTACGGTTGGCTTCATAAATATATACTTATGTACCTGTATTCAATTTTGAACCTTCTTCCCCGTAAGAAGTTCCGAAGCGTATATATATTTAGACGTGACCGTACCGTAGCAGACAGAACTACATAGAAACAATAGCGGCTATTTTAAATGGAAGCAATCTAAGTTTTTTTATTTGATGTTTGTTTTTAATCTACAAAGGTCTGCAGTGTAGGTAACTTCTAGCCGAAGATTAGATAAGAAAAAAATATTCGCCCGGTTACATTTAAATAGCAATGAAATATTGATTAAAAAGAGAAGAATTTCTTTTTATTGTTATTATCTCGGGAAGACAGAAAAAGTAAATGTCGAAGTAACACGTCGAAAACACAAATAATGAACACAATAGAATCCGGTTATAACGACGTCATAGCGTCCGACGATATTACGTCGTACTAAACAAACTGTCTATTTTAAGGTTCTTTATTTATTTAATAATCACATATGCATTATATGTTATTCATTGTATAATAGTTCATGTAACTCACCGAACAAGCATAATTAAGGATATTTTGCTCTTTAGTGAATGATATTGTTGATCCATAGACCTATTTACTCGTACTACTCGATAACATTGTAGCTAAGCCATTGTAAATTGCCGATAAAATATCGAGACGAAATCCTTAGTTTTAGAACTTTTGTAACATTAACTTTGAACAATGGTTTCCATCTTGTATGCGTTGTTCGGTTACAATGCACGTCACCGTTGTATATGAAATCCCATTGTTAAAAGCGGTCCGTCGATATAAGAGTCGTACTATACGGATGCACTTTAATAGTGGCTTGTACGAAAACCAATCATCTGCCTATATTTTCATCGCTAAAAAACGTTTGGTTATTTTATGCGGAGTCGTACTAATCGGATTCTACTGTATACAATACAATCTGTTTCAAAAACGTGTTTTAATAGCAAAATCTGAAGAAAATATTACGTTTTTTATAAAATATAACGTTTCGGTTAAAAACCGGTTTTTGATGTTCGAAACCGGGTTCAGAACCGAGCCCAAATGAGTCCGGGTACCCGGTTTTTTCGGTTACCCGGGTACCCGGTTTTCATTCCCTAGTTCCAATTGGTTGACTGTACTGTGTAGGTTTTCACTTTTTCATACAAACTAAATAGTATAATCAATGTACTATCGCGTTCATAATTACATGGGCAGTTTATGAATGGATTCATTCCTAAATTGCCCATGCACTTTAGAACGCGTGTGTACGTTACGTTAACATCAGCCTAATTGACGTCTACAAAAATTACAAAATTTGATGTGTACATTGCGTCTTCTAACAAACATTAAAGTGTAATAAAATCTAAACGCACGTTGTTTTGAAGTCGCTGAGCAAACGTTCTTCAGTTAGGGGAGTACTACCTACGATACGATTAAAGTTATTTCTCCTATTACAGGCCACACGGTATATTACTTCCGCAACTGGTGTAAATAAGACAAGTTATTACTTATTTAGATAAGGTGTGCCCAAAAAAGACACATAAACTGAAACTAATCTTAGTCGGTTTTTTTAGGTCTGTAAATATTTTAAAGTTTATTTCTCTCAAATGATAGTTTCATATCGGAATTGAGGTGTCACCGCATTGCAATCGATTCTACATGCTTTCATTTCCCTCCACGATTTGGTCAATGTAAATAACGTAATACAACCAAAACTTATCAGTTGGTATCTTTAGCAAACGAATAAAAATTGTTGTTTTCTAAAAACTATTTGTTTATAAATTTACTAAAACAGGGTTTCATCGTGTAAATCTTGAAAACTAACCGATGTTTCAAGGGCGAGTTTGTCCCCGTGGTCCCGGAGAAAGACTGGCTGAGGTTGGCATTAACATCTTTTACCCGCACGGTCTTATCAACTTGAAAATTTTGCGCACTAGGGAAAGGGGTGTGACTCTATCGACACACTACACTCACGATGTCCGATTTTTGAGCCGGCGATATTCGCTTACGTCTATTACTGACCGGATTCCATGTGGATGAGATTCTAAAACCATCGCTCCGATGGAAACTGGGGTATTTCTTCTATTTGTTTATTTCTTTCTTTTGCTGCTTACAGGTCAACATAAAAGAGCTTGTTAATTAAATTCATGATGTGTCATTACATTAACATTTTTTGAATAATTTTTGACTCATAAGTGTTATACTGACAATACCGAGACGTCATAATTGATTTCCAGTTAAGTGATGGTTTCGTATTCTTTATTTTGTCTATTGATGGATTTGGCAACTTCATGATTTCGCGTACGAAGCCGCGGGCGGTAGCATGTTAATGACATATATTTATCTGTTAGCACATCCTATTCGCTTCTGTTTTGGTACTTGTATCGAAAAGTTCAGTATATTTCGATTCAACTCAAGGACTCTTTGCTAACAATGTTTGTGTTGAAGTGCAAAAGATTGCATGTTTGTGATGTTTGTCGTATCCGTCTTTGTATCTAAAAGGTCTTAACTACGCAGTCTCTATCTCTAAGCAATCTGTGAGACTGCTAGAAAACCTTCGATATATTAATAAATAGACTGGTAACGATAAACAAAAGTCGTTAAAAAATGTGTTCCACTTTTGTGCCCTTAAAACCATAATTCAGAAAACCATTTATTTCTCAACGTGCACGGAACAGTGGAAAATCGAAACAACGAAAATTTGTATCTCCAACAAAAGATGCTGATTGAAAGTTTCACATTTTCGATTTCTCGGTCGGCCTTCTGCAGATGCAAGATATAGTGCGTTTTGTTTCTGCTATATGCGATGCGCGCACGCAGTTTGATAATCGTATGCGAAATCGGCGACGTCAGTGGTTGCTTCAGAACCGGTGGAATAACGTTTCTATTGGCATTGACTATTCGCCATCAAGGCTATAGCTAGAATAATAGAAGGATACGAATAAAATTACTTTGGGGCTCCACGTGGAAACCCGACAGTTTTTACGAGTTTTGAATCGATATTTCGCCACGAATACTATAAGTACAATAACCAAACAATCTGTCATTGGTTCATCAATCTTTTGTCTTGACTCGCAAGATCCGGATTTTGAAAAAAATGTATAAGTAGTTCATTCTTAATGATTTTTTTCAAACATGGTCTAATAAAGCACATTTGTCTATATTCTAAGGAAGTTTTTGCTGTTAAATATGTAAAATATACATACAACTGTTCCTATTTTAAGTCTCTAATAACCTTAGAGAAATTTTACATTTAAACTTATTGTACAAAAGTTATGTGCAACAAAACTGTTATTTTGGTCTAAAATTGCCGAAGCCGTATATCTCGAAGCCGGTTAATATTTAAGTAAATATGATAAGCTAATTTTCTTAAGGCCGTTGGGGGCCTAAGAGCCATAAAAAGTACTCGACAATTTAGAGATACAGATTGAAAGTCATTGGGATCAGGAATGCCCTTAATACATAAAAATTCAATTTATTAATTATATAGCTTTATAACGTGGGGAACATTTTTATTGAAGAAAAATAAAATGAAAACTTTTGCAAACTACTTATAGCATATTCCCATCCCTGATTTGTTAGATGATATGAAGAATTTATATGTTATGGTGTTTTATAATAATATAATTTATTGAACAATGATTAATCTTGTGTTCTGCTCCAAAACAAACAAGACATCAGACTGATAAATAGAAATACCAAACTTATATAACTCAAGAATGCCAGAGATATAAACAAACTTCCTAAGACAAAATACGCATGGTATCTCTTTTAATGAGGTATGAAAAAACAACCAAGAAGTATTTTTAAATTGGCCTTTTAATCATCTACCCAGTAAATCATATTGTTTTATTGCATTCTGCTAAACTGCAGATGCGTTAAAAGATATATTTGAACATACTTTATGCTCTTGACATATTGCCTTGTCAAGTTATAATCGCCATTTTTATTTGTCTTTAACTGAGTTTCTAAGATGTAATATAGTTTTTTGGTTTTTTTCGGTCTTTCGATGGAGACTACAATGACAAATATTATAAAATTATAAATATCATATTATTTATTGCAAACTTATGAGGAAAAATAGAAATGCCGAAATGCCAAATTCTGTTAGTTAAAAATAAGAAGGAACGGTGGAAATCTAGTTTGAAAAACATTTTACCTACATGACTGGAAATAGGTCTCGAAGACATTAAAGAAAGATACCAAAACAGTGTTTACACAGTTTAGTAATAAACTGACGTATTCACACTAAACTGAAATCTTTCTTAAAACAATAAAATAAATTGAATTCAAGTCAAAACAATAAATAAAAATAAAACGAATTTTTGAGTAATAATGGGCCCGTTTCCACCAGGGATGACACGGGGCGGGTTATTTGACTAGTGCTACGAGTTGGCACTGATTGTGACTTAATTTTGTATTGTTAAGATTTTATAATGTATATTTTTTGCATATGTAAATTTTTGAGTTTATATTTAACTTATTCAATATACACCAGCGGTGAAGCCCTCAGACACCCCATGTGTAATGTCAGTAATGTGTATAAGTCATACTGAGCAATTTATTTCCAGTATCATCACATATGAAAATGCATATTAACACTATGCACTCTAGGTTAGGTTTTTTATAATATTTTATATGTATTTTGTATGTGCTTTTTGTTTTTACTTATGTAACCATATTATAAAACCTAATCTAAGAATGAAAATAAACAGCGAGAATTATAATTAAATTAAAATTTAAAAAGTAACGCACTATAGTCATACTGAGTAACTTTTACTATGGGAACTCCTAGAATGCAAAAAAACATTGAGTTCTTTAATATAATTTTTGGTTGTGTCTTGACATTTTGCATAGGAGAGTTATTGAGATTTATAATTGAGAGATATAACTAAGTAAATCATAACTTAAAAATGTATTTATTTTTTATCCAATTCGCCGATGTGGCATTAGCGCCTTATCGATAATCCTTAAAATAGTACCTTTTCCTAAGAACAATCACATACATCGCCTCATTACCTAGGATTAAGGTGCAATATCTACGCAAACATTAATGAGCTTTTCCAAAGCTTACCTTAAACCCCACTAACCACAGTTCTTTGCCCGCAGATCCGCAGTCGCCGCCCCGCCGCCGCCGCGAGCGAACGTCCCGTGTGTGTGTGTGATGAAATAGTGTTGTGTGCAACATGCAGGGCCGTGATAAGTTATGTGCGAAGCTCACGAGCGCGTTCCTTAGGAAGTGGTGTAAGTACTTTTAATTTTCTGTTATTATCTTTAAAAAACATAGTAGCTATGTTGAGATACTAGTTTTCCGATATGCTGGCTTTGGGTAAGGTAAACAAGTACTTTGGTAAAGTAAGCTAAGATGTCACCTAAGGTTGATGTTAATATATAGATATTAGATGTACACCTAGATTTATTTATCACATAAAAATGTGTTAATATACAGCAGATTCAAAAGGAATTATCACACAGTTGAATACGGTAGGTTCCGGCAAAAGTAAATAGATACACATTTATACTTACGTTGTTTTACTAATTTAGGAAAACTTAACTGATTTTGGTCATTATAAAAACTGGAATTTATTCGCGTATAATATAAACTTAAGTTTACTACCAACGTTTTAGCCACCCGGTATTTTTTTTAGTATCTTTATATGCAGGCGAAACTTCTTGTTCAAAACGTCAGATGCCAATTTCAAGTTACATCTAGATTTTTTTTATAAATCAACATGTAAACTTGTATCTTAGGTCTTGTATGGTTCTAACTGTTTTAAGGCCAGAAGTCTATTGATGTATGTTTTGTAGTTGTATCATTTCTGCAGAAAAAATATGGAACCGCATAAATAATTTAAATATGCATAACTAACGGTAACTTGGTAAGCTCACCGCAGGCAAAAGGATGACTATATAGTTCTATCAAATCTCATATAATTTTCTGACAATTCTTCAAAGCTGACAATAGTTCATCTAATTCTATTAAGTTATTTTAGATAACATGACAACTATATAAAATAACAACTATATAAAATTAAAACTAAAACATTCAAAACACAAATTATAACAAAATAAAATAAACAAAATTCAAATATAAAATCATTATTAAACTGGAATATTAATATCAGCGGATAAATAAAATAAACAAAATTCAAAATGAAAATCACAATAAAATCGTAAAGATTAAAATCAACACATAAAATCAAATAAATAAAAGTCAAAATAAAATCTAAGTAAAATTATAAAATTAAGATCAATAATGTCTTTAATATTAATTGAGAACTACTGTTATAAATGTATGTTATTTATTACCAATTCTCTTGACCATATAAGTTCATATTGTTATCAATTCCGTCACATCTGATAACCACATGACAGATGCATGTTTGTGATGCGTTTTTACATAAATCCGTTTATTAATATGACGAAATTCTTTGTAATATACGCACGATTTATCAAAAAATATATAAGTTGATAAAAGTCTTACCTGGGACCTACCTACTCAGTTTTTAAAATTAGCTAAGCGAGCACAAGTCTTGTGGTTTACTAAAAAAACAATATTAAGTTATTTATTCATACATAAGTACATAACTAACTTTCTAATGTTTCCTTTGGAAAAAAAACTTTTAGGAATCCATAAAAATTATATGGCATAAAATTTGATAGATTTTTTGCTATCAAACTTACTATTTACTAGCATAATATAAGATTTGCCATCACATATTGAAGATAAAAACTGATATTTAATAATGAGCATTAAAAATAAAATGTAAATAAAATTTTACTCACTAATAAATATCCCTCTTATCTTTGAAATGAAAATAAGAAACACTTCTATTCATAAAAACAAAATATCAAATCATGAACTATAAAAAGCCAATAAAAATAAACTATAAATTGTATAAATTATATAAGTAAACTATAAAAAACAAACAGTATTTATATTTTTATACGTATTTTTAAGCATAAAATCGTAGCCACGCCATAGCCTCTGAGATGTAACTTAACCGGCTGGAGTTGTTTAACGTCGGTAACTTGGAATGTCGGTTATGAAACCTTCGCGTTTAGTGTTGCGCGACTACAAACAATGCGCATGCGCATGTTGAGTTACTATGCAAATAAATATTAGCCGATATGCCTACAGTCGCCACCTGGATACGAAAATCGAATGATCTAATTGTATCTTCCTCTCTGCCACACTTGCATATTCGAGCGATAAGGTATTCCGTCATTTGCCGGCCATATACGATCGGGTAATCCGTCAGGTGGGTATGTCCGCTGGGCACCGCCAGACAAAAATCCTATACATTTATCGGCAGATCCGCTCTAAACGAACGTATATGGCCTAAAACCAATTTTCGATGTACGGTCAGCTGCAGTTAACCCCCTGCATACAAACTTTCTATGCAGGGGGTCACTTAACTCTGCAGCTGACTATACGCGGTAGGCCCTCTGATAGCCTGTTTTCCTACTTACTCTTGGCTGTCCAATATACAACATCGACTGAGTTGTCGATAATTATGAAACCGTCAAATTATTTTTATAATGAGAGTTGTTCAGTATGACCACATAATCAACCTCGCACCATATGGTGCCTGAAAAAAGGTTACCTGGAAGAGATCGCTTTTACCGATAAAATCGCCTGTCGTTTACCTCTTTTTTATTTTTGCTGTATAAAAAGTTGTTATAAGGTTGTTGAAGATAAGTTGGTAGGTTTGAGGGATTTCAGAGGGGAGGGGTTAATGTACAGGAATAGGTATATTTTGACGTCATATAAATAAGCATGGAGAGGGTTCGGTACCGTGGATCATTTGCAAACGGTAGAGTAACTTATTGACAAGCATAGAGAGTTCCGAATACCACTCTATGCTGCCTTTGTTGACTACCAGAAGGCATTCGACTCGGTAGAGCATAAATTTATATGGAAAGCTTTGGAAGAGGCAGAAATCAATGTAACATATATAAACATACTAAAATACATCTACACTAACTGCAAAAGTAGAGTCAAGTTAGAAACCACCGGAAGATACATTAACATTGGAAGAGGGGTAAGACAAGGAGATCCGCTCTCCCCGACTCTATTCATAAGCGCCCTACATTTAGTTATGAAAAATCTAAAATGGGAATATAGAGGAATAAACATAGATGGAAAATATCTATCGTACTTAGCTTTTGCAGACGATATAGTACTGTTCTCTAGAAGTTCGAGTGAGCTACAAGGCATGATAAGTACTTTACACGCAGCCAGTAAAAACATAGGTCTCGAAATAAATCTTCAAAAAACTAAAATAATGACAAATCATATAGAAAAAGAAATATTTATTGAAGATAGTAAGATAGACTATGTAAGAGATTACATATATCTAGGGAAACAGATATCCTTCAAACCGGACAACAACACTGAAGAAGTAGAACGACGAATAAATAAAACATGGAACAAGTTCTGGAGTATGACCAATATACTTTTAAGCACCCTGCCACTGCACTTAAAAAGAAAAGCGATGGATTCGTGTCTCCTTCCCACACTTACGTATGGTTGTCAAACATGGAAATTTACAAGCTGCATTAAACATAAAATCAGAGCATGCCAGAGAGCAATCGAGAGAAAAGTTCTAAAAGTTAGATTAATTGATAAAACACGTCACACAAATATACGCGAAAAAACGAAAGTTATTGACGCTCTCGAGCACTCATTACGACTTAAATGGCGGTGGGCAGGTCACATCGCAAGGATGCCACAGGAGAAATGGACGAAACAAACAACTACTTGGACGGGACCGCACGGCAAACGCCGAGCTGGGCGTCCACGCGCTCGCTGGGCAGACGACATAGAAAGCGTAACAAGCAACTGGCTCACAGAGGCACAAGACCGAGATCGGTGGAAGAGGTTGGAGGAGGCCTATACCCGGAAGGGGTCCTAACACTTACTTTAAAATATAACATTATTTAGATTTAAAATACTTTGTAAAAGTGGTTATGGAATAAAAAGGCTTTTTATTTTTATTTTTATTATTTATTATAAATAAGCATGCAACATATAAATGACCGTGCCGGGAATCTAGTTTGAAACCTTTTGCTTCATAACAAAAGCACAAAATAAAATTGATAAGACACCTCACGTGGATTGGTCATAAAATTTCATGTTTTGCTACGTATTTTTTTATATCTTAATAGCGAATATTCATTTTTTTTAACCAATTAAATACCTGTTGACTTTGACCTTTAATATCGTGACTTTGACAGTACAGACCTTGCGGGAGCACTGTTTTTCATACTTATTGTGTTATGAGGAAATGTTAACATGGAACCTTTGATGGGTTATTTGTTTTTGTTCTGTTATATTAATACTAAGTATGTATAATTCATAATTTGAAGTAGTTTTACAACCAACAATCATAATGTTCGTTTAACTAAAATCATATGAATATTTTCGTGCTTTTGAACAAATTTACATGATTTTAACATTATTTTATTCGAGTGTTTGTGTCAAATTTTTTTTTAAATTGCATTTTGTAGGATTATTTTTACTTATTGTGTTATGAGGAAATGTTAACATGGAACCTTTGATGGGTTATTTGTTTTTGTTCTGTTATATTAATACTAAGTATGTATAATTCATAATTTGAAGTAGTTTTACAACCAACAATCATAATGTTCGTTTAACTAAAATCATATGAATATTTTCGTGCTTTTGAACAAATTTACATGATTTTAACATTATTTTATTCGAGTGTTTGTGTCAAATTTTTTTTTAAATTGCATTTTGTAGGATTATTTTTTAAGTCCTACTACCAAGTATTTAAAATTTTCTATGTAGGGGGGTCCGTCATCTCTGCAGCTGACTGTACCTAAACAGAATTTAAACAGATGTAACAACATAAAATATCCTTTAGACCAAACCATTTCTTTTAATATATTTAGTATTAGCAATAAAAAAATCTATCAATTCCAAGACCAGATTTTTTATTGCCGTGCGTCACTGCGGCGCCGATATTATACGTATGACTTGAATAACAATTATGTCGTGATATTCGTACCGTCTTTCCGGTACATACTTTGGTAATTCGATCAGAGCCATCACCCAGTAACAACTAAATCACTTGTACAATAAGTTTTTTTGAGAAAAACATTATTTTTGATCCAATCTTTTATCGCTCAATATAATTTTGTACCATAACATAAATAACATTGTATTGTCATCCGAAAAGCATGTGAAGTTTCAGCTTATTCGATTAATTAATGGGAACTTAGTCAAATTCAGGTCCTCCTGGCTGTCGTAGTCGGGTAGCCTGGTGTTTAGGGCCTCTGCCGCGAAAGCAGGAGGTCGTAGGTTCGATTCCTGCTCTGCTTACCGGGGGCCTTGGTATTTTTTTCTGTAGTTTAAGACATCTCTTTCAATTGATAAAATATATACAGTAAGTTACAAGCTACCTTACCTACTTTACCTTAGATCTAAAATAGGCCATAAAAACTAATTTGATTTCCATTTGAATATATATACCTACTATATACATTTATGGCTAAAATGGCCATGAATCACTAGTATTGGTCACTATAATGCTAGAATCTAGAATCTAACTAGACCAACCGGTTTTGCTAGATACTAGAAACGACGCAAACTGGCTGTGTTTAATATTAACTAGGTTGGTAAATACGCTAAACAGTTTTGGGTATAGTATGATTTTTCTTTTAAATTTTTGGTGCTAAAACTGTTTAAATCTTTTGTGCTAGGGCTTAAACGAGAGTTATTTAAGACATGCAATGTGTAGAGCGGGTTCAGTTCCTCAGCTCGTACCATTGTGTAGGTACGAAATATCATTTTTTCTAGCCTATTTGAATGTCCCACTGCTAGGCAAAGGCCTCTCCCCAGGAACTCCATGACTCCCGATTTTGCGTTTTTTCCGGCCAGTTGTTAAGAAAGGCATCAAGGGCATCCCGCCATCTTCGCTTGGGCCTGCCCCGCCCGCGCCTTATTATCGGCATCCACTTAGTGGCTATGATAGCCCATCTATCCTGATGCAAATTTGATATTTACCAATCGTAAATTTAAAGAGATATCATATACTACAGAAAAGTGACTAAGGCCTCCAGTGCTCAGCTCAGGGCTGGAATCGAAACAGCGACCTCCTGCTTTTGCGGCAGACGCCCTAACCAGTAACCACTAGGCTACCCAACCTTGACGCCCATATGTGCAATCCTTTCTTATTTTAAACGATTAAGGTGTATTCCGCCAATCTCTAGAATCTTTAGAAATTAATTTTAACTAGAAGCGAGAGTGACGCCACCATACTGTTTTTTTTAAAGCACGAATCAAATCCTTTTTTTATTCTCAATAATGTTTTGATTCATGTTTTTAAGTAGTCTTACTACTATATATAAATTATAATTTATTAATCGCTCTTCGGTCAATGATAGATAACGTCTTGGGGAAACCGGGCTAATCCCAGTAAGGCCTAGTTTACCCGCTGTAAAACTGGGGCGTTCGCCAAATCTTGAGATTAGATGCCTAAACAGACCTGGGACAAATACATTTTTGCTCAAATTGAAATGGAGAAACTTCGCTCGTGCTTCGCTCTCGTTCTTTTAAATACATATTAGAATCAACACGTGTCCTTAACTAGGCCAAGTAGAGTAATAACTAATAGGTATAATTAATAATGGTTTCCACTGAACTGCGTTTACCTGACACAAATTACTTGTAAATTACTTGTCAATTTAGTTCAAAGACATTTAATTTGGGTCATTACGGTATCTTTGGTTAGTCACCTTCACCTGTCCTGCAGTTTTGTATAAAGGTGTAGGATTAGCACATTGAGTGACGCCTTCAAGCAACACGGACTCCAACACATTGGAAGGGAAACGGTAAAGAGTCTTACCATAAAAAACTCCCGTGAGTATTAGACATATTAATATACTTATATCGGGTTACTCACGTCTATAAAGTCGAAAATAGCTCGACATGTTTCGGAACGGTCGGCGCTGTCGCGCGCAGTGTGCGCAGAGCAATCGCCGCAAGCGCTTCTCACTCGTGATTATGGGACGCGGACCGTTGTGAAACATGTCGAGCTATTTTCGACTTTATAGACGTGAGTAACCCGATATACTGTCACTTTTTAGGTGGAGTAACGTGTACACAGACGCACTTCTCACGCATTACATACAAAATACTGCGGCCTGAAACTCCGGGGGTGACACATGTGTTAAAAACCTGTATACTCCTTTTTGAAGAACGCCATACCGTAGTCCTTTGGGAAAAGCTCAGCAGGGAGCTTATTCCACAGCCGGAGCGTCCGCGGTAGGAAGTTCCTCTGAAACCGCACAGTGCGCGATTTAGGTCAATCAATCAATCTTTGTTTTATGGCTTCATCAAGGCCTTGATGATTTTGCCAATGTCAAGGTTGGATAAGACACGGCAAGTGAATTATTTCGTAGTACGGTACGGTGATAGACGGTGCAAGGTCCGTGTTGATGACGAAGATGACAGATGTCAACTAATGCCACAGTCATGCGTATATCCGTTCTGGAATAATTATAAAACAATACAGACTTAAATAAGATTACGTAGCCATTATAACAACAATACCATGGCTAATCTAGGACAATCGCCAACAATATTTCATGCAATAGTTTACAATCAGTGAACTAATTGTTAAGAATACTGTAATGTCGGCTGTACACCAAACATTCCAGAAGCCGAGAACGCGAATTAACAATATTTTATTGTAAAAATAGCGCGAATAGTAATTAACTGTTTTATCAAATATTATCACACAAAAACGTATTAGGTACCCTTCTAATTTTCTAAAACTAAGAATCTACACTTCACTGAAAAATAGTTAGAAATGCTATCGCAGTCGATAATATAAATTAGCTATAATAACATTTTCACAGATGTAACAAATAAGTTTATTATTATGGGGGTGCGGTTTTTTAATGCATTATAGAGAGCTAATGTTATGTAGGCATATAAACGCACTTTTTGATTCCTACTATTGTTACGCATATCGTCGGTTATTTATAACGTGTCTGTTAAAATCTGTTTATATTTAGGTAGATTGTTTTTACACATGCAACGTAATTAATCTAGAGCTATCATGTGGCTCAGAAAGTTACTCAACCGGCGATTCTGTTCCACTTTTACCTGCTGTTTGCTCGGAACCGTGTCAAATTCACGAGCGTTTAACGTAATATTATATTCGCGGTGACGTAGACGCTTGTTCTTAATATTAACCTGGATCCACAAGCATTCAAGCAACACAGGGAGACAAACCTCCACTCATTGAACTGACAGCTTGTATGGAAATATTGAGTGTTTGGGAAATAATTGATAATAGCTCATTTTTTAGCGTAACGGACATATTCTGAGTCTAGTATTAAGTATGCAACAAAATCCAACAAAATATCGTTACATGCTCGTCACAAATATGTACACACATGTTACAGACGTTTTTGTTGTAACATTTATATGTATGTATGTTTTTTAAGCCTTTTAAAATGGATCAGGACCAGTTTCTACCTATCAACATTTGTTTCTAGCGAAATAACACATTAATCATCCGCGCCGTACATTTTATAGATTTGACGGTTTTACGTGAATAAGATTCTGTTTCTCTATTAACATATAGAAGAAAAATATGTCGTCATGTTCACACACAAGAAAACTATTTGCTACCGTTAATTTTAAAAATCGACTTAATTTTTTTACTATTTACCTACTTCCGAAAGAAAAGTTTGTAGGATTTTTGCATACATCATCTAAATATATATCCCATTCGAACGTAACTTGAAAATACCAGGCTATTATAATTTAATGTCTGTCAAAATCGTATCTTTCCTGGGCCTATATTTACCACGAAAATCGAACGATTATGGATTTGTATCTCCATCTCTATCACACTTGCATATTGGAGTGACAAAGAGGTTTCCCGTCAATGCCAATTTTCGATGTTCGTGGTAGGCATGCTGGGTTACGAGAGGAGTCAGCATTTGTACCTTTGCCCCTCCGCCGATGTACAAGCTCAAGTGGATATACTCGGGTCTGTGTTGTGACTAGTCCGTACACGAGAATAGATCGAAGTGTGCAAGACTTGCTAGTGTGGTTGTATCATTTGATATGTTAGTGTCATTTCAGATTGTTTTATGTATGTAGTGTGTGAGAAGGGCAGATGCACGTGCATCCTGCAAAACTTGACAGAATAATTTGTACGGTAAGATGTCGCATTGCTGTCTCCCGTTCAACGTTTTGCTCGAAGGCACATTTTCAAACTAAAGTTGTTGCATATTTTTCTACTCCAGCACTTCTATCTGTCAATTAGATGACTGACAGCGATATTAGAAAAGTATACATTATAACGATGTCTATGGTATTCCATAAGAACACTGCTCCTATGCATTTTCATGCAATATGTTAGCACTATTGTTTTGTTTTTAATTTCTATTGTGGGCATGACATCTTCCATATTCGGCCACCTTTCTAGATTTTGCTTTTTACGCTATTTTATCCGTCGTAGAAAAACTAGCATATGCAACAGCTCATATGAATATAGATTGAATTAAATGCCTTAACTCTCATTCATTCATTAAATGTCTGTCTGGGGCGGTGCGGCCAAAACTCGTTTTATTAGCCTGGAAAGAGCTCAGCGAGCGCTCATAAAAATTATGTATTTTAAAAAAATCCGTTTTCCCACAGAAACATTATACCATCTTAGCGACCTTTTGTCAGTAAGGAAACTTTACATTTTACAAGTCACACTAAAAAAACATAAAACTCTTTCGTACAGTTTGGATTATGGCTCCAAAAGGAAAATAAATAATGTTGCTAGTATAACTAATACTAGAACTAAGTTCGCGCGCTCACAATACAATTATAAGTCTAGTCACATTTACAACAAAATAAATAAGAGCCTAAACATTTACCCAAAACTATACCACAACTGCAAATCAATAATTACAACATGGTTAAAAACAAAAAGTTATGAGGAAATAGAGAACATCCACAATTAAAAAAGGTAATAATTAAGTATTTACTTATAAATATTTTACGAGTGAGAATTTAACACGTCAACTTACTAAATATATATATTACAACTTACTAAAAATTACACACACACACACGCACACACACACACAAGCACACACACACACACACACACACGCACACACACGCACACACACAAACAATAACTGGCTCAAATAACAACAAACCTGTACTGATTACTACATATCTTATAACTTTGATACTTACTTAGTTCTATATACACCTGCTATAAATAACTTACCTATGTTTTTTAATTGCGTTTATCATTGTTATTTTCGATTTAGATTTACTTTAGATTTAGATATATTATACTTAAAATTTACGTGAAACAATCTGTTATTTAAGGAAGAGAGGTGTTGCCCAACACAGGCATTTTTGCTTACCGGGTAGCACTATCCCCTAACTTGTAAACACCTCTATATTTACAAAGAAATAAATAATTTTAATTTTTAATTTTTTTTTTAATTTTAACTATGTTGAAAGTGTACGATAAACAAAGTCTGAATACAGATTGATAAGTTACTCTGAGGCTTAATGAAAGAAAAACTCTTTCATTAAGCCCTTTCATTTTCATTTTATTGTTTTTGTAAACTGAACTTTTAGGAGGGTACAAAATCAGTCGACACTTTGAAAGGGACTCTGAAACCGTGGTAGCACCCATATAGATTTTTGTTAAGCGCACACGCGGAAAAAAAGGATATCTTTAACCAAGAATATCGATATTCTCGGCAATATTGTTTAAATGTAAGTAATTATTATCTTGAAATAATTATATATTTTTGACACAAGATAACTAAATCAATATTTGTCTTGAATAAAGACAATATTGTTTCCACCTATATACGAAACAACATTGTCTTGACGGAGAGAAATTGTCTTACTTGAAGATAATTTTTTTTCCGTCCATAAGTCTACAACATATCAAAATCCCAGGACATTTAGCTGAAACCACATTTTCAATACTTTAGGCCCTTTGTCCTTTGTCATAAACCATCAAATGCCTACTTTCGTATGAAAAATGACTCGTACATATATCCACCATAAAATATATCAACTTTTTTGCCTCCGCAACGCAACCCAAATTTTAACTGGAAAAGATCGCTTATTTTCAGCGATAAGTGCGCCTGTAATCTAACAAGTTGTTTTTTTCGCTTATCTATGAATTTATACTGCGGTAGCTTTGTTTAATTACTGTTTTGTTGCACTGTTTTGTTTTGTTGGCACATAAAGTGCTTATTATCGCACTAGTGCGATAATACAGCATGCGGCGTTAGGGGGTAAGTCCGTCATGGGGGGTATGACACAGTTGCTTGCAACAATTGTGAGTACCATGAGTTGCTTTCGATTGCGACTCTTGCGCTCGAAAGTATGTCCGTCTCGCTCCTACCGTTACGCCGGTACCCCGGACGCCGCAGAATATCGAAAACGGCCACGTAAAAATCATGGCAGCACAAAGAGAAGACGCCAAAGTAGAGAGGAAGTAGGAAAACGGACCCTGCAAAGACCGATATAACGATAAAGAAAGAGATGCAAGACTTTCATAAAATATCGTGGTTTTTCTGTACTCAAAAACAAACATCAACCTGCCAGCTATATTTCTGGGAAATTCACATATTGACACGAACCATCGTCAGTTCTCACGTATATATTTGGCGTCCTTATTTGCAAAACATATTAGTCACTTCGTCTTTGTTGACGGTTGCGAAGTTAGTCAGTGTGAGTACTGAGGGTCATTCCATGGTCACTCACATTACTTGGCTTAACTAGCCTCCTGAGGACCATTGTCCTAACCATAGGACTATATAGTTTAATGATACTTAAACAATTACAAAACAAAACAACAGAGCATTGACTTATAAAAGAAATAGACACACAAATCAGAAGGAAAATGCCAAAAAATGTGGGCCAGAATGACATTAGCGGACAATTTTGCATTGATGATAATACAAACGATAAATGTTTCGTACGAAAAAGAACATTAAGTGTCAAATCCAATAAATTGGCATTTTCAGAAAAAAGTGCACCCTTTTAATGAAAATGGGTCCTCAATTTTCCATACAACATTTTTTTGTAGGGTTTGTAACGGCCCATACGAAATGTATGAATAAATGCGTTACAAAGCTGACCAATAAAAACGGGACACTATTTTTCTTTTTTTAATCCATAGTAGGTACTCGTGATTCTGGTTATAAAAAATCCAAAACATCCTATATTTAAAAAATAATTAAAATGGTGCCCTATTTTTGAAAATGCCCAAATAAACAGAACTACCAACACTGTTAAAACTTTATCGGCTGTTGGTAACTAACGAAACGTCACCTTCCAAATAAGACTATTAGAAAAAGTGCCGCATCTGCAGCCCTCTTATGGGGTCATTTTATTCGGCTGATTGGTTATCCAGTTTTATTCTACATCTATGGAACAGAGTAGCATTTCGCTTGTGTCATTTGATTTTAAAGCAAAATAAACTAAAATAGCCGTCCATCCAACTTCCTAACAATGCAAACAAACCGCCATATCGATAGTAATAACCTAACTTTTATGTTTTTAATGAAATCTCCAAGATCAAGTTATTTATTAATTGTTTTGTATGTTATAATAAAACGACCATCCGTAGCGAACGTCTTCGCTTGTGTTTGATGAGGTAGTGTAAAAATATAAAGAAGAAACAGTGGCAAAACACGTGATATCTTTTGTTTACATCGTTTGTAAGTTCTATTGATGATGACATCGATTTTAGGCACACTATTGATTCAAATTCACATGGCAATTTATTTATATGGTGAGCCGGCGGAGGATAAGACAGAAATAATCGTATTGTAAACAATTCAATAGCTCTAGCTGGTGAGTGAATACGAAAATCAAACCGACCTTCCTTTTAACGACAATAAAAATAAAATAAATAAATAAATATTATGGGACAATCTTACACAAATCGACCTAGTCCCACGGTAAGCTCAATATAAGGCTTGTGTTGTGGGTACTAGGCGACGATATATATAATAGACAGATACATATAAATACTTAAATACATAGAAAACATCCATAACTCAGGAACAAATATTCGTGATAAACACACAAATAAATGCCCTGACCAGGATTCGAACCCGGGACCTCCTGCTTCGTAGGCAGGGTCACTACCAACTAGGCTAGGAGGCCGTGAATCCTGGCCTCCCGTATCCAGCGGCACCTAGAAGGGACGGGCCCAAATCTCTCGGACCGGCAGTTTGGGTTCCGGGCGGGGCGGTCCACTATGGACGCGCTGGACTCCCTCAGGAGATTTAGCGAGTACGCGGCCGGGAGGGGCGAGGGGGTGGTGGCGGTGTCTCTTGATATCGCTAACGCATTTGGCACCATCCCCTTCAGCGTTATCGAGGAGGCACTCCGATATCACAGAGTGCCTCTCTATCTCAGGAGGGTCATAGAGCACTACCTGACTGAGCGGGTAGTGCTCTATGAGGGGCAGGGTGGGATGAGGATGCGAGCGATGGAGTGCGGGGTTCCACAGGGGTCCGTCCTGGGGCCCCTCCTGTGGAACCTCGCATATGACTGGGCCATTCGAGGCGTCCAGCTTCCCCGCATGGCCACCATTTGTTATGCAGATGACACCATGGTGGCGGTGCGGGGTGGAGATTTTGCGGAGGTGATGAGGAGGGCTGCTGCCGCAACGCAGCTGACAATTGACCGGATCGGTCAGCTTGGGTTAAGGGTGTCCCTCCCCAAAACGGAGGCGATAGTTTTTGGTGGGCGGGGATGGCGGTTTGGTGCCGGAATGCAGATCCGTGTCGGGGGCGAGAACGTCCAGGTTAAGGCCCACATAAAATATCTGGGCCTCATCCTGGACCGACGCTGGAACTTCCAGGAACATTTCGCCAGACTTGCCCCCCGGTTGATTGGTGCGGCCGCGGCACTGGGCCGCCTTCTCCCCAATGTGGGAGGGCCCAACGCCCCGTGCAGACGCCTCTATGCTGGCGTCGTACGCAGCATGGCAATGTACGGGGCTCCCATCTGGGAGGAGAGGCTGACGGAGCGGACTCGGGCCCTGCTCCGTCGACCACAAAAAGTAGTGGCGCAGAGAGCGGTGCGTGCGTACAGCACGACCGCACACGCAGCGGTATGCCTCCTTGCCGGCACCCCGCCGTGGGAACTTGAGGCCCGGGTGCTGGCAGAGAGACACAAATTGAGGGCAGAAGCGCGGGCGCGGGGGGAATTGCCTGATGCCGAGGAAGGGGAGAGGGCGGTACGGGCTGTCCTGGACCGTCTCACAGAACGGTGGAAAGCCATGTTGGAGGATAGCCCCTATGGAACCCGCACTATAGGGGCTATCCTCCCGTCTTTGGACGAATGGCTGGGGCGACGGCACGGGGCCCTCACATTTAGGGTGACCCAGGTGATGACCGGGCACGGATGCTTCGGTCATTACCTGAGTCGAATCGGGCGGGAGCCTGGGACGCAGTGCCACCACTGCGGCGCACCGGACGACACGGCTGAACACACGTTGGCTGTGTGTCCCAATTGGGACGAGCAGCGCCGCACGATGGTGGCTGACATAGCTACGGACGACCTCTCGCTGCACAGCGTCGTTTCAGCCATGCTGTGCAGCGAGACGAAATGGAGGGCAGTGACCACCTTCTGCGAGGAGGTGGTCACCCTAAAGGAGGCTGCGGAGCGGGAGCGCGAAGATAGGGAGGATGCGCACCCACTCCGGCGTAGGCGGGTGGGTAGAAGGAGAGCGCAGTACGTGGCAGCTGCTGCCAATCGCCTT
The DNA here is from genome assembly GCA_949128165.1 of Lathronympha strigana. Taxonomy (NCBI): domain Eukaryota; kingdom Metazoa; phylum Arthropoda; class Insecta; order Lepidoptera; family Tortricidae; genus Lathronympha; species Lathronympha strigana. The sequence goes on along the minus strand of OX421928.1, from coordinate 5,457,861 downwards.
CCCCAGTAGGGCCAGTGGGCCGGGGACCCACAACGTTTGACCCTACCCGTCTGGGGGAGGACTAGTGCGTCACTAGTCCTCTCTCCCTTGGCGTGGAAGCCCCAGCACCGCTGGGGCAGCCGGGGGGGTGTCATGGTAGAGTGCACGATCTATCCCATGATACCCCCGTATAAACCCGGCAGTGACGGATGACGCCGCAGTGGAATGTTTAGTGGGTAGGGCTGTGAGAATCACGGCGAGTCCTACATACCCCCCTCCTTATGGTCTCCCCGGGCCGAGGGGGGATGCGTAAAAGCATTTCAACCACTGCGACAAAAAAAAAAAAAAAAAAGGCTAGGAGGCCGTTACGTAAGTCATGAAACAAAAGTATATAAATCAAAATCGATATATCAAAACCCTAACAAAGAATAAATCATATAATACCTTCGTCCTCGGCACGTCTCTTCGAAATGAGGAAGTAAATATTGTCAATATTATTTAAATGTAATTAGATAGGATCAAATATGAGAGGAGCGTCAGTGGCCCAGTGGTTAGAGCGTGCGACTTTCAATCCGAAGGTCTCGGGTTCAAATCCTGGCGGCTCGTACCAATGAGTTTTGCGGAACTTGTGTACGAAATATCACTTGATATTTACTAATCGCTTTTCGGTGAAGGAAAACGTGAGGAAACCGGACTAATCCCATTAAGGCCTAGTTTATCCTCTGGGTTGGAAGGTCAGATAGTAATCGCGTTCGTAAAACTAGTGCCTACGCCAAATCTTGGGATTAGTTGCCAAAGCGGACCCCAGGCCCCTTACATGAGCCGTGGCATAAGCCGGAAAAACGCTAGAAAGAAGAAGAAGATAGGATCAAATATAAATCTATAATTTTACATGACAGTTTGAAATTTAATAGTGAGATTTTGGTTCAAAATTTATATCCTTTATTTTCTCATAATGCCCCATCCTTTGCCAGTTATAGCCCTTTTATTTTTGTAAGTATATCTTAATTTAGTATTAAAAAAGTTCGCACTACATATGTTACAACCAATAAACATTAAACTTCTGTAGGAGACGTCTGTATTTCTGTGAGAGTTAGTTATAAACTGTGGAAATTGTGACCTTCAAATAACTAATGAAGTAATTAATAATTACGAACTCACAATACAACTTTATTCAGCCGTGACTTTTTGCCTCAAGCTGTCGTGTTGTAAAATTGACAATGTGCCAAAAATATTTGTTGTTCAATTTAAAATTTAGAATTAATTTAGTTTTAGCGTCAATTGGCAAGCTCATAAATGATAAATAATCGCTCTAACTGTTTGACAATAAAAGCGTGTTCTGATATTTCTGAGCACCTAGGTCGTGTTGGTATTTCAGATGGCGACTGTAGCTTATCGCAAATTCGATTTACTAATATGAAAATTGTAAAAATCTTTATCACAAGAAAAATGCAGCGGTTTAAAACATTATTTTGTTACAAACTTTTTTTTTTCTGGTGAATGCCATTGGGCATTAAGTCCGCCATTTCTACATTTGTTTTTGTATTTTGTGCAATAAAGTTTAAATAAATAAATAAATAAATATTCAGCGATTTAATCACATTTATCAAAGGTTCGGTTTCGGCCGAAATAAGAATCACACAGAACCCTCGGTTTTGGCAAAAAAACATGTTTCGGTCGGAGACTAGAATTTTTGTTAAGTTACTTAATTATTTACAATACATTGTTAAACGGAAATTCGTGACAAACATTTACATATGCCAACGCGACATGATTGTCAAACGATATTTATATATATACTTAGATATTTATTTGGCATTGGTCCAAAGGAAATGTGTCGGAAAATATTTACTAGCATATGTGTGTGTTTCTAGTAAAAGGTACCACTCGGTTGTTGATAAGGTTCATTTCTAAACGAATATTTATGGCGTCAGCGTAATTAATTACAGGATGAGCCCAAAACATAGAGGAATATGTTCACGTTCATAGTTATATTTAATGCCGTGTTCCAGAGCGTCTGTGGCCCAGCCCAGAGGTCGCGGGTTCAACCCGCGGCTCAAATACAAATACAAAAATTTATTGATAACTCCAAAGTTACATGTCAAAATGGATACATTGTACAACTATTTAAAAAAAAAACTATATGCACGGCAAATCAAAAAACTCCTCAGTACTGTACAGAGTTAGCTGCAATAGCCATTTTCGTAGCAGCAATAAGTTTATCAGAACTTACGTACGAAATATTATTTGATAATCGCTTTTCGGTGAAGGGAAACATTGTGGACTAATCACCATAAGGCCTAGTTTACCCTCCGGGTTGGGAGTTCGGATGGCAGTTTCCGTACATAGCGCCTACGCCACACAAATAAATTAAGATAAACTCAGATTAGTCCCCAAAGCGGACCCCAGACTCCCTGTGCAGCCAGAGCAGAACAGAACCAGAAAAATTGCTAATATTATTCACAAAATAATGTTTTAAAAGCCGAACTCAGACACTACATTTTCATGCCGGGAAAAACACAAGGACGAAGAAGATTGAAACATTCTTGTATTCTTGTAAACGTTCAAACAATTTTTTTATATGGAAAATCGAGGACTTATTTTCTTCGGAATTAAATACAACTATAACTAGGTACTCATATGTGGAATCGATTACATTTCATAAACATTCACAGTATTCACACCTGTGGCAACAACATGTGTTTACAACACGCTATAATCGGTCAATCAATTATTAATGTCAATAATAAGATGTTTGCTGCGTAGATACTAAGATCTGACACATAACCGCTATATCTCTACACTTATATACGTATACAACACTTACGCAGCCTCTGATATCAAAATCAATGAAACTTAGCTTGGTCTGACTTTACTTTTGAAGTAGGTAATGAGATTTTTAATGTCTATTTTATTTTATTAATCACGTTGGTGATTTTCATTAAATAAAACCGTTGAACGGAAAGTTAGGTACACAATAGAGTAATAAAAAAATAAACACGTTGCAAGCATGTCATACAAATGTGCCATGAAAAGTTCAACCCATGACAACCCATGAAACCTTCAACGCATGACAGGTCAAGGTCATATTTTTGAGATAAGTATTTTCCTCAATTTATCTTTATTATTTTATCACAGTCTAAATCGTTTCACAAGAATGCTCAGAGAGACGTCTAAAATATAATTCTAACATGACATTTGGGTAAATTGCAAAAAAAGTGCACATTCCAAAAAGTAAAATGTCCTCATCATTAAAAAGCCTGTATAAAATAAACGTTTATATTTTTTTATGTACTGAGGTTTGCAATAACGAGTATACTATCTATGTATCTATTGCAGTTACACGCATTCCAAGTAATTCATAATATAACAATTATCACATCCTATATTCTAATAGGATTGTTATACCTTAAAGGTATAATCAGTATGTATAAGTATTTTAGAAAGAATAAAAACTGAAATTTGTCTATGTGCGTCCCATTCACACGAAAGCAAATTTTATTTTTCTACTCCAGCACTTCTATCTGTCAATTAGATGACTGACAGCGATATTTAAAAAGTCTACATTATAACGTTGTCTGTGGTATTCCATAAGAACACTGCTCCTATGGATTTTCATACAATATATTAGCACTGTTGTTGTTTTTTTTTTCTTTAGTGGGCACAACATCTTCCCTATTCTGCCACGTTTCTAGATTTAGCTTTTTACGCTATTTTAGCCGTCGTAGAAAAACTAGGGTATGCAACAGCTCATAATTGGGTCTTAAAACTCTCGGGTCTATTATTACAAAACTCTGCTTCGCCTCGTGTTGTAACGGCGACCCTCAAGTTTTAAGAACCCTTATTATATCACTGTTGCATAAACTACTATTATCTACCACCTTGGTAGGAAAATTCTAAAGGTCACGTTAACTTACTATTGGGTTATACAGGATCACAAAGACACCACAAAAAATTGTCTGCCTCATACAAATGCTATTTTCACGTGGTCTCGGTAGCTCAGTTGGAAGAGCGATGAGCTATTATATCAGAGTCGCGGGTTCGAGTCCGCCCGAGGTCATCAATTTTTCCACTTTTCCTTTACTTCTGAGAAATTTGGTATCGTTCGTAGACAATTCTGCTTAAAATTATAGTTAAATGCTATTTTTCCGAAATTTCAGTATTGCTCCAATAGGCAATAGTATGTACATAAAAGTTGTTCAGTATAACCTATAATTGACCAAGTGAGCGAAGAATCTCCGTTTCAGCTTGGGCAAAAATGCTTTCGTTTGTCCGTCCATTTGTTTTCCTCTACAGGTCGCACTATCAACCAATTCTTGTGAAAGTTTGTAAGCAAGTTCGTTAATTAGATACATTTTTTTGTCGATTCATTATGGAAATTTTCAAAACGGCGGGAATTGGTACAAAGGTTCTAAGCGCCATAGAGCCCAAACGCACTTGGGACCTTTATGCCAATACCAATATCACTACTTTATCGCGAGGTCTACAGCTCACAGAGTCCCTAAGGAGAATAAGTTTGAGTAGACCTTGAAAAAACACGCAGCATACCGAACGACCGAAACGAACATTACCTTCACGTTATCATATTTTAAAACCTGAATATGCTCCAAGGAAGCACGCGGTCCTTGCGTGTAAGTGTTGACCCTTCGTATTTATTCACCGCTTCCTCAACTGTTTAAACAACTTTAAAAGCCTACTAAAAAGCGGATAGGGTATATGTATACATATACAACACAACGCAAAACAAATTTGGTGACGACTTTACTTGGTAGTCTGAGCTTGTACCATGAAAATTGAACGATTGCGGATTTGTATCTCCATCTCTGTCACACTTGCATATTAGAGTGACAAAGAGGTTTTTCCGTCAATGCATGGTGTTAATAAACGCGATTAATCCGTTCTAAAGTGTTTAATTTCAATGAATAAGACAATATTATTTTTAATTTTTCAGCTTTTCTAACCCATGTTCAAGTCTGACTCAAATCTGGCAATTTTTTCGATTTCTTCTTTATAACAAACATGATGTATTGTTACTGTTATTAAAGTCTATAGAATCTCCCAAAGTCAGCGCATGCGACGTCAACTAGTTAAGCGTTAATGATGACTGTTACATATTATATCATATTTAATTGGAGTACTTATGACGAAACTGCGGGCGTTTTCACATAAATAACAAAAGAAAATCTATTATGTCGGGTTTGAAATGAGTCGCTCGCGTGACAAGATGTGTAAGGTAGGTGTCTGTTGCAAAATATGAAGTACAGTCAATTGGAACCCTTGACCACTGAAGGACTATGTCATAAATAAATCTCTTACAGCCGGCCTATAATGATAAATTTTTGATGTGTCATTTGCTGGTAAAGTGAAGTGGCAGTTTTGCCGGTAAAATGGTAAACCTGTAATTTTTATCAGAATAACCGCAGCGCTATTCGCGTACCACATACGTAATCTGTCAGTTTATCAGTTTATAGCAATATCAGATTACAATAGTGACATTTGATAGAGCATCATAGCCCTACTGTTTGTCATTTTGACATGGTTTTAGAGTGGCCAGTGTCCCAATTGTTTGACTGTACTGTGAGAAAGGTCTATATGGTAGTGAGCGCTCTAGTCATACTTTAAAGGCACTTTTAAGGTTTTTTTACCCTAGTTTCTCATTCTTCAATTAGACAGGCCGATGCGACCGATTGGCCCCGACAAATCGCGGCGTGTAATACCAGCATTAGACCTAGCTAAATAGGTAAATAGGCTGAGTTTGAAACACCGTAAGACGCGGAGTGACAAGTTGACATCCCCCTGATCCATATAAGTATTTAGAAAAAGATTAATCAATGTAAACAAGAAGAGATTATCCGCTTGCTACAAATAGTTACACTTTCACTTAAGTACTTACATTCGTTTGCGTTCTTGTTTGACAGCTCAATGTTCAAGATTGAGTCGTGCAAAGTTTTTTGAACATGACGGGTTGACATTCTATACAAAATTCTATGTCAAACATTCAATTGTACTGAAAAACATCGTACGATACACGTGTGGATAATTTGCAACTCGTGTCGATTTAAAACACTCCCTTCGATCGTGTTTCAATTTATCGCCACTCATTGTGAAATTCCTCCTTTTCGCACTTGTATCGTAATACTACTATTATGAATAACCGTTTCTGCTTATTATAATCCGTTTTTTTCCTCACTGGATTACATAACCTTGTGAACTGATATTGACCGACTTAAACGGTTTAATGGTTACCGATTCGTTACAAGTCGAAGCGTGTGATAGCAGCTTAATACAATACAATGCAAGAATCCGTCTATGCTAAGTTTAATATATTTTTTTCTACTCCAGCACTTATATTTATTATTCTCTTTATTTTCTGTAATTCTTAGGCTAGGTAATTTTATAATATGATTATAAAAGTAAAATACAAAAACACATACAAAAACAATACAAAATACATATAAACATATTATAAAAAACCTAACCTAGAGTGCCGCCGGCAACGGGGCAGGGCCCAGGCTGCCGGTGGTTAGGGCCGCAGAGAAAGGAACCGCCGGACTATACGCGCTGTGTCCAGGATTACTGCCTTCTGCATCTGACCCTTGATCCATCCACCTAGCGAGAGTCTCTCAAGATGTTGGTCGAGACTCTTCGCTATGAGACCGTTCGCTGAAACGACTATCGGGACAATGATCGTCGAGTCAACATCCCACATGGCGGTTATTTCGTGAGCCAAGTCTAGGTACTTACTGGACTTGTCCTTCTCGGCCTTCACGAGATTCTCGTCATGGGGGATGGTGACGTCGACGAGCATTATTTATTATTATTATTATATCTGTCAATAAGATGACTGAGAGCGATATTTAAAAAGTATACATTATAACGTTGTCTATGATATGAGCATTGTCGTTGTTTTTTTTTTAATTTCTTTAGTGGGCACAACATCTTCCCTATTCTGCCACGTTTCTAAAGTTTGCTTTTTACGCTGTTTTGGCTGTCGTAGAAAACTAGCGTATGCAACAGCTCTTAAGCCCTTACCCTCCTTATTATATCACTGTTGCATAAACTACTATTATAGCACAGACTGTGAAAGTGTTAAGTAAAAGTCATAATCTCATAAAAGTTTGACGCTTGAAATAACACTTTGAAGTTTGACAGTTAATTTGCTTGGATGAGATATTAATGAAATCAATATAAATTAAAAAACTAAATTATAAACACCTGTATGTAGACTACAGTATGCCTAGCACAACTTACACTGTCGCCTGTCACTTCATACATTAAGTCGCGGCCGATGTATGGACTCGCGCGCGAAAACGTAACATATGCTAGCCCGCCAGGTGGTTGTATCGCTAAGAAGCCTTGCCTGTGAAACATATAATTTACGACCTTCAAACCTTCAAAAAAAGAGCGTACTCCCACCATAAAGGCCGGCAACGCACTTGCGACACCTCTGGTGTTGCGGGTGTCCATGGACGACGTTAATCGCTTACCATCAGGCGATTCGTTTGCTCGTTTGCCACCTATAGCATAAAAAAAGACAAGTAGAATTCAGTTATAAAAAAGTTAATAAAAATGGTTTAAAGAAAAATGCATAGGTAACAAAGAAAAAGCAATCAATTTACATAAACCTTGACGTCACCTCAACTTTCGTAACATTTTTTTCCAATTTTCATTATTTTTCCACGCCACGGACTCTGGCGTATTTAGCATTGCGGCAATGCCTGATATTAAAAAGAAAAACACGGTAAGTACTTACCGAATTGATTGTTCGACTGTTCGGCCGCCAGTCACTCTCGCGCCGCCGAACGGTTGGCATCATGCTGTAATTCAGCCAATAGCGTTCGGTGTTCGATTTTCAAACTGTTCGAAATTTGAATCGGGAATCGCGATGGCCGTTCATGCTTTAAGCCGTTATATGGACTATATTAGGAGCCATAGATTGATTAGTGAGTTTTTTTTATTACTGTGGTTTATTTGAGTATTCAGGCTGTGTTTATTTAAGTTATTTTGTAACTAATTTAAGATAAATATAGTCAAGCATCATTCAGTATAAGGGTGAATATCCCAAGCAATAAAATTTGATGGCAAGACTGAAAACGCTGGTGCAGAAAGTCAAAATAGTCATATACTATTTTTTTTTGGAAACATCTATTAGCTATCGACCTCGGGCAATAACTAATATTAAAATATATAATAATTTAATAATTGAAAAAAAATAATAAAGGCCCATTTTTTCATTCAGGTGGGTTGTCCGGGAGCCAGTTATTCTTGTTTAATGCCGCATAACTCGAAAACTATACAAGATATCAAATTAGTTTTTAGTTCATTATAATACCATATCAATAAAGAACCCTTTAAAATATTACTTGCTTACTAACTCTTTAATAAACCCCCTTATTATGCGTAAAGAAATTTGTCCGGCAAAATAATCCTTATTACCGCGGACAAATTTCATCGACGTTTATTGGCTAAGTTTGACTTCGTACACCCCCCGTCTCCTGAGCACTTTGAGGAGTCAGTTATGCCGTGGCTCTCACCGCAAGAAGATGTCGACGTGATGCTGAATAGATCCGCTACACACGCGAGTCATGTCATTTCGATTAACGGGGACAAAAAAAATATCATTCCGGAGTTTGCTATATGTTTTTTGTTTCATATTTGTTATTTTTCAAATATTTACAGATCGTGTATTTTGTACTTGTGAGTTTAAATGTCGCGATATTTAAAGAATGTGGGATTTAGTTATTTTTTTATAATTTTATTTCACCTCGGTTTATCATTCCACCAATTTCATTCCGGTGATTTCGGTGTAGTAAAATGGCTTTAATACCCACCAGAATGAAAATAACACCGGAAAGATATCAAAAGTAGCTTCACTTTTGTGTTTAGTTTTATTTGGGGGCACTGCCATGCCCCCGCCAAGTCCGACAAAATAAGATTCCGGCTGTATCATATTTTTCTACAAGCCATTAAATCTCATGTCGTTTTATGATGGGTAAAGCTAGACCCCTGAATTTGTGGTTAAAAAATAGGCATTGACATCAATTGGGTGTTTCTCGGTAAACTGGTAAACACCTGTATTTGGCAAATTTTGACAAAATTACTCCAAGTAGGTAATTATTAATCAAAACTATTTTTCGAAAAACACTTCAGTGATTTTTATAGTACCATTCTTTTTTTCAAATGTTTTTATATTTATTTATATGAGCCTAGAGTGTCCCACTGCTGGGCAAAGGCCTCCCTCCTCTCCTTACACGTATCTCTGTCTTGCCCCATCTCCCACCAGTTCCTACTAAAAGCATCCAGGTCGTCTCGGCATCGCCGCTGAGGTTTGCCGCAGTCCCGTGTTCTATTATGTGGTACCCACTTGGTTACTGTTTTAGCCCACAACTCATCGGGCATACGGCAAACATGTCCAGCCCAGTCCCATTTCAGTTTGGCGGCTGTTTCTGCTGCGTCGGCTATTCGGGTCTTGGAGCGTAGTACCGTACATCTGATGCGATCAGTTAACTTCACGCCAAGAATACTTCGCTCCATGACTCGCTGGCAAACCTTGAGGGTGGATTTCTTAACTTTTGTCAAAGACCAAGTCTGTGCTCCGTAGGTCATGATGGGAAGAAGGCATATGTCCAAGAGTTTCTTTTTTAAAGATATGGGAAGGTCACCCTTCATCTGATCATTCATAGACCAATAGCTCCTCCAGGCATTTTCCCAGGCCCAGGTATATATACTCATCGACATATAACATTGCTTCACCATCTACTACCACTCTGTTGTTTTCGAGGAGTTAGTCATGACTTCATGAGCTTGGTCTTTGACATGTTCATCATTAATCCTACCTCAAGGATTGCCCTGCTCAGGTCTTCTAGCATGATGCCGAGCTCCGCAGGTGAGGACGAGAAGAAGACTATGTCGTCGGTGAAACGGAGATTTGTTAATCGCCTTCCACCAACGTCAATACCCTTGCTCCCCCAGCCTTCAAATGTTACTTCATTTAAACATGGTAAATAAGTGATAACTAGTAGTAGGTACTAGATTTGATATATTTTTTATTTGTACGCGTTATTGATTTTGTTGTTAACTGTTCTTAAATTGGGTAAATATTATAAAAATAATAAGTGACTGTTGAGTTATATTTTTTATAAGTTAAAAATATTTTTATTTGTACGCGTTGTTGATTTTGTTGTTACGGACATACAATGCTGTTCTTAAATTGGTAAATTTCCTTTTTTTATCTCAACTCGCTTTTGTCACGGCTCTATGGGCTCTCTCATATTTAGCGTTTTTCGAGATCGATCGTCGACGACTTTTCGGGGTCTTCAACTTACTTTAAAAAGCGTTGTGTCGCCATAGCGTCGACGTTGCATCGTGCATCGTACAGCCATATGGTTAAAGAAGCCAAGAAGACATCGACTTTTTTTTTAAACGCTTAATAAGAAGAAGCCCTATTTGATTGTTTTGCCTCTTAATGTTTATTAATGAAGCTTATTCCTGCTCTTTTTTCCTTTCATTCTGTTCCGATTCTTTTATTACAAATACATGCTTAGAGGGTGTGGAGGTGACACTTCCTGATGACGTGTAGGTGGTCAACGGGCGGACGCTAGTGATTTAAAGAGTTACCCTTAAATACCAAGCTAGACTACCAACTCAAGCTTAGTATTTAAGGGTAACTCTTTAAATTACTAGCGTCCGTCAGGCTTGACGGTTAAGCTTTGATGGTAGCTCAGGCACAGCTTGTATTAATATTCTTAATAAAATTTCACTTTTATGAAATATACATTTTGGGCACATAATTTTTATGTTATGTATTTCAAATCGAAATAACGAGCTTTTTTTAATTTCCAACAAAAATGTCCTTAGTTCTTTTCTAATGTTATTGCTTATTTCTATAGGCTTTGTATTGCGGTAACTCAAATGGAAATTCTAAAATTTTACCTATTAAATTTGTGGGACAATTTTTTCGTTTTTAAATTGAAAGAGCTTGTTATCTCGAGTAGCAGTATCATAAATTGTCCTTATAATTTAGTAAAAGTGGCACCTTTGAAAGAAATACTCGATATGCTAGATTGAACATGGCCATTCGAAATAAATTTTCGGTTAATTATTGAACTTGGCTGATTTTTTGGCAATTCTTAGCATTTTTCTCATTTTAGTGTATAGATATCATTCCTGTGTTTATTTTTTTCATTCCGTTGGGAAAAATGACATTCAGGTGGAGTGTTATATCATTCCTGTGTATACTTATCATTCACGTGCGAGTAAATTTTTTTAATCTCCGATAATTCTCAAAAGGCTTAAGATATCAAGTGCTCTGTAAGAGGCTTATCAAAGAACAGTCTGAGGTGTCGATTGACATTAAAAGAAACATCGAAGAAACGTCAATAAAGAATTACACCGGAATGACACAAAAAACTAGTACTGTTGAAATTGACCCATAACTAGGTTCGTGCATATTTCGGGTTTCGGTTTCCAGATTAAATAGACGAGTAATATGGATTCCATTTTCTCTTATGTAATATCGTGAAAATCGACTCTACTTAAACATATGTAATAAGTGTACAAAGTGATATCGAACTTCCCGAAATTTACAATTGAGAGATAATATTAGTTTTTAAATGAGATATACGAGTATATAGGTAATTATAAATAATGATACACACGGAGTTATTGGACTTTCAAGGTTAATATTACTGCCTTATTGCTTTTGTTGTTTATTCTGTAGTTGCTCTTGTTTTTATCTCTTCCAATAGCAATGTTTAAATTACTATTACAAAACGAATGTTGGCCTCCCAAACGAAAGCGCAACAACCTCTTGGTCAATGTGTGTCACTCGTATGTAAGTGTGACAGAGATGGAGATACAAATCCGCAATCTTTCTATATCCGTGGTACTAGCCCTGCAATACTTCCTGCCAGTTCTTGCCATTTTTAAATTGCTTATCTAAATAATCTTTGGTACCTAATGACTTAATTTTTTTTGGCCATGTATCTTCACAAATTGTATGACGAATTATCGATTCCCAAACAACTTTTCGCATGGAATAATTTGGCCGAATCATCAATAAATACTTTTTGCATAGGTATTTTGTAGGGCTTAGTTACCTAACTTATGCCAAGTGATAATTGTTCAAAATTAAATTATAGGAAATATGCATTTGGCCAACATAACTTTATATGATCCATTTTTTTACACACTTTACTGCTGCCGTCGCAGAAAATAGATGCAACATGGATATAATAAGGGTTCTTAAAACTTGACTCCCGAGAGATTTAAGAACCAATTATGAGATGTTGCATACGCTAGTTTTTCTACGATAGCTAAAATAGAGAAAGGTGGCAGAATGTGGAACATGTCGTGTGCCCAGCCAGTGTAGAAAAAAAAACAGTGCTAATATATTGTATGAAAATCCATAGGAGCAGTGTTCTTATGGAATACCATAGACAACGTTATAAAGTATACTTTTTTAATATCGCTGTCAGTCATCTAATTGACAGATAGAAGTGCTGGAGTAGAAAAAAGGTATTACTTCAGAGTGTTCTGAATGTCAGTCAGTAGTGCGTAATTTAAAAAGTAATTGTAAATATCGTAATTGCGTTGAAATGCATAGTTTTATTGCTATAATTATGTCACGTTACATATATCGGCGAATAACATTCAAGGCCACGACGTGTCATTGTAAACAATAACTGTTAGTACGTAATGTAAATATGTGGTGTACATTGAATTACTCACGTTCAATACCAATACGAGAAATATTTGTGTAATGTGTTATTTATTGTAAATAATGTCTTGGAAGCGCCGGTGGTGTTTATGATATTTACAAAATATGTGACGTTATCGAGCTAATTATTAAATACTGCCTTGACTTGGCAGAGTTCTGGTTAAAGACATTTATTTACTCAAAAGAAATTATTATATTCCGCTTAATGAGTAATTTTTAAGTAGTTATACTTAATTACAAATTGCGAGCGTTAGCGAGAGTTAGCATGAATATAACCCGGAGTTAAGCGTTATTTTGTATGGAATTTGACAGTTTAATTCCGTTGTGTATAGTGGGCGTTAGAGATTAATTTTGAAATAAGTCTTCAATCGACAATTGGTTAACTTTATTGCGAAACCGTCACATAAAAAAGTTTATAAAAAGTAAAAATGGCTCCAACTAGTTTTAATTGCGGGTTTTTGGTCGAAAAGGATCCAAGTTCTAAAAATATCATTGAAATAAACGGCTTTTGTTTTTGACGGAAAGATCGAATTTTCTTAATGGGTCGGCAACGCGCATGTGACCCCCCTGGAGTTACAGGCGTCCAAAGGCTACGGTGACCGCTTTCCATCAGGCGGGTCTTACGCCTGTTTGCCACCGTCGTGGTATTAAAAAAAATTAAAAAAACAAAACAAAGGGTAAATGTACTAACTACTTTCATTTTTGTTTATAACCTAATTGAAATAAATGGCTAAACTAATCCATATCTAAATTAGGAACGTACAAAAACCCTTTCCATCTCGGTATCCAACAAAAAATGACCTAAAACGGTTCAGTGAGAAACGAGAACAGACTAATTCACAAAACCCTTTCATAATCCAACATAACTTGACCCCTATATCTAACAGAATGATACATCATACGAACCGCATACGGAAGCGTTCGATATTTGAAATGCAACAAAGAGGTTTCGTTCGCGATTTGCAAATCGCGGCAAGCCTTCAAAGGTCATGTTGTCTCTTTCGCACTTTTAGCTCTTGGCCAATGAGGATTACCGCGAGTCAATTTACCGCTAGGGGCGATAGTGGAACGTAGGGTCCTGCGGGAACATTTCGAACGTCACTTTGACAATTCTCTCATACTGGAGGACCCACGCATGAGTGGCGTCGCCTGGTGAACGACAATACGGGGTTACAGCAGTGTACCTATACACCTATGCATCGTGTAAATATTCCAAATTCGAACAAAAGATATGAGCGTGTCTCGGGTAAAAACAAATGAAAACACATCAGATTCCAGCATTACTGTACCATGAGTTGCTATAGCTGAAGTGGCAATGGGCAGGCCACATTGCACGCAGAGCAGATGGCCGATGGGGTCGAAAAGTGCTTGGGTGGAGACCACGACTTGGCAAACGCAGCGTGGGACGTCCACCCACAAGATTATTAAGGTCGCCGGGAGACGCTGGATGCAGGTCGCTGCCAACCGGTACATATGGAGGTCTAAAGGGGAGGCCTATGTCCAGCAGTGGGTCTTAACTGGTGGGAGCGAGTTGCATACTTTCGAATCGCGCAGTCGCTATCGACTCGTGGTTAACTAAAACTCATGGCACAGTACATGGCACAAACTTCGAACGACAATTATTTTTAAATGTTGGCAGTTGGTCTAAACTCAGAGACGTCTTCTTTATACCTACTTTGGTATACAGGGTACACTTATACTGGTTCGTTGGTTTAATAGTCACATTTAATGTAATGGTTATGTTATGTCACGCTTAATGTTTCATTACGAAAGGAGGTTAGCGTGTGATTTTGTCAGTTTTTGGTCACTGGTGACTAAAATGTAGGTAATAGTTGAGGTTTCTAAGTGTTTTTTGCAATATAACCTGCGTAACCTGCTTATTACAATTCCAGACCGATTTTCGTATTCTTCGGGCCAAAATAGGTGTGAAATAGTTTTTTTAAACAAAGTGATGTTTCAAGCGACACGGGATTCCAACACATTGGAAGGGAGACGGCAAAGCGACATCTCATCATACATATTATTCGGCTCTGCTCGGCACCCCTCTCCCTCACACAAACGCTAGGGTTGCCTACGATTCTAGAAATATCACACAAAATGGAATTTGTCGAGGGACCTTTCCGGAAATAGGAGATAGTTTAGCCTTAGCTCTATATATTCTCTATAGAAACTATGTTAATATGTGGAACCGTTTCTAAGTTATGACTAACTACTTACTTTGTTCTAACCTTAACATTTGACATGGTCAATGAACTTACTTGTAAATAATCGTTATATCCGTTAGACGATAGGTATGTCAAGTTTACCTTTAACTACCCTTTCTACTGGCAACTCCGTAAGAATCGTTGCAGGATTTATGTAAGCGATTCTATTTGTGGCTCCATTTGTTTAGCTTTTGGCTAGAACATATATGTTATTTAATTATTTCTCTATAAAAATAATATTAACACACAACAAATTTACGGTCACAAAAAATGGTGACATGGACAACCACTCAACGGGGTTCAATCGTCATAAATAATAAAAGATTATATCGCAACCTCTTTCAATAATTCATTATAAATACATCTGTTTTCCTAGAATGATAAAACCGTTTACCTACTTGTTTCACAAAATTGAAACTGTGAGTTGTGCCCAATTTGAGCAGGTTTTTTTTTAACTGTAATAATTATTATTCAACATGATTTAGGTTGAAACTGTTCATAAGTTCACATATAAAATACTTAATACTTGCATTTCCGATAACTAAAAAACCTCTTTGCGTGGTTGAATTGAAAATAAACAAATAAAAAGGAAGGTCCTTAGATGTGTTTCCACCGTGTATGATGCTGGCGCTGGCGGGCGCGGGCCGTTTAGGCCGTAGAGTTCCATGGGCCCGGTTAAATTAAATACATTTTTAATTTTTACCCATTCCCGCAACATAAATAAATAAATATTACAGGACATTCTTACACCAATTGACTAAGTCCCGCAGTAAGCTCAATAAGGCTTGTGTTACGGGTACTCAGGCAACG
Organism: Lathronympha strigana; assembly: GCA_949128165.1. Lineage (NCBI taxonomy): Eukaryota > Metazoa > Arthropoda > Insecta > Lepidoptera > Tortricidae > Lathronympha > Lathronympha strigana. The sequence continues at coordinate 5,442,150 of OX421928.1, read as the reverse complement.
ATATGTACCTACATAATATACAAATACATAGAAAACATCCATGACTCAGGAACAAATATCTGTGTTCATCACACATATAAATACCCTTACCGGGATTCGAACCCAGGACCATACTTACAAGCTTATCGTGTTACAATAATGCTGATTATGTCAACAATGCTTGTTAAATTGCAATGACGCACTAACAATGACATATAAATTTGAAACAAGATGTAATTGTCCTGTCAAGGAAATATTCCTATGTACTTCATTCAAGTACCTACTTATTATTATTAAGAATGATCTTGTTATGTTTCACTATGTACAGCTAGGTGAAAAAAATTATCCCGAAATTTCCATAAGTTTTCAAATTTTCCATTTCATTACCGTCATACACAATCTATCTAAAAAATTCGGTCAAGTGCCAATCGGACTCGCCCACCAAGGGTTCCGCAGATGATGCTCCCTGTACTTAAAATACTGGTGGCACGGAACTCTCTCAGTGTGCGGCAATAGTACGGTTTTCGGATTTTTTCCTGTACTTTTGCTACAAGCTCTTGCTTGCCAAATTTCGTGATTCTAGGTCAACGGGGGACCCTATACATTTTGATTCCTATTGCAAATGTATGGGAAATGGGAATAAAACGGCCGTATCTTGTGATTGCGTTGATAAAGAGGTTTGGTTTTTTTACAGCATCAAGGGCCCGCAGACTTGTGTATGTGGTATTAATTTCAACTTGCTACCTCTACGCGTTCCCGAGATAAAGGGTCTTAAGTCTTGACAGACAGACGAACGGAAGGACAACAAAGTGAACCTATTAGAGTTCCGTTTTTTCCTTTTGAGGTACGGAACCACAAATGGGAAAAAAAACTTAGGACACTTTTTTCTCCTATTCGGATCGAAAGAGCTAACAATTCTGAGTAAAAATGAAATAAAAATGTACAAATTATAAAAAAAAATACTAAAAGATTTATTGGGTAATGTTTTTAAACAACTAACAAAGTGGTACCTAGCACTAAAATCACGCACAAGACTGAGTAACAACTAAACATAATTATTGTTAACATTATGTTAAATAGTTTCTTACCTTATGTGATAAATCTTAACCATTTACTTTGTACTTCCCTTGAGCCATAACCATAATGAGCGGTTATTGTAGTTTTATTTACCTATTTACTCGTATAGAAGAATTACTGGTTGACCCTTGAACAGACAGTCGTGTTCATTAATATGTGTACTTTTCTGCACTTTAATAACATGCAAAAGTGTACAGATATTATTAAACGCTACTGTAGTAGTGTAAAGAATTAGTCATATAAGGTTGGATAAGATCAATTCCACGTAATACTGGTGTTGCTTAAGGTTTATTGTCAGTTTTGACAGCAAACAGCGATCACGCGTTCTTGCCAAATTTGAATTTTAACCGTTATACTATATCGTGTTGTCTTGTCGCTCACCAGGCGGCGCCACTTATGTCCTTCTTCTTCTTTCTAGCGTTTTTCTCGGCTTAAGCCACGGATCAGGGAGCCTGGGGTCCGCTTTGGCAACTAATCCCAAGATTTGACGTAGGCGCTAGTTTTTACGAAAGCGACTGCCATCTGACCTTCCAACCCAGAGATATATAGAAATAAAAAAAAACAACAGTGCTCATATATTGTATGAAACTCCATAGGAGCAGTGTTCTTATGGAATACCATAGACAACGTTATAATGAATACTTTTTTAATATCGCTGTCAGTCATCTAATTTACAGATAGAAGTGATGGAGTAGAAAAAAGATTTCTAACAATACAAACACACATTTCAAGGTACCTGTCGTGTCTTCCAAGAGTTCATAACCTAACAAACGTGAGCGAGTGATTATCGTGTACATAATACCATCCTTACGTAACGACGTGTGTCGGATTTATAGGTAGGTACACTATTGTTTTATACAACGTTAGATCCTGTCGGCTGACGACCAAAACTTGGAAGAAAAACTTTCGGTTTTTGTTTGAAAACTAAGGTCCGACGGAGACTACTTTTTTTGTCTCGACCGGAACCGAGACCGATATTACATTGAGTTCTCGGCCGAGACCGAGATTTTATAATATATACGAAAAAACGTGCATTTTCCACAAAACTTCAAGATTAAACTGTTGTTTAATGTAGCCATCACTAAAATAACATTTACTGCCAATGCTTGAGAAAAAAGTTATAACTTACATTGCGTACAACACGGTACACTTTATAATTGCTTAAAATACTGGTGAGTACCCACCAAAATCGCACAAGTGTCAAGACGGAAGGTTCGACCAGTGCCGAGAATCTCGGCCCTTTGTGGCCGAGAGCCGAGATCGAGATCTCGGCTTGAATTTTGGCCGAGACTGCCGAGAACGAGAGCGAGACCGAGATCTCGGTCGGACCTTATTGAAAACTAGTAATGAAAACATGAACTAATAATGTACCATGTAATTAAACAGGGACCATACGTATTACGTGCGTATTGCAGAAATATATCATTTGCACATACTATTCCTTATGTCTCAATTTGCTCTCAATAAATGCCACCAGAGGTAAAGACGTGCGACTTTTTAATCCGTAGGTCGCGGTTTCAAATCCCGGCTCGTGCCAATGAGTTTTTCGGTACGAAATATCATTTGATATTTACCATTCGCTTTAGGGCCTACGCTAGCTGACGCGGATTACCCGGAACGGACGCCCTTCTAATAAGAAATTGTATGAAATGAACAGCGCTAAGTGAAGCGGGCTCACGGAGCGGGTGCGCCATACTAAATCCACCCGCCGCGTGCACCCGCTCCGTGCACCAGCGTCAGCTAGCGTAGGCCCTTACGGTGAAGGGAAACCCTATGGATCTTAATAGTCCGAAATAAATGTTTTTTTTTTTTAAACTCGTGAGCAAACCGGATTGATCCCAATGTGGCTTAGTTTACCCTCTGGGTTGGAAGGACAGATGGCAGTCGCTTTCGTAAAACTAGCGCCTACGCCAAATCTTGGGTTTACTTGCCAAAGCGGACCCCGGGCACCATGAGCCGTGGCATAGGCTGGGATAACGCTAGAAACAAGAAGTTGCTCTCAATAGATGGCGCCACGTGACTAGGGATAGGCTGCGCGTGCGCAAGTTTATTTCAAACGAACGCAACTTATTGCGGACATTGTCTCAGATTCTTTGGTTCATGTGGCACATGTTAAACATATAACCGTCTCTCTCACCCATGTTGTGACAACGTCGAAAACAGTAGCTGTCTCGTGTGTCGTCGGTGTCATAATAATATAAACAGTGCTCGTTTCTGTTTGATCAACAATGTCACGTACTCTTCCTGGTAGGAGCGATGCACTTTGGAAACATACAACGAATGTATATGTATATATGCTTTACTATACAATGCTTTATGTTTTTAAACTTTACTTTATCTGCCTTGTAGAGCATAATATTATTGTATACTTACAGCATAATAAGATTCGGCGGCGTGTTTTGAATATTTGCTTTTGTTTGTGGTAAGGTAGAAAGTCAATTAAAATGTCTGGTTAAACATAATTATTGAAATTAAACACTGTAGAACGGATTAATCGCGTTTATTAACACCATAACCATACGTTTCGAGTCCTTTACAGCACTCGTTTTCACAGGGATAATAGTTAGGTTTTCGTTGGTTTACGGTGTTAATTAACGCGATTACCTAATCCGTTCTAAAGTGTTTAATTTCAATGAATAACAATCGCGGTAACAGAAGACAACATTAAATATATAGTACATTACTGCAGAGGCCGTGAAGCAAGGGATTGCAGGACGAGTTTGTGGTAGACGGCCGAGTCGTAGACGAGGCTAGATAAAACAAGTCCTGCAATCTCTCTTCCGGCCGAGGCTTGTATAGTGCTTTTCTCAAACATTGTGAGGAAATATTAAAATTAAAATAACTACTAGGTAAATATTGAAATTAAACACTTTAGAACGGATTAATCGCGTTTATTAACACCATGATCCTACGTTTCGAGCCCTTTACAGCACTCGTTTTCACAGGGTTAAGATGATGACTGAGAGAATGCGAATTCTCCCCGTCAATCAAATAAGTTACTTGTGCAAACTACCTACATACAAAAATATAAAAAATAATTTAAAAATAAAAACAAAGGTTGGTCTACAATGCCCAGAGGGGCTTATAAATAGTAATACATAGCCTAAAGGGCATTCTATAATTAAAATAAAAGATGTTTAAACCCTGTGAGGATTAAAGTGTTTAATTTCAATGAATAACAATCGCGGTAACAGAAGACAATATTACTAGGTAAATAGTTAATAAGGAAAAACTAGTTTAATTTGCCACCTTTTTTACTTTTTAAAGATGCCATTTGAATGAGCTATTCGAGCACCATGTTTAACCGCACATAAATATACATAGAACCATGGAATTTGTTTTTTTTAATGTCGCAAGTATCTAGTGGTCGTTGGCTGTATGTAATTTTTCCTTTGTCAGTTTAGTTTTAGTACGCAAATTTAAAAAGTTAGAGCAGCGGACATTAATGTTTCGTTCATACTTACGCCATACATTACTTCACGGCCGCCGGCCAAGATGTAAATGTGGGGAGCCATAAACAAGAAACTTCATGTCTTCATTTCGTGACATAAATGCATACATTTCCGATCATGTTTGAGAAAATTATATTTATGTATCCCGGCTGTGCTGGAAGAGAACACATCGCACAACTAAGTATACTTACTAAGAAGACTGAGCGGTTTCTACGCATGATGACCAATTTGAAAAACGCAAATTGCCCTATATGCCAATGCCAACTCGAGCAGCCAGTCGCGAACCAAACGATCAAACGCATAATTGTTGTAAAATAAGGTAGGTTAGGTTCGTTAGGCATCTTCTGATGCCCGAAGGGCAACTGCACAAAAATAGGAGCCCCGCGAAGTGGAGATCCGACAAGTTGAGGGCAGAATTAGCAAAAAACGATTGATTATTCAAAAGTTGCAGTAATGGTCAATTTGCGTATGTCATTCTGCGTGTTAATTGAAATGGTCGTTCTGCGTATTGGTCGATGTGGACAGAGCGTGGAGCGTATAATATTGTGCATTCATTATTTTAGACTAAGTACATACAAAATACAAATTAAGGTGGAAGTGCCTGGAGGGTATGGCGACTAGCGACCTAGAGATGGCGCTAGTGCTTCAAACTTAGTTATTTTCATAATTTCCTCCAAAACTAAAGCAGATACATAAGATGTTTTTGTATTTGCGCAAATACTAGAAAATCTGAAGTATACTACGAGATTTTCTGCAGCCAACAGTATTTCATTTCAACAAAAACCTGCAACAACGTGGAAATATGGAGATTTTACCCATTTACGCACACTAGCACATCTTCTGTCAGTCATCAGTGTCAGTAGTGTTATCATCACTCCAAAAATTCCACAGAGGGCGCGGAGACTGTCATTCCTCGTAAAGTAACTAGCGTTTACCTAGGTGGCGTTATAATAATGCTAATGTAGTATTTAGCAAATATATTTTTGACCAATGTAGTCATTGAGAAGACTTGGGGTCATAAATTAAATAGGAGAATGGCGTTTTTCGAGACTTACGAGTACTACACATACAAATTCATACAATACTTGAGTGGCTAGAATCCAATCTTGAGAAGTTTTTACAGCATAAATATAGGTACGCATTTTACCCAGCCTTTGACAACTTTGTATAGAGGTGTACTCGTACATCGTAATTACATATATTTGGGTTGTTTTTTAAATTCCTACATCACCAAATAATAATAAGCTAGTTCAGTAAAACAATGTGAAAGAAGAAGAACAAAAAATAACCAATCGTTTTGTAGTACTTTTCAGTTTTAAAAATCTTTTTCAAACTTGCCTTGGTAATTATTTTTTTTACTTTCATTTTGTTTACGTTTTTATTAATAGTTTTGAGTCTAAATTAGATGTTGTAAACTTACTTTATCAAGAAAGTAGGTACGATATAAATATATAGTAATTATGTGAAAAAAATTACAACAGTAAAGTTGTAATTTTGGGCATTTTTATTTTTTGTTGTAGAAAAGTCATTTTTGAAAATTGGAAATAATTGAAGTAATTGTTTTCTATTCAGAATCGCGAGCTCTTTCAATCCTAGTAGGAAAAAAAAGTGTCCTAAATTTTCCATACAAATTTCAAACTTTCCATTGACGCTACCGCCATACTAAATCTATGAAATGACGGTGGCGAAATGGAAAACAAATCTTGGGACACTTTTTTTCTCCTACTAGGATTGAAAGAGCTCGCGATTCAGAATAGAAAACAATTAAAAAAAAAATCAAAAAAAGATTTTTCTACAACAAAAAATAAAAACGCCCAATTTCATCAACGAAAACGTGCTTATTATAACCAACAAAAAGTAAAAAAAGGGTATGGTTGGCCAAGATTTGAACCCGGACTACTAAGCTTTGCTACATTTTCTTATGATCAAGTATAAATTAATTGGGCTATTTCAACATCTCCAATAGCTGCCGAAAATTAAATACCCATACGTATAACGAGTTCACCTGTCAATGCTCTCAAGTTCAAAGTTTTCTGTTTTATGGGACATTTGGATAATCTAACGACACGAGCTGGCAACGTCCTTGAAAAGGGACACACATATCGATTGACGTTCCAGTACTCTTCTCGTGGATTGTCAAATTTAAAAGTTTGAATTTGCTTCATTATCAATTTATCAAAGCTTGCTATTATTAGGTACTTGACTGCAATGACATTGAATTTAACTTTAAGATAACGTCGTAAGGTATATTTTTATTCAATGTTCAGATATTTGTGACCACTTATCTTGCTTAGATACCTATGACGATTTAAGCGTTCAGATATTTTTTCCTCGCTGTGTGTTCAGAACTCAAATTGCTTCTCCTATATTTATAAAAAAATTGAGTGCTCAGATGTTATTGGCGGATCTATTGTAAAGAATTTATTGAAATTTAACCTTGCGACTGTATTGTCCACCTGTGGACGAAATTTGGTACTACTCAGTCCGCTGACCTGTGTTACAGGTGGTTACAGTGACATCTTTCATAGTAAACTCAAAACCAGTGGTTGTCAGTTGAGCCGCCATATTAGTTTACACGGACAGTATCAGGATTACTCACACAAACAAGCGCTTTAGCGAAATTTAGCACTTTTTATATCTGATTATTTTACGTTATTGTTAGTTTTCTAGCATTTTTTATACTATTTGCGCAAACTGGAGGACCCGCCTAACCTAAATATCACGGTTTAAACTCCGGTGCATCGATAGAATAGAAGAAAACCTGCAACGAAAGTTGTATGAAACTTGCACGGGGAGATCCACCTTAAAGGAAATATCTCGATAGACTTCTCCAATCTCATTAATCTCAAGTTCATGCTTTAAGATGTGGATGTTAAACCTCCTTTCTTTCCAGGGTTCGTGCTCGCGTCCGCGATAGTGCTGCTGCTAGCCGGCATCGTATGCGCCATATTCTTCGGCACTTGGGTCCGGATGTTCATAGACCATGTGAGTAACATATAAGTATACTGACCATTTGTAATACCTATTGCGACGGCTTAAGATCTACTGATGATAATTGCTGCTGTTTGGGAACTGTTAGACGCATATAATTAATTAATTTTAAAATTGTATACAGTAAGTGTAACTTACCTACCTTCCTCTACGTCTCTCTAAAATAGATCCTTAAGGCATTGTACCTAGGATGCTGGCGGCATTTCCTCGTTGTATCACAATGCTAATATATACGTTGTGCGAGGAAGCCGCCAGCTCCTCGGTAACCAGTTACATCAACCAAACGTTTCGCGATTTCTACAAACAATAAATTATTATTTTACTACTCCCTTTCTTACCATGGGTGTCATAGAATTCGACTATGAGCTCAAATGTGTTGTGGCCACAAACCTTAACTACTAGACAGAGCATACAAGACACCGCGGTCACCGCACATGTGCATTCCCGTCATAAAAAGTGCAGCAGTTGCGAACTTGCGACTCTTTTTCAAATAGTTTAAAAATTATCTAGAAGGACAGCACTTGACGTAGGTCTGAGCTGTAGAATTGGCGGAACGCACCTTAAGCGTTTCAAAAATAAGAAAGGATTGCGTATACTTAGGAAATTCGGACTTTGGCCGCCGTCGGGCGGCGTAGCGGTTAGGGCGCTGTGTTCGATCCCAGCCCTGGGCACTGCATGCCTACCACGAACATCGAAAATTGGCATTGACGGGAAAACCTCTTTGTCACTCTAATATGCAAGTGTAACAGAGATAGAGATACCAATCCGCAATCGTTCGATTTTCGTGGTAGGCATGCTGGGGGCCTTGGTCACTTTTTCTGCAGTATATGACATCTCTTTCAATTTGTAAGAAACTTCATGTGTTCATTTCGTGACATTAACGCATACATTTCCGATCATGTTTGAGAAATATTTAAAAATATAGTGTTCCATGGGTGAACCCACAGAGCACGGACCTCTTTAGTGTGACAACCTTACATATAGAGGAGCCTTTGGCTGTGATTCTCATAGAAATCGACCGTGTCAGGTAATTTTGACATGTTATTGTCAAAACTGCCATACGTGCTATTAATAGGGTTGTGATATGGGTCGATATTGTATATCGATAGATAAGGAGCAGTTATTAAGATTTCACTAAAAATTACATGGAGTAAAGTTATGCAAATATTTTTATTTCTTACCTTATTTTAACCTCTGTTTCAAAATCAGACACTCAAATGACTTCATTGTTATTTCATTTTATTACTGCGTTATGGTTTAAGTGAATTGTTTCTTATATCAGTATTCTATAATGAAATGCTAGTACTATCTTAGTACAACAGAAGAAGAGGATATTTAATTATTAACACAAGAGTAAATAAAGAATTGACGCAATTGTAACTACATATTTTATTTACAATAATTTAACTAAGGGCCTGTTTTACAATCTCCAGTTACAGCTATCTTTCAGATAAAACCTCACGCGCTCTCTTTCTTTACAACACTTTTATTTACAGTAATGTGCTATACAGGTGTATTAAGGGCAGTAAACAAGATATTACGAACGAATGTGAATTTAAGTCGCAGGTTGAGTCGAAGACGAGATCGTAATTCTAGTACGGCTCGTGATACACACAATGTTTTTCCTCACATTTGCGAGGAAATAAATAAACTTACTGCAGATAAATATACAATCGTTATTAGCGGTAGTTAGTAGAACATTCAAGCAACACAGGAAGTGGTGTCCACATACATAAGGTACCTCTACCTCTTCCGAAGTCCTACTAGAGAGACTAGTCCGTATACAAAAATAGATCGAAGTGTGCAAGATTTATTATTGTAGTTGTATTCATTGTTTATGTGTCAGTTTCACCATTATTGATTGCTTTTTGTATGTATAAATGTGTGAGAAGTGCGCCTGTGTGCACGTTTCCCCTCGCAAAAATTTGGACGGGATTAAGATGTTGCTGTGACGTCTCCCAACATGTTGAAAGCCTCTGTTGCTCGAAGAGCTCATTCTGTACAACTACTGGACATAGGCCTTCCTCAGGGACTGCCACAGACACCCGCAACCTTTACCAGTCAGCCAGCCAGTCGTCAGTTTATCTTGTGGGATCCTTCCCACGCTGCATCGTCTGGTGCGTGGTTGCCATTCGAGAACTCGCCGACCATACCGACCATACCACAAGCCCGTAAAATGGGCGTCATTACAATGTATTCGAGTTCCCATCAACCAATTTTAAGGTTTGCTCTTTGTTCTGATACACACTGTATATTGTATTGTGTATTTTTTTAGTATTTCAATAATATTTAAATAAAAATTCATCTTACTATTTTAGTAAGGCATATGACATACACTATCGATAACAAATGCAGCTTCGTGTCTCTTCCCTATTTCTCTTGCCCATACTAATTTTATATTGAATTAATTACATATTATTTAATTACCTGTGATACGAAACGTTTGAATTTTGTTTATTTACAAATTTGTTTTGGTTGCGGCACCCGATTATTGAGCAATGTGGCATTTTTGAAGTATTTTCATTTTATTATTACTCCATGACGGTCCAAGGGGTACTGACTGCTACTAACTGTCACATATGCGCCGGGCGCATATGCGAGACACGAGTTTTGGCTCTCAAGCCGTCTCTCTATAGGCGCGTCGCCCTACGACTTCCAATCTCTTTGGGTGAACCTGTTATATTGTAGTATAAAATGGTTTTGGGGGGTAGTTGGTTTTTTTCATAGAATCGTAGAAAATACAAGCAAAACTGAATTATTATGTGTAGTGACCTTATTATCTTTGGAAAGCGTTCATAATGCTGTGTCTGTTTACACCTAAATTGCTAAAAGTGTCATGTACGTATGAACAAAATAACTCACATTTAAGTAATGTCACGTTCTTGATACCATCTCCACAGATTAATGGTGGAAATAATTAAATTATTCCATTAATTATAGATATCACGTGTAACGTCCACGGTCAGGACGGGGCCGACCGGTCAGATTGACGTCATTAAAGGTCATCATGTTGACGATAATTCGCGATCAAAAATAACTTACTTTTATGGTACTTTTTGTGATCTCTTTTTTTCTCCTCGACTTTTTCTATTTTTTTTTTCTAAACATAATTTGACACCTAATCAAATAGTACCTACTGCTGTCGGCCATGTCTGTCATCGGTAATTCTATATGTGCACATTTTCAGTAAAAGGTACCACATTTTCGATTCTTGATAAGGTTCATTTCTAAGTGAATCTTTATGGCTTTAGCATCTTATCGGCTAGCGAAAAAGTGGTACCTTTTGCTTAAAACGATCACATAATTATGAAGAAGCTATAAATCACGTGAGTATTAGACATTTTAATCTACTTATATCGGGTTACTCACGTCAATTAAGTCGAAAATAGCTCGACATGTTTCGGAACAGTCCGTGTCCCTTAATCATGAGTGAGAGACACCGATATAGTCTTTCTCATATTACTCCAATATCATATACCATATATATCGTCACTATATATCGTCACTGAACTATTCTAAAAATATCCATATAACCATATTCGACACATATTGCCCACTTCGAACGTCACACATGCCCTTAACTTTACCAGTGTCAACCATCTCCACAATCTTGACATTCTAATCCAAACAAACTCCTATCCGTGCAATCTGTCAAATTATCATTGTGCAACCCGCTTTACGAGACTCTCGCATCAACATCGACCAATCACGAGCCGTCTCGTCACGCACACTACTGCGTTTTATACACACGGACGCACGGTGATTATAAAGCTGTGTACAGAAGATTAACTATGAGATTTCGCACGTTAACCGTGTCGTAATTTGACCTCAAGTTTTTCAGATAAATATTTAACGTTCTCCTCGACACAGTTAACGGTCGCGATTTTAAATATTTAAGATTTATGATGACTTTGACTTTGTAGGTTGAATGGTTCAGTGCTTAATTGCTTGCTGAGGTTGTAATTCAAATTTCAGTTAAATCTTAATAAATTATTTCCTAGTTATGGATGTTTCTTATTTATAAAAGTGTTATTAACAAACTAGGCTCAAGTCTATGTAGACTTTTTAACGGAGGCAATCTATGTTAGGGCACAGAATAAGTAATAGTTCTAAAGTACAGAAGCTTCTCTATCCTACATTTGACGTTTAGTTTGTCAAGCATGCAAATGTCAAGATGACATTAACATTAGGGTTGTCACCATGCAGTCAGGTGCGTACGGTGGTACAACATTTGTATAAACATAAATAAGAACAAAATATTATTATTTTAACTATAAGAACACGTTTATTGATTATTTATTAGTCTTGGTATTAATTTGTCAAAGTATAAATTAGTTTGCGTTGTTTTAAATATAAATATATCTGAACGCACCCGGCACCCGTGAGGTAATGCGCAAACCCTGATAGTTTATACCACCCTTAGGCGAAAGATTTTGTGTCAAAAAAACGCTGAGTGACACCCCCCTGGTTGGGGGCACTTTAATGAAATAAACTGGGAAAGTATTTATTCTATGATAACTGGTAATCATATTATTTAAAACTAAAAACACATTTCTGTGAATAATGTTTTAATATGACGACCGGTTGGCGTTGTTGGTTTGGTAGTGACCATGCCTGCTATGCCGATAGTCCTGGTTTCGAATCCCGGTAAGGGCATTTATTTGTGTGATGAACACAAATATTTGTTCCTGAGTCATAGATGTTTTTCTGTGTATTTATGTATTTGTATATTATATATATCGGTGCCCGAGTACCGGTTACACAAGCCTTCTTGAGCTTACTGCGGGACTTAGGCAATTAGTGTAAGAATGTCCTGTAATATCCTGTAATATTTATTTAATATTTTGAATGTTTATTGTCAATTATAATTTTACAATTAATAGATTTCTTTTGCTGAACTAGCCTTTGAAGAGTAAGCTGTGCGACAACTGCAATAACTTTTTAACATTATCCTTGTTGAAAGACCTCCCGATGGTATGGGAGACGTGCTTCTAGAAACACGTGGAAGCCCGTGTCGAAGAGAGACGGCAAAGCGACATCTTACCATATAAATTATTCTGTCACGCTTTGCGGAGGGAAACGTGCACACAGACGCACACATTACGTACAACTTTACAAATCTTCGATCTATTTATGTGTACGGGACTAGTCACAATTACAACACAGACCCGTATGTCTATTTGGGCTTGTACTTCGGCAGAGGGAAAACGGTACGTATTCAGACCCCCCTCGCTGCGTTCCTTGAAGGAGACGTAATACAGACGTGTAAGTTGCGGAAAGTTTCCAAAAAGTTGGAAAAATTCTAGCAAATTTCTTGAAAATTACACAGAAATTTAAGAAATTTCCATTTTACGTTGCGCAAAGTTTCAATCCCCATACAAAAATGTGAGAAGTTTCTGAAACTTTCCTATGCGAAATATTTCGCAATATTGGAATGTTTCCGTCGGCACATCAGTATTCCGGACAGCCTATAAAATCATTGAGATGGTCCATTGAAGGTCGACCCTCGGAAAGTTCACTGAAAATAGACCGAGATATTATAAGTTTGTGAAGTTCTACACCGCTGGGGCGTCCAATGACACCAACTTGATCCTGTTCCAGTACATCCAAATACCTGATTGTTAGGCTAAATATTTTGCCTACATATTTATATTTACTTATAGGTACATATAATATAATATAACTGAAAGGGAAATCCGTTGACTCTGACTTCTGCATAAAAAACTCAAGATTTCAGAGATAACAAATAATAAATATGAAATGACACATTTTTATGAACATAATAATGTTTTATTGCGAAATGGCCTGCGATATGTTTTATTGCGATGTGTCTTGCGATTGTGAAGCAACACAGTGACGAGTTTTGAATTATATTAGTATGTAGTAAACAAAGAAAAAAAAATATTAATAGCCTTATTCGTGAAAAACTTAACAGAAGCTTTAGTTAAATTATGTTTTCTCCCATTCTGACAAACGCGATTGTCAAAGTGACAGATAAGGACAAACAATCATTTAGCTAAACTGTTGTTGAAGTGCGTTTAAGAATAACGCCATAGGAATTTATTCATTTTAAGTATTTTATATTTGAAAAGATGAGAGATTGTTTTTAAATTTCTCAACTGCGGGTTATTTTAACATGGACGCTCGTATCATATGAAAAAAAAACATATTACATGGAATGTGACCTATTTTCTGGTTGTGGAGTATTAAAATGACTTATTCAAATGGTCCTTTCCCGCTCTTAAAAATTACTTTAAAATACCTTGATATCGAAGGCTTTTAGTAAACTAGTAAAAGCCTTTTACACAGTAGAGACTGTTAGTCTGTTAAATAGTAATTTGACAGACTAACATGTATGATCCGAAACAAACCATACTTAAACCAAATAAAATTTTAATTTAATGTACTATCGCCTTCAAAATTGCATGGGCAGTTTATAAATGAATTCATTATTAAACTGCTCATGTACTTTTGAACGCGTATGTACCTACATGTTAGTTAGGTACAGAGTGGAGGACAGAGTTCAGGAAAGAAATCATGTTATACGTTTGTTTAAAAAAAAGATTAAATGGGAACTACCACAAATAATTAAATTAAAACACAACCAATGTTGGAGTAAATTAAATTCCACCACGAATAGACTTTTTTTAAGTTGTATGGTGCCAAACCTAGTCTAGTTAATCTGTTATAATTCTCCATCGGGCACTTAGCACATATTATTTTTAGATATACCACATTAAAGTTTATAGCAACTCCTTCTAAATCCTTTGCCAAAGCATTCTTTACGTCGCGCCAATGTGCGACCGCGACAACGCTATACAGACACATAGCAGCGTCTCCTTCGCACACGGGAGCGGTGTGATAACCACATAAGTGCATTCTCAGTAACCTTCTCTGTTATTCCTATCACTTACCCAAACCACTTTTTATTGGTCTCTGGTTACTTACGAGTACTAAGGAGGGTCATAGTTGTGGATCCGAGACAGAGAGAAAGTAAGGTATGGGAATAAGATGGAAACGGGTTTGCGATGCTTTTTGCTTTACAGTTTAAATATAGAACCTTCTGCCATAACTATGGTATGTATGAATCGGACAAGTAAATAATATAGACTTACAATCGGGACTTGAACCGACATATTACCCGGAGAACTGATGGCTGGTGGGGCCAGCGAGTTCATGAGTGGTGGCCACGCAGCGTATGAAGGCCCCCCACAAAGTCGCAGGAATCTATTGGACGCGGGTAGCGCATGACCGATCGATGCCGCGATGTGGCATTCTCTAGAGTAGGTCTATGTTCAGTAGAGGACGTGTTTTGGCTGATAATAATGATGATGATGAAACGGGACTTGTATTTTATTTGAGTTCTCTGAAAAGTTCAAGATGAAAGATATATGACGTGTATGCATAGGCATTAGGGAAATTAAGGTGTATTCGGATTGCATCGTCGTCGACACTCTACTGAGCATTTGTAATCCCTATAGCAACGAGATAAGGTCTATCGGTGATCAGTCAAGGCTGTAGCTGTGTGTACCTGTGTTCCTAGAAGGTGTAGTGCGAGCCGTAGAGAGAGTAATGCGGCGCCTTCTAGCACGCTACATCCCCCATTGGCGATGACGGAGCCGTCCGTTGTAAGACACCATTCACATTCTCATCTGGTCATTATGAATTCACACTGATGCCGTTGGGTCTAATAACTGTACCATCGCTAACACTGTATTGACCATTTGTAATCGCTATTGCAACGGTATAAGCTCAAACTGTGGTCAATTAAAGTTGTAGCTGTTTGTACCTGTGTGTAAATTAATCTTTATGCCATTAGCGCTTCGGCTAGCGACATTAGCGACAAAGTGGTACTTACTAAAAACGATCACATATATCTGTGACAGTCTGTATTTCATAATAGTCTCTAAGTATACATACTTAAATCAACAGCAAAGTACTTCTTACTCACGGACCGGTTTGCATCATCTGTGCGTACCTAGTATGATATGACACCTTATAGGTTCGTAGAAACATCAGAGAGACATTAGATAATGCTGTCTCGCTCAAACATTATTCTTTGACAGTGTTTAAAAAAGGAGTTGGAAAAACCTCGCCTGATTTAAACATACCTATTAATAAATAAATAAATATTGCGTGACAATCTTACACAAGTCGACCTAGTCCCACGGTAAGCTCAGCAAGGTATGTGGTTTGGTACCTAGGCGACGATGTATATAATAGTTAGGTACATATAAATACTTAAATACATAGAAAACATCCATAACTCACGAACAAATATTCGTGATAAACACATACGTACCATCTATTTCACTATAAGTATTAGTAGTACGTTTTGGACTTCACATGCTGAATTCATTCCTTTACCCTATTACTAGATTCTATTGCATATTATTGACCATCCCCTTTTTTCCCCCACAGGAGTTGGTTCTCCGGCCGGGCTCCATGACGTTCGAGTGGTGGGCGCGTCCCCCCGTCCGACCCTTCGTCCGGGTGTACGTCTACAACGTCACCAATGCTGACGAGTTCCTCAATAACGGGAGCAAACCGGTTCTGGATGAGTTGGGACCTTATATATACTCGTAAGTTGTTATTTAAATACATAAGTATATAGAATATATCGATATGACCTTGAAACCTTCAAGGAAAAAGCGTACTCCCATCTCAAAGGGCTGGAACGCACATCTGACCCTTCAAGTGTCCATGGGAGGCGATAGTCGCTTACCATCAGGGCCCAATTTCACCACGGCGCGCGTGGACAGGTGTGACAATTGTCAGTATCATTATTACTGGTATATATTACAGGCATCTATGGGCTACAGGCACCGCTTACTATTGTATGGGTTGTATGCTTGTTTGCCGCCAACATGTCATAAATAAATAAGTCATTATATTACCATTAAAAACGAATGCTTTTGTGAAGAGCTCTTGACATTTGTGACAAAAAAAACATGACATATGTTACAAAATTCCGACACAGGATTAAAAGTACCGAAAAATCTTTAAAACACTATTTATCTCGTGACACTTGTAAAAAAGTTCTTCACAAGAAATAATATATTTACGATAGTTTACGATTTTATTTAAATTATCAAAATGGTGGCAAACAAGCACACAACCCACGCGATGGTAGGCGGTTTCCGTAATGTATGGACACCTGAAAAGCCAGTAATTCAGTCATTTTAGGAATGGGGATGACGACTAGGTTGAAAAACTATCATTCTACTTAGTCCGTCAGTTAGATTGTCTAGAATGATTAGACACGTATTTTTTCCTTTTTCAATTTAACTAAAATTGACGAAGATAAAGAGCTTCAAAGTTCCGGGGTGGGGGCTGGTGACGTCACTACTAGGTAAGAATTGTACCTAATAGTGACGTTACGCGAAACTTGAACGCACTGTATTTTCGTCATTGATTTGACAGAAAAAATACGTGTACAATATTTTTTTATAATCTAAACGAGACGGAATAAATAGATATTTTTAGTCGTCTAGCCTATTGTCACTCTTGTCAGCGTGGTGAACTTGGGGCCAAACGACGCCTCTGCTAATTTAACCCCATTGCATAAAAAAGTCACTGTTCCCGGTTAAGAATTTTACCACTTTCCTTGTGTAGTTGTTCGTTCCTTATACGATACCCACGTTTTTTTTTTTATTATTGAGGAATAGGTAAGCATTTGACTACAATCTCACCTGATGGTAAGTGCCGATGTAGTCTAGGATGGAGCATGCTTGCCTAGAAGATGTCTATTCACTCGCGATTTAAAAAGATCTAGGTTATAGTGGGCAGGGAATATATTCGCAGGTAAAGAATTCCACTCCTTAGCTGTTCGCGTAACAAAGCTGGAGGCAAAGCGTTTTGTGCGAATTAGCGGCAGGGAGACCACGTAAGGGTGAAACGATTGTCCGCGTCTAGTCACCCGGTGGCAGAACGGAGCTGGGGGGATTAGACCGTGCAATCCCACCGCACACTCCCCGAAATGCATCTTGTAAAATACCGATAGGCAGGCTACTTTTCTACGGTGTTCAAGACACTGTAGCCTGCCTTCCACCAGTTCGGAGTTTCCAATAAGCTTTCGGGCGCGTCTATTAATGGAATCTAAGGCAGCCAGCTGGTATTTGGCGGAACCATCCCATAAGTGGCTGCAGTACTCCATACATGACCGGACTTGAGCTACGTAGAGCTGAAGAAGCTGCCCCGGTGAGAAGTACCGCTTGACCTCAGAGAGGACGCCCATCCTCCCAGCTGCGGATTTGGCCAAAGATTCGATATACGCCCCAAAGCCTAGGTTGGACGAGACACTCATGCCAAGAAGATGGGGATGATCAGAGACCGGCA
Organism: Lathronympha strigana; assembly: GCA_949128165.1. NCBI lineage: Eukaryota > Metazoa > Arthropoda > Insecta > Lepidoptera > Tortricidae > Lathronympha > Lathronympha strigana. The sequence continues at coordinate 5,424,313 of OX421928.1, read as the reverse complement.
CAGACACATCTCGGAAAGTCGGAGACAGGTTAAAAGCATTCCGTTTCGCAGAAAACAGACATGCCTGCGTTTTGGCAGCGTTGAATGTGACCAGGTTAGCGTCACCCCAATCAGACACTGCCCTTAGCGTCGAGTTCACACGGTCAACCATCGCCTGTCGACATGACTGCACCTCATCTCTTTTAGCCCGCGCGTTCAGGAGATATCTGTCCACGACAGTGCAATCATCAGCATACCCAATTACCCACGTATAGGGAACGTAAAACTACAGGAGTAGATAACCATCGGAGCATATGCAATATTATTACATGTATTCCCTATTCCAACGGCATAAAGTCTACCAATGGTCAATTATGATAGTTTTCATTATAAGTTACCACTTTGAAGGTTGCGATTTAGATTTAATCTTATTAACAAGCGAGAAAGTGGTGCCTTTTACTGAAAACAAGCACAATTAATGCTGTAGCTGCTGTATTATGTCTGTAAAACTTAATATTCCTTTTGTAAAAACCCGGTGTCACCTTTCGGTTTCCTCGTCAACCGACATTAGCGATAAGAGGTACTAATTGGCTCGACAATTAGTTATCAATCGTTGTGTTAATCGGAACCGGGTTGCGATTAACTTAACGAGAAGTCAGTTAAGGCTAACATATAGACAGACAGAGAGTAATTGGTATGCATATCTATAGACGTTTATTCCGTGAACATGGCGCTTGCAACAGTGCCGAAATATGGGCAAAAAATAAATATACATTTTGGTTGATGTAACTGGTGACTGTACTCAGTTGTATGGCAGCGAAGTAAACTGTATCGCGTTAAGACGCCATAGTAAGGCCCCTGTTATATAATCATCTCGAAAAATATGGCTAAGGGGTGACAAAATGTCCTGTATATTGAATAATAGCGGGTGTACATTGAACTCGATTACTGCCACTTCCCGTGTGTGAGCCAATCTAGCAAGTTTTTCCTTGAAGAATCAAGCTATAGAGGTATCTCTTTTTATGTAGGGGGCTTCGCCCGCCGAGCCCCCCTTGAACCTTCTTAATGTGACCCTAGCGATGAATCTAGCTATAGTGCTGTAGTTTATTTAGTATGCGGGGGGGCTTCGCCCCGCTAGCCTCCCTTTACCGCCTTAAAATGCCCCTGGTGGTGAATTAAGCGATAGTGGTGTGATTTTTTTGATGAGGAAATGCAGGCTAAATCTGGGCTTGCCCAAAGAATATTTTGACGCTCTGCCATATAGATATTTATATACAAGAACTGCTCGTTTAAACGTACAAGAAAAACGAGGTGCCCATTTCAAGAATGTTTTTATGTATGCATTATATTAGTATGTCACCTTAATTGTAAACACACGTAATGAAACGTGACCGCCTGACGCCCTGTGGTTTCTTATCAAACAACCATTTAAGTTATGCAGCAGCATTAGAAATTAAAATGTCTTTCCACGTATTATCTAAATTGTCTTATACCTACCATGTCTACCAGCCAATACGAGTACCTATTACAACCTTTGACTATTTTATCAGCCGGCCTGGCTGGCTTTATTTCCTATACAAAAAAAGTCCGCTGATTTTTGCGGGGGATAGCCACATCAAAAAATGGCTATTCGTACGTAACGTACAAATAGCTATGTAGGTATATCTGAACGTACCCGTGATGTAATGTTCGGTGCGCGAACCCTAATAGTGCCTCTACATGCTCGGGCTCTCGGCCGAATGTTTCGGCCGCGGGCGAATGCACCCTAGTACACGCTCATTCGAGACAGACTATATAGAGAAAATTTAAGCCAGACCAGAGACAATTTAAGCTTTTTCGGGTAGTTTGGGTGAGTTAAAAGGTGTCTTAAATAATTTCACTTCGGGTGAAGCTATTTAAAAAGTGTCTTAAATACAATCAATAACCAAAGCTATTTAAAACACCGTTTAACTCACCGAAACTACCTGAAAAAGCTTAAATTGTCTCTGGTCTGGCTTAAATTGTCTCTATATAATCTGTCTCGAATGAGCGTGTACTAGGGTGCATTCGCCCGTGGCCGAAACATTCGGCCGAGAGCCCGAGCATGTAGAGGCACCATGACAGTTTATGCTGCCTATAGGCGGAAGGTGTTGTGACAATGTAAAACGCGGACTGACACCCTGCCTAGGGTTCCAATGAGGACTACCGCGAGTCGATTTTCCGCTACGGGCGCTAGTGGAACGTGGGTCCTGCGGGAATATTTCAAACGTCACTTTGACAATTCTCGCATACTGACACAGGAGCCACGCATGAGTGGCGCCGCCTGGTGAGCGACAATACGGTAGCTCCCATCCATTGACTATCCGTTCAATTACGCATCACATGTCAAGTATTCATGTAATGTAATTCATGTCATCATGGAGACACATTTATTTTCTAATGAATCTAATGTATCCTTATTATATCTATTACTCTTAAGTAGAATGATACGCGGTTTATAAAAAGGCATATATTTATAATAACAGGAAAATATTTAAATAATTACGCAGATGACGCGTAGTTACGGTGCAGCTAGTGCATTGTGCATTTACAGTCTAAATAGATACAGTATGTTAACTTCATCGGCTGTAATGTCGTTTTGGAAATTTTTTGTGTAAACTAGCTTAAAACTTGCATAAGGGGGAAAGCGGGACTTCCTGACACAGGTATTACATACTTAATAGGAAGTTCTAAGCATAATATTTATATTTGTGCTGGTAATTATAAAATAATTTTTTTCATTTTCATATTTCATCGGCGTCCTGGCTTAGTCGGTAGTGACCTTGCATACGAAGCAGGAGGTCCCGGGTTCGAATACTCGTCCGTGCATTTATTTGTGTGTTTATAGCGAATATTTGTTCCTGAGTTATGGATTTTTTCTATGTATTTAAGTATTCATATATCTATTATATAGACCGTCGTCTAGTACCCATAACACGAGCCTTATTGAGCTTACCGTGGGACTTTTCCTATGTATTTATGTAAATAGTGTCGCCTAGTACTTAAAGCTTTGCTTAGCTTGGAACTAGGTCTATTGTCCCACAATATTAATATTTATTCATATTTATATTCAGAAGCAAACTGACAGCTAAGTACCATGAACTCCTAACTACAAAAAAACTGGTACTTTACTCAAAAAGAAAGGAAAAGAGGAAAAATTCACGCGGGGAATTTAGCACTTTTCCTTTGTTTGGGAAATTAGAACTCGTTCTCAGACGTTTCTGCATAAAAAAAAACTGGTACTTAGGAGTACATAGTACTACGCCGTCGAAACGTAATATCCTTCTTCTTCCGTTTTTCCGGCTTATGCCACGGCTTAGCGAGCCTTGGGTCCGCTTTGGCAACTAATCCCAAGATTTGGCGTAAGCTTTTACGAGAGCCACTGCCATCTGACCTTCCAACCTTGAGGGTAAAATAAGCCTCATTATGATTAGTCCGGTTTCCTCACGTTTTCCTTCAACGAAAAGCGATTGGTAAATACCAAATGTAAATTTATAATAAGTTCCGAAAACTACATTGGTACTAGCCGGGGTTTGAACCTGCGACCTTCGGATTGCAAGTCGCACAATGTGAGCGCTTAACAAAAGACATCAACGCGATCTTGAATACTAAAGTAATCGTCGGGGCCGGTTACGTATTTCTCTGATCTTAGGCTTTCATTGTCAAACGTTGAGTACCTTGCATGATCATGCAGGCGGGCTCGTTCAAGAATAATGCGTTCGTATTCTGCCGATTTTATAAATAAAGAGAAGATAAAAAAAAAACAGGACATTCTTACACAAGTTGCATAAGTCCCATAGTAAGGTCAAAAAGGCTTATGTTACGGGTACTCAGACAACAATATATATAATATACAAATACATAAATACATCGAAAACATCCACGACTCAGGAACAAATATCTGTGTTCTTCACACAAATAAATGCCCTTACCGGGATTCGAACCCAGGACCATCGGCTTAGCAAGCAGGGTCACTACCAACTACGCCAACCGGTCGTCATTATACATTATATAGAAATTGGTTTCAAAACGCCCAAATGTGGTAAAGCCCTTAGTCCTTAAAAGGTTACTCAAACGTCAATATACTGTCCGTAACGATAGTACTGTGTCGCGGTAATCTTGAAAGAAGTTGACACGCGACATCGCGTGACTGACGGAAAGTGCACTTCTCGTACAACCTGGATGTTTCCACCGGATACCTTTTTTAGGGTTCCGTAGTCAGAATGGAAAGAACCCTTATATAATTGTAAAGCACGAAGGCGTAAGCAGCAGGTCGATGGTTCGATTCCAGCCCTGCTTACCGGGGGCCTTGGTCATTTTTTCTGTGGTATATGACATCTCTTTCAATTTAGAATATAGTTTCGTCCAGTCCGTCTGTCTGTCCGTCCGTATCTCAGAGCTGTTTTACCCAGTAACTATATAGCATATGGTGATGATATTACTACCATAGGTGTATTTTGTGCGTTTGCGTGTTAATTGTAAAAAAAATAAGTTTTGGGATTACAGGATTATTTATTTATTTATTGTACCTATGTAAGATTAGTATGTACGATAATTGCAATGCTAACAGGGTATCATGTACAGTCACCTGCAATAGTATATGATGCTATGAAGGCCGCAAAAATATGTGACACGCTCTTATGGCGGTACAAACAAGACTGTGTCAGATTATTTTGCAGCCTTCATATCGTCCTATAGTATTGCAGGTGACTGTACCTACTTTGTAATATTTTTACGTATTGTAACTATTATGAACATGATCCCAATAAGTAAATGAATGAACGAATGAATAAACCGAATCACAAAAAAAAATGATAAATATGTACTTGTGGCACATCATCTGATAGGTCTTTAAAAATAACTAAACATGGTATCTGATTAATCAAATATTTTCTGAAATAATCGCTCTGTAAATCTGATGAAGTGTCCCCCCCCCCCTGTAAAAATCAAACAATTTTTTTACACAGTGATCTAGTTTGAAGCAAACTACGTAAAAACGCTGCTGGATATTGTTTTTTTTCCTTACAGTATGCTGTGAAAAGCACTATGCAATGCCTCGACCAAAACCGCTGTAGATGGATTCGTATCTTAGAGAGGAGACTGTGTAGAAATTTTATAAAAATTTCCTCTTTAGAAAAACATGATTTTTCTACAACAAAATATACAAATGCCCATCTGTAACTATCTCGTCCATCTATAGCTTACTTTCGTAGCCTCTCCAGCAATTTACTATAGTCTTAGAATATTTATGCTAAAATGTTTTGTTTTTGTTACAGACAAGAGTGGGAGAAAGTGAACATCACCGACAACGAGAATGGAACCTTGTCGTTCCACTACAAGAGGACGTACACGTACCGACCGGACCTTAGCGGGCGGTCGGACGACGACGCGGTCGTTGTGCCTAATATCCCTATGCTGGTGAGTGAAAGACCGACCAATTTGTCGGTGCCGACTAAGTTGTCGTTGACCGACAAATTTGGTTTTTATAGTCTAAATTATTCGATAAACGATAAATACACTTGCGAGAATGTAACCTTATAGTTCCACTATAAATGGACGCAACGTATCGACCGGACTTCAGCGGGCAGTGGGGTGACCACGCGGTGGTGGTACCAATATTCTTATACTGTTGAGTGGATGACTGAGTAATTTCTCGGTACCGACAAATTGGATTCTTACGAAATGACTTACTAATAGTTATATAAACGACGAGTTCGATTAGGTGGCTGACAAACTGGTCGCTGACTTAATTTGTGGCTGACTAAGTTTCATTCTTAAGCAGTTACAATACAACAGAGGCTAGAAAATAACAATGTTAAAAGAATCTTAAAATAAAATGAAGTGATAATTGTGTCCAAAATAAAATTGATAACATTTACAAAGGTAAGAATAACTATGTATGTAGGTAGGTATACGCTGGCGAGTGAAAGCAATCAACAACCGGCCGACTAATTAGTCGGTGACAAACATTTGTTGCAAGTAGGTACCATTATTAAATTTCAAGTCAGATCATGGAATTTGATTGATTGATGAAGTAAATGATGTAACAGACAATATATTAAACGACGCACGCACCAACTGTGAATACTAATTGTAACAAATAAATATTCGATTAGGTACGAACTGTCGGGCGTTTCGACAGTCTATAAATTGTCATTAAATGGCAAACACGCTATATGTTTTAAATTAGATTGGGTTTTTCTAGAATGTACTACAGGGCCTATACTACGAAAATCGAACGATTGCGGATTTGTAATCTCCGTCTCTGTCACACTTGCATATTGGAATGACAAAGAGGTTTTCCCGTCAATGCCAATTTTCGATGTTCGTGGTAGGCATGCTGGTTCGCCCCGAACGTGAACCTACGACCTCTATATCTCGACAACCGCTTGACCGATTTAGCTTATATTATAATTTAATAATTCTATTTTCATCACACCTACTCTTAAATGGTGAAATATATGCAAGCATCCTTAGACTTAAAGAGCTGTATTAAGCCATGAGCCTCATACTACATTACCGCCCGCCCGTAGCTACCGGAGGACCTGCCCCCCACACGCTCGCCGCACGTAATCGCCGCTCACTCCGGAATACTGTGGACTGTGCTGCTACACTACCGTTAATTATTGTTTCTTTATCTGCTGAAAGTTTATTTATTTCCTCGCAAATGTGATGAAAAACATTGTATGTATCACGAGCGGTTCAAGAAGTACGAACGCTATGTAAACAAGACAACTCAACTAGATGTTGCCGGTTAGATGGATAAATTTAAATTACATTAAAACATAGATACCTTTATCGTCCGCCACGTTTTATGTCACGTTTTGTTGTTATCCGAAATGCTAGGTCTGGGGCTGTAGACACTCGTTCCTGATTACTTGTTTGCCGCCCTTAATACATACACAACGATCCGACGAATTATAGACGAGTTATCGTCGAAAATACATTCATACAAACGACTTATAGTTCAAGTAAACTGGGAGGACTCACTCGCTTCGCTCGCTCATTCGATACGCTTATACCTACTACGGCAGGTTACGAAGTTGTTATTTTTAACAGGGATATACTTGTAGAAAGTACATTAACAATATATTACCTATTTACAGCCAATAATTAATGTTGAGAACACAATGCAGCATTTTGCTTGTTTTCTACCGGTCAGTTTCCCTTCTGACATCCGCGTGAGAGTTATCGCCGGGCGGCACACATATGTGACGTGCCACGCTCTCTGACTCGTAATGTTGTTCGGTCGGGTGCGAAAATACGACTAATAACTTGCCAATTTAGCAACTTTTGTTTAGGAATGACAAATGTTGCTGATTGGCAACTTTTTTGCAGACGTTTAGCACTCATGAAAGTAAGTGTTTTTCGTAGGGCAGTCTAGCATCTTTAGAAATTCCGAAGTGGCTGAATTAAAGCCAAACACAGACTACACGGACACCGCATGAGATGCATTTACAACCATTATGAATAACCGCATTATGAAGTATTTGACTTGTAAAATTTTGCCATTTTATCAGCGCAACCTAATATCACCTTGCACCATTTTATACTGTAACATTCCAGTTTCACCCCTAAAACACATCAATTGTAAATATTTTTAATTTACACGGAGATGTAACATAAATAAGCGGTCGCGCTTCCATACAAAATTACGATTAGTACGCCTTATGTGCTCCGTCTATTGGTTGTGGTCTATGAAACCAAATGACTGTAGATTTTAACAATAGAACTAAAGGCCCATATAATTTCAAACCTTAAAAAAAAGCGTACTCCAATCTCAAAGGGCGGCAACGCACATGTCACCCGCTAGTGTTGCCTACAGCATAAAAAAATTTATCACGATCTTTGTAGTGTTACGAGTGAGATCAGCAACCGACACACACAGCTAGGTGACGATGACACGCTCTTTGACTCTTAATTCTGTTCAGTCTGGGGCAAAATGTCGCCCATCAGTTTTTTTTTAATATTATCTAGTAAGCAAACTAAATCAAATTTACGGTCAACAAATTCGAATGCGCAGGTACAGATATAAATAAGCGATGCATCGTCATTATTTACCAAACAATAAAACAATCCGCAACAGTATCTTAATTGACAATACCTAACACAGAAAATTGCCAATTGGCAATCTTTTTGGTAGACTCGGCAACACATTGACCGATTTGACGCATATTCTGACTTAAAAATTATATTGATCTCATCTAACTTTCTGCCAAATTTCACGAGGATCCGACCAACAATACTCGAGTTATCGTCGAACAAACATACATACATACAAACATATACATACAAATGACGAAATGTCCAAGTAGCTTAGAGAACTCCGCTCGCTTCGCTAGCTCGTTCAATGGCTTTTAAAATACCAAATTGGCAAGAATTCCGCTACGCTACTTGGCTAGTCCAATCCAAAGGTCATATCATGTTACCATAAATAAGCACGAACTCCTGACGGATGAATTATATCCGTACAATTTCAAACATTTGCTATACAGTTTATGTGAGATCGGTAATCAACGCATACAATATAGGTATATCAGTGCCACGCTCTCTGATTCCTAATGTGACCGGTCAAGCGTGAAACCGTCACTCGGCACTGCCCATTTGCCCACAACTGGGCTAGGTTATAGGGATAAGAGGGCGCAGAGCGTCCAGTCTTGGGAATGCAATCTAGCCGAAAACTCGGGTTTTTTTCGTCGTAAAAAACCCGGGTTTTCGGCTATTACTCGGGTTTTTTATACTAAAAGAAACCCGGGCCCTCTTTGGTAAGATTATGTTTTCTCATAAACCGGACGACCGGTCGGCATAGTTGGTAGTGACTAGTGACCCTGCCTGCTAAGCCGATGGTCCTGGGTTCGAATCCCGGTAAGGCCATTTCTTTGTGTGATGAACACAGATATTTGTTCCTGAGTCATGGATGTTTCTATGTATTTGTATATTGTATACAAATATTATTAATTGTATATATCGTTGTTCTCAGTACCCGTTAACACTAGCCTTCTTGAGCTTACTGCCGGAATTAGTCTATTTGTGTAAGAATGTCCTATAAAAAAAAACACCTTTCAATTCCTTTAAATCCATGGTATCATCGTTGTAGTCATACTAATTCCCCAACTTTTGGTCTATGACACATAATTTCGATTTACTTACTTATTGATTGAAATTAATTAGCTTTATCACCTAAACGGTGATAAAGCTATCATCAAAATCATTAAGTGATAAAGCTATCATCAAAAAAAAGTGTCCACTTTTCTCCGTCAAAAGTAAGTAATACAAAACTATATATATAGACGAAAAATTGTGGAATTATTAGGACTACAACGGTGATACCATGGATTATAGAGCATTGAAAATATTTATTAGAAGACAATTTAATCCCCCCCAATGAGGGTGCCACTGGCCCTCTTAATTTCAAACTCGTGGTCACAAAACTCTATTCAAAAGTGACGTAAAACCAACGTAACCAATCCCAAAGATTTCGCACTGCGTCCACGCAACTATTTACTCACACCGAGAATGCTCGGTTGTTCACCCACATTCCACACAGGCTGAAATACACCTTAATACATTGAATATACAGTTGAAATTTCAATACAGCACAGTTCTTACTATAAAACATGTCGTCCCATTTGATTTTAAGTCTAATGCGGTCGTAATACGTCTTGTTTTTGTTTGTTTAGTCTCGTTGCAAAATGCAGATCAAGGCATTTACTAATGAAGCTTGTTTTAGTTCTTTAAGTTGACCAAGGCTGGTGGTACTGTTAAGTGAAGTGGTAAGAGGTGAACTAGAACTGAGTAATTATATCGCGATCTACTTATATCACTAAAACATGCGATGTTAGTGCGATAAAGATGAAATGTCCTTAACTAAAGGGTGTGAAAGAGAAGAATGATTTCTATCAGACGACGCACTAGTCCAGCTGTAAATAATTAAGTTTCTTGCTTACTGAGTTCAGTAAATCAGTTCAGTAGGTAGTACCTATACTAGTTGAATAGTACATTATGTGTTAAGGGCTGTTACGAATGAGTGTGAATTTAACTTTAATAAACACGAGTTCGTAATGCTTGTACCACCAATACATACAATGTTTTTCATCACATTTGCGAGGAATATGTCGTGTTTCTTGTGACAAATGTCAAGAGCTCTGTCCAAAAGTATACGTTTTTAATGGTAATGATGATGATTTATTTATTAAATGACATGTTGGCCGACAACAAGCATACAGCCAGAATAATAGTACGCAACGTCCGTAGCTCATAGACGCCTGTAATACCATGCTGATAATTGTCACACCTGTCGCCGTGGTGATATTGGGGCCTGATCCTACTTCCAAAATGTAAGCCAATTTAATTTAGAATCAGAATCAGATATATTTATTTATTTAAACATAGGTATAAACAATACAGATGGTAAATTTAGGTTTTTGATCACTATGTTTTACCCACAAAATGCGAGTGCAGAAATTTAATACTTACGTAATCATCCTTTTTAGGTGCATCAGCCTCAAAATATCACTGACCTGCTGAATGCTGACCTTAGTATTCACCTCTATTTGTATACGATTCCTCCTACGTATTACAAATGTCTAATAACGGGACAATATGCTAATATTTATAATTCCGCTAGTGAGTAGGTGTATCATTAGTCATTGATGCAGACCGTTACCTGGTCATCTTATAAATGTATATATATAAAATAAATTCTAAATTAACTACTTAACTATTAACTACCTACATAAGAACTAAAGAATGTAACTTAACTAGGAGAGGACACTGACTCCTGTAACACAGGTTTTTTACCTAGCACAGAAGTCAGGGCTTCAACACCCTTATGATACGATGTTTCTGGAAATAAATATATTTTATTTTTATTTTTATTTTTATTTTATTTTTAAATGGTGAATATGGCACCCATGATTATTATTTTGCGAAAAACAACGTTTACAAGATTGAAAGCTTTGGTGGGCGAGTAGAGGAGCGTGTGATTCTCAATCCGTAGGTCGCGGGTTCAAATCCTTGCGGCTCGTACTAATTGAGTTTTTCGATAACTTACGTACGAATTTTTTTTTTTTAATACGACGGTGACAAACAAACATACGGCCCGCCTGGTGGTAAGCGGTCACCGTAGCCTATGGATGCCTGCAACACCAGGGGTGTTACATGCGCGTTGCCGACCCTTTAAATAAAAGGAGGATTCGCTGTGTTGACAGCTAAACGGGCCAAGGACTTTGCTCCGTGGGTCCTCAGCTGTCAACACAGCGAATCCTCTTGGAGCTCTGGCGACCTTACTCACCAACAGAAACACAACACTATGAGTAGGGTCTAGTGTTATTAAACTGCGGTTTTCTGTAAGGTGGAGGTACTTCCCCAGATGGGCTCTGCTCCAGATATGAGCGAGACGACATTCGTTGTGCTGTGCCCTACCACACTAAACGATATGCATCCGCTGTGCCCATACCTCTCTTACGATTATTGTTGATATTTACCAATCCCTTTTCGGTGAAGGAAAACATCGTGAGGGAACCGGACTCCAATAAAGCCTAGTTTACCCTCTGGGTTGGAAGGTCAGATGGCATTCGCTTTCGTAAAACTAGTGTCTACGCCAAATCTTGGGATTAGTTGCCGAAGCGGACCCCAGGCTCCCTGAGCCGTGTTATAAACCGAAGTAAAAAGACAAAGTTTGAACGTTTGAAAGATGTGAAATAGAAAGACCCCGTGTGGGGTCGGGTTAACCTTTTCGACGCCAAAGTATATTCACAATATTCACATTCACCGAAACGCTAGTACGGTCGGCTTTATAAATATATATGCGCCTGTCTTCGATTTTCAACCTTCATTCCTTTTCGGCATTTGTTTTATTTGTGTTCAAACTTTATTTCTATATTGTATTGTCAATTCGAATAGCTCGCTAGTTACTACATACAACAGGTGACTTACTTAAGTTTTTCACCTAAGTATATGTATTTTGTATGGAATAGTGCACTTTTTTCTAAAAATGCCCATAGTCTTGTTTGTGACGTGACGTTCGTTAAGTGCAAACAGCCGATATAGTTTTAATAATGTTGGTAGTTCTGTGTATGAATTGAACACAATGCTTACGTCAGTAAGCTCCTTTTCGTACGAATCATTTATGGTTTTGTATCGTCATCAATGCAAAATTTTTCGCTAATGTAATTCTGACCCACATTTTTCGGTTTTGTGTCTGCTTTGTGTGTGTATTTCTTTTATGATATGATACCACATCACGATATTCCTATAACGTATGCAACACACTGCACCAAGTCTAGAAAACTGTGACCGCACAGCTAATCAGTTATTTCTATAAGATCCGCATCATATCACCCAACTGTTCTATACGGTATCAGCTAACAAACTGACAGACAAAATAAACCTAAGTTGTATAAGAATAAGGCTTATGTTTGCATTTATGTGGTCGTTCTGCTGCAATGACTTCAGCGTCATGGCTCATAGCGTTTCCATAAGAAACGTAATGTTTATGGCGTATGCCGCTTCGGTGTATGGTTTTGCGAAATCATACGTGTTTAATGTACGTTTTGTATTTACGTTTTACAATTGTTATCAAATTTTCGATGACAAGAGGGGAAAAGTTTCCGATGTTCCGATCTTGTGCAGTCCCAAAGGTACATAGGAATCTTCACAAGATCCTTCCACGCTTTTTTATCTTGACTTCGCGCCAGCTCAGTCCTACGTCTCGCTTTCCACCTTGAGGCTTCCAATGCGAGACTGGTGCTGTTCGTTGGTCCTCAGGGTATGCCCGATCCATCTTTACTTCCACAGCGCTACTTCTTGGGCGTTTGGAGGCTGCCGGCATATACTCAACAAATCCTAGTTCCTTATTGTCTTCGGTCAGATGCGGAGGATCGATATTCGTAACCTTTTGTGGAGTATGCCAATAATCAACGGTCAGCAAAAAGGTTTCGGCGGCGGAACCCCTTGACAATAAGAAATAAATATACTTCTCACTTCATCCGGTTAGGTTCAGTATTTTTATTTGTGATTTGGAAAAATTTTACCACCTTATTCATAAAAAACGCGATTGTCAAAGTGACAGATAGGGACAAAGAATAATTCAGCTAAACAGTTGTTGAAGTGCGTTTATGAATAACGCCATTAGTGTTTAAAGTACAAGACAACATTTTGCATTTATTGTACTTATTAAGAAACTGAAGCAGTGTATATCATTTTTTAACAATACTGTAAAAACTGATTTTTTTATAATAATTCCCACCAAAACCACACACACTTGTAGTTTATGTGTTAGCCCATTTGTCACGCTCCACGTTTCGTAGCCAAAGAACAGCACGGACTATACGTACCCAGAAGGACTGTAATATAAAGGTTGATATTCTAGTTCAACCCTTACGCACATAAACGCACTCCTTTTCTATTGATCTGTACCTACCTATGTCCTGTATAAGAATTCGAAGAAGAATCATTACTACACGCACAAACTGTTAACCATTGCCCACAGGAGAGAAAACTTGAGTGTTCAGCAGAAATGTAGAGTTTTCTTTGAACGAACCATCTGGGAATTCCGAATTTCATTGGGATATAATGGATGTATTGACAATATTATTGGAGCTTTTCCAAAGAAAATCCCGAAAACCTGATTCTTCCAGATCTACACTTGAAGCTGATTCGATCCTGATAATTAAAAAAAATGTCTCAGAATTAGGTGCCATATAAAATTTATGTTTCCATTACGCTACGCTTGTAGTAGTAAGATCATACTTTTGACGACCGGTTGGCGTAGTTGGTAGTGACCCTGCCTGCTAAGCCGATGGTCCTGGGTTCGAATCCCGGTAAGGGGGTTTATTTGTGTAATGAACACAGATATTTGTTCCTGAGTCAGGGATGTTTTCTATGTATTTGTATACATATTATATATATCTTTGTCTCAGTAGCCATAACACAAGCCTTCTTATGCTTACTGCGAGACTTAGTCAATTTGTGTAAGGATGTCCTGTAATATCTATTTATTTATACTAAAACGTGACGTAGAAAGGAATTTTTTGGGTCAATTTATTTATTATTAGGATCGAATCCGCTCGTGATTCTGATTCGAATGAGCCCAAGCGAGTCCAGATCTGGAAGAATCAGGTTTTCAGGTTTTAACTATTTTCAAAATCGCTAATTTGCATCATTTTTACTAACGAAGTAATCATGTCAGTAGCAATACATGTAATTAAAAGTATATATTAACCGGTAGTTTTGATCTACAGGGTCACTGAGCATAATATCATGAGGTCAGCGTGTACGGACTTCCTATACCTTGACTTTTGTTGACATTGACTGAATGATATTTCATTGGAATATTGGAAACCTTGTTGTTAATAAGGATAGGTTGTTCAACTTTACTGTAGTTTTGTTTTTTAATCTTGACACTTCTTTTTTTAAATAACTGTAATGGCCGCTCCTCACAATGGGCCATGATGGGCGATGATAAGGGACGCAGTTATGAATAAGAGGGGTTACGCAATACTGCCATCCCGTTCTGCTGTATAGGTACGTCTCGTATGATGGTCCATTGTGTGGAGTGGCCATAATAAACGTCATGTTTCTGGGGGTTTATAATTTGGATTTTCATGTCTTTTATTTTATTTATTAATACATTTTATTAAATACACAAATGTCAATAACAATACACAAAAGTCAACTTAAAAATACTCTTAACCTAAATGCTAAACCCTGCGATACTTAGAACAAAATAAAATAAAACACAGGAAAAAAAAAACGCCTAAAACATACTATCCTAAATCTAAAAACGGCCCCTGAGGTTTATAATTGATTTCTTAATAGCTTTGTTAATTTTAGACTCACCAAGGCAACCAATATTTCCATACATATAGACTCGCGTGTACGTAAAGTATATAACATCCTATATTTATCTTGTCTGAACTGACCGTGGATTGTATCCTTATAATGGGTATAATGATTGTTCATTTTATTTGACCTTTCGTTCAACTTAAGAATTGCTCGTTTTTAATATTCGACGTAAAGGACGTTCTTTGACCCTATGTATACTTACACACCGTGCTTTTTTAATTGCTTTTATTTTAATGGACATTCCTTAGTGTAAATTAAGTTAAATACTCAAAGATTAAGGTATGCTATGCTAATTATCTCTATGTTTAAGATAATCACAAATTTCATTTTATCTGATAAGGTATTTGCAAGTGTGTAAACGGAGTATGAGTATTCGATATGACATTAATTATGTCATAGTTCTCACTTACCTACTTGGTAAAGTTAATTGTAATGCCCATTTTACATTAGCGTTTGCATCGAACGCTAATGTAAAATGGGCATTACAATTAATGTCACATGTCATAATTGTTTATTTTATTTTTTAAATCAAAATTTTACGAAATTAATAAAACTAGCTATGCCATTGTGTTTCCTTAAATGTAGTTAGCCTATATGCCGAAGTGAAAGCCCTGTGTATACCACCCGATACCAGTATTTGGCTGGATATCGGTGGTTTTAGTACAAGTCACTTGTCAAGTCAAGCTTGTTGTCTATGGCAAACGATTTTTTTTATTAGTCTGTGTGGGTGGCCCACTGCTGGGCAAAGACCTCCCCTCCCTTTATCCAATCCCCACTGTGTTGAGCAGGACCTCACTAATCCCGCTGAAACGCATCCAAGGCGTCCCGCCATCTTTTTCTCGATCTGCCTCTGCTACAACTATACCGGGGAGCTAGTGGCTAGGCTACTTTGACCCATCTGCCCTTATTCATCCGGCAGACGTGCCCATCCTAGTCTCACTTTAGCATGTCGGTCTTCATCCCAACATCGAGGAGGTTTTGGAGCGAAGCTGTTCCTCACTCTGTCACATCTTTGGACATCCAGGATACTCCGCTCCATTGCCCTCATGGACAGATTTACACTATGATATTGTTCCTCTAAATGTTGGCCTCTTTTGGCTTCCTTACCAACGCAGGTTTCAGCGATATCCATTTCCAAATGACTCAGACGCTATAAACTGGAATAGATGTCAAACTAAAGAAAAACACCAATGTACAATACAATGACGAAACAAAAACGCTGTAAAACGCGGAAGGATTTCCCGGCCTGTCATATTTCCTGTCAAATAGCATATACTGGAGAAATTCGCCGGCTATCATTGAGACCAGGTGGCCTAGAGGTTATGGCGTTAGCCAAGCAAGCCTTGGACTCCGCTGGGGTTGGTCTTTTTCTTTAGTATATCTATTTCAGTATATAGTTTTACACATATATACCCTAACCAAATTTTTTATTAATAATTTGTTATATATATTAACATTTGACTCAATCGCTCTTTAGCTGCTCCATAGGTGGCGCTGCTTTCCTTTTAAATTCAGACTACCGTTCCGATTTTTCGGTTCGGTTTCGATGGTACCATCTCAAGGAACGTGATTTTGTATGGACATTGTGCTTCTAGGTATTATTGGTCTATGGCTATTGTCTAAGGTAGCCTATCGTGAAGGTATAATAGCATTTACTTTGACAACGTATGTTTGCATGACCATCTTGAAGTTCCGTGTAGCTAATAAGTAGATATTACTTGCTGAGTACTACTAACAACATTTCCGTTATTTACCTTACCTAACTATACATAGGTGAATTGGTACAGTCTGAAGCACAGTATGTCTTTATTCTAGGAATCCATTCAAAATACAACATATACTCGCATCAGAAAAAACTAACGATTTATAAAGCATTGGCGCCATCTATGATCTAAACATCTCACTTGCTCCAATTCCGAACGACTACTTATAGCGTACAACCAAATTGGTAGAAAGGGCACCGACATATCCATAGACTGTTATGATGTATTTAATAATAATCTGTAGCAGTGTCATCCTTTGTAAAATCACTGTACCAATGCGTATTTCAATTACAGAGCATTACAATAATTTATACTAGCGCCATCTTTCGTCTTAATCACGTACTATCTCCTCCGTTATTTCATAATTTATATCAGCGCCATCTAATTTCTAAACTGTGAACTACTTTGTCCCCAGAGCGCTACATCCCAGTCTAAGCACGCCGCGCGCTTCCTCCGGCTTGCCATGGCGTCCATCATGGACATCCTGAAGATCAAGCCGTTCGTGGAGGTGTCAGTGGGGCAGCTGCTGTGGGGTTACGAGGATCCTCTCCTCAAGCTGGCGAAGGATGTGGTGCCGAAAGAACAGAAGTTGCCTTATGAGGAGTTCGGGTTGTTCTATGGGGTAAGTTGAGACAAGCATCCGTCTTCCCGCAAACATGGCAGATGCATAGTTTCCTCCCTAACTATAATTGTTGATACATAAATTTCCTCAACTGTTTTACCTAAGAAGCTGTTTCTCCGTAAAGATATAGTGCTCATATTTAGAGTAAAAGGCTAATTAATTCCGGAAATCACGCATTTCCCAATATAGCTACGGTTTTTTGAGATCCTCAAACTCCAAGTGGACATGGAAACGGGACCTTCAACTTCCATACATACCAAATTTCAAGCATTTCCATGAGTATATAATTTAAGCTATCGTGAGTCATACTGACATTAAATGGCAACGGTTAAAACTCACGTATTGTTATCACAATAGGCGTGGCATGTTTCGACTGCATCGGGCAGTCATTGTCAGACAGACAGAGTGGCGTTGTCACCGCCGCCTGACCCGACAATTTAGACTCCCGCAACGACGAAGCCGGATGGCCCGAATCCGCCTGCTTCGGCGCGCCTGACACGTTACCTACGCTGGTCTCGGGCAGTGAAGCCCGAGACCAGCGTGTCACCACTCTGTCTGTCCGACGATGACTGCCCGATGCAGTCGAAACATGTCACGCCTATTATGATAAAAATACGTGAATTTTCCATGAGATTTCGATCTTGATTGTTTGAAATCCACAAATTTTCTCATATCCCTATTTTTTCAGAAAAACGGCACCTCCTCGGACCTCGTTACGATGTTCACTGGCTACGAAGATATGCGCCGATATGGAGTCTTCGAGCGGTACAACGCCCGTGACAAACTGCCCCACTGGACCACCGACCAGTGCAACAGCATTGCTGGCTCCGACGGCTCCATCTTCCCCCCTCACATCACGAGGAACGATACGTTGAAGGTCTACGATAAGGATCTTTGCCGATTGCTGCCTTTAGAGTGAGTACTTATTGATGTGGTTGGACCAATACTCATAATGAGGATTACCGCGAGTCGATTTTCCGCTAGGGGCGCTAGTGGAACGTGGGTCCTGCGGGAACATTTCAAACGTCACTTTGACAATTCTCTCATATTGACAAAGGACTCACGCATGAGTGGCGCCGCCTGGTGAGCGACAATATGGTAGCTCCCATTGGGTCAATCACAAAGCGCTGTTTCGAAACTTTCGAGTATTTCTGTTAGACTACTCAAAACTTAAGGGCTTGTTTCTCTAATTTAATCATTTATCTGCATTAAGGGATACTTCTTTTCTATTGCATTATATGATACAAATCATTACTACATGTTCACAAGCTGTTTACTGACAACAGGAAAGGAAAACTGTGTGTTCAGCAGAACTGTACAGCCAATCTTTCCTGTGGCCCATAGTTACCCGCTTGTGGACATGTAGTCAAGATTTTTAGCATACAATTCAATAGAAAAGGAATACCTGTTAATGTGGATAAGGGTTCAGTAAGAAAATCAACTTTTATACAACCTTTATTTAGCTGCCAACACAGCGAATCCACCTTTTTTTTAAAGGGTCGGCAACGCGCATGTGACACCCCTGGAGTTGCAGGCGTCCATAGGCTACGGTGACCGCTTACCATCAGGCGGGCCGTATGCTTGTTTGTCACCGTTGTAGTATTATAAAAAAACATGTAGATGCTACAGACTTTTCCGCTGAATTACTGACCAGTGCTATATATGGTATAATATAGCTGGCTTTGGATTCAATGTTTTCCTCTCATATTATGAGGATACGTTGAACTCATCTGACTCAGCCTGACTCAACAGACACTTGACTGATTAAAATAACATGATTCAATCATGATACACAGTTACTTACTACACTAGAAACTACAAACCGGAAATTAAGGTTAATACCGATTGAGATATTGAGCGAGACAGACCGACGGACGGACAACAAAGTGATCCTATAAGGGTTCCGTTTTTTCCTTTTGAGGCACGGAACCCTAAAAACGAGGTACTTATAACGGATCATATTTTCACAACTTGCCCAATAGGTGGTTGTCACTGTCACTGTTTCGTTATACGCACGCGCTTAAACACTAATAAAAGTGATAAATATAACCCAAAACACGTGACATTGGCAAACATCTCTAACTACATCATATATCGCAAACAGTGTAATCATAATACAGGTAATATCCGCGCAACATCCAAAAAAAAATGATCCCAGCAAATGCCAATGATGTATTACATTACACTGTGTGGCAATATAGCAACATTAGCACGTGTTTTTGCGTGTACGCAACTTTTAGTACTTACACTGATTATACGATAGACGGTAGGATTGGAAAATACTTTATGCGAGAAGATCACAATGTTTTGAGAAAATGTTCCGCAGTGCTGAGCATGCATGGAAAAAGAGGAAGCAACAAAATGCGGACAGGCAGAAAAATGCGGAGAGGTATACAGGAGTAGATATTTAGGAACTCCAAACACACCAAAGGAGGCAATTGGCAAGTTTAAAACGATGTTAGGTTTCGTAGGTGGTTAGAGTTAGGTTTCGCAAAAATACAATAGATATATCGAGTTACGGAAAAAGCCCAGCATAACTAACTAACCACTGCAGTTTTTAATCAACTCGGCTTATTACTCGGTTTTAAAGGACGTTTATGTTCTTTATATCTGGGCGTTTTCAGAAAAAAGTGCACCATTTTTATGAAAATGTGTCCTCGATTTTCCATACAAAAAAAATGACAGTTTTGTACAATCCATACAAAATGTATGAAAAATGTGTTATAAAACTGACCACTCGGGACGGGACACTCTTTCTCTTTTTTTAAATCAATAGTACTCGTTATTCTATTAATACTTTCTACAAGAAAATACTAAACCTTTTTAAAATAAGAATTTGAATTATAAAACCGCAATCGACAGGATCCCTATAACACTACAAACAGACATCAGATACACACGAAAAACTTATAAATTTATAACTCTCCCTTTTTGCAGTGCTTACAAAAGACTTAAGTAAGAGGAAAATCTAAATACATTTCTTCAAATAAGTAATTAGAGACTCCTGATTCCACAGACAAACTCAGTTTTTCGAGACTATGTATGTATGTTTTTTGGGACTATGTTTAGATATAAGATATATATCTGTACTTAATAATATTAAATAAATAAATTGAAGGTTCACCCCCAAAAAATGGCAGACTTTTGTGTTTAGGAGATGACAGACGTTACCAGTCCAGTTGACTAAAACGTCAAAGGATTTGCCCCATGTGCTGAAATAACTCTATAAGCGCATTTACAAAGTTATATGTATGCTCTCATGTTCCACACCAATATTATCAAAACACGTTCTTCACACATATCAGCTAGCATTTCCGACAGTCCTTTCATGCACTAAGGCGTTGTTCTGTGTACTGTGCGAGCACAATCAAAAGAGGTCGACTGACACAATGGTTCGCACGCTCGCTTGCATCACTTGCAACCAGAGCCCATTGGCATTTGATCGCTTTTTGTAATCATTTATATAACAATGTATTCGTTACTTCGTTAGTTTATGAATAACCTTTTGAACTTATTGTTTTGCTATTTTGACGGTGACATGTACAAGTGGTTCCCCAGAACGTGAACTCGCGATTTCTCAGTCACCGCTTGATTGATTTGACTTGTATTCGAATAAAAACATATTTTTAGTTCATTAATCGACATGCCAAATATTACGACGGTTCGAACAACGATCGATACTCAAGTTCATAGCACAAAAAACAAAAGACTGATTGTTCCAGGAGAACTCGTCAGTTGAGCATTTTTCCAGAGAAAAATACCGATAACCTGTTTCATCCAGATGTTGACATGATTTATTCTACTTAGAATAACGTGCGTGTTTGATCCGAATAATAAAAAAATATCCAATTTAATATTGTCTTCTGTTTCCGCGATTGTTGTTCATTGAAATTAAACACTTTAGAACGGATTGATCGCGTCTATTAACCCCATGACCATACATATACTCGTATGTCATTATTTTAACCCTGTAAAAACGAGTGCTGTTAAGGGCTCGAAACGTAGGTTCATGGTGTTAATACACGCGATTAATCCGTTCTAAAGTGTTTAATTTCCCAAATACCCAATTTGTTTTCCATTATGTCACGTAGAGTGATGTAGTGGAAACTTAAGTTGGGTTTTTTTATGGAAATTTTTGCAACAGGAAAAAGTGTACGCCACATATATATTCTGTTTTAACGAACCTAGCCTGGGAAGATTTTCGGACAAATAAAATTGACTGTCTGAATCTATCACTCGCTGTTGGGTTGTCTGTCTACATAAAGAAAACCAAAAATTTTACCTTCCCGAAACTTAAGGATGCCTAATTTTTCGTGTAGACAAAAATCCTTCAATAATCGTCCCACAGACTAAAATAAAACCCGAAAATATAAACCTAAAGATATTTTTTTTGACATACCTCGTTATTTCTCCACAGATATCTCCGCGATGTAGAATCCGCAGCGGGTGTCCAAGGCTACCGCTTCACGCCTCCCCTCGACGTGTTCGCCGCCGACGACCACAACCGCTGCTTCTGCCCCGCGGGACCGCCGTGCGCGCCATCTGGCTTGTTCAACGTGTCACTGTGTCAATACGGTGAGTTTCACTTAGCGATAGATGGCGCTATATTCAAAAAATATTTTTTACTGGACTGTTCTCCTTTTTTAGCGACAATGATCTGTCTCCGCGCTGAAAAATGGCTAATTTAGTAGGTAATTAATTGTTATGTTTTTTATAGGAGATATATGCCCAAAATGTTAGTTTACCTTATCAGCACAGTGTAATTGTTACTTCCATGGTTAGTGACCGTAAACTTAACCGCATTATTTAACTCAGAACATCGTGGCAGAGTGGTCATTCGGAAGGTTGTCTTCGCTGAAATGGGCCACTGTCGCGGTGTGTTCTAGCAAACTACTAAAAAGAGAAATACGTTACCTACGAGTACATGTAAAAAGCTATCATATTGTTTACTACAAACACATACCTATGTTGTTTTATTTAATAACGAGTGTAGTGATTGATCATGTTTAATATGATAACGGTTATCATTTTATACATGATCAATCACTACATAGTATAAAACTAAGTAGCTTTCTCTGCCCTATATCCTTATGTATGCTTTAATCTTTAAAACTACGCAACGGATTTTAATGCGGTTTTTTTTAATAGATAGAGTGATTGAAGAGGAAGGTTTATATATATAATAATAACCCGTGCAAAGCCGGGGCGGGCCGCTAGTTGATCATAAATCCGAAAAAACGAGAGAATCGCGTTTTATTGTCGGTAAAAAAGGAGAACGCTACTATAATCAGTCAATATGTGAGATGAACTTACATAGTGATGGATTTAAAAACGTCCGTCATTAGTGATAATTGGCGTCAATAAACAATTATATAAATGTGTGAAGTAGTTAGTGACGTTTTACGTCAATTCAGCGTCAATTCAACGTCGTTATGTGACTGGATATTATGGAATGGGCCAATATTAAAACAAGAGACTAAGATAATTTGATTACGCAAAATTGCGTTCTCTATAATGCTTGGCGCTTAGATCTCTTGTCAAAATCTATGTTCATTAAATAGCGTTGTGACCTTCGGCGTTAGTGACAGTCGCAAATATACCAATAGCCTAAATTTAGAATTAAATTAAATAAGCATTTATTTCAGATTTATAATTATCCATATAGGTCATTTGTTATTTTGTCTTAAGCACTTATTACCTTGTGTCAGTAATTTAAATACTACATACATAAGAAAACATCTTAATATCTAAATATTTAAAGGTCGCCCTGTCAGGGCCACTCAGTGCCTCCATGTTCTGCTGTCACATACATCACATAGGTAATGCTTTCAGAAGGCTGTTAGAACTGCATCTCACTCTTTGCATCAGAGATGCCGCTCACTTTGATGAAGTCCTTGTCGGTTCTTTAATTTTGTTCGACCTATAGGTAAAGTGGCAAAACCTGTCCTAAAAATACCGGGTTAACTCGATTTCATTCAAAAAGGTTTTACTCCTGAGTAGGCACATGTTTAACATATAGTTTTTATCATTCCAGATTCCCCGATCATGCTTTCGTTCCCCCACTTCTACTTGGCCGACGAGAGCCTGCGCGACGCTGTTGAAGGCATCTCGCCCCCGGAGCCGGAGAAGCACAGGCTCTACATCGATGTCCAGCCTGTAAGTCATATACATATTTATACCTCTCCAAAAAACTCATTGGTACGAGCCGGCAGGATTCCCGAAAGTCGCACGGCTTATAGAAGCTATCGTCGGAATCAAGAATAAAAAATCTGGAGTACTGTGACAATGTACATTGAAAGTCGCGTTTCGAAGAAATAAGCTTAGGTTATCCCTATACTGCAATCACGCATTAATACCTAATGAGAGTAATTTCAGTAACTTAACGACTTTC
Source organism: Lathronympha strigana (assembly GCA_949128165.1). Taxonomy (NCBI): domain Eukaryota; kingdom Metazoa; phylum Arthropoda; class Insecta; order Lepidoptera; family Tortricidae; genus Lathronympha; species Lathronympha strigana. The sequence goes on along the minus strand of OX421928.1, from coordinate 5,400,693 downwards.
TAAAATAACTCAGTATGCCCTCAATAGGCACCGTGTAACAAAGTTAGATTGCCTGAACAAATTATTCATTCGGAAGAACGCGCGTGCTGAAGATGCATAATATCAAACAATCCTTCAGAGTACATTCTATTGTACAAACGAATATGCTTTGAAGATAGCGCAGACGCTCCTGCTCAGCCAGTGATATTTATATTAGACTTTTTCGTCGTGAGGCTGCCGTCAATCGGCCAGTATTATTTATTATATTAAAACATATCTCTGTTTTCAGGAGATGGGTATCGCCATGAGCGCTCGCGCGCGTATCCAGATCAACCTGGCGGTGTCTCAGGTTATCGACATCAAGCAGGTCGCCAACTTCCCTGACATCGTGTTCCCCATCCTGTGGTTCGAGGAGGTAAGTTGCGAAGGCAAAACAAAGGAGGAGTTGTATTTTAGAAAAATTATCGCTTCAAAAAGCGATGAGCACAAATTTTGCATCTTAATGGTCTCTTTTAGTGTGAATTGGTTTCTTTTGAAGTTTGAGTTTGTACGTTCAGTATAAGTGTAACTGAGTATACGATTTTGCGTGTATATGTGTGTGGCATCGTTGCTCCGAAATAGACGCACCGATTTGACTGGTTTAATCACAATCTTTGTGTATGAGCTTTTTCCAAAAAAACGTCCCGGAACCGTGATTCTTTCAAATTCGGACATTCTTGGGCTCATTCGAATCATAATCACGAGCTGATTCGATCCTAATTAAAAACAATGTCCCACAAATTCCATATCAAATGTAAGTTTCCATTATGTCACACTCATATGAAGTTCATACAAAAACGTGACGCAATGGAAAGGAAAACATTTTTGGGACAAATTTTTTCATTATCAGCATCGAACCAGCTCGTGATTCTAATGAGCCCAAGATTCTCCCGATCGGGAAGTATCAGGTTTTCTTTTTTTTTAACGCACTTATCACATAAAAACCATCACCTTCGTTCGAATTGAAACTAATCATAAGATTACATTAAAGTTAAACTGCTCAAATTTTGTTTATACGTTAAATTTTTCGCTTTTGCTCGTAGTGGGCGTCCCACTACTACATCTACATAGATTCGGCAGTCTGTCGAACAGTTGACGCGTTCCTTCAGCCTAATTCCCTGGAGCTCCAAATTAATGTCTCATCTTTACATTCTACGGCAGCCGCAGTTTTTCAGTTCCGTACCCAAAAACGGAACCCTTATGGGATCACTTTGTTGTCCGTCCGTCCGTCTGTCTGTCAAGGTTCTTTATCTCAGGAACGCGTAGAGGTGGAAAGTTGAAATTAATACCACATACACAAGTCTGCAGTCCCTTGGAGTTATGAAAAAATCAAACCTCTACGTCAACGCAATCAAAAGATATGGCCGTTTATGTCACCATTCCCATACATTTGTAATGGGAATCAAAATGTATAGGATACTTCCCGTTGACTCAGAATTTTTATTTTGTTGTCGTTTTTTCTTTCGCATCAATTTGAATGAAATTGGGTAGGTAGGAAGAGTTCCTTATGCTCTTCAAGATAGACCCAATTTCCCAGTATGTCCCACTGAGTTACGAAATCGTATGGGATTCTCAGTGGAAAATTTAGCACAATTTTTTTGGCGAACATTGGGATTTCGTATCTATCTACCGTAGAATAAGGAACTCTGTCTTACCACCAAATTACATTCAAATCTGTCGCGAAAAACGACAAAAAAATAAAAATCCGCCCAAATGGCAAGAGAGCATCCTTTGTGCGGTACCCTCGGTGGGCGAGTCCGAATCGCACTTGGCCAGTTTTTTCTTTTTATGACGAAATAGGTTGCCAAACTAAAAGTTTCCATGTTGATGCAGGGTATTGACGAGCTGCCCGACGAGGTGTCCTCGCTGCTCCGGCTGGCGACGCGGGCGCCGCCGGTGGCGCGCGCGGCGCTCGGCTGGGGGCTGTCGGCGCTCGGCGCGCTGCTGCTGCTGCTGGCCGTCACCTGCCTCATACGGTAACTATCCGCACTCACTCACTAGTCAGTCTGCCTCAGAAACTGGTCCAAAGTTCGAGTGCTGTTAACACCTTTTGCTATTCCAGCCCTTCTATCTGTCAATTAGATGACTGACATGATATTTAAAAAGTATACATTATAACGTTGTCTGTGGTATTCCATAAGAACCCCTATGGATTTTCATACAATATATGAGCACTGTTGTTGTTTGTTTTTTTAATTTCTATAGTGGGCACAACATCTTCCCTATTCTGCCACGTTTCTAAATTTTGCTATTTACGCCATTTTAGCTGTCGTAGAAAAACTAGGGTATGCAACAGCTCATATTTAGCCCTTATTATATCACTGTTGCATAACTACTATTATGCAACAATGAGTTAATCTGTTATAACGCCATCTATATACCACATTCCAGATCCTCGCACCGCCAGAGCACGCTGCGGCTGGAGGGCCACGCCGTGGCCAAGCCGCCGCCGTCGAAGGTGCCGAGCAAGGACAACGGCTACGAGCTCAACAACAGGAGATAACTCCCGCGCCCGCTAGCCAAGCACAAGAGACGCCTACAGATGGCGCTGACGCGTGGCTTTAGAACCCGCATTAGATAACAGATGGCGCCACTGTCTATGAGGAATTATAAGCAAGTTATCAAAATTTTTAAATACTAAGAAATCTGACGTATTTAAAAGGTTGGAAGCTTCTAAATTTTAACTAAAAAACATATTAGTTAGAAATTAGGAAGATCAGACATTTTTTGGTTTATACGCGTCTTCAAAGAGCAGTGGCTATATTTTTAGATATCTATGGTCGTCTCAAGTGTATAGATTTAATGAATCACAACAAATTAAACATCGGAAACAGTCTGGATAAATTATTTAAAACATTAACGAAAATACATTATTTAAGCTCGTAGGAACGATTGGAAGGAATTATTTAAACGTATGCTTCCATTTTCCTATAAGGTATTAGCAATAAAATATCATGCTTCCATTTTATAGTTGTAATAGTTAAACAACAGATGGCGTTGACGCAATGTTGCCAATATTGAAAATAGTTCTCTCCATTTGTTCCGATGATACTTTTAAAATTATATGTAAATTGACATTAAAACTTATGTTTAATAAACAGACATCAATAGAGATTGTCTTTTTACAAATAGCAAAGACATTTTTTTATAAATAATATTAAAAGAATTGTATCGATGTAATTTTATTTAGCGCTGAAAAAATAACTTTTCGAGTTGTTTATGTACTATTGTTATGAGCGACTCGACGACTTATTTTTTTATAAAAGAAATAAAATGTTATCCGACCGTTTATGTAAATCGGTCGGCTTCTACTTTATCAACGATTGTGATACAAACATTCCAATTGTGTCAAATGAACAAAATGTTATTTTGTGAAGTTTTAATTTAAATTAAATTTTGTATTTTCTATATCTACTTATACTGTATTGTACTTGTAAATATGTCTTACATATCTGTGCTAATAGGGGTCAATTGTAATGGTGTTTTATGATCCCAATTTATAGGCAGCGGACACTAGATAGCGCTGGTTCGGTCATAAACTTGCTTAACCTAATAAGAACTTCTTTTTGCCAACGTCACTAAAAAATAAATTTCCTGTTTTAAAAAATTCTTAGAACTGCATGGTCTACAGCCAAAAATATGCCGACCATATTTATTAACACTTTCGACACCGCGTACCCGACACTCGGGCACTCGTAAACTTTACTCAGATGCCGGCGTACCCGGTAGTCGGGCAAGAGCTATAAACCTACACGCGACGCCAAAGTACCCGACAGGCGGGCAAGCATTGCATCTTCGCTACATCCGCCGCTTGCCCGACTAGCGGGTTCGCGGCGTGCGGCATTGAGTTGCACGTCGTTGCCCGACTAGCGAGTACCGTCGGTTTCTGGGGTATTGTTCGAAATTTTGCCTGGTTGCGAAAGTGTTAAAGTGTTGTGTGTAAATCTAGTGTTGTGTGCCTACTTAACTCATGTTCTTCTTTATTTGGGCTTGGGTTGCCATGTAATTCGTTTTATCGGTCTTAAGGCTAATGTGATTGACATACTATTATGAAATCCGGCTGCAAATTCAAGTCAGCACTTTTTTTTTACAAAATAAAATAGATTTTTTCTTTGTCTTATTTGGTGACTACTCTTAAGTAAATAAAATTCTAAGTGTTATTTTATGGCCACAATTTTTTTTACTAGATATCTAAGAATTGATCATTTTTTAATACATGTATTTATTATTGTTTTTATTTTTTATTTTGATATTCGAAAGGTGACTTGAATTTATAACCGGCCTGTACTTACCAATAGCTAGTCTTTAATCTCGTGGCTCCGTCCGTAGTTTTATATTTTTTTATGTATTAACTATAAAATATTTTCTTACCATTTTATTTCGTAGTTCTTTTTATCTTGGAAAGGTTAGTATGTAGTAAGTCATTTAATGTAATTCTAGTTTAGGTTCGGTGCGTTACCTCCGGGATGAAAAATGTATTTGCGCATTCGTGTATAATGGTTAAAAACCAAATACCGTTATTGTAAATTTAATAAAAGCGCCACCTATCGGTAAATGTTGTAACTTAACAACTAACAACTGTTCTCAATTGTATAATTTTGCTTTAGAAATGACAACATGACAACGTGTAACATATTGAGAACAGTTTGTTATAGTAAATCAGAATTATTTCAGTTTCTTTTCTTAAAACTATATAGAACATCAAGTCTCGAATCAAGACAACACTTTGACTAAAATAAGGGTGGTTTACGACGCATCACAATTTCATGTAAGGTATTTTAGACTGACATTGGTAAATATGACTTTAATATGACATTTCAATGTTTACTTACAAACTTCATATTTTTGTAAACATATTTTCAAATTCTTAAAAATGTATATTGTATTTTGGATTCTAATTATGACATGTTATAAAATGTTTGTTATTATATATCACTCGTTGACTGGCATGTGTTTCGCATGACAATATAATAATAGCCAGACATAAATAACCTAGCAGCTGTGAAAGACATTTAATTTTCAAAGCAGTGTTTTTAATAATGGATATAATGATGGTGCATATTGGTTTAATCAACTATTTTTTGTCAATAGTTACCACGGTTACCGTCTCTTGGGTCACTTTTAATATCACGGTTTTAAGGCGTTCAAATTCACAAGATATGGATTTTTTGATAGTTATATTCCCTTTCCATGATGGGCCGTCTGCCAAGCAAGCCAGTTTCTTCTATGCTGCATTAGTCCCCTGGCTGACGGAACAGAATAACAACAAGAAATCGTTGATTCACCCATTTAATAATACGTAATACAGGTAAGATAGTTTAGTGACTTTATTGAATTAGATTACATCTGTTTGGCAACTTTTGAAGCTACAGTCAACGTCAGAAGTATCTAAGATGGCATGGCATTCAAAATATCTTGGACGACCTTATTGTAATGACAGTAAGTGTGTCAAGATAATTTTGAACACCACACCCGTTTAGCTATTTATGATTTTCACGTCTGTTTTTGGCGCCAGGCGTCGTAGAAAAACCAAAACAGTGTGTACCCAAGTTTTCTTTCACAGTGCTAGGATGATGTTGATAGGTCTACCGCTTAACTGAGGCGTCGCCCTAGGTATCTGAGGAGCGGCGGGGGGGGTTACAGTTTAGAATGTCATACTTTACAATCAACATAACAGATTATTTATGACCCCTGTCAGTGTCCCATAAACCCTCTTCCCTCGATAGAGACGTCTCAATTAAACGGTAGCCCTACAGGTGCTATTATGCTCAAACTACAGACATATCACAACGTATGCTAGTGATCAGTGCTCAAGAACGTGTAAATAAAGGTGTATGTTATATGACAAATGGTTTTTTTCATCACGTCGGTGGCCCCAATACTATTTTTCTACTCCAGCACTTCTATCTGTCAATTAAATGACTGACAGCGATATTTAAAAAGTATACATTATAACGTTGTCTATGGTATTGCATAAGAATACTGCTCATATGGATTTTCATACAATATATGAGCACTGTTGTTGTTTTTTTTTCTATAGTGGCACAACATATTCCCTATTCTGCCACGTTTCTAGATTTTGCTTTTTAGGCTATTTTAGCTGGCGTAGAGAAACTAGCGTATGCAACAGCACATTATTGGTTCTTAAAACTCTCGGGTCTATTATTACAAAACTCAACTTTGTCTCGTTTTGTAACAGCGACCCTCAAGTTTTAAGAACCCTTATTATAACACTGTTGCATAAACTACTATTGACTTAATGATCATTTGTCCTAAACTCATATGTCCATATAAGTTTTTAGTAGTATTAGGGAAATTCGTTTTTAACAGTATTAGGGACAGCAAACATAGGATAAAAACTTTAGGGATTCGGATAAAGATCCGCAAAATAGACCTTAATGAACATTCATAAAGTTCAACTTCAGTTTGACACTTCCGTGACGTGGCGTCTGGGTGAAAGTGTTTGTATTTGACATGGCGTCGAAAGGGATAAGGACCTAAACTACATCTCTTTTCTTCAGCGTCTATTCGCCCACTGTTGGGCATACGCCTCTCCAATTCTCTTCCACATTGCCCGATCCGTTGTTTCTCTCATCCAGAGAGGGCCTGCGCTTATATTCTACGTAGAATTACCTACATTGACCGTAAATATTAAACTATTTTTGGGGACAATCTCACACATATCGACCTAATCTGAAACGAAGTAAAGCTTATACTTATAGTGTTTTCCCTATATATTTAACATACTTTTCGAGCAGCGATTCAACTCTGTGCGAGGTCACGGTTCTAATCTAACCTAACCGAGTTTTCTAACAGCAATTCCGTTCTGTGTGAAGTCGCTTTTGGGTAATAATTCGATTATGGTATAATCGTTATATAGGGGGTTAGGGGGCTGGGGCGATGGCCGTTGGGGCGGAAAGGTTCTCGAGTGGCGACCGCGTACCGGAAGGCGCAGCGTGGGTAGGCCCCCCGCAAGGTGGACTGATGACCTGGTGAAGGTCGCAGGAGTCCGCTGGATGCGGATGGCGCAGGACCGGTCATTGTGGAAATCTTTGGGGGAGGCCTATGTCCAGCAGTGGACGTCTTTCGGCTGAAATGATGATGATGTGATAGGGATTATGATCATGAGGACAAAACAGGGAATTGATTTTAGGACAAACTATATTAGGAATGTCGAGGTAGACCCCTATGTGGTATGTGACCGATTAATCGGTCTTTGGCGTTAAACCTGTGGTGCTACTATATATATTTTTGGCGTAGAAAGGAAATAAAATGTTACAAATTCAAACGACTTCAACGTGAAATAAGCTTAAAGCCCGGTAAATAAAGTTTGTTGTAGTCTGCTACGTAAATACTCGCAATTTTTACAAGCAGCGACCGGACACGATGACCCATACCCTGAGTCATATACCAACTATTAACAAATGTATAATTTTCACATTTTTGAAATGTGAATTTATCTATTTGCTTGCAACGCGTATATATACCTCAAACTAAATATCATATGAAACATTCTCTACGAAACCAAAATCTATGAAATTTCTGTCTGCGAAACAAGGGAACTTTGAATATGAACTGAGTAAGGTATGACCAACTTTGACATAATTATAAAATAACTTATTTAAACTTTCACGATTTTCACACATTATAAATTTACTAAAACGGGGCTTAATCGTGTATAAACTTTGAAAACAAACCTCCGACGTCGGAGGTTTGTTTTCAAAGTTTATACACGATTAAGCCCCGTTTTAGTAAATTTATAATATTATAAAATAAGTCAATGACGCCGTGGGGTATTATATAGAGAAGTATGGGATAAGTTATGCTACTTCATGTGTATGTCACCGTAAAATTGTGAGTACCGTTAGTTTATAAACTAACGCGCGAGATTGTAAACAAATGGATAGGTTAGGTTAGGTTGGTTTATAATATCCCTAATCAAATTATAATCTGTCGGGAGTCCACAATTTAACAGTGACATGTAGGTAACACTTTTATAGTTAGCTGTATTGTTCAGTATTCAAGTTCCTGAATTCACGCCGATTACTACTTTGATAAATCCTAATTTTTAGGATAGAAAAAAACCATTAAGTTCAAAAAACATATAATTAATTAAAAATTGTAACATTTTACAAAAATATATTTACATTACAGTTCAATATAATTATGCATACCATAAGTTAACCGATTCTACATTATAAAGCTGGCTCCACACTGAGCGATAAAAACGCGCGATTTCATGGGGAAGTCATTTTTTAAATTCAAATTAGATATTTTAATCACATAGAGGGATGCTTTGTCTTTAAATCTTCTTTAAGATAAACAAACAAGTCATATTATGGGCATTCCTTACATTCTCTACATAAGGCGCATAAAGCTTGTTTTCACTATCAATAATAGACTTGTGCCATTCAACCTCTCATAAACGCTCATCAAACCTATGCTAACTAATTAGGGCCATTCTCCTTTGTTACCGAAAATGAAACGCGATTTTTCCTCGATTTCAAGGATTTTTGATCTTAAATAAAATGACAACGATATGCTTCTTGTTCTTTTTTGCTAACTAGTGTAACTCTACTGCTGATGTCGCAGAAATCGATCGTTTCCAGCCGCGAGTGTGAAGCGAGCATAACAATCGAGACTAAAAAACACTAAAATTATATTAAAATGAGATTAACCGTTTCTGATGGAATAAAAAACAAATTATTTAAATTTGAACTGAATTATTTAAAAAGCATACTGAATAATCTTAATGGATGTATAACGTCAACATAAACCAGTACAAATCACAAATATTGGCCATATATTTAAAAAAAATATACAGATGTTCCGGAGACTTTCAGAGAGTATAGGTTATTCATCTTGTATTGGCTTAAAAACTTTCGAACACTCTGTGTATTGTGTTTAATTATTGTAATACACCATTTTATGTATTACCTAGCCTGCAAGTATTAAAAAAAGAACTGGTGAAATACCAGGGTGCGTAGCCAAGATGCCAATCGCTCACGCTCAGTCGCTAACGAAACGCAACTGTCATTGTCACACTAATATGGAAGAGTGATAGAGAGAGGTAGCTGCGATACGTTATTAAGCGTGAGCGATTGACATCTTGGCTAAGCACACTGGCGTTTCTTACGGGAACGTCACACTGAATGCGATTTGCATCGGTGTGTGAGTGAGACAACGCTATGCGTGTGGATAGTGCTATCCCCCTTGCACCCAGTGTGACATCCGCCTTACATTCACAGGTTATCTTATAAAAAAAAATATTAAAACACAATTTTACGTCGCTTAAAATATTCATTATATACAAAGTAAATACACGAAATTATCTTTAATGAAAGATTAACAGACTCCGTCGTAAACAAATATCATGAGCAATACAATCATTAATTTACCCTCAAAATTAGAGAATTATTTACTTTTGGAACTAACGGAAAATATACAGGTGTTTCAAAATTGACTTTCTAATACATTTTGGTTGTGTGATTTTGACATCTCGTAGTTTTTTTTTTGCGATTTCGTGGTTAGTCCCATAGTAAAAGTTGCTCAGTATGATTTATACATATAGGGTATCTGAGTTTTATAGTAGCTGGTGAAACAGCCTGTATATTTTCCATTACTACCAAAACGTCACATATAGAAAAATGATCTATGAATAAAACTTAGGACGCGACCTCAGTGGATAGCGTCCAGCGGCAGCGTGGCGCCAAGCGGAAAATAATCACACACTGAGTTCACCCGCATACATTTTCATATGTTTAATTTGTACGCCGCACGCTCCGCTCCGTCTCACGCCGTACTCAAATGTTCACTAAGATTGTACAGCATATCGGGTTAACACCTGTTATAGCGGAATATCAGGAATATAATACATATCATTTATATCGAATTTAAATCATCAATAAACATAAATTAATAATTATATTATAATTAATTCCGGATAACAGTGTATTTTTAGGCATTACGCGCGACATGCACGCTCGACTAATCCACGGTATCGACGCTTGATAATTCCATCTTAAGATGTCCGAAATAAGTCGCGTGTATTGTCTAACAATACGTAAGTCTTATCCATAATTTTATTATAACATATCAATCATAATATTAAAAAAAAACTTTAATTAGTAGTCAATTTGTATATTGTGCGACATGGCAGTCAATTGACAAATTTTAATGTGTTACATTTGTATGTCTTATTCCATTGGAAATAAGTATCAAGATGATATAAGAAGCGACTTTCGTTTATGTACAAATTATTTGTATACAGTCTTCAAGCAACACAAGGACAGTCGGCATATATACCGTTTCCCCTCTGCCGAAGTACAAGCCCAAATGGGCATACGCGGATCTGTGTTGTCACTAGTCCGTACACTAAAATGGAACGAAGTGTGCAAGATTTGTTAGTGTAGTTGTATCAGTGTATGTGTTAGTGTCGTCATTACAGATTGGCTTTTGTATGTATGTGTGAGAAGTGTGTCTGTGTGCACGTTTCCCCCGCAAGTGACAGAATAATTAGTACAGTAAGATGTCGCTTTGCCGTCTCCCTTCCAACGTGTCGGAAGCCTGTGTTGCTCGAAGTATAAAGTGCATTTATATTTAAGTTCCATACTTAAAAAATACATATCACTCGTATACATTAAACAATACACGAAAGACACTGTTCAAAATTTTCACTAGTTTAAGGTAGCATTCGGATCTGGGCAGCGGTCAGCCACAACTCGAATACTGCCTTAATACTATCTTGCATTTTACAATGTCATTCTAGCGTCAATAAATAAAAATATAATATCAATGGACCTGTCGCGTAACTTCAAACTAGGGCACATTAAACTGTCTGATTATGCGATTTTGGTATAGAAAAGGTAATAAGGAAGATCTTTGCTGAGGGTTAAATGGATCTACCCGAGTTTGGAGTTAAGCGACACAAATGTTGGTCCAAACATACAGCAATATACAAGCGTATTAATGGAAGATTCTTATAACACATTTGTCGAGTTATATAATAAACTTTGAACACACTTTTTTGTCTGTACCGTCGCTAACACTATTATCAGAGTTGGGCAGTGTTTTAATTAAGGTGGGGGAAGATAGATTGTTTTTTTTTTATAAGATAGACAGTGTTGTGTTCGCCCTTGCAAAATAAAAAAAACTATTTGATTCCTTTCGGTTGGCTAAATTAGAAGGCATGGGCAAGGACTATATTCTTGTAGTCGGTAAAACTCGGCTACGCCTATTCTAATACATAAAAATAATACATTAAATTACATTGTTGTCTAAAAAGTAGACGGGTTAAGATGGTATGGTTGAGGGATAAGATTGAAAAAGTGTCTAAAATCTCATCTACTTACCTTATAAATATTACGGGATAAGATCGAAAATCGACGATTTTGCCACTAAATGGTGACCTTCACAAAATAGCACAGAACGAGTCTACACACTCCGGGCGGTCGCTCTCGACTGAGCGGCGGATCGTAACAAGACGGCGGCTTATAGGATGATACCAGCACTAAAAAATTTAACCAAATAGGGAATTATATGGGGCTTTTCATCTTTTCCCTTTTTTCATCTTCCCCCACCTTACCTTACATGTATTTGAAATATTAAGACGTATTTCCTATCTACGTAAGGGAGTCTCGTGAAATGCCAATCCCTTTAGCTTTACATCATCGCTGTTATTGATAATTATATATATAGTAATATTTTCATAGTGTTATTCATAACCGCACAGTCCTTACCTCTCAGTTTGTCATTTGCGTGTGTTAGAAAGAGAGAACACGTAATTTAACTAAAACTTTAGTTACTTTTTTATGAATAACAGGGTTAGTTTAAATAAAATCAGGAGACAAAAAAGTGTGTTTAAGTCTTTTTTCTATACACTACATCATATTTATACCCATGGCATATATCACAAAGCTATGACAAATATTGTTTTTTTATTTAACTTCTATTAAAAATCCGGTGTCAAACATTTTCTATCGCTTATTCCATCTCTTTCTCTCTTCAATCGATCCTCTCATCGATTCTTAGCCCTTTTGAAGCCACTACTACTATGTATTTTATAAAACTCGTTTATAAAATTGAAATTACGCATTCTTCTGTTTTCCTTCTTAAAACGATACTTCTCTCTCTTTCTGGCTTTAGGCCAAGATAAGGCCTCTTAATATAGGCACTACCATTGCTTACTTTTTTCTTTTCTTAATTTTAATTAGAACAAATGTCCGTACTGTATAAGGACATGTTAAGACATACGTATACTAAGGCGCATGCAGGGATATGGTGGAAAAATTCGGAGCCACCGAGTGTGTCTCGGTAGCTCAGTTGTTAGAGCGATGGGCGTGTATCCAAGACTCGCGAGTTCCACTCTCGCCTGTGGCCTTGAATTTTTCCACTCTTCCTTTCTTTCTAAACATGTTACGACATTACTGAACAAGTTCAATTTAGTCCTAAATGCTAAATTTTTACTTCGAAATTATTTGATTTTTAAAAGTAAGGTACAATTTTTTTTGCGATAAAGACAGGCGCTTGATAGCTTAGTTAATTAAGATATCGATAGTTTACCAACACTAAGAAACAATTTAAAAAACATCTTAATTCAGTCTTCTTTATTTCAAAATGGAGTAAAAATCTTCAAGATTACCAAAGAAGCAAGAACCAATAGTCAATAATGTCTCTCAGTCATCATTTATCGCTATGAACGAGTGGTGTAAACCTAGGGTCGAAACGTGGGGACATGGTGTTACTATACGCAGTTGGTCACTTTTAAAGTGTTTCATTTTATTTGCGAGTATTTTCTTCCATAGCGTTCCTTGTCCATTTTTTCTTTGATATAATATTTGGGTGAAATAAACTACTTCTTGCTGTAATTCTGTCCCGTCAGCCAGGGGACAAATGTAACACAGTTTGTTAGAAGGCTCATTGTAGTATGTTGTGGCATGCTTGGTAGACATCATGGAAAAGGAATATAACTACCAAAAAAACATGTTTTGTCAATTTTAATGCTTAAAAACCGTGATTACAAAAGTGACCCAGGAGACCGTAACCATGGCAACAAGAAATAGTGGATTAACCCATTTAATAGAATAAGTTAATCAGTTTTTAAAAACAAAACAATTTCGAAGTCACATTACAAAATCGACGAAACACGAATGACTATTTTTATACAAAATCGTGTAGTTTATATAAAATATTTAAAATTTATATAAAAATTAATGGAGTTACATAAGTAGACACTTCTATGTGAGACGGACTTAATTCTAATCCAATCAACAAGGCTTTCCACCGTCGATATCCACTCGACCATCAAATGCATAACAAATTTGAATATTTGTATAATAGTTATATAAATCCGGGACGGAATTAATAATAAAGCTATTATGAAAAAAAATGTGTTTTTTTTATTGCACTTGTCAAACGTATCCGAAAGCTATCAAATTTTTCAATTTCAATTAATACATATAAAATAATGGTGCCCAATTTTAGTGCATACATTAGTATCGTGATATGTTTAGAACAAAGTTAGAAACTTTTAAAGCCAGTTAGGGTTAACAGGATTTACACCTTAATTGAAACATAAAGTTTAAAATAGTATAGAAAATATACTCTTTACATTAGTAAGGGTCAAAATCTCAAAAGTTAAAAACATAAAATGTATGACCCAAGTAGGTACAATATTTAGTCAAGTTACACATTGTGGTATTCAGACACCTTGTTGACTGGGGTATATGCTACATACTAGGTACTAGTATCACTTGATATGAGCTATCACGCGTTGCTAAGCAACTCGCTGAAACAAACAAAAAATACATTAAAAAATTAAAATGTAAAAGATTTGAGTCGAAGTAAGTAAACGAGATTGCACTATGTCCAGGTTTTAGAAGGAAAAAAACAAGATAGCTATTTATTTTTAAACTGTGGATTCTTTGTGATCTGTAACTCGTTGATGGTTTAGATATGAGTGGGTATAATGAATTGAATTGCAGACGCCTAAGCCATAAAAATAAAGGCATTAAGTTTAATGACGAATTTAAGACATTTCATTAAATTAAAATCGTCTTTACAGTATAACCATCGGCAACAGTTAACTAGGCCATTTGATTCAAGTACAACTTTTTTTGTGGAAAACCCTGGAGAAAAGTGTCCCAAGATTTTTTTCCGATTCCTTTACCATTTTTTCATAGACATGGCAGGAACAGAATGGAAAGTTTGAAAAATGTATGAAACCTTTTGGACAATTTCCTAGGATACATAGTACTACAGTGGCCTAGGGTTCCAATTGGTTGACTGTAGGTATTTAGGTATATCATTAATTACTTACTTAGTCAGTTCCCGTGTAGTGAGCGGGCCGGTGAGGCCGGACCGCGACCGCGAGCGGCTCAGCTGCGCGCGCCGTTCAGCTGAGAATAAAAATACTAGTTTATGTGACTGTATTTAATAAAAGGCATTATAACACGAGTGTGGGCTATATTATATAAATAAATAAATAATAATAAATATTTGTGGGACAATCTTACACAAATCGACCTAGTCCCACGGTAAGCTCAATAAGGCTTGTGCTGTGGGTACTAGACGACGATATATATAATAGATATATACATATAAATACTTAAATACATAGAAAACATCCATAACTCAGGAACAAATATTCGTGATAAACACACAAATAAATGCCCTGACCAGGATTCGAACTCCTGCTTCGTAGGCAGGGTCACTACCAACTAGGCTAGGAGGCCGTTATACGCGTGTTTTAATGCCTAATTATTTACAATTATATACTGGTTTATATATTATATCATGAGCTCTCCGTGATGCGTTCAAACCGCATATTTCACCGCCTTTACGACTATCATGAATGAAAACTTTACTGATATGAAATTTTTGACATTTATAATTTTTTAATTCAGAGGCAAACAACATTTGGCCCCAATTTTCATATCGTTCGATAACAAATAACGTGCGACTTGCGTGCGACATTGATTGCAAAAAACTTCATGTTTGACAAAAAAACTACATTTCTGACAAAAAACTTCATTTATGACAAAAAGCTTCATTCATTCTTGACAAAAAAACTGCATTTATGACAAAAAACTTCATTTATGACAAAAAACTTCATTTTTGTAAAAAAAAAAATTCATATATTTTTTTATAACAAAGTATGTTAAATATACGAGAGGTGGCTGAAAAGTTATCTACCTGACTATGAAAGAAAAGACATAGCTGGGTAGTTTTTTTTTATTTTTCTATATAATCTCCTGCTACCGAAATGCACTTGTTACATTTGTCAAATAATGACATTAAACCATTAAAAAAAAAATCTTGCGGTTTGTCGTCGAAAAACTCGTTCACCGCGGCTATCATCTCATTATCGGTAGAAAATCTTCGCCCCCTGAGATCTTTCTTTAAAAGTCTGAACAGGAAATAGTCACAGGGGGCTAAATCTGGGCTGTAAGGGGGGTGGTCGATGGATCCGAAGCCATTTCTGGTCATGGCTAGCTGTGTGGTGCGAGCCGTATGCACAGGTGCATTGTCGTGTAAAATCAGAATACCTCTGTTAAGTTTGCCTCTCCTTTTTTCCTTTATGGCGTCTCTCAGCTGACAAAATAAATTTGTGTAATACTCAGCGTTCATCGTGGTTTTTTTAGGTAAATAATCTATAAGCAAAATCCCTTCAGCGTCCCAAAAAAATGTCGCCATAAGTTTGCTAGCCGATGGCCGAACCTAGTATTTTCGTGGAGGCTTTTCGTCCTTAAATTTCCACTGTAGTGACTCCTGTTTACTTTCTGGGTCCCATTGTCTAATCCATGTCTCATCACAAGTCACAATCCGCGAAATAATTTCTTCCTCTTTCCCGCGACTCATGTCTAAAAACTCTTCACAACATTTGACACGTCTGTCCTTGTCTAACACGGTCAGCATTTTGGGGACCCAACGGGCACTCACCTTAGACATGTTCAAATAGCTATGAATTATCTCATTTACCCGTTCCTTACTAATGCCCACATCTCGAGCTATCTCCCACTGTTTCACTCGCCGGTCTTCAAGAATTATATTTTTCACTTTGGTCACATTTTCTTGAGTGATGGCAGAAATTGGTCGTCCACTACGAGGATCGTCTTCTAAGCTTTCGCGGCCTGCTTTAAATTGCCTAGCCCAGAACTTTATCGTGAAATCCGAAAGACAAGAATCACCAAACACAGGCAGCATACGTTGTTTTATCTGCGAAGGGGTATTTCCTTCTTTAGTGAGAAATTTAATCACGGAACTCAATTTTAATCAAATTATTTTTCTCTAGCGACATGTTGCAAGCATTCGAATGCGAAAAACAAATGAAAACCAAGTGACAAATAAAGGTTCGAAATTTTGAAAAAAGAATAGTTGAAGAACACGAATTCATAGCGGCCAGTGTTTATTTTTTATTATTTGTAGGCTAGGTAGATTTGTTTTCAGCCACCCCTCGTAGATATCAAATACTTATAAGTACGTGTTATATTTGCGTCTACGAAAACAAA
Organism: Lathronympha strigana; assembly: GCA_949128165.1. NCBI lineage: Eukaryota > Metazoa > Arthropoda > Insecta > Lepidoptera > Tortricidae > Lathronympha > Lathronympha strigana. The sequence goes on along the minus strand of OX421928.1, from coordinate 5,384,167 downwards.
AGTATACAAAAGACAACATCTATAAAAACACACACAACATCAAAAGCGTAAGCCATACGTTATTATAAAGTTCAACAACGACCCCACTGAAAGGTTGTATTAACGTATAAACTTGTAAGGGGGTGTATTGGCCGGTTCTCCGACGAAGTCGCAGGCCGCAGCGTATCGCCGATTCTGTGCAATTTATTGATACATGTACTTTTTTTAAATACTACGATGGTGACAAACGAGCATACGGCCCGCCTGATGGTAAGCGGTCACCGTAGCCTATGGACGCCTGCAACTCCAGGGGTGTTACATGCGCGTTACCGACCCTTTAAAAAGGAGGGTTCGCTGTGTTGACAGCTAAAGGGGCATTTGCTCCGTGGGTCCCCAGCTGACAACACAGCGAATCCTCTTGGAGCTCTGGCGGCCTTACTCACCAACAGAAACACAACACTATGAGAAGGGTCTAGTGTTATTAAACTGCGGTTTTCTGTAAGGTGGAGGTACTACAGATGGGCTCTGCTCCAGATTTGAGCGAGACGACATTCGTTGTGCTGTGCCCTACCACACTAAATGATATGCATCCGCTGTGCCCACACCTCTCTTAACATTACACAAACGTTATATCTTAACTTACAAGAAAATCTAGCAAAAGGGCTTATACATCCTGTTTTTATTGATTTCCGTTAACTTTAAGGGGAGATTCTTCAGGTTAAATCGAGTTAATTTCTCTAAGAAACTAGTGTCTTAACTATTACAGTTTTTGAGATATTCAAGAAATACATTTATTACCTGAACCAGTGTAGATAGTTACTAAGCCATCTACTATACTGTGTTTTGGCATGTGCTGTCACGTCTACAGTTTCAGCTTTGTCATACTTGACACTGACTTTCGTGTAACTCAGGACCTTTTATAATGTAGTTCTTTGATTATGTATACAAGACAAAACAAAAGATTACGAATTCGACAGAAAGCGATATATCAAGCAGCTCTATTAACGTAACATGTCGAATTTAACTGAAATAAATAAACGATCTACGCAACCACATAACTATATCGAGATATAACAAAAAAGTTCATTGTAAGGAGTAATTTTGCATACATTTTAGGACTAAGTACAGAAGCGAGCGGATCGTTGAGCCACTTGAAATATTTCGTAATTTCGCCGTGTTACAAATGACTGGTGTTATCAATAAATAATTGAATATAGTAGGACAATCTTACACAAATCGACCTAGTCCCACGGTAAGCTCAATAAGGCTTGTATTGTGGGTACTAGACGACGATATATATAAAACATCCATAACTCAGGAACAAATATTCGTGATAAAAACAAATAAATGACCAGATCAGGTTTCGAACCCCGCTTCGTAGGCAGGCACTACCAGCTAGGCTAGGAGGCCATTAACTGCCAATAGATGACAATTGACATTTGCCATAGCGATTTGCAATGCACGGCAAAGTTAGATAGTTGAGTGGCTCAACAATACAACTGTATGCTAAATTAATTTTGTATGAATCAGAGACTAGTACAGACGTCTGCTTCATACAAAATTAATTTAGTATGGGGTAGCGCATTGTTATCTAAAATGTCTTAGAAGATCGATGCCGTACAAGTGTTTAACACTTTCGGTAGATGTCGCTACGCGTCTCCCTAAGGCGTATAATCAAATGAAAGAAATAGTGGAAACATTCGCCAGGGTACATACGCTTTAGGTTCGATCTCGATTTAGTTTTGTGCCAATAACTAATGTATAGTCTAACAAGCCAGCGACCTCAGTAACAGTAGGATAGAGAGCATCATACTGTCGTTTTCTTACGCTAGTATTACCACCCCGAAAAAAGGGATGGATATAGTTTTTTGGTCTACCGTTACTGCGCTCGCTGACTTGTCTGACTATATAAATCGTCGCTATACTTACTCAGCTTCATATGTACAGCAATCATTTGATGGAAATGTCACCTTTCTGTTACTAGGAATACGGGTGTTTTCTCTATCAAATGAGATTTGCAGATACGAGGTTGAGTAAGTATAGCGACGAAATGTTGTCAACAACCACAGATGAAAATACCTTCGATACGGTGCAAAAATGCGTGAACCATCCCGTCCTCATCGCTTAGCTCCTCTAAAGTGCCGCGTGAAATTGACATGGGGAAATGAGTCTTATGTGCACTAACACGACATACCTTATAGTACACTTTCGTAACTATATCTAAATTCACACGTAAATTTATAAAAAAAATTAGATAACACTCTCAAACTTAATTTTACTTATTGAAATTTAAAAATTATTAAGTATTTATTCAATAATATGTTGATGGATGGCAATTTCACATGAAACAATACATTACTAAATATGTAGCAAATGTCTACTTACAGCACAACGGGAAACGTGATAATTTTTCGTCAATTTTCCCACAATTATTGCATTAGCTTTTTGTCCCAAATTTATCGGTTGTAAGCTAAGACAATCTTCTATTCCCAAACAAAAAAACTCCAAAGGCAAAAAATTCTGTTAGACGCGAAAATTTTATCAAAATTGGCCGCATTGTTTATTCTCGAAGCTAACATTGAATTTGGACTCTTATCTTATGAAATTGCCATACCTGAATAAGATGTTATTAAAAAATATTTTCTAATTTCAAATTTCATAATGTAGAATTAAAAAAATAAAATGAAAGAGGCATTTAACTTTTTTAATATTACATTATGAAATTTTGGCCGTTTCTGTAAAATCTACTCGATCAATTTGTTACCAAGTGTATCCATATCATTCTAAAACTAGTTACGACAGTGTACCAAAGGCATATGATTCATATCGTTCAAAACTCTAAGACTAAATGGGTGATCAACTATTTCTTGCTATTCCCAGTTTGTTAGAACAAACGTTGTATTATGTTTAACTGACATGCTCTGTGGCTCATCACGAAAAGGAATATCTACCTAAGATATTAAAGTCTGAATTTTAATGCCATAAAACCGAGATTTCATAAGTGAGCCAGAAGATAGTAACAAGAAATAGTTGATTGACCGTAATAAACAAAACTAAGTCCATGCAACTAACCTCCTGCAACGCGCGGGTTCGCTTTTTTCCTCGGCCGTTCTCTGCTGAAAGCTGAGCCACTCTGCAGCGCCTCCATTAAACTGAAACAAGTGATAGAAATTAATACAATATTCTTATTAATACAATAAAATGCAGTGTTATGAAAATAGGCGACCATTAAGCTTTTCGACGCCACGCCCTTTCAAGCCGAAGTGTCAAAACTGAAGTTAAACTTCATGAGTTTTTAAGGTCTATATTGCTTTGTGGTATATGACCGATTAATCGGTCTTTGGCGTTGGCCAATATATAGGGTAAGCAGTACAATCATTGGGCCTTTAAGGTGAACTTCGAGTTTCAACATTTTTCACGCGCGCTTCCGTCTCCCTCGCTACTATGTTGTCCTGGTACGTATATAAGATACCTGTCCATAACCCCGTCCTGCGCCTGGTCCATGTCGACCAGCTGCTTGTATCTGTGTTGCCGGTCCCTCCTCTCCCTCTCCGCCGCGGCCCGCGCCTCCGTCTCCCTCGCTACTATGTTGTCCTGGTACGTATATAAGATACCTGTCCATAACCCCGTCCTGCGCCTGGTCCATGTCGACCAGCTGCTTGTATCTGTGTTGCCGGTCCCTCCTCTCCCTCTCCGCCGCGGCCCGCGCCTCCGTCTCCCTCGCTACTATGTTGTCCTGGTACGTATATAAGATACCTGTCCATAACCCCGTCCTGCGCCTGGTCCATATCGACCAGCTGCTTGTATCTGTGTTGCCGGTCCCTCCTCTCCCTCTCCGCCGCGGCCCGCGCCTCCGTCTCCCTCGCTACTATGTTGTCCTGGTACGTATATAAGATACCTGTCCATAACCCCGTCCTGCGCCTGGTCCATGTCGACCAGCTGCTTGTATCTGTGTTGCCGGTCCCTCCTCTCCCTCTCCGCCGCGGCCCGCGCCTCCGTCTCCCTCGCTACTATGTTGTCCTGGTACGTATATAAGATACCTGTCCATAACCCCGTCCTGCGCCTGGTCCATGTCGACCAGCTGCTTGTATCTGTGTTGCCGGTCCCTCCTCTCCCTCTCCGCCGCGGCCCGCGCCTCCGTCTCCCTCGCTACTATGTTGTCCTGGTACATATATAAGATACCTGTCCATAACCCCGTCCTGCGCCTGGTCCATGTCGACCAGCTGCTTGTATCTGTGTTGCCGGTCCCTCCTCTCCCTCTCCGCCGCGGCCCGCGCCTCCGTCTCCCTCGCTACTATGTTGTCCTGGTACGTATATAAGATACCTGTCCATAACCCCGTCCTGCGCCTGGTCCATATCGACCAGCTGCTTGTATCTGTGTTGCCGGTCCCTCCTCTCCCTCTCCGCCGCGGCCCGCGCCTCCGTCTCCCTCGCTACTATGTTGTCCTGGTACGTATATAAGATACCTGTCCATAACCCCGTCCTGCGCCTGGTCCATATCGACCAGCTGCTTGTATCTGTGTTGCCGGTCCCTCCTCTCCCTCTCCGCCGCGGCCCGCGCCTCCGTCTCCCTCGCTACTATGTTGTCCTGGTACGTATATAAGATACCTGTCCATAACCCCGTCCTGCGCCTGGTCCATGTCGACCAGCTGCTTGTATCTGTGTTGCCGGTCCCTCCTCTCCCTCTCCGCCGCGGCCCGCGCCTCCGTCTCCCTCGCTACTATGTTGTCCTGGTACGTATATAAGATACCTGTCCATAACCCCGTCCTGCGCCTGGTCCATATCGACCAGCTGCTTGTATCTGTGTTGCCGGTCCCTCCTCTCCCTCTCCGCCGCGGCCCGCGCCTCCGTCTCCCTCGCTACTATGTTGTCCTGGTACGTATATAAGATACCTGTCCATAACCCCGTCCTGCGCCTGGTCCATGTCGACCAGCTGCTTGTATCTGTGTTGCCGGTCCCTCCTCTCCCTCTCCGCCGCGGCCCGCGCCTCCGTCTCCCTCGCTACTATGTTGTCCTGGTACGTATATAAGATACCTGTCCATAACCCCGTCCTGCGCCTGGTCCATATCGACCAGCTGCTTGTATCTGTGTTGCCGGTCCCTCCTCTCCCTCTCCGCCGCGGCCCGCGCCTCCGTCTCCCTCGCTACTATGTTGTCCTGGTACGTATATAAGATACCTGTCCATAACCCCGTCCTGCGCCTGGTCCATGTCGACCAGCTGCTTGTATCTGTGTTGTCGGTCCCTCCTCTCCCTCTCCGCCGCGGCCCGCGCCTCCGTCTCCCTCGCTACTATGTTGTCCTGGTACGTATATAAGATACCTGTCCATAACCCCGTCCTGCGCCTGGTCCATATCGACCAGCTGCTTGTATCTGTGTTGCCGGTCCCTCCTCTCCCTCTCCGCCGCGGCCCGCGCCTCCGTCTCCCTCGCTACTATGTTGTCCTGGTACGTATATAAGATACCTGTCCATAACCCCGTCCTGCGCCTGGTCCATATCGACCAGCTGCTTGTATCTGTGTTGCCGGTCCCTCCTCTCCCTCTCCGCCGCGGCCCGCGCCTCCGTCTCCCTCGCTACTATGTTGTCCTGGTACGTATATAAGATACCTGTCCATAACCCCGTCCTGCGCCTGGTCCATGTCGACCAGCTGCTTGTATCTGTGTTGCCGGTCCCTCCTCTCCCTCTCCGCCGCGGCCCGCGCCTCCGTCTCCCTCGCTACTATGTTGTCCTGGTACGTATATAAGATACCTGTCCATAACCCCGTCCTGCGCCTGGTCCATATCGACCAGCTGCTTGTATCTGTGTTGCCGGTCCCTCCTCTCCCTCTCCGCCGCGGCCCGCGCCTCCGTCTCCCTCGCTACTATGTTGTCCTGGTACGTATATAAGATACCTGTCCATAACCCCGTCCTGCGCCTGGTCCATGTCGACCAGCTGCTTGTATCTGTGTTGTCGGTCCCTCCTCTCCCTCTCCGCCGCGGCCCGCGCCTCCGTCTCCCTCGCTACTATGTTGTCCTGGTACGTATATAAGATACCTGTCCATAACCCCGTCCTGCGCCTGGTCCATATCGACCAGCTGCTTGTATCTGTGTTGCCGGTCCCTCCTCTCCCTCTCCGCCGCGGCCCGCGCCTCCGTCTCCCTCGCTACTATGTTGTCCTGGTACGTATATAAGATACCTGTCCATAACCCCGTCCTGCGCCTGGTCCATATCGACCAGCTGCTTGTATCTGTGTTGCCGGTCCCTCCTCTCCCTCTCCGCCGCGGCCAGCGCCTCCGTCTCCCTCGCTACTATGTTGTCCTGGTACGTATATAAGATACCTGTCCATAACCCCGTCCTGCGCCTGGTCCATGTCGACCAGCTGCTTGTATCTGTGTTGCCGGTCCCTCCTCTCCCTCTCCGCCGCGGCCCGCGCCTCCGTCTCCCTCGCTACTATGTTGTCCTGGTACGTATATAAGATACCTGTCCATAACCCCGTCCTGCGCCTGGTCCATGTCGACCAGCTGCTTGTATCTGTGTTGCCGGTCCCTCCTCTCCCTCTCCGCCGCGGCCCGCGCCTCCGTCTCCCTCGCTACTATGTTGTCCTGGTACATATATAAGATACCTGTCCATAACCCCGTCCTGCGCCTGGTCCATGTCGACCAGCTGCTTGTATCTGTGTTGCCGGTCCCTCCTCTCCCTCTCCGCCGCGGCCCGCGCCTCCGTCTCCCTCGCTACTATGTTGTCCTGGTACGTATATAAGATACCTGTCCATAACCCCGTCCTGCGCCTGGTCCATGTCGACCAGCTGCTTGTATCTGTGTTGCCGGTCCCTCCTCTCCCTCTCCGCCGCGGCCCGCGCCTCCGTCTCCCTCGCTACTATGTTGTCCTGGTACGTATATAAGATACCTGTCCATAACCCCGTCCTGCGCCTGGTCCATGTCGACCAGCTGCTTGTATCTGTGTTGCCGGTCCCTCCTCTCCCTCTCCGCCGCGGCCCGCGCCTCCGTCTCCCTCGCTACTATGTTGTCCTGGTACGTATATAAGATACCTGTCCATAACCCCGTCCTGCGCCTGGTCCATGTCGACCAGCTGCTTGTATCTGTGTTGCCGGTCCCTCCTCTCCCTCTCCGCCGCGGCCCGCGCCTCCGTCTCCCTCGCTACTATGTTGTCCTGGTACGTATATAAGATACCTGTCCATAACCCCGTCCTGCGCCTGGTCCATGTCGACCAGCTGCTTGTATCTGTGTTGCCGGTCCCTCCTCTCCCTCTCCGCCGCGGCCCGCGCCTCGCGCGCCCGCCTCGCACGCTCTTCCGTCTCCCTCGCTACTATGTTATCCTGGTACGCCGCCTGAAATACAAACGGTAGTTTTTGATAGACCATTTAGCACAGATCGAAAGAACATATTATACTGGGTGTCTCCAACTATGGGGCTTTAAATCCAGGGTTTGATTTTACCCTCCAAACTGAGCCTCTTTCACCATGTGACCAACCCCGAGATTGCGAAAAAAATGTTGCCTGACCCCATAGTACCCCAAAGTGTAAACATCTGATTTTAAAATAGTTAGCAGGCTGCTCGGTTGACCTGGGGCCTTAGCGTGACGTCTTAACGCGATTCAGTTTAGGTTCAGTTAAGGCTCAGTTGAGGCGGTCAACTGAATCGCGTTAAGACGTCTTGACAATCATCGACATAGAAGTAAATATAATGATAACGCTGAACGTAAATTATAAATGTGTTCCACTATTCCGCGATGGAAAAAACATACCCTGGTAAGAAACTTACCGCAAATGAGTCCTTAAAAGCCTTGATATCCGGGAAGAACTCTTATAACGTGGACTCTTATATAGAAGTCTTATAATGCGTGCATTGTTGAAGGCGTTGAAGCATTAAAGTGGCCAGACACAGCACTAGACCAAGACACTAGATAAATCGGACGTTGTTTAAGGAAAAGGATCCAATCCACAAAAGTTAGGTAATCAAATTAACTTTCTCTCAAAAACAAAAGTCATTTATCTCAATGATTTTTTTATCTTTTTCATTAAACTACGTCCAATTAGCGGAAGCGGTAGCAGATCCGTTCGGTGTACCCCTTGTATTTCATGATTCGCCTGTCCGCGATGGAAAAACATACTCTGGTAAGAAACTTACCGCAAATGAGTCCTTAAAAGTCTTGATATCGGAGAAGAACTCGTCTAACGTGTACTTGTGGGGATCAAAGACGTAGTATTCTGCCAGCTCCGTGTATAATGCGTCCATTTTCCTGAACATGGAGTGGAGAAGGTCGCATTGTTCCCTCGCTTCTTTGGCGAACGACTGAGTTGGTGTTTAGGAAATAATTGAGTGAACAATGTATGCTACCAATCTAATTAGATAACTGACAGCGATATTTAAAAAGTATACATTATAACGTTGTCTATGGTACACTGCTCCTATGGATTTTCATACAATATATGAGCTCTGTTGTTTTTTTTCCATAGCGGGCACAACATCTTCCCTATTCTGCCACGTTTGTAGATTTTACTTTTTACGCTAACTGTCGTAGAAAAACTAGGGTATGCAACAGTTCATAATTATATCACTGTTGCATACTACTAAATTGCGACAGCCGCGAATGTAGCACGCTGGTTCGACCCCAGCCTTGGTCACGTTTTTGATAGAGACAATGAGTTAGGAGCTTAGAATTGATAACAGAAAATATTTTAATAATTTTTTGAATTTTTGTTTGTCTGTCTGTTTACTTGAGCGTGGAAACGGCTGAATGGATTTAGATGCATTTCACTGGCACGTTAAGTCTCCTGTCAGGTTATAGACTTAAAAAATCATCAGCTAGTATATTAGAAGTGCGGAAGCTTGTGTATTTAAATGTTTAGAATAACTAAGTGGATCCACTGTGTTTGAAACATAGAATAAAATAATCAGCCGAATAAAATGACACCATAAAAGAGCTGCAACTGCAGCATCTAGTGCAATTGTCGTCCGAAGCGAAGCTGAGGTCGACAAACGTGTGATCTGAGGCTTTCTTATTTACTGGCCAAGGTCTGTAACTAATTTTCTGCTCGACGCAATCGAAGCGGCAAATTTGTTTACCGTAGCGGCCTGTAAATGGCTGCTTAAAGCATGAAATTATATTAACCCTTAAATGCATGAATTAGCAGTCATGATCTGGTGATGCATTTATGCATATTGTTATCAGCCATAAGACATCCACTGCTGAACATAGGCCTCCCCTTTGAACCTCCATATGTACCGGAAGCGACCTGCATCCAGCGCTGAATTAACAGTATTAATTGTAAAACATCCTAAGTGACAACCAAATTCATTTCAAATTAAGAACTTACGACGATATGACAAAGTCTAAATTCCAAGAGAACTTGATTGTCACTTGTCACGTTTCTTTGTTATAAATGCATCATCATGCATGAGTTAAAGTAAAAAATAACTTTTAATTTCAGGAAGATAAATTATGAACTAATAACGAAAATTATTATTTTAAAGAGATGTAATTTACTAGAAAAAAAGTGACCAAGGCCCCTGGTGAGCAGGGCTGGAATCGAACCAGCGACCTGCTTTCGCGGTAGACGCCCTAACTACTGGGCTAATTGAAAGAGATGTCATTATACTACAGAAAAAGTGACCATGGCCCCCGGTGAGCAGGGCTGGTATCGAACCAGCGACCTACTTTCGCGGCAGACGCCCTAACCACAAATAGAAAGGATACGCTCATAGTATCGTGGAAGCGGTCGTCGGGCTCCTGCGGGACCCGCGAGTTGTTGAGGTCCGTCTCCAGAGCTCGGATGTCGTTGTCCATCTTCTTTAGAGCCTTCTGGACGTTCTCCATTGACACGCGCGCCGCCCTGGAAAAATGTTTAAAAATTATTGATATAAAAGATTACACTATGATAGTCTATAACAGCGGTCCCCAAACTAAGATCTTGGGAACCATTGAGAGACTTTGGGTATACATATACAATTAGGTTTAAATTATTAGTTGGTCATTCAATTATATTATTGGTCAAGGTTGTCTGGAAGACATTGCTTTTTGGCAATAAAACCGCCTGTTATTTATATTTTTTTGTTTGTAGTATTTTTTGTATCGATTTGTATTCAGGTGTGCAATAGAGTAAGTATTTGTATTGCATTGCATTGCCATTGTGCATATTTTAACTGTTTTTTCCTCGATGTAATTGATGTACGCCTTTTGTAGGTGTAAATTAGACCTAATAAACATTAACTTAGAGTTGAAAACTAGAGCGGTCCCAGTCCAGTATATTTTAGATTCCATTAAATCTCAATAGTCCATCCATACACCCTGGCGGGTGCTGCCTCTGCGTGCGTCCCATGACTCGGGCAGGTGCAACATCCGCTCGGTGTACCCCTTACATTTCATTAAATTGTCGAAAGGGCCTCTGCGTGTTGGCTTTGGCTCCGCGTAAGCCTCCCAAAGGTCCGTAACACCATTGTTCCGTGATGGGAAAGACATACAATATTAGTAGTATTATGTTGATCTTAATTGTTTTTAAGTGCTGCATTAGTTTAAGAATTATAGACTACCTTGTTGCTACCTGTGAGTTCCTGTAATTAGCTTTCCATTTTTTATCTTATTGTATACTGTCAATTTAAAGCTGTAGGTTCTCCTTAACATAAATAAGTTACCTGTCTATGTGTGGCATTTCTTCGGCGAAGTTGAGGGCGTCTGGGAACTTCCTCTCAATCGTGTCGACCAAGTAGTGTAGTAACGTCTGCTTGTTCTCCAGGTCCTTCGTCGCTGTTAACTAAAACATACGATCATTTTAACAATAGTACCTTATGCAGGGCATTTCCTTTTTTTTATACAGGAAGTTTTGGGTTTTTATAACTAGAATCACGAGTACTATTGTCAATAAAAAATAGTGTCCCGTTTTTTTTGGTCAGCTTTGTAACGCATTTTACATACATACATTTGTATGGGCCGTTACAAAACTGACAATTTTTTTGTACGGAAACTCGAGGATTTTCATTAAAATGGTGCACTTTTATCTGAAAATGTCCTAAACTGTGTTTGATGTGCGTTTATGACTTATGAATAACACCATACTCGTAAAACATACGGCCTATAATTATCAATGACAGCGATGATGTAAAGCTTAAGGGATGCAGAGACTCCTTCGTCAACCCTCATATCACTTCCAAGAGTTTTCCCGGCTTATAGGGTCCCTTAGCCGTGGGACCCTTAGAAACTAGGCTTATTGGGATAACTCCGGTTTCCTCATGTTTTCCTTAACATAGCGACTGGTAAATGGGCATATTTTTATTTTATGTCGTTTTTTTTCGCGACAGATTTGTACGAAATTTGGTGGGTAGGTAGAGTTCTTCATTCTACGCTAGATAAATACGATATGCGACAAAAATCGCTTCCCAATCAGTTACGAAAATCACATACGATTTCGTAACTCAGTGGAAAAAATTGTTTATTGTTTATTGTAAATTAGCGCTAACAGCTAAACCTTACGCGCTAATCATAATAATATATTACATACATTCCTTATTTCCTAACATTTACAACTGAATTATAAACAACTTAAGACTAGCAAATAACATTAGAAACACTAAAAGACAGAAAACAAAAATTTACAAGTTGTGGGACATACTGGGAAATTGGGTCTATCTTGAAGAGAATAAGGAACTATTCCTACCCACCAAATTTCATTCAAATCTGACGCGAAAAAAAAAACGACAACAAAATAAAAATTCGCCCAAATATCAAATAATATTTCGTATATAAGTTCCGAAAAATTCAATGGTACGAGTCGGAATTTGAACCCGTGGCCTTTGGATTGTAAGCCGCACGCTCTTACCGTCACCAACGCCCTCTATGTAATATGTGAGTAATTCCCGTTGATTCTTACACGGAAGAATAACTAAAGCATGGAAGTAGTACAACAACTGTCAAATGATAAGTTTCTAGCGGCCTTGAAATTGGCAATGGATTTCCCAAATGTCGTAAGTCTAACCTAATAACGTGGCTCTTACGACATTTGAAAAATTCACTATCAAAATATGCGACTAATTTAAGTTGTAATGCATTGATATCGACTACCAAATTACAACGACGTATTTAATTCGGCTGCTTGGACGAATTGCATCAAAATAGATCAGCAAAACTGTTGGAATAGGAGAAATAACAAACACATATACGTCTCTTTTTACACTTCATTTACTTAGTAAGGAAGTGAAGGACGGGCTTAAGACTGATGTTCTTAGTTTTGACGGGGGGCTTGGATTCTTACGACACTAACCTTAGTCAGGAAGCTGATTTCGAAGCCGTACGCCCCGGCATTGTTTGATCCCGTGTTCATGTAGTTTCCTAGTAACAGCAAAAGCTCCAAAATTTTCGCTAGTTTCCCACTCGACTTCACCTCTTCACACGCCGCAGTGCCTGAGACAATATCCTGCAAAACAATTGTAAAAAATGTTCACACAACGTATTTATAAGAGTTTTTTTCTTTTCGAGCTACGAGGGATGAAAGTGGCACTTTTCTGTTCAAGGTCTACACATTTTCACGTTTTCGGGCATTAACTAGTTGGCATTGTCGTGTTGGTATGATGCCGTTTTCGGTTTTGTTTATTTCCTCTTAGTTCGTGTGAAAAGCATTAGCAGTGACAAAACATGTGACGCCTTTTGTTTAGATCTTTAATAAGTTCGATTAACGCCGATTTTAGGCTATAAAAACGTTATAAATAAATAAATATTACAAGATATTCTCACACAAATTGGCTAAGCCCCGCAGTAAGCACAAGAAGGCTTGTGTTACGGGTACTCAGACGATATATATAATATACAAATACATACATAAATACATAGAAAACACCCATGACTCAGGAACAAATATTTGTATTCATCACACAAATAAATGCCCTTACCGGGAATCGAACCCAGGACCATCGGAATAGCAGGCAGGGTCACTACCAACTACGCCAACCGGCCGGAAAATAATATCAAACATTCATAGGATTACGATGACACCATTAGGATGTCCTTTAAGGAGACTTTTAGGATGGTAGTCGAAGGACTTCCTTATTATCTTAGCATCACGGGGTGCTCACCGGCTTGACTTCAGAGATCATCTCTGTATAGTGCTCCCGGAACGCCAGACTCCTCAGCCGGGGCACTAGCCGCTTCACATTCGCCAATGTCGCTGCGAACTGCTCTGCTTCCGTTAATTCTTCTTTGTTCTTTAGCTCTGATAGCTTCTTCAGCTGGTCCGCCGGTGGAAGATACTAAGAACCAAAAGTTAAAAAACAGAATTAAAAAAAAGAATTAAAAAATTAGAGTGAAACCACGTTATCTCTGCCGAGCAAATTAACTGTCAAACTTAAAAGTCTTTAAAACGTCAAATTTTTGTGAAATTATGACGTTTAGTTAACACTTTGGCATTCTGTGTTACCAAAATCTAGGAAACTTAGCATAGGTGGACTCTACTAGGCCGCTCAAGAAGCTTAAAATACCACTGGAGATTGCACGAAGAACCAAAACATATGGGCCATTGGCCGAAAGCACTGTGGTGTCCCAACGCACCACGCACATTCGTATGTGTTCGTACTACATATATTATGTTAAAGATCCAAAAGAATTTGACATAGGGAATAGTCGTACAACGCCATCTATTGCAAAGTGAATGAAACGTCACAACGCACGCACGTTGGCCGATAGCATTGTGGTGTCGCAACGCAGTACGCACGTTCGTATGTGCTCATACGATATATGATTGATAACCACTAAACTTTGACACAAGGGTTAATGGTAGAGCGCCATCTATCGCAAAATGAATGAAACATTGCCCGTAAAAGTAAGTCCAGCACTTTGGCCGACAACACTGTGAGTCACAACGCAGCGCGCACGTTCGTATGTGCTCGCGCGACATATTTAAGAGCCATCAAGATTAGACATAAGGGATAGTCGTACAGCGCCATCTATCGCAACGTAAATGAAATGTTACCTGTATTAGTAAGTCCAGCACGTTAGCTGAGAGCACTGTGGTGTCACAACGTAGCACGCACGTTCGTATATGTTCGTACGACATATGTTTTAGGGAGCCACCTAGTAGGATGGATAGGTTCTGCGCCGCCTTGCTGTCTAGGACTTTCAGGTCTTTCACTTTCTTTAGCGTGTGGACTCTGTAACAAAGTTATAAAGTATTGCATTTAAAAAACTGGAATGGAATATGAAATACTTGTAAAACGAAACGCAAAGTTGTGGCAGACTTGTTTTGAATATTGGCTATAATATTCTCGGGGGAGCCTAACCCCTAGGGAACGCGTCCCCAGGTGGCGGATAGGGGGTGCTCATCCGATACCCAGTAAGGGGGTCGGAAGGGCTGGAGGGAAATAAAATACCTCCCGCGGACCAACAGGCCGGAGAAGGACACTCCGATATGAAACCCCTGCGGCGAGCTTCCTGGACATATTCTGGGGCGAGGTCAAAGCAGTGCTAGGTGCTTCGGCTGGAGCACACAGAAGAGATGGCGGCGGAAGAGCCCTTAGGGGCCAACGGCGGCGCTCACGCCTCGTAGCAGGCAACCAGTCTTGGCGTCAGGTGGCAACCGGCCGTAAAAATTAAAGCCAAATACCATCCTCCTCGTTAAACATGAAAAGCACAACCGAAAAGATAATAAGTTCAACTGTTAGGGCGTACCCCGAAAGCGACGCAGACCTATCCGATGCGACACATGCGAATCCAAATGAAGATAATGCTAGGGCGTCCCCCCGAAGCGACGACCCAACTGACAAGAGCAAAACATATTCGCTTACAAGTAAAAACATCAGACTTGGGACATGGAACCTCGGCACTCTCACTAGTAGGAGCCAGGAACTAGCCAAAGTACTGCAAAGTAGAAAAATAAATGCATGCTGCCTGCAAGAGACGAAATGGAAGGGTTCCAAATCCAGGGATTTAGGACAAGGCTATCAACTCATATACCATGGCACCAACAATGGAGAAAATGGAGTAGCCATAGTACTCGACCATCACTACAAGCAGCGGATAATAAACATCGAACGTAAAAGCGACCGACTTATCGCCGTCAAACTGGCCATGGATCGCCAACAGCCCCTTAACATTATCTCGGCATATGCACCTCAAATCGGCTGCCACGAATCCGAAAAATCTAGGTTCTGGGAAGATTTTGATGACCTCATGAATATGATATCACCTGGAGAAACAAAATACATAGGCGGTGATCTTAACGGACACGTCGGTAGTAGTACAACCCCGTCATATCGAAGCACCCATGGTGGACGTGGATACGGCACGTTAAACAAACCGGGAGAGGAAATCCTGGACTTTGGTATTCGCCATAGCTTATCAATAGTGAACACATATTTCCAGAAGAAGCCCGAGCATTTAATAACATATAAAAGCGGCGGTAAGAGCACCCAAATAGACTACGTACTTACGGATAGAAGCCAACTAAAACACTGCAAGGACTGTAAAGTTATCCCAGGGGAAGCGCTAACAACACAGCACCGATTATTAGTCGCAATTTTCTGCCTACCCAAACCTATAAAAACAGTAGTAGACAAGACCCCAAGAATCAAATGGTGCCAATTATTCACCGAAAAGGGAGAGCAACTTACAGACTTGATGAAGGCATACCTGAGCGAAGATATGACCAAAGATTATAGCAGCGATGCTGATAAATTGTGGCTAAACTTCCAGAAAAAGTGCACCGAGGAAGCAGCTAACATCCTAGGAATATCAAAAGGAGGGCTCAGTAACAATAAAGACCCCTCATGGTGGACGGATGAAGTAAAACAACTTGTGAAGGAAAAGAGAGACCTATTTAAGCTATGGCAGACAACCCAGCTCGAGGAAGATCGGATAGAGTACAAACGTGCAAAGAAAATAGCCAAAAGCAAGGTGGCACAGTCAATGGCGGAATCCAAGGAGAATCTTTATAGCAGACTGGAACAAGCACGAACAGATAGCGAAATCTTTAAAATTGCGAAAAGACGACACCGGTCTTCACTAGATATAAAAGTGAACAAATACGTACGGGATAAAAATGGAAAACTACTAACTTCGAATGATAAGATCAACGCCAGATGGCACCAATATTACCAAGAACTGTTAAATGAGGAATTCCCAAGCCAACCTTTACCACCCATCGCAGCAGTTGAAGGGCCAGTGGAAGACATAAAAATGAGCGAAGTTCAGCTCGCAGTTAACAAAATGAAGAACCACAAAGCTACTGGCCCCGACGGAATACCCGCTGACCTGTGGAAAAAACTTGGAGCCAGAGGAGTAGAGTGGCTAACGATACTGTTCAACGCCATTCTTAGCAGCAACAAGATCCCAGAAGCCTGGCGACATAGTTATCTCCTCCCCTTCTACAAAAACAAGGGGGATGTCAGTGAATGCGGAAATTACAGGGGCATCAAACTAACATCGCACACCCTAAAAATTTGGGAACGAATTCTTCACAACCGCTTTCTTAAACATGTAACCATATCAGAAAACCAGTATGGATTCACCGCCTCGAGATCAACCACAGATGCAATACAAACGGTGCGAATACTCATGGAAAAAGGACGTATCAACCATGAAGACCTACATCTGGTCTTTATAGATCTTGAGAAAGCATTTGACAGGGTACCGCGCCGTCTGGTATGGCAGGCTCTAAGATCACAAAAAATACCGGAGTGCTACATATCACTAGCACAGGATATGTATAAAAACGTAAGCACGAGAGTGAGGAGCCTAGCTGGTATAAGCGATTCCTTCGAGGTGAAAGTTGGCGTACATCAAGGGTCTGCTCTTAGCCCGTTAATGTTCAACATTGTTGTGGACTATCTAACTAAAGACATCCAGTCCCCCCTCCCATGGTGCCTGCTGTATGCAGATGATGTTGTCCTCATGGACAAAAACGCAGAACAACTGCAACGTACCCTCGACCTGTGGAGGCTTGCCCTGGAATCCAATGGGCTAAGGATAAGTAGAAGCAAGACAGAGTATCTGCCATGCCACTATAGCCTCAAGAAGCAACCATCACCCACTATCAGCATAGAAGGACAGCCACTGCCGAAAGTTAGCCAGTTCAAGTACCTAGGCTCTGTCTTGTCTGTGGACGCAAATGTGGACATGGACGTGACACATAGGGTGAATGTAGCTTGGCAGAGATGGAGAGCGCTCTCCGGTGTGCTCTGTGATCGCCGTATGCCGATAAAGACCAAAGGAAAAGTTTACAAAACAGCTGTGAGACCTGCTATGATGTACGGGGCTGAATGCTGGACGGTCAAAAAAGCGCATGAACAAAAGCTCCACGTCAACGAGATGAAGATGTTGAGGTGGGCGGCTGGTGTAACGAGACTCGATAAAGTGCGAAACGAACACATCAGAGGAAGCTACAAAGTCGCCCCCATTATCGACAAGATCAAAGAATCCCGCTTGAGATGGTACGGGCATGTTATGCGACGAGACGAAGATCATGTCGTAAAGAAAGCCCTCGCACTCCCAGAGGAAAAGAGAGGCATAGGTCGTCCGCCTGCTACATGGTGGTCCACTATATGTAAGGATTTGAAACAGACCCAGTTGAACACTGAGACAACCCAGGATCGAAAGACCTGGCGCTTGAGAACGAGGAGGGCCGACCCCAAATAATGGGAAGAGGCACGGAAAGAAGAAGAATTGGCTATAATATTTATTTATAAATCCCTAGAAAATTAGCGGTACTGATCTCTGATCAGGTCTAAAACTTGCAACCTTTCAAATAATGTGAAAAAATTAAAGAAAATTAAATAAATACACGAACTATGAACCTCCTTTAGAAATTTTAAAGACGGTTAAAAAGGGTAACTTTCTGTTGACATTGACGTTTAACCCTTAAATACATGATGATCGATTTATGACACAGAAACGAGACAAATGACTATCAAGTTCTCTTGGACTTTGTCATATCGTCGTAAGTTCTTAATTTGAAATGAATTTGGCTGTCACTTAGGATGTTTTAGGATCAATATTGATAATTCATGCATTTAAGAGACCGGTCACTTTTTTTTACGATTTTGCTCAGGTTTTTGTTACTTTATTACTGCTGCTATGTCCAATCATAGACGACCAAGCGGTCGACCAAGAAGCCAAGAACTAAGAAGACCAGAGGACGACCGGTTGGCGTGGTTGGTAGATACCCTGCCTGCTATACCGATGGTCCTGGGTTCAAATGGTAAGGGCATTTATTTGTGGGATGAACACACGTATTTGTTCCTGAGTCATGGATATTTTCTATGTATATATGTATTTATCGTTGTCTGAGTACCCGTAACACAAAACCTTATTGAGTTTACTGCGGGACTTAGTCAATTTGTTTAAGAATATCCTGTACTTAATATTTATTTTATTTTATAAAGTAAAAGCCATCGCGACGAACAAATCTCTCGATAAAAATAGTACAGTCAATTGCAAGTGTCATGCGCTATGAACGCGGCATAAATATGTGACACACTTATGGGTGTACAAATAAAATTATGTCAGATATTATTGCAGGTACCTAAAGTGTAAAGTTTACTCACTTATCTACAGCGTCTACGTTCTTCTTAGCGACAGGTTTACTTGAAAACTTGAGCGCCAAACCACTGAGGATGTCGGGCGACGCCATCTTTTCTTCTTGCACCTATTTAGAAAAAGTGTGAAAACTACGGTATATCTGTCGTAAATTATTTGCAGTGATCGGAACAAGAACAAATACTCACATTTTAACCCATTCTTCGCGAGAGGACACAATAAAGAGTAGTTAGTAAAAATGTGTACAGAAAAGTGCTACTTAGTTCCCTCCCAGCAGGGAAAAAAGTGCCACTTTGATCCCTCCCACCTTGAAAAAACACTATTATGAATACCCGGGTATCCGTCTGTCTTCTTGCGAAAAATATCACTGATTATTTCTAAAAGTCCCGATTCAATTTAATAAAGAGGATTTTATTCAACAGGTACTATTCGGGAAAAATCAATTTAATTTTATTGTATTACACCTTTTCATGCTTGAGGTCTGTGACCAGCAGTAAGATGAGATGCAGCAGTGAAATGATTTCTATAATGTCTTAGAACATCGATGCCGTACAAGTGTTTAACACTTTCCGGTAGATGTCGCTACACGTCTCCCTTAAAGGCGTGTAACCAAATGGAAGCAGTGGAAATGTTCGCCGGGATCGATCAGACGTTGATAGCTCAATTGGCAGAGTGATCTGACCGGCGTTCAGAGGTCGTGGGTTCGAATCCCGCTCGACGTGGGGAATTTTTCCGTTTTTCTTTACAAAATAATTTCGTATAATATAAGTTGGAATATTATTATACCTTGACCCAAAAGGCCTTTTCAGACATCTTGGCAGGCACGATGGTCTTCCAGTTGGCTCGCTTGAGGGGTCCTTCCACCTCCCACTTCTTTTTAGGTTTCAAACCGTGGGGCAGCACGTCGGGTTGGGGCTGGAACAAGTTATAGTATTATAATTTATTATTTATTTTATTTATTTATTTACAAAAAAATATACAGCATGACAGAGAAACCAAGGCACTGTATAATTCAACATTCAAGTATGTACAAAGGTAGCATCACTTAATTATAGTAACTAGCACACAGAATTGTATAATAAATCAGTCCAACGTCTCACAGTACGCCAGACATGTTTGACAAACATTTGCCCAATGGTCTGTAAAAATATCAGTCTCTGGTGCCCATGACAGAAGGGAGTTCAGAAGCCTTAGCCTTATAATAAATGAAACCACTCATTTTTAGTCATTGCGTGCGACATGGGTCGGATATCTTAGGATTTCATTGTCATGCGTCGAGTACCGTACCGTATCCTATGATATCCCGACCGGTTGGCGTAGTTGGTAGTGCCTGCTAAGCCGATGGTTCTGGGTTCGAATCCCGGTAAGGGCATTTGTGTGATGAACACAGATGTTTGTTTCTGAGTCATGGATGTTTTCTATGTATTTGTATATTATATATATCGTTGTCAAAGACCCGTAACACAAGCCTTCTTGAGCTTACTGGGCTCCGCATATCACAAGGAACCCCTGCCCAGGGTTCCGCCTATTACACGGGACTTAGTCAATTTGTGTAAGAATGTCCTATAATATTTATTTATTTATATCCGGAGACAGTTAACACATTCAGCGCCAATGACTTAATATCAGGTTATCTGGGTGAATTAACTATTTTCTGTTGTTATTCTGTTCCGTCAGCCAGGGGACAAATGCAGCAGTTTGTTAGAAGAAACTTTGTATGTTCTACTGACATGCTTGGTAAAGGAATATGGACTTTCGTAAAACTAGCGCCTACGTCAAATCTTGGGATTAGTTGCCAAGGTGGACCCCAGGCTCCCAGAGCCATGGCATAAGCCGAGAAAACGCTGGAAAGATGTTATTTTCGCGAAATGTATAAAATTAATAGAATCATTGTTATTAGTGCCTGTTTTGTGCTCTTAGATTTCCATACAAAACGACAAACTCGAAAATTAAAACTGAATCCTAACCAAAACGCCCATTTTTTTATATTTGAGTAAATGAACGAGAACGATTGGTTATATTAGACAATAATAATATGAAAAAGTTTCGTAAATATCCTAAAAACCCGCGAAAACTTCTGTATGAAGAATGACAAATGAAATTATAGTCTGACCACCAAGCGAAGCGTTAACAGAGCGACTTGTGTCTTTACATGTAATGTTTTTGATGGGATTTAAAATATAAGTTACCATTCTAGGTGCCATCGGGCCTCCCATCCCGGGCGGCGGCGGTGGCCTCGGCCCGCCCATCATAGGCGGCGGCGGGGGCGGAGGCGGGCCGCCCATGCCCGGCATAGGCGGCGGCGGCGGCCCGCCCGGCATGGGCGGAGGCGGGGGAGGTGGCGGCCCACCGCCCACTGGAATATTCACATAATATTCACTTCTACTGCTATTGTTATTCATTGAAATCAAACACTTCAGAACGGATTAATCGCATTTTTATTGACGGGGAGAATTCGTATTCTCTAACCGCCTAAACCCATATTAGTTAAAATATGTTTTGTCCCTTTTTGACAAACGCAAATGTCAAACTGACAAATAAGGACAGACGACAAATTACTACGGACTAACGAAATCAACAAAAAATTAAATTGAATGTACTGCTTATAGAGTGAAGGACACAGTTCACGAAAGAAATCATCTCAAATGTTGTGTATATCGTGTAAAACCGTTTAATTTTGTTTATTCTTTTTTTTTGTCTTTCTGTTTCACTATTTTCTTTTGATATGGTTTCTTGTAGAACCACATATTGTAAATATTTTTACTACTTTTGTAATTTCTTTTAAAAAAATAAGTCCCGCCGAGTTTCTTGCCGGTAATAATCTTCTCGGGCTGTGGTATAGGGATAGAACCCGTAGTAGCTTTTTTTTTTTTGACGTTCATAAATCCCTGTGAAAACGAGTGCTGTAAAGGGCTCAAAACGTAACGTGTTAATAAACGCGATCAATCCGTTCTAAAGTGTTTAATTTCAATGTTGTTTACAATTGATTGTTCATGGAGTTGAAAATGAAAAGGTATATTAGTAGTTTTATATTATTGTATATATTTACAATTACATACACACAGCAGTATAGTAATATAATACTACTAATGGATGTGAGTGACCCGTTTTTAATATTATACAACTCTACTTGCATGCAATGTAGGGTAAAGCAACCAGTAAATAGCATCATCATCAACAATATCAGATGCCCATTTTAAGTTAATATACTCGTATAATTTTAACAAATGTTAATACATGTAAGATTATGAATATTTGGATAAAAAAAGCGTAGAAACCTAGTTCCATTATGGCTCATTACTTTTTTTTGTTGGCCCCACTTTTTTTATTGACAATTTTTTTGTAATTTCTCCTCCGAATTACGAGCTCTTTGATCCTAGTGGGAGACAAAAAGTATCCCAAGATTTTTTTCCGTTTCGTTACCATTTCTTCACAGATTTTATATTACGCAATGGAAAGTTTGAAAAATGTATGAAAATATTAGGCCGTCTTTTTCCTACTGTGATCGAAAGAGCTCGCGATCCTAATCATGGGCATTTTGAGAAAAAAGTGCACCATTGTTATGAAAATGGGTCCTCGACTTTCCATACAAAACATACTTGTCAGTTTTGTAACGGCCCATACAAAATGTATGAAAAAATGCGTTACGAAACTGATCAAATAAAATGGGACACTCTTTTTCTTTTTTATAAATCAATAGTACTCGTGATTCTGGTTATTAAAAACCCCAAACTTCCTATATTTTCAAATAAAAGGAAATCGTACCTTATTTTCGAAAATGCCCTCATATTGAAAAAAAAGTTTAGGGGAAAAAGAAATTAAAAAAGCCCATAAAGATGTTACAAGGCAATAGGAACATATCCCCTTGGTCTCCATATTTTGTTCTATTACAATAAAAGGTGGTTTTACCCTATCAAAAAAAAAACAAACCTGAAGGCATAGGCGGTGGCGGTGGCGGCCCTCCGTTACCCGACCCTGTTAAAGCAAGACAGCTATATAGCCATGCACATGCAGAGTGAAAGAGATACAACATGCAAATTTTCAAAATAATCGATTACGTAAAAAATAAGTCGAAAATAATTAGAATAAATCAAATTAAATTAACCAGTACAGCGATTTTCAAATAAAATCCCGAATACCTGATTCTTCCAAATGTGGACTTTCTTGGGCTCAGAATAGATAGCTGGTTCGATTCTAATGGAAAAAAAATATCCCAAAAAATTCCTTTCCATTACATCACGTTTTAGTATGAACTTACTATGGGCGTGACATAGTGGAAACCTAAATTTTGTATGAAAATTTTGGGACATTTTTTTTAATAGCTTGTGATTCTGAGTGTATGAGGCTTTTTGTATTGAGCTTTTTTTATTAAAAAGACCATGTACGGTCGAGTTCACATGCATAATCTGTAAACAATTACACCTTATTGTCAATGTCCTAAGGGAGTACAGATATTTTTGAGGCCTTGGAAATGCTCATATATTTATGAAGTCGACTGTTTGACAATGCTATCAATAATGGCACTAGCTCACCAAAATCGCTGTTAATTGAACTTGCTAGCGAATGAAAACCATAATTATAAATAATAAATAAATATTATGGGACAATCTCACACAAATTGACCTAGTCCCATGGTAAGCTCAATAAGGCTTATATTGTGGAAACTAGGCGACGATATATATAATAGATAGATAAACACAAATACTTAAACTTCGTGATAAACACCCAAATATATGCCCTGACCAGGATTCGAACCCGGAACCTCCTGCTTCGTAGGCAGGGCACTACCGACTAGGCTAGGAGGCTGTTTATCGTGGTAATAACCTACCTTTCAAACTATTTAGTGTTTTTAATTAAATCTTCAAGACTACATTAATTATTAAATGGTTTTGTATATTACGATAATACGACAGTTTCAGCTCTCTAAGCTTTCAGTGAAAACTCAAAGAAAAACAGTGACAAAACAATGTGATGCCTATTGTTTATATCGTTAGCAAGTTTGATTGACGGAGATTTTAAGTAACATATCATTGAATTGATGTAGTTTCATCTCTTTCCCCAATAAGTGATACGAAAGAGACGCAATACACAAAACGCCTTATTTCTAGTCCACCGATATCGTACAAACACAAAAAAAAACAATAATACAGACCTGAAGGCATAGGCGGTGGCGGTGGCGGAGGCGGGCCGCCTCCTAAAAACAAACCCATAGAGATAGCATGCGTTAGTAGATAATTATTAGAAAACCCACTACCAGGAAATATTATATGTATGTATGTATGCATCTTTGTGAGCCTGCCTTTACTGTACCTATGTGTTTACTGTGATTTTTGAAATGGACAGTGTTCAATAAGTAATTAATCCACATTTCTGTATTTTTTACTATACTTTTTTTTAACAAGATGTTCTGGACGCATATGCGATGGAAGTACTTAACAGGGTACAAAATACAGATATACTGCATAATGTATTGACCTCGTATTTTCGCCCGAACGTGTCATGGTATTTTAGGCTGTTAGCAATACATTATGCACTACATTTGTCACCTTATTTTAATCTGCCACGCCCGAGTTACTCCACGAAACTCCCTCATGCCTCATCCTTATCATACATATTAACAAAAAAGTCAAGCTTTTATCATTAAAAAATATTTGTGCCTCAAAACAAATCAAAAATAGTGCATAGATAAGGCGTGAATAATGTATATACATTGCAGTGGCGGAGCGTTCATAGAACTCGATGTCTGCCGGCGTCCGTTGCGTAAACCAATCTAGCACATTTTTCTTAACGACTCCAAGAAAGCAGGGCAAACCAGCTCTAGCTTGCCCAAAGAACATTATGGCTCCACCACTGATATTGTGTATGTGTATTGTGTAATATAAGTATATGTCAAAAAAAATTGAATTGAATTGAATTGAATTGAAAACGCTCACCTCCGGGCATGGGCGGCGGCGGCGGCGGCGCGGGCCCGCCGGGGCTGCCGATGGCCTGCAACCAAACATATTATTATTATTTATCCATATATCAGCCTGTATTTTTAATTTTACATCAGAGGCAATGTGTTGCGTACTCTTGTTTAACAGCAGTTAAAAGTTATCACGTGTGACAGTGTGACGTTACGCCAGTAAGACAAAGTTGCGATACATTGCGTGCTAATAGTTTAAAAGTAAATTTTAATTACAATATACTCGTAGGTACTATACTGTAATAAAATACTATGAACCGACAGCACTAAGGCCTCCGTCTGGTTAAAATTTGAGTAAATATTAAAAGTACACGCTGTATTTCAAATACCTTTGTAGCTGTTTCCTTCGAGTTCAATATAACCTTTTAGCCGTTGTTTTAAATGTTCTATCTAGCACGCTAAGAGAGTCCGTTGTAAGAGAGCCTTCATATTCTCAACCGGTCATTATGAATTCATACTGACGCCGTTTGGTCTAACAACTGTACCATCGCCTACACTGTACTGACCATTTGTAATCCTTATTGCAACGGCATAAGGTTTACCGATGCTCAGTTAAGGGTATTGCTGTTTGTTGCTCCATACAAGGTACTATGATCTCTATAACCTTAACAATAGCGCCTATATTCCCCTACGTCAACCCCCCGGGGCCAGTAGGGGAGCCCTTTAGCCGTTGTTCTAGTTATTCTGCTCTTGCTTCGCCTCTTCTCTTTACTACAGCCTAACTTTCACTTTTCAGATGTTCTTTATTACCTTAGCAATAGCAGCTATATTGCCCTGCGTGACCCCTCCGGGTCCGCTAGGGGAGCCCTTTAGCCGTTGTTCTAGGTGTTCTGCTCTCGCTTCGGCCTCCTGTCTCGCTGCTATGGCGGCCTCTAACTTTTGCTTTAGTTCGTCCACTTTTCTTTCTTCTTCTGCTCTTGATTTTTCTGAATAGTTAATTGGAGTTATGTGAGAGAGACAAAACTTGAATTAAATTTGAATTCTTGAATGATATGTGGGAAAAAAACTGCTGATCAATCGAGACTGATTCATCAATCGAGATTTTTCACAACCGGACACATAAACATAGACATACAAATAGGAACATTGGTTCACAAAAACCCTGTTTTAAGATAGTAAAAAGCAGAATCCATTTGTGTTAAATCACATCGAAAATGCACTAAATTCATAAGCATTATTTAAGGAAAGACTCTTGTTAAGAATGGCTCGTTCTTTCTTAAGTATTGAAAAGGGATGTATGTCTGTCAGATTGATACGTACCTATAAGGCCTTCGATGAGGGGTTGCACGTCAATATTAAACCTCTGCGTGGCTCTGAAGTCTGGGTCATAACCGTGCTTGTGTAAAACTATTTGAGTGATGCACTCTTCGATCAACTTGTAGTATGCTGGCCTAAAATATAGTAATAGTACATTACATACCAAGGCCGTTTAAGTGGGAAATGCCTCGGATTGCATGTAATTGTCGGTCGAGGCGAAGCCGAGGTCGACTAACATGTGATCCGAGGCTTTCCCATTTACCGGCCGAGGTTTGTATACTATTTTTCAGCCCGACGGAGCCGGCAGGCGGCAATTTAGTTTTGCGTAAAGTGGCGCTTACCGGCCGGAGGACTGAAAAATAATATACAGTTCTGAGGTTACAACTAAAACTAGAAAAGTAATAGTAGTTTTCAGTCCTCCGGCCGGTAAGCGCCACTTTACGCAAAACTAAATTGCCGCCTCCCGGCTCCGTCGGGCTGAAAAATAGTATACAAACCTCGGCCGGTAAATGGGAAAGCCTCGGATCACATGTTAGTCGACCTCGGCTTCGCCTCGGCCGACAATTACATGGGATCCGGGACATTCCCCACTTAAACGGCCTTGGTATGTAATGTACTATTATGCAACAATGGCATATGGTACAGTGATATATGGTTGACGGCCTCCCTAGCCTAGTCGGCAGTGACCCTACTTACGAAGCTGGAGGTCCCGACTTCGAATTCGAAATTACGAAATGTGGGCTGTTGCATACACTAGTTTTTCTACGACAGCGAAAATAGCGAAATCTTAAATGGCGGCAGAATGAGTATTTGTCGTATTCCAAATTCCAACTATCCGAGTTAAAAAAATCAACAGTGTTATTATATTGTATGAAAATACCATAAATCTAAACTTCTATACTTGATCTATACTTTATTGATATTGACAGTTAAAGTGCTGGAGTACAAAAACTTCTATTGTAGTTGTCTGACCTATTTTTGGTATTTTTCGAAGTCTTGTCTAGTTAGACATCAATGAAAAATGAAGAAAAAATGAAAAGTATTTATTTCGTTAAACAATTACATTAAATTCACAAATTTTGGAATTTCCTAGTAAGTATATAATTACCTTTGACAGTAAAATTCCCTAAGTAATTTAAAAAAAAACTATTTGAGCTTGTGCATGTGTGTGTGTGCGTGTGTAAGGTATCATATATTATAAGTTGTTTCTAGTGCTAACCTTATTAACTCATCGTCCCTTATAAAAAGCAGGTGTTGTAATATGGAGAGAAGGTACGGCTCGGCCGGCGTGTCCATCACTAGGTTCTTCACCAGCTCGAAGCATTCGTTGGCGTCGTGGAAATCCACCCTGTAATGATACATAATAAAAAAGTCTTATTTTTGTCGTTTGGAGGCATATCTTTATAATGGATGAATAAAGGACAATGTGCAAAGCCCCAAACCCTACAGAGCTGAGAGTTATCTCATTTGATAGGTGTTTTTATCTACTTATTTTCTCTGTATGGACATTTAAGTTTAATTCCATTGCAGAATAATATAAATAAATATTCCTTCTTCCTTTTAGTCCGGTTTCCTGACAATGTTTTCCTTCGCCGAAAAGCAATTGGTAAATATGAAATGATATTTCGTACTTAAGTTCCGAATAACTAATTGTTAACCCGGGGTTTGAACCCGCAACCTTCGAGTTTTGCAAGTCGCACGTTTTTAAAAACATATACATTTCAAGCGAAATAAAAGGTGGTAAAAGTTGATTCACTACTATACAATTGTAAAGCACGAATCAAATCATTTATTAAATGTAAGTAATAAATGTTTTGATTCATGTTTTTTGTTCTTTAAGTAGTCACACTACTTTATACCTATACATCATAAAGACGCCGTTAAAGTGGCGTTTATAAAGAGGCATTAGGGCGTCTGCCGCGAAAGCAGGAGGTCGCTGGTTCGATCCCAGCCCTGCTCACCGGGGGCCTTGGTCATTTTTTCTGTAGTATATGACATCTCTTTCAATTTATGATTCACTTCTAAGTGTTCTAACTTGAAAACTAAACATCCTACCCTAAATATTTTTTAAGATGGCGGCTGTTTCGCTTCCATTACTATCTGTGACTGACCTGACGTCGTCGAATTTGGCCAGGAACTCATCCTGGTCGGCGGCCGCGTGTTGGTCGAACACAGTCATCTGAATCTGTCTCGCGCCCTCAGCGCCCGCTCGCAGCTCGTCTAAAAAAAACAAATTCAATTTAAAAAAAAATTAGTGTAACTGGCCGTTTTTATCATTTTTGTACCCCGACTTTTATTAAATTGGATTTTTTTACATTATTGCTACTAAGAATCGAGAGGTCTTTCGACTGTAGTAGGAGAAATAAAGTGTCTAAAATTTTTCTCTGTCTCTGTTCACTGTTTTTCTCCCACTCTTTGTTACCCCAAGAATCAAAGTAATCCCAGTTTACTGTAACAAACACAAACATTCAGTAGAATTGAGAACCTCTTTTGTCGATAACTGGTGACTAGCCTAGTTCGTAGTGACCCTGCCTACGAAGCAGGAGGTTTGTTCCTGAGTTATGGATGTTTTCTATGTATTTAAGTATTTATATGTATATATCTATTATATATATCGTCGTGTAGTACCCATAACACAAGCCTTATTGAGCTTACCATGGGACTAGGTCGGTTTGTGTAAGATTGTCCCACAAATATGTATTTATTTTATTTATTTATATACGGAAGAAAGGTCAAATAATCAAGGACTGAGACAATTTAAGGTTTTAAAAAGAAAGCGTGAGACAGACATATTAAAATACTTATATCAGGTTACTCGCGTCAATGAAGTCGAAGATAGCTCGACATGCTTTGGAACAATCCGTGCTTCTTAGTCATGAGCAGGGCCGGTAATTTTAATGCCGGTCATTTCGTCATAATGACTTATATACACAAAGGATGTTTAAATACGTCTATCAACGTTCGAATCTAACGTCGAACGTTATAGTTTTGACACTATTCAATGACAGCATTATTCTTTCAAACGTAATAGTACTAGTTGTGAATTCCTTCGCACGTGTATCGTACGACGTTTTACAGTACATATGGCTCTTTGAGTATTCGACACAGGCACGTAAAGTGCTCATTATCGCCCTAGGGCCGTAAAGTAGCACCATGTGTACTGTAAAACCTAAAACATGATGTATGAAGCTTGACGTCATTTGTCTGTCATCGGCATGAAAATTACGGGCGCCGGTCATGAGTCATGCGTCCGGCTGCGACGGCTGCTCGGCGCACCAGACCTCTGCGCACGATTAACCATATTTTAGTATTTCAATGTAATGTTTTAATATAAATATTACCTATTAAGTCCTGAAGGCCCGTTCTCATGAATTCGCTCCGCAAATGCATTCTGAACTCGAGTTCCTCCGGCTCTGTTATTATGGCGTTTATGAGCTGCATGCAGCCGTTCTGTGGACAGACAAACTAATGTTATAGAACTGTTTTAACACCATTCAAATGATACACCGAAATGGCTTCCGGAAGTGAACGAGTTACGGAACCACTAAAATAATCATCTTCCGGATTATGCCATGGCTCAGGGAGCACGAGGTCCGCTTTGGCAACTAATCCCAAGATTTGATGATGATGATGAAATAACTTCCGAAAATAGTCACCAAATTCATAATTGACGGAACGCGTAACGAACATACAAAACGTAAAACATAACTCAGAAACCGCTCCTATTTTAAGTAAATTTATTAATAATAAGTTCGCATTTTTTTTGTCCACCGGAAAGACTCGGTACATCGTTTAGCGTTTGACTCACTCACTAAGGCTTGACTCACATTAAAATATCCCAGAAATTCTTGTCAAAATACTGACCTTCAAACTCTCAGGAGCTTTGCTATCAAGTCCCTCGACGATACACAGCAACCTAGGTTTCCTATTCGACTCTCCAGCCATCGTGATAGCTTCTAGAACCTTCTCGTGTCCGTTGGGGATGAGGCATATGGCTGCTAACACCTGAAATGATACATACATTGTTACTACGGATATAACACATAGTGATTGGACTATGTCGTCGTAATATGGGGAAATGGAGTATACTATATTGTAATTTCCATCCATTGAAATAGCTTCTAGAACCTTCTCGTTAAGAACGTGACAAATGACTGCTTACCCATAGAATTATATATAGCTACTACTTTATATCGTGGTTGGAATATGGAATAATAATATGGGGAAATTACAAGAATTAAATTAGACATTGTAGACATTGCTATGCCCTATAGACCCTTCTCGGGATCGTTTGGGACGGAACACGATGACCTAAAATCATACTCTGTTGCTACGGGTATTTCAAATCGTGGTTACAGTATGGAGTAACGATATGGGGAAATGGGAACTGACAAATTGCAATTCCAGCCGTTGAAATATTTCATAGAATCGTCTTGTGACAGTTTGGGATAATACTGCACCTGAAATGGTGCATGGTCACCACGAGTATTTCAAGTAGATGGGTCTATGGGATTACACTTTGGGGATATGACATGGAAGTATACGAATCACATACCTTAGCCGCCTCTAAAGCGCAATGCGGTTTCCTGGCATCCAAACTCCTGGCCAGCACTGGCAAAGCCTCCCTGCACTCGAACACAGTTCTGATGCCGACCGTGTTGTTTAAAATGGCGGACAAGCATCGGATGCACTCGTATTGCACTCGGTCGTAGCGGGAGTCGCTGGAAAAGGATAAAAAGGTTTTATTATTATACTAATAAGGTAGGATCATGGAACTCTCCGCGCGCATTTGATTCG
This sequence comes from Lathronympha strigana, assembly GCA_949128165.1. Lineage (NCBI taxonomy): Eukaryota > Metazoa > Arthropoda > Insecta > Lepidoptera > Tortricidae > Lathronympha > Lathronympha strigana. The sequence continues at coordinate 5,353,661 of OX421928.1, read as the reverse complement.
ATCGTCTTTTGTCTTGTGTCAGATCCGACTCGCGGGCTGCGGACATCTAGCGTCCGCCGCCGCCAGTATTATGAAATATTTCTAATCGTAGGCCACCCTAGGCAATCGGGGGCGAGTGTCAATTATTTTTTGCGTTGTGTACAAAACAGTTCGTATTCGCTTTGCCTATGAAAGGCAAATATCTGTCCTTAAGACCTGTTATATAATCTGTGATATTTTTTTTTAAACTGCGAACGATACCACATTTCTGAGAAAGAAAGGAATCCCGCGCGACCTTACGCCTACGCCGTTACCACTGGGCAGTGATGCCCGAGCCGCGAAGGTGAAAACACCACTCTGTCTGTCCGACGATGCCTACCCGATGTAGTCGAAATATGTCACGCCTATTATGATAAAGACGTGAGTTTTAACCATTTCAATCTCTGCATTTCTGGGATACATGCCCATCGTTCTACGAACTAAACTACCGAGAACAACCGTGGCCCCGAATTCCTTCACCAGAAATATGGTGGAACATGGCAGTTCGTGAGACTTACCGATAAAATCCACTCCCACTGACAGCGTAGAAATGGAAAAAAATATGTTAGGACATTTTCAGAAAAAAGTGCTCCCTTTTAATGAAAATGGGTCTTCAATTTTCCATACAATTTTTTTTTGTCAGTTTTGTAACGGCCCATACGAAATGTATGAAAAAAAGCGTTGTAAAGCTGACCAAAAAAAAACGGGACACTCCTTTTCTTTTTTTAAATCAATACTACTCGTGATTCTGGTTATAAAAAACCCAAAACTTCCTATATTTTCAAAAAAAACGAAAATGGTACCCTATTTTTGAAAATACCCGTTAACGAATATAGAATTCATGCAATTTGAATCTAACAGCTTACTGGTGTTAAACTTACTAATCGAGATGATACTGACAGCTTAAAACTACTTTAACTAACGTTTGAAAATGAATTTGAACTCTATTACCATACACTTAAAGTCGAAACTTACTTAGTATAACACAAATTCAACGTAGTCAGTATACTCTCTATGCCCTTCGTACCGAATTCTTCTATCCACGATAAAGGGTTGTTGGTTAGGGCTATCCTAAGGTTTTCTAGACAGCTGTGGAGTTTCCCGACTGAGAGCTCAGGCTGGTTTAAGTAGGCCACGTAATCGGACGGCTTTTCGAATTTTGAGCGGCCTTCCTGAAAGTATTAAAAATTATAAATTGTATATAGATGTCATATAAGGATCGAACTCGGGTCTTAAACCATCGCCATAACCCCTAACTAGGCCACCTGAACTCGACGGATGCTGGCGAATTTCTCGAGTATATGAAAGCCACGGGCGTCTTGCCTGTTAGTAAGATTGCATATACTCGAGAAATTCGCCGGCATTTCGATAAGACCAGTTGGCCTAGAGGTTTTGGCGTTAGCCCGACGAAAAGACCCGAGTTCGATCCTAGGATTGGCCTCCGTCGGTTTTGGTCTTTTTCTTTAGTATATGACATCTATTTGACTTTAATAAGAAATCAAACAATATTAAATTAAATAATTTGATTTATTTCAACAAAAAGTTGTAAGAAACAAGAAAGTTTAATTTTATTTCAGTTACCTGTGCGTTGACGAACTTGTAAGCCACCAGCATCTTCTTCTTCTGGTCCCGCGAGTATTTTCTAAGAGGAGCTTTCTTCTCTTCACTGAGATTCATGTCCGACTGTAAAAAAAAAAAAATACGTTTTAGATACGTTGAATGTCAAATTATTACTAGTAACTATCGCTACTAGGCTTACTTCTTCAGAAGGCCTAGTATAAAAGTTGTACGACATTAACTCCTCGACCGCGTTAGCGTATCGAAAGGGTCAAAATATGAAAGTTGCCGGATGATTTAAATAAACGGCAAACATAATTTTAACTCCCGATACGCTAACGCGGTCGAGGAGTTTTAAATTTTTATACTAGGCCTTCAGCTAGGTAAGAAAATCTAAGAATAGTGACTGGTATCATTACCTCACACAATACACTTAATATAGACATACATCTTAAGATTCTAGGTATAAATAGGGACACATCCTGTCCGCGCTGTGCGGTAAGGAGGAAACCAGTAAGCATGTACTAGCACGATGTAACGTATTTCGCAAAGATACATTGGAGGAACCCGAACTAAAGGATGTCGAACTCAAAGATGTCCGTCTGTTCTGCAGGAAAACGAGACGATTTAAAGTAGATTTAGGATGGAAAGGCAGCCTGCAGCTCAAACTCCAGTGATCTGGGCTGGACGAATGCAACAACCGGTGGACCTTACGCGTTTTCAATAGGGATTACGATATCGTCAGAACAGTGTTGGCAATGGCAGATGCCCGGCGAGGGTCTGAAGTTGTTTAACTGGGGCCAGATATCAGTTTCTTTAAAAAAATCCACAAGCAGTCCTATGGTACAGTCGCCATCAGATATATTGGAGCGACAAAGCTGGTCACACATATCTGAGCACGCCTCTATTGCTAAGGCGTTAAGAGGTTAAGTGTTTAATCTCACGGTCGTGGCCCCACAACTATCGATAGAGAAGGAAAGTTTGCCTGTCTGACTCTAATATTGTGCGCACACAATTGTGTCTGTCTCGCTCTAACATCGATTCACTATATGTACCAGCATCTCCTCGAACCTCCGCTGCAGCTGCGTGTCGTCGAGCGCGTCAATCTTGCTGGTGTACTCGGCGGTGGCGTTCGGCTCGTCGTCCTCGGCTCGGCTCGGCTCGGCGCGCGGCACGGTGTCGTAGCCGCGCTCGATGCCGCCGCCCTTCTTCGGTCGGCCGAACCATGTGTCCAGCTGGGGGAAAGAGAGACAGATGTTACTTGGTGTCAGTATACAATGAGTCAGAATGAACAGGTATATTTTAACTTGTAGCCCCTTTGAACGCCAGACGGCAAAGGAGATTGCGATTATTTAAGCGAAATTGAACTGTACAGAGTCCTCCGTAAGTTCCTATTGCATTGGCGAAGGCTGTAGGCTTCATTGGCGTCCGTGGAAAGACTTTCCGACGACAGCCTCAACTGACCACGGTGATTAACCCTTAATGCATGAAATAACAGTATTGATCCTAAAACATCCTAAGCGACAGCCAAATTCATTGCAAATTAAGAACTTACGACGATATGACAAAGTCTACATTCCAAGGGAACTTGATTGTCACTTGTCTCGTTTCTGTGTCATAAATGCATCATCATGCATTTAAAGTTAAAGAGTTATTAACTCGCAACCCGGTGGTATGAATGCGACATGTATGTATGTATGTATGTGTAAAGTACCTCTACCCACTATACACTTTTAAAAATACCCCGTGCGTTCTTAGGTTTGCTTCTGCATTCTGTCAGTCCCAAACCAAACGGAAGTTTAAAAACGCTAGACAAAAAATTATCTATTTGTACGAATACGTCGATCTCTATCCGTCAGTGACGAACCAGCTTTAAACCAGCGGTCGGCAACAGGCGGCCCGCGGGCATCTTTAACTATTTTGTATAACGTGTATGTTAAAGTCGCTATTAACAAAGTGCGGCCCGCATCAATTTCGTTAATTACTATGTGGCCCTTGGCTGCTAAAAGGTTGCCGACCCCTCCTTTAAACTATCCACGCTCTCCAAGTATCCACACATGTCTAATGATGGCGCTCCATATGCCGATGCGGGTTGGCGTATTTGTATGTTATATTTGGCCGAATAAACCATGCGTGGAAAGTTTATTTGCCTATATTCGGCCAAAAAAATAGCCCGCAAATAGCCCATCTAAGCCACGCGTATCCGCAGGCATGTCGCGTATCTGGTCACACATCATAGGACGCCAACACGCCAATATTCGCATTTACCGTCAACACGTGGCTCACTCAAAAAAATATGAGTCGTATTCGATAGACTAACGTGACGATCGCATTTGCGTTAAGTCTTAATTTGTATGGGATTTAGAAGTTTCCGATTGCAGGCCAAGGTTCTCTAAATTAACGCCGAAAATAATTTTGCCGAATATCACTTCCCAACTTTAATTTCGACGAATGGTCAGTTGAAAGTTTAACCTTTGTTTAATCCTTTTTTTATATTAAACTGCATATATTAATTGTCAAAAATAAATTTCCCATGTCCGTTTTATACGAAAATGATACCACACAGCCCCTAGCAGTCCTAACTGATAACTAAATAAATATTATAAGAAACTATTCCGCTTGCATATTCACCCCCCTCCCCCCTCGCTCAGGGGGAGAATTCGTTTTCCCTGCACATCTAAAAATAGCTATTTTGAGACCCTCTAGCTCTGGTTGAAATTTCAGAAGTGTAACTCGCAATTTTGGTCGATTTTGTTCTAGCAGCGACTATTTTGCGGGAGCATGAGCTTTGCTAGGTTTGATTAGTTACAAAACTGAGTATTTTTTTAAACAGTCGCAAATGTCGCTAGAAAACCCCCGCTTTAAAAACTCACCGAAAACGGCGATCTCTCCCTAACTTTATCCTGTTTATCCACCCTCAAACTATCCATCCTGTCCACACAGCTCAGTCGAACAACACTATCGCGCAGTTTCGTGCTCCATTCGTTTGAAGCCATCCGTCTGAATTCGTGTGCGGATATATACTGAAGTACTAAACAAAGTGTGGTGGTATTCTTAATGCAGAGAAAAGGTGGTAAACCAGTGTAAGTGTGGTCTTTAGACATAGATCACCTTTATGAATAAATATGTACCTGAAGGACGAGCGGAGCCACCCAACAAAGGCATTTTAAGCTTACCAGATGGCTCCATTGCCTTATATTATAAGCAAAGTGTATCTTACAAAATAAATAATTTTAATTTTAATTTTATTTTATTTAATTTTAATAATTTTATTTAATTTTAATAATTTTATTTAATTTTAATAATTTTATTTAATTCAATATTAATTTTATTTCAGCAGACACAGTATGAAGTTGGAATACTCGCGGGCAACATTATATAGTTTGACAACGATCTGTTCTCAGACGTGCCTCGTGATTCTTATTAAGAATAACCCAAAACTCCCTATATTTTCAAAAAAAGGAAATGGTACCCTATTTTTGAACGTAAACGGGCAACTAAAATGCGTGGTTTTCTTAATAGGTACTAAACTAAATTAGTATCGAAAAACCAACGTCTGGTCATCGTAAATTACATGCTCCATCTAAAAAATAATCTGTGCCACCAGATCACTAACTACGCAAGCATTCAGAACCACACCCAAAACTCACTGTCTTAAAATACAAATGCATAAACATACCATACGGCAAAACGTCTTATAATCCATATAAACTGTATGGACTTAAGACCTTTCAGGTATTGGATTGTATTATGCCATAGTTTTAAATAGATGTTGATATTCGCACGGTGTGCAAGGGGGATAGCGCTATACACGGGCATAGGGTTGTCTCACTCGCACGGTGCAAATCGCGTTCAGTGTGACATCCGCCTACCTGTGTGCTTACCATGAGCTTACCGTAGCCACATTCGATAACGGCTGCGGCATTCGAAGGTATGCCCGTCTCACTCTTACCACTTCTGGCAGGAGCGAGACGGACGCACTTTGGTAAGCACACTAGATTTGCACACAACTGTATTCTATAGCGACCGCGGCGCTCGAAAGTATGTCCGTCTCACTCCTACCATCTGGCAGGAGCGAGACGGACAAACCTCCGAACGCCTCAGTCGCTACCGAAAACTGAAGCAAACTGACCATTTGTGATCCCTATTGTGAGGGCATACGGGCTATCGATGGTCAGTTAAATGCTGATGTTTGTACGCCATCAGATATTTCTGAGCACCTCGGCTGTTCCGATATATCTGATGGTGTTTGTGCATCGCTGTACTGGTGTGATGAGCAATTGTCGACAGTAATTATAAGGTGCTGTTTTGGTAATCAAGTGTTTCTTTGTAGGGGATATGTCATTTGTGAATTTTATGGGTTAATTTCGGAGAAATGGTGGGTGAAAGAGTTTCATTGCCAATATAAGTTATTTTAAAAGTTCTTTTTTGTGATTTTAAATCTGGCCAAGTGCGTGTCGCGTATTTTTTTTACTTACAATGTGTTGTAACATTCAAAGTTTATTAGATAAAAGTTCACAAATAAAAAAATAAAAAATTGGCCTTTCCAACTTTCAGAGCGATTATTTTTTTTAATATTTAATGAATCAATTTTTAGTTCAATAAACATTATATACCTAATCTTTTTTTATTTATTGTATGGGCCGCCCCCCTGAACATTTTTTTTTGCAACTTATATGCAAAACTACATAGCAGCATTAGCAGCACACAAAATACACCTCTAGCAACTATAGCTTAATTTAATCAGGCCTTAAGACTAAATAAATTTAACATACGTTTACATACTCGAATGGAAAAAAAGCACAAAATAAATTAAACCGACTCGCACTTGACCAATCTCTTGCATCCTCATCACTTATCACCCACTCATTGACACATTCCCAAAATACAAACAAATCGAATAGTTTTAACCGACTTAACTCACAAATACATATAAAATCTATTAGTAACTTTATTGCTAGACACTAAGAATCAAATTACAATAACAATAAATTTACATTTTAAGCTTCATTTCAAAGTTTGCGTATAGAAAATGAAGTGTTATGCAAATTTGAACTCTATAACAATCACATAAAAATATTATCCAAAATCCTACCTACACCACAAACTTTGTCAAACATACCAACTAGCATTTTGAACTTTAGCAATAATGTAATAGAGTTCAATATATAACAAAAGAACAATTCCAGTTAGTTCTTTATGGACGCGAGCCGCTATCAGTTGATGATACAAGCGTTCTTCTTGAAAACCAAAAGGACCAAAGTCCCACCTAGTATGCTTCTAGTTTGCATTCTATTACTGAACACACAGGTTGATATTTCTTTGTACGTTTTCGTCAGGGGCCATTGACATTGGCACAAAATATAATGATGTTATAATGGGTAAACGATACCACACCCACGTTTCAGCGAGAATATAGAACGACATATGTTTATTTATTATGTATTGCACATACGTCATTATAGACACAAAACAGTTGTCATTGTCAAGGTGTATTGGAGAATTGCGGTAGAAATCCTTATGCAAAATATTTAACGGTGACAAATTAAAGGTCATATATGATATGAGTAAGAGATTAAGATGTAATATTCAAAAAAAAAGTATCGTCGTAAAAACCGAATGAAATAAACCCACAGCGGATAAATAAATCTGAATCATCTACGTTATCTCATCCGACCAAATGAACTGTCAAACTTGAAAGTGTTATTTTAAACGTCAAACTTCTATTAAATTATGGCGTTTACTTAACACTTTTACTGTCTGTGCTGTCAGCATTTAGGAAACTTAGCATAGAAGGACTCCATACAAAAGATAGAAGTGAGAGTGAGAGAAGTTCATCGTACGGCGGTACGGTAGGCTCAATTATATATGGTCCGACACGCACCTGGCCGGCTCTGAAACCTCTATTTTACTAAATATGTCTTCTGTCAGTCATTGTCAAACTGTCAACACTACTGACATGTGAAGTACAACACACAGTTTTAATGCCCTGTACATCATGTGTTTTCTAAGGAATTCGTTGAAAGCGAGCCAATATGAAGTCATCTTTATAAAAACGATGATGACATCGCATTCGCTGTAGGTCAGTGTCATTGCTTTGCATGTTTACAAAACATATTGTAATTTCTAGTATAATTTGAGCCTAGGTCCGTTTTTTACAAAGGTCTTTTACCCGCCTGCAAGAATCGCGAGATGTGAGTGTACATAGGCGGCGATAGTCGCTTACAATCGAGGTGATACGTCTGCTCGTTTGCCTCCTATTTCATTAAAAAAACGCCCGAAAATAACGTCCATGTAGGCGAGTCTGTAGGTGTTTCGCAGCGGCGTCAAACGCCTTACGCTGTTGTCAGTAACAGATGCAGTGTTATGCCCTCGTATTTGTCATCTGCTACTTTAATCGACCTCGGCCCTTTTCGTACTAGCCCTGACAGGGATAGCATGATACGATCTAGGCTTGTGTCGGTCAGAAACTAAGAACTAAAAGGAATGAAAACCCATCAAAACCGAAAGGAACTAGTTCCTCGCCAAAAAGTTAAATCGGTCATCGGTCTTTAGTTCAGTTCAGTTCAGACGGAGCAAAAACCATTACGTTCATACGAATCACTAGTTCCGCGCTCTGTATAGACCTAAACCCCGGTACTCATTCCCAGACGTCAAAATTCGCACTGAACTAAACGAACTAAAGACCTAAAAGACCGAACTAGTTCCTTTGACCGATTGAACGAGATGGGAGCGCTACCTTCAAAGACCGAGCGGGCTGAACGATCGGGCGTTTTCGTAGCAAAACATTATGCACTACATCTGTAACAGTATGGCACTTATCCTTATCAGGAGAGTCCAACTTATAATGGTCTATCGCGAAGTGTTTGGAAAATTCACCTACATTTGCACATGTTAACGTATTATTTTAATTTTATGTGTTTACGTGTTGAAGTACCCTTGAAATGAGAACATCATGAGCTGTATGTGTGTGTAGGTTTTTATGAGAGATATTAGGTGACTTAAATGTTATTAAGTGATTTAAGTAAAAAGTCCACTCCAATCCAATTAATGTGCTAATGTGTAGTTAATGTGATTGTATATAATGAAAGGCATTAAAACTCGAGTGTGGGTACTGGAGTTTTAATGCCCTTCACCTGCCTAGTGACAAGATATATCATATAATTTATTAATAATTAACCAACAATCCCACATATTTAATCAGCCGGACTCTTGTTGGAAGCCTGTATTACTCGAAGGCCGGACTGGCAATGCCTGTAATTTTCTATTTTCACGTCAAATGTGCTGTCATCTGTACGTTACATACAGATACGAGCAGCTATGTCAGATATAGGTACGTCAGGTCATACAATTTGTATAATTGTTTGTCATATACATTCGGCAGAGGGATAAGCCTCTAAATTGCTACTCCGCCTAGTTTAATACTCAAAACAGACAAGGCGTCTCCAGTAACTAAATGCTCTAGGACATATTGGATTGATTATGCTTACCCTGCTCTTCCTCCATGTTTCCTTCCTTTTCAACCTCGGCAGACTCTTGTACTTTTTCACGACATCTTGCTCAAATTCATCCATAGTTCATATTTCCACGATCACAGTCAATAATCACTATTTACCACATTTGAGCTAGTAAATTTCACAGCACATTGTCAGTTCTAATTTTCCATTTCAATTACTAATTACGGTAACTAAAAGCCGGCCCTATAGGTAAGGACAAATTTACCATACATTACCGTAAGAACCGTTTGTAAGTACTGGCCAGCCAGAGGAAGCACAAAATCGGTAGCGGTAGATATAACAGGCCTTTGTCCAGTAGTAGTGGTAGTAGGACACAGCCGAAAAAAAAAGTTTGATTCCTTTACACAAATAAGACGTGACAATCGATGTAAAAAAACCGCACTCAAATCAGTTCATCTGTTTTAGAGTTATCACTTTTATTGTATAAATCACTTTACTTATGTTTTTCTGATATATTATTTTATTTTAACGATATAACATTATTTTAAAAAATACGTCCGGCATGAGTAATCATTGAAAACTAAGTAGGGCATTGTTGAAGATAAATAGATAATGATATCCTATCAGTGCACGATAAAAATACAGTAATATTGCGTTTCAAAATATCCGTTTACACATAATATACCTTTTTAATTTTATAGTGTAAGATATTGCTTTACTTTCTCCAAGATGAGATAGGTAAAGAATGGAATTAGTATTTACTTTTATTAAAAATGTGAACTTTACATGTTTTTTATTATTGACCGAGTGAGCAAAGCGAGCGAAGCGTCTTTGTTTCAGCTTGGTCAGAAATGCTTTCGTCTGTCTGTCCATTTGTTCTCCTCTACAGGTCGCATTTATCAACCAATTCTTGTGAAATGTTGTAAAAAAGTTTATTGAAGATATAAAAAAAATCGATTCAATATTTGGAAATTTTCAAAGTTCTTGAGATACAGCCTGGTGACAGACGGACGGACAGACGGACGGTGGAGCCTTAGTAACGGGACCCTTACTCTAAAAACGCCTTACGTTTTTTTTTCTTTTACATCATAATTATTGAAGTTTACGGTATTTAATTAAACACAAATCCACCGCTAACCGTATCTAATTGGCACCGACTAAATTGGCTAAACCCCGTCGCGGCCTTAAGCATTATTTACATTACACAACCCATTGGTTTGCTAATCGTAATCTAAGGAAACACTTTGTTTACAAAACAATGCAATGAAGCTAGTACACTCAGGAGTTAAATAGGATCACTTTCCACGGAAATTTCTAGACAAGATGTCCAGTTTTCAATGACCTTTAGTGTACTTTGTTGTTTTGCTAAAATGTCTGTTTCTCGTTCAATCTCGAAATTTAAGTAATGATACGACTGTTCGAAGACAGGAGGGTTAGAACTCTATAATTATTATGATATGGGGGTTATCTCGGTTCAAAATTCACTCTACATTTATCCTTTGTAATGAGGTGAAAAAGTGTACACATATTATTGAAATTAAACACTTTAGAACGGATTAATCGCGTTTATTAACACCATGATCCTACGTTTCGAGCCCTTTACAGCACTCGTTTTCACAGGGTTAAGATGATGATGATGGTGAGTCATCATCTTAACCCTGTCAAAACGAGTGCTGTAAAGGGCTCGAAACGTAGGATCATGGTGTTAATAAACGCGATTAATCCGTTCTAAAGTGTTTAATTTCAATGAATAACAATCGCGGTAACAGAAGACAATATTATGTACTTACACATATTAATGAACTTGTTACAACGACAATCAGGTAAACATAAGTCATAAAACTGTGATAAGAGCAAGGTCGGGATATCACACATATTTTTATTATTTTAGTCCTTAATACAATGGAGGAAGGTTCTAATTTGTATGCGTATATGTTTGAACAATCATACCATGCGCGTGATTTCATGGTGAACGAAAGATATAAGGTATCTTCATTGAATATTTATGGTAAATAAAAAATAAAAAAAATTTAGAAAAAAAAACGACTTAAACGGGGACAATTAGGGTTTTGACTGTGAAGCAACGCAGGGAGGGGAGTCGGCATACGTACTGATTCCGCCCTACCGCAGTACAAGCCCAAATGGGCATACGCAGCTCTGTGTTGTCACCAGTCCGTACACTAAAATATATCGAAATGTGCAAGATTTGTAGTGTAGTTGTATCATTTTCTATGTGTTAGTGACGTTAGTGTTGTCATTACAGATTGTTTTTTGTATGTAATGAGTGAGAAATACGTCTGTGTGCACGTTTCCCCCCGCACAATGTGACAGAATAATTAGCCTGTGTTGCTCGAAGGTTTGACTTACTAAAGTACACTCCAGAATCGATCGATTTCAAATTTAGAATTATTTTATTATTGTAGTATGAGTGAATCAGATTCAGCGTGAGCTTGAGTACAACACTCAACTGTATAATACTCAGAGGGTTTGGCACCGGTATTTATAAAAACCCGGAAGTTAAATATTTTGAACTAAGTCTTACATATAAAAGGAAAAGTCCTGACTGACTGACTGACTCACTGATCAACGTACAGCCGAAACTACTAAACGTATGATCCTGAAATTTTCAGATTACGTTTTGAAAAAATCATCTTCTAAGGGGGTTAAGTCGGGGTTGAAAGTTTGTATGGAAGAAAGTTTTTTTTTTAGATAGACTCAAAAGTTGGTGTAGAGGTTTGTCATTAAAATACAAAAAAAGTAATTTTAGCGTTTTGGAAAAATCAACCCCAAAAGGGGTGAAAAGTGTGTTAAAAGTTTGTATGGTGGAAGCGTTTCCCTTTTAGTTACAGACTACAAAATTTGTGAAAAGAATTCTCCTTAGAGTTAAAAAAAAGTAATTTCAGCGATTTCGAAAATTCGACCCTTATAAGGGTGAAAAGGGTGTTGAAAGTTTGTATGGCGGAAGGGTTTCTGTTTAGCTAGAGACTTTATTTTATGTGTAGAGGTTTCTCTTCAAAATACAAAAAAGGTGTTTTAATCTATATATATATAAAAAAGAAACTGAATTACTAACTGACTGACTGACATATCAACGCACAGCCCAAACCGCTGGTCCTAGAGATTTCAAATTTGGAACGTAGGTTCCTTATAAAGTCTAGAGGTGCACTAAGAAAGGATTTTTCAAAATTCAACCCCTAAGGGGGTGATTTGGAAGTCCAAAGTTTTTATGGAGAAACAAGATTAGTTGGCCTATTCCATTTGAAACTTTACAGGAGTATTTATAAAGATAAATGAGGTAGCACGTGTTTCAGGTTTTTTGAGAATTCAACCCATATAAGGGGGAAAGGGATGAAAAAGTAAAAAAACAACACGGGTATCGTTTTATGGTTTAAGGGGTCGCTGATTACAAAAACAACGACGATTTTAAAATCTAACGTGGCGATTGTGAAATACCATCTTCCCTGTTGGGGCGCGAGGGGGTCGAACTCTAAAAATATAAATATGGGTGTCGTTTTGTTGTTTATTTCTGGTTCTATAGATTCTAAACTTAACACTTAGGTTCCTTATAAGGCGTAGGGGTGCACAAAGAAAGGACAAGGTTTTCAAAATTCACCTCCAAAAGGGGAGAAATGACGGTACAAACTATGTATGGGGAAACATGATTAGTTAAACTATTTTATTCAAAACTACACAAGAGTATTTCTAAAGATAAATGAGTAAAGACGTGTATTTGATTTTTTGAGAATTAACCCCCAAAGAGGGCAAAAAGGGGTAACAAAGTCAAAAAACATCATGATTATCGTTTTTATGGTTTTATGGTTTTTATTGCTCCTATTACAGATAAAACCCGATATACATATAGTAGTGCTACTACTTTAATAACAAGTCAAAATATTTTAATGAATAATTTAATTTGTTCCAGCAAATAGTAAAAAAAAACACGTCTATTGTGATAAAAATACGTGAGTTTTAACCAATTTTTTCTTATGAATTTTAGCTGTATTTTTTAAAGTTTTCAAACTGTTATTCCACTCAGCACTATAGCTACACCACTCAACACTATAGCTACACTCAACTATAAACCATACGGGGACTCAACTCAACTTTATCGTTCGGATACAAATGGCAGCGCATAAGCCGGGTGCTTCAAACGATTGTCACCTGAATACTGTATTGCTTGAGATAACAGTTTATCGCCGCGATACTGATAGCAGAATTAGCAGAGTAATTTATATCGATACTAACGATACGATGATAATGGACCATACGCTTAATTACCACCATCGGCCTCCCTAACCTAGTTGGTAGTGAGTAGGGTTTGCATTATTCGTCCAATTTTAGTATTCGAATAATTCGAATACTTCGATTTTCAATATTCGAATTTTTCGAATAAAACGAATATTTTTGAAAAATAAGTCAAAATAATGATTTTAAGTAGTTTAATTGTTAAATATGTAGGTATGCTTTATTCCTTTAACATTGAATTTACAGGAACAAGAGCGATTGGTTGACTATTCCTAATGTTGGTATCTAAGCTTTTCCCAAAAAAAATCCCGAACACCTAATGCTTCCAGATCTGGACCTTCATGGGCTCATTCAAATCAGAATCACGAGCTGATTCGATCCTGATAATAAAAAAATGACCCTAAATTTCCATATAAAATTTAAGTTTTCATTACGCCATGCTCAAAGTAAGTGCATACAAAAATGTGGCGAAATAGAAAGGATTTTTTGTGGTATTTTTTTTAACTATCAAGATTCAATCAGATCGTGATTCTGATTCGAATGGGCACAAGCGAGTCAAGATCTGGAAGAATCAGGTTTACGGATTTTTTTGTAAAACACTACTCTACAGACTACCCGCAACACTTCCGATCCTTTTCAACCTTAACCTTATCCACATGTTTGAGTTAAGCAAATGAATAAAGTATATTTTTATTTGAATCATTTTTGTATTGATACTTGTTAAGACTGCAAAATATAAAATGGTATGGTAACAAGTAACAATGCCTAGGCGGCTAATTAAATTTTAACTGACGCGGCTTAGCTCAAGTTGACGTAGAATAATTGGTTCACTATAAATCGCTGATATGATATCTCTAAAAGTAATAAAGATATGGTCTGAAGAGAGTGTAAACTCAATCAAAAATTGGTGCATACCGACTGTACTGTGTAAAACCAAATAGTATTTACCGATTAAGTCAAGTCAATATAATATACATGTCATAGAAATAAGGCACTGGGTGTATAATTACAGCATGCACGAAAAATTTAAACTAAGAGCAGGATCTATTTCTTATGCAGTGTGCTTACTGCTTACCATGGGTTGTATTCAATTGCGACTGCGGTATTCGACAATCCATCTCGCTCTTGCCAGAGTAGTGGTGCCGCAGTCGCAATCGAAAACAACTCATGGTACGCACACAGGTAATGGTTGGCTTATTGACCTTTTAGGGTTTCTGTTTATTTCAGTATAGGTAGTTTCACGAGAGTTGAATTGAATGATTTCACACACAGCTACATAAAGTACTGATTACAAAAAAAGTTAATGAATGAAATGAACGTTAGTGTCAATGAAAATACTACTAGATATATTTTCATTGGTATAAAAACTTTTTAGTCTATTTTACAATTCACTGTATTCACTGTTGCCATCGGTACGAAAAAAGAACAGTGCTTAATTTCAAAATCTCTATCTCATTACAGGACAATGTTGTTGTGTGCTAACTTAACCCTAGTGGGACGACCTATATAACAAATTACGTAGCAAGTAGCCGAATTCTCAATCCTTTTACCAATTATAGTACGATATTTGGGTAGTTTTAGAAGATTTAATTTTAGGCTTTTTTTTACTTCGAATTAAAATCTGTTTCCACGGAGTTATTAAAGTGAAATACAATTAAAACAGACATTTTATTACAGGTCTTCGTAAAAAATAATAATTTCTGAATAAAATCTGCACTATTCGAAATATTCGTTTTATTCGAATAATGAGTGTGGTAGTATTCGAATAATATTTATGGCGAATAATTCGAATATTCGAATATTCGAATTGCAAACCCTAGTAGTGAGTAGTGACCCTGCCTACGAAGCAGGAGGTCCAATATGGCAGGTACAATGGCTTAAGTTGCAATGTAATCAGGAAGTACTACGAGTAAATAGGTCTATGGTTCAACAATTTATTTTGCTAAATAGTAAAACATTCTTATATAATTATATAATACGAATCAAACGAATCAAAAGCTCCAGCTTCTGTGGTGCCGGCTTATCGTTCAGTTTTGGGACACGTTGTATATACCTATACTGTGCGGTTTCAGAGGAATTTCGTAGGCTTGTTTGCCACCGTCGTGGTATAAATAAAAATACATATTTAATTATCTACCTACCTAAACCAGTTAAACAATTATACACATATTTCTTTAATTAAATGGATAACTGTCATGCTGACCACACTAATCAGCTATAGTCACGACATTAACGACATGAATCACGACTCAAGGTCATCAAAAATATATACACGATAATAGTCTCAATTACAATGGAATAAGGTACAATGTGTGAATTGAAATACACACCCTGATTTCTTCATGTGTTTTTTTATACTACGATGGTGACAAACAAGCGTACGGCCCGCCTGATGGTAAGCGGTCACCGTAGCCTATGGACGCCTGCAACTCCAGGGGTGGTACATGCGCGTTGCCGACCCTTAAAAAAAGGAGGATTCGCTGTGTTGACAGCTAAAGGGGCAAGCTTTGCTCCGTGGGTCCCCAGCTGTCAACACAGCGAATCCTCTTGGAGCTCTGGCGACCTTACTCACCAACAGAAACCCAACACTATGACTAGGGTCTAGTGTTATTTAACTGCGGTTTTCTGTAAGGTGGAGGTACTTCCCCAGATGGGCTCTGCTCCAGATTTGATCGAGACGACCTTCGTTGTGCTGTGCCCTACCACACTAAACGATATGCATCCGCTGTGCCCATACCTCTCTTCGCTCTTCCATTGTCGCTCACCAGGCGGCGCCACTCATGCGTGGGTCCTCTGTCAGTATGAGAGTTGTCAAAGTGACGTTTGAAATGTTCCCGCAGGACCCACGTTCCACTAGCGCCCTTGGCCGGTGTTTTTAAAGATAGAGTTTTTTTTTTAAGGCTTTGTCAAATATCGCGGTATCTAAAATTGAGAACGGTTGGTATAGACAGCAGACGAAAACGACAACGGCACATTTTACCATCACCTAAATGTTTTTCTCTGGTGAGATTGCATTTTAGTTTTACCTTGAACTTCTAGGAGAGATACACATTATTTACAGGTTGTCTAGAAGAGATCACTCTTTAGCCATAACTCATAAGACTGCCTATTGTTTACCCTTATTCTATGTATACTGAAGCTTTTGTCAATTGTTTTGTTTTATTGTGCAATAGTAGATTGTGTTACGAGGGTGTTGATATATTTCCGGCGAGGGCGTACATTGAATTCCGAATGAAGCGATGGATTCTACAATAGAATCCCGAACGTAATAAGGGATTCAAGCATTAACGCCCAAGACGAAAATAATTTTGATACCGTGTGACACACACTGCTTTTCACACCAACTAAGAGGAAATAAGCAAAACCGAAAGCAGCATCATAAACTAAACTTAAGCCCGAAAACGTAAAAATGTGTAGTCCTTGAAAAGTGCCACTTTGATCCCTCCTAGCTTGAACAGGAAAAACCCTTTTATGAATATTGTATTGTCTTTTTCTTACCGTTTTCTCTAGACTCAGGTAGCCTGGGGTCCGCTTACAATATCCAATGATATTTCGTACATAAGTTCCGAAAAACTCATTGGTATGCGCCGGTTTTGAACCCACAACCTTGGTATTGTAAGTCGCATGCCTTACCACTTTGACACCACCGCTTAAAGAAGAATATTTTCGTTTTCTTTATTATAAAAATAAACTAAAATACTTACAAAGCCACTCTTCGCTTTCTCTTGGCGGGACATTTTGTTGTTTTGTACATTCAGGTGGACCATTCTGTAATAGAAAATACATAATTGTATAATATTATACAGGCTGATGCAAAAGGCGTGAGCAGGAATGAGCCTACACAGACCATTCGAGTTTTAAACCAGATGGAGTGGAAATTGATAGGCCTTCCTCTCTGCCAAATTTGACGACCCGTTGGCGTAATTGATAGTGACCCTGCCTGCTAAGCCGGTGGTCCTGGGTTCAAATCCCGGTATGGGCGGTATGGGCATTTATTTGTGTGATGAACACAAATATTTGTTCCTGAGTCATGGATGTTTTCTATGTATTTATGTATTTGTATATTACATATATATCGTTGTCTGAGTACCCGTAACACAAGCCTTCTTGAGCTTACTGCGGGACTTAGTCAATTTGTGTAAGAATGTCCTATAATATTTTCGAATTAAAGCGACCTTCGAATTAAAAGTCTCACATCATACCTACATCACCAACACTCTTCCAAATTGAAATATGAACTATAGTGACATATTTTTAAAGTTTTTCTTTTACCATATAAATATGTTGGGTTTTTGCTTCAACCCATAAGGATTCAGACCATATGCATAGACTTCAGAATTCCTATTTCAATAAATGTTAGCATTTTATTGCCAGATTAAGACATTTTGATGCCCTAACTCATGAGAAGCAATAGAGATCTTAAATGAGCTACATGCTTCCTAAGCATGCTACATAGTACCCTGGTCTTAGCTATCCATTTATTGATTAATCCAGTGCATGATATTCTTATTCTTTATAATTAACGTGTATCTTCTAACCACCTAAGAGTGTGTTGTGATCACGGGTTGTGATTATGGCTGATAGTATAACAAGCAAAAAAACTATCTTATGTTTAAAAAATATGCCAGTTTATTATTTTCTGTACAACCAGCCCTTTGTTTTTATAACAACATAACTGAATATATAAAGGAATCGTGGATGCTTAACTTTATTTCTAATCAACCTTTATATTTCACAGATGTGTTATATGAGTGCAGTTAAAGAAATAATTATATTGTCAATAACCAAGTCAAGGACTTCATAATTTTATACGGACTAGCCGTATCGGGAGTTGCTAAACACCAAATAAAGAGATACTAAGGCCAAATCCTATCTTCAAGGGGATTTACTATGCTTAGCTTTAAACTATTTTGAATTTGCTATAAACAAATAATAAAGTGTTTGAGAGCCGAAAAAAGATATAAAGATTAACCTAGAATAGGCAAACAGTCAATAAAAGAGGTAACTATCCCTGTGTTTTTAGTATTCTATCGTAAAAACTCGAAAACATGATCTCATCAGGGAGCGGAATGCATAACTTATAACCTCCAATAACACTTATATACAACTTCCTAATCATGCAAACTATACTAGATAAGATAACGAAATATCTTTACCACTAAATATGAGTAGAATTAACTTAAGATAAGTTCACAAACAACACTTTTTGATAAAAACATGATAACAGCACATAACAAACAAGTACAGAACGAATACTTAACTACCACAGATAATTTATGAAATTCTTTCCGTTACGCTGACACATCTCACTGACGTCACACGATCTCGTAGTTGCCAGTATAATCCCAAATGTGATAAAGCACTTACAGGTCCAGGATGTCCAACGTAAAAGGAAACTTCTGATTTATTTCAATATTTTCAGCAACTAAACTTTTTGATTTATTCAAAGGTTTATAGGCACTGGCACGTAGGAACTCTTCTTTTAATTTGCTATTCAAAATTCTTCGAAGCGTGTTTCATTTATTTTATTGACACTCTCATTATTCAACCGGCACACCAACCACCAACTTTGACTCCCGATTTAATTATTTCAATTTACATTTTTCATTCATCAATATTCCCAATTTGAACAAAATTCATTATTAGTTATCGCAATGGAAACTAAAACTCAAGATGTACCGAAAAAATGCTTCTGCGTAAGATGTTTTCTACCAATAGATGAAAACGATAAAGTTGAAATCGATGGACAAAACTTCCACAGGATGTGCGGCACGTGCTGTAAGTATTGTACAATAACGTTTAATTTAATCAATTACACGAAATTTTCGTTGGCAGCCTATTTTAATCGATTCAAATCGATTACATTCTCTAGCAATGAGATACACCTTTACCCGCCAAAATTTAAGCAATAGCATCGCCGAAATGAAGTACGATCGAATTTATGGGCATAAGCGTGTATGCAAGTGGAATGGCGTGATATGAATGCTATACATCGTATTGGGCTGGCTGCTCTCACTTGTAGCATCATGCTCGTTATTAAGGTTCGTTTACATGTCTGTGCGGCCGCAGCGGTCTGCATATATCAGTTTCGTTCAGTCACACACGCATGTCCCGTAATTTAGCTTCAAAGCGTGTAGTCGCTGTTACTGAAGAGGTCGCAATATGAAAAATTCTAATATTTTTCAGGTATCTGCCGGCACATACCCGCGAAACTGAAGATGTTTTACGGCCATGTCTTCTGCGAAGAGTGCTTTAAGACCTTCGTTCTTGCGCGGCTGCGGGGGGACTGTCCGCAGGTATTTTGTTTTAACTGAAAACTGAAATGGAACGAATTAAAGGGATGAATCTGTCATTGATTACTTGTCAGGATAACTTGTTGAATAACCTGATTTGGTGCCAAATGTGATCCCTACAACCTTAGTCAGTGTCACCACTTAAGTATTAATTATTGTAAGCAATTAATAACCGCAAATGACTTTTCTATTCGCAGGTTAATGTGGACAGCTGGTGGATGCAATTTGCACCGGGAGTCAAGGCTCAAGGAAATACTGGTGAAGGTAAGACTATGTGTTTAGGGAAACTCTTTTCAGTAGCGCCTTATTTCGTTGATGGTAGCTCATCTCCGTGACATCTCACTTTAATGCCATCTCCCGGAACATCGACGTTGCCATTTCACATCGACGTTGTCATCCCACGTCAATGCCATGTCACATCGGCATTGTCATCTCACGTCGATGGCATCTCACATCGACGTATCTTCGATCGATGCCATCTCACATCGACGTTGCCATCACATGACCTAGCGTAATCTCGTGGGGAGGGAATGTTATAAGTGTATTACATGGGGCGATCCGTGGGGGTCGATCATCGGTGTATCCTGCCCCCCCCTTCTCTGACTCCCTAGGTTCCCTTTCGTCTATTACACTGACCGAAGAGATTGGTCCCGACGGATCACGCCATACAAGGATTACAGTCCATAACGTTCAATCCAACAGGGGCGCAGCAACCCAAGCCGGAGGCGAAGCCCGCCGCACCGGAACCGACGGCCGAGGCCAAGCGCTGCGTGTGCGCGCGCTGTCTCCAGACTGTGGAAGACGCCGACAAGGTCGTGATCGGCGGGCAGACGTTCCACTGCTGCTGCGCGAAATGCTGTAAGCACAGATTATTTAATAGTTATTAACCTTTTCGACACCATGCCAAACGCAGAAGCTATCACTCAGACACCACGTCAACGAAATGTCACAACTGATTTCGAAGTTAAACTTTAAGCTTACCAGTGTAGGTTTGTTTTACTCTGTGGTCTGTGACCGATATATCGGTCATTGGCGTTGAACCTGCGGTGCCAATATATACGCCTTTGGCGTGGAAAAGGTTAAAAACATATTTCTCTCATAGAAAAAGCGAATACAAACAGTTTTGAATAATACGCAAAAAACCATTTACGCTCGGCCCCCCCTTCCCCGTACAACTCTAGGGTTGCCTACAAGTAGAAATATTATATAATACCTACGTCAGCGGCGTCCAAAAAGGTTAACAGAAGATTGATGGAACTGAATATAAACTTGCTCGACGATTGCGACTTGAAGCGATTGTTATATCGCCTGCTCGCTCTATCATACCTTGCCAGTGCCAGTGTACACAATATGTGTACACTGGCACTGTTTCTTCTTTCCGACCCGGAAGAAAAAGGTTATGCTGGAATTATATTAGATAATGGAAAAAAAACTTGCTGTGCCTAAGCCTACCCCACATACTGTGGGGTAAGGGCAAGGAGACTTCTCAACTCTTAACCCTTAAATGCATTTATGACACAAAAACGAAACAAGTGACAATCAAGTTCTCTTGGAATGTAGACTTTGTCATTTTGTCGTTCTTCTTTTGTTCTTCATTTGAAATGAGTTTGGTTGTCACTTAGGATGTTTTAGTACAAATACTGTTAATTCATGCATTTAAGGGTTAAATCATCTTCCAGGCTCATGCCACCAAGTACCGAAGGACAACATCAAGATCTACTGCGGCCAAGTATTCTGCGAGTCCTGCTTTAACTACCACATCCTGAGCCGTAACAGGGACAACCCAGCGGAGTTTTTCAGGAGCTGCTTTGAGCAATGGCAGGTAAGCGAACAGAACCTTTGCGGCTTATAGGATAATATCGTCACGTCCGGTGACAAGTAACTCGTATAAGAGCCTGAGCAGCTTTTTGTTTTTGTACCATTCGGGTTTGAAACTCTTGGTCCAGAGGGTCCCAGCGCACGCAAGTTTTTCGTAGAAATCGCGAAACGTCTGGTTGATGTTACTGGTGACCGAAGAGCTGGTGGCTTCCTCGCACAACGTATCAGCATTGCGATACAGCGTCCTAGGTACAATCTCGATTTCGGCATGGTGACAGTGGCTGTAGATAGCAGTGGCAGTGCTAGATAGATGCTAAATGGCACGACCACGCCTTATTTATCAAGTTAACGGGACAATTTAAAGGTACAAATAGTCCAAAAAAAATTTTACTCTTTAGTACTGCAGGAACTAAAATATGACAGGGTTACTGCAAAAACCGCTTTCTTTACAGAGTAAAGGATCCTTCCAAGCGCCTTGACATAATGCACACGGCTCAGCAATTCGCATTGCTATCATAATTATAATAGGCGCAGATACTTTTAAAGAAAAAAAAATACAACCATTTCCGTGGCCGTGCTGTTTAGTACCACACGTTAGTTACCTAACCCGGGTAAGTTGACTAACGCGGCGTTACCTGTTAATTTCCGTACGAAATAAAACTCCGGATTAGTGGTTAACTTTGGGGTAAGTGACCCTAAGAATTCACATTACGAGATGGCGTGCTGTGTTAATTATCAATGGATCCACATGGCTCTGCTTAGTCTGGTAATCTGGAACGTGTATGATTTATGACGTCATCGGTAGGTATTACAGATCGACGATCCACGACAGATGACACATTCACATTGGCACAGGTTAAACGGACCCCTTAGGTCGCATGGTCCGATTGACTAGCCCGATCAATCGGAATACGAATAATTTTTTTTCCTGTTGGCTCGATTGATCGGAGTATAAGGACTTCTCAAATCCTGTCAGTCCTACTATCGGAGTAATGGGATTTTAAAAGTTCGTCTAGTTCGATTGATCGAACCACGAGAGCTTGAAAAATCCTCATAATCCGATCACACAATTTTTATTTTTCCTGTTTGTCCGACCGGTAGTTTTATGGTTAATTTTGTAATCTACCAACATCTCAAAAGTGTTTTCTCCCTTTCGACGCAGAATTTTACTACCACGAAATAGTGATTTCGATGGAATGATCTAACAAATAATCTTAAGAGCCCTTATTCTCTAAAGACCGCTCATGGATTTAGCCTGTTTTCGGTGTGAATTAGAATTAGTAAATTTTATATATTGAAATAATAGGCATATTCTTTGATAATCGTTTATTTTTACTCTAAGACAGACGCTACAGTGATTTGTGCTAACTGCAGAACACTCTTATGTATTTGTACTGTCTGATATGTGAATTTCGTTGAAACTCGTGACAGCAGTACTAGAGCGTTAATAATAGAGTCCCAGTTTTCGGCATCCATATGTTCGCGGCACACTCGTGAATTTGGTGGCAGGTAAAAGTAGTATTTCGATAACATCATGGCTTTTTGCAAATATGGAATCGGGAGTAGGGTAGAGCGGGGCACATTGAGCAGTTTTGGAATATTTTCTTAATGGTTTGCGCCAGAAAAATGAAACTCGCTTTGATTGCTAGGAAATTTATCTGGCTATAAATATCCCCTGATAGGTTTATTGTATCGTGCATTATTTAGCAAGTATTTGCTCTAAACTAATCAAAGTCAGAATTGCTCAACATAACCCTATAGCGAGGTATGTTGAGCATAGGTATGGGGTAAATTGATCAGAGATAGAGATAACATTTATCTGATAAAGTAATCAAATTTTTTTTTTCTATTTACTCATATAAATTTAGTTACACATATACATAATAATCAAACTCATAATCAGAATTCTTATATATCCGAAATCAACGTTCATTAGTAGGTAAATACTTGTCACAGAAGTTTATGTAACATTATAGTGAAATAGATTCCCCTCACTTGGACATAACTTTCCGCCATTAGGTGTTCCCATGTAGCGTGAGTAGTTTTTGAGATATTGCGATTGCCCAACTTACCCGCCTGCTCAACATGTCCCTTCCTACCCTACTTCAACCGCGTAGCAATCGTGAGCTTGACTTAGCAAAATATCAAGTCTACGGTTATGTCCGATCAATCGATCCAACAGGAAGAAAAAACGACCTCGTGGTTCGATCGATTGAACTAGGCGAACTTTTAAAATCCCATTACTCCGATAGTAGGACTGACAGGATTTGAGAAGTCCTTATAGTCCGATCAATCGAGCCAACAGGAAAAAAATTTATTCGTATTCCGATTGATCGGACTTGTCAATCGGACCATGCGACCTAAGGGAAACGGACCGCACGATCTGGAACGACGACTACGAGACTCTATCATGGTGAATATCGAGGATCTGATCCATGACTTACTAGGGGACACACGATACTCGCCACGATCCATCGTCTTTGTCGATCCAGATCGTTTGTCTATCCGTTCCCATTGTCTTTATCGACGTAATTTGCATGCCAGTATTTTTCAAAAAGCACCCTGTTTCAGAACAACCCGCAATTCGCGGAGAACATGAGGTTGTTCATGGAGAGCAATGCGAGCACACCCTCGCCTTTCATCTTCATGGCACCGCCGAGCTGCCGGGTCAACGCCGAGCGAGAGGAAGTAGACTCCAAGTGTAAGTATCTTATTATTCTATCTATAATATCAACCCATAAACGTAGAGTACCGTGCGTGACGATGCTGGTGGGCGTACTACGTTACCCCTCACCGATCTTAACCTTTTTCACGTCAAAGGCGTATATATTGGCACCGCAGGTTCAACGCCAATGACCGATATATCGGTCACAGACCACAGAGTAAAATAAACCTACACTGGTAAAGCATACAGTTCAACTTCAGTTTTGACATTTCGATGTCGTGGCGTCTGAGTGATAGCTTGTGCGTTTGACATGGCGTCGAAAAGGATAACGCCCTCGATGACAACCGGTTGTGGATGATCCTGTCTCGGTGTCCCGGGATCTGCGCGGAGGGGGCTTTGCGCGGTAAAGGAGTTAACTGTTAAGTTTCGTTAAGCAAAAGGGTTAACAAATGTTCACCTCACTAGCTCGGAAAGCGCTCTTTTATCCAGTAGTGGAGCAAAGTAATTTTACCTTTCGTTTCAAATGGTTTCTTTAAGTTAAATGGTACGAGTAGCATTGACTTTTATTCGATAGTTTCGCGTAATAATTATCGAAAAGGTTAGTTTTAAATTAGATTTTTAATCATAAGTACTTTTTAATTTCCTCGCGATAGTAACGGAAAAGTTTGTTCAACGCTCGTGCTTTGAGACCCTCGTAAAGCTCAAGATTCCAGTTATTTTACCACTCGCTACGTTCGTGGCTAAATTTTGGAATCTTTCGCTTGCTCAGGTCTCAATATAAGCACAGGGATTAAACAACTTTAAAAATCAAATCAATAACTAATATTGTCTTATGTTACCGCGATTGTTATTCATTGAAATTAAACACTTTAGAACGGATTAATCGCGTTTATTAACACCATGATCCTACGTTTCGAGCCCTTTACAGCACTCGTTTTCACAGGGTTAAGATGATGACACACTGTGAAAAAGTGCTGTAAAGGGCTCGAAACGTGGGATCATGGTGTTAATAAACGCGATTAATCCGTTCTAAAGTGTTTGAATTTAAACAAATCGATAACTATTTTCTCGATCCAATCGTAGTTTCACCCAAGTTTCGCCTCAGTTTCTGAGAATTTTAATTTCGTATAGTTGTATTCTTAACCGCGAACCCTAGTAGATTAATCTTCCAGTCCTATAACTACTTCATTTTTCCATAGGTGCCTGAGTTGAATATGAGAAATTTTACAGCCGCGACCCCCGCCACGACTCTGGAATCATCGTGGGACCTCTCAAACGACACCAGGACTGAGGTCTCAACTCCAGAGCGTCAGTCGGCTAAGAACTCCAAGGCGGCGGCCGCGGAAAAAATTGAAAAGCTGACTAAATACCTTACGTCAAACTTTAATACGGAAACGCCGAAAAAATGGAAAAGTGGAATCTCTTTCGCTCCTTTGGTGGGCTGGAACCATTTGCAACGGCAAAGTGTGTCGTCTCATTCGAGTTGTCCTAAATGTCTGTGGCAGTCTGGTACGATTTATGTCAATCGTGATTAGTGATTAAACGGGAGTTTAGTTTTGTTGAATAAATTGTGGTTTTTGAAAGCAGCTTTTATTTTTACTTGTACTCATTTTTACACGTTCAAAAATGCATGGGCTATGAATGAATTCATTCTTAAACTGCCCATGCGATTTCGAACACTATATTACATAAATGGTTTTACCATTACCATGGGTGCCATGCCGCAGGGCCGCTTTTAGATTTATTTTAAATATTACAACTATACTTAAATACTTGTTTCCTGAAAATACTGCACAATTGTCGCTGCAATGTTTGTTTTATAATTCAGATTTTAATATTTTCTATAACCGCACGCGCACCTATTATAGCTTACCTCTTTCTGACCCAGTGGTTGACTGGTAGAGAATGAGGTACTAAGTCCGCCATTTGTAACTTGTGCAATTATTTTTTAAATAAAAAAAAAATCATTGAAAATCAAATATCAAAATTTCGATCGACCATCTACTAGATCAATTTTAATCGGTGGTCCAGATCGTGCACGCAAAGCTTGTATTCTTTGCTTGGGAGGCTACGCAGCCAATATGGACCACGGTCCACGCCGATACACGCGAAGCGAGACAGATACACGCCGATCCTTCGTTCGTGTAACTGTCTCTATCACTTATAATCGTCGTTCTGTGTAGCTGCCAAGTAGCTGCTGTCAAATGATTCAGATTAATGTACTAGCAACACTGTCAAAAGCCGTTTTGACATACCACAGAGCCACAGACTATATAAAAAACAAGTCAACAACCAAGCTTGGAGAAGAGGTGTGGCTCATTAGTTTGCATTTATTTATTTAAATAACCGATAATATTACAACTCTAATCAAGTAATTAATGTTTTAAGTTCTGAAGTGTGTTTAGCTTGCATTTTGAGTTATCTAGTCTATTGGAACTTTTACAAACATTAACTATACCGAATTAAAATCTAGGGCGTCAGCCGTTTCGGAAGTGTAAGAAATCTAGTAAATATTCATCATGTATGGGCGAAAAACTCCTTCAACGTATCGGTCTACGCCTTCAGTGTATTCCCACTACACCACCAAGTAAGTTTAGTATGATACTTCATTCAATATTTCATGATATACGATGCAAACGTGAGTTACATTTACGTAGTAATGTTTACATATTAGTAGTATAGCAAGTTAGCAACTGATATCAAACGCTAATACCACTGAACCAATTTCTGTCTAATATGGAAGTACCTGTGGCTGCCTGCTTTAGCTTGAGTACAGTCACGTCTGTAAATATCGTTACAATTCGGAACTTATTATAGGGGAAGAGGGTCAAAGTTGAATACAGATGCACATATATTTATGAAGCCGACCGTACGTACCGGTGGGTCGGAACGTAGCTTTATATGTTGTTCTCTATTATTACTATAATTCTTTCCTTTTCTGTATGGTGTGCACCTGGGATTGAAATTATCAAGAGAATTATGCTGTTTGATGAATGAAATAGGTACATTATAAATTTACTAAAATGGGGATTAATCGTGTAAAACTTTGTAATGTAACTTCCAATGTTTCAAGGGTGACATGGCTGCTGTGGTCCAGTCAAGATCATAAATATCTCTGCAGCTGAATGCATAATATGTAACACTTACACCTTATTGTCCTAAGGGAGTTCAGATATTTTTGAAGTCTTAGAAATGCTAATATTTATTAACGTGACTGTCCCAGAGATAGGCTGAAGTTGAAATCAACATCTTCTAACTGCATGGGTTTTACTCACTACTCACACTTTGTCTTGATTATCAACTTAACATTTTAATTTATAATCAAGATCTTAGTAAATTTATAAGGTATAAAAACCTTTTTACCATCCATCATACCATCTCTTTCAGGTCATCAACAAATCTCCGATCAACAAAGTCTGTCCGATCCTTGCGAGTGCCTTGGTACCAGAAGCCAATACTCCATGATGCCTTCTTTCTGGATCTTCAGAGAGGTTCCTTGCTGGCTGCGTCTCTGTCTGTGGTAAGTGTAATATAAAAAAAATTTAATACTGCTTTATTTGAGTTCCGTACCTCAAAAGGAAAAAAATTGAACCCTTGTACGATCAATTTGTTGTCTGTACATCTGTCCTTCTGTCAAGACCCTTTATCACAGGAAGGCATAGAGGTAGCAAGCTGAAATTAATACCACATATACAGGTTTGCGGTCCCCTGAAGATATGTTGTATTGTTGGATATTTATGTTGTATTTCACATACATTTGCAATGAAAATCAAAATGTATAGGATACTTCCCGTCGACCTAGAGTCACGAAATTTGGCAAAAAGCTTGTAGCACAAGTACAGGAAAAATATCCTTTGTGCGGAACCCTCGGTGGGTGACTGGGCGACTCCTGCTCGCACATGACCGGTTTTTTATTTGCTTATAATTACTAAATTGTGATGTCACATCAGGAGGGAGGGGGTAGCGAAATATGACCACGTGTGACAAGGGGGAAAGAATGGGTCAAAAAAATTTAAGGAATTCGCGTGAAGTAATTAAGAAATGAGCCCTAATTCCAGGATTCTAGGCCACTGTAGGACTAGATCATAGTGATGCTATAAATCAGACTGTAAGAAATCTCTTACTGCTTGTCATTTTGTCATGGTTCTAGTGAGGTTTCCAGTGGTTGACTGTATTATTTGTTTCAGTTCATTGCCCTCTTCACATTCGCACAAAGCATCTTCGACTTATACTGCCTTGGTATGGCAGCTCCTGGCTCCGTCCATTACGGATTCTACGCCTTCAGTTTTCAGTTTGTTTATGTTGGAAGCGCTCCGGGTATGTACAATAAATCACTGATGTAGGTAATCAACTATTTTTTGTCTCTAGTTGCTATGGTTACGGTCTCATGGGGCAATTTTAAAATCACAGTTGGCAATAAAATTCTTAAAAGATGATTTTTCTGCCATCCGGCTGGCAAGCTGGCAATTGCAGGCCGCTACGCTAAACAAATTCGCCGCTTGCCGAGGTAGTTATGTTCCCTTTCCATGATGGGCCATCTACCAAGCATGTCAGTAGAACATACAACGTTTCTTCTAACAAACGGTGCTGCATTTGTCCCCTGGCAGGAAATAGTTAATTCACCCAGCTTGATCTCACTTTAAGGTATCATAGAGAATACTGTACCAAGAATTTAATATTTGATAAGGATATATATATATTTGATAAGGATACCACGATGTCCCGTCGCTACAGGACATATTTGTCAGGAGTACAAATAGCAACCTGAGAGGGCACTCATTGAAATTAGCTCGCTCGTCAAGTTCTAGTAACCCCAGGCACCATTTCTTGTCTAACCGTGTGGTAAAAGTGTGGAACACTTTGCCTGAGTCGGTGATAAGTGCATCATCTGTGAACTCTTTCAAAAATAGACTTGATGAATTTATGAAAAACAAAGATGAAAACACAAGACTTTATTGATTGTGCACGCATCAGCTATAAGCTGCCTGTGCATAAATAAATAAATAATAATAATAATATATTATATAGTCAACGCAGGGCAGCTTGTGGTGTGGCTTGTGTTGGGGATTAGCGACCCCACGTACCTGAGCGCTCCTGGGGGACTCCGTCGTCCGACCAAGTCCTCCGCCTCTGGCTTGCCTTAACCGGCCGTCCAGAGTGGGGTCGCGAGAGCTGTGTTCTCGAGGGTAGATGTGGAAACCTAAGTGGCGAGTTGGCTATATGTTTAAAGTCCAGTGACACCTCTCTACCCCCAGCCCTCATACCAGTGTTGCCCTCGAGCCATCTTAGATGTCGCTTATTGTGGGGGCCCATCTTATGTGGGCGAGTCACCGTCTGCCGGAAATAAAATTGATTACCATTTTGTTAGGCAGACGTCCGATTTTATTCTCCATAACCCAGTATTTAGTCCAGCACTTTCACCTAATAGTCCAGTATATTTTAGATTCCATTAAATCTCAATAGTCTTTACACCCTCGCGGGTGCTGCCTCTGCGTGCGTCCCATGACTCGGGCAGGTGCAACATCCGCTCGGGTGTACCCCTTACATTTCATTAAATTGTCGAAAGGGCCTCTGCGTGTTGGCTTCGGCTCCGCGTGTTGGCTTCGGCTCCGCGTACGCCTCCCAAAGGTCCGGAACACCATTGTTCCGTGATGGGAAAGACATAATATATTACTAATGCTGCGGAACGGATTAATCGCGTTTATTAACAACATGACCCTATTCGAGCCCTTTACAGCACTCACAGGGTTAAGATGTTGTCTGAGAGAATGCGAATTCTCCCTGTCATACAAAGATGCTGTATAGGGCTTGAAACGTAGGGTCATGGTGTTAAACGCGATTAATCCGTTCTAAAGTGTTTAATTTCAATGACTGTACAATGTTGAGATAAGCTCAGAACAACAGAATAATGATGGCCAGTATTCCAAAACCCGTCTTAACCCACGCTTAGCCTATAGTCTAAAATTATGTTTTTTTTTTTCTTTTTCAGTTCGCAATGTGTTGATAATATTCTCGCTGTTCTCATGGCTGGGCTCAGTAGCAGTTCTGGTCACTGGGATCGTACTAATCATAGCTCTAAGAAAGGTATGTTTAAAATTGACTATATAAGTCAAAACTGGCAAGCAAAAAAATTTGAATTGATTCTTGCACCTATCAATTTTCTTAATTTTCCTTAGTTGAAAAGGAAAAAGTAGTTTTACCTAAGGGCCACTTGCTCCAACCAGGGTTAGCCAATTAACCCGGGGTTAAGCGTTTTAAGTAACCCTTGTTGGCGCAAACGGCACTAAACCTCTTTCATGTAGTTTGTTAATTTGCTAGATCACTATTTAGTTCAAAATGACATCACATAATCATAAATACATCTCACTATCATTTACTATTTATTGTGATCTCTCTCGCTAGATACTTCAATAAGTCATTATACAGTCGAGTTCATAAATATATGAGCATTTCCAAGCAAAAATATCTGTACACCCTTAGGACATTGACAATAAGGTGTAAGTGTTTACATATGATGCATTCAGCTGCACTAGTAGTTTATGCAACAGTGATATAATAAGAACCAATCATGAGCTGTTGCATACCCTAGTTTTTCTACGACAGCTAAAATAGCGTAAAAAGCAAAATCTAGAAACGTGGCAGAATAGGGAAGATGTTGTGCCCACTATAGAAATTAACAAAAAAAACAACAACAGTGCTTATATATTGTATGAAAATCCATAGGAGCAGTGTTCTTATGGAATACCACAGACAACGTTATAATGTAATTTTTTTAAATATCGCTGTCAGTCATCTAATTGACAGATAGAAGTGCTGGAGTAGAAAAAGATATTTATGAACTCGACTGTACTATCATTATTTCATTATGCACGTGTATCATGCAATCATTAATACATTATACAATTCATGCTGCCATCCTGTAGCTTATCAAAAAGGGTAATCAGGTAAATTATACATAAAATTCACTATTTCATGTAGAATAAATAGATGCACTCTCATGTGTTTAACACGTCATGAAGCACCTTAAATACTTTAATATAACATTGTAGCAAGTAGCATCACAACACTGCACATTCCTAGGTTTAAATCATTATTTTTAGGTCCCGCTATTTAGAGATACGTGAAGTTAACACCTTTAATAGGGCGCTGAGCAGTGTTTTGCAAAATCGCCGTCAATGGAACTTGCTAACGATGTAAACAAACCGCCATATTTATTAAAAGACTTATATCGGGTTACTCACGTCAATAAAGTCGAAAATAGCTCGACATGTTTCGGAACAGTCGGTGTCCCTTATTCATGAGTCATGCGTTTAGCCGCGGCGGCTGCTCTACGCACACTGCGAGCACCAGCGCGGTCAGCTCTCGATTGAGGCAACGGCGCGGAGGGTGCGGGCGGCGCAGGCGCCGGCAAATTTAGCTAGGGCGTGTCTCTTTCCATTTGTTCTCCTCTAGAGGTCGCATTTATCAACCAATGCTTGTGAAATTTTGTAAACAACTTTGTTGATTACATATATTTTGTCGATTCAGTTTTGTAAATTTTAAAAATGGCGGGATTGGTACAAAGGTCCTATGCGCCATAGACATCAAAGGCGCTTACGACCTTTGTGCCAATACCAGTACTTCCCAGAAGGCCTACCACGAACCACGAAGTTTCACCTCTCTGTCGCACTTGAGTGAGAAATCACAAGTGCGAGGGTATACTTTCGTTCGCGGTTCGTGGTAGGCGCTCAGGTCTACAGCTCACAGACCCACTACTTATAGCACAGCGTAGGGATGTATTCCATACAGTGAGGTAACTTCATACATGGCCAGCGGCTCGGCTCGGCGGTCGTGCTGAGGCTCAGGCTTGTCAAAAACTATGCGAAAGATATTACTATATTATATTACAGTCTGATTGGCAAACTAATTTCCATTTTGCACCCCTTAATATAGACCGCCGAATTTTCATAGAAATTCGGCGGCGCCTCCTCCCCGCTTCCTTCCCCGCGCGCCCCCCATCGATGACCCAGAAATCAGCGGAGTTAACCCACTGTATAGAATACATCCTTACGCTGTGGTTATAGATTAATGCGATAACGCCCATAGTTAAAAGTTTGTACATATTCTTCGGACTTCTTAATTTCAGGAGCACGAGAAACGCATCGCCCCCTGGCTTTACACGTTTGGCGTGTTCATCATGTTCCGACTAGTGGCGTTCATATTCGCGGCGATCGTGAACGACATGATATTCGCGTACAACGCGCTCGTGTGCGTGTGCTGGGCGGTGTTCGTGGTGGCCGGCTGCTACGGCTGGCTGCTGGTGTACAGTCTGTACTTGGAGCTGTGCGACCTCACCAAGCTGGAGGACCTAGCGCATTTGAGGGTGAGTTTCGCAAGAGTATGGTGGCGGATGACAGAAATCGGAAAAAAAACAACCGTATTCCAAAAAAATATCCAAGACCAGTCCAAAATCTTATAAAAAAGACAACCGCTAGATTCTAAAAGTAAACAAAAGATTCAAAAAGTAATCTTAAGTTTCAATAGGTAAACAAAAGATTCAAAAAGTAAACAACAGATTCCAAAAACAAACATTAAGTATAATTTTTTTAACGTTTATTTTAAAATATACAGTAAGTGTAACTTAAAAAATATATTTACTTAAATTTCCAGAAAAACACTCAACACCAGTTTTAAAATGATTTCACTAAAAATACCTGTTTTAGTCGTGTCGCAGCTGACGCTGAATTCTGGAAACAATATTTTCCAGGCTTTCTTATTTACTGGCCAAGGTCTGTAGCTCTGTACACTATTTTTCTGCTCAATGCAGTCGGCAAGCGGCGAATTTATTTAGCGTAGCGGCCTACAATTGGCTGCTTACCAGCGGAAGGGCAGAAAAATATTGTATTTAGGTAAAAATAATAATTTATGATATTAGTTGAAAAAAATGTTAAACTATTCAGACCGAAACTCATTCTCGGTTAATTTGTATGAAAATAATTACTGGATACTATCCCTGGTTCAGATATTCTTGAGCACATTGACTGCTCCGATAGAGATTTTACCACATTAAAATAAGAAAAACCGGCCAAGTGTGAGTTGGACTCGCGCACAAAGGGTTCCATACCATTATTTAAAAAAAAAACGGCAAAAAAACACGTTAGTTATATGGACCATGCATCTTAAATATTTAATGTATTATTTTTTTGTATTTGTTGTTACAGCGGCAACAGAAATACAATCATATGAGAAAATTTCCACTGTCTAACTATAACCTAGTGACAGGCGAAAACCGGAATCTTAGTAGCAGGATCCCGTTTTTACCCTTTGATTACGGAATCCAAACTACCCTACTACGTTAACGTTATCTCTTTCAGATGGGCACCATGGCCTCCCTGA
Source organism: Lathronympha strigana (assembly GCA_949128165.1). Classification (NCBI taxonomy): domain Eukaryota; kingdom Metazoa; phylum Arthropoda; class Insecta; order Lepidoptera; family Tortricidae; genus Lathronympha; species Lathronympha strigana. The sequence continues at coordinate 5,320,233 of OX421928.1, read as the reverse complement.
ACGCGTCGCTGGCCGGCTCCCGCCCCACCACCCCCCACAGCGCCGTCTCCACCATGCCCGCCTCGCAAATATGATGCACACGCACACACACTGACACACACAAACCTGCCCTAACATACAGCGATACGAAGACGGGTTTAAGCCATACACACACTGATGACACGCTGAAGGATATTACGGAGGAGAGTAGTGATGAGGGGACGCCGCTGCCAGTGGAGAGGTATGAGACGCCGGTGTAGATTCGCCTTTATAAAGGCAAAAGGTAACTTCGAAGGCTTTTCTGTTAACCGACTTCGAAATAAAGAGGTTCTTTAATGTCAACGCGATTCATAACCGTTAATTCATAATCAAACTAGGGAGATTGTAATCTGTCGAAAAAATTTAAACTCGGGTCAATATGGATAATTCCGTTATAGGGACTATTCTAAAATAGGTCCTTGAGGTCCTTTAGGATGCTGGCAGCATTTCCTCGTTGTATCTCAATACTGATATAAAAGTTCGACGTCATTGTAGAAATATCCTCCTGGCTTAGCGGTCGAAATAGATATATTTTGCTCGTATCATCAATAACACTTTTGCTGACCAATCGTAGCCCTTATTTCAATGAGATAAGAGCTTTAATCATGAATTATAAACAAGACTTGAGCAAGTCTGATTAATATAATTTTTATTATAAAGCCCTTATTTGTTATAAGACATCCGTCCAATGGTCTTTAACTATTATTAGCGTAAGTTTTAATATACCACTAGATTTAAGGATAAAATTTATTTTATTTGTATTAAATATATGTGAATTTTTGCTACTACTATGAATCTCGTCAATGAATTAATTTCGCTAGGATTTTTTATAAAATTTGGAGCGTGAATGTTTTATTAATGTTAAGTTCAATGTGGCTAAAACCGTCATATGGGACTACTCCGTCTAATGCTCGGGTTGAATATAAGCACATTACGCAGCTACCGATTCAGTAGATAAGCAGCAGGCTATACTGAGTTCAATGCAGGGGAGCAAAATGCACAATTGATTTAGCGCCTTTTTGACATCGCCTTAAGGTTCAATTTAAAAATATATTTACAACGCATGTTGTATGTATAGCATGTGCGCTTTTCCGCACGATTTGACTCCATAGTAAACGCGCTTAGCAAGCACATGCATTGTAAATTAAAGTTTTATTTACTCGCTAAAGCGTAGTAAAACATTGTATAAAACATGAGCGTAAAGATGATTCCCGACGCGTGTCGACTCGTCGGAAATCACCTATTTACGCACTTGTTGCATAAATAGCTATTGTATCTAATAGTACTTTTATATTGTGCAATAAATTAGACAAAACACTGAATGTAATTGTAATCAATCGACTGTAATTTAATTGTAATCAACTGTCTAGTGCCTTGAACTGCCTTTGTAAAGATTACGCACATTTTGAATAAATGTTTGATAAAATATACATCGGTTTTTGCATTGTATACCCTCAACGGACCGCAGGAGTCCGCTGGATGCGGGTGGCGCAGGACCGGTCATTGTGGAAATTTTTGGGGGAGTCCTATGTCCAGCAGTGGACGTCTTTCGGCTAAATGATGATGATGATGATGATGACCCTCAACGTATCTCACCACCGATCTAGAATCATATCAAAATGATAAACAGTATGAAATTTCTTGCAATCTGCATCTGCAAGCTTGTAACATTACTCCGAAATAGTTGTAAATGGCATTATAATAACAACAGCAATTAATTTCGCTAAATGTTGTAAATCAACTCTTTCTTGTGATAGTAGTTTATGCAACAGTTGATATAACTATTGGCATTGTAAACTGTAGACCTCGCGATACAGTAGTGGTATTGGCATAAACATTGCCGAAAATAACCTCACGTTATTTTGTGCAAGAGCCCTTAATAATATACTTAATTATTAATATAATTAATAATATACGTAGCAATAGGAACGCGGGCCAGCTCGCCCCCGTGTGCCACAAGCTCGCCAAAACTAAACGGTCTGTTTACATTCTAGGCCCTCAGGTATATAACCAGTTGCCGGACAGTATTAGAGATGCACCTTCCTCACAAATGTTTAAAAATAGGTTAAGAAAATGGCTTTTGCAGTCTTGTTTCTATGACATTAACGAAGTATGTTAAAACCAATATTTAAGCAGCGTAGTTTATCTACCCGTTTTGTGAAAATTAAATACTTAAATGTGATAAGTACCTACATGACCAAAGTATGTACATAATAATAATTAATATTGATGTATTTTATAGACGTTATTTTTACAATACCTATGAACAAACTGACTTGTAACGATGTTATAAATAAATCTTATCTTATCTTATCTTATCTATACCTGGGTATTTTAAGAACCAAGGCGCTGAACCTGTGCTACTAATCTTTGCGTCTTTAGCGTGGAAAAGGATAAATATGTTTATTTTTGTCCATTGTAAAAATGATGTCTCACAGGGTCCAAAAAAGAAAACAAAAAAATACAATTTATGGAAATATATATTTCATTATACATCAACAGTAACACAGATCATAATTTCTTACAGAGCATTTTATATATAACATTATATACAAATACAGCGAATCTAAAAATCAGAATGACAATAATATCGAAAGTTTTTACCACGAGTATTTTACTCCGTATAATTTTTATTTATATACAATACAAATCAAGTAAATTGAGGCTACTTTAGATAAGGGGTAATATTGTCACTGGGAATCAAATTCGTAAGCAATCTACTATAAGAATCCTAGGATCTTAGCACTGAATCGAAACTAATTAAACATGTCATACAAGCAAAACATTAAAAGTAGGTATGGTGTGCGGCTGTCAAACCAGAGGTCTTAGGTCTGATCACCACTTTTGATTAATTTCTAGTGCCGTTATTCATAAACGCTCACCAAACCTCCTTTAGCTAATTTGTCGTTTGTCCTTATTTGTCAGTTTGACATTTGCGTTTCATAAAAAGGGACAAAACATTTTTAACTAATATGGGTCTATTAAGTTTTAATGAATAAGGCGGTAGATGTATATTTATGGTATTTGCGCCTTATCAGCAAAGTGGTACCGTTTACTAAAACAGTCCCATGTGACCACTAAGATTAACTAGTGACAAGAATAATGAAATGCAAAAATAGGAGTTGTGCAATCCACGATTTATGCAGATTCTTGGTTTTATTAGCAAAAGTAGGGGTTTGGAATAGGTGTTCGAAATTATCTGCACACTTATCCACAGAGGCCATACTTACAGTTGACGTGAGACATATTTAGACTTGCATCATATGTGCAAGGTACAAATGTGGGAACATCTTTGCCGTCGACTCAACAGACCAACACTCTGTCTGAGTAGATCAGCACCCCAAACGCATTAGTTCCGTGTACCACGATTCCCGGTCCATTTGGTTTTTACCTAGATGTTTTCATTACAGTAAAATTGTGTACACTAAGTCCCGGATCGGTACTTTTCTCCAAAATGTACTTTTTTCAAAAACCATTTTCATGACAACCTAAGCAGACGGAGACCCCCGTCCGCGGGACTCCTGTTTCTGGGCGATTTGCCCTTATTCGGACCCTGGGCAACCTAACGAACCTAGTATACCCAAACAATGCGTATTATGTTTAAGCAGAAAAATAGCGACTACGACTTCGCGTCACCCGCGTCATTTTTCCCGCCGCGGTCACATTCTAGAACGACCAAACGCCCGCTGTCCGCGGCGTCTTTCGTTCGCCGCACGCGGCTTGTCGGAACGACCGAGGCCTTTGCAAGAGGGATTACAAATGGTCAATACAGGGCGATGGTACAGTTGTTAGACCCAACGGCATCAGTATGAATTCATAATGACCGGATGAGAATGTGAAAGCCTTCTTACAACGGACGGCTTCGTCATCGCCAATGGGGTCTGTAGCGTGCTAGAAGGCGCCGCATTACTCTCTGGAAGAAACAACGGCGAGCACTACACCGGCTTCGAACCTGGCACTAGGAACACAGGTACAAACAGCTACATGCTTAACCGATCATCAGTGGATCTTATTTCCGAATACAAATGGTCAGTAAACAGTGTTATCGTACGTATCGTGATTGCACAACTGTCCTAAGGCACATAGAGGTACCTATTATTACAGTAAGTATATCTATTTATACATGGTGTAAAAATGTGGTGATCCGTTTACTGAAAAACCCCATCAATTTTACTGATAGATTTTTGTGGACTGGATCCTCTCTGGATTCCTCCTTTTTTTCCCTATCAAAATACGATATTGTTGACACCCTTTAACGGATCACCAATATACTACAACATATTACAAAACAATATATTCTACAATATATTACAAAAATCAAATCCATTTTGTATTTAACAAATATTATAAAGACGACCCTACCGTAGATCGTCATAAGGAATGACTTTTGCTGAGAGGGCGTACATTGAATCTTGAACGAAGCGATTGATTCTAAAATAGAACCACGAAGACTTATGTATAAGGAAGCCTCTGTATATTTTATAAGGTATGTTTAGTTTTATTGTATTGTCTAGTTATTAAATAAAACCCGCTTACAAGCTCACTGTCGATATCAAAATAACTATAAAGAATATACTTAAATATAGTCAAAGTACATTGACTTTCAAATGGGTAGATCAACATTTTGTTTTCACTCGTTGCCCTTTGGAAATTGGCACAAGTGACTTTGTAAACTTGCAAATTTCAGTAGAATATCTTGAGAAAAAAAAATCTTAAGAAATAAAAGTGGAAATCTCATGGCCGTGGCTCGGGCGACACTTGAACTCGCGTCTGTGGGATACACGCCCATCGCTCTGCCAAGTGAGTTACCGAGACACACCCGGGGGCCCCGAATTTCTCCATATTCTTTTCACTTTTGCTCGGTCAATTAAAGTAAATACACATTTCTTAAAGACGCAAGCTACCGTATATTGGCTCATATGACAGAATTAGTTGATAGACCCATCGTTAGTTTAGTTTCATGCAATTTCCCTTAAACAAATGAATACTTAAAAATATAATAAAAACAAATTCTTCGCCATAACGGTACCATTATAATGCTAATTTCTATACATAAGCTCTGTTAGTAACAAATTCAAATACAGGGTGTAGCAAAAATTTGTAATTTTGTTACACCTTGTATAGGGTAAACGCCCTTATGTAATACAACTTAATTTTACAACTCTTGGATAATAAAAAAGACAATATAGGGTCAGACTCGAGAATTGGGGCCTTTACCTTATGGTCTTAAAAATCCCAAAATAATTTCAATGTGGCGAAAACCGTCTATCGGATAATTGCGTCTGCCTACTATTTTCTGATTTTACTTGCATGAGTAGATACGTAAGCCACCTTTGACAGCAGAGTTGAAAGAACCGATTCCTGTCCTACCGACCCTATCTAAGGGGTGTAGGTATACAAGCATGGGAGATCTTGTCCTATATGGGTTATAACACGGACTTCTCTCAAAAATAAAATATGACATTTTATCCACATTGTTGTTTAAAAAAAATCCCTGTCTTAAAGTAAGCCCTGTATTACGGGACCTGTTTATTAAGGCTGCCTACATTATGTTGATAACTCTTTACTAAACCAAATTTTACAATATTTTATTTACAAAAAAAACCTGCTTAAAAAAATATTAACAATTCAGTATCATTTCGATTAAATGTAACTAAATCGGTTTGCAAATATGTATAATGAAACTGATAGAAAAAGCTAAACAACTGACTTAACATTAAATTGTGACAAAATAACACCAAAAGTTAAAAAAATATATACAAAAATACTTTTGCTATACTTACTTAATACTTTTTTTACACGAAGAGTATAGGGCGAGTAGGGCGACCTTACTCTTTTAATCGGATGCTCTGATGATAACATTGTGTGCCTCATTGGTCTATTTTATCTGTTGTATTTTCAATGGACTGTGTACATAAATTTGTGTATATTTAATTTGAATATATATCACACGTCAAACGTAAAAAAAAGGTTTAGAAATAAGTTTAATCAGTTATAAAGTAGAAAAAAATACTTTTACACTCACACTTAACTCAAAATTTTTCCAAAAAAATTATCACAATTGAAACACTTACTAGGACAAAAAAAAATCTAAATATTTTTCCTAAAGTACAGTAGTTTTTCCTATCGTTGTATAATATACAAACTATATTTATATATATAATATCTGTTTATATAGATACAATCTATATCAGCGATGCATAAGAAATATTAACAATTCGTTATCTTGAAAACATGCGAAAAAATATTTGGTATTACTGGTTCTAAATACTTCAGTATTTAAACTATGTACTTAATTAGAGTATTATAGAAATTGTATTTCATTGGTCAGATAATCAAATCACTGAAAATGACAAAAACACTGGAATTTTACTGAAATAATTTACAGTCAGCATCAAATAAGGTAAATGTGGCTAATACCGTTATCGTTGAATATACATTAGAGCAGTCATGAAACCAGGATACCCTGCTGCTCATCGACTCAGTCGGCAGCTGCATACTGTACTCATATTCAACGCAGGCGACCATTAGACGGCAGACTCCCTATGACGGAATTAGCCACATTTACCTTAGTCCTGTTGTTTACAAAAAAAAAGAATAGCGCTAAGGCTAATTTACAAAATAGTATATTGATTTTATTTATCACCTATTTATTGAGAGAACCATTTATAAATAATATACAAAAACCGGCCAAGTGCGAGTCGGGCTCGCGCACAAAGGGTTCCGTAGCAGCAAATATAATAAACTTATTATGTCAATTTATACACCTGGTGAATGGAGCCTAAACTCTCCCGATATTTTGCCTTGTACTTTTATGTATGAATATTAATTTTAACTTAACCAAAATTACAGTTAAATCAACCTATCTCAAAAACTATAAGAGATACTTTGATCAAACCAAAAATCGTTGAAAGAGTTAATTAGCATGCATCACCTCTATTTTTTTTAGAATTTTATACCCCGTAGTTATAAAAATAGAGGGGGGGGGACATACTTTTTACGACTTTGAGAGCTGATATCTCAAAAACCGTTCACTTTAAGAAAAATGTTTTTTAGAAAACTTTATATCATTTTAAAAGACCTTTCCATTGATACCCCACACGGGTATGTACATCGAAAAAAAAATTTTCATCCCTCAGTTACATGTATGGGGGGCCCCACCCCCAATTCTTTTTTTTACTATTTAGTGTCATAATTTTGTAGCGGTTCATACAACACATATTCCCATCAAATTTCATCACTGTAGTACTTATAGTTTCCGAGTAAATCGGCTGTGACAGACGGACAGACGGACAGACGGACAGACGGACAGACGGACATGACGAAACTATAAGGGTTCCGTTTTTGCCATTTTGGCTACGGAACCCTAAAAAGGATTCAGCGTCGCCAAAAACCTAGATTTTTTTTGGTTAGTTAAATTACCTAGAACCAAGTCAGTTTTAAGCAAAGAGTTATTAATTGTAAAGGTCAGCACAAGTACATTTTCATACTAAAGTTGTTGCAAATTTCATATTATTGACGAATATAATCAATCGTGCTAATTAATTTGCGCGAATGCATAAACATGTGCGGTTTTGTTAGTATTTGGAATATATTTTCGTTTTGTAGCGAAATGTAAAGACACAAAAATAAGGCTTTATTCACGATAATTCTATTAATTTTATCAACTTCGCGCAAATAACATAATGTAATCCGTTAAATGAAACAATTATAACACAAAAATATTTAGCTAATATAAATTTATGAATGAATTCATTCATAAACTGCCCATGCAATTTTTAACACAACTAATATCTCTTTGTTTAAAATCTCTTAAATCAGAAGAACTTAACTGTCTAATCCTTTTTCTTTGCGCTTGATCCTCGCATAGGGTCCGATGTCGGGGTCCATGACAAAGTCGTATAGTACTGAGGTCCAACTGTGGTGCTGCGGGAGGTCATCATAGAACTCACCAGCGATGCGTTTTACCTGAAAATTTTGTTAAATGTTCACACAAAGCTAAAAGCGTCAAATAATGTGGGTCAGAATGACATTAGCGGACTTTCATTGATCATGATATGATACAAACGATAAATGTTTCGTACGAAAAAGAGCTAAAATAGTAAAATTCACACACAGAACTTCCAACGCTGTAAGTTGTAACGTTCCAAACAAGAATATAGGCATTTCCAAAAAAAGTGTACCATTTCCTTTTTTTTTCATATAGGAAATTTTGGGTTTTTTATAACTAGAATCACGCGTACTACTGATTAAGAAAAAGAGTGTCCCTTTTCTTTTTATACATTTTGTTTGGGCTGTTACGATACTGACAATTTTGTCAAGGACGATCTATAAAATGGTGCACTTTTTTCTGAAAATGCCCATATATGAAAGTCGCAACTGTAGCAGTTTTATGGCGTAATTTTTTCGGCTGATTGGGTATCTAGTTTTATCCTATGCCCTTCTGTACTTCACATAGTATAAAACAAAGTCGCTTTCTCTGTCCCTATATCCCTACGTACGGAGAGTGATTCAAGAGGAAGGTTTATATGTATAATAATAACCCGTGCGAAGCCGGGGCGGGTCGCTAGATAGTAACATTTTGTGTGGATATACTGACCTCCGGTAGTCTACTCCCAGGGACTGCAGGGAAGTCGTGGTGCTCCATATGGTAGCCCACGTTGAAGGTGATGAAGTTCAGAGCTCCGTAGTAGGAGTACGTCTCGAAACCCTTTTTAAACATGTAGTGTTCTGACACGAAGTGGCCTGTAATGTACAACATATGTTTTTTTTTTGTCGATTCAGTTTTTGGGAATTTTCAATATGGCGGGAAGTGGTACAAAGGTCCTAAGATCGCCGGCAATGGAACTTCCTAACAATGTAATGTTTAATGACCTCCTAGCCTAGTCGGTAGTGACCCTGCCTACGAAGCAGGAGGTCCCGGGTTCGAATCCTGGTCAGGGCATGTATTTGTGTGTTTATCACGTATATTTGTTCCTGAGTTATGGATGTTTTCTATGTATTTAAGTATTTGTATGTATATATATATTATATATATCGTCGTCTAGTACTCACAACACAGGCCTTATTGAGCTTACCGTGGGGCAGTCAAGTGCAAAAATATAGTTCGACATAATTGACTTATAAATATGGTACTACGCTCTTATTACACCGGCATAAGGTGCTATGAGACATATTTTTGAGTAAGATGTGCATCACCATATTTTTACACTTGACTGGACTAGGTCGATTTGTGTAATATTGTCCCACAATATTTATTTATATAAACAAAAGGCGTCACATGTTTTGTCACTGTCTCTCCTTGTATTTTCACACTACCTCATCGAACACCACTGAAACCATTCACTACTGAAACGGTCGTATTATCGTTACATGCAAAACATAAAATAAAGAAGTTAATCTTGGAGATTTCGTTAAAAGCTTAAAAGTTAGGTTATTACCATCAATATGGCCGTTTGTTTACATTGTTAGGAAGTACCATTGACAGCGATCTTAGTGTGGCTAGGTACTGTCCTCATTCGTACATTACGTACATAGGCAAAGAGAGATATAACAAATATTTTTTTCGGTAGCTTAATAAAATAATTACAGTAGATACTGTTTTCCTTCTTGTGGGCTATTTTATTTAAAGTCGTTACTATTTTATTTAAAGTACTTTTTAATTTTGGTATTTTTTATGTTATTTCTATTCAAAATCACGAGCTTTATCGATCCTAATAGAAGAAGAAAAAAAGGTCTCAAAAATTCCATACATTGTTCAAACATTCCATTCCGTTAGTGCCATGCAAAGTCATGAAAAAATGGTAACGGAATTTAAAAAAAAACAGATGCATCTATTTACAACTTTTCAAAATAAAAAGTTTTTTTTATACACTGTATTTTCTTGAAACTGTATCAGTAAGTAGATCTCGGTGTTTTTTCAACGAATATTAGTGCCACCTCAAAAAATAAATTTAAAAACACAGTAAAGTGGCGTACCTGCTACTGGATGAACACCCATCGCTAGCAGAGATCCAATGATAAGATACCACAGAGCTTTCCAACCTGCAATCACAAAATATCAAAGTATTTATCATCAGAAAACGAGCCGCCTCAATCATGCGACGTGCGGCAGACCTATGGGACTGCGGGCGAACTAGAATCGACTGTCATTTGTCTTGAGTCTGTAACGACACATTAATAATGGGCAGCCTAAGTGTGGGCGAGAGGAAACCATTATGCAGCAGTGAGGTATAATGTGTTTGGTAAGGATACGCTGGCGAAGGAGCTAAAGGACATCGACCTTAGGTATGTCCTGAGATTCTGTACTCAGGCGACAGGGAGGCTAGAAGCACAGCGTAGGGATGTATTCCATACAGTGAAGTAACTTCATACACGGCCAGCGGCTCGGCTCGGTGGTCATGGTCATGCTAAGGCTCAGGGTTGTCAAAACCTATGTGAAAGATATTACAGTCTGATTGGCAAACTAATTTACATTTTACACCCCTTAAAATAGACCGCCGAATTTTCATAGAAATTCGGCGGCACTTCCTCCCCGCCTCTTTCCCCGCGCGCCCTTCATCGATGACCCAGAAATTGGCGAAGTTAACCCACTGTATAGAATACATCCTTACTCTGTGCTAGAAGGAAGGGGGGAAAGCCGCCGGGACAATAACCTGCAGCTCCAGCAACGGGGAATTGGGGTGAATGAGCACACCAGGTGCTCGACAGCCCGCTCTTTTCCGGTCGAGAGTCCCCCCATAATAGCTTAGAAAATGCCGGAAAAAATCGAATTGTTTTTTTCATGATTTAATGAAACTTTCGGTTTTTTTCCGAAGTTTTCGGGTTTTTTAAGAAATAATGTCACTATCACTGTCACTCCTTTCATCCGTTGCATTTTCTTCCTCAAAGTAATCGATGTAGCCCTGTTGTAGGTGTAAATTAGACCTAATATACATTGATTTAGAGTTGTAAATTAGAGCGGAAACTTTCATTGATTTTTTCCTAAAGAATCCGGAAAAAACGGATCGTCTGGGAAAAAATCTGATTTCTTCCAGACTTTTTCAACGCTACCCCCATAACATAACATGGGTTGCCCACAGTACCCGCCGGCGTCAGTATCATATAATATTTCTAATTGTAGGCATTAGGCAACCCTAGCGTTTGTGCGGGGGTGAAGGGGGCCGAGCGCCAATGGTTTTTGCGTAGTGTTTAAAACTGTTTGCATTCGCTTTTTCTATGAGAGATTATGATTATGATTTATCTGTTCTTAAGAACTATTATATACTCTGTGGTGACAGCACTAACAGGATTCTGGGAGTGTTCTCTGGCCTCTGGCAGTCTGGACTACCTATTGCGAGGCATTGGAATGACCTTCATGTTTGTATGTATGTAAGTTTAGGGCTAGGTACTTTAATTTTAGGATTTTATCAAGGTACATTCGATCTGAATTTAGCACGTCAGTTTGTAGCAGTCTTGTATTTACGACATTTTTTTCAAAGTCCCCCCCTTTTTTGAATGGGTATTTTTTATGATTTCTACTCATCAAAATACTCCTTCGATCCTATTAGGAGAAAAAATGTCCCAAAATGTCCATACACTTTTCAAATTATCCATTCCGTAACAGCCATAAAAAGTGTAAGAAAAATGGGAAAAAATCTTGGGACACTTTTTTCTCCTATCAGAATAAAAAGAGCAGGCGATTCTAAGTAGAAACAACAAAAAAAAAAGTGAACTACGAAAAAAAACTTATTTCAAACTCACCACACAATTGCACCACGCATGCGTCAAAGAACAGCTGGATGATCAAGTTGACCAGCTCCAGGGGTTCTGGGGGCTTCGGGCGCACCACCAGCGGCCGGACCATGTAGAAGAACGGCTGCAGGACCAGCCAGATAAATTTGCCGAAGGTAGTGTTGAAGAGCTTAGCTTCCACTAGGGTCGGGAGGTCCGTGTCTATGGTTTCTATGCCTTGGTACTGGAAAGAATGAGGATGTGTTAGTTGGAGTACTTTGAATGGTAAACATTGTTTTAACGCCTGCCTCAAAAGGGAAATAGGGTAACCTCACCCATGGAACGTTTAAGAGAAAATTCGGAGTATTTTTGATATTTCTCTGATACCTGTAAAAGTTGTACTGTTAATTACTGTTTATAGTGTTTTATACCGTGGCGTGCAGCGCTAAGGACGCTCACATACATTTACCTGTGTTTGATATGTACGCTGCCCGCCCAGCTCCGCTCGCCTCACTCGAGCGGTCTCTCAGTTCAAATCGATAGGTTACATTTTGCCTTCAGACACTTTTATATATCGATTTATAAATATGTTCTTGGACGATTTACATGGAACTTACTCTGTGATGTTCCAGGTGGTACTTCTTAAAGCTGATAGACGCAGGGACTCCGACGGGCAGGTTCGCGAAGAACCCGAACATTCTGTTGGCCATAGGCCTCGCGTGGCCGAAGGCCAGGTTATGGGCGATCTCGTGGATGGCTGTAACAAGGGAATTATGCCCAACTTAAAAAAAATCTCAATTGAGTAATTGTTATGGCTGCTCCACACAATGAGCCATGATGCCCACGATGGGCGATGATAAAGGACGCAGTTATGAGTAAGAGGGGTTACGCAATACTGCCACTAGCGCCCCCAGCGGCGACTTGAGTCGCTAATCCCCATTTCATGAAAGTGCCAAAGAAAATATGTAGATACAGTTCAGTTGGAACCTTAGGCCACTGTAGGACGTAGGACTTTGTCATAGTGACGTTATAAATCACGTTATAAGTAATATCTCACTGCTTGTCATTTTGACATAGTTCTAGAGTGGCCTAGCGTTCCTATGTTATTTTTTCTACTTTGTTGGTTAGATACTTACCAGCACTTTTTTGGTTAGATGACTGACAGCGATATTAAAAAAGTATACATTATAACGTTGTCCATGGTATTTCATAAGAACACTGCTCCTACGGATTTTTTTAATTTCTATAGTGAGCACAACATCTTCCCTATTCTGCCACGTTTCTAAATATTGTTTTTTACGCTATTTTAGCTGTCGTAGAAAAACTAGCGTATGCAACAGTTCATAATAAAATTGGTGCTTAAAACGGCGACCCTGAAGTTTTAGAACCCTTATTATATCACTGTTGCATAAACTAATATTAAAATTTCTCTAGAAGCCTATCCGCAGTCGGGTTTATTTAATTTCCATAATTCAACTAATTCGTAGATAGTATTTATGACCAGATTAGACTTATATATATTAGATAGGATGGCTTATCAATAGGAAAATACAGCTGTTGATATATTTTTCATAAACAATAATAATAAACCCCGCCGCGAACGTGACAACACCACTCTGTCTGTCCGACGATGACTGCCCGATGCAGTCGAAACATGTCACTAGGCGTGATACAATTCGGAACTTATTACCGGGGAATAAGGTCCAAAATTGAATACAGGTGCATATATATTTATGAAGCGACTATACACCGTGTTTATTTTGATTAGCTTTAATTTTAAGGGTGCATTATGTAACTTAAACTTATTGACCGAGTGAGCAAAGCGGGCGAAGCGTCTCCATTTGTTCTCCTCTACAGGTCGCAATTTTCCACCAATTCTTGTGTAATTTTGTAAACATGTTTATTAATAACCAAAAAAAGGAAAGGAAGGTGCAGCGTGGGTAGGCCCCCCGCAAGGTGGACTGATGACCTGGTGAACGTCGCAGGAGTCCGCTAGATGCGGGTGGCGCAGTACCGGTCATTTTGGAAATCTTTGGGGGAGGCCTAAGTCCAGCAGTGGACGTCTTTCGGCTGAAATGATGATGATGATGAATAAAAAAATTTTTGTCGAGTAATTTTTTGGAAATTTTTAAAATGGCGGGAATTGGTCATAAGCTCCATAGACCCCCAAAGGCGCTTACGGCCTTTGTGCCAATACTAGTACCATCTCGCGAGGTATACAGCTCACAGAGTCACTAGTTTAAGTTTATTTCTCAAAGACACTCTAATACACACAATGTTCTAATGACGATGATGATTTTGTGACCATTTTACTTTCCTAAACATAGTGATGTTGATGTCAGATGAGAGCACATAATTCGAATCTTTTGCACAAACCCCGCGTATACAAAGATATATACAAAAAAAAACATGTGCCTGTTGGTCTAGCTACTGGAGAGGAATAAGCGGACTGTATCACTTGAATATACAAACCACATTGGTTTAACGATACTCATGTATGTTATGTTTATACTGTTTTTGTAATTGTTTTTATAAATAAATAAATAAATATAAATATATTATAAATATAATCGACCGTTACATTGGTAACTGTGCGCGGCGCGTACAAAATATCGCGGAACGGATGTGTTGCGTCGTGCGGTTTGTGTCGCGATCGGTGAGTAAGTGTTCCGCTGCGGGGCGCGGGACCGGGTGCGGGCGCGAGCGGGCGACCGGTTTGGCTTCCAGCGCATTAGCGGGATGCGTTGATGCTGGTGCTATCTGCACCAGTGCCTAACAATTTTCAATAATTTGCCGGATGAGCTACAAATACTGTCGGGGGAATATTCAAACGAGAGTTAACAAAATGGCTACTAGATAAATGTTTTTATAGCGTTAATCATTATTTAAATTTTAAGGATCCGATGACATTGTACTAGTTATAATATGTAATATTGACATTCTATTTATTTAATTATTGTAAATATTTTAGGTTACCTTGAATGAATATTTGTATGCATGCTTGCATGCTAAATACACAATTTTTTTAAATATTTTTATTATGAGGCCAATTGTTACCGTATTCCGACAAATAAAAATTTGAATTTGAATGACTGTGAAAATACTCACGAGCGTGAATTATAATTCGCTAATAATGCAATAATCCCTGATAAACTAACAATAATCTACGTTTATCAGGAGCCTTATCGTGAGTTGCGAATACGTGATGTGGCACAGTGACACAGATGATTCATCAAAAGAATCATTGATCTAAAACATAGACAAGTTAGTAGAAGTAGACTTTCAAATACATACTACCACTATTTCTTCCAGTAAGGAGTTTCGGGAATTTCGCGTGAAGATATCCAAAAACTTTTTTTCTAAATTTGATGTTTTTCCTACTCAAAATCACGAGCTCTTTCGATCCTGCAATGACAAAAAAAGAGTCCCAATTTTATTTTTCCATTCCGTTACCATTTTGCAATCACTTTGTACAGCGGTTACAAAATTGGGAGTAAGTACGTAAAACGTTAGAAAATTCTAAGATCTTCTTTTACTCGTAGTTTTTTCTACAACATTGAAAGAGCTCGTCATTCTGTGTAAAAAAAACATCAAATTTAACTAATAATTTATTTTTTGGATATCTTCTCGCGAAACATCATATCACACCACACATGTCACGCCAATAGGCAATATTCACTCATTGTTTTTATACTGTGGGAAGATAGCTTTTGTCATTTACTGTAAAAAAAATTACTTAGTGCAAAAAACTAAAATGTAGTCTATAAATCTTCGTTCAAAAACTTCAAACATATTCGGGCATTCAAACGCCCGCCATTCTGACAAACTTGACCGTGACGTGATGACGTCATAGTCTGAGGAAAGTTGACTCGCGAACAGAGCTCCCTGTTTATTTGCGTTCTTGGTTTTTCTAATGTTAAGTGTACCGCCGGCATTATACAATGGCGTCACACTCGACCAATGACATTGACATTGCGTTTTAACCGTTATTAATAAAACATTTTTTTGCGCTTTTCAATAATTATTTTCACAGCAAAAAAGAAATATCGATAGGTACATATAAAGCTAAACCGACATAGTAACCGACAAAAGTATATAACCCTTATCTGTTACAAGTGCAAAAAGCCTATTGCGATAAGATAAAAATACGTGAGTTTTACCGCTGAACGCTCCGCTCGAGCAGCAAAACTGAACTTTACGGAGTTCCGCGTAAGTTCCTATTGCATTGGCGAATTTGTCATTGGCAAGACTTTCCGATTTTAATAGTAGTTTATGCAACAGTGATATAATAAGAGTTATTATGAGCTGTTGCATACGCTAGTTTTTCTAGGACAGCTAAAATAGCGAAAAAAGCAAAATCTCAAAAGGTGGCAGAATGTGGAAGATCTATGACCACTAAAGAAATGAAAAAAAAAACAACAGTGCTCATATATTGTATTGTAGTAGTTGTAGACAGCGTTAATACTTTTTAAATATCGCTGTCAGTCTAATTGACAGATAGAAGGGCTGGAGTAGAAAAATGATTTAAGATCATATCCCACTTCAATGGGGTATTTGGCGAAAATCCATTACATTATCAGCCTTGGCCCCTATTACTCACAGTGATAAGTGTTACAATTGTCGGTATCATTGTTCTAGAATGGCAGGCTTACTGTTGTGCGGGCAATGGACGCACGAAACGCCAGTAATTCAGAAATTCTCGGAATTGTCAAGTTTTTTTTTTTCAATTGAATATTTGAGAATTTGTTTTTTTTCATGCAATAATTTATAATTTTTAATGTTACTGTACAGTCAACCAATGGGTGCTACTACCGTATTGTTGATCACCAGGCGGCGCCACTCATGCGTGGGTCCTGTGTCAGTATGAGAGAATTGTCAAAGTGACGTTTGAAATGTTCCCGCAGGACCCACGTTCCACTAACGCCCCTAGCGGAAAATCGACTCGCGGTAATCCTCATTGGAACCCTAGGCAGTAAGGCTAAATTTATCAAAGTTTAACCAGATTGTAAGAAATCTCTTATTATTTTAAGCTAACATGGTAATTTACATTATAATTAATTACTATTTAAAACGAGATATTTACCATGTATATTTGTTTTTGTGAGCTCCCGATATTACGGCATAGACCGACATACACACAATGCAAGGAATAAATGATATATGATATATATGATACACCGTGAACAATTGAACATGGCGCTTTTAACAGTTCTCATTTTAAATATTAATTATAAATCTCTTACTGCTTGTCATTTTGACATGATTCTAGAGTGTTCTAGACACTCTAGAATCATGTTTTGACATGGTAAAGGGTTCCAATTGTTTGACAGTACATGTATGCACTCGATTATAATCCCAGCTGCAAGACTATCTAGAGATTTGATAACACAATGAGCATTTAGGATAATATAAGATTAAACACTCCTATTTAAGCATGTGTTTGATAAACAATCTTATCGGGGATTTACATACAGTTGCGAATTATTAAAATACATGTAGGTGCCATGTTAATCTTTCTAGTCCAGTCAAGGGAAACTAATCCAGTCATTGAACTGACAGCTTGTATGGAAATTTTGATTATTTGGGAAATAATGAATAATAGCTGATTTTTTTAACGTAACGGATAATTTGTGAGTCTAGTATCATGTAGGCACCAAAGTCCAACAAAATATCGTTTCAAATATCGTCACAAATATGTACACACATGTTTCAATCGTTTTTATTGTAAGATTTTTCTGTATTTCCAACGTTTAACGTTGGAAATAAGAAAGGATTGCATTATACTTAGGAAATTTCGGACTCTGGCTGCCGTGATCGGGTAGCCCAGTGGTTAGGGCGTTGCTAGCAGGAGGTCGCTGGTTCGATCCCAGCCCTGCTCACCTTGGTCACTTTTTCTGTAGTATATGACACCTTTTTCAATTTATAGTTGTCATCAATATTTACTGAGTGGTTAAGTACATTACAATTAGGTCTTGGTCAATATATGACACAGCTTGTAGCTAAGTATTACTTAGACCACAAAACCTAACCTTCTGAGAGATCGATTAGCTTGTGTTATACCACAGGAACTTATATTATGTAACATAGTGCCTACTCTAGGCCACCTAGGTCAGTAGTAGCGGTCTAAATTTCTAAAGTATATGCATTGACTAATTAAAAGAAATACACACACAAAGCAAAACAAAAACGAAAAAATGTGGGTCAGAATGACATTAGCGAACTTGCATTGATAATGATACAAACGTCAATTGTTTCGTACGAAAAAGAGCTTACTGAAGTAAGCATTAAGTGTCAAATTCATACACTTCCAAAGTTTATAGGCTGTTTTTCACTTAACGAAACGTCGTCACGTTCTCAACAAGACTAGGTATATGAAAAAGAGTCGCAACTGCTGCTCTTTTACGGCATCATTTTTTTCAGCTGATTGGGTATCCAGTTCTTATATCTATGAGTAAATTGAGTATATGTAATCCTAGTTTACGTGGCTGTGCCATGGTGTGCGGAAGCAAAGTCTTGTTTTAAGACTTGGGGCTGCGGTTGCGCGACAGAGGTGGTGATCCCCGATCCGGCTCCTACCCTGTTCAACAAATATCGGTTGCCATCCAGCGCGGCAATGCCGCGAGCATATTTGCCACGTTTGGACGGGGTGTGGGCCGGAGCGAGGTATAATAGTTAGTTTAAATTAGCAATAAGTTTGTGAATTGTACTTTTACGAAAATTTAGGGTAAATTTGTATTTATTTGTAAAAAGTGACAGATATAAGAAAAAAATGTACGGTGAGTATCTTTGATGCCTATCCCGACATGTTTGGAATAGATACAAGTAACGATGTGTCGCCCACTTGAATGGTTTAACAGGTAAGTAGTAGATAGCCGTTATCGACTACTTCAGTTAAATTATCATCAAGTTGCATGACGAATAACAATAGTGAACCATAATTATGTTTTTAGGGTTCCATACTCAAAGGGTGAAACGGGACCCTATTACTAAAACTCCGCTGTCCGCCTGTCACCAGGCTGTATCTCATGAACCGTGGTAGTTACGCGCGGATGAAATTTTACTATAACAATAACAACATATAAGTACTAAAATAGAGAATAAAATAAAAATTTAAGGGGGCTACCATACAACAACGGTATTGATAACGGCTAGAGGTAGACGCTTGAAATATTCACAAAATATTGAGTTATACATTCACCTTAAAAATAAAAATAAAATAAAAATGTTTTCGCCCTGATTCAGTGATTACCCTTTTAAATGGGGCACCAGCGTTTTTGTTACCCTGTATCATCCCTGTATAACTACAAACATCAATTTGTATTTGACCATCGGTACACGAACTTGTGTCGTTGTATGGTCAGTGAACAGCTTCAAGCAACACAGGGAGGGAAGTCGGGATACGTGCAGTTTTCCCTCTGCCGAAGTACAATTTAAGAGAGGTATGGGCACAGCGGATGCATATCGTTTATTGTGGTAGGGCACAGCACAACGAATGTCGTCTCGCTCAAATCTGGAGCAGAGCCCGTCTGGGGAAGTACCTCCACCTTACAGAAAACCGCAGTTTAATAACACTAGACCCTACTCTTTGTGTTGTGTTTCTGTTGGTGAGTAAGGTAAGCCCTGACGGGGCCCGTGAATGATGAGTCTAAGTTCTAAGTTCCCAGGGCTCATACGAGAGATATTATGGTGGAGAAATTTGTGGTCACGGGTGTGGTCTCGGTAGCAGTTGGCAGATGGGCGTGTATCCCAGAGTCCCGGGTTCGAGTCCCGAATCAAAACCATCATGAATTTTTCTCCTAAGGAAGTCTTAGTCTTACCTAACATAAGGGAGTGGTTGATGACCCCCCCGAAGCAGTACGCGACGAGGATGAGCATGGGCCAGCTGAGATGCTGGATGAACGGCAGCGTGATTAGCTGCAGCAGCACCATGCCCGTCACCACCCATTTGAAGTTGGGGTCGTAGCCGAAGAGCTGCTTGATTTGTGGGTATTTTTCTGGAAAGAAAAAAAAATGGTACAATATAATAAATTACGGATAACACTTATGTATTTCGACGCAGCGTTTATCTTACATTATTGCAATAACCTGGTAACCTCTCCAACTTTAGTAGTCGTGTTTGAGCAGTTTATTATTGAACGAGTCCTTTCCTGTTTTAAACCTACTCACGTCAATAAAGTCGAAAATCGCTCGACAGGTTTCGGACCAGCCCGAGTTCCTTAATCATGAGTGAGACGCGCTCGGGACGGTTGTTCTATTAATGAAATTTTGGTAGTAACGTCGCACGCGGCCTGAAGTTGGCGGAGGCCGTTATGCCCTCTTTTGCAACGCGAGCTACAGACTACAGTCAACCAATTGTCAACCAATCAGATTGTAAAAAATCTCTTAATACTGCTTATTATTTGCATGGTTCTATCTAGAGTGGCCTAGGGTTCCAATTGGTTGATAAATACACTTGTTGGCTCTATCCCGAAGATAAGTAAGTTCTTTAGTAAATGCAATCAAGTTTGACTCCCACGTTATGCTCACTTAGTGCTATTTTACACTAATTTTAGTAATTAACAGGTCTGCTTGTTAGACACAGTAAAGTAACGGACAGTAAAACAACTGTGGAAAAGCAGTTAATTTCTTATAATTGAGTGACTTATCATTCGAGACATTAAATTCAACTTGATACCTCTAAGCAATACTAAGAAAAAGGATCTTGACTGTCGGTCGGAGACGGACAAACAGACAAGGAAGGGATTTTGTAAAGGCTTCTTTTATCTTTTAGAGGTACAGAACCTTGAATACACTATTTAGTTATTTTTTCTTATATTTCCGAAAATATTCGAACATAATAATATTATTCGAATATCTTGAAAAAAAATGTCGAATATTCGAATATCTGAAAAAGTCGAATATTTGCAAGCCCTAAATCCAACCTAACTTAACCTAGTTGGCAAATAATAATTTGGTAAATGTTGGTACCTATGCCAAGTGAATCATCCAGGAAAAGTTGGCGAGTGATATCCAAAATAATTTTCGGTGAAAAGGCAGGATACCGAACAGGCACCCTAAGAGTCCTAAGATCTTTCTTTGACGTAAGGGAAAACAATATATAAGTACCTGCCTTTGGTTTGTGGTGAATGTTACCTAATCAAACATGGGCATCACGGACAGCCCGATGTGCAAAGGATGTATGGATAAGGAAGAAACAACAAAACATGTTCTCCTAGAATGTAAACAGATAGAAGTATACAGGAGCAAATACTTAAGAACTCCCAGCACACTAAAGGAGGCAATTTGCAACCTTAAAACGATGATAGGTTTCATAGACGAACTAGGGTGGTTAGAGTAGAGCTACTCGTACCTCGCTATCACGCAAAAAACGCCGCCGATTTGCGGAAAAAGCCCAGGAAAACTAACTAAAACTAACTAACTACCTAATCAAACGAATGCATGAAGCAATAAACATACTGTTTGAATTGTACTGTGGACATGCTAAGTGTTCAATTGAAAATCATTAGCTTGCCTCGTACGTCTGTGGTGTTCATGTTCATGATATGTCGCAATTATGTTCTGATGCTTTTCATGCGACTGATCAAACCTTATGAAATAACACGACCACAAAATTTAATCGTAGGCAGTACTCCCCAAACGGAACATCGTTGTTCAACGACTTTTAAAAATAACTAGTGCCCTGATTTTTTTCCATTTAAAGATTGTTTGAACTATGTATTTATCCTAGATTGACTTCTAATTATATTTTTTATATGTTGTGCTAAAAGTACTTTCGAATCGACTTCTGATCGCGGTTTGATAATATAGTCTGACAACCCAGCGAGCGCAGTAGCAGTAGGATAGAGAGCATCATACTGTCTTTTTCTTACGCTAGTATTACCACCCTGAAAAAAGGGATGGATATAGTTTTTTTGTCCTACTGCGCTCGCTCGGTTGTCGGACTATATATGGCCGGCGTTAACTCTTCCAAGCAAATGAATCGCCAAACTTTAGAGTGTGAACGTCAAACTTCTATGAAATTATGACGTTTACAGTCCGTGCCAAAATCTATGAAAAATAGCATAGACGGAGTTTAAAGCCCCTATCGGCTAATTGACTATCGGTAATCCCCATTTCGAGATGTGGTGTTGGAGAAGGATGCTGCAAATCCCATGGACCGCAATGAGAACAAAGGAGTCCATTCTGAAAGAGCTAAAAATCACCAAACGACTCTCAACAATCTGCCAGGACGGTTCTCAGTTTCTTTGGGACCCACACCACAGTTTCGAACGTGACATCATACTGGGGCAAGTTGAGGGCGAGCGCGGTAGAGGAAGAGCCCCTGCAAGATGGTCGGATCCTGTTACACAAGCATACGGTTCCATGCAGAAGGCAGCACACATAGCCCTTGATCGCGATAAATGGAGGGACATAGTTGTTGGTCACGATCCTCAGTCATGAGGAAACGATGAAGAAGAAGATCCCCATTTGCAAAGCAAATTTAACTCGATTCCCTTTATCCATATTATGAAAATATCAGGGAAGTACAGTCGCCATCAGATATATCGGAGCGTCCGACATTTTCACAAATATCTGAACACGCCTCTATTGCCAAGACGTAAGAGTGCTTGTTCAGATATTTTGAACGCCTCGGACGCTCCGATATATCTGATGGCGACTGTACATGGTGAATCACTCCCCCCCAATTCGCAATTCATTATCATACCTGACTTTCTCTGTATCAGTGACACATCGAACATGTGAAGTATCTGCAGTTGTATGGAAATACTGAAACATGACGGTAATCTCTTTTTGAGTCACTTACTGAAAAGAAAACCATGAAACCATGTGTAGTTTCAGCCATTTTTTAGTATAATAATTGGTAGGTAGTTGTAGTTTTATTGCTTATAAAAATTATCGTGTACCTACATTCTATTCATTGCCTTACTATACTTACCTAAATTGTAATTTCTCCCTCTTTGATTGACCTTGGATGGGCTTAAAACCAGCTAAGCTGTGCCCATACCTTTTTCCTTTGTCAGTGGTGTCAATGCCTAATTCTGTATTCTATGTTCATTGTTTTGTTCAAGGAAATAAACGATTTGTACCTATTTGTATTTGTATTTTGAAACTTTGACAATGAGATTACAATATTAATGTCCGGCATCACGCATCATATGGAATTGAGTAAGTATGTCATTGGCCCAACAACAGAGTCACGTGGTTTTGTTTTTTTACATTCTTTTAACACTTATTTAAATTTTCACGACTTACGTGTAAAACTTAAGACTTTTTTTAGAATCTCGTCTACATGGAATCCGGTTTTTAATAAATGTAATGTAAAAGCGTAGTCGAATATCACCGGCTCAAAAATCAGACATAGTGTGACACAGTCACTTCCCTAGTACGCAAAATGATCAATTTGGTAATCAAGACCAAGTGCGGGTAGTTCGTAAAACCCGCGCGGCTAGAAGATGTTGATGACAATTGTCAACCTCAGCCAGTCTTTCAATCAGGACAATGTCGCCTTTGAAACGTCGGAGGTTCGTTTTCAAAGTTTTACACGATTAAGCCGTACGTACAGGGCGCCGAATATTCGGCCTAAAGTTTTTTTATACCACCAAATTAATTAGCGCGCATGCGCGTTTTGTGACCCAGGTTGCAACTAAGCGATTGGTAAATATCAAATGATACTTCGTACATTCCGAAAAACTCATTGGTACCAGCCTGGGTTTGAAATTCAAACTATGGACCCGCGAACTTCACATTGAAAGTCTTACGTCATACCGCTGGGCCACCAACGCTGTCTCTCTCTCTCTCTCTCTCTCTCTAGTTTTTCTGTGTACCAGTTTATTAATATTATTATCCTAAAAATACCAGTTTAAAAAGTTGAAATCAGCATAAAGTAAAGGTGACATAATCCGTGCAATCAGCCAGTCGGCGGCTGATTCACTAAACCGGGCTTATCTTGTTTGAAAACGACCGTTATCAGTACCTAAACAATAATAAATGATGCCGACACACCGAGATTGCTACAGGGCTATTCCACGAAAATGTCCTCTACATAATGCGATTCTTCTAATACTTCTGAAAACCTCAATGACTTGGCTATTGCGGTACAAAAAAACATGAAAATTAATTATTGATTTGATTAGTGCTTTACGATTGGCTAATACATTCCAATCCCAACAACTATGTAACTTTGTTAACAACCCTTTGATTGTACTCAAGCAAATAAATGATTTGATTTGACTTTATAGTATACGTACTACGAGAGTATGAAGGCATTTTTACGTAGCCACGAGCCACGAGTCGATAGCGACCGCGCAATTCGAAAGTATTTGCAACTCTCTCCCACCCGTTAAGGGGCCACAGTGGTCAAATTGTTATCATTCAAACGTCTAGATCTCAATATTGATAACAACTAGGTATCTGATATTCACATACACAAAACTTCAACATATTTCCTTAGAACAGCTAAACGTGAAATAGTACATTGTGCATCTAAAAAGGTATTCATCATCTTTAGGGAGGTAAGTACAGGATTACTAACGAGAGTCTGTTAGAAGTCCGACGGAGCAGGCGGAGGGCTTTTAATGACTCGAGTTTGTAATCCTCTTACCGACCGTGATGCATACAATGTTTTTCATCACACTTGTAAGCGAAAAAACAAATACACAAATGATTCTATTTATTAAAGTTGAATAATACACAGTAAAGTTGGTTAATAGCCAAGTTTGAAGATATGAAATAAGCCTTAGCTGATGCAAAACCTCCTTAGTCTGAAGTGAAATGACGTACGATATTTTAAAACTAAACTCATAACTCCCACGGGAGTTATATTGTACTAAAATTCATAACTCCCGAGGGTCCCCTAAGCGCTCTATACCTACGCCTGCGCGTTATAATAACACCATTACCGAGCAAGTGTGATGAAAACATTATTATTAACAAAAACCTCGATACTTTTATTTTTCAAACATAAATCCTTTTTACATGTTTTTGGTCAGAACGTCGTAACCTTTGAATTTATAAACATGTTTCTTAGTTATACATATATTTCAAATATTTCATTATTTTAAATCATTTTAAAGTACTTAACTATAAGTACGTGTAACGTTGCTAAGTAGAATTCGTTCGTGTATGAAGTCACGTAGGTTCTGTTACATACTCAATGGACATTGTTTACCTAACTGATTGGCATTAAGACACATACCACCCATCACCCATGGAAGTAGTTTATAAATTATAGTATCGGTTAGACATTCGATCTGTAACTACGATACAGTCACTTCTACCAGTCTCTGGAACTCTACGCGAACTTGAATCGATAGTCTTTTATCTTCGCGGTAGCGTCACACGGGCTGCCCACATATCCCGCGCCCGCGGTTGCACGCCGCCGGCAGTATTGTATAATATAATATTTCATATCGTAGGTAACTCTAACGTTGTGCGGGGGAGAGGGGCCGACTTTGACTTTTCAATCAGTCGGACTCGCTGTCAGTCACTTCCTATACTAGTGGAGTCATTTAAAAGTTGAAGTCACATTAAATGGACATCCAAATTTCTCTGTATGGGTTAATTCTTTATCGTATTGTATACCTAGCTGTGAAGTTATGATTCGATATCAGCTTTCGTTTTTTAGATATATGACTTTTTTTAAAATATTGTATATTTAGTAAAGAATAATTCGCACCGTGGAGATATCTTACACAGTGGGTTATGATGGTAATATTAATACAAGATTTAAATTTCTCCCGATAAAATATAAAATTGTAGTATTAATGACCCAAATTAAGTTTTATTTTTATTTTTATGCCTTAGAAATTCGCACAGTGGGAGAAAACAAATACAATATAATCTAACAGTAGTTTTAAGATGATCTTCGCATTTTCTCCAAAGAGACTTCTTTATTTAAAGCGCAACAAGGAATTTTCGTTAACAAACACGAAATAATGCTATGTGCAGAAAATGGACATCTCTGTTCTTTTTGTAAGAAAGAGCGAAAATTATTGAAGAATAACATTGCATAAATTTCTCCACATATTACATACTATTTACACTATAGAAAATCGAAAATAACTTTTTCAGCAAACCAACGAAACGTAGGTGCTGCCATCTAGTAAGTTCCCCATATAACCGTAAATAAGCTTAATATAATGTAATAACGTAGGCTTAATAGGGAAGTATCTGATGATTATTTTATGTAAAAAAGGCTAAAATAATGTAAAACTAAAATTACTGCGTTATTAAAATATTTTTAGTTGTGTATTTTAGTTGTTTAAAACAAAACTTAAGTTGCTTGAAACGGAACTTTTTTTGGAAAACTAATCAATGTCATCATCGTTTGTGACAGCTTGTCAATTTGATATAAACAAAATTCATCTTGACAGCTATGTATTCGAAAAACAAGATTTTGAAGTAAAGAACTGTTCAATTTGTTCTTTGTAAAGTAGTTTATTTATTATAACTTATTTATATTTACCGTGCTAAGTTTACGAAACGTACATTTCCCTAAAAATAACTTTATAACAGTTTGGCTATGAAATCAGCAGTCTCATATTATACTGTTTCTGAAGTTGAAGTTCCTACTATCGGCAACTGAGACCGGCACCTTGACCCACTGGGCAGAGCCCAATAATTTTAAAATACTGATGTGAACAAGATGAATCCTCATCTAGGTACTACAGTTATGCTATCTTTAGAACGAGGCTGTTATCAAAGTCGTATCTCGGCGCAGGAAGTGGTAGACGGTGAGACAGGCGACCTAGCGATTTGCTGTGCGTGACAAATTAAACATGACGGCGAGTTGTCAAAAGCAAACTCACTTGGGAGCATCAATTGAAAAAAGCTGGTTATCGAGTAACTGCAATCATTGGTGCAATCTTGTCTATGCCATGACTTTATGTCTAGTGAAGGTAAAATTGAATTATTTTAAGACTAATTGAAATTAAGGTTGTGATTGTTCAGTGATAGCAATAACATGTTTCATGGGACCTATACTGACTGATAAATCTTTGCAATAAAATTTATTTCTAGGTGGGTGTAAACATGTGGCTGCTGTATTGTTCTGGTTGCATCAAATATCAGAAATGCTGTCATGTCAATAACCTCGGTACATGCCACTGGAAACTGTCAAAACATTCGTTGGTAAAGTCACTTGTGAAAGCTAAGGACTTTGGTCACATTCCAACCAATGATAGTTTTTCGCAAGTAAGTAATTTCCTACTTTATAAGCATATAAATTGTTTGTAACAACTTAACAGAGTAACTTAGTCCCAAACTAAGCAAGGCTTGTACTGCAGGTACATTTATAGTTACTAATATGTATAAGAACCTACATAGATGGCTTTAGTCATCACAAACAGATATGTTCTTTCTTATGATGATTCAATATATATATGTTCTATTTACAATACCTATAAGGCCTGACTGAACTATAACTTACGGATATTGCATGGCATGAGTGTTGGTTTGAAGTGCTTAAACATACCTGTTTATTTTTAGATGACAATATTGGGTGAATTAATAGAAGCAGTTCAGGATTGTTCGGTACTCCTAGGAAAATAATAGCAATACCAGCATGCACAATATCTGTTCATAAATGATCGGGGAACTCAACTCTCCCCAGTCACTTTTTAAATATTGACTATGGAAATGACAGGAAAAAATAAACATGGTTTTTAATTACACGAAATAACACCAGCCAAGTGCAAGTCAGACTCGCACCTGAAGGGTTCCGTGCCATTATCTATAAAAACCTCCAAAAAAATATAACATTTAAAACTTTCGCGATTTAAACACATATTTAAACATAATAATTAAACGGGTCTAATTAAGATCAGCTCGCCATCCTATGATCTCGCAAAACATGTAGCAAGCGTGCTCCAACGACTGGTAGGACAGACCTCATCCTATGTAAAAGATTCTCGCCATTTCATTGATATTGTCAAAGGCGTAAGACTGGAACCAGATGAGATTATGGTGAGTTTTGATGTGGAATCTTTGTTCACCAACGTTCCATTAACAGAATGTCTGAGCATTATCAAAATGAAACTACAGGAATGTAACATATCCGAAAAGTATGTCACTTTACTGGAGCACTGTTTGGAGGGAAATTATTTCCTATACAAAGGCCAGTATTTCCTCCAGGTGGATGGGGTTGCGATGGGTAGTCCGGTTGCTCCAGTAATTGCTAACATCTGGATGGAGCATTTTGAGGAATTAGCACTCAAGTCGGGACCTAACGTAATCATGATGTGGAAAAGGTATGTAGACGATGTTTTCTGCATTTTGAAAGGAGATTACGTCACCGTCAAAAATTACTCCGAGCACTTGAACTCCATCCACTCAAAGATTAAGGTCACATATGAAACAGAAAGTGACAGGACCTTACCTTTTCTGGATGTCAAGCTAAGGGTGAGATCGGACGGCACTTTGGCGCACTCGGTGTACAGAAAGCCTACGCATACCGATAGGTACTTGCAAGCATCCTCTCATCATCACCCAAGGCACCTACAATCCGTGGTCACGTCCTTGGTGAACAGGGCACATGACTTATGTGACGATGAACATTTGGACGGTGAACTAGCCCATGTCCGATGTGTGTTAGAGAGGAATGGATACCGTGGGAGGATGAATCGCAGGCCGAAGAGAACGGAAAGACATCCAGAGGTCAACAGACAGCCAGCGTTCTTACCGTATGTGAAAGGAGTAACGGACAAAATTGGAACAGTACTTAAGAAATTCTCCATCAAGACTGTATACAAGCCGTTATTCAAAGTAGCAGATCTTTTACGCAGTCCAAAAGATGTCATTCCATACCAAAACCCGGGCGTGTACAAAATAGAATGCAGTTGCGGAAGTGTGTACATTGGCCAAACTAAACGGAGCGTGCAAGAGAGGGTGAAGGAGCACATAGCGGCAGTTAAAAACCGCCAAGTACACAAATCCGCGATCGCCGAACATCTTCTTACATCTGGCGTAAATCACTGGATTGAACTCCATAAACCAAAAATTGTCTCCACTGAACGCCATTATTATCCTCGAGTAGTTCGAGAGGCAATTGAAATCAAGAAACACCCTAGAAATTTTAATAGGGAGGATGGTTTTAACTTATCACCAACTTGGGGACCAGTGATCCAGAAGTTGCAGCCACGGGATATATCTTCGGATGTACGCGGGGATATTGTGAGTGTCGTGTGTCGGACTATTGACAATAATTAACATATGTTTTGTGGGTAGTTTAAAAATTGTGTGTTTACCCCAAATTTCTACATAGACTTTTCGTTGGGTAGTTACACAAATCTCTGTTTTGACATTTTGCTGGGACATCAGTCAGCCGCGACCATGACCAGTGAAACCTGTGTCGAAACGTCGGTAAATAAGGTAAACAAATTAATTCGCGTTAGACCCGTTTAATTATTATCTCCAAAAAAATGTTTGTTCATACTACTGATTTACCTTCCTTAAACAAATATTTTATGTGAGCAAAAGCAACCCCCTATTATGAAATAGTATTAGGTATGTTACTCATTTGTTACTGATTTAGAGGTCGCTCAGATTGTTATCTTCTGCAATTAACAAATACAAACTAATTTATTTTCATACATGTCTGTACTGAAAAATTACTGCACTTTGAGCGACCTTTAAATGATGTTTAATTACTCTAAAAGTGGGCATAATTAGTTTATATGTGCCTATTTTGGACAAAAAAACTTTGTGGAGAAGGAATATTCTCAACTTTTTTTTTTGGACCACCCTAATCATCATCACATCCTAAAAAGTACTTTAGTACTTCTGAAACTGGTAATAAAAGTGAAAATATGCCCAGAACAAAGTCATACAAATACAGTCAGTCAAACAATCTAGTGCTTTCCTATTTTTTTTTTTCTTATGACTGCTACTATCTATGTGCTGTTCCACCACTGTTAACTGACTATTTGTAATTCTTTTTGCAATGGCATAAGGTCTACCAATGGTTGCTTGAAGTTGTGGTTCTTTTATCTAACATATTTAATTAGTATTTAGGGAACTTATTAAACCTTTTTTTATTTTTTGTTACAGATCCAACTACACCCAATAATAATGTGCTGTTTGATAAGGCCATTGTGTCTCTGTCTCTACTGAATGATGCGACAAGATTCTCTGTACTTAAATGCCATATTTCCAAATCTACAATATTACATTACCTAACTAGTGCGGTAAAACAAAGAAAGGCCGAGATCGCAGATGTTTGCGACCCGAGCTGCAAGCGAGGGACGTAAATATGCGATCAAGGGCTTTATTTATTACCTCACGTGTTAGGTACATCATTATATGCCTACACTTGGGCAGAAATCGGCTTGTTCAGTACGCGTAGCGTGCGGAAAAAGGCATTTTATGACCAGGTGTGGCATAAAATATTTATTATAATTTGGCCTGTCATAAAACAAGTCCTTATTAAGGGGTAAGCCACATATGTCGAGATTTAAGAGGGGGCAGAGTAATATCAACGAAAACAGCAGTTGCCGTTAAGCGTCTCAGGGTCATAATTCTTCACAAAGATATACAAAATGTATGTTAACAGGTTCTCAAAGAGCATGTTTACACCGCATTTTTCATAATAATCGAAAATAATGTATACTTTACTTAACACATCAACGCAAAAGTTCAGTAAACTTGTGAAAACATGTGTTAGCGTTAAACCTCTCCTGAAAAAAAAATAGTACTGTATTTTTAGAAACATACTAAATACAATCTCAAGTATGTTAGCTAAACTGGAATTTTTATTTTATGCCAAAATACTCTTTGGTTATTTTATTATGATTTTTTGAAAATGCCCTCATAATTTGTCTAAACTAGTACTTGAACCGCGTAAATGTGATGGTGTCAGGGAAAAGGGACCTTATTGTCGGTGGCGCTTACGGCGATATGAGCGATATCCGTATACGAATTTCGTTCATAACGCCGTAAGCGCCACCGACAAAAAAAAAGGTCCCTTTTCCCAGAGAACGTCACAAATAATATCCAAGGTCTGATGATGGAGCAGAAAGGTGTCAACCGGTACCCAGGAACCAGTTGATGGAATACCTTCGTGTTAAGACTCGTTGGTTTTGTTTTGACGAGCACTTGGGCTATACATGGTGTCCAAGGTCTGGTGATGGAGCAGAAAAGTGTCAACTGGTACTCAGGAACCAGTTGATAGAATACCTTCGTGTTTAGACTCGTTGGTTTTGTTTTGACGAGCACTTGGGCTATACATGGTGTCCAAGGTCTGATGATGGAGCACAAAAGTGTCAACCGGTTCTCAGGAACCAGTTGATAGAATACCTTCGTGTTAAGACTCGTTAGTTTTGTTTTGACGAGCTCTTGGGCTATACATGGTGTTCAAGGTCTGATGATGGAGCAGAAAAATGTCAACTGGTACTCAGGAACCAGTTGACAGAATACCTTCGTGTTTAGTCTCGTTGGTTTTGTTTTGACGAGCACTTGGGCTATGCATGGTGTCCAAGGTCTGATCATGGAGCAGAAAAATGGCAACTGGTACTCAAGAACCAGTTAACGCAATTCCTACGTGCTTGGGCTCATTCGTTATATTTGTACGAGCAGTACGGAATAGCTTAAGGAAGACTATAATATATAAAAAAACTAAAGCATTTATTTTTGAATACTAAGTGTTTTGTAACGAAGTATTATTTAAAAAAAAAACTTTTATCGCTGAGTGTACTTTTCTTTGAGTGTGCCAATTCCTTTCTATTAGAATGTGAAAGTGCTCGTCAAAACAAAACTAACAAGTCCAAACACGAAGGTGATCCATCAACTCGTTCTTGAGTTCCGATGACCTTCTTTCTGGTCCATCATCAGACCTTGACAACATAAGAATGTCAAAGTGCACGTCAAAACATAATCAACAAGTCTAAACACGAAGGTGTTCCATCAACTCGTTCTTGAGTTCCGATGACTTTCTTTATGCTCCATCATCAGACCTTGACAACATTAAAATGTCAAAGTGCACGTCAAAACAAAACCAACAAGTCCAAACACGAAGGTGTCCCATCAACTCGTTACTGAGTTCCGATGACCTCCTTTTTGCTCCATCATCAGACCTTGACAACATTAGAATCTCAAAGTGCACATTAAAAACAAAACCAACAAGTCCAAACACGAAGGTGTTCCATCAACTCGTTCTTGAGTTCTGATGACCTTCTTTATGCTCCATCACCAGACCTTGACAACATTAAAATGTCAAAGTGCACGTCAAAAGAAAACCAACAAGTCCAAACACGAAGGTGTTCCGTTCCATCAACTCGTTCTTGAGTTCCGATGACCTACTTTCTGCTCCATCATCAGACCTTGACCTTGACAACATTAGAATATCAAAGTGACTGTGCTCGTCAAAACAAAACCTGTGAAGCTATCCGTCCATGTTGAGAGAGATAGCAAATGTGACGTTTTCAGGGTAAAGATACCATATTGTTGCTTATTGATAAGGTGCTTCTGTCATAAGGAATCACTAGGAAATGAACCTTATCAGCTGGCGACAATGTGGTACCTTTACCAAGAAAACGACACAATTTTTTAACGATTTCATAATATGTGACGTTTTGCGGTGAAAGGTACCTTATGCACGATCGGCGCTTACGCTGATAATAAAGACGCTGATACTAATGCGCTGCTACGTGACGTAAGCGCCGACCGTCCATATGGTACCTTTAGCCGTAAATAGCCACATATGAAATCATAAAAAATGTGCTTGTATTTAGAAAAAGGCACTTTGCCATTCTGCCGGTTGTCGATAAGGCGCGAATGTCATAAATATTAGTTTAGAAATGAACCTTATCAACAACCGACAGAATGGTACCTTTCTTTAGTACTAAATACAAACACAAATATTAAAATCGTTTGGAAAAACCAAACAAATATTAGGTGAATTCATACAATATCAGTATCAAAGGGTTATAACAATGGGGAATTCTAAGTTACAACCTTTTAACGCCCGAATGATGACGTGCCGGTGTAGTAGTGTGCGTGCGCACGCACACAGATAGCGAGCAGCGCGGGGCCGCTAAATGCCTATTTCGTGTCCGCGGCAAAAACTCTGCCCCCTCTTAAGCGTTTCTTGTATGGAATTTGACAGTTTAACTCGGGGTTAGCGGCTAGGGCTCTGGGTGGTGTAAGTAGGCGTAAAAGGAATAACTTTATCCCATCCACATGTTAAAAGAACCAGGTCTAGTTTTTGTTTTAATTGTAAGAATTGTAGTTTAGTTCTGTTTTTATTTTTCATGGAAAGTGGATTGCCTAGAGATACATAACCTAATCAAAAGCTCCCAGATCCCTATTTAGTTAATGGTACTTAACACACAAAAGGAGGTTTAGCCAAGTTAGGTACTTATAAGTATACATAGGTATAAATACACATTAAGTCTTGGGAAAATAAAACCACATATTATGTAGCATAAATATATTGTTTTTATTCAAAGTGATCCTTTTTAAATGTAGGGTAAGTATACCTACCACTTAATAACATTTTTCATCACGACACGAGGAAAGTACAAGCAGTAAAATATTAGGTATTTACAAATTATATCAAATTAATGCTACTTTATACATTTAACTTTCTAAGGGCCACTTGCACCACCCGAGGTTAGCCACATAACCCGGATTTAAACGTTTTTTTGTATTGAATTTGACAGCTCAACGCTGGGTTAGCGGCTGACCCTGGGTGGTGCAAGCGGGCCTAAGAGCAAGTTCAATATACTTTCTTACTTAAACCGAGTCTTCCACTCCTCTGGTCTAATTGTGATAAGTTGTACAAACAACTGTATGAATTTGTTTTTGCTCATTGTAAATCAGTAGTAAGAACGAACATTTTTTGGCAGTTTCTATAGATAATGGTACGGAACACTTTGGGTGCGAGTCCAACTCGCACTTGGTCGGTGTTATTTTGTGTTATTAAAAACCATGTTTATTTTTTCTTCTTTTATTTTCATACTTAATGTTTCAAAAAGTGACTGGAGAGAGTTGAGTTCCCCAATCATTCTTGAACAGATGTTGTGCATGCCGATATTGCTATTATTGTCCTAGGAGTACCGAAGAATTCTGGACTGCTTCTATTAATTCACCCAATATGTTCACCTAAAAATAAACAGATATGATTTAAGCACTTACAACCAATACTTATGTCATGCAATACCAGTAAGTTATAGTTCAGGCCCTAAATGTATTGTAAATTAGAACATATACTTTGAATCATCATAAGAACATATCTGTTTGTGATGACTAAAGCCATCTATGTAGGTTCTTATATAAATTATAACTATGAATGTACCTGCAGTACAAGCGTTGCTTTATTTGGGACTAAGTACTTTGTTATTTATTTATTGTATGGATTTTACACACTGGTATTTTACATCAATAATAACATAATATACATCTAACATCTGTTAAACTGTCAAGAACAAATTATATGCTTATAAACAGACATAGGAATCGGTTAGGCAAATTTTCTTAACAGGTAAGGACTTCCTATATCGATAAACTCAGTTATCGACGCTACTTCTATATACTAGTGATCACTCGAAATTTTTGCTTGTAAAAGTTGTTTTTATCAAAAGCTTAAAAATCAAATTAAATAATAGCTCAAGTTTTTTCTTCTTTTATTAAAACAGTTTTAGAAATTTTACTCCTAACAATATATTTCTTTATGAATGTCCCATCTACTATTGTTAAAGTTAACAACCAGAATTTGTTGCATATTTACGGGCATTAAAACCATCTTCGTCTTGGCTGATAAATCCTATTTTAAAGTGCAATAGGTATTACACGCTCCCTTTATATAACCTTGCGATTATTTAAAATATGTTATGTTGATCAATAGTTACAAAAAACACACAATGTTGAGGGAGATCACTGGTATATAAAGGAACATTGATAATTGAGTTTATTGATAAAGGAAGTCCTTTTCTGTCATAAAATTTGCCCCACCGATTCCTATGTCTGCTTATAAAGTAGAAAATTACTTACTTGCCAAAAAGTATCATTGGTTGGAATGTGACCAAAGTCATTGCCACACTCTTAGCTTTCACAAATGACTATATACCATCACATGTAGAAAGATTTGACATTTTCCAATAGTATGTTACCAAGGTTATTGACATCTTTTCTGATCTTCTATGTAACTAGAACAATAGGGCATCCACATGTTTACATCCACCTAGAAATAGCAAATATTTTATTGCAAAGATGTATCAGTCGGTATAGGTGCCATGAAACTAGGGCTGCCATCTCGTACTTTGCCGAAACCGGACAAAAAAGTTAGAAAACCCGGACGTTTCATTAAACTCGCGGTCTCTCCCCGGACAATAAAGAACAATTTTTAATTTAAAAAATATATGCTTTTGCTAGGGATGGACCTGAACCCAAAAATGTCCGGGTTTACCCCGGACGCTTTTAAAAATCCGGGCCGGACGTTCCCCGGACGGGCTCCAAACTAGGACAAATCCGGGGAAACCCGGACGGATGGCAGCCCTACATGAAACATGTAATTGTTATCACTGAACAATTTTTACCTTCACTAAACATGCAGTTTTGGCATAGACAAGATTGCACGAACGCCTGGTTCTAAAGGCATAACTGTAGTAGATGAGGATTCATCTTGTTCACATCAGTATTTTAAAATTATTGGGCTCTGTTCAGTGGGTCAAGGTGCGGGTGTCACTTGCCGATAGTACTTCAACTCCAGAAACAGTATGAGACTGCTGATTTCATAGCCAAACTGTTATAAAGTTATGTTTAGAGAAATGTACGTTTCGTAAATTTACCACGGTAATGATAAATAAGTAATAATGAATATTAACTACTTTACAAAGAATAAATTGAACAGTATTTTTCAGTTTCAAGGTTATGTTTGTTTCTATCAAATTGACAAGCTGTCACAAGCCGTTACTGAACGGTGATTGGTTTTTAAAGAACGTTTCGTTTTTAGTAACTTTATTGAATATATTTTGCTAAAATACACAACTAAAAATATTTTAATAACGCAGTAATCCTAGTTTTATAGTATTTTAGCCTCTTGCATCTAAAATAATTATAAGAATCTGAAATGCAACTTCCTTATGTCAAATTTTTAAATTATAATTTTACTGATTCCATTACAACTTTACTCCAATACCAATAGTGATTATAATTGTGTAATATAAGGTAAATTTAGCCTGGCTATCTGGCTATGTAGTTATTAGTGAATTAACTATCAACCGCATCGCACTCTCTAATCGAAAAGACGTTGATGTGAAAGAGATGGAGATATAGAAGTCGATTACCGTACTTTGTATCGTGAATGGACACCTACACGCCTACCACGAACATCGAAAATTAGCATTGACGGGAAAACCTCTTTGTCTCACCAATATGCAAGTGTGACAGAGATGGAGATACAAATCCGCAATCGTTCGATTTTCGTGGTATAGGCCCTACCTGTGAAATCTCGCGCGGGTAATACAAATAGCTCAGGATTCAAAATATGATTTTATTCATACAATATTATAGATAGCTGAGAGATTTTTTTGTTTTGTACTTACATGTTTACGAGATTTTATAAAACACAAAAAAATCCATCTGTCCATATACTCTACGCCGCTAGTAATTTTTTTAAGCTTAAATTGTTAACAAAAAAAATATGGATTACTTTATGGCGGAGATTTTTGTGTATTGACATTGAAAATAAATATATCTTAATTGTCATATATTTAATATATATAAGTTGCTGGTAATATTCTTCGTAAACCAAAAACTAAGGTTTTAAAATTTTGTGGAAAGGAGGGTAAAGAGGTAAACCTGGAGAAAACTAAAAATATATAATAAGTGATTATGTGATATTACCATGGTATAAAATCTTCACAGTGCGATTTATTGTTTTCGTATTTTTTTTCGATGGAATTATTAATTCGAATTTATTACTATAATAAAGATATTTTTGAGGAGATTTCTACACATTTATTATATTCGTAGCAGAGGTAATCACGTGTCATGATTTCTCCACAGTGCGAATTAATGTAGAATTTTCATATAAGTCAAACTGTGCTTCCCGGACTATACAAAGAAGTCTGGGGAGGGGCACGTCAAATGTACAGCTATTCGTACGTAGCGTACAAATAGCTATATCAGATAAACGCCAGTCCTTACAGTGAGTATAATTCTATGTCACACCCATTCGGCAGAAGGGTAGACCTAATTATATCACTGTTGCATAAACAACTTCAATTGTTAGATGGCATTGTTATATTATATTTCTGCCCTTCGGCCGGCAAGCAGCCAATTGCAGGACTTGAAGCCCGCTACGCTAAACAAAGTCGCCGCTTGCCGGCTGCATTGAGCAAAAAATAGTGTACAGACCTTGGCCAGTAAATAAGAAAGCCTCAGATCACATGTTTGTCGACGTTAGCTTCGCTTCGGCCAAGAATTACACGAGATTTGAGACATTTCATATTTTACAGGCATCGGTAGTATCGGTACATAATCTACTATTTTTATAAATAAAAATTTTTCTATGAAGTTACTTGGGATATAGATCTAGGATAAACAATTGTTGCTATGAGCTATTACATTAGGTGTGTTATCATCTTATCAGGTAGGAAGTAGGTAAACAAGCAATATAGATAGTAAAAACTTAAGTAAAGCCGGTTGTACTTGTATGCAGAGGCATAGTTTAAGAATTGGCACCTTGGGAATTGGTACTAAGGTCCTAAGCTCCATAGACCCAAAGGCACTTAGAACCTTTATGCCAATACCACTACTATTTTGTGAGGTAAATAACTCGGAGCCACTTAGTTGATAAATAGGTAAATATATTAAAAAAAAACTCGAGCCACTAGTTGATAAATAGGTAAATATATTTTAAAAAATCTCTCAAAATTGGCCAATTTGTAGCGAAAAATCAGTTTTTTACTTGTATTATGTATTACATGCAGTTCAAAGTTTTGCTTTTACAGTCTTAAATTAAGATCAGATTGTTATATGTAATTTAACAGTTGGTTATAATTACAAAAAATTCGACATAATTTATATTGCAGTATTGATCAAAGGCATAATAAGGCCTCTAATACATTTTAGTTCGAACAAAGTATTTTTACATTTTATCCCATGCAACTGACTACTATGTATGAAACCTGTGATTTTTATTTTATTACTCAAGACATAAGAGGCAAAACATGTTTCATACGAAATAATCTTACACAATTCAACTTTATAGTGAATAGTGAGATTTATAGTGAGAATAATCTCGTAAAGTTGCAAAATAAAAAGATAAACACATTTTGAGTACCTTTTTTTTAAGAAAGATTTTTTTGCAACAATTATGGCCTAGATACGAATTCTTTTTGTCACTAGTTAATTTCCTATTACTTACAGTCATACTCTGATTCCGGACGTGTGTGGTGTGGCGACCTTAACTGAATATGCAACTGAACAATTATTAAAAAAAAACATTCAACACAGACATTATAAAAAATTAAAAAATTTCATAACTCAATTTAATACACCGTAACAGTATGAGTATACTTTAGAGAACTTATTTATAGGTATTTATGCATAATAACTTACCTAAAATAATTTTACGGCGGCTGGCATGAGGCTCCTCCGTGTAGACCCACTCAAAATCCGTGCGAGACACTTTTGCACCCATATTTAAAATCGTTAGATCCACATTCGAATACGCGAACGTTACACTCCGCGGATGATACGTTAGGCTTCGGTAGACTGTAGTCTTAAACTAGAGATAATAGTGCAACAGTTATTATCAATCTAATCGTTTATCGCCTAATCGCGAACGGCGAGCGCGGTACGAAGAGAATATAAAAGCAATGGTGACGAATAGCCAATAGATAGAGGTGGAGTCGTGCGTCGTGCCGGCAGTAATCAAATCAGTGTTACCAG
This sequence comes from Lathronympha strigana, assembly GCA_949128165.1. NCBI lineage: Eukaryota > Metazoa > Arthropoda > Insecta > Lepidoptera > Tortricidae > Lathronympha > Lathronympha strigana. The sequence goes on along the minus strand of OX421928.1, from coordinate 5,281,614 downwards.
CGCTATATGGGTAAACCCAACATCCCCGTAATTCTCGTGGATACAAAACAATCAGTCATAATGTAATTTTTGAGTATTCGTAAAATAGCTTGGCAGGTGTAGTAGTTCAGGTCAGGTCTCGGGTGATGGGAAAATTGAAAAATATATGAAGCAGCACACAGACAACAATTACTTGTGTTATGTATGAATTTCCAAGGAAATAGTTACAAGACTTCTTTTTTAAACAAAACACACGCAGTTTGCGCTTTTCGACAAGTGCGTGGCGCGCATACCAACGAGGTTGACCTGGTCACTTATAGACAAAAATTTTAGTAAATAGTTTAGTTTAGAATGGTAGTAAATAATTCTATCTCGAGCTATTTATACTCATTTTAAGGGAATGAAACAACATGGACGAAGAAGAAGCTCCGGAATATTATTAAAACTTTGGAGAGCAAATTGAAACGATCGAGAAAGTTGATTAAATTAGTGCTCTAATTATATCGTTTATTACTCCAAATTAGCGACTTTAATTATTACGTGGTAGCCCTAAGTCACAGCCGAGTTGACTTGAACTCATGACAGCAGTCAGGTGATATTTGACATTGACAGCTGACGTCATGAGATTTTTTGGTTGTTTAAGTTATAATTAAAAGCGCTGAATTATTGAAGAATGCTAACGTAAATTAATTTGTAGTGTTCACTAAAATAAAATAAAAGGAAATCAATAATTACATCTTTTTAAATTATATTTCGACCTTTTTTTTAAGCTTTTCTCTAGTAAGTGCCCATAGAGAAGACAGTTTGGCCAACCCACCGGACAAAATGACATTTTGGAGTGAGCATAAACAATCTAAATTCTTTCTTATGTTTGATTGTGATCATGGCGGTCGGTAAAAATAAAGGCCTTTCGAAGGGCGGTAAAAAGGGTGTTAAGAAGAAGATGTAAGTGCTTAATAAGCCTGCCATTCGATATTTTAACTAACCAATAATGTGTTTAATGTTAAATATTTGAAGTGATATGTGTGATTGTTCCGATATTATCCGATATAACTTAGTGGCTCGTGTCAGTCGTGATTCAAGTTTTCAGATCACATAGTATATTTTCATTATACACCACGTTTCTAGAATATGATAACTGTCAGCCTTCCCACATTGCTAGTGATCTATAGCATTATTTGTTAAAAATCAAGCGGTTATTTGGTAAGTTTTAAGGTTATATGAAACTTTTTGTATTTTGCTTTCAGTGTAGATCCTTTCACCCGTAAAGATTGGTACGATGTCAAAGCACCGTCCATGTTCGCCAAGAGACAAGTGGGCACCACCCTTGTCAACCGTACCCAGGTCAGTTATGCTTATTTTATTTCTTAGGTTAGAACTTAGAATTATAACCTAACCTCTCTTTCCGCACTACATCAACTTTCTCTCACAAAATAATTACAAATCTAAGATAATATTTCTACCACGTGGTCTATAAACTTTCATACTAAGTGTTTCGTTATAGAACTTGTGAAATTTATGAATAAAACTTTAGTAATGCTAAGTTCACCATGTATGGAGTTGCTTAACTTTAAGTTCAATATTACTGAATGATGATCCACCTAGCTCGCAATGACACAGAACTGATGAAAACATTTGTTCCCTTTTGATTTATCACTGACATACCGGATCATTGCAAACATAACCTCAAAAGTTGAATTTTGTCTTTGACCAAGTTTTTTTTCTAGGGTACGAAAATCGCGTCCGAAGGTCTGAAAGGGCGCGTGTTTGAGGTGTCACTCGCTGACCTTCAAGCCGACACTGACGCCGAGAGGTAATTTTTTTAAATGAACAATTTAGTTAACCTAAAACTGACGACATATTCTAAAGAATGTTTGAACTAATTAAATAGGCCCTATTTAATTAGTTCATAATCAAATATGTCCCAAATTAAATATGGTATAACGGTTTTGCCATGAGTTTAATTATTTGAGCATTTTATGATGATCCACCTAGCTCGCAATGACACAGAACTGATGAAAACATTTGTTCCCTTTTGATTTTACTTTCTGAAAATGCTCAAATACTCCTTTTTAATACTTTCAAGCCCCAATTGCTGCATTGCTAACTAAACCACATGTTGCAGGTCTTTCCGCAAGTTCCGTCTCATCGCTGAGGATGTCCAGGGCCGCAATGTGCTCTGCAACTTCCACGGAATGGACCTTACCACTGACAAGCTCAGGTAAGCTTTATTGCTTTAGATAAAATATTATCCGTGCATTGATAAATATTAAGGTCAGATAGTTATGGAAGAACATAACTGGGCTCTGAAACACAAGTTTTCCGACCTACCTACTTTCTTTTAGGTGTGAGATCTGTTCTAGTTAGTTTCTCTGGGCTTTTTTTCCCCAACTCGACATCCATTCTGCCTTTTTTCCGTGTTAACGAGGTAGCCCTGTTCCAACCACCCCAGCTCCTCAATGAAACCAAGCATCGGTTTTAGGTTGCTAAATGCCTCCTTGAGTGTTATTGGAGTCCCCAAATACTTACTCCTGTATTCTTCTACCTGTTTGCCTTCTAGGAGAATATGTTTTGCTGTTTCTGTGAGAGATCTGTTCTAAAAAATATCGCAGTCCAGCTATATGAAGTTACACCATATGGTCTTCGTATCGTTTTATGCTGCGAACAGTACATGCTACCACACAATATTGATTCTTATTACTGCTGTAAGAAGAACACTTTGTGTCGCTGCTACATTATTATCAATTATCGTTAAAACGGTCTAGATATTTTAACACGGACTGCTAAGTCCCAGTTCAAACAATGTCCCTAAGGTTTAGTTTTAGTGAAATAATGAAAACTTATTGGCGAGTTAAATCATTCAAGATTGTCCATTACATCTTGCAGAATTCAGGCATGGTGTAAAGATGTTGAGAGAACAACTTTCCATCAATGTTAAAGTGTTTAAAAAAATCCCCCGATTCTTCCCGATCTGGAGTTAGGCCTATCTGATTCAGAATCACAAGCTGATTTGATCCTTTCCATTACGTCACGTTTTTGAATGAACTTACTAGCCTGGCGTAAATTTTATATGGAGGTTTTGGGTCATAGTTTTTTATTAAGATCATGCCTTTTCTATGAAACTCCATTCCAGTGAGAACCTACATATTACTGTGGTTTTGTATTAACAAAAATTCCACATTACAGATGGATGGTCAAGAAATGGCAGACCCTGGTGGAGGCCAACATCGATGTGAAGACCACCGACGGCTACCTGCTCCGAGTGTTCTGCATCGGCTTCACCAACAAGGACACGCTTAGCCAGCGTAAGACTTGCTACGCCCAGCACACCCAGGTGAGGACATAGACTGCAGTCACAGTTTGTCTTTGCTAAGTTTCATAGATTCTGATAGTACATACTGTAAAAGTGTTAAGTAAACATCATAATTTCATAGAAGTTTGATGTTTAAAATAACTCTTAATAGTAACACTTAGTTTAAAATAACTTTAAATTTCAATAAAAGTTGGTGTATAACGAAGCTAAAACTATATTATCTTAGATTTTCTCCAATGAGAGAACCTAGTCTCATGAAATATTAAAACCTAACTTTTGGTAAACCTTAGTCTTTTCTATCATACAATTTTTTTTTATAGAATGGAAATTAAACCAATATGGCTCATATTTGAACTTAAAAATTCCATTCATCTTATCTAACCACCTGCTAAATTTCACAACGATCCGATCAACAATACTCAAGTTATCGAACAAAAAAAAAATTGTGGGACAATCTTAAGCCCCTCATTCACGGCAGTCCGCCGGCACTCCGGCATGGCTGGATGTAGCGGACACACGGTGTGCAAGTGGCCCAGCCTGGCAGTCCAATTCGCACTTATTCGTTGAAAGATGCGCAGCGCTGCTTTGTAGCGCATACACTGTACTCAAATTAAAAAAATGCCGCCATCTCTTATGTCATTTTTAATAATGAATAATTAATACTTTTTGCATTGCCGCATTTCTCAATTGTTTATTACCGTAATTTAGTGCAATTCGGACTGCAAGGTGGTGGGCGGAGCTAGCAGGATGTTGCCGTACGGCACGCATCCGGCAACGACATTCACGGTACTTTATTACGTGCCGGAGGTGCCGGCGGACTGCCGTGAATGAGGGGCTTTACATAAATCGACCTAGTCCCACAGTAAGCCCAATAAGGCTTATGTTGTGGGTACTAGGCGACGATATATATAATAGATAGATACACATAAATAATTAAATACACAGACAACATCCATAACTCAGGACTCAGACAAATCAGACAAATATTCGTGATAAACACAAATAAATCGAATATACAAATGGATTGTCCAATTCGATTGGGAGAAGTTTCTATCTTAAGTTTTATTTAAAGTATTGTTTATTGCCCCGTTTTCGCAGTCCAGCTATATGAAGTTACACCTCATGGTCTTCGTATCGTTTTATGCTGCGAAAATTATATGCTGCCACACGATATTGAGTCTTATATCCACTGTATAAGGATCACTTTGTGTCGTCGCTACATTACTATTAAAGTGATTAAGGAAATTATAAAATGTGTATAAACTAGTGGTTCGCCTAGAACTTGATCTCTCGATCCCTATATTTTTCATCTCGGCCACCCCTTGACCGATTTGGATCATAGTCGAACTTTTTTTTTCCTCTGGCTTTTACTCCTTGCTGATCCAAGCAAGGTGGATTTGCCAATGTCGTAGTTTTAGGACTTTCACACGTGAGGAGAATGTTCGGTGGAAGTGATTTTTTTTTTTCCTTTTTTTTCGTGGTAGTCGAACTTAAGAATTCTATTTATTTCATCTAACCACCTGTCAAATTTCACGACACGCTATTTTACGAAATTTCACCTTTCGATCAACGATACTCGAGTTATTGTCGGACAAACAATACATACAAACGACGGATTGTACCAATAGATTATTTGATCGTCAGTATTGTGGAGCGTTAGTGACCCAATACATTTTCGGAACTTATATACAAAATATCATTTGATATTTGGGCATTTTCAGAAAAAAGTGCACCACCATTTTACTGAAATTGGGTCCTCAATCTTCCATACAAAAAAAAATTGACAGTTTTGTAACAAAATGTATGAAAAAATGCCCAAGAAAACGGGACACTCGTTTTCTTTCTTTAAATCAATAGTACTCGTGATTCTGGTTATAAAAAACCCAAAACTTCCTATATTTTCAAATAAAAAGGAAATGGTACCATATTTTTGCCATTTTACCATAAATGCCCATTTTCAATCTCTCTTCGGTGAAGGAAAACATCCCGAAGAAACCGGACTTATCCTAATAAGGCCTAGTTTTACCTCTGGGTTAGAAGGTGGTCAGGTCAGTTGGCAGTCACTTTCGTAGAACTAGCTGCCAAAGTGGACTCCGGGCTCCCACCCGTGGCATATGCCAGGAAAACGCTAAGATATTATCTAAACATTGATTATTTCCCTCCAGGTCCGCGCCATCCGCAAGAAGATGTGCGAGATCATCACCCGCGACGTCACCAACTCCGAGCTCCGTGATGTTGTGAACAAACTACTCCCCGACTCCATCGCTAAGGATATTGAGAAGGCGTGCCACGGCATCTATCCTCTTCGTGATGTGTGCATCAGGAAGGTAAGTTGACTGAAAGTTTCACTAGATGGCGCTATGCCGATATTGATAAGCAACATAAATAGAGCGGTGAAAATGAGTGCTTGCAAAAATCATAATTTTCTCAACATTATAGAAAAATACGAATGTCACACTGCACGACCTACTTTCCTAGTAGCTTTCCTCTGTAAACGGGGAACCGATGGGGTTGGTCATGATATTCCCCAAAAGATAATGGGACATATTTAACATCTGATCTTATGATACTTATTTTTTGACATATTAAGAAAAATTATGAATCTGATTGCATTCTTACTGCTTCTCAGTCGTTTACATTTTATAAATTATTTTCTAAGATTTGAAGAGAAGTTGTTTATTGATGTTTAATTTATTACATTTATTGAACACTCATTTTTGCCAGCGAAAGTTGTATATACGGTTTTTAATCCAAATAACGAATTTAAACCACAATGATGATCCACCTAGCTCGCAATGACACAGAACTGATGAAAACATTTGTTCCCTTTTGATTTACCACTGACAACGTCAAATTTATCCAAAAAAAATCGCTCGAAAGACACCTTTTTCACTTTGATTTGTTTAGGTGAAGGTGCTCAAGCGGCCTCGCTTCGAGATCTCCAAGTTGATGGAGCTCCATGGGGAGGGCGGCAGCGGCAAGCGCGGGGAGGCCGGCGACAAGTCCGAGCGGCCCGAGGGCTACGAGCCGCCTGTACAGGAGAGCGTCTAACTTTAATATATGACTAAAATGTACTGCTTGTTTTATTTCCTACGCGAAATCTGTGTCAGGGATGTCAAACTTCCATGAAAACAAAAACACTTGCAGTCAAAATCTATGAAAACTTAGCTTAACCCTTGGAATGTTGGTGTCAAACACTTTTTGTTCAAATAATGGTTGAAATTGAAACGCTAAAGTACATTATAAGGGGGCATTGATCAGTGCTTAGACATACCACGGGTTAAACGTATTCGTGGCGATCCGATGACCTCAGAGGTTCCCTTTCGTGGATAACACAGGTCGTACGATCTATTGGCCCCGAAAAAGCGCACCGTGTATTTCTGCTGCGTTCAAAAACGCTCAAGTCTCAACAGTTTTACGCTCGTATCACTCGATGTCTTCGCCCCTAACAGTATTGCATTCCATATTTTTCATCACACTTCGTAAATGGTGATATTGTATGCAAGCATACTTAAGACTGGATGGATTCTCATACTACTTTACCGCCCGCCTGGAACTCCCGGAGAATCTGCGCCCCACGCGCTCGCCGCACGTGGTCGCCGCTCACTCCAGACTCCGGAGTACTGGACTCTGATAATGAGAATCAGAAAGATGAAAATGTTCCAGATAGAGCAGGGTGCCGATATGTGCTGATGATGAGAATGTAAAGAGCGTAGAAATATCTCTTGAATCGGCTGTGTCACGTAATAGAACCGTGGTGACCGTGAAACAGTCTAAAGAGATGATGCGGGAATTGAATTCAGAGTGGATCGGTCACGTGTGGATAAGACGGGGTCACTTTCTGAAAATAAACCAGTAAGTAGCAGCGAGTCCCCTAAAAAACTAGATGGGAGTGATGATAATGACAAATTGTTGAGTATCGATTGTTCTAAATATAAAAAATAATTAGAAAATATGCAGATATGGACAATTTTGGAATTGAAAAAGGAGAGCTCGAGTTTTGTGACGAATCTCCGCTTTTAAAAAAGTACACATCTTCAGAAAATCCATAGGTGGGAAGCCGATGATGATGATGATTGAACGTATTAAATTTTCAACCGACTTCAATATTTCAAAAGGAGGAGGTTCTCAATTCGACTGAATTTTTTTATCTAATATGTTCCCGATATGGTTCCAGACTTCCCGTTATTATAATTATATTTCTTTAAGGGCCGATGATTCAAATTCCGAGATAAATCGCCAAATAGTTATACCTCAGATAAAATTAACCGACTGTTTATTCGTTAGTTAAAAATTTTAAATTTTTCATTCATTTTTATCCAGAGAATAGTTATCTATGGTATTATCCAGCTAACTTCGTTTTGAACACGTGCGAGCAAGATGCGACGATACAGAATTCGACATGTTAGAGTGAAATAGAAATACAACGCCATTTTGACATTTGACGTTCGGTTGTCGCTAATTGCTAAACTATAATTATTATTTGGACTTTCGATTGAACTGCAACATGTGTGCAAGATGGCTGAGACATGTCAAGAATAGTTATTTATTTTTTGATAATTTTTCTTGTTTAATGTGTAATATAGCAGCGTATTATGCTGTGAACTGATGAATAAGTGTACAGCTAATGAAGAATCTATCTTGAAACACGCTAACCGTCCTTCCGGTCAACAATCGACAGTCCCTGAAGCTTCCTGTAAAGAAAGCTGCCATCTTTACATTGAGCAACCGAAAAACGATGCTGATATAATGAATTTATTATAATTTTTTACTTGATGTTGGCCAAGTGCCCATGTAGCAGAAAGCCAATAAATACGATATAATAATAATTATTATTATTATATATAAACCGAGTTGATTTGTGAAAATGAGCGGTATTAAAAAACGAGAACGTTCCTCCAACTACGAGAAGTCGAAGTACAATTATTAACCGAACAGTCCTGTTTTAACGTTCAGTTTAAACTTAATTCGTCTATCACAAACCTAAGAATGTCGTTATTGTCGTTTGTTCCCGGTCGTGATCATGGACGCGGGTACAGGAGGGATTTTACTTCCGCTCTTAACGAACTGGAAGTTAGACCGGGCGCACCAATAACAACATCAACAACAACTCATGACCATCGTACCCCAACACCGGATCTGCGGCACTCGCCATCAGTACCGAGGCTTCAAGGACAGCGGTAGCACCAGCCGGAGCCCCAGCAGCAATTGACCGCTCGACCGCTCCCGGACGGATCCACGGAGCAGCCCCAGCAGCAATCGACCGCTACCGGACGGATTCACGGAGCAGCCCCAGCAGCAATCGACCGCTACCGGACGGATTCACGGAGCAGCCCCAGCAGCAATCGACCGCTCCCGGACGGATTCACGGAGCAGCCCCAGCAGCAATCGACCGCTACCGGACGGATTCACGGAGCAGCCCCAGCAGCAATCGACCGCTACCGGACGGATTCACGGAGCAGCCCCAGCAGCAATCGACCGCTCCCGGACGGATTCACGGAGCAGCCCCAGCAGCAATCGACCGCTCCCGGACGGATTCACGGAGCAGCCCCAGCAGCAATCGACCGCTACCGGACGGATTCACGGAGCAGCCCCAGCAGCAATCGACCGCTCCCGGACGGATTCACGGAGCAGCCCCAGCAGCAATCGACCGCTCCCGGACGGATCCACGGAGCAGCCCCAGCAGCAATCGACCGCTACCGGACGGATCCACGGAGCAGCCCCAGCAGCAATCGACCGCTACCGGACGGATCCACGGAGCAGCCTCAGCAGCAATCGACCGCTACCGGACGGATCCACGGAGCAGCCCCAGCAGCAATCGACCGCTACCGGACGTATCCACGGAGCAGCCCCAGCAGCAATCGACCGCTACTGGACGGATCCACGGAGCAGCCCCAGCAGCAATCGACCGCTACCGGACGGATCCACGGAGCAGCCCCAGCAGCAATCGACCGCTACCGGACGGATCCCCGGAGCAGCCCCAGCAGCAATCGCCCCAGCAACAGCAATCGGACGGATCCGCTACCGGATGATGATTATAATAATTAATAGTATGATGAAAAACTAGATATATACTGGTGATTTTAAATATCATCATATAATTTTAATATCACACACACACACACACACTCACACATACACACAGAGAAGAGGATTTTATTTATAAAGATAATGAAATAGCAACAGTTAGTTCATGCTCTCTACTAGGTATTGAAATCAACTCACGGCTATGCTGGAATAATCATATAGAAAAAGCAGCGGGAAAACTTACTAGTTTCACATATGTTCTATTCTATATGAACTAAAAAGTGTACAAATTTACACACAGTGACTGTTGCGTATTATGCATATGCCTATTCATCATTAAGCTATGGTGTAATATTATGGAGGAATAGTGCACATGTCGATAGCATGTTTAAACTGCAGAAGAGGTGTATAAGAACTTTGGTAAATATAAAATCAAAAAAGATACCGTAAGTCATAGACCACACTTCATTCTTTTAAATTTTTTAACATTAACATCAATTTATATATGAATTGTGTAAATTTGTTAAAAATAATCAGCAGCTATTTAAACAAGCAAAAGACTTGTAGTTTGATCCAAACCCTAAGGAATAGAGAGAAACTAGTAAGCTCATTCACTAGATTGCAAATTGTCAGTTCAGGTAACCATCATAATATGTGTGTGAACATTTATAACAAAATTACCGGAATATCTAAAATCTACAGACAAAGAGGCAGTATTCTTAAAAAAGCTTAAGGATTTTCTAGTATTCAATTGTTTTTATGACCTAGTCGGTATTATAATTTTACCGAGTAAGCTAAAGCCAGAAACTATTGCATATAAATGTCAATATTGTATGTTAATTTGAATTAATTTTAAGCTAGCTTAGGAAGCAAATGCAGTGCCCTCACAGGGTTTGTGGTGGACATAATGTACCTAGTTATAAGACCTATTGTTAACCCACATAAGCAATGAATAAATGAATCAGCGGCACCACGCCCTCAACGATATATTGCGGAGGGCGTTAGTAGCTGCGAATGTCCCGTGTGTGCTGGAGCCTCCGGGCCTCAACCGTTCTGATGGTAAGAGGCCAGACGGGTTAACTTTGATCCCGTGGGAGAAGGGCCGATGTCTGCTGTGGGATGCCATGTGCGTCAGCACGTTTGCAGCTTCACACATTGGCCATACTATGCGGTCCGCGGGAGCGGCGGCAGAGTTGGCAGCGTCACGTAAGCGGGAAAAGTACGCGGTTCTGGCGAACTACTTGTTTGTCCCTCTCGCGGTGGAGATCACGGGGTGTTGATGTGTCGAAGGCCTAGCTTTTATTAAGGAAGTGGGGAGACGCCTGAGGGAGAGAGGTCACGATCCTCGCTCCGGGTCTTTCCTGCTGCAGAGGTTGTCCATTGCGGTTCAACGGGGCGAGCGTGATGGGCACCTTTGCGTCTGGTGGGGCGTGGTGTATTGTTAGGCTAAGTTTTTTTAATTTCTTTTGTTAAGGTAGAAATTAAGAATGTTTTTGTAAATCTATTTTTCATTGCGTGTAAAATAAATTATAAATGAATAAGAATACATATATATATATATTGTAAGTAATTAACCTACATAATAATCGATATCTCTGCATCACTTTTGGACCAATTAAATACGACGTGGATAATAAATGTACGAAAACAGTTTTCTTTAATTTCTAGCTTTTTTGTACATTACCGAAAGTTGACCCCAAGAAAACTATTGATACTGGATAAAAATGGAATAGATTGACATAAAAAAAATACATGTAAAAAAAAAAACTTGTTTCATTTTCATACAAATTGTATGGGGAAAGTTTTCCTCGATTTATGGCTTTTCTAGCCGGATTTTTTTTTGGTCCCATACAATCTTTTGATCCCGGACAGGAAGGGAATTAATTAGCATTTAAAAAAAAACAGTTTGTCAAAGATGACCATTTTCTCGCACCTGTATGTTTTTTCTAAAATCTGTAAACGCCAATCTTCATTAATTTAAAATCAAAGGAAGGTCTCCTAAGACCATTTTCGCCTAGCAAGACGGGATCTGGTAGCTGCCCTCACTGACCCAAAATCTATTTCCACCCTGTATATGTCGTTGGCGTCCAAAAGTAATACTGTTTCATCTGATTCTGGTAACACATAAAATAATCAACAAAGATATTTGTAAGTATTTATTTTTAAACAAAAAACGTCAACTTTATCATTAGTGGTCTTAATTTTATAATCTCCAAGTCAGGTGAAATCACAGACAACCTACTATACAAGTATACTATACAACAACCTTCTCAATGTCCTTATTCATCATCGGATATACGAGTATATGAACGGCCAAAGTGGTCAAAATTATTTAAACACAGTTTTTTAATACAAACAAGCATACGACCAGTCTCATGGAAAGCGGTCACCGTAGCCTACAACTCCAGCCCTCCAGGGGGGTCACAACCGCGTTGCCGACCCATTAAAATCTTGTGCACTCATTTTTTGAAGGACCCCATACTAATCCTTCGGGAAAACCTCGGAGCTCATTCCACCGTGATAGTATTAAACTTTTCATGGGCCTATTTTTAAACTTTTCGCCACAACGAAAAAGTAATTGCCACCATCGCCAAGTAACAAATAAACATAGACAAACGTGGCGTATGGGCACGAAATGTACTGATTTGATATCAAACCTTTTGTCACAAATACTTTAAATACAAGAATAACTAAAATTGCTGAAATCTAAAAAATAAGTATCCTTGGCGTTGAAAGGGTTAAACATTTGATTTCACAAAAAAAAAATCTGCACTTTGTTAACAAAAAAACATATCGAAAAAAAATTATTCTCCTATTTATATTAAACTTACTGGCTAAATTGAGAAATCGTGAAATACTTACTTACATCTTTATTACATACATCCCTTAACTTACATCATGAACAACGAATATAGGACTAATATAGTCCATTGAAATGTTCAACAGATTCAAACTACATATCTTGATCTGTACTTGAGTTTCGCAGCGCCATCTTTGAAGCGCATTATTATTTATCGTTCTCCAAAAAATCCTGTAAACCTAATTCTTCCAGGACCGATTTTTGAGATTCGAGGGGGGGTAAAAATAAGGCCAAAAACGATCACATGATTTTTGAATGAGCCCAAAGCACAATATTGTAAGTTTCGGCGCAGGCGAAAGATTTGGCTGGTTTTTGGCCGAAACCGAAAATTTGGCCGAACACTAAAATAGAGATAGTTTAAAACTATGGTACATTTCAATGTCTAATGGACAATTTCAGTCCTATATACTCTATTCTACTTAAGTATTTCATACACACGTGTATATTTTTGACATAGTATAATGGTATGTAACTTACATACAAGCTCGGAAACTAATTTTATTACATTTTATGGCTATTTTAAACTTAGACTTTTGTGACAAAATAACTCATATTTTGGCAATAGTAAGTGTAGCTAAACAAAAAAACTATATCTATCCCTTTTTTCGGGGTGGTAATACTACCGTAAGAAAAAGACAGTATGATGCTCTCTAACCTACTGTTACTGCGTTCGATTGGTTGTCAGACTATAGTAGTTATATTTATGAAATGCTGCCTAGAATTGAGGTTAATTTCCAATTTAATCTCCATGATGATAATTTAAAGGGTTCAGGAGTATCACTTTCGATACAGAAAATTTAAACGTTTTAACAGAATAAGGCAAATATCGCAAAACGCAGCAATTATAAACATTACCTTCCTTTCCACAATGTTTTTAGGAAAGAGATAACACAAGATATATCAGATAACCTGAGATTAAAACTTTGTTTCACGCAAAAAAATGCCGCCTTACTCAATATTTTGACGTAATAAAATATGGCGATTTATGATTGTTCTTTTTAGTATTTAGGCAAAGGTAATGTTATTCAGCCGAAAGCAGCGCGATTTAAAAATTATAAATACTATAGAACGAAAGGTCAGGGTATCATTTTTGACACTGTATGCGTCTATTGTCCAACAATATTTTTTTTTTATTTTTTTTATTGGTATCATTATTGACACTGTATTCGTTTAAGGGTATCATTTTTGATACTGTGTGCATCTATGGGTATCATTATTCATATTGTATGCATGTAAGTGTATCATTTTTATACTGTATGCAATTAACAGTTAAAAAAAAGTCCTATGCACCAAATCGATCATGCAAAGTCATCAATGTGGTAGCCGGTGTAGGTGCAAAATCTACACCACTAGGTATCACTTTGGTACCCGGAATCTTTTTTTGTATAAACGCTATTTCCTCCTGTAGCGCAGGATCTAGCATTTGTTTCGAAAAACTAACGCTTACTCCTTTTTGATTCGAGTTGAATGATTTATTCGAATTATTGAAGGACTTATTCGAGAACGACTTGTTGGGATTATTAAATGACTTGTTCGAATTATTAAAAGACTTATTCGAACGATTTGACCGGTTGGAATAATTAGATTTGTTAGAGCCGACACTGCCCGGGCCTTTATTGTACCCCTGTTTGTTATATTGGTTGTTTAGCTGGTTGAGAGAGTTTTTGTTTAAGTAGCTGTTTTGGTTGTTAAAGTGTTTACGTCGCTGTGAGAAGGTGTTGTTGACGCTCACGGTCAGATCGTTTTGGCGGTTGTAGTTTTGTCTATTGTTGTAGTTTCTGTTCTGGAAACCACCTGAAAAAATGAAAGAGGTTTTACATACACTATTTCAGCACATCATGTTTGTCATTTGCAAGCGAGTACGATTCATAAACTGTATACTGAGACCTAGTCTCCGAAAAATTTGTGGCAGCTCCTTAATTATTTAAATGTCTTCGGAGACACAAGACGAAAGACAATCGCTTTGGATTCGCGCGGACAGATCCTTAGGCCTGGTATTACTGTCAGTGGAAAAAAAAACTTGAATGTTTCACAACAAAAATTGTGCAGCTGCCCAGATACTCGTAGATAAGAAAGCACTAACAAAACATGATTCTTGCTCTTAAAATTGTATGTTTCCGGGTCTAGTTTTTAATCTAGAAGTTTAAGTTTAAATATTGGGTACCGATAGGGACAATGGAGTTCTCCACGATACAACAAAGGTATGGTCGTCATGACGTCATCGGCGACACCAACTAAGAAATATATAATTTTGGCATGTGCAAATGAGACAGCTGGCTGTAGTGACGGTAGTAGGAGACCACATGACTTTCTCACCTTGTTTTTTCCACTATAAGTTATCAAAATAATTAAAGATTACATCTCGAAACAAACTTACCTGAATAATTTCCAACTGTTACTAAATCAGGAATACCATTAGTAGGCTCTTCCAGCCCGGCGCGACCTCGCGGAGTGAACGTCGATCTCGAGAGCGAGCGAGATCGCGAACGAGATCCCTGACGAGATCTCGAGCGCTGGCGGGAGTGCGAGCGACGCGAGCGGTCGCGAGGTTGGGAGCCTTCGCGTGAAAATTGAGATCTGAAAAAATTGTATACAAAATCAGTAAACTATCATGACTGACTGATAGTTGTACTTTGAGGTCAATTTATTAAAACAAATATGAAAAAAACAAGAATTACTTAATCACGGCACATTGTCATTTCATTACACTTCTATGCGGTAGTTTTGCTACAAAGCGAGAAATTTATGTTATCCGCATCTCTGCACAATGCAGCACATTTTTATGCTAAAGTTGTTGCAAGTTTTTAGGATATTAAGGAAACATTTTCATAATACTACTGACATATACACGGTGCTCGTGAGCATTGCGAGAGATTTTAACAGCATATTCCTGAGGCCAAAGGAAATAAAAATGTCATATTAAGTGCATTCTGAGATAATTGCAATTTTTATTTAAACATAATTTTACCGCCACTAAGTAAATAACGCGTTTTGGAATGTGATAATGCTTCTATGTGGTCTAGTCTAGACATGATTTTTGACAGACTCTAAAGTGACAATGTGATGTCTTTGCAAAACTGGGGTCAAAAAAAAAAAATTTTTTTGTATTTTGAGTGGGCTATTTCTAAATGATATTTACTTACCATGTATCAAAGCATATAAAAAAACAAAAAAAAAGGACTTTTTGTTTGTTTTATTTGGTCGAAATGACCAAAACTCATATGACATTTTTTTTCTTTTAGCCTCAGGAATATGCTGGTAAAATCTCTTGCAATGCTCACAGGCACCATGTATAGCCAATCATGCTCATTCATTTGCGCCTATACAAAAACATGCATAATTCACGAAAGCTGGTGGCAGTCTTTGATATTAACCTTAACATATTTATTTTTTACCTGGACCTAGAGCGGCTGCGAGATCTTGCCCGTGACCGAGACCGTCCACGGTTCATATTCCCCTGATTCCAGTTCCGGTTACCTTGGTTCATACCTCCCTGGTAATTTCTGTTCATGCCACCCTGGTTATTACGATTACCATTATTGTTATGATAACCTTGGTTTTGACCATTTTGATTTCTGTTCTGGTTGAAGTTCCGGTTATTCGCATTTTGATTGTTCTGGTTATAGTTGTTAGCTTGGTTCTTATTTTTATTTCCCAATTTGTTATAGTTGTTGCCTTGGTTATAGTTCCGGGTGTTTTTACCAATCTGGTTTTGTTTGATGATGTCATCTGTAACAGTAAAACATATGACAAGTTAACAAGATGAACAAAAAATCTAGATACTGTCAATGACATTTTTGTTAGTCTGTCCTGTCAGCCAGGGAAGAAATGCAGGACAGCTTGTTAGAAAAAACGTTTTAGTATGTTCTACTAACATTATAGAACTAAAAACAACAAACATGTTAAAAAAACATGTTTCGTGAATTTTAATGCCATAAACCGTGATTTTAAGTGACCCAGGAGACCATAACCATGGCAACTGGTGACAAGAAATACTTGATCCTTTGCATACCACGCCCGCGAATTACAGGGCTATAATGTACTTTGATCCCCAATAAGTGCCTCTTTCATTGACCCTCCCTAGATTAGAGCCCGCGGATTACGGGGCGTGAGAATGAAATGTTACAATTTTTCAATTAATGTTTGACTGGCAAGAGTTACCCATTTATTTAACCTTTTAACCGCTTAGAATTTTTCAATAGAGCGCGCTTGTATCGCCGCGTCACCCGAAAATACACGAAGATTTGTTCTATTTATCAGACTTCGGAGAAATGAGCTGGAAAATGTTTGTCTTATATATCAGACTATGGCGGTTAAAAGGTTAACGTATTTGTTTTCTTGTACTGAGTTGTGCAATAAAGAGTATTCTATCTTTCTTATCTATCAAATTACGAAAAGGGTTCTAAACGAAAAAATTGTGCATACAGTCATGGATAATAATATTGCTTTCCTACAGAGTTTTGCATATTGAATTTAGGCATTTTACTATCTAGATTATCATACTTAACTTTACTGGCACACCAGAACTAAAGTTTTAAAATATAACAATAACATTTTTATGATTTTGTTCTTGGTTATGTAGTTTCATAGTATGGATTGCCTAAGAGTTCATGTATCAGATAACTACTAGAAATTTAAACACCATAATAAATTAGCCAGCATACAACACATGATATATGTATGAAATGGAAAGCAACGCAACAGAGCAAATTTGAGTCGAAAGTGCAAAAATATTCGATTATAGAGAACGGAAGGACTATAAAACATAATCAGTACAACTTACCTAACGCCATATCAATCGCGTCGTCCATCATTTTGATGTGTTGATTATACAACTGCTTATACGACAAATATTAAACACGTGGAAATCCAACAATTACTTTTATTGTAGCTTCCTTGTAGTTTTTCAACTCCAAAAACACAAACAAGCAATACGAGAAAGCAGCGCTGCTGTGCAGTGCAGTGCTGCTGTGGCGAGGAGGAATGTTGCTAGACCAAATATTAAGAAAAAGCCGGTTATTGATGCATTGGTATTTATAACGCTTCAAAATGATATATTATCTAAGTCTTACATGCAGGCAAATCTCCGATTTCAGATTTTATTAATGTGATAACAATTTAAAAATTTGTTTATTTAATTAAAAAATAATTCTAGTCTGCACCATTTATTTTTATTTTTATATGTCTCAAAGCATTGAGAGTATTCAGCCTCTGTACAAATATACAGTTAAATTGTGTAATTAAAACAATACAAATTATCGTAGACGTTTCACTACGCCATTACAAATTCAAGGTGTGTAGTTAACAAGTGTATTTATAAAATATTTACATTTGTGTTGATGTGACTCGATCACGACTCGATACAAATATTACATGCTGTTCCGTTTCAGGCATCGCGTTTTCTGCCAGTGTGGCAGTCTTGTCATGCCATCATGTGTCAAAACTGTCAAACTAAAACTTACATTACAGTATCGTATTTGTATTGTATTCTTTCCCATATTTTATTTTATATTATTACGTATGTAAATGATCAATTATGAGTGATATATGGAACAAAAGCTATCTGTGTCGTTGTTGCCAAGCTGAAGATGGTTACAGAAATCTTGGTGAGCCGTATATTCACGAGGGAACACAGGAAATTTACGCGGATATGTTACAAGATTGTTTGAACATTACTGTAAGTTTATAACAGGGACAATCCCTGACATAATAATACATAATTTAACTGACAATATTACTCGATTTTCGAATGATGCTCTCACAGTTGGTATTGAACCCTTAAGTCTAAGGTGAGACTTTGTCTCCTTATGTGGGTGTGGGTGCTATACAATGGGTTTTCTTCTGAAGAATTGTTTGACTTGATGCCAACGTCCACTTTTCACCATCATACCGATTGCCATCCAATCCAATTGGTTGATAAATGCGACCTGTGAGGAGAACAAATGGACAAAAGCATTTTTGCCCAAGCTGAAACGGAGACACTTTGCTCGCTGCACTCACTCGGTCAATTATTCTATTTTCAGATGAAGCCTCTAGCAATGCCCCAATCATCGTACAGTATATGTGCAGGGTGTGTAAGCAGGCTACGGGATGCCACCATTTTTAAACGGCAAGTTGTGGCTTGTGAGAGGGCACTACTAGAATATGGCAACCAGACTTATATTGGTACGTACAATACATAGAAATAGAAAAGTTTTATACAACATCAAAACAATGTACAAACTAAAAATAACATTTTGATGTTAAACAGGATTCCGCCTCAGCATAAAGTTCCATTGTGTTGACTGTAGCTGGTTTTCAGCCAGACCATTTATATATGAACCCTTACTTGCTGTGTGTCGCAATACAATATTGTTATTCATAAACATATATTTAACACAATTTATCTAAATGATCGTTTCTCCTTATCTGTCAGTTAAATAGTTGCCTTTGTTAAAAAGAGCCATTTTGCAAGAGCGAATTGATGCTTAATTTTGTATTTCAGGTGAAACAAAGGCTGTAGACATCAAGTCTGAAGATGACAGCTGCTCAAATGGTAACCATTCTGTATTTACTCCTAACGGGTACTACCGCTTGGCAAAGTAGTAGAAATTAAAAACTGGCAACATCGTAGTGTCGGCCCGCTTTATTATGGTGCCTCTACACTCTCGGCCTCTCGGCTGAATGTTTTGGCCGCGGGCGAATGCAACCTAGTACATACTCATTCGAGACAGACTATATAAATTTTCTCTATTTAGTCTGTCTGGAATGAGTGTGTACTAGATTGCATTTGGCCGAGAGCCCAAGAGTGTAGAGGCACCATTATATATATTGATTTGAAAGGGATGACACTACAATGTTGCCACTATTCCGTAGCCAAAATGGCAAAAACGGAATCCGTATAGTTTAGTCCAGTCCATCTGTCCGTCTTTCCGTATATCACAACAGTATTACTCAGTAACTATACAGCATATGGTAATGATATTACAGCTAGAGGGGTATTTTTTGTGCATATAATATAAGTTACGAAAATAAATATGGCTACATCTGACAGGTCTTTACAAATAACTTCAAGATTTCTTGGTACATTTTTGCCCCCATCAATCCGGAGCTTGCTAATGAAGCATTTCAAGGCGAATGCGATGTACTTTAACTTTTAATATTATAAATACTATTCTTATAGTCACCCCATTTTATTTACTAGTGGGTCTGTGAGCTGTACTGTAGACCACTCGAGATGGTAGTGGTATTGGCATAAAGGTCCTAAGTGCCTTTGGGTCTATGGCGCTTAAAACCTTTGTACCAATGAGGACTACCGCGAGTCGTTTTTCCGCTAGGGGCGCTAGTCTAGTGGAACGTGGGTCCTGCGGGAACATTTGAAACGTCACTTTGACAATTCTTTCATACTGACACAGGACCCACGCATGAGTGGCGCCGCCTGGTCAGCGATAATACGGTACGGTAGCTCCCATTCCCGCCATTTTGAAAATTTCCAAAAATTGAATCGATTTGTTTTTTAAATGTTAACGAAGTTTCTTTCAAAATTTCACAAGAATTGGTTGGTAAATGCGACCTGTAGAGGAGAACAAAGGGACAGACACACGAAAGCATTTTTTTCCAAGCGAAAACGGAGATGCTTCGCTCACTGACATTTACCTAAACTAGGAATAAGTGGTTGCTAAATTAATTTACATACTAAATGTGATGTTACTGACTAAAGTTATTGATAAGGTTGTTTTCCACATGAGCATCGTAATACGCCTTTAGGAATAAAAACGATGTAGTACCTTTTGCCTGAAATTGTTACAAATGTTGGTTAATTTTGTAATTCACTTAACAAACAGCATTTTTTTCAGGTTTCCGCGAGGAGTTGATGCAAGGACCAGATTATGATGGCAAGGATCAAGAGAATCTAACTTTTGATGGTAGGTTTTTTTTGATACTTAGTATCAACCTTACAAGTACATGGAGATTGCAGTGGGACACTCAAAAATACTAGTAAAAAAAAATCAACAATACAGATAATTGAAAACAAGACAATCTGTCACAAAATATCTCCTTTTCATTCTGTTTTCAGGGTTTCGTACCTCAACGGGGAAAAAAAGGAAACCTTATAGGATCACTTTGTTGTCCGTCCGTCCGTCTGTCTGTCAGAGCCCTTTATCTCGGGAACGCGTAGAGGTAGCAAGTTGAAATTAATACCACATATACAGGTCTGTGGTCCCTTGAAGCTGTGAAAAAATAAAACCTCTACGTCAACGCAATCAAAAGATACGGGTGTTTAGTGGCATTTCCCATACATTTGCAATGGTAATCAAAATGTATAGGGTACTTCCCGTTGACCTAGAATCACGAAATTTGCCAAAATGCAAGAACTTGAAGCACAAGTACAGGAGAAGATCGGAAACCCGTATAATCGCCGCACACTGAGAGTTCTATGCCACCAGTACTTTTAAGTACCTAAGGTCATAAATTGAGGGCATTCTTTGTGCGGAACCCTCGGTGGGCGCGTCTGACTTGCACTTGGCTGGTTTTTAAATTTCGTGTCTCATTTTTTGTGACAGCCTATATAATTTTGGTATACTTACAGACGAGAAAGAAACTCAAGTGGAATCGTTTATGGAAGACATTGATGACCAGCCGCTCTCCAGCCTCCGTTTACGCCAGAAAACCTGTGACGTGACTCCACGGGGTATGTTGATCCAGATTATAAATTATGTAAAGGTTTCATTCATGTTTAACTTTGAGACTACCAATTTTTTGGTTTTTGGAGCGCTCTTGTTCACTTAATAGGTTATATATACACTCTCAGGTTACACTCTTGTGTTATTTAGACAAGAAAAAATGTCACTCGTAAATGTAGCTTAAATGTAATAGTGGTAATAACTAATAAGTAACTTAATTAAGTATTAATACAATACAATACAAATTATTTATTCCTGGTAAATATCAAATACGATTACAGATACAGAGCAAAAAAGACAAATTAATAACAAAACTTTACCACGAAATAGTCTCGCCTCAGAATAATGCTGACCGCGAAAGTCAACGCTGATCTTCCGGCGAGACCATTTGTGGGCCAGGATCGCAGCGTCGGCCTAAATAAAGAAAAATAATATTGAATGCATCCAATAAGCGAAACAGCGACATCTTGTCAAAGACATGGTAGTACATAATAATAATAAAAAAACTAATAATGACATTACATGATGATTGATGATAAGGTACAAGGTCATGTCTTAAACCATGCTAAAACTTAAACTTAGAATGAAAAAAATTAACTACAATAATTTGTGTGCAGAGTAAATATGATAATCGTGAAAAGTTTTTACAGCTTACACAGTTTACCATTGCAAAGTAAAAATTCTAACACTGACCAAGGCGTGAGGTTAACTTATGCATATAGTTATGATTTCATACAGTAGATATGTACAATCAAGTTTTTCTCTTACTATAAAAAGTGATATATACGAGTATCTATTTGTTTCAGAAACCCATACATACAAAGATCAGAAAACCAAGAAATTCTCCTGTGAGTTATGTCACAAGAAATTCACCTACAACGGTTTCTTAGAGGTCCATATGAGACAACATACGGGGGAGAAAACGGTCCAATGCAGGCTGTGTGACAATAAATATACTAATAATAAGGAATTAAATAGACACATTAGTGCAAACCATTCTCACGGAGGTAAATACCCTTGTACACAATGTTCAGAAACTTTTGATAAGGCTAGGCTATTGAAAAAACATTTGACAACACACTTTGAGGAGAAATTCTCTTGTAGCTACTGCGAAAAACAGTTCCTAAGAAAAAAGGGGTTGAAAGAGCATCTTAAAACACATACAGGTGAGAAAAAGTACAGTTGTGGCGAATGTGGAAAATCGTTTGGTCATAATCAGACGTTAAAATCTCATATTCTAACACATACTGGCGAGAAACCTTACGTCTGTGATGTCTGTGGTCGGAGATTCCCTCAAAGAACGCATTTAAAACGACATATATTTATCATACATACTGGCGTTAAACCTTACAGTTGTAATATATGTAAAAAACAGTTTTCCAGTAAAAGTTATTTGGCTATACACGAAAGACAACATACTGGAGAGCGGCCGTATAGTTGTGAGGAGTGTAATAAGACTTTTACAGCGTACACGACTCTGAAAGTTCATATGAGAGTCCATACAGGAGATAAACCTTATGCATGCAGCTACTGTAATCGTCAGTTTGCGCAAATGGCGAGTTTTAAGCTCCATGAAAGAACTCATACTGGTGAGCGGCCGTTTTCTTGCAAAATTTGTAAAAAGCCGTTTTCCGATAACGGCTATTTAAAGATACATATGAGAGTTCATACTGGTGAGAAACCTTTCAATTGTAATATCTGTAAACGCGCTTTTAGAGAAACCGGTCAGTTAAAACGGCATTTAAGAGTACATACTGGAATAAAGCCTTACACATGCCATATCTGTAACAAACAGATCGGTAACCTCTCCAAGCATATGCGCGTACACGATAGATGTACTGGCAGCTTAAAGCATATGAGGGTTCATAGTGATAAAGCGTGCGAGCTTAGTGAAATGAAGGAAAGTGGTTTGAAGAGACATAGATGTGCAGATGTTGGGAAAGTTGAACGAAGTGTAGTTATATAAAAACAACATTTGTTTTGTTGTGTAATTAGAGATGTTTTTATGTATAGGTATTCAATCAAAACTGCAAATATAAATTAGTGTCTAGAAAAAATGTTCTTTGTAAGAATGTTATATGTAGCTAAGTATCTAATTTATTTTTATATCTAGGATAAAAATTAATATAACTGTATTTGGGGTTTGGCCTAAAATAAATTAAAAACATATTTTTAAATCGATTTTTTATTCTATTCATTTGTGTACAGTCACGTCCATAAATATGTCTACACTTCGGAACATACTACTGGGGAATTAGGTTCAAAATTGAATGCAGGTGAAAATTGAATATTTATGAAGCCGACCATACAATACTAAGGAAATACAAGACACTTAGTTATCCTTTCGACCGCTACCGTCGGCTGTGGCCGTCTTCGGAGTCTTTCCAATGACGTTAACGACGGACATAGCTGCGCCAGTGCAATATGAACTTACGCGAGAACCCATAGAGCCCGATTTCGCTAAAGAGTCCACATGCTTGAGCAACATTCGTCGATTTTCCGCTAGGGGCGCTAGTTGAACGTGGGTCCTGCGGGAACATTTCAAACGCCACTTTGACAGTTCTCTCATACTGACACAGGACCCACGCATGAGTGGCGCCGTCTGGTGGGCGACAATACGGTAGCTCCCATTGCAAGAGCACGCGAAAAATTAAAAGGCGATGCACCGGCGCGTCAAAATATATATTCACAATATATTTATATTCACAATGTAAATTTTACAAAAATCATAAAATAAACCGCGTAATCGGTTAATTGCTGTTTACAACTAAACGATTTTTTTTATAGTTAAAAGCTTTTACCAAATTTAAGAGCTAGTTATTACTAAACTATTTAACTAATAATCATTTTTATAAATTCATGGGTTTCGACGTTCTGACGAATAACATGTAAAAAGGACGTATGTTTGCAAATAAAAGCATCGAGGCGTTTGTTAAAAATCGTGTTTTCACGTTTACTAGTTAGAAGGAAATATTTTGAAGTTTTATGTAAGTATATGAATATCAGGTACATAGTTGTTATCAATATTGAGATTTAGACGTCTGAATAATAGCAATTTGACCACTGCCTCTTAAGTTAAGAGGCAGTGGTCAAATTGCTATTATTCAGACGTCTAAATCTTAAGAGTCTTAACGGTTAAATGCATGATAATGCATTTATGTTATGACATAGAAACGAGACAAGTGACAATCAAGTTCTCTTGGAATGTAGACTTTGTCATATCGTCGTAAGTTCTTAATTTGAAATGAATTTGGTTGTCACTTAGGATGTTTTAGGATCAATACTGTTAATTCATGCATTTAAGGGTTTATAAACGTGATCTGGCGTCTGGGATACGGACAGGGCACATTCTTCGCTGTCTGGACTGGCGTCCAAAGGGTTAAAGTCAAAATATACTAAAGGGCAAAAATGACTCCACGCTCTTATCTACTTAGTAACCAAGTCTTCTTCCTAGGGAGCCTGTGGTCCACCCAACCTTCTAACCCTGCGGGTAAACTAGGCCTCATTGGGTCATTCTTTTCTCACGATGTTTTCCGTCACAGAAAAGTGATTAGTAAATATCAAATGATATTTCGTACATAAGTTCCGAAAAACTCATTGGTACGAGCTGGGGTTTGAACCCGCGACCTCCGGATTGAAAGTCGCACGCTCTTACCGCTGGGCCACCAACGCTTCGAAGACAATTTAAATGGAAATAGCCCAAATTTGCTTATTGAGGTTTTTATTTTAATAAAATACAAAATGAAATAACAATTCTTTAATATAGAGAACAATGAGTAATTACAACGAGTACAACTCTATGGTTACTTAATATAATTTATAATAGGTACATTTATAGATTCCATACATAATCGACAAAGTGTTACAAAAACGCTATCTAATGAAGGCCTTATTTTTGGGATCTATTCGAAATCGCTAAAGTTTTTTTTATCCTATTTTTGCTTTCCCTAATACTGTTTGACATAATGATCATTTTTCCTAAACTCATATGTCCTAATATGATTTTATTTAACACCGTTTTAACCTACTACTCTAACAGCGATTCGACACTGTGTGAAGTCACAGTTCTATCCTAACCTAACCGACTTTTCTAACAGTGATTCGGTTCTGTGTAAAGTCGTTTTTGGGCAATAATTCGATTATGGCAAATAGTCGTTAAGACAATTGATCGTTAGAAATTATGATCATTATGACAAAACAGTTAGGGCAAGTGATTTTAGGACAAAAGATATTAGGAATGTCGAGGGAGACTCTTATTTTTGACTAGGAATTGTAACAGGTTTTGAAAAAGAAACCAGATTACTCGAATTTAATTTTCTCTCTGTCTATACAGGGTGTAACACCAGCCACTGAAAAACTCAGACATCCTATATGTATAAGTCATACAAGCATCTCTTGCTACATATGAGACCAACCTCAAAATCGCTAAAAATGCGAACATTAATCCTTTTCTTTATTCCGTTATGATCTGACGCGACTTATTAGAATAGGTTTTTGAAAATAACCGCTCAGAAGGAGCTCTTATATCTGTATATTTTAAAATTATCCTTGGCTTTATATTAAAAATTAAATTTCACTGATCATATCATGTTTTTATAAAAATAAAAAGTCCTCATGATGCTTGAATCGCGTCTCTTATATAAAGCTAACACTTTTTAAATAATGATAAGTATTAAGATGTTTAATTTTACAGACTTTCTCTCTGACTCCTACAGATCAACCTGTATTCATATTATTAACTTCTATACGTAACATCTTATCGAGGTTATGCCATGACTGCTACTTACAAAATACTAATATCACATGAAATTGGACTGACAATTCTAAAGAGTTAGTAGTTATAAATAATACAGTGAAATAGAGCTAGTTTAACCCTTAAATGCATTCTTTTTTGTTGTTTTTTTATCGAGTTATTTTGGTGCTTGTGGCAGGGAGACTTATTAAGTGATTATATGTTATATCTAAATTAGACTATTTAGAAAACTATTTTGATTGATTTAGTAAACTTTTGCTTTAATTAACCTTCAAAGTGACACATATGTATTTAATATAATTTACAAAATTGCTACTTTTTTCAAAGTGCAAAATCAATTGATTACTTATTTTAAAATTATATAAAACGATGAGTTAAAAAAAATCTAAAATTTAGCTACATGCATTTAAGGGTTAAATGAAATTTGTTCAAATTTAAGTTTATCCTATACCCTAAATACATTTTTGTTACGTTTATTTAATTCTTAAGACTAGACGTTAAACTTTTTGGACCCATTTATACTTACACAAGTGATAAAAATACAGTGTATTAAAATTTATGTCACTCTTAAAATTTTGACAAATGTAACTATTTCTTCTTCCTCATAGACAAATCTCACATGTTTCACATGTTAATTTATCAAATCACGAGAAACCGGAATTTTCGTGGCATTTTTGAACTGTCATAGGGACTTCTCATTTATCGACTTCTGATAATTTAATCGATACATTATAGAACACAACATATGTTACTGTAGCGCCTCGGGGATGTTAGTATATTGTAATTTATTTCCTAATTCTTAATTTAATGTAATTATATGTGCATGAATATAGTCTGGAATGAAACTGTTGAATTGAATTGAAGATTAAAAGCAGACGTTAGCCAACACAGAAAATAGTCGGTTTTATCGCTAAAGAGCGATGTCTTGAGATGACCTATGGATATTAACTTTATGAAAATTAAGAATAGGAATAAAATATAATAATATATTATAAATTTACTAAAACGGGGCTTAATCGTGTATAAACTTTGGAAACAAACCTCCGACGTTTCAAGGGCGACATTGCCCCCGTGGTCCCGGAGAAAGACTGGCTGAGGTTGACATCAACATCTTCTAGCTGCGCGGGTTTTACGAACTACCCGCACTTGGTCTTGATTATCAACTTGAACATTTTGCGCACTAGGGATGTGACTCTGTCGACACACTACACTCACGATGTCCGATTTTTGAGCAGGTGATATTCGATTACGCTTACATTTATCAATGACTGGATTCCATGTAGACGAGATTCTAAAACCGTCATCCCGATTGAAATTGGGGTATTTCTTGATTTCAATGGCTTCCCGTACTTTCCTACTATGGAAACTTTCCTACTATTTATACACGATTAAGCCCCGTTTTAGTAAATTTATAATGTGTGAAAATCGTGAAAGTCTAAATAAATATAATAATATCTTCTGAGGCTTCGTCACCGTAGTCCATTTAAAATAAATGGGTCGCGTTGACTTAAATTAAAGACTCAAATATACTTAGTACTCAAAAGTGATCTGAAAGAGATCGCTCTTTAGCGATAAGACCGTCTGTTGTTTAGCTTTACTTTTATTATAATATGCTTCTTATAATGTATCGATGTTTGTGAATATTCGATGTCGATAAATGAGAACTTCCTATGACAGCTCAAAAGTGCCACGAAAATTCGGGGCACTTTTGAGCGTCTGCAAATCACTTCAGGGCCGACAGGCTAGATCGTGCCAACATACAGATGAAAACATTACTGGTACTAAACTCCAATTTTAAATTCAAGACCAAATAACCTCACTTTAAATCATCGGGTAACGCCCGAGCCGCGAAGGCGAAAACACCACTCTGTCTGTTCGACGATGACTGCCCGATGCAGTCGAAACATGTCACGCCTATTGTGATAACAATACGTGAGTGTTACCCGCTGCAATTTAATATCAGTATGACTCAAGAAAGTTTAAATTATAAGAGAACTAGTGTTACAACTGTGGTTTGGATTTGGTTCCACTTTATTTAATGTCTACCTTTTTCTGTCTCACTATAAGTGAGGTAAGTTTTTCTGGTCTTGAATTAAAATCGGAGTATACCTAGGACTGGAATATGCCTAGGGTCTTAAAAACTATAGATATATTTTCTAAAGAGATCTACATTTTTAAATTACTTACATAAATAGTTAACATACACATGTGCTTCCGTATACATATACATTTAGATTATACATTCTCATAATAAATAAGTTGATGTTATGAATCGCAATAATATGATTCATGAGATTTCTTAAGAGATCGTAAAATTTATTTTTTAAGTTATTAAAATATAAAATAATCATTTTATCAAAGCAAGAAAACTAACATATTTGGTACAGTCAGCAACAAAGATATACAGTCAAAGTGCCAAAAACATGTATACACGACTTTAATGTTCAGGCAATAAAGTCGTGTATACATTAACCTTCAGGTACTTAATAAAGTCCTGTAAGTATACATATTTTGGCACTTTAACTGTATTCATGTCTTTGTTGCTGACTGTACTCTACTCCAAGTCAATGTGGCTAATTCCGTCAACGGGACTATTCTGACAAATGCTCGCCTGCGTTGAATACAGGCTGTACTCGTAACCAAAGTTCCTAACGATACTTCAACTGATACGGTCAATGATACTGAATGCGGTGCAAGAGGAATAAAATTAAAAATTCGAAAAATAAAAATAGACTTTGTATGGACCTTGATCTCTATAATCAATCCTGACTTGATCGAAAATGGACCTATTTCCGTACAAAGTGATTTTTTTTCGAAATTCCTAATTTTTTACTTGCATCGCACTCAGGGTCATTGAACTTATTAGCTGATGAAGTATCGGGATGTTCGGAACTTACCCCCTGTATGAGCACAATACTCAATCGATGAACTCAGGGGGCTGCTTATTTAAAAAAAAAATTGGGCCTGTCAACAATAAGTACACTGTTTATATGGTACAACATTAAAAAGCTAAGTATCTTATTACTTACAGAAGATCACAGATCTTACCGACTCGCGACTGAGTCGACAGTGCTGCGTACTGTGCATTAAATTATAAGTATTAAACGATTAGACGGAATTTCCCTATAACGGATTATCCACATTAACCTTTGAGAAAACAATAAAGGATCTGTGTAAATATTAATTCAAGTATATGAACATTTATTCTCGAAATATATACAGTAAGTGTAACTTACCTAACTACCTACCTCTACCTACCTTAAATCTAAAGTAGGTCCTTGAGGCATTGTAATTAGGATGCTGGCGGTATTTCCTCGTTGTATCGCAATGCTGATACGTTGTGCGAGGAAGCCACCAGCTCTTCGGTCACCAGTAACATCAACCAGACGTATTTAGGCATATAAAGGATTTATTTGAAAATTAGTCGTACATGTATAAACGTGATGAATAAATTCGTTTTGATGTTGTGCATCGTCTTAATTTTCAATAACTCGATGTAGAAATCTCAAAATTCTAAATACATTTATAACGAGGATAGCTAGTACAGTACACTATATAATTCCGAAAAGATTTTTTGCCGATGTTCTAATTCCGAATTTCAAAATCCCGATAATTCCGATTAGCTACAAAACCGATTTGTTTAAATTCCGAAAAACATAATAGGTACCGAATCAGTTTTTAGATTTGGAATTACATATATTCGTGCTTCGGAATTTTGATACATAGGATTTATAAAAATTCGGGATTGTAAAAATCCAGACTATGAATATCGGAAAATAATATTTCGGAATATTTGGGTGTTCCCTTATAACGACTATCCAAAAATACAAAATATTGGTCCACACATTTCTTAAACTCGCTACTTCTAGAGCATTTTGTATTATCTACATTAATCTGTAGTTTGTAGCGAATGTGAAAAAACAAAATGGCGGTCGTATGATTCAAAATGATGATAAAAACTCTTGACATCGGTAAATCTTCCGGTAACTTTAGACACAGAATAAGTAAAGTACAGAAGCTATTTTCTTTCCTACATTTGATGTTTAGCTTGTCATGCATGCAAATGTCAATATGACATTAACATTGGAGTTGTCACCATGCTGTTAGGTGCGAATGGTGGTACAATAATTTGTATAAACATTTAAATAGGAGCTGACACTGTATCGGAACATTATTTGTATTTAAGAACAAATTTTTATTAATTATTTATTGTTATTTGTCTGAGTATAAATATGCGGTGTTTGAAATATAAATATATCTGAACGCACCCGTGAGGTGATGCGTGTTGCGCAGACCCTGACAGTGTATGCCACCCATAGGCGGCAGATTCTGTGTCAACGTATAACGCGGAGTGACAGTGACACTCTGCTTTAGATAAAAAGAGTGTGACTTGCTCACGAAAATTTGAGCATGCGTCAGTCCTTCGGGAATTACTATTATAATATTTCCTTTTAAGCGTCCCTTTAAGTAAATTGTACAAAAAATACGGAGACACTATACCATTTGTATTTGATCCTACGTAAGTCATCGGTTGATGTATTTATCTAGTAACTTGTGTGTGTCATCTATCAGTCGAAGTCTGGCGGCTTATTGTTGGCGTAGAGCTTGAGCAGGCGTCAGTGCGGCGGGGGGCGCGGCGGCGGGGTGTCGGGGCGGGCGGCCACGGCCACGTGCGCGTCCAGGCTGTCCGACGCGCGCGATGCGCGGCGCATCCATGGGGCGCGCTCTGTGGACATTAAGCATAGTTACACACCTTCAAGCAACACAGGGAGGGGAGTCCGCATACGTCCCGTTTCCCCTCAGCCGTAGTACAAGCCCCAGTGGGCGGATTAGTATTCTGACTAGTTTTATTGCTATATTATTTCAATTTGATTTGGATCAACAAAAAGATGTATTGATGACAGCGCCATCTCTCTCGCCATACCGGAACCCCTAAGTGGTTTGGATGGAAGTTGGATACTTAGAAAAATGGTCACGGGCGTCTTGCCTGTTACTAAGATTGCATATACTTGAGAAATTCGCCGGCGTTTCGATAATACCAGTTGGCCTAGTGGTTATGGCGTTAGACGCGTAAGCTAAAGACTCGAGTTCGATCCTCGGATTGGTCTTCGTCGGTGTTGGTCTTTGTCTTTAGTGTATGACATCTATTTTCAATGTATATTATTCCCATGTTTATGCTACTTAGTATAATAAGTACCTGTCGGCGCCCCGCCGTCGCTCTTCTGCGTAATCAACTGCCTATATTCAGTAGACAATCTTCGTCTTCCATGTTCATATTTGGCCTCCTTAGCCAGGAGGGCCTCCCGTTGCATCTGCGTTCGCAGTTCTGTTGGTACGTCGGGTATGAAGAGCTGCATGAGGCCGGTGAGGCCGAAGACTACGTGCTGTGAAAAAAAAAATAGTGATGTGAAATGATTCGCGTAATTGAGTTTATATGCTTCCCTTTTTCTCTCACACGGACAAAAAGGGTGGCATTGGCATATTGACTATGATCGCGCGTAGATCGTAGATATATGATAGTGTAAATGTGAGTCTAACAGCTGGCCCTAAGGCTTCCAATACGCACTAGCGATGTAACGAATATCGGTTTAGGAATATTCGCAAATGCGAATACGAATATACCGTATAATTTAAACTTTCGTGAGTCATACTGATATTAAATTGCAACGGTTACTGTACACACCCTATACACTTGTAGAAAATACCGGTATATTCGTATTAAATTGCAACAGTTAACACTCACGTATTTTTATCACAATAGGCGTGACATGTTTCGGACACACAGAGTCGTCGGACAGACAGAGTGGTGTTGTCACCTTCGCGGCTCGCATCACCTAAAATATCGGGCCTATTGTGATATAAATACGTGGGTGTTAACTATTGCAATTGAATACGAATATACCGGTATACGAATATACAGTTTTGCCCATACAAAAATACCGGCATTGGAAATTGCCAGTAATGCGGAGAGAGTCATCTAAGGATCGTAGTGGCCCGAGGGACGGTAGCCTCGGTAGACCCAGATAGAGTCTACCTCGGGCCTCGTTATCATCTAGTAACGTCATAAAACTAACCTCAAACACTACTACAAATGCTAGTCGAGCGGCGAACACGTGCCAGTAGTGAGGAGACAACCCGTAAGGATCGTAGTGGTCCGGTGGATTGCGGTAGCCTCGGTAGGCGCAGGTAGGCGGGTCTACCTCGTTCTCGTCTGCCCCCCATTCTTCCCGGTAGTCTGAGGTGTTGAAGACTGGAATAGATAGTGATGATGTTACTGTGGTTGTCTAATAGGCCAAACAGTATGAAATCTGTCTGATATGAAAATATATCTGATAGTAACATCTATACCTAGGAAAATCGTGCTATTTTTTGATTTAAAAAAACCAATCACAGTGGCAACACCAGTTCTCTTGTCAAATTCGTCACTATTTTCGTAAACAAGCATCTGTCAAACTGTAAATTTACTGCTCGCCCTTATGCGACAGAAAGAGATACTCAATATACAATGTTGCCTGCTAAAGCTGAGTGGCGCCCTCCGTAAACTATAGTTTTTTTTGATAAAACTTACGAGATAAAGAGTGGTCTATGTAACCAGCCAGGGTGTTGTCTGGAGAGTACACGTATTTGTACACCATGCGGGGGATGAAATCACTCGTGTATGCTATCACAAAAGCCTGGAACAATAATAAATGTAGGGCCAAACATACAAAACAAGTTTATTGAAAAGTTTATGACACAGAGTAAATGACGACCCTATGTCCTGATCTAGGAAGCCCTGTGTTACTCTCTACAAAACCTGTGGACTATCCGTATAAGTAGGGTTATGTGACTTATAACTATTTAAATTTGGTTTAGTCAGGTAATCTAAATGAAGTATAAAATACAACTTTTTGTTTTTAAACAAATCTTTTTTTTTTTGGTTTGTTATTAAAGTAGTAACACTACTATATATAAATTATTAATTGAAATAACCAATCGGCCTAGTGGTTATGGCGTTAGCCGCGTAAGCTGAAGACCCGAGTTCGATCCTCGGATTGGCCTCTGTCAGTGTTGGTCTTTTTCTTTGGTATATGACATCTATTTCAATTTATGAAGTATAAAATATTGTATTAAATTGCAATTTTGATAAAAGAATTGATGAACTACGAAATTAAAAGGGTATTTTCATGGTCAAGTCTGTGAGAGCTTTTTAAACAACTGCTCCAAAAAAGGGGGGCTCCAAATAATTAATAATTATTATGATTATAGTCTGAGAAGGATCTGTTTTCATTCGTGCAGTAAGAGAGAGTCATGTTGTCTTTTTCTTTCACTTATATTGGCCCAAAAAAAGAGAGGCAAATAGAGTTTTTTAAACTACTGTCAAATTTGGTTTATCAGACTATACTATGTTATGTTTAAACTTACATTGGAAACAACTGCTGCATAGGTTATTCCCCGTAAAATGCCATACCTGAAACATATATGAACCGCTTTGATACAATATGTTACGTGTTGTGTTGTGTTGTAAATTGGTGGCCCATGAGGGGACTGAGGGGTGGAGTTTAGTAGTAGGGTAAGTTGTGTAAGCACTTTATTGTACACAAAACAGGTTACATAAAATTGACAAAAAGGCGATCCTTATAAGGGATCTTTACCAGCTTACCTTTGAGTAATTTGGTTGATATTTTACTAAGTTTTTCTTAGCTTTTCTATGAACGTACGTACGAAACATCATTTGTTATTCACCAATCGCTTTTCAGTGAAGGAAAACAACGCGAAGACACGGGACTAATTCCAATAAGGCCTAGTTTATCTTCTGGGTTGGAAGGTCAGATGGTAATCGCTTTTATAGAACTAGTACTTAGGCCAAATCTTGGGTTTTTTTGCCAAAGTGGACCCCAGGATCTCTGAGCTGTGACATAAGCCGGGCAAACGCAAGGAAGGAGATGAGTTTTAAAAGAAATAGCAATAGTGAAAGTAGTACCAAGCTCCAATATCTTCCACCCTCTCTGCTAGCGGCCGACGTGCCTGGGTGACCATCTTGTAGGCGTCTAATCTGATTTCAGCGATGTTGTTGAGTAAGGCGAACAAAGGTGCCAGCGGGAATGCAGCCACGAATAACGTTACGAAGCCGTATTGGAGAACTGTGGATGAAAAAACAAAGTTTCTATGCAATTTTGTCTACTTATCTGGCTTGCTAGTTGATAGGTGTATTATCATCTGCACCCTGTAGCCCGGGCAGTAGATTACGGCTACGGTGTCTCCTGCCTGTTGTAAAAGACGAGGTAGCAATCGGCATTGCTAATTTGCTACCGTCCAAAACAAAAGGTAGGGCGCCACTGGTGCGTTCCACTGGAGATACCTGATTGCGTCGAAGAGGACCAACGGGGGGTTTTTAGTCGGTGAGAGCCCGACAAAGCTTACTGCACTGTCCCTGCGGTGCAGAATTATCCATAATAGCTATTCCTTAAGGTGTATTTTCGTCTGACATTACTTGGTCAATGCGGAGACAGATAGGAATCCTTCCTCCCCTCATGTGCCCACGGGAAGCGATGGGAATGCCTTCATGATTATTTGTGGCATGCCGGGTGTCATTTCATGTCATCACAGTGAATATTGTAGCCCCAAGTCTTATATATGGTAATGCTGTGGTAAAGATGGAAAGGATTCTATTTCCATTTATATCCTAGGCAATACAAGGTGGGATCATTATGTCTAAACCTATATATATGATAGAATGTAATGTAATATATATATATAATATAATATATGATATAATGTAATGTAATATAATATCCCTCACTCTCAAACTCAAACACACACACACACACACACACACACACACACACACACACGCGCGCGCGCGCGAATTTTGAATTTTGTATTTCGATACGATAATTAGAATAAGTAAATCTTGTATATGAAATAAGTATATATTACTCGCCTTATATGCATGTATAAGCAGATAATTATAATAATAAAAATTGTAAACTTTGAATTAAACGTTATACATTGGTTTATAACCCACTAAATTTACTGAAGAGCGGAGCCTTCTGACACAAGTAAAATTATTACTTAAAAGAAGACTTCTGTTTTTGTTTCTAGTAATGTGTTAATGTGTAACCAATAAATAATTTTTCATTTTTCATTTTCATTTTTCAAACCTCGTGGTCTAAACAAAGTCTATCCATCTATTTAATTTAGTCTTTTAAACTAAAGGCCAGGAACTTTAATAGGTAATCGCTTTTTTGGTTGATTTATGCTGGTAATAGAGTTTACCACTGTCAGCCTATAGTATGTGGAACTGAACTTACTCATCTCCAGATATTCGTCAAAAAGCGCCAGTCTGCCTGGGTCCTGGAGGTGGTAGTCCTGCTCCCACGCCATGTGAGGCTTCGTGGGGTCTCGGGTGATGGCTCGGTGAGTTCGCTGCCGCCACCAGTTGTGGATTTTTCTGGAATTTATATAGATATTTTTCTTGTAGAATGTTGACGTTTTCCTCCAAACTTTCTTTCAGATCGAATGGTTTTTTTTCTGCCCCTTGTGGCCCTTCACAAGGTGCTAGCGTCCCAGCTCATTAGCCAATCTTTACTGTGCCCAATAGTTAACAGCTTGTGTACATGTAGTCATAGTTTTTATCATAAAATTCAGTAGAAAAGGAGTTCCTTTTAATTTGGATAAGGGTTGAAATCAACCTTCAAAGCCCTACACTTTTGAAAAGTCTACCGGAAAGATTCGGAACATCGTTTTGTATTTGACCCTTATTCCATTTCTAAACTATTTTCAATTATTTTTGTGGTGAACTTGCCAAAACTGGAACCAAGATTTTCTAAGTTGCAGGAAAAGCGGGGTTGAGATTCGAGATTATTGTGTTGAATTGAAACAATTTTGTCAATTCATATAGGTATCCAAAAGTTGCTCCATGAAAGTGGGGATTAGAATACTTACGGGTTTCCAAGCTCTACGAAGTTGTTGACACACTGCTTGCCTATCATAATGATAGCGAGCTGGATGCACAATTCAGATAAGCAGCCAGCGGGATCGCAGATGTCACCTTTCAGTTTGAAAAACTCGGATTTGCGGGCTTGGTCATCTCCTGGATAGTCGTAGAACCGACCCTGGAAAAGAAGCATGTTATAAAAAGACAGGAAATGTGGGAAAAATCAACTAACAGGGGACACAAACAACATACAAGGGATATGGTGTGGAGTATGTACCTTGAAGAAGGCGATGTAGATAAGCGAAGAATAGAAGTTCATAAATTCAAAGAAGAATATCTTGAACGTGTACGAGTCTTCGTATTCTGTCTGTGTTCTCGGGTTTTCCATGTTGGTCAGGTAAACCGCCACTTTCGCGTATATCTGAAATCAAAATAAAGCCATAATTAAATTTTAATATAATATTATTTCTCGTATCATTTGTCATACAGTCTTCAACATAAAAATATTGCGATTTTTATTTAAATTATCGAAATGGTGGCAAACAAGCACACAGCCCGCACGATGAGGTGCGGTTTCCATAGTCTATGGACGAAATTTAGAAATTGGCACACATGTGTACTTTGGAACGGAGCCGTAGGCAGCAAAAATATATGTTTAAAAACCCTGGTATGCATGTAGGTATATATGAAGCCTTACCCTAGTGAGTATCATGATGATGATCAAGTTAATGACGGCAGCGGTCATGGCGGTGAAGATCTTCGCGTGCTTCTTCAGGAAGAAGCCGGAGCCGCCGTAGATGACGGACACCATGGAGATGCGGTAGATGATGGTTCCCAGGACAGCGCCCATTACTATGGTTATCTGTGGAAAAAGTTCTGAAATTATTAGTATACCGATAAAAGGTCAAACGGCTGGTCGACTCAACCGTGGAGTCCAGGGACAAAAGAGAACTCGAAAATGCGAAAATGGGACTCTCGAACCCTATCCAATCGCGGGGCTAAGATGCCAAGCTGATATCCTCATAATTGCTGGATAAGACGATAGTTTGTCGGCACGTTCTGACAATTTCTGATAATTTTAAACAGTTCTGTCAATTGTCTTTGCATTTGGCAGCTGTCACCGTCGCGCTATCCGTGCAACTTGTCAGTTTATCAACTTATAGCATTATCTTATGACATTATGGATAACCATCTTAGGCCCGCAGTACGCCAAAATGTGGGGTTCTATAAACGTTCTGTCACTGCTATACATCTATATATTTGGGCAACGTCTTGACCTGATTGGCTCATTCAAACTTTCGTGTACATATTATCTCATTTAACCTGCTATGATAATTCACGATGATCCGATCAACAATTCTCGACTTGTCTTCGATCAAACTTACCTGCCAAAAAGCCGGATTGTTCCAGTTGACACAGAAAAATAATTCGTATACAATTTTGCAGTATTTTATATATTTAAATCTTCCTTATTCTACATTATTAATTTCACAGAGTGCAAAAATAAATATTTCTAAATAACCTAGGTTGAAAAACGCGGTTAATGACTGATGCAAATATCATCCAAGATTAGCTTCTCGTCAATATTCGCGCACATACATTTAGAATGTTAGATATGCCCCTCCATCATCAGTTCTCAGCACTTTAAAAACACTTTCCCAGAATCCAAATATTTTGTATTCAATTCAAGATCGTAATAATCTAGAAATAAGGATTATAATTGTATGTAAAGTAGTAATAGTTGGGGCATTTTGGGTATAAACAATGTAAATACTTCAAGAGTTGATGGATGTTACTAAACAAAGCGTTGGCATATAGCCAGAGTGCAGGATTTGCTATTAGCTATTATCTAACTACAAGAAATATAGCGAAGATATACGGAAAACAAAAAGGAATAGAAGCCTAAAAAAATACAATGGAATCTTACACAAATCGACCTAGTTCCACATACCCTAGTTAAACATAATTTTTCACCACACAATCTTCAGGAAAATACTAATTTTAATGAACTAATTTCTAATTTAACCCAATTTAATAATAAGTACTACGCAGCTACGTTTCTCACATTCAAAAACATTATTTTAGAAATCAAATCTACCAGTTAACCCGAAGAAACAAGTCAAAAGATTACAAAAAATATAAATGAACATTTTGGGACAATATTATTATTGCGCTTATTGAGGGGCTCAGCAGCCAGCA
The DNA here is from genome assembly GCA_949128165.1 of Lathronympha strigana. NCBI lineage: Eukaryota > Metazoa > Arthropoda > Insecta > Lepidoptera > Tortricidae > Lathronympha > Lathronympha strigana. The sequence goes on along the minus strand of OX421928.1, from coordinate 5,243,901 downwards.
CATCGGCTGCCATGTTGACGGTATATGTGTCAACAATTTGAGTTATGCGGATGATATGGTCTTGCTGAGCGCATCAGTTTGTGGTCTAAGGGCGCTTCTGAGGACATGTGAGGAGTATGCGTGTGACCATGGGTTGCAGTACAATGTGACCAAAAGTCAGTTTGTTGTCTTTGAGGCCGGCTCACGTAGAATTGAAAGTGTGCCACCCATTTATTTGGATGGGGTAGCCTTGCAAAGGGTGGAGCAGTTTAAATATCTGGGCCACATAGTCAGGTCTGACCTTGGGGACAACGCTGACATCGAGCGGGAACGAAGGGCGCTGTGTGTCAGAGCGAACATGATCGCTCGTAGGTTCGCGAGGTGCTCCAGAAACGTAAAGGTAATGCTTTTCAGAGCTTACTGTACATCACTTTACACTTGCGGCCTATGGGCGAATTACACTCAGAAAGCATACGACGCCCTTCGCGTCCAGTTTAACAACGCTTTTAGAGCGGTGTTGGGGCTGCCGCGGTTCTGCAGCGCGTCGGGCATGTTTGCAGAGGCGCGTGTAGCGTGCTTCCATGCGAGCATGCGCGCGCGCAGCGCCGCGCTCGTGCGCAGAGTCCGGGACAGCCGCAACGCCGTTCTAGCCATGATCGCCGAGAGGGAAGATTGCCCATATATTCGGCACTGTTGTAGCCGGCATGGCTTAGTTAGTAAGGTAGATCGTAGGTATTAACAATGTATAATTTTAATCTTAATTGTAAATAATATAATTTTATTGATGTTATTTTTGTATTTTGTATTTTGTATTATTATTATCTTATCAATATGAGCTATAACAATATTGCTTGAAATAAATTATTTGAATTGAATTGAATTACACAAATCAACCTAGTCCGAGTTGGACGACGAAATGTAAGCTACAAAGATATGAATACAGCCAAAGTGCCAAAAATATGTATACGTATATGACCTTAATGTTCAGAAAATTAAGTCCTGTATATATTTGGCACTTTGTATTCATAGTTTTAAAACATCCATAACTCAGGAACAAATATTTACATATGATAAAGACACAAACAAATGCCCTGACCAAGTTTCGAATCCAGTACCTCCTGCTTCGTAGGCAGGGCCAAACCAACTGGGCTAGGAGGCCGTTAAATTAATAAATAAATAAATAATACAATAAATTAATTTTTCCCCCACGTGAATAAAAAGTTGCTTTTCCGAGGGGTTGTGATGTAAAATACCGGACAAAAACCACTCATACAGTTTTGCAAAGAGCTCAAATGCACCGCAAGAGCTCTAAAGTTCTTGATTCCCCCTACAATACCTTAGAACTCATTAATATAATCTATTTACCATGAAGAGAACAGCGGAACTGGTAGCCACATATCTCATGGTCTTCTGCCAGCCTGGTAGATAAGGTTCCTTCTCTCTGGTGACTGGATTAGTCCGGAATGTCTTTACTGATGCTTCAAATTCTGGTCGCGGGTCTTCGTCCTGAAATAGAAATAGAAAAATATTTATACATTGAATATTAAATTAAATAGAGTTTACAGAGTTGAATTTAGGGTTCCTAAGGCCAAAAACGATCAGGTTAAACCCAAAACGATGATACGTGCACGAATATCATGAGGATTACCCAAAAGTTAATGGCTAAAGAAGTAAGTAAATTTTCTGATTGAACCCTGATGTGGATACGAATTGTGAAAATGATGCGGAAGATCCGCTGTTACGGATGCGGATGCGAATATCCGCAACATCCCTGATATGTGCCATAGACAATGACTGGAAATAAGACAAAAGATAGATGGAGCTCGTATCACTACCTGATCAACACCACCTAAGTCCCACTCCCATCGCTGAACTGACTGCTTCCGTTTCCAAAGCTCCAGGAAAGTTGTTGCTGAAAACGAAAGATAAATGTATTAATCGGTATACAAATAGTATAATCGACTTTAGTATTGGTAGCTCAGTGGTAAGCTCGTGTTTGAACCCGAGACCCTGGCCTTCCAACCAAGAGGGCAAACTAGGACTTATTGGAATAAGTCCGGTTTCCTCACAATGATTGCCTTCACCGAAAAGCGATTGGTAAATTTACCAATCTCAATGCGTTGGTTGGAAGGTCAAATGGCAGTCGCGTTCGTAAAACTAGCGCCTGCGCAAAATTTTGGGATCAGTCGACAAAGCGAACCCCAGGCTAATTGAGCCTTGGCATAAAACGGAACAAGGCTATTAAGAAGAACGTAGACAACTTAATTCATGATGGTGAGTCAAAAATATTCATTAACTTTCCTTTTTTTATGAGATGTGGAAATTAAAAGTGCTTAACTATTGCTAAATCGGACAAGCTGGTGGAAATCAGGTTCTATAGAGGCTTGTCCACTGTTACCTGAGTAGACAACTTCACTTGACATTTTGTTTCTTTGTAGCCTATTAAAATATCTGCAGTTACACTTACCCCAAAAAGACATGAATATCGCAAAGAACACCGTAGCCGGGTTGTCAAACAGATAAGACAGTTTGGCGAAGAGACACGAGTCTGACAGCCTCTGGTATTGGCAAGCCTTGTCGCAGAGCGGACAGAGGGTCGTGTTTCCCGGGCCTGACATGTCGCAGATTTCTTTACTGTGAAGGAAGTTACTGTTATATTGTTTGCATCATTCATTACCGATCATTAGAAGGCCGGTCAAGATTTTGAGCGACCAGTCAGAATGAAAGGTCTTCTGCAATCTCAATCCTCGTATATTTTCGGGATTGTTCGTTTTATTCTTGCTTTCTCAATCTCAACTTGCTTACAGCCGATACCAAAAGCATGTTAAGGTGGAAAGTTTAATTGGGCCATTCTAGTCAAAACACGATAGGCAACCATTATTAATTACATCCAGTGATTACATTTTTCTCTTTCATGGATGCCGCTGCGACTAGCGGCCCGGTCGTGGCTAGGCCGTAACCACGAAAATTAATTAATCATGGTTACCATTCCAGCAGTTGCAGCAGCCGTTTGCAGATTATCTACTTTGTGATGGATGATGATTATGAAATTCCAACCATCTCCATATGTTGAATGATGGGGCTCAAGATTTCTCTGAATTCCTTTGGTTTAGGTATCCTACACCAAAATCCTTCATTATATATGGAACAACAGAACGCAAAGCTCGTGCAGTCATTAACGCCCCTGACAAGATTCGTCAGTTCGCCAGCCAGATGGATTCTTATGTCGAGAACTCTTTTCTTCAGTAGTTACTTACCTTGGAATGTTGTCTTCAGATCCCATACTAGCTAACCCATACAAGAAGCACAAGGTCCCCACCAACGCTGGAGCGTACAACATCTTCGTATAGAACCCGAGCCAGCAGAAGTAGAGGCCGATCTTGTCTCCAAAGTACCGTCGGATCAGCCATAAAGGCTGCTTCTTGTACCACTTGCAGGGGCGGGCCCATTCGAGGTATAAAAGCTGGGGGGAAGAGGTTAATAATGTGAGGTAGATTAAAAAAATACAAAGATCCCTGGCCGCGAAGACAAAACTGTGGCATTTCATGATACACATCTTCTATTCGCAAAAATTTTTTTGTTGGTTTTGTTTGTTTTAATACATATACGAGTTTCGTACAATTGTAAAGCATGAATTAAATCATTTATTAAATATGGGCCCCCAGTACCCAGCCCTGGGCACTGGGGGCCTCGGTCACTTTTTCTGTAGTATACCGGGTGTGGCCTACAATAGGAGCAATAAATTTAATCGTAGGTTCCACTCCTCAAACTGAACAACTTTTATTCAACAACTTTTTAAAATTGTGTAATTTGTAGATATTCACTTTTTCATACAAATTAAATAGTATTTTCAATGTACATTAACATCAGTCTATTTGACGTTTCTTGTCATAGTACCAATAGGTCAAACTTTGCAGTACATTGCGTCTTCTAAAAAACTTTAAAGTGTAATAAAAATCTAAATTCAAGTTATTTTTAAAAGTCGCTGAACAAATGTTGTTCAGTATGAGGAGTACAACCTACGATTAAATTTATTGCTCCTATTACAGGCCACACCCAGTATAACATCTCTTTCAATTTATAACATATATCTTTCCAAAGGGGAGGCCTATGTTCAGCAGTGGACGTCTAATGGCTGATATGATGATGATGACGATTCGTATCTTTAGAGTTCTCGGTTGTTCTTAAGGTAATGTAAATTATTTTTGTTCTGCTTCAAATGAAACACATGATTAATATCTTCTGTCGATCGTTTCAACTCAAAATGAACCCTCACATGGCGACCCTGTCAGTCCTTAAGCCCAGTTTTAAGAAAACACGTTATTGAACTTACTCGTCTGTCCGTGTAGCTCCCATCAGCCATGTCACCGTCGTACCGACCCTCGTGAAGAGGAAAGCACGCTGCGAAAGTTCCATCGTTGAGTAGCCGACGGATGCCCATCTAGAAACACCGTAGGTGTATAGCTAGGTAACATCTAGGGGATAAACTATTATTTTTTGCTGAAACGTCTGCGAACGATATCAAACTTCTCAGAAAGAATAGAAAATAGACTTTTTAGTTAGCAGTCTGATGGGAGTGGATCCCAGAGTCGAGAGCACGAGTTTCGCCTGAGGTCATGAATTATTCCAATTTTTCTCACTTTTTAAGAAGTTTGGGTTTTTGCTTAAAGTTATTAGTTTAGTATGGGGTACTGCAGTGCTAGTGGTTAATTCTTAATGTAACTTGAGACTCGAGTAGATGTTGCTAAGCGCCACCCTGAGGCGTATACGAGGGATAAGGTGGAAATATTCAGGGTCAAGGGTGTGTTCTCGGTAGCTCTGTTAGCTGAGCGATGGGCGATTCCCATGGGATTCATTCGAGTCCCATCCGAGTTTCTTTTTCTCTAAGAATGTTCCCGCATACGACTTTGTAATACAGAACGTGACCATTTTGCTGAATTTTGGTAGAAAGTACCGCTTGGAATTTTTTTGATATTTTGGCAAGTAGTAGGCCAATGTATATATATGGTCTATAACTAGAAAAAATGAGAGGTGTCACTACTTTACAGCCACATAAAAAAAAGTTTTTTTTATGTCCTTTTTTAATAACAAAATTTGAAGCAAATCGGTTGAATACATCCCGAAAACCAATGCATTAAAAATTATAAGTCAAAAACTGTGACTAGTAGGATGTTGATACTTGGCATAAATATTCCTCACCTGAACTCACAAAAAAATCCTATGGAAAACTAACTAATGGAAACCCGACTATGGCCTTCATTGAATTTCATCAAAATTGGAATTAATATTTGAGTTTTGGAGTCATGTAGCCATTCCTGGTCATATTTCGCGTCTCTCCTCAGTGATCTAGCTAAGAGTCCGACTAAGCTAAGATTCCATATACTGTGATAGTTAAGTTAACGTCATAATATCATAGAACAAAAAATAGTGACGTTTTACAACGTTTAAAATAACTCTTGGGCATTCTTATATCAAAATCGTGGCAAAGGCTTGTGTACAAATCACTCGAGGTTCTAAAGGGGAACGAGTTACGAGAATTGTAGTTCCTTGATTAATGGTTAAGTACCTTAGTGTCATTGATGTCGTATTTCGCTCTGAGTAGAATCTGCATGACCAGCAAACTCCGCTGGGCAGGGGAAAATTGTGTATGTCTGTCTTTCACTAAGAACCTGAAACGGAAATATTCTATAAATTCAAAGAGATCGTATACTACAGTGGTCGTTGGTTCGATACCAGTGGGATCGAACCAGTGACCTCACCATTCGCGGCAGATTTTTTTTAATATGCTGGCTGGCTTACATTTATAAATCTTCTACTTCCTAGTGTTTCCCTGGCTTATGCCACGGATCAGAGCCTCGGGACTTTGGCAACTAACCGTAGTTTACGTAGTTTGGGCGTAGGCGTTAGTTTTACGAAACCGACTGCCGTCTGACCTCCCAACCCGAGGGTAAACTAGGTGTGGCTGCATAAATATCTACAAGCGAGTGATAGTTTTGATTGTTAGGTATTCTAAATTCCTGTTTTACTAAATACCCTTCTCCTTCCATTGACGGAAAAACCTCTTTTTCACTCCAATTATCAAGTGCAAAAATTTGGTCCTTTGAACCAGATTTGTTCCTCACATCCGTTTTATTGAAGATCCTACCGGCTGCGCCATGTAAGATTTTCAATAAAAAGGATGTTTACAGTCTTCAGGGTATTTTTTAATATATTCTTATTAATGTAATTCACAATACTGCTAATACTCTAATAGGGCGAGATGTGTAACGTGTCAAAGGCATCGGCAAAGAGAGGGCTGTCATAGTGTCACTTGGCAAGGTTGGACAGCCCGATGCGTTTACAAAAGATGTTATGAAAGATGCTTTTATAGAGTCTGCTACAGGGAGTTCCTTAAATTTACTTACTGTTCCTCTCGTTTCACCCCCCTCTGCTCCGTGGCTGCGTAGAACGAGGGTTCACACTCGATCCTGGAATGTTCATATTCGTAAATCTGTTTCCATCGCCGTCGCCATTTAGAATGCCATTTTTTGTCGCGTTCGGCTTGTTTTTCGTCGCTCTGTAGAGGAAAATGATTTTTAGTTACGAAGTGAAACCCTCCAATCCTATTTATACATGTACAGTAAACCAATAAGGTTCCATCTAAGATGGTTACCCACGAATGTCATAAGATAATGCTGTAAGTTGATAAACTGACAAGTTGCACGGATAGCGCGACGGTGACAGCTGCCAAATGCAAAGACATTTGACAGAACTGTTTAAAATTATTAGAAATTATCAGAACGTGCCGACAAACTATCATCGTATCCAGCAATTATCAGGATATCAGCTTGGCATCTTAGCCCCGCAGTAAGAGATTATACAATCTGATTTATAGCGTCAATATGACATAGTCCTACAGTTGCTTAGGGTTGCAATTGGTTGACTGTACTCCAACAATGAACAATTAATATGAGCGAATATCTGGCAAAATCAAGTGATGACTCGACAGGTTTATGCATGATATCTAAGGGTACTAAAGATTTTTATTTTGGTGCCAGGATCTTAGCTTTAGGGTTCTTGGTTTCTCATTAGATATAAGATATGTCCTTGCTTACCCACGCTCTCACAGAAATGGTGATAAACCGTTTGGTAGGCAGCTTCATTCCAATGACTTCAGCAAGCCTCATTTCAGTCTTCCAAGGTATGTGGATCTTGACGAACCAGGTCTTACCGTCGAACGACAGGCATTTGTTTTCTAGCTCTAACTCCAGGCCTTCTTTGATGAGGTTTTCCTGCAAAATAAAATATTTTTAGTTAGAATTACAGGCGAGTGACGGCTCTAAGTGTTTTATGACACCAACAGGTGCAGCTTCCACTCGTTGTACGTACTCCTTACATTTCAATGGGACCCTGCATGTTGGTTCGGCTCCAGGTAGAATCCCAAAATTCTTATTATTGGTTTGGCAATGAGAAAGACATCGGGAAGAAGATCTCATGAAGGCCGAGAAAGACAAACCAATAAGGAGCTGTTTAGACTTGATTCTCATAAACCACCATGTCATTTTAGTGTAGGAAAGTATTCAGGAGAAATAATAAGAAGGTCGGGACGTGAAGATAAGTTCAAGGCATGGTAGTTCAGATCAGAATCCTCTCTACTATGTAAGTGTAATCTAAGAACTCTTCAAATTAGAGTGAAGAACATTTCTGACACTATAGTGGCAATCCATCAGATCTGCATAGCGGGTATGTACCCTGACAAATCTAGCATACATTGAATGGCACATCTGGTGGATATGCCCGATATATGGCCGGCTATTATTATCGGTAACCCATTTACACAACGTACCTGAAAAACCCTCCTAGAGTCCCTTTTCCTCGCCTCAGCCTCGGTCATGACTCCAAAGTCCTCCTCTTCATAGGCCAGCACCATGTCGATTCGTCGGCGGCCATCCCGAAACATTAGGGATTCGGGATCCAAGCCCTGGTGGACATTAATGGAACATTTTAAATACGGTAAAGTCTACCGCACCACTGTCAGAAGGGACAAAGCGATGTCTTACCTAGGGTTGGCAACCGTAGTGCACAAAGTTGCGGTACATTCGGGATCAACATGCGGTATTTGGCTATATAATGCGGGACGGCTCCTCCGGCCTAAATATGTAAGGTGTATCGACTGTCAACGTATAGAAAGGCATACAAAAATTACCTAGTTAACTTTCCAAATTCAACGCACGCGCTCTGAGTCGCGTTCATAAAATGTTCATTTTGTGCTTAATGTCCAGCAGGTTCCAGTTGTGGCAACCCTAGTCTTACCGTACAAATGATTCTGTCACTTCTTGCGCAGGGAAACGTGTTTGTACACTTCTCATACAAAAACCAATCTATAATGACGTCACTTAAACATAGAGTATGATACAAACTACACTAACCAATTATGCACACTTCGTTTTTTTTGTACGGACTAGTCACATCTGACCCGTGAGTGCCAATTTGGGTTTGTACTTCGGCAGGGTGGAAACGGTACGTACTTATGTCGACTCCCCTCCCTGTGTTGTATGATTGATTTCAAAAGAGGCACCACGATGTTGCCACTTTTTAATTTTTACCTTTTTCTGTCGAACTGTTGCTTTTTGCTACAAACCTCACTTCCATCCGCCAGGAGATTTGGCACAAGTATTTCCAAGGTCGCCAGGGATCGTGACTGCTGACGGAAGATAGTTGAGGGTTCCACAAAGGGTTGTGAAAGCTATACTTTTATGTCTTAGTAGACTGCTTTAAAATTATTTTTAATAACCGCATCATACTAGGTCACCTGTAACCCGAGCACAAGTGTGCTGCGACAGTGTGTCGCGGTCGAGAAATTCACCTGTCTTTTTCTAACTGTTCGGATTAGACAATGACAGTTGTCTTTCTCAACCGCGTGATATTGTTGTGGCACTCTTGTGCCAGGGCTACTGTTTTTAGGAAAAACTAAACAACCTATTCACTTCTTTTCCTTATACAATAAACTTTGAGAGAAGTATGGGCACAGGGCACAGCGGATGCATATCGTTTACACAGCACAACGAATGTCGTCTCGCTCTAATCTGGAGCAGAGCCCATCTGGGGAAGTAGGTACCTCCACCTTACATAAAACCGCCGTTTAATACACTAGACCCTACTCATAGTGTTGTGTTTCTGTTGGCGAGTAAGGTTACCAGAGCTCCAAGAGGATTCACTGTGTTAACAGCTGGGGACCCACGGAGCAAAACTTGCCCCTTTAGCTGTCAACACAGCGAATCCTCCTTTTTTAAAAGGGTCGGCAACGCGCATGTAACACCTCTGGAGTTGCAGGCGTCTATAGCCTACGGTGACCGCTTACCATCAGGCGGGCCGTATGCTTGTTTGTCACCGTAGTAGTATAAAAAAACTTACCTCAGGACTGGTTTCCCCGATGTTTTCATCCTTTTCATTTGGATAGAACGGCAGTGACGACTTCCTGTTGTCTTTTGAATAGTCTGTGTTCTTGCTTTCTGGTTTTGACTGTGGAGAAAAGGTCAGATTTTAACTTAATGGGTGTAATTAACCTTTTGAACGCCAGATGGTTAAGGAATGTACCGTGTCCCGGACGCCGGCATTTAGATAGTAGGGGAGACTGGGGTCAATAGAAACACGGGTCAATAGAAACAAGTGCAATAACCCCGACACAAGAAGCGATAGTGGGGCGGTCCCTGAGGGGGGAGGGATCGGTGTTAGTGTGAGAACCTGTAGGCCAGTGTTAGCCACGGCTCTGTGACCGTCGGACGTTACTACGCACATGTATTGCTTTTTCTGCACAAAAAGTAAGTACTTTTGATGTTTTTGTTTTGTTTATTAATCAATATCTATTGGTAGTACTTTAATACTATTTAAATTTCTGTTTATATGGTTATTCTAGTTGAATTTGAGGTGGTTTATGTATACTTAGTTTACCGTCTACCGTTATTTTTCTACGATTTTAAATATTCGCCAACACGTTCCTGGGTCAATTGAAACAATATTTACCGGGTCAATTGAAACATGTTTCAATTGAGTATTTTATATATCAATATGATTTTGATATATAAAATAATAGTTGTTCTCTCTTTATTAAATGTTGATTAGATTTGTAGATTATTAATAGTTGATCTCATTACTTATTCTAAATAATAAGGCACGAAGTGCCATATAACATTTTTGGTAAATTAGTATCAATAAATGCTACCTTTTTCGTCAAGTTATTGGTAGAAACTACATCGTACAGTGTTATAATCAAAGACTGAGATTGTGTGATTCAATTATGATTAATAAAAGGAATATAAATGATTATTAGAATAAACAAATATTTTATTTGTAGGTGTTTCAATTAACCCCATTCGCTGTTTTAATTGACCCGCAACCAGGGTCAATTGAAACAATTTTCAAGTATTTCTAAAACGCGTGTGATTGCGTATCTGATACTTATGGATACAAATCACTTTAACAATATTAAACCTAGATAAACTAGGTATATTCGAAGCCTATCACAAGCCGGTATTGGTAGAAAATGTAGTCACTATGGCCGTTTTTTCGGAAAACGTTTCAATTGACCCCAGTCTTCCCTACCAGTTGGCCTAGTGGTTTTGGCATTAGCCGCGTAAGCTGAAGACCCGAGTTCGATCCTCGGATTGGCCTTCGTCGGTGTTGGTCTTTTTCTTTAGTATATGACATCTATTTCAATTTATAATTTTTATATACTACTTTAATAACAAATCAAAAAATGTTAAATAAAATAATTTGATTTGTGTCAACAAAAAGTTGGTTCAGGGATCCCTCATCTAGGCTATATTCACATAAGGTTGGATATATCCCGACAGTGCAGTCTAAAGGTGGACAATAAAACAACAATGATTCATTCTCATTCTGATAATAGAAGAGCCTTTTTACATAAACAAATTGGCTGAATCAAAGCGACTCCTTTTGTATTGAACTGAATGTCTGTAAGTACCTGTCGTTTGCGTCCTTTTAATGATTTTCCGAAAGCTATATGTAGTGGTAAAAATGTTAACATATTATGTTGAGCACAGAACAGAGTGAAAAAAAGTGCATGGGAAGGATTGAAGCAATTATTCCTATGTATGCCAAATTTATGGGCGTAATTTTTAAATATTCTTAACCGCACTGTATAGTAGTAAGAATAATATGATCTCAAGATTACTTTTTAAACGCTTTGGTCATCTAGGCAGCTAAGTAGTTTTCAGCTCATATACTTTCCAAGACAAGTTCTATTCTATTGGAAAATTGGAGCTCTTTGTGATTTCGGCTCTCAGTTAAATCAATAAATTTGTTGATGACGAATGTGTAATGAAAATAAACGTTTTTATCCATACCTACATACCTAGCGACCCGCTACGGGTTCACACGGGTATAATATACCATTCTCTTGAATCACTCTATATATTTAAAAAACCGCATCAAAATCCGTTGCCTAGTTATAAGGATTTAAGTATACATACATACAGACAGTGGGATGCGACTTTGTTTTATACTATAAAAAAAAAAAAAAAAAATGCATTTATTTCAGACCAAGATTGTCCATAAATTTACTAACTTACTTAACTTAACTTAAGAAATATATTCTAAAACTAACTTAAATAACTATCTTACATGCTAGGCTTAAGTGCAAGGAGCACCAGTGCCTGATTAAGCCACTATCGAGCCTATCGGCTACAACGGCCAGGAGACTGTGGCGGCTGCCGCGCACCCTGCGGAGCGTCGCGGCGCAGCGCTTGCGCAGCGTGGCGTGAAAACCGTCCACGTGCGCGTCCGCGAACATACCTGACGCGCCGCACTATGGAGTGATGAAGTCCCGTTGAACGTTACCTGCACAGGCAGTGGTGTCCCAGGGAGAGCTGTAGGCGTCCCCTTAGGACTAAAAGCACCGGCAGCCGTGGTCACATTGCGAACGAGACGCCATCCTTGCCACGGGCGGCGCTCGTCTGAGCAATCAGACGATATAGATTTGATGTCTTCTCGAAGCGGTATCTGTTAGACAAAGGAAAGGATTTATTCGCGTGTAAAACGGCCTCCTAGCCTAGTTGGTTGGTAGTGACCCTGCTTGTGAAGCAGGAGGTCCGGGTTTGAACCCTGGTCAGGGCATTTATTTGTGTGTTTATCGCGAATATTTGTTCCTGAGTTATGGACATTTCTATGTATTTAAGTGTTTATATGTACTATGATCTGTCAGTTTCTATAGAAAACGTCACGTGATCTCCGTTAGTTAAGCGTCTTGTATGGAATTTGACAGTTAAACTCCGGGTTAGCAGCTAACCCTGGGTGATACAAGGGGGGTTTAGAAACTTAGCATAGGCATAGTTTTGGTGGAAAGGCACCCTGGTGTACAGGGACAGGTAATTTCTTCATATAATTTTGAAGTTGGCATGTATTGAGGCATTATCAATAGTTTTGTGCGCGTTTGGAACACATTATTTTGATAATTAATAGCTAGAGTACTACTAATCAAGGTCTAACCACATAAATTATGTCTAGATACTAAATAATAAGAGCCTATTTCAGGCGCGCGTAAAACTTCAAAGAAAATAAATAATATATTGCCATTAATAAATAATAATATCGAGAATGTACTTCTAGTTAGTATCACATGCCATTATGTGCCTTATTGGAAAGGATTAGGGTTGATAATCGTTTGTTTTAATGCCAATCATAAAGGTTAAATAGGTGTCGACACAAACGCCCACAAACAGATGGTATGTTTCTCGGCAATACAGAGTTCCGATTTCCCTGAAAGCTTTTGTTGTTTACCCGGACTACATCAGGAACATGAAGGATAATGATTTTAGCAGTATATGTATGTTTGTGCCGTGTATTCCAATCTAGCGGCGAAACTACTACCGGACTATGGCGAAGCCAACAGGAAGGATAATGTTAGCAGTCTATGTATGTTTGTGCCGTGTATTCCACTCTAGCGTCGAAACTACTGCACCGATTTCGATGAAGGAGGTGTCAATTTATAATTAATTTACACATTGTACTTAGGCATAATGTTGTGTTTGTTTGAGTGAATGTGGTATAAACCTACGTAGAGACAATTGTCAGTGGCTGCAAAGATACGCGTGAATGAAAAATCCTGTTCAAGAAGACAATGCATCCGGGAGAGCTGAGGCTTATTGCGGAGTGGAACTATTCCGCAGATATAGTTTATTTTCCGCTGAGCCCTTACGGTTTGTACAACAAAGCAATTGTATCCAACAATAGCAATCTGTCTATGAGGCGCCGGCGCCGAATATGCAAAAAAAATAAACTATAGCTGTTTTGCCATTATCAACTCTATTCCTTAAAAAAATAATTAAAAATACATTATTTCTTACGCACGTGCCATATTTCTCTCAGGTAAATTCTAGGGACCACCGTGCTAAATGTGTTGTTCTCAATAAGTTCATATTGAATCTTATTGCCATAGCCATAGAGTCGTAATTCAAGAAACGCTTAACTGGTCAAACCTTTTTTTATGCACGCAGTAGCACTTGCGGTTTGCTAACAATGAACTAAGGCGATTTGATAGACGCTCAGTTTGAAAGTAAATTACTATACCAGCTAGTCTATTATGGTTGGGTGTTTATCGAATGTCACCGTGGCTGTCACGTTCTTACAAGTATGTAAGGGCGAAAGTGACGCATGGCGTACGTAAGCACCTGTACCTACCCCTACCCCTACCCTATTCTAGCAGAGATAGCTAATTAGAGTTAATAACAGTAATATGTACCTTAATTCATCATCTATCTAATTTTTCTAAAGAATTCCCTTATTTAGATCCCCGATCACTGCTTAGTTAGAAGTAATTAAAATAACACAAACATCAACTAACAATTACATTTGTTACCATAACAGTTCAAGCATAGTTCAACAAAAAACCAATAGTGGTATAATACGCATCGGATCAAATGGGCGTAAAGCACATACCGTTTGTTAGCAACTCTGTCCCTTACGCCCTAAATAAATACCTAGAGTTTTCCTATACTAAGTTTCCTACAATTAGGTAGCACAGACTAAAATAACGCTAAAATTTGACAGTTCATTTTCTTGGATCAAAAAACGTGGGGACTTCCGTTTCATACTCAAAATTTCGATGGCGTCTCGGGAATAGTTTTTTGTTTTTTGGTTTCTTAATGCTGTTTAGTGTGTAATATTGATAGCTAATTGTGCAGTAAACTAACGCAGCAGAATGCAGCTACTGAAGAAATTAATCCTGAAGCGAGTTCAATCACTCCTTTAGTCATTAAGCGGCAGTCCCGGGATCTCGGCCCCCTGAGAAACTATTATGTTATAAGTCTTATAGCTGTAAACTTAAGATATACCGAACAACGTCGCCCAAGTGGCAATATACTATTATATTTATATAATATACGAGATTTTGATGATAGTTGACATTGGCAAAAGTGACCAACTCTCGAATAGAAGCCATTATTTAAAAAAGAAGAGAAATAGTGGTTTGACTCAAGCAACTGTGGAACGAGGCCCTTAAGCCCTTTACGTCGGTCGACGTGAATTCTCGACCTTCGCCTTATATACGTATGTCAGCTGGGGGTTCCCATTGAACTCAACATATTGTGCACGAGGGAGGGACAGATTGAAATATTTAATAAGGGCTATTGGAAAGTAAAGCGTGGCAGATTATTGGGATTAGGGACGCCAATTTAGTGTATAGATGGCGCTGCAATCGTTAAATAAACATGTAAGTAATAAAGGATATTCAAAATTTGTCAAAAATCTTGGATTTGGAAAAAAGTGACGAACGCAGAACCTCTAGTATGAGTTGCATTCGATAAACGTGACTATCGAGTTTGCGTTAAATCTTATAATTTGTATGGGATTTAAATGTTTCCAATACATCCTTAGAAGTTGTCACGTAAGTTTATCAAATGCGACAAACACAGGCCAGTAGGCTTACCATGATTTGTACGTAACCGTAGGCGTTAGCGACTGCGCGTTTCTAAAGTATGTCCGTCTCGCTCCTAGTACTAATGTGGCAGGAGCGAGACGGATCAATTCATGGTAAGAACACAGGCTCATATTTAGTGCAACAAATTTTAGTTAGAGATACGTAGTCCGACTTTTTAAACTGGATTATTTTTTAATCACGTGTAATGTTTTTCATCTTTTAATTTTTATTTGACTTTTTGACATTTCCTAGGTAGTCCTAGCTGTGTATTAGGTATATTATTTCATTGCATTACATTATTTGTAAATACATTTATGGCGTTATTCATAAACGCACTTCAACATCTGTTTAGCTGAATGATTGTTTGTCCTTTTCTGTCACTTTGACAATCGCGTTTGTCAGAATGGGAGAAAACATATTTTAACTAAAGCTTCTGTTAACTTTTTTTATGAATAAGGCGGTAAGTATTTGAATGTAAATTGTAATTGACGTATAACATACTTTCTATTTTATTTATAGAGTCCTATTATTTTGTACGTAGCCATTGTTTATTATTTGAAATTATTATTGTGACGATATTTTTGTAAATTCATTTTATTTTATCTTGACATGTAAAATATAATGTTAATGTTCAATAAGAAATAAATAAAACTAAACTAAACTATAGCTTTATTTCCATTAATAAAATACGTTTATCTAGAATAAAGGATATTAAATACAATGTAACGTAAAGTATGTCAGAAACTTTCTGTGGAAATTAACGCGAGGTATCATCACCATAACAAAACAGTTTAAGATTTTTAATTTCAAACAGCCCTACTTGGCTTTACACTTTTCCCTTTCACAGACATATATTGTTTTTTGTCAAAATCTTGAATGTATTAATAGTTGCTATATAAATCCGTTTACGTAATATACGAATACGATTAATAATCAACACACATGCATATAAAGTACCTAGAATTGGCACACAAGGTAACCGCAATGTTGCAGCAGCATCAGCAATCATTGTACCGATAGTTGTTTCGGCGAACGGTCTTATAGCGAAGAGTCTCGACCAACACCTTGGAGTCGCTACGAAGATTTTAGCGATTTTGGTCCCGATATAAAAGTTGTTCAGTATTATCTGCATCAGCTGCAATCATTGTACCGATAGCTGTTTCGGCGAACGGTCTTATAGCGAAGAGTCTCGACCAACACCTTGGAGTTGCTACGAAGATTTTAGCGATTTTGGTCCCAATATAAAAGTTGTTTAGCATGATCAGTATATGCACTATTTAGAGTTCTAGTCAGTGACTAATAAATAAATCACCCGTACCTTATGACGACTACTGTTAGCTAAGTATTTGTTAGTAATGATCCTACCTTATTAGCTGGACTCTCCATGATGTCTGCCAGTGAAGTTCCGAAGGCGGACTCAGGAGCGAGATTGTCTGCGGATTTCCATGGCTCCCTGATATGCATGGGGGTCCCCGGGAGCGCTGAGTCCTGGCTGCGCCCGAAGTTCGTCTGATGGAATAAATATTTTAGGATTAAACGGCTGTGAAACCAAAATATCTAAGATACGAGAAACAGTGTTGGCATACAATTGTAAAGCAAAAATCAAATCATTTATAAATATAAAGTTCTACTGATTAGTCTTAAAACAAAAAAATAAACTGACATAAATATAAGAAAAAGACATTTAAATTAATCTAAACTACATCTAACTAGTAATCCCCGTTGCCTCGCTGTATCGCCAACGATATTTGCTGGACCAGGTACGAGCCAGACCGGGCATCGCCACCTCTCTCTCTGATGCGTTTACCTAAAATATTTATAAATCGTTTGGCCTCGGAGCACCAGGGTCCACCCGTTTCCACCGCAACCGGAACAAAGTCGTTACACTGGTTCCAAGTTCGAAAGCTGGAGGACAAGGAGGTCGCTGGTTCGATCCCAGCCCTGCTCACCGGGGACCTTGGTCACTTTTTCTTTAGTATATGACATCTCTTTTTGTGTTGGCGTATCTAACGCAGTGTACTACGTGCAAACAAACGCAGTGGCGATGCGCGGCGCGGCGCGGAATAAGCAAACCGTTGATATCTATGGTAGTGTCCTAACATAGCCGATCGTTACGCGATCGCGACGCCCCCGCCGCATTATTCTGCATACATTTTATGAGCATTATGATAATACGCATAAGCAGGGAATGGCATATAGTTTTGGGATACATTATAATTATTAAACGCTATAATATTGTTTTACTTCTTATTGGTATTTGTTTGTATTATGTGAGAACTGCGTCTGTGCGCGAAAATACCCGCAATAAGTGACAGAATAATTTATACGGTAAGATGTCGCTTTCACGACTGGCTTCCAACTTGTTGGAAGCTTCTGCTTGTCCAGCAGGGTGGTGGCTGTACCTGGTCATCCGCGGCACTGTCGGAGCTAAGCTCCGTCCGGGTGGTGGAAGTAGAACTAGCGAGGTCGTTCCATGCGTTGTGGGTGGTCACGTTGGCTGTGGGGGGCTCTGAGGCAGTGCCATCTGAAAGGGATAATTGTTTTTAGGAGAGGAGTAAGAGTTAGGGATGACTCACACTAGCACGGGACGGGACGGGACGGGAAAATCTGTCAATTTCTATAGAAGAATCACGTGATAGCTCGGAGCCCTCGGATGTTACATGACGCTTTCTATGGACAGATTTTCCCATCCCGCCCCGTCCCGTCCCGTTCTCGTGTGAGTCATCCTTAGGCTTGCGGGTCAGGAACTAAGAACTAAAAGGAATGAAATTCAAGTGTTGTATAGAAAAAGACCGGTTTATAAAATAGTCAAACCCCCTTTGATCACTTCATTAACGAAGTTTTGTGTCTCTGTGTTTTATCTCCAAGTACGAGAGGGCACAAAGCTAACACGTACCTCCTCTAAACCCCTCCTTCCTCGCCCTCCCCCCATCATCACTGTTCCTCCTTGACGACGCCTCACTATGGCTAGTCAGTCTCTCGCTCTCGAACGTGAGACGGTCCTTTTTTGTCTCTTTCTCACGCCCGAAGACCGAAGGACGAGGCGCTCGTTCGAGGAGACTGGCGAGCTTCTTGACTGTGAACTCTTGCTCGATGTCGTGCCCATTTTCCATGGTTTTCTGCAACCAAACCGTTTGAATTATCGATATTTTGTCTCTAAAAGTTGCATTTGAAGCACAGAATAAGGTGGGAATACTGGGAATCGAACCCGCGACTCTGAGATACCAGCCCATCGCTCTTCCAACTGAGCTACCGAGACTACAACCGTGGCCCCTAATTTATCCATCATATGCCTCGTATGCGCCCGAGATCGTGAATTTTCCCACTTTTACTTTTTTCTGAGAAAGGACCATGGGCAAATTTGTATGGAGGCTGGCTCCAAAACCAACAGAGATGAGATTTATGTCTATAAACAGGTCTTATTGACTGCTTCATTTCGTTATATGGGCAACAAGATGAATTCTATTGCAGATCTGAGATATTCGTATTAAAACGCGAGTATTATGTAAGTAAAAATATTCACAACCGCTCGGCGATGATGGCGGATCCACACAGCCTTTGTTTTGTTAGGGGGGGATGCGTTACGCGTTACGCATACAACTCGGGTGCATTTATGTACCAATTATTTATTGACTGACACTTTGATGTTCTTTATCTTGGTCAATTTTAGTGATTTATTGTAAGAAACTAAACTAAAACATATTAACTAAAACACAAATTTAAATCCATAAGTATAACTAAACTAAAAACTAAAATAAAACTAGATAAAAACGAAAATAAAACTTAATAAAAACTAAAACAAATCTAATCCAATAATTAATTAATACGTGTCGAATAATTATAGACTAAAACATTGATATGATAGTCTAAAACAGCGGTCTCCAAGCCCTAGTCTAGGCCGAGCCTGTCTCTTGGGAACCATTAAGAGACTTTAGGTAATTTACATTGTTAACGTTACTTTTAATTATAAGTAGTGGATTATACAATTAGAAAGAATGGCAATTACTTAATAATAATAGCATGCAATATCTTTTAAGGAGTTGGTGTGTATTAATGTCACTGTGCGTAAGTACGAGTGACTGCTTTCAAAATAAATAATTGCCTGAGTAAGAAGTTTGCTTTCCTTGTAAAGTTGTGCTGTCGGAAAGCGGAATTTCTGATGCAAGGAATGTGGGATCAGCGTGCGTAGCCAAAATGCCAATCACTCACGCTCAGAAGCGTATTGTAGTTACCACTCTACCTTATTAGTGTGATAATGACAGTTGCGTTTCGTTCGCCACTGACCGTTAGCGATTGGCATCTTGGCTACGCAAACAGGTCATGCAGCTTTTGCGCGCACTTCCCAGAATAGTTACTACATCACATACTACCTACATCTACCTACCTTAAATCTAAAATAGGTCCTTTAAACATTGTACCTAGGATGCTGGCGGCATTTCCTCGTTGTATCGCAATGCTGATACGTTGTACGAGGAAACCACCAGCTCTTCGGTCACCAGTAACATGAACCAGACGTTTCGCGATTTCTACGAAAAACTTGCGTGCGCTGAGACCCCATGGACCAAGAGTTTCGACCTCAAATGGTACAAAAAGGTACTCTCTGCCCAGGCTCCTATATTTATTACGTTTTAAAATTTCGGCGCATTCAGCCGCTCCGCCCGCTTTTACATTAGTTCGTTGGACATGACAGTCCTCAACCGTGAGTTTCTTCATGGAAGAAATAAATAGAAGTGTGCAAGATTTGTTAGTGTAGTTGTATCATTTTCTATATGTTAGAGTTCAAGATCGATGATCTATATATTTTCGTATCATCAAGCGGTTACATGCGTATGCTTGGGAGCTGAAATATGGCTACGTTTTTTAAGAGAGGTATGGGCACAGAGGATGCATATCGTTCAGTGTGGTAGGTAGGGCACAGCACAAAGAATGTCAGTCATCTCGCTCAAATCAGGAGCAGAGCCCATTTGGGGAAGTTCCTCCACGTTACAGAAAACCGCAGGTAAATAACACTAGACCCTACTCATAGTGTTAATTGTTTCTGTTGGTGAGTAAGGTCGCCAGAGCTCCAAGAGGATTCACTGTGTTGACAGCTGAGGACCCACGGAGGAAAGTTTGCCCCTTTAGCTGGCAACCCAGCATATCCTCCTTTTTTAAAGGGTCGGCAACGCGCATGTAGCACCCCTGGAGTTGCAGGCGTCCATAGGCTATGGTGACCGCTTACCATCAGGCGAGCCGTATGCTTGTTTTTCACCGTCGTAGTATTAAAAAAAAATGTTTTGTGCCTCTTTCACACTCGTGATATATTGATAGCTTTTCTTTACAAAGTGTTGATTCGCATCGCACGCCGGTGTGCAAGCGGGATAACGCTATACACACGCATAGCGTTGTCTCACTCGCACGCCGGCGCGTTAGCGCGATATCACACCTCTACGCTACGATCGAATAGACTGTACACTTGTTTACAACAAGTCGATTCGCTGGCAGTAATACGAATGCAGATTAATGGCTTCCTGTGATTATTCACGTAATTGTACGTTAACCATGCACTAATCAAGCTGTTTTGACCGTTTCTAACCTGATACAAACAACTGAAAACGCACGTAATTGTATATATGTCTCTATCTAATAGAACAAGCGTGATGAGGACGGAGAATATTGAGATTAGGGATGACACACACTAAAACGGGACGGGACGATCTGTCAGTTTCTATAGAAAACGTCATGTAACATCTGAGGGCTCCGAGCTATCACGTCTCCGAGCTTTCAGCTATCAGCTCTTTCTATAGAAAGTGACACATCGTCCCGTCCCGTCCTGTAAGTCATCCTTAAAAGAGTATTCGTATTTATCGGTCAACCATTGGTTGCTGGATCGTTCTTTGATTTCCACCTACCTGGATACTGCATAAAGAATTAAAAATTTAAGTGCGTAATGTACATAAAAAGTAACTATTATTTGAACCAGAAAAGTCTACGAATGATAACAAAGGAGCATGTGCAAATTGGCCCCAAACCCAACAGAGCTGAGAGTTATCTCATTTGATAGGTATTTTTATTTACTTATTTTATTTATAAAGACACCAAGTTGAATTCCATTGCAGAACTGAGATATTTAGACTTTTGTCAAATTGGTTTCCCGGGTAAGAAGGTAAGAATTGTACCTAATAGTGACGTTACGTGAAAATTGAACGCACTGTATTTTAATTAGAAAACTCCCGTGAGTATCAGACATATTAAAATTCTCATAGCGGGTTACTCACGTCAATAAAGTCGAAAATAGCTCGACATGTTTCGGAACAGTCCGTGTCCCTTATTCATGAGTCATGCGTGTAGCCGCGGCGACTGCTCTACGCACACTGCGAGCCCCAGCGCGGTCAGCTCTCGACTGAGGCAACGACGCGGAGGGAGCGGGCGGCGCAGGCGCGGAGGGTGCGGGCGGCGCAAGCGCCGGCAAAGTTAGAAGCGAGACACTACCATCTCTTTCACACCCATTGTCAACTGCACGATTGCACACGACACTCACTACGTCACACTGTACGGCATCGTCCACACGAAGCACCGGCGCAGCACTCAAAACCGTTTTCCAACTAGGGGGCACCGACCAACCCCCATCGCGATTAAAACACATGACATGATTAACGCATGACTCATGAATAAGGGACACGGACTGTTCCGAAACATGTCGAGCTATTTTCGACTTTATTGACGTGAGTAACCCGCTATGAGAATTTTAATATGCACTGTATTTTAGTCATTTTTTTCTAACAAAAGAATAAAAACGTGTACAATATTTTTAATAATCTAAAAGACGGACTAAATAGTTTTTTTCAGTCGTCTAGCCTATTATAAAAATCGGAATAATGAAAATCGGTAATAATATTTCGGAACATTTGGGTGATCCCGTGACTAGTCAATCGCCGGTCAGTATATTTAAAAAAACAGTACCGTCGGTGTTTGAATCGTCAAAATCGCCTACATGGACGTTGGTCGCCCACACGTGATATATCGATTCGCTACAATGTGGGTCATGTAACCTTTAATAAATCGATTAGTGGACACGCCTGACCATTGCCTTGCCGTTATCACTGGTGCATCCGAGCGAGGTGGCGATATGCTTGTTTATAACGGTGTCTCGTTCGCACTCTCTCGTAAAAGTAAACTTTTATTTAGGTTTAAATGTACGTTTTGTCCCAAATCCAATCGTCCTAAATCGACGCACGTCTCACACATTACATATAAAACACCAGTTGACGACCGGTTGGCGTAGTTGGTAGTGACCCTGCCTGCTAAGCCGATGGTCCTGGGTTCGAATCCCGGTATAAGCATTTATTTGTGTGATAAACACAGATATTTATTCCTGAGTCATGGATGTTTTCAATGTATTTGTATATTATATATACATCGTTGTCTAAGTACCTGTAACACAAGCCTTCTGGAGCTTACTGCGGGACTTAGTCAATTATTTATAAAACATAATCTGTAAAGACGACACTAACAAAGAAAATTATATAACTACACTAACAAATCTTGCACACTTCGATCTATTTTTGTGTACGGACTAGTGACAACAGAGCCGCGTATGCCCATTTGGGCTTGTACTTCGCCAGAGGGGAAACGCGTATGCCGACTCCCCTCCTGTGCTTGAAGCTAAACCATGACTGATTGTTAACGCAGCCACTAATACTTAATTAATACCTAAAGTACTTATGATTTATGAGTTTTATTACTCACTCGATTTTCCGAAGAAAATTGAAAATCTCATTAATGAGGTACAAATAGTTTACCAAAGTGACGGTTTGAAACATCTGCGTAATAGTAGTTACTTTATCTTTATTTTCACCCGTCACCCTTTATTTTCACTTAAAAAGTGTTTTGGTTGTATTAATTTTTGATCGAGCTAGCGAAGTGAGTTGATTCTCGCAGTGGTGTATCCGTCGTTCGTATGTATGTATGTATGTATGTTTGTTCTACGATAAGGATCATCATGAAATTTTGCAGGTATTTAGATGAGATAAATTGACATTTTCAGTTCGAATATGAAATCAGTCAAGGGATTGTTGAGATGGGGGCGAATCAGTATATAAACTATTTTTAAGGATGACTTACACTAGGATGGGACGGGGCGGGGTGAGACGATCTGTAAATTTCTATAAAAAATACGTGATAGCTCGGAGCCCTCGGACGTCACGTGACGTTTCGTAATCGATAGATCGTCCCATCACGCCCCGTCCCGTCCTAGTGTGATCCTTTAAACTTATTACGTTGTAAAACTCCTGTTTTAAATGTTACAATAAATATACCTACCATTTAAATATGTATGTCACCTAATTACTACACGTGTAGCGTCCCGTAAATAAATAATGTACCCCTAATAATTATGGTCTGTAATAATAACCTTCTATTATCGGACACGCGTTTCAATTTATTAATCTGACGCATTTCGCTTTTACGTCATCGTATTTCTACGTTATTTATTAACCTTTTCGACGCCAATGACGGATATTTCCGCACCATAGGTAGGCCATTAAGAAAGCGTTAGTGGACCAGTGGTTAGGCGTGTGACTTTCAATCCACAGGTCGCGGGTTGAAATCCTGCCAGCTCGTACGGTCGGCTTCATAGATGATATTTAACGCCCTCCTAGCCTAGTTGGTAGTGACCCTACGAAGCAGGTTTGAAGCCTGGTCAGGGCATTTATTTGTGTTTATCACGAATTCGTTCCTGAGTTATGGATGTTTTCTATATGTTTAAGTATTTATATGTATCTGTATATTGTATATATCGTCGCCTAGTACCCACATCACAAGCCTTATTGAGCTTACCATAGGACTAGGTCGATTTGTGAAATAGGATAATAATATGCATCTGTATTCAATTTTGACCTCTCTACCCTTGTAATACGTTCCAAAGTGTATAGATATTTATAGACGTGACTGTACCAATGAATTTTTCTGAACTTATGTACGAATAATCATATCATTTGATATTTACCAATCACTTTTCGGTGATATCGTGAGGAAACCGAACTAATCCCAATAAGGCCTAGTTTACCCTCCGGGTTGGTCCGATGGCAGTCTCTTTTGTAAAACTAGCACCTACGCCAATTCTTGGGATTAGTTGCCAAAGCGGATCCCAGGCTCTCTGAGTCATGGCATAAGCCTTAAGAACGCTAGGAACAAGAAGAAAGTGTGTCATAAGACGATGTCAACAATCTTTAAGGAACATGGGGAGGGGAGTCGGCATACGTAACGTTTCATCTCTGCCGAAGTACAAGATTTGTTAGAGTAGTTGTATCATTTTCTATTATATCCACACCTATAGTGTGGATCCGTGGATATAAGAACGACTCACACTAGCATGGGACGTGGCGGGACGGGAAAATCTGTCAATTTCTATAGAAAAAATCACGTGATAGCTCGGAATCTTCGGATGTCACGTGACGCTTTCTATAGATATTGACAGATTTTCCCGTCCCGCCCCGTCCCGTCCCGTTCTAGTGTGAGTCATCCTATACTCGTATCAGCCGTGGAAAAGGTTAAACAATTTTGTTTAAATAACCCATTAGCTTGAATACAATATGGTTTATAAAGGTTTTTAGCGTCTATTTCCGTCCAAATAGTATATTCTGGTGCATTCAATTTCACTTTGGCTGACCTTGAGTTTAAGTAAGTTATAGAAAGAGCGAGCGAAGCGAGCGGAGTTCATACAGTCTACTTGGACACTCCGTCGTTTGTATGTATGTATGTATATTTGTATATATGTTTTTCGTAGAAATCGCGAAACGTCTGGTTGATGTTACTGGTGACCGAAGAGCTGGTGGCTTCCTCGCACAACGTATCAGCATTGCGATACAACGAGGAAATGCCGTCAGCATCTTAGGCACAATGCCTCAAGGACCTATTTTAGATTTAAGGTAGGTAATAGAGGTAGGTAGGGCTAGGTAAGTTACACTTATTGTATTTTTTTTACTTCGGTATATTTAAAATTCTCATAGCGGGTTACTCACGTCAATAAACCCGCTAATAATAGATAATAGTAACCCGCTATGAGAATTTTAATATGTCTGATACTCACGGGAGTTTTCTAATTAAAATTAGGTATATTTGTAAATAAATATAATTTTCTCTTTGTCAACTTCTATTAAATTATAACGTTAACACTTTCACAATCTGTCCTATCCAAATCTAGGAAACAGCATAGTCGGACTCTGTTCCAAATATGACCTAATTCCTATGTACTTAAACGTACTAGCGCTCTGTGAATGAACTTCACGAGTGTGATATACGATTCTCGCACGATGTCATGTAAAATGCATGCCGCGCGCGCCGTGACGTGGGACCGTGACGCATTTGTGGCAAGTATGCCATGACTTTTACTTAACCACGAGAATAGCGAGATCTGCAACTTGTTCCGACACACTGTGTGCGTAGCCAAGATGCCAATCGCTAACGCTTAGACGCGAACGAAACGCAACTGTCAGTGTCGCACTAATAAGAGTAATAAGGAAGAGTGATAGAGATATAATCACGATACAATGCGAAGCGTGAGCGATTGGCATCTTAGCCACGCATGCTGTTAAGAACGAGGATGCACACTTTCGAATCACGCAGCCGCTAGCGATTGACATTTTACAGCACCGGTACTAAGCGTACAAGCCTGACCACTTCGAATGTCAATAATAAATAATTGATAAACAATTTGTTCCAGAAACAGCCCAAATTGCGTTTTTACAACTAAATATAACCGTCAAAATCGAAACGAATTCATCGCGTCCATGCGTCACGGCCATATATAGACTTTAATAAAGGGTATGACCGCTCCACACAATGGGCAATGGGCAGTTAAAAAGTTGCCATCCCCGCCGCCATCATGTCATGGGTAAAAAAAAGCCTTTATTTCCAAATTTCGCATTTTTACATTCGAATTGCTTGTGTATTGGTTAGTAAGTTTCTTATAGCTATTACTTAGTGTTATTATTTACTATTTTTTATTAATTTGGACTACTCCCCTTTGGGTGTCGGCCTCCTCCAACTCTTTCCATTTTTGCCTGTCTTCCGCTTTGTTTAGCCAGTCTTTCCCTGCAGTTCCTTTTATATCAGCTAGCCATCGTTACTCTCTTCATAATCGTGAGTACGCGTCCACACATTGGCCCATGGTGGGCGATCAAATAAGTGGTCATCATCTCCGCGATCAAATACAAGGCTCATTCTGGTACAATTTTATAAATTTAAAAACTTCTGCATTCATCCATTCAACCATTTTCCTCGCCTAAACACAAATCTCCTTCAGTATTTCTCAATACTCGACTTAAGGATGACGCACATTAGAACGGAACTTGACGGGGCGGGACGGGAAAATCTATCAACTTCTATAGAAAACGTCACGTGACATCCAAGGTTTCCGAGCTATCACGTGACTCCTTCTATAGAAATTGACAGATTTTCCCGTCCCGTCCCGTCTCGTCCCGAGGTATTGTTAGTCATCGTTAAATCGACGTCTACCGCGCGACGATTGTTGGCGATTTTGTGGACGCGCTCACGATCATCGGCATGAATTCCTTTGATGTACCGACAACTCCCCGATTCTCCACGATTATTGGCAATAATGGACTCACGGACGATTATGCCCTCTTCCAATGGCGCGTGCCTGTAATCGCCCATCATCGCCGATTGTGAAGACGAGTCATTACAAAGGTAGTTATTATAACTTAAATAGCTAACTTAATTTCAACTTTGACCTGCCGTCACCTGCATCTATCGTCATCTAGTACTCATAACACAACCATTAGTACCATTATTACTGTGGGACTAGGTCGATTTCTGTAAGATTGACCAATAATACTTTTTTTTAACCTTTATTGCACAAAATAACCTTAACGGAAAGGCATTCTCTACCAGTTAACCTAAAGGCAAAACAAAAAAACTGTACTACTATATTAGACTTACACACTGTATTCAACGCAATCCAGCATCAGACGGAATACTCCCTATAAAGCAAACCATTGTTAAGTTTTTATAAAACACAAAACGATAAATCACTATACGCAATAATCATACTTCACTAAACGCAAAACTAACTCGCGATCATGCCCTCTCTTTTAGTCTTCCTGGCATGCGTGAAATAGATGGCATGATGACTTTTTTTATATACCACGTTAGTGGCAAACAAGCATACGGCCCGCCTGATGGAAAGCAGTCACCGTAGCCTATGGACGCCTACACCTCTAGGGAGGTCACATGCGCGTTGCCGACCCTTTAAAAAAAGGAGGATGCGCTGTGTTGACAGCTAAAGGGCCAAGCTTTGATACGTGGGTCCCCAGCTGTCAACACAGTGAATCCTCTTGCGACCTTACTCACCAACAGAAACACAATGACAACTATGAGTAGGGTCTAGTGTCATTTACCTGCGCACGGTGACCATTCACCATCAGGCGGGCTGTATGCTTGTTTGTCACCGTCGCAGTATTAAAAAAACGAGATAGCGATATGCACGTCCCGTCCCTCTCACACACCGCTGCGGCGACCGGATCCAAAGTGAATGCCGTCACTGTATTAGTGATATATCCTATAATATTCATACGCATAAGCCTAATTATACTTACTCCAAATGTCATACGCGCGATATACAAATGACCGGCCATCTTGAATTATTAAGCATGTATCGATTTTCCGCGTCCCACGACAGATTGTATCATAATAAATAGTATTATGTCATTCGGAAGTTTTTATTTTACTTTTTTTATGGAAATTGTAACCCTTGTTTTGTGAGGTGAATTCGAAAACTGATGACATTATTTCATACAATATTTTTGGTTATTTATGACGAATTTGCTAAATATTTTTGTGTTATTATTGTTTAATTAGGTCAATCACATTAAGTTTTCTGCGCGAAAATGAGAAAATTAATAGAATTATCGAGAATTATCGTGTTTACTCGTAATGTCTTAGGCGCAACGAACATGGTTTTATATTCGCGCAAATGAACAGGATTGATTTTGTTGTTCAATAATCAAATAATATGCAAGTTTCCTAAATATAAAAAAAACCTGCTATAACTTTAGTATAAAATTGTGGTTGTGCACATCTTCCTTAATATTATTTTAATATTAACTAACTATATCATTAAATAAATAAATACATAATTAATAAACACAAATCGACCTAGTCCCACAGTAAGCTCAATAAGTCTTGTGTTGTGAGTAGTAGGCAACTATATATATGATAGAAATATACATATAAATACTTAAATACATAGAAAACATCCATAACTCAGGAACAAATATTCGTGCTAAACACATAAATAAATAAATAAATAAATAAAATAAATAAATATTATGGGACAATCTTACACAAATCGACCTAGTCCCACGGTAAGCTCTAAGCTTGTGTTGTGGGTACTAGGCGACGATATATATAATAGATAGATACATATAAATACTTAAATACATAGATGCCCTGACCAGGATTCGAGCCCGGGACCTCCTGCTTCATAGGCACTACCGACTAGGCTAGGAGGCCGTTCCGACGTTTTTCAAGTTAACACACCGTAAAGATGAAATTGCATGCAATAAGAATGTTATGAACATTTTTCTACTCCAGCACTTCTATCTGTTAATTAGATGGCTGACAGCGATATTTAAAAAGTATAAATTATAACATTGTCTGTGGTATTCCATAAGAACACTGCTCCTATGGATTTTCATACAATATATTAGCACTGTTGTTGTTTTTTTTTTAATTTCTATAGTGGGCACAACATCTTCCCTATTCTGCCACGTTTCTAGATTTTGCTTTTTACGCTATTTTTGTTGTCGTAGAAAAACTAGGGTATGCAACAGCTCATAATTGGTTCTTAAAACTCTTATTATATCAATGTTGCATAAACTACTATTGTTTGTGAGGTGAGATTCAAAAAGTGATGACATTGACAGGTCGTATTGTCGTCTGATACACGAACACATTTTATGTCCAAGGTAAAGATTGGTAATGAACTGATTAGTGGAGGCGTGTAATTACTTGGTTCCCACTGGCTTGCCCAATTTCTCAAAATCATGAGTATTTGCCCACAGGCTGTTCACTATTGCTCACGGGATAGAAAACTTGCGTGTTTCGCCGAACAAGAGTTTTTCTGTAGTTAACAGCTTGTGGGCATTAAGTGATGGTTTTATTTTATAGCCTACAGAAAATGAGTACCTATTTACCTACTCTTTCATGAGGCTGAGGATGAGGGATAAGAAAAATTATTATGTATATATTCTTATTAAATAATATTTAAAACGGGTCACTCACGTTACGTAACGTACGTTACGTGAGTGACCCGTTTTAAATATTATTTAATATGTTCGAGTCTCACGAGAGTTTTATAGTATATATTCTTATTAGGATTACTCCGGTTCCCACACGATGTTTTCCTTCACCAAAGGGCGGAAAAGAGGAAATTTCGCACGTGTATTGTACGACGTTTTACAGTACATATGGCCCTTTGTATATTCGACGCAGGCACGTAAAGTGCTCATTATCGCCCTAGGGCGGTAAAGTAGCACCATGTGTACTGCAAAATATCAAATGATATTTCGTAGGCACACTAGTGGCTCTGTGAGCTGTAGACCGCGAGATGGTACTGGTATTAACACAAAGGTCGTAAGCGCAAGGTCTATGGCAAAAAATCAAAATCAACAAACGAATATTAAGTAATCAACAAACTTGTTTACAAAATAAATTTACTAAAACGGGGCTTAATCGTGTATAAACTTAACTGTGTTATAATGTGTGAAAATCGTGAAAGTTTAAATAAGTGTTTTGTTTACAAAATGTCATAATAATTGGTTGATAAACGCGACCTGTAGAGGAGAACAAATGGACAGACACACGAAAGCATTTCTGCCCAGGCTGAAACAGAAACGCTTCGCTCGCTTTGCTCACTCGGTCAATAAGTTCCGAAAAACTCATTGGTACGAGCCGGGATTTGAACCGCTGGGCCACTAACACTCTTACGCATTGTATGAATAAAATTTCAAATATCTGAATAATAAGCGTTGATATCGAATTTTATAACCTATTTAAATGGATATAAAACGGTCGATTTATCGTGAAAATGAAAATATAAAGAAATATTGAACTATAAAATTAAATTGACTTCGCGATATCAAACGGCATTTTAACACCACTTATTTATAAAAGGGTTATTTCTGTTCAAGATAGGAGGGATCAGAGTGGCACTTTTCTTCCCTGCTGGGAGGGCTTTGATCACTCCTTCGCACTTTTCTGTTCAAGGAAAACACATTTTAATATCGCTGTCAGTCATCTAATTGACAGATAGAAGTGCTGGAGTAGAATAAAATATTACTCGGTTGTGGTTATAGAATCGTAGAATTTTACGAACAAAACTTGGCATATGTGTGGTGACTTTACTCTTTTTGTAATCATTTCATAATCCAGTGTCTGTATATAACACCGTCAATCCAACTTCCTAACAATGTAAGCAAACCGCTATATTGATCGTAATAGGGCCGTTCTCATTTTTCACCGACAATGTAACGTGATTTTCTCGATCTCTCAGATTTTGGGTATTGAGTAAAATTATAACGATATAAATTATTAAAAAAAAACAACATATGTCCATGAAGTAAACAATTTGAAAGTTCCTTTCATGGTAATGTATATTTTGGACATAGCCTTCCGTTTGGCCACTCTGTCACAGTGTTTTGAGTTAAATAATGTAGGGAAGTTTACAGTTACTAACCGGGGCAATTTAGGGTATTTAGCATCTATAAAAATGATAATAATTAAATTCTAAGTCAGGAATTTTCAGCGAAGAGACAGGTTATTGTCACTAAAAAAGGAGACCTAACTTTTATGTTTTTAATGAAATCTCCAAGATTAAGTTATGATCATTAAATTGCAACGGTTAATACAGTTTTTTATCACAATAGGCGTGACATGTTCACCACTCCGTCTGTCCGAAGATGACTGCCCGATGCAGTCGAAACATGTCACGCCTATTGTGATAAAAATACGTGAGTGTTAAACCTTTGCAATTTAATGTCAGTATGACTCACGAAAGTTTAAATTATATGATTAAAGTTATTATCTTATGTTTGGTTTGTTACAATAATACGACCATATCAGTAGTAAGGCTTCAGTGGTGTTTCATGAGGGTAATGTGAAAATATTAGGAGAAAGAGTGACAAAACTTGTAATACCTTTTGTTAACATCGTTTGTAAGTTCTATTGATGGCGATTTTAGATTCCAAGTCTTAAGGATGACTCACACTAGAACGGGACGGGACGGGAAAATCTATCAATTTCCATAAAAAGCGTCACGTGACATCCGAGGGCTCCGAGCTATCACGTGATTTTTTCTATAGAAATTAACAGTTTTTCCCGTCCCGCCCGTCCCGTCCCGTGCTAGTGTGTGTCATCCTTTACCTGTTTATTTCCACTATGGACGAAACATGCTCAATCATGACCGAAGAATTCATTTGTTCTTACAAAACAGAAGACAATCGATGTCACTCTGCTCAGATTCCGAATGAAATAAACATTGTTTGTATATTGTGTAACGGAGTATTTATTACGGCAACATGCATGTGACACCTTGAAATACCGATCAAGGCGAGCATTCTACGAGAATGTACCTGCCTTACGAAATGCGATTCCTCTAATAGTTCTGAAAAGGTTAAGAAAACGATTTTATGTAATATTTAGATCCCACTATTTTAGTGCAAAATGGTAGCTGTCAAGTTCTCAGGGATGGGTAATATACATTGTGGTCATTGTGTATTAAGGGCGGTAAACAAGATAATACGAACGAGTGAATTTTAGCACGATTTCGTAATTCTTGTACGGCCCGTGATACATACAATGGTTTTCATCACATTTGCGAGGAAATAAATAAACTTTCTAGGCAGATAAAGAAAAAAATATTATTAGCGGTAGTGTAGTAGCATAGTCCACAGTACTCCGGAATGAGCGGGGCCTACGTGCGGCGAACGCGTGGGGGGCAGGTCCCCCGGGAGCTCCGGCCGGGCGGTAAAGTAGTATGAGCATCCATTAAGGCCGTGAGTTTAATACAGCTCATTAAGTCTAAGTTTTCTTGCATATAATATCACCATTTACGAGCAGGTGTGATGAAATAGCTAGTTATGCAACAAGTGAGGAAATCATCTTTACGCATGTGTTTCATACAATGTTTTACTATGCATTGTGCGAGTAAATAAAAAACCAATTTAATGATTACATGACACTTGTTGCATTAAAGTCTCTTATAACTCTTAATAAATCCCTCTAAAAACCGATAAATAACTCTTATACTTACCCGTAAATATCTCAAATGAAAGTTTATTTTATAGTTTTCTTACATAGCAAATACTTTTTGTATCGGGCTGATAGCGGAGTCCAAAATTAAAAAAAAATGAAAAGTAAACGCACTGCGGCCAAATCGTGCGGAAAAGTACAACTTTCCGCACGCTTCATAGAAAGCACACTTTTCTTTCTTATTCATTGGCCAAGGTCTGTACACTATTTTTCGGCAGTCGGCAGTGTTTAGCGTAGCGGCCTGCAATTGGCTGCTTGCCGGCTGGAGGGTGGAAATAAATTGTACGTAAACAGAATCCAAGAATGTGAATAAAGAAGATAATGATTCTGTACAGATTCCGATCGATAAACTGTGTTTGTAAATCCATTCTATTTACGACTGGAACAATCGTTTCAGTAACGTTGGAGATCTATTCTTGTTTTTAAATACATCGCGTTTTTCTTTAAGGCGGAATGTGTAGGTTTATAATATGTGGTATCATGTATCATGCATAAAAAATGTGTGTGTATGTGTGTGCATATGTAAATATAGACAAGTATTATCGAAACTCATTGATAAAATGTCAACATATCGACTATTGTTTGACAGCCATCATTTATTACCTAAGCAATAAAGTTCAATAAAATAAACAGAACGATATTGGCTGTCATCCTACCGGCTATTGCTGTCAATTCTGTCAAATTATTAGAAAAACTGTCATCTTACCAGCAAATGTCACGCTATCATTTGGCTAAGCTACTCTATTATATATCTATGATCATAGGTCTATATGCCTCCTTTTTCAACCGACTTCAATATTTCTAAAGGAGGAGGTTCTCAATTCGTCTGAATTTTTTTTATTTTTATTTTTTTTTCTAATGTATGTTACCTCAGAACTCCGTCATTACTGAACCGATTTCAATTTTTTTTTTGTTTTCTGAAAGTAGATGTTTCCAGATTGGTCCCGTTTTTTTCAAAATCGATTTCTGATGATGGGATCCATGAGGAACTGAGGGAACTCCTCAAATTTGAAAGGCACATGCATGCTGATTTGGGTGATTTCTTAAGAAACTCGATCATTTCTTTACGAAAATCATCAATTTGGTGGAGTGGATCTGATAATGGAGACCAGGGATGGCAAAGTGGAACTGCTTGGTAATTCCCATGACTATCATCCGATTTAATAAAATATTTTTTTGTCTGAAAATAGATGGTTCCAGGTTTGTCCCGTTTTTTTCAAAATCAATTTCTGATGATGGGATCCATGAGGAACTGAGGGAACTCCTCAAATTTGAAAGGCACATGCATGATGATTTGGGTAGTTTCTTAAGACACTCGAGCATTTCTTTACGAACATCATCAATTTGGTGGAGTGGACCTGATGATGAAGACCAGGGATGACAAAGTGGAACTGCTTGGTAATTTCCAGCTCTATCATCCGATTTGAGACATTCATCTTTTCTTTGTAAAGAAATACCTTCAGGATAGTCCTATTTGATTATAGTTCTATTTTGATGATGGAATTCATGAGGGATTGAGGGAACTCCTCAAATTTTAACGGCACATGCATTCTGATTTGAGGTTTTCCTTAAGTAACTAAAACATTGTTTTGGGGGAGCCAACATTTTGATGAAGACCAGGGATGGCAAAGTGGAACTGGTCAATAAACCTAGCTCTACTTATTATCCTAGTTGTGACATTCATCTTTTTGATTTGATTTCTAGTCTGATGATGGAGTTCTTGAAGAATTCAGAGAACTCCTCAAATTTGAACGGCACGTTTATTGTGATTAGAGGGTGTTCATAATTAGCTTAGGCATTTTCTTACTGTGGCTATCATTTTGCTGGAGTGTACCTGATGTTGATAATCAGGGATGGCATATTGAAACTGCTCGATAGTTTACAGTCTGTCATCCAATTTAACACATTGTTATTTTGTTTGTTTTATTATACAAGGGAGTTCCGTTTGATTATACTTCGCATGTAATGATGGAAGCCCTGGGACATTAAGAAAGCTCCTCAATTTTCAATCTTACACGTGCGGTGTATTGGATATTTGTGAAGTAAACTGGCTAACTCAAACAAATTTAAAATTTCACTTTTACCGGGAACCAAATGAAGTCGGTTTTTTTTTCTTAAAAATTATTCTTTATTGCAAAAATAAGGGAGGCATATATAACTATGATCATAGATATATGACAGTGTAATATGGGCCTAAATTGTTCAAGCCTTAATAGAAAAAGCACATAATTATTTTTTGTGAAATCAGAACTTGGTATTGCACAAATCGATAAACCGGATAGTTCTAGGGCCTTACCATGACGTCTTAACGCGATTCAGTTTAAGTTCAGTTTAGGCTCAGTTGTGTGGAAGCGATTCAGTTTAGGTCGTCAATTAAATCGCGTTATGACGTCATGGTAAGGCCAAAAGGGATACATATAGATCTAGGATAGATCTATGATAGTGTAATATGGGCCTAAATAGTCCAAGCCTTTAAAGAAAAAGCACATATTTTTTTCGAAATCAGAACTCGGTATTGCACAGATTACGATAAACCGATAGTTCTGTTATTACCTGTTAACTGGGTGTCCCCTGGGTGTCCCTAATCCAATAGTGTGGCATGACAACTCTCTACTGAGCTTTACGCAATACTTTGCCTATGTTCAGCCATGCTTGACGCGTTGCAAAAAGATAATGACTTCGTGACGATGCCGTAAACGTGACGCTTTGATAGTGATAGCTGATAACTGGAACGACGAATAGTGACAGTAGCTAATTCGAAAACTATCTATTTTAGAGTGCGGTAAAAATTAGATGAATTTACGAAAATGATCCAAGTTGTAAGAAAAATGTTGGTGATCCGTTTATGGCCATAATCAGTATTGTGGTCCACCAGGAAAAAAGAAGGAAATAATTTTTGATATGCAAAAAAATGGGCAATTGTAAAGCACGAATCAAATCATTTATTAAATGTAAGTAATTATTGTTTTGATTCATGTTTTTATTTTAAGTAGTCAGTACTATATATAAATTATAAATTGAATCCTACCCCTAAGCTGGTTAGGGCGTATGCCGCGAAAGCAGGAGGTCGCTGGTTTGGTCCCAGCCCTGCTCACCGGGGGACTAGGTCACTTTCTCTGTAGTATATGAGTATATGACATCTCTTTCAATTTATTACTAAACAGTATGGGGCAGGTTGCTTGAACAGGCCGACCCACCATACAAAAGAACATCAAAAAAGCCCCCTCTTTTTCTTACTTAAAAATGAAAAGATATTAGATTTTTACCACACTTTTCTATTTACAAATAGATTTTCCAGATCAAAGTCTTTGGGCATAATTGTTAATTTAATGACAGTCATTTTTATTTATGTGCACTTACATCAAAAATTTATCCATACTTCTTTTCAGATAGCTTGGGTACGATGACAGCCGTTATTTGGCTCTCATTTAAATATCATTTACAACCTGATTTAAACTTTCCCTTTCTTTACACATCATAAGTAAACAAAATGGGGTTAATCCCCTATAAAGTAAAATTTTCAACTCCGAAGTTTCAAGAGTAAGTCTTTCTAGTTCATCATCATCATCAATCCGTGGTCGTCCACTGCTGAATAGCCCTTCCCCAATTCTAGCCACCAAACCCGGTCCTTAGGGCCCCACCTCAGCACTCTCCTCAGGTCGTCAGTCCAACTGGCGACGGGTCGTCCCACGGGTCGAGTCGTTCCCGGTCTCCATTCTGTGGAGCGGCCGATAGGCCGACCTCATGCTGGGGCAGGACCATTTCGTGGCTCAGGGAAAAATATTTTATTTATTTATTTCAGTGTACCTACTCTAAGGCACGAATAAATGCATTTTCTTTTATTAATTCTAGAACCCGTCTACCCCAACGATCATCGCTTGTCCGAGGAATATGCCTTTCTACTGATTATAATATAATTTATACGTGATTAAGCCTCGTTTTGTTTACCTAATTATAATTTATAACCTATTTTGAGGTTACATTGTAATCATTGTATGGAGACGACAGCTGTCACCGTATCCAAGATATTTGAGGAGACAAGGACTTATTAAGTCAGGATAACCCCTTATGTACGAAATATCGTCTGATATTTACCCATCGCTTTTCGGTGAAGGGAAACATTGCGAGGAAACCGGACTAACCCCAATAAGGCCTAGTTTACCCTCTGGGTTGGAATATCAGATTGCAGTCACTTTCGTAAAACAGGCGCAAGTTCGTCGCGGCGCGTCAAATCTTGGGATTAGTTATAAGTTATAAGTTCCGAAAAACTCATTGGTACGAGCCGGCAGGATTTGAACCCGAGACCTTCGGATTCGAAAAGGAAAATTGCTTACATAATTTGGAAAACGCAATATTTCTCCATAAGATAAAAAACACACATGTGCAGTTCACGTGTCCTTTAATCGATACCATTAACAAATTATCGTATGGCGTGACTTCACTTGATATTAGTTGGTTGATACCATCGCTAGCACTCTTATCTAACCATTTGTAGTCCCTATTGCAACGGCAGAAGATCAGTTAAAGGTGCAGCTGTTTGTACCTGTGTTTCTAGTGGCAGGTTCGAAGACTGTGTAGTGTAATGCAGCGCCTCCTAGCACGATGACGGAGCCGTCCGTTTGCAAGAGAGCTTCACATTCTCCACCGGTCATTATCAATTCATACCGATGACGTTTGGTCTAACAACTGTACCATCGCCAACACTACTGACCATTTGTAAACCCTATAGCAACGGTATAAGGTCTACAGATGGTTAGTTGAAAGTGTTGCGGTTTTAACAGTCACTATCAGATATATCGGAGTGTCCGAGGTGTTCAAAAATTTCTGAACAAGCACTTTTAAGGCCTTGATAATAGAGTCGTATTCAGATATTTATGGGCACTTCGGCCGCTCCGAGATATCTGATGGCGACTGTACATACATATAAATGAAAGGGTCAAATATGTTATGGGAATGGAATATTTGTTTTAATTTGAAGTATTTGACGATGAGAGAAGCCACCAGTATTTATGAATGTAAACCACTGAGGGCTACTTGCACAAATTGGGGTAAGTCAACTTTCCTATGGATCCCAAGTTAAGCTTACATCCATGCGAGTTGCCGACTCTTTTATTTACATGTGAATTTATGAATTAACCGTTAGTATGATATGTCTTACAGTTTTATTGTATCGATAACGCATTAACGAAAATAAGTATGTTCAACAACTGTTTAAACAATGTTAAGCTCAAACAAAAGCGTTACGAGTAAACAATGCACTGGGACAATATACTGTTCTGTATTTGTTTTCATCTGTGGTGCAATATAGAATATTTATTAACAATTTTTTTTCACACCACGAAATAGTACATTACCTAACTAGTGCGGTAAAGGGCTTTATTTATTACCTCACGTGTTAGGTACATCATTTTATGCCTACAATTGGGCAGAAATCGGCTTTCCGCACGCTACGCGTACGGAAAAAGCACTTTGTGTATGGCATAAAAGGGTTTTCTCTGTTCAACCTAGGAGGGATCAAAGTGCCACTTTTCTGTTCAAGGACCACACAGTTTAACGTTTTTGGGCAATATCTGGTGGCATCGTGGTGTTGGTATGATGCTGCTTCTGTTATCTGTCAGATTCATTTTGAGAAAATGTCACGTAACATCCCAGGGCTCCGAGCTATCACGCGATTCTTTCTATAGAAATTCACAAATCGTCCCGTCCCGTCCCGTCCTAGTGTATATGATATTCTCACGGGGTCATGGTAGCCTTTGAGTAAGTATTGACCCAGCTGTATTAGTAATTAACAGGCGTAGTTTAATTTAACCTCTTGGTTGGAAGGTCAGATATGGCAGTTTCGTCTAACTAACGCCTACGCCAAATCTTGGGATTAGTTGCCAAAGCCGACCCGGGGCTCCCTGAGCCGTGCACCGTGGCATAAGCCGGAACAATGCTAGGCAGAAGGAGGATAGTTTGACAGGTCTATCCCACTCCCAAAAGCATATGACCAACGATCAATGTATGGACTGACACTTATCTGACATAGATATTTGTACGTTAAACGTTACGTACGAATAGCTATACATTTAAGGTGTCCCCCGACATAATCAGCAGACATTTTTGTATTGGTGGCAGACGCCAGTAGGTTCGGCTGATAACGTGTGGTCAGCCTTGTCGCTCAATCTCTAATGGATGTCATGCTGAAGGACGGGAATGTGGTCAGTATTCGAATTTTACTTTAACCGAAACATACAACGTGTTTTTGAGCAATTGCTTTAAATTCAAGAGTGCATTCTTTAGCTTAAGTTAATTTCTTAAAGACACCGGTATTCTAAGTAGTTCCATTTAGAAAATAACTACTAATTTAATTTTATCTCATATGGGATTTCCAAGTATGTAAACGTGTAAACGGAGTATGAGTATTCGACATGTCATTCATATGTCATTATTGTCACTTAGTAAAGTCAATTCTAATGCCCGTTTTACATTAGCGGTTGATGCAACATGTAACTATTTTGTATGAGAAATAAAAAAATAAAAATTAACGAATTTAATAAAACTAACTATGCCATTATGTTTCCTTAATTATACCAGGCCACATGACTAAGTTAAAGGAAATGCTTAAGAAAACTCTGTATACATATTATGGTAGAGAATGCCTTATGGCAATAAGTTCGCTAGTTGGCATTGAGATTGGCAGGCGATCGCACGGCGTCATTTAGGTGCATCAAATTGAACCACTTAGGTGCAGAGTCAACCACTTAGTCAGCTGAAGCCCGCATGCATTTTCACTCTATACCCTACATGTTTTATGCCATGCCCACATGAATTTTCACTTTAGACCGTATATGTTATGCCATGACGCTTATAACATTATTTTTTGTTTTGGGTTTCGAGCAACATGGGCTTCCAACATGTTGGAAGGGAGACAAATTTTTCTGTCACTTTTTTTGGGGGGAAACGTGCACACAGACGCACTTCTCACACATTACATACAAAAACCAATCTGTAATGATGACACTAACACAGAAAATGATACAACTACACTAACAAATCTTGCACACTTCGATCTTTTTGTACGGACTAGTGACAACACAGAACCGCGTATGCCCATTTGGGCTTGTACTTCGACAGAGGGGAAATGGAACGTATGCGTCTCCCTGTGTTACTTGAAGGTTTAGGGCAGTCGTGTAAAAACAAAAAATATGCATACCTACTGAATTTAGTCCAGATAGACTTTTCCAGATAGAAACCACTACGCCAACTTTTACTTCAGTGAAAAATAGAAAATGTCGTTAATGTTTACGTTAAATTTAGAAATGCATGACTACGGAGAAGATACATAGAATTATCAAATAGTGAAAACACTTTTTCTCTCATATATACCATCCTATTTAATAATTCATCCACGACACTGGCTAAAAATAACCAATACAGTTCTTAAAAAGGTCAATTTTGCCATGAAAACGAGTTAGCTCTGTATAAAAAGGAATACATACCTAATTATACCATATCACTTCACTACACTTTTTTAAAACACCATTGTCTCTCGCGCGATTTTCCCGCGTTTTTGCGCGCGCTGCCGGTCGCGTTCGGTTTTCAAATAAACTATTCCAAGATGGCGCCTGGTGACAGAAAAGCGATAGTGATGGGGGAGTGTCCTGAAAATAGTATCGATATACTGGATTAAACATTCATGGCTAGCATTGTTAACTAAAAATAACCCGTTTTATTTAATAATTATGTGTTAGCCACGTATGATGTTTAGAGAGCGGCATTGCGGGAGAGTGGTCCCAGAGAAAACTGACAATTTCATATTTTTATACCTACGCAGTCAAGGGAAAAATTGTTTAGGAAGTGATAATTTGCCATACAATTATCAGCGATATATTAGTGAACCAATTATTTCCGAAAATATTTACTTAATCAAAAATATTTCTTGTAAACCCTTATTCAGTTTCAAATACCTATCGTACGGTTAAAACAAAAAACAAATTAACACTTTGTCGCCATAATTCATATGTAATTAGGTATGTGTAACTCATACCAAATTCTAGTTTTCTACTACTAACGGTCACTGAACTAAGCCGCAGACGATCAGACGGACGGACGGACAGACGTGGTGAAACTATAAGGGTTTCTAGTTGACTACGGAACCCTAAATATGGGAAAGTAGCAAATGTAACGTAGGTATCCCTCTCTAGCATTTTTTTACTCGCTTTGTATTACGATTTAGCGTAATTATAATGAGAGCATTTGGGTAACGACTACAAATAAGTGCACGATTATACTGAATTGCTTTTTCTGTTATAACAATGGACAAATATTATGTTAATTGAATAGCTATTATTACAAAAATGTGTAGGTAGTTAAATTGATTGATTGATTGTTGATTGATTGAAATTGATTATTTGAAGTCAATGTTTAAAAGAAGTAAAGGAAGGTTGGAAGGACAAGAAAATTAGATTAAATAAAAGCATTTTGAGGAGTTAATTTCCAGCAGGCTGGAAATCATTTCAATGCCTTCATTTGGTCTTAAATACGTGGAAGCCGATTTCACAACCCCAGGAGTTGAGTTTTACTTTTGGCCAAATAACTGCCAAATTTTAGGTGGGTTTCCGTTTCTTACGTGTACTTCGAAAACTTTAACTACTCGTATAAAACTCTCGTGAGACTCGAACACATTAAATAATATTTCAAACGGGTCACTCACGTAAATTAGTCGATTTTCGCTCGACATGTTTCGTTCTTTACTAAGAACGTCGTCAGGAGCGACCACCCGCGACAGAGGCAAGTCGTACACTGCGGGCTAATGCCCTATCTGCTCTTCATTAATAATATAATTTATATACTTACACAAATATACTTATTTATACGAGGGTGAATATCCCAAGCACTAAAATTTGATGGCAAGACTGAAAACGCTGGTGCAGAAAGTCAAAATAGTCATATACTATATTTTTTTGGAAACATCTATTAGCTATCGACCTCGGGCAATAACTAATATTAAAATATTAAATAATTTAATAATTGAAAAAAAATAATAAAGGCCCATTTTTTCATTCAGGTGGGTTGTCCGGGACCCAGTTATTCTTGTTTAATGCCGCATAACTCGAAAACTATACAAGATATCAAATTAGTTTTTAGTTCATTATAATACCATATCAATAAAGAACCCTTTAAAATATTGCTTCCTTACTAACTCTTTAATAAACCCCCTTATTATGCGTAAAGAAATTTGTCCGGCAAAATAATCCTTATTACCGCGGACAAATTTCATCGATGTTTATTGGCTAAGTTTGACTTCGTACACCCCCCGTCTCCTGAGCACTTTGAGGAGTCAGTTGTGCAGTGGCTCTCACCGCAAGAAGATGTCGACATGATGCTGAATAGATCCGCTACACACGCGAGTCATGTCATTTCGATTAACGGGGACAAAAAAAATATCATTCCGGAGTTTGCTATATGTTTTTTGTTTCATATTTGTTATTTTTCAAATATTTACAGATCGTGTATTTTGTACTTGTGAGTTTAAATGTCGCGATAGTTAAAGAATGTGGGATTTAGTTATTTTTTTATAATTTTATTTCACCTCGGTTTATCATTCCACCAATTTCATTCCGGTGATTTCGGTGTAGTAAAATGGCTTTAATACCCACCAGAATGAAATTAACACCGGAATGATATCAAAAGTAGCTTCACTTTTGTGTTTAGTTTTATTTGGGGGCACTGCCATGCCCCCGCCAAGTCCGACAAAATAAGATTCCGGCTGTATCATATTTTTCTACAAGCCATTAAACCTCATGTCGTTTTATGATGGGTAAAGCTAGACCCCTGAATTTATGGTTAAAAAATAGGCATTGACATCCATTGGGTGTTTCTCGGTAAACTGGTAAACACCTGTATTTGGCAAATTTTGACAAAATTACTCCAAGTAGGTAATTATTAATCAAAACTATTTTTCGAAAAACACTTCAGTGATGTTTATAGTACCATTCTTTTTTTTTCAAATGTTTTTATATTTATTTATAATATAAATATCATATTATGAGCCTAGAGTGTCCCACTGCTGGGCAAAGGCCTCCCTCCTCTCCTTCCACGTATTTCTGTCTTGCCCCATCTCCCACCAGTTCCTACTAAAAGCATCCAGGTCGTCTCGGCATCGCCGCTGAGGTTTGCCGCAGTCCCGTGTTCTATTATGTGGTACCCACTTGGTTACTGTTTTAGCCCACAACTCATCGGGCATACGGCAAACATGTCCAGCCCAGTCCCATTTCAGTTTGGCGGCTGTTTCTGCTGCGTCGGCTATTCGGGTCTTGGAGCGTAGTACCGTACATCTGATGCGATCAGTTAACTTCACGCCAAGAATACTTCGCTCCATGGCTCGCTGGCAAACCTTGAGGGTGGATTTCTTAACTTTTGTCAAAGACCAAGTCTGTGCTCTGTAGGTCATGATGAGAAGAATGCATATGTCCAAGAGTTTCTTTTTTAAAGATATTGGAAGGTCACCCTTCATCTGATCATTCATAGACCAATAGCTCCTCCAGGCATTTTCCCAGGCCCAGGTATATATACTCATCGCCACATAACATTGCTTCACCATCTACTACCACTCTGTTGTTTTCGAGGAGTTAGTCATGACTTCATGAGCTTGGTCTTTGACATGTTCATCATTAATCCTACCTCAAGGATTGCCCTGCTCAGGTCTTCTAGCATGATGCCGAGCTCCGCAGGTGAGGACGAGAAGAAGACTATGTCGTCGGTGAAACGGAGATTTGTTAATCGCCTTCCACCAACGTCAATACCCTTGCTCCCCCAGCCTTCAAATGTTACTTCATTTAAACATGGTAAATAAGTGATAACTAGTAGTAGGTACTAGTTAGTAGTTTTTTGATATATTTTTTATTTGTACGCGTTATTGATTTTGTTGTTAACTGTTCTTAAATTGGGTAAATATTATAAAAATAATAAGTGACTGTTGAGTTATACTTTTTATAAGTTAAAAATATTTTTATTTGTACGCGTTGTTGATTTTGTTGTTACGGACATACAATGCTGTTCTTAAATTGGTAAATTTCCTTTTTTTATCTCAACTCGCTTTTGTCACGGCTCTATGGGCTCTCTCATATTTAGCGTTTTTCGAGATCGATCGTCGACGTCTTTTCGGGGTCTTCAACTTACTTTAAAAAGCGTTG
Organism: Lathronympha strigana; assembly: GCA_949128165.1. NCBI lineage: Eukaryota > Metazoa > Arthropoda > Insecta > Lepidoptera > Tortricidae > Lathronympha > Lathronympha strigana. Next base: position 5,200,521 of record OX421928.1, on the reverse strand, counting down.
TGTCGCTATTGCGTCGACGTTGCATCGTGCATCGTACAGCCATATGGTTGAAGAAGCCAAGAAGACATCGACTTTTTTTAAAACGCTTAATGAGAAGAAGCCCTATTTGATTGTTTTGCCTCTTAATGTTCTTATTAATGAAGCTTATTCCTGCCCTTTTTCCTTTCATTCTGTTCCGATTCTTTTATTACAAATACATGCTTAGGGTGTGGAGGTGACACTTCCTGATGACGTGTAGGTGGTCAACGGGCGGACGCTAGTGATTTAAAGAGTTACCCTTAAATACCAAGCTAGACTACCAACTCAAGCTTAGTATTTAAGGGTAACTCTTTAAATTACTAGCGTCCGTCAGGCTCGACGGTTAAGCTTTGATGCTAGCTCAGGCACAGCTTGTATTAATATTCTTAATAAAATTTCACTTTTATGAAATATACATTTTGGGTACATAATTTTTATGTTATGTATTTCAAATCGAAATAACGAGCTTTTTTTAATTTCCAACAAAAATGTCCTTAGTTCTTTTCTACTGTATTGCTTATTTCTATAGGCTTTTGTATTGCGGTAACTCAAATGGAAATTCTAAAATTTTACCTATTAAATTTGTGGGACAATTTTTTCGTTTTTAAATTGAAATAGCTTGTTATCTCGAGTAGAATACCATAAATTGTCCATATAATTTAGTAAAAGTGGCACTTTTGAAAGAAATACTCGATATGCTAGATTTAACATGGTCATTCGAAATAAATTTTCGGTTAATTATTGAACTTGGCTGATTTTTTGGCACTTCTTAGCATTTTTCTCATTTTAGTGTATAGATATCATTCCTGTGTTTATTTTTTCATTCCGTTGGGAAAAATGTCATTCAGGTGGAGTGTTATATCATTCCTGTGTATACTTATCATTCACGTGCGAGTAATTTTTTTTAATCTCCGATAATTCTCAAAAGGCTTAAGATATCAAGTGCTCTGTAAGAGGCTTATCAAAGAACAGTCTGAGGTGTCGATTGACATTAAAAGAAACATCGAAGAAACGTAAATAAAGAATTACACTGGAATGACACAAAAAACTAGTACTGTTGAAATTGACCCACGAATACATATATACCTAATATAAAGTACCTAGAGCGAAATATCGCGCAGACACTTAACGACGAATAATTTGGAATATATGCTTACGCAACTTGCTTTTGAACAAACATTTACTTTTATTTATCGATACATCGATGGTGTTTTATATACGTAAGTGTATTAATTTATCGATACATCAATTAAATCACTCTCCCATCACTAACACGTAATGACAGGGGAGGCAGTCGTTAGACAATTCAACTGCATTCTATAATGAACCCTTATACTGTAGTGTAAAGTTCACATTAGCCTGGACACCATAAGTTTATGTCCGTGTCATTTCATGGTATGAACGGTATTTATAGTAATACTAGCTTCTGCCCACGACTCTGTCTGCGTAGGAATCGATAAGTTGACCTCCCACTCGTTTGGGGGTAAACACATTCCGGTAATGTTAGCCCCCCATTTCAACCCTTTTGGCGTGGTCCTTGATAAAAATAACTTGTAACAGTAGTAAAATAATAGTAATAAGTAATAACATTTCGTAAGTGTACCTTTTATTTTACTTCTGTGTAATAAATAGTTTTGTATTTAAAGCCATGAATGTATTTTAAGAGCTTCTTTGTTCAAGCTAGGAGGGATCAAAGTGACACTTTTCTGTTCAAAGACTACACATTTTTACGTTTCCGGGCTATTGGTGATATCGTGGTATTGGTAGGTAAGATGCTGTTTTCGGTTATTACATGTTTTGTTTATTTCCTCATAGTGGGTCTAAAAAGAGTATGTGTCACACGGTATCTAAATTATTTTTGTCTCACGATTCTACAATAGATAATATTGTATTAACAAATATAATACTATAAAATCCATTGCTTCATTAAATTTGGAATTCAATGTACCTACGCCCTCGCCGGAAATACTTAAGTACGTACTCGTATATCATTTTGATAACTTGTAAATACAAATAAATAAAATAAATAAATATTACGGGAAAATTTTACACAAATCGACCTAGTCCCACAGTAAGCTCAATAAGGCTTGTGATGTGGGTACTAGACGACATATATAATAGATATAGATGCATATAAAAACTTAAATACCTACATGGAAAATATCCATAACTCAGGAACAAATATTCGTGATAAACACACAGATAAATGCCCTGACTAGGATTCGACCCCGGGACCTCCTGCTTCTGAGGCAGGGTCACTACCGACTAGGCTAGGAGGTCGTTAAACATACACTTTGGCTTGTAACACAATAAATAGAAAGTGTTTCTTTTTTTATTTCAAAAATAACAGTTTCAAGATGGATCTTCACAAGCACATTTCCATACTAAAGGTATTGCAGGTATTTAAGATATTTAGGAAACTTTTTCATATATTTTCATGTTTTTCGTTTTGTATAATAAGGCACTAGTCACGATAATTTTATCATCTTCTAATCTTCTTATATGATCGACTAAATAAATATATAATAAATAAATAAAACACTAAATGAATTTTCGATTTTTTTCTACTTGCATCGCACTCGGGGTCATTGAGGTTATCAGCTATTGAAGTATCGTTCGGATGTTTTGTTACAAACCACAAACCACACATTCTTATTCCACAATTCAAACGCAACTACATTTAGATTATACTACTAATCGAGACCATACCAAAATAAGAAATAAGTTTTAACTGGTTAAAATCGGTTACACCTTTTCTAGATTACACTATATTATATGTCAACTTCTTACTAAATAACGAATATCTATTGTTTGCAGAAGATATCTTTTTCTTAAAGTTTGACCCTTTACTTCTCTGCATTTGTCCCTCGAATACAACCTTGAATATGTTAAAAGCTACTCGACAACAGATGGAAGCACTGACTATGCAGAACAGAATAGTGCGAGATACCGAGAGTAATTTTGAGAACACATTTTGCAATTGAGGGTCTATTTTCGTAAAATTAGTAATGTGAATGTGTAAAACATTACTTATTATAACTATTGGACTTGAACTTGAACTTACGACCCCTATATCTCGACATCCACTTGACTGATATGGCTGGTATTTAAAACTCTCTTTATCTCATCTAAATGCTTGCCCAATTTCACGACAATCCGCTCAACGTTACTAGAGTTACCGTCGAACAAATATACATACATACATATACACCGTGACCGTTAATAATCCGAAAGATTTTAACGGTGTACTCCTGACTGCATTTAAGGATGTCATATGAAATTATCTGGATTTGACTTAGTTTCAGAGATAATGACAACTTTCTCTAAAACTGTTATTCGTCATAACTCGTACAAAAACGCATTTTAGACTGTTACCACTATGAGTTTTAGTTTAGACTTACTTATTGACTGATATTAGAAAAAATAGAAAAATCTTCGCAAAAAAACCTCTACCTCAAAAAATGTATTAAAAAAAACTTAAATATAATTTTTTTGATTATGACTTACTACAGGTCATGTGTAGAAGTACATATTTACAATAAAAAAATACTATATTTTTTTGTCAAATAATGACAAAAGTGACAGAATGCATGGTTAAACACAGATGTTTTTAAATCCGTAATGAGTAAAACCTGAAACATGCTCTATGAAGCTTGACGTCATTGGTCTGTCATCGGCATGAAACGTACGCTCCCTGACAATTATTATTCCGTTCCACCGCAACACGTGAGGCGTAAGCACAATGACACGGCTTTGATCAAGATCCAAACGTCAATCTTCAATGGCTACCAGACCAGCGCTCGGTGTTACGTTACGTCTTCTTGACACTTTACACCGATAAAGACAAATCTAGCTTCGATATGCCAGTTCTCATGAGGCGCCAGATTCATACAAACGACGGATTGCCCAGACTAAGAGAACTCGCTTCGCTAGTTCGAAAAGTAATTACTAATGTAAAAGCGGGCGGAGCGGCTAAATGCGCCGAAATTTTAAAACGCAATAAATATAAGAGCTTGGGCAGAGAGTACCTTTTTGTACCATTCGGGGTCGAAACTCTTGGTCCATAGGGTCCCAGCGCAGGCAAGTTTTTCGTAGAAATCGCGAACCGTCTGGTTGATGTTACTGGTGACCGAAGAGCTGGTAGCTTCCTCGCACAACGTATCAGCATTGCGATACAACGAGGAAATGCTGCCAGTATCCTAAGGTACAATGCCTCAAGGACCTATTCTAGATTTAAGGTAGGTAGAGGTAGGTCGTTAGGTAAGTTACACTTACTGTTTATATTTCGAAAAGTGTTGAATTTATTGGATATAATCACCTGAAAATTTTTAACCCTTTGACCGCCGTTGTCACCTATACAAGACAACGATAGTACGATACACTAACGCCGTCGTCTTGTATACAAGACAAAGTTTCAACCGCTTACTAAATGGTAAAATAATAGAATTTAAAAATTATTTTGTACTCGTGTCAACTTGTTGACCCTTTGTTTTTTCATACATTTACTTTTTAAGCAGGTATATGAATCCATTGTTTCATAATAAAGGATTTAAAAAATATGCTTATAATTTCTACATTTTTCCGTGTCACTGTCGCCGTTGGCATGTATAAAAGACAGCTAGGGATGGGAAAGTTCAATTGATGTGCAAGTTTTTAAAATGAATATGTTTTCACGAATCTGGTTTTATTTAAGCGTTCAAACATTTAATTGCCAATTATTGTCATTGTTGGTAACTACTCGTAGTAAGTAGGTATATGTAGAAAAAAAAGGCATAATAATGGATAAAGTTACGGCAGCTTCTTCAGTAAATTGACCATTGCGGTGTATTTGCCGAATAAATTATTGACCGCAGTGACAGCGGAGGTCTACATTTTAACTCGATATATATATATATATATATATATATATATATATATATATATATATATATATATAGTAATTCATTTAGTAATTTTATGCCATAAAACATGTATTCAGGCACGTGAAATGCACGTCATTACATTGTACTCGAGTTCCCCGTCAACCAGTTTTAAGGTTTGCTCTTCGTTGTGATACATACTGTATATATAGGTTATATATATATATATATATATATATATATATATATATATAGAGCAAACCTTAAAACTGGTTGACGGGGAACTCGAGTACAATGTAATGACGTGCATTTCACGTGCCTGAATACATGTTTTATGGCATAAAATTACTAAATGAATTACTCGAAGACCATATTTTTGCAGTCGGTTAATGGTTTTTGTAACATCCTATGGGGTTTGTTTACGTTTTTGATTTTTGACAGTGCATGCGTATTGCGTACTGTTGATATGTAGCTAGGGGCAACTAATTAACATTAACGTTGTTATGTCAATACACATGCGCTTTGAGTTCCGTTTATAAGTAACCTAGGTAATTATTTTAATAATGGCTGTAGTCATAGGCAACGCGCAAGCGCTTTGTTAACTATTTGTTTGTAACTAGGTAAAAATCCAAACTTCAACAAGGTTTGACGCCTGTCTGTCAGTTGGTAATTTAAGAAATGTCATTTATAAGATTGTAAACAAATAATACAGGGGAGGTGCAACACAATAATAATAAATGTATATTTTTATACCTCACGTAAAACCTGTCGTATTTTTGATGAATTAGGTAAGTACCATGCTCATATTTATGATCTAAACATTAACGGGTTTCTTGTTTTGCCTTTCATTCTGATACATACTGTATATATATATTATTAAATCCACCTGTTAGTTTTCTCCGAAAACCCTCCGGTAAGTATGTAAATTTATCGAGACACGATGCGCGTCCCTAATCTTATGGTTTATAAAGTTTACGTACCGACAAGCGCTTATGCCGTTGACTCAGACGCTATTATTACTTAACTCGCGCGTAAACAGTATTTGTCAGTCGGAACTAAAGACGTGCCCTGCGCGCCGTTGACATGTATAGAAGACTACTCGTACAGACTAGTGCGGTGATATTACTTCATGATTCGATAATGTTTAGTTGTTGTTTTTCATGATAAAGTCCTTTATTTTCAACATTTTCTTGTATAGTAAATCTGTTTAGTTTAGAAATTTTGAGAGAAATCTAAGTTTGGAAATAAAAAAAGGCAAATTGAGAAGAATTCCACCTTTAATTATGAATATCGATATCACTATTTGCAATCCCTAAACTTTTTATTAGTTGTTTACTTAAAATTTGCTCTGGCGTGTGAGTGAGCGTCTTGGCGAACAGGGTCCGGCGGCCAAAAGGTTAAAGTGAGACCGTGACAAAGACTATGTGAATGTGCTTCCTACCACACCTATTTCAAGTCCCATAATACCATTCTGTTTACTCTCGGAATAGGTAGATATTACTTTGTCCATGGTGTCCATGTGTGGCTCCACAATAGGGATGACGACTAGGTTGAAAAACTATCATTCTAATTAGTCCGTCAGTTAGATTATCTAAAATTATTAGACACGTATTTTTTCCTTTTTCAATTTAACTAAAATTGACGAAGATAAAGAGCATCAAAGTTCCGGGGTGGGGGCTTGTGACGTCACTCCTAGGTAAGAATTGTACCTAGGAGTGACATTACGTGTAACTTGAACGCACTGTATTTTTGTCATTTTTGATTTGACGAACAAAAGAAAAAATACGTGTACAATATTTTTTTATAATCTAAAAGACGGACTAAATAGATTTTTCCAGTCGTCTAGCCTATTCTAAGACACAGCTCTTACCGTATCAGAGAGTATTGGGATCCTCGGGGTCGATATCGAGTGACGTCTAATTCCGTTGTCACCTGGAAAGGAAGGCTGCGCCGGCATCCAAAAAGCTCGGTGTGCTCAATAGAGCGAGGGGATACTTTACTCCGAGACGAAGACTGCTGTTAAATACTAATCGCAAGTCAGGCCCCATATGGAGTACTGCTGACCAACATCCTTTATACAGGGTGAAATAATGTTTGGGCCTTTCTTATAACATTTATAGAGTTCAATGTTAGGAATGAAAATATACCTGGGCAAACAAAACGATGTTACAGTCTTTCCTGTAGACTATCAAGGGGTTAAGGGCTATAGAGGTTGATTTTCTTATTAAACGACTACCGTAGTATAGGGTAGTCGTTTTCTATTGAGGTGCATACAAAATCTTTACTACATGCTCACAAGTTTTTAACTATTGTCCACAGGAAGGACAACTCTACATTTCGGTGGAACACGCAAGTTTTTCCTCCTGTGGGCCAATACACCGTTTTCTGTTTAACCTGCTTATATTTTTCCTTAGACGAATCACTGCATTTATTAGAAAATAAACCTCATTATTGTATCCTTTGCATAAACAAATAAATGAAACACTTACGTATAAAAATAAACGTTTATTTATAAATACCGTCACAAATAGACTATAATAAGATTTGTAAAAAACATAAAAAATATAACTATTTTATATCTAAATTACAAGGTGTAACAGAAATGCTGGTGAACTGTTTAACCCCTTAAATCAGTAATCGGTTAGAAAAAATCCAAAAAAAAAATAATTAAAGCCTAAAAAATTATGAATGGAGTGATACCCTATTTGGACGACTTGTCCATACATTTGGAATCATCAGCATTGTTGTTACATCCTGTATAAGTTTAAGTCTTGAGTAAAATTTCCGCTTTATTATTTTTATCCATAACGAACGATAATATAGTCTATTTAAAATTACCTTGGTCCGTATTAAATAACAATCTTAATATTAGCAAAAAATGATGAGATGTGTTAGAGATTTAGAGAATTAGTAGGAATATAATAGTAGGGGAGGCGAAGAGGGAGTTTTGGTGGTAACTCCGGCGCGGCAGATTAATATATGGCGTTGTACCCGGTTAAGTACCTCTGTCTAAAAAAAGTAATGTCAAAAATACTCGTACGCATCAGATTGGAAAAGTGGTTTCATTACTTGTTAAAAAGTGTCCCTTTCAAGAAATCTGACGATTTCAGCGAAAAGTAAAGGAATAGCGGGGTACAAAGTTGCAACAAACATAACGTTACCTTGACTTAAATGCGCGCTTGATTTATTTTTTATTTTTTAGAACACGTTGCGCTTCCTTTACATCAATATCTGAAACGCTCGAGTATCTCCACTCCACGTAATGATTTTTTTACATAAAAAAGTATGCAGTCGTTTTTCCCACCACAAAAAAAAACCATATTTTTTTTTTCTAGTTTCTATCTACTAATCTGTCGATTCCAATAGGTCACCACGACGCTCGAGTTCTTAAAAATTTAGCATCTTAGCCTCCCTTACTACAACCACAGAATAAATAATAGTACAACTACAACTATGATACCATGGATTGTAAAAATGAAAAGGTTTATTAGAGAACACAATCCCGAATGAGGGCGTCACTGCACACTCTTTGCCCTATAAAGAATTCATGTCAGTAAAAGAGGCCGCTATTCAGTTGGTTCTATATTAATGGAATCCCTGTATACAGTTATATAACCGATAACATACAAATATTACCTACATGTTTATAATTTCGCTGCAGTAAAAATTTAACCTAATTTATACAATCTATAAATAACTGTATAAAATATACAACGCAGGCACACACCACGCACTCTGAGTCATAGTAAGCCCTGTCAAACATGCCACAAAATACCAGAACAGAGAAATTACTAGAACCTGCCAAATGATATGGAGAACTAGCAACACAGTATCCTTGCCTCTCGCTGCTTCTAAAGACGTCTCCTTTTCACGATTTAGATACCTTCTTACACCTAAATGTAAGGCAATGAAATAAGCCTTCCAATCAATATCCGAGATGTCAATATAAAAGAGTTTGCTGTCAGTACTATTCATTTTACTAGCCAGCTCAATGGAATTCGTATTATGGAACTTCCATTCAGTAAAAATGAATCGTTCAAGTCTGTTTAAAGAGTTCCATACATTTTTATGCAGTCTCAACAATATAGGGCGGCCACCAGTCACCCGCAACAGCATGTCGAGTAGAATAGCCGGTATGAAATGTACGAAGATGGCCGAGATTCTGAACATTAGCAAAGAGTTAACGAATTTGAGATGTGGATACCAAACGGCGCTCTTCAAGGGGTATTTATGTATTATTTCATTGACAGTGTCCTCTAGCATCGCCCATCGGTACGGCTTTTGAGTCGACGATGTGCAGTGATAGATAGAAAGTAATCCAGTGTTTGATTTCCCTGCTTGGTAGCCGGCTACTAATAGCTGATTGACCACTACATCCACAGGAATGTAATCTGCAATATTATTGACTGCTAATGGTAAGCGACGGACAACACCTTTGGCAGCGCCCATGAGGAAACCTTGAGGACCAACTTTAGAGCACGTCCAACCAGGAACAGGCTCTTTCCAGGCTCCTACAATCATGCTTGGTCGCACTATAGTGCACGGGAACTTATTAGCAAGCTTATTTACTTCATGTTCAGCTAAATGTTTAGTGAATGTGTATGTGTTTGGGTGAGTTTTCAGCAGTTTTTGTTCGACAGCGGCGAGGGCGTCTTCGGAGAGCGTATCGACTAAAGCAATGACTTGTTCTACATCTTCTGGGGCGTCGTAGAGTTTCTCTCTGGCTTCGTGGAGGTAGGAGTTAACGTAGGCTGATGATACGTGGATGAGCACCTGGAATGAGAGTAGAATTGCTATTAAACTTTACACTATTTAACATTAAACTTTATACGTTTCTCTGGGAAACTATAATACAAAGACTAAACAGCCCAATTTATGAGTCGTCCTCCGTTTGGATCCATCCTGTATAAAATCGTAATGCCTATGATCTAGTCCGGTCACATACATACGTTTTAGGATCTTAATAAGTACCTAACCTATTTATTCGTTTTTAACAGAAAATCTATTGGAAGCTTTGTGGTGAATTAATGTAAATGTAAAAAGGAATGGCAAAACTAAAGGTGGTTATTTTTTTCTTTTAGTAGGTATATTATTCGATTTATTAGATTCTTAATACCTACGTACGCGAGTATATGACCGGACGTAGGTCATAATGATCATAGGTATTTCAATTTAGTATTGTTTTGCCACGTAGTACATGGCCTTAGGAGTTGAATAAAAAAAAAGTCTTGGTGGAATTTCACGGGTTTTAGCTCAGCGTTGTCCGTCTGTATCTAATATCATGCGATACTAGAGAAAACTCCCGTGATTATTAGGATTATAAAAATCAGGTTACTCCCGTCACTAAAGTCGAAAATAGGTCGACATCTTTCGAAAAAATCCGTGTTCCTTAATCCTTAAATGCATGAATTATTAATATTGATCCTAAAACATCCTAAGTGACAGCCAAATTCATTTCAAATTAAGAACTTACGACAATATGACAAAGTCTACATTCCAAGAGAACTTGATAGTCCTTTAATTGCTCAAAGGTTAACTGGAAGAGATCCCTAAATGGGATAAGTTCGCCTTTGTACAAATATTTGTGTTATTTATCTTGTTTTTTTTTCCCTGTTTTTGTGCAATAAAGTGTTTTACTACTACTACTACTACTACTTGTCTCGTTTCTGTGACATAAATCGATCATCATGGATATAAGGGTTAAAGGCTCAGACGAGAACGATCTGTCAATTTCTATAAATAATCACGTCCAAGCTCGAAACGATCGGAGGTCACGTGACGTTTTCCTATAGAAACTGAAGGCCTAGAATAAAAATTGTACGACATTAACTTCTCGACCGCGTTAGCGTATCGAGAGTTCAAATTATGTTTGCCGTTTAGGTATTTAAAATCATCCGGCAACTTTCATATTTTGACCCGTCGATACGCTAACGCGGTCGAGGAGTTAATGTCGTACAATTTTTATACTAGGCCTTCTGATAGATCGGCTCGACCCAGTCTCGTCTCGGCCTGTTCAAGTGTCATATTTAATCATGAGATGCGCTCGCGACGTTTGCTCTGCGTGCATTGCGAGCAATTTGGAGACGTTAGTAACATTGATATAAGTATTTTAATATGACACTAGAGAGCATATCATTTAAACATACATTTAAATAGTACTGCCAAAGGAAGGCTTATCATTCAGTTAATGAGTTCTTAGATGAATGAAACTGTCTGCCATAATTTTTGACATTAAACTTAATGTATTCAATCTTACATTTTAATCTTTTGTGATCATTGTTAATTTAAACTTTATTTGTTTCCAATTGTGGAAATCAATCCGAATTTGTATTTCTTATTAATATTATGTGACAATGTATGACTAGTACAAAGTAGTAGTAGTATATTAGGCAATTTCGTGCCTGCATCTCTTTCACTCGAATAAGCAAGTGATATACATTTACAATCGAATTACAAACATACCTTCAAGTTCTTAGTCTGCTCAGCCAATTCCATGACCCTCCTCGTTCCCAGCACATTGATCCTCACTGTCGGCTTCAAGCTCTCCTCGAAGTCTAGTGTCGCAGCCGAGTGGATGATCACGTTGACGTTGTCGATTAGCAGCTGGCGGTCTTCAGCGCTGAGGCCCAGGTTAGGTTCCCCGACGTCGCCAGCCACGGGGACTAGTCTTTTGAAAATGTCAGGTGTGGTGGTTTGAAGAAGGGTTTCGAAGATCTGTAACGTGAAAAGATGGCATGATATTAATTGATAAATGATAAAAGTGTACAGGTTGTGTCGCGGAATGTAGCTAATGGTTACTTACAACTACATTAGACATTATGAAATCTATCGACAATTAAAGGATGACTCACACTGGCACGGGACGGGACGGGAAAGTCTGTCAATTTCTATAGAAAGAATCATGTGATAGCTTGGAGCCCTCGGATGTCACATGACGCTTTCTACAGAAATTGACAGATTTTCCCGTCCCGTCCCGTCCCGTTCTAGTGTGAGTCATCCTTAAAACGTAACTGGGCCGTTATCCTTTTGTACGTACAATGAAACGCAATTTTCTCGATTTGAGTAAAATGATAACGATAGAAATTATTAAAAAAATCTACAGAAATGTTTTTGAAGTAGACAATTTGATAGTTCTTTTCATGTAGGTAACGTAAATTTTTTTGCAGTAGTTGTATAGAAAATACCGTGACAGAGTACCCCTTTTCAGCGGACACAGCCTTCCGATTAACGACTCTGTCACGGTATTTTGAGTTAAATAAGTCAGTAACAAGTAAACTGTACTGATAAGGTAAACTAAAATTACGGGCATTTACGTCCTATAAAAATGATAATAATTAAATTCTAAATCAGGCATTTTTCAATAAGGAGACAGGCCATCAGTGGCGGGGCGTTCATAGAACTCGATTCCTGCCGGCTTCCCTTGCGTAAGCCAATCCAGCACATTTTTTCTTAACAACTCAAAGCAAGAACAGGCCATGTCAGCTCCGGCTTGCCCAAAGAAAATTTTGACGCTCCGCCACTGCAGGTCATCGTCGCTAAAAAAAGGAGTAGGTAGTTAGTACTATTTAAGTAATTATCTAGGTTGAGTAAATTATTTATAGCCTCGTTAAATTAAGCTGAATTTTGGCAATCAGCGGAAATTATTCGTTTTTAAAATTGTCTAATTTACCAGATTGATAGTTTTTGCTAAGAAATGCTCGAGTATTTGAAAACATCTAAATCACCACTCTTGCCTTTTAAATTTTAGGAATTCCCTCAATACCTCATGGAGACCATAATAAGAAATTGATTAGGTTATTAAGAGAAAAAAAGTATTTTTTTAAATCGTTTCATGAATGACGGCTTCTAAGGTAAGTAACTAATACTTATAAAAAATCTTCCAATTGAGAACCTCTCTTTGAAATGTAGAAATTGTAGAAAGTTCACGAATAACCGAATCCCGAATAAACGAATTCACGATTATTCGGTTATTCGATATTCAGTTCACGAATAAACGAATCCCGATGCCACCAAGATCTCGTGTAACACCGTTTTTAAACAATGGCAAACTGCTTAAAATGGAGGGTCGAAGAAAGCTACACTTTGCTTCACTCCTGTTCGGAATCGTTCAGAACCAACAGCCCTCTTACCTTTACGAACGCCTAACGTTCTCCCAGAAACATGTGAGGCAAGCCCTACGCTTAATTTGTCCAAGGCACAGATCGGCTAGTTTCCGTGGCAGCTTCCGATACGCGGCCACGAAGTGCTGGAACAATCTTCCTCCACCAATAAGAAACGCTAACTCTCTGTTCGTCTTTAAAAGCAAACTAAAACTGCATCTACTCAAGGAACAAACGATTTCCACCTAGCCGATCTGTGTTATAGCTCACTTAACTTAACTTATTAATATCTAGTTTTATGCTCATTATATATATATATATATATATATATTTATTTTATTTTTTATTTTTTGTCTATAATTTTCTGCACCGCACATTCTGTTGTATCTCGCTTCTGTCTTTATATGTTATGTATCGTTTTGTGTTTGTTTTTCGTGTCAATGGGTACACTGAAAATCAGCGTCGTAACACTATATGTGCTGCGACACATGCTGAGTGTTATCCTTTTCAGAAACCACATGTAAAACTTAGTTTTAATTTCTGTTATTTTTAAGCGTATATTTTGTATTGTGTGTGTTTCGAATAAAGAATTCATTCATTCATTCATTCATTCATTCATTCATTCATTCATTCAATAATAATGACGATGAAATTATTTAGGCATGTAAAATGCAGAATTTGAGGTTAATTTATGAATTTTACAAAACCTCACTTTGCCTTACTCTGAACTTACTTGACCTGTGAAGACTAAAGGTCACTTGCTGTTGGCACACTGTCGGTGTTCTGAGCATTTAACTGTCAAATATTCAAGGTTTTACCATGGGTTGTCTATTTTTTACAAAGCAACGATGGTAAATAAGAAATCGGACCACCTAAAGGTAAGTGGATACCGCAGAGAATAAGCAGATGCTTGCTGCTCCGGTGATATAGTTATTTTCCTTTTTCATGTTGACGATATTTTCATAATAATTAAGATAAGTATGGGCACAGCGGCTGCATATCGTCTAGTGTGGTAGGGCACAGCACAACGAATGTCATCTAGCTCAAATCTCGAGCAGAGCCCACCTGGGGAGGTACCTCCACCTTACAGAAAACCGCAGTTTAATAACACTAAACCCTACTCATAGTGTTGTGTTTCTGTTGGTGAGTAAGGTCGCCAGAGCTCTAAGAGGATTCACTGTGTTGACAGCCGGGGACCCACGGAGCAAATAGCTGTCAACACAGCGGATCCACCTTTTTTTTTAAGAATCGGCAACGCGCAATTAGCACCTCTGGAGTTGCAGGCGTCCGTAGGCTACGGCGACCGCTTACCATCAGGCAGCATAAGGCCCATGCTTGTTTGTCACCGTCGTAGTATAAAAAAATATTGGTACCCACCGGGTTTTTCGGAAACTCTTCCAGCCGCTCTTCAATCTTCTTCCCCTTCTTCGGCCTCATGAGCAGGTACACCTTGCCAGCATCAGGTAGGCTACGTAGGATCCTCTCGAGCAGGCACAGCCCCACGAACCCGGTGCCGCCGGTTATGAAGAAGTTCTTGCCGGCGTAGAACGCGCGTATTTGGGAGTCGGCCATCTTGGATTCTGGAAATTAAAGGTTAGGTAAAATATATTCTTTTGAAATAATAGTTTATGCAACAGTGATATAGTAACGGTTCTTAAAACTCTAGGGTCGCCATGACAAAACGAGACGTAGTCGAGCCTTGGGTCTATTATTACAAAACTCATAATGAATCACTAGTTTTTCTATGACAGCTAAAAATTTCCTAGACCCTTGGGTCTTCTATTACAAAGATCATAATAGGTTCTTAAAACTCTCGAGTCTTAGGAACCAACCTTTATCTCCGAAAAAGGAAAAGATATGTTTTTTTACACAACCTTGATATTATGCTAAATATTACAGGAAAAATTTAACATTGACCCTAACTTCATTAATTTTTTTTTATTAAACAAAACTTTTTGGAACTCGGTTTAAAATTTATGCGATTTAGATTGATTTTTTTTCTTTAAATTTATATGATATCATGCGGTAAGTACCGTCTTATAAAAAAAGTAAAAAAAATTGGTTTACGTGATAAATCAATATCAAGCAAACAAAACTCGCATACTAACTCCATGCGGTGCAAACGAGTGACCCAATCTGTCGATACATGTGACTGACATCCAATTTCTAAAGTGCAACATAAAGTTTGTACGGAACCCTCGGTGCGCGAGACCGTTTCGCACTTGGCCGGTTTTTTAACCTATTTTTAGTATAAATTGCTTAGTAAAACCTACATATTCTCCTGGAAAAAATATGGTTATAAGATTGAAAATAAAGCCGTATGGTATCTAAAAATAATTTATAGTAATGGTTTGTTGGCAAACAATAGTGCGTAATTAAATGATTCATCACGCTAGCCTTCGCAAATCATACTTGTAAATAACAATTAAAAAACAATGAACTTCTGTAAAAGCCGGCATTATGCACGATCAGGGATCGTCTTACCTAAAGGTCTTTACACGGAAAGTCCCATCGGATTTCGATGACATTGATGAATTGTCTGTATCCGTGAACATAGCGCTTGCACTGTTGCAAGCGCTATGTTCACGGATACAGACAATTCATCGACTCAACGACTTTAAAAAACAATTGAAAATGACCGACAACAGTGTCGAAATGTCGGGTGCTCAATAAATTAAACATACATGGTATTTCGTTTTGAATATTAGTTATAATACGTAGGCTGGCCTTGAAACAATGTTTGATTTTCAATTGTTTTTTAAAGTCGTTGAGTCGTTGGTGAAGATGGAACAGTCCCGTGAAAGTTTTGATTACCTAGGTTGCGATGACATCGCAAGTAATCGCAACTACGCAAGACGCAACGCTAATTAACGACGCGATTGCTAATACGCGGGCTAATACTGAAAGATCCTGCAATGTCTAACTTAGAGATCAAACAGTAAAAAAACGTTTGTTTTCTGAAATATAACTGTTTAGCTATTTTTAGAGGTATAATTTTATTTATTTTATTTATTTAGAACATATATTCGGTCGGTTATCATCTGTATCTTTAGCAATTTCAAAACTGTATGTCAGGCGTTTTTACAATCTTCACTCAAACATTTTTAATTTTTGTAGTTTGTTGTTGTAGCAACAATAAAAATAAATGTACTGTAATTGCTAAAATCGCCGTCAATGGAACTTCCTCACAATGTAAACAAACGGCGTCACATGTTTTGTCACTGTTTCTCTTTATATTTTCACACTACCTCATCAAACACCACTTAAACCATTTAAGGGCGTCCCCTATCCCAATGACCTCGGCGATTTGAGCTTTCTTCCCCTCCCGCTTTCTTTCCTCACCGGTTATACAATACCGGTTATAAGCATAAGTCGTCACCTAGGAAGAGCTGCTTGTACTAGGATGCAACCCTATAAACTACTAGTGCCATCTTATACGACTGGCCCCCGTCGCCCGCGCAGGCATCTCGAGCCGGCGTTTTCGGAAAAATGCGTGTAATAGCTTTTTTCTCGAAAAGTACAAAACCTATCCAAAAATCAGTAGATGCGTTTAAAGTAAACATAAATATAAAATGCTTGTCTTAGTTTCTTGTACTTACGACGCATAATAAGGGAGTAGATACAGATTTAAGGTATAAAAAAGGGTTTACGGTTATTTTTTTTTCTCTTGGTGTATTATGTTTTTCGACAATTTAGTGGAACCAAATGTAGACCAAATACCTAGCTACATTATATATTTTTTTCAAGCGTTGTGCTTGGAGCTGAACAAAGCCTATTCACTTTAAAATCAGTGAAATATGCCGGGTAGCCCCTTAATACTGAAACGGTCATTATTATCGTAACATACAAAACATGAGATAAATAAGTTAATCTTGGAGATTTCATTAAAAACTTAAAAGTTAAGTTATTTAGCAGACTGTGCGGCAGTACCAACAGCATCCTGAGGGTGATAGCGGACAGGATTGACAGTCGCTATTGTCAGCACTGGTCAAGCCTGCACCGCTCCTTAGTTAAGTATGAGTATTAAGTTTTAAGTAAGTTTTAACATGAGTATTAAGTTTTGTAATAATACCTACTAACTCAATATGGATTTGTATGTGGTCCGAAATAAATGATTTTTATTTTATTTTATTTTTTATTTATTTTATTTTTATTACGATCAATATGGCGGTTTGTTTACATTGAAAGTTCCATTGAGTGATCTCAGGTTGCACAATTAGCATAACCGTATGCGTATTAGGGAACGAAAAACCGGTTATGTTATAACCGATTATGTCAGTAAATCAGTCATTTATTTGCTAAAACACGGTAAAGTATACAGGTTTGTCCATACAAAAACAACGGTTTTGCATTGTCTAATGCAAATGTGCGTACGTATATGCTCTGTAAAGAATAAACAATTATAAAAATGGGAATGAATGCAATCAATGGTTGAATGTAAATGTAAATAAATACACTTAACGTGTCTTCTACTGTACCTTCTACCTACTGTTTCTTTCTGGTACATTTGGCTCCACTAACCTAAGTTTGTCTGGAAGAGATCGCTTTTTAGCGATAAGATCGCCTGTTGTTTACCTCTGCTTTTGTGTATGATGTATATTTTTCTGTTGTAATATTTTATGAGGTGTGCAATAAAGAGTTATTGTATTGTATTGTATTGTGTCTTGGTATTTCAGTCAGTACTAAAAGTACCGAGGTGTTTTGAAGTAACATGATAAATACCAGTGTTTCCGAGAAAATACGAGTACAAAACATTATGCACTACATCTGTACATGTATTTTTAGTAGGTATAATATGAAAAAAAATTTCACTGTTGAACTTTGCTATTTGCTATCGGTGGAAAAAAACAGTAATTCTAAAATCTCGTTGTCATAACAATAACAATGTTTTTGTGTGCGTGACCACTCTAGTGGCACACTATTAAGGACGACTCACACTGGAACGGGCCGGGACGGGGCGGGACGGGACGATCTACCAGTTTCTATCGAAAGAATCACGTGAGAGCTCAGAGCCCTCGTCACGTGACGTTTTCTATAGAATATTGACATATCGGCCCAGTCCGGTCAGTCTCGGCCCGTTCTAAAACACAAAAGTAATTGCGTTCGTATTGTTTCCTCTCTGCCGAAAGAATATGTCAAAATATCATATCATTCTAATTAAGGAACATGAATGAATGAATGATTGTTTATTCACAGGAATACATGGTACTTACATAATATGGTAGACTGTACATAAGATGTTGCATATACTTTGACCCTTAATGTATTCGGCCTTATGGCATGTGAAAATATTATTTCTTGACATGGTTAGGCCCTGTCATGTGAAAATGGGTTCTTACCATGACTTTATTGTATAGAAAACGTCAGACAAGCTTTACGTACTCCTACTCTGGTTGTTTAAGTGCGACCACGCTAACTTTGCACTGATTTCGCACACTTGACAGTGACATTGTATGAAAATGTCTTACTTAACGGTCTTATTACACGGAAAGTTCCACCGGATTTCGGTGACCTTGATGTATCAATACATCAAGGTCACCGAATTGAGCTTCCGTTTCACGAAAATGTTGTTCTATCGTAAGGTATAATTGAAACTACAATAAGCGTTAGCTTATAATTAGCTAGCTAGTGGTTTTCGATCGCCGGGCCGTTGAACGGACAGTGTTGCCAAACAATTACTTTTCTTCATTTTAGAATTGGTAAAAATAATGATGTTTTCCAGTTTTACAAGTCGCTTCGTGCCTAGCAATGCATTGACTTAATTCATTGAATGCTAATGATATTTTATTAACTTTAATTTTAAAGTTAATAAATTTAGCAACACTCTTCGTCCGAGGCTATTGGGCTTCAACACATCAAGGTCATCGAAATACAGTGGAACTTACCGTGTAATAGGGCCTTATAACTTGGCAGGAAGACTTCGCGTGTTTCAACTATAAATTATTACTCTTAAACTTTGCATTTATTCTTCTATTTCCGTTTTTGTGTTTACGTAAAACACGGTTGTTGACAGACGACCATAATTTTGGGCATGTGTGTTATTTATTCTACTTTTCTGTTGCATAATGGAAAGAGCCGACGCTAACTTGCCGTAACCAGTCTTTACGTAAGAATTGAGTGTTAAAAATAAACAAAGTGAATTTGCCCAGGCCGGCCATACATATTTTAGTAAATGTATAAATTAAGCATTATGAACTTCGTTCATCTTTCCTCAGTTTGGACATATCGGTGACAGCCAATGACAGGTGACAGTTAACAGGTGAAATGTCAAACGTCAGACTAAGTTCATATTCACAGGGACTTCCGATCTTCCGGTTGACACTCAAGATGGCAGAGATGACTACAGATTAGTTTTTTGTTTTTTGTTCGATTAGCTGATTAATGTGTAAGTTTGGTAGCGTATTGTGCAGTGAACTAATGGAAAAGTGTGCAGTTAATGAAGAATTACTCTTGAGATGCGCCTTATCATCGTTTTGTCATTAACCGGTAGTTCCGAGGTCAAGCGACCTCGTTCGTGCCTCTGTAAAGACGCTACCTCCTTACCAAGGCCCAATAAAAGAGACGGCTCTTTTATTAATTATTATAAGCCTGGCCTGTTGTAAACACTTCCAAATCTACGACCTAACTTTTGCCGTCAATGCCAATTTTCGATGTTCGTAGTAGGCCATGAACATCGAAAATTGGTAATAGAAAAACCTCTTTGTCACTCCAATAAGCAAGTGTGTGTGACAGAGATGGATCGTTCGATTTTCGTGGTAGGCACTAGGCTTGTTATGTTGATCTTTGTCACTCTTTGGGTCAACAAAACGTAACGTAGATATTTTAAACTTCAGACAGTTCATTTGCGTCTTTTCTAGAACCTATAAATATAGGTATAATATATACGTATAAATTTAAAGAGATATCATATACTACAGAAAAAGTGACCAAGCGATATCATATTCTACAGAAAAGGTGAGCAGGGCTGGGATCAAACCAGCGACCTCCTGCTTTCGCGGCAGACGCCCTAACCACTTGGCTACCCGATCACGGCAACCAGAGTCCGAAATTTCTTAAGTATATGCCATCCTTTCATATTTTAAACGTTAGGCTGCGTTTGACCAAACTTTTATTCCGAGAATAACGCTTATTCTCAGATAGTAACGTCAAAATACTATGGGATTTTGACATTAGTATCCAAGAGTACCTAAGCGTTACTCTTGGTTAAATTACTATGGGATTTTGACATTAGTATCCAAGAGTAAGCGTTACTCTTGGTTAAAAAGTTTGGTCAAATCCAGCCTTAAGGTGCGTTTCTATTATACGTAGGTAATTTTAATCTACATAATCTGCAGGGCTAAGGTGCCAAGCAGATATTCAACGTGATACCTACTTACCAGCACGCGAAAATCATCTGATAGGGGATGACTTACACTAGAACGGGACGGGACGGGACGATCTGTCAGTTTCTATAGAAAACGTCACGTGACATCCGAGGGCTCCGAGCTATCACGTGATTCTTTTTATAGAGACAGATCGTGCTGACAATGATCCAACTACACTAACAAATCATGCACACTTCGATCTATTTTTGTGTCTACTAGTCACAAGACTCGCGTATGCCCATTTGGGCTTGTACTTCGGTAGAGAGAAGTCAGTACGTTTGCCGACTTGCACCCTGAAGGCCTAGTATAAAAATTGTACGACATTAACTTCTCGACCGCGTTAGCGTATCGAGGGGTCAAAATATGAAAGTTGCCGGATGATTTTAAATAAACCGCAAACATAATTTGAACTCTCGATACGCTAACGCGATCGAGAAGTAAGTGTCGTACAACTTTTATACTAGGCCTTCTGTGTTGCTTGAAGTTTGTCAGTATTATAATTGTTAATCTGGCGTCATAAATAAACGTATTATGAAGTATAGGTACATTTGCGCGTTTAACTTCTGGATTTAAGGGATGAGTCACCCTAGGACGGGCCGGGATGGGACGATCTATACCACAGATTTATAACAGATGTCCATACAATAGAAAAAAAACAACTGCGAAAGACTCTGGCCTACGATGCAGCGCAGCCCTCCACAAAGTTTTGGTGTCCAGGCTTCTCAGCAAAAGTACGAAACTAAGGATATATAAAACCGTCATTAGGCTGTGAAGCCTGGAAACTAACAAAAAAAGAAGGAAAACAGCTCCTGATAGCGGAAAGGAAATTGTTTAGAAAGATCCTGGGACCTTATAGAAGAGGTGATGGCACCTAGAGGATCCGGAAGAACGCCGAGATTGAAGAGTTGGTGGCTGAGCCGAATATCATCGGCGAAACGAAATCTCACAGACTTCGCTGGCTCGGTCACT
This sequence comes from Lathronympha strigana, assembly GCA_949128165.1. NCBI lineage: Eukaryota > Metazoa > Arthropoda > Insecta > Lepidoptera > Tortricidae > Lathronympha > Lathronympha strigana. The sequence continues at coordinate 5,179,212 of OX421928.1, read as the reverse complement.
TACTTAGAATGGGGGAGGATCGGGCGGTTAAGGGAGCGTACGTGGGGCGACCAACCGGGCGTCAACCGGTTGGGCGCCCCAGGTACCGCTGGGGTGATATCGTGGAGGCGGATCCGCGCCAGCTCTATGCCTATTCATGGCAGGAAACCGCGCTGGATCGGGTCAGGTGGCATGCTCTCGTTTCGGAGGCCAAGATTCTTTTTGGATCACTGAGCCACAATAATAAGTAAGTGAAAGACTCTGGTAATCATGGGATTCGAACCCACGGCCTTTTGAATTCCGTTCCAACGTGCTTCCAATTACACATTATAATATTCCGCATTAGAAAAAAGTAATTTAATATCAACATGTTTAAAATATCAGCATGTTGATATATAAAAGTAATCATGATGGGACGATCTGTCATCTTCTATAGAAAACGTCACGAGACATCCGAGGGCTCCGAGATTCTTTCTATAGAAATTGACAGATCGTCCCGTCCCGTCCCGTCCTGTTGTGAGTCATCCGTAAAACGAATCCTTATGTCTTGCAAATATTCGTAAGATCGCCGTCAAAGGAACTTCCTAACAATGTAAACAAAAGGCGTCACATGTTTTGTCACAGTTTCTCCTTGTATTTTCACGCTACCTCATCAAACACCACAGTAACCATTCACTACTGAAACGCTCGTATTATCATAACATACAAAACATAAGATAAATAAGTTAATCTTGGAGATTGCATTAAAAACTTAAAAATTAAGGTTATTGCGAACAATATGGCGGTTTGTTTACATATTGACAAAAAATTTAGTTCCGTCCACGTGTAGACGTATACCGAAGGACAAAGTCCAAAAATAGTGTGATAACCATAAACAAACAATATCCTTGTAAATTTCTGTGAGCGTATAGTCAAAACATGCTAAATTTTCCTACCAAGTTTAACGAGAAGTATGTCACTGCCAGGTGTGCCAATTCAGCAGGGACCGGACTTTAGCGTGCGGTTTTCATCAACTTCCAGGTTTTACGTCATATGCGAACACCAATGTTTATCGATATCTCGGTCATTCACTCAGAGTTATTGAGATTAGTTTATCCTTAATTAAATAACACCTGCATTCGTGCAAGCAAATACCTACTCAGGTTATCAACTCTTTATTGATATCTATAATAAAAGTTTAACTCACGTCAACCAATCGGAACCCTTAGTCACTGTAGGACTATGCCAAAGTGACGCAATAAATCAGATAGTAAGAAATCTTTTATCGCTTGTCATTTTGAAATGGTTCTAGAATGGCCTAGGGTTGAAATTGGTTGACTGTAGATACATACAACTTCTAGGTTTAACGTTGTGTGTCTGTTTATCGAGAAAGATAAGTAGAAAGATATGTACGACTACTTAAATTTGCATTAAAAAAAGTTCGTCCGCAACGACAATGCAACACCAAACAATGCATACAATATACAATGCTATTGTACAAAGTGCAGTGAAGCAACACAATTAGCCATTTTAGTAAAGATTCTTAGGAAAATGTGGTAATCTTTTGTTTTATAGACGCCAATAGATTTCTTATTTTTGGTTTATTTTTAAGTATATAATATTATATATGAGGACCAGGATTAGGTTAGGATAGGTTAGGAGGTACTTCCCCAGATGGGCTCTGCTCCAGATTTTAGCAAGACGACATTAGTTGTGCTGTGCCCTACCACACTAAACGATATGCATCCGCTGTGCCCATACCTCTCTTACATACCATAAAGTATGAGTAATACCTCGGCGCGGAGGAAACCTGAAGGCCTACCACGAACCACGAACGAAGTTTCACCTCTCTGTCGCACTTGAGTGAGAGATCTCAAGTGCGAAAGCGAGGTATACTTTCGTTCGCAGTTCGTGGTAGGCGCTCTGGTCTTTTGGTACCGATGCATAGGCTGCAGAAGACGGGGAAGTTTCTTGGGGTAATGGGTGCCAAGATATATAATAAAACACCTGAGGCAATAAGAGCTTTGAGTGCAGAGCGACGCTTCACACATGAACTCAAAACGTTTTGCACAAAAACGCATATTACACAGTTAATGAGTTCCTTGATGGATTAGTAAATAGGTCGAAAATATGTAACTTATTTTGATTTGACTTTGTTTTAATTTATTTAAGTAATATTTAAGACCAACGACATTAATTTGACAATTGTATTATCAATATTTAATAAAGTACTTAATTACCTCCACGATCCTTATTATTATTATTGTTTTTTACTTGTGTAAATAATTAATTGAAATGTGACGATGTACACCTAATACAAATAAATGATCTATCTATCTTTCTATCTAAAGTATTAGAATATTATTATATGACGTCAAATCCATTGGAATTCGAACTGTGGTTTGTTTACAATAACCACCTAGATGGAAAGGTCACTGACCTGACACGTGATTCTAAGGATAAAGGCTTTTATACAGAAGAATCCGCTTGCAGTGACATGGGAGATACGTCATAGACGTCATAGTATACTCACCGGACGTCAAACAAAACATAATGAGTGGTCGAATTGTCATCATTTAGACGTCTAGATCTTAATATTGATATAATGAAATGTACTTTATTTTAAAAGGCAGAAAAAGTTACAACATGAAACCTAATATATTGATATTAACTTCAACATACAGCGTGGGTATTTGGTACGGGCGAATATTTTAATGACGATTACTATTGGACCTAGGGAACCTATTTACATTAATTTCTTTAGGAAATTAAGATGTTTTTTTTTTCATGCATAAAATTTCAGCACGCAATGTATTGCATCCACATATATTAACGTAGCTATCTAAACGTCATACGAGTAACTATCATGTGAGTGTCATTTGTCATGTCAAACAAAGTTGGACGGCATACATTGCAGCTCTGTCGCACCTTAGAAAAATCATTACACCTAATTAATAACACAATTTAAAGAAATTATTATCCCATACGATTCATATAAATAAATAAATAATAATAATAAATAATGGATTACTTATTCGCCCGTATCAAATACCCACGCTGTGTACTTATTAATTCGTTCAAACTAGTAAACGAGAAAACATGATGTAAGGATGTAACGTGACTATTTATATTGAGTGGCAACACTGTACTTGTCACGATTGACAGTTGTGACTTCGGAAGGAGACATATTTGCGTAAGGTTTGAGACACTTTTCAAACCTTGACGTTGGCGGAATCATCGGCATATCGATGGGGCCATAAAAATCAAAGAAAGAAGAGACACTTGATTATTTCTGTATAAACTGTATGTTCTGCTTATTTCTATAGTGGGAACAACATTTTCCCTATCCTGCCTCGTTTCTAGATTTTACTTTTCACGCTATTTTAGTTGTCGTAGAAAAACTAGCGTATGCAACAGCTCATACCTAATTGGTTCTTAAAACTTGAGGGTCGCCGTTACAAAACGAGACGAATTCCTTATTATACAATACAATACAATACAATAACTCTTTATTGCACCTCAAAACAACAAAAATAACACAAACTGGTATAGATTACACATGAAAAAGAGGCAAACAACAGGCCGCAGGCATTATTATCTCTCTGTTTCAAATTACTAATATAAACCGGCCTTATATGTTTTACTAATTACAGCACAAAACCAGATTTGTACTGTATTTAGTACGTAAGGACTATATTTAGTGCGTAAATAAATCGCTATTAAATCGCCATAGTGTTATAAGAGTCTAACATATTGAGTCGCAATTTCTCTGAGTGCATATATTTAAGTATAAATACGATTTTCTTTTTAACCCTTAAATGCATGAATTATCAATATTGATCCTAAAACATCCCAAGTGACAGCCAAATTCATTTCAAATTAAGAACTTACGACGATATGACAAAGTCTATATTCCAAGAGAACTGATAGTCACTTGTCTCGTTTCTGTGTCATAAATCGATCATTATGTATTTAAGGGTTAATGGCAAGTGAATGATACAGTTTTCTATATAAAAAAAAAATATATACAAGCTTTTATCGCTGACTGTACTTTGGTACTATAAAATTGTATTGTCGTCCAATCTACATAAACATGTAAAGTTACAGCTTATCCGAATAACGGGAAGTTAGTCAAATTTTGCTTCCAAGATTTGACCCTAACAAACACACATACGTTGCAAGTTAAATAAAATCTTGTAAAATAACTAAACTCGTGCGGAATTCACGTCGTTGTAGGTAGGATAGATCACGAAAATGGGCGCAGACGTCACTATGCCCGGACCGTTATACCATTATACGTTTTAACAACTAATAAAATAATTATAAAGTATCTCATTATCTTCATGATTATAGTTAAATACTGGAATTCCTTACACGAGGAGTTATAAGGACCGGTAGTAATAAATTACAATAACTAGTTAGTCAACGCTATTAGCAACTAACTAGCGAATACTAGGGAGCAAAGTGTTTATTTTGAATCCAGCAGGCCGAAGATTATTAAATTGCAACGGTTAACACTCACGTATTTTATCACAATAGGCGTGACATGTTTCGACAGCACCGGGCAGTCATCGTCGGACATACAGAGTGGTGTTGTTACCGCGGCTCGGGCATCACCCACGTCACGCATATTGTGATAAAAATAAATGAGGCGAGGGGTAAGCGGTCGAATACGATAAGTCCAGCAAACCGATTTTTGAAATTCGAACTATGTGCAATGTGCAACGTTATTTTAATGAAAATTTATCTCGACTTATCGGGTTTGACCGCTTACCCCTCGTGTTAACCGTTGCAATTTAATATCAGTACAACTCACGAAAGTTTAAATTATAGGCCTAAGATTATCCACGAAAGTGAAAGTATGTCCGTCTCGCTCCTACCACTAAACTGGCAGAAGCGAGACGGATGTACTTTCTAATGCCGCAGTCACTGTCGTACGTACTCATAATCAGCACACTTGCTACTTGTCATATTGGTTCTATGGTTCAACTTCAGTGCCGTTCCAAATAACATGTTTATGCAGAATTTCCATATTTGACGTAAATTCTGTTAGTTTAGTACACATACAACATAGGCACTAGAACGCTTAAGTATTAGTTTAAGAGGACTTACGCCAAAGCGTAGGTAATTTTAACCATCTGTTGAGTATACAGTACAATAAGGTAAACGTCCTAGTGCTCGACACTGTACCAGTGTTCGTCATCACAGTTTAAATTGCCATTAATAACATAAGATCACCCGCAACCGCATTTAAACATTTTAAACAACGAAAAATGTTTGTGCCTTTGATGCTTCATATACCAATTTCAAAATAAATAGCTTATTATTAAATTATTAATATATTTTTAAGGCGGGCTGACATTTATTAGGACTAGGTATCAGTTAATATTTCAAAGTCCCAATATTTGTCATTCCGTTTTGTACTTACTGAGATGACATCTATTGCGACTGCCAGCAATTGCACCTGACATTTACTTGTACAATCGGATTTACTAAGAAATGTTCTAATTTTGAGGAATTTCGATATTGTAACCATGCCAAACAAAACAAAAGTAAAATACTCTTCTCCCAAAACACACGACAATATTTGATGTAGATGTAGATATAAATCAAGGTTTGGGAGGGCATAATATCGTGATTCAAATAAATTAATATTTTCTTATGACATGTCGAGCACTCGGACGTTTACATTATCTTTGAATGCAGTATTACTAACTTTTAAAAATGACATGAAGTCGTCTTTCAGCAAAATATCATATCTACGATATTGAAGGTACTTTTCCTTCATGTCCCATAGTCTTGGGACGCCCTGTATATGATACTCTGATAAGAGTCCACATGTTCGAGCAAAAGAGAGCGGGATAGATCTAATAGCAAGTGCTCGTGAAAAATGAAACGGCGATAGTAGGCGGGCGCGTCAAAATAAACCGCGTAATTAGATAATTGCTTTTTACAACTAAACTATAATAGTTGTAGATAAATGCTTTTACCAGATTTAATAACTAAATATTACCCAAACATTTAACTAGGAATCATGTTTATAAATGTAAGGGTTACGACGTTCTGACCAGTAATGTGTAAAAAGAGGGGGCAGAGTGTTTTCAACGTAAACGACAGTTACGGTTAAGACTGTGGCGTCCTCAATTATTTGCAAAGACATACAAGATGCATGTAATTATTATCTCAAAGAGTGTGTCTACCATATTCGTGTATTTACAATCTACAATAATGTACAGTTTAGTAAATATGTCTACGCAAAGACGCAGCAAAATTGAGAAAAACGCGTGTCAGCGTTTATGCCAAAGTGAATGAAAAATCATTTGCTTTATTTTTAAAAACTAACTCTATCCAATCTCAAATATACAAGCTACTGAATTCGTATAGTCTTGTTACATAATACTGGTTCATTAATTAATTATGATTTTTTTAAAACGTCCTAAAAATCCGCCATACAAAATTACTATGGAATCTGATCGTTGAAATATAACAAGTGAGCAACACTCGAAATAGTCAGTCGGCCCCGAATGTTCGAAGCGACACCACGTCTCTCTGCGGAGCGTCTACATCTTGAAATAAATCGATGTTCATTGTGTACGTATACTGCGTTATAGGTAGCAAAACGGTATAAGAATTTTTTTACCATTTTTTGTGTTTCCAAAGGAAATAGGCAATAGCAACCAGTTCAAAATGAATGACATACAGAGTTAGTTTCGTTTATACCTCATTGTATATAGTGTCACTTGGACCGTAGAAGATGTCCAAGGTCTGATGACGGAGTAGAAAGGTGGCCACCGGAACTCAGGAAGTAGTTGATGTAATACCCCCGTGTTTGGACTCATTTGTATTGTTTTGGCGGGCACTTGGACCGTGACTAGTGTCCAAGGTCTGATGATGAAGCAGAAAGATGACCACCGGAACTCAGGAAGTAGTTGATGTAATACCCCCGTGTTTGGGCTCGTTAGGTTTGTTCTGGTGAGCACTTGGACCGTGAGTGGTGTCCAAGGTCTGATGATGGAGCAGAAAGATGACCACCGGAACTCAGGAAGTAGTTGATGTAATACCCCCGTGTTTGGGCTCGTTAGGTTTGTTCTGGTGAGCACTTGGACCGTGAGTGGTGTCCAAGGTCTGATGATGGAGCAGAAATATGACCACCGGAACTCAGGAAGTAGTTGATGTAATACCCCCGTGTTTGGACTCATTTGTATTGTTTTGGCGGGCACTTGGACCGTGACTGATGTCCAAGGTCTGATGATGGAGCAGAAAGATGACCAGCGGAACTCAGGAAGTAGTTGATGTAATACCCCTGTGTTTGGGCTCGTTAGGTTTGGTTAGGCGAGCACTTGGGCCGTAGGTGGTGTCCAAGGTCTGATGATGGAGCAGAAAGGCGGCCACCGGAACTCAGGCAGTAGTTGATGTAATACCCCCATGTTTGGAGTCATTTGTATTGTTTTGACGAGCACTTGGATCGTGAGTGGTGTCCAAGGTCTGATGATGGAGCAAAAAGGTGTCAACCGGTACTCAGGAACCAGTGGGTGGAATACCTTCGTGTTCAGACTCGTAGATTTTGTTTTGACGAGCACTTGGGCTATACATGGTGTCCAAGGTCTGATGGTGGAGCAGTAAAGTGTCAACTCAGGAACCAGTTGATAGAATACCTTCGTGTTTAGACTCGTTAGTTTTGATTCGACGAGCACTTGGGCCATGCATGGTTTCCAAGGTCTGATGATGGAGCAGATATTTACAAATATATTAAAAAATTATAAATTATATTTATTACATTAATATTTATAAATTTTGTAAGGTTGACTCCGATTTGGATAAAAATCGATATCTGAGGATCCGGCGGGGTGATTAACATGAATCATGAGTCAAATTTGTTAAATATTGTTTAAACCGACGCCATCTTGGATTTTGTAAGATAAACTCCGATTTGGATAAAAATCGATATCTGACGATCCGGCGGGGTCCTTACCATGAATCCAGAATCAAAATCGTAAAATACTGTAAAAAGCGACGCCATCTTGGATTTTGTGCGATAAACTCCGATTTGGATGAAAATTGATATCTGAGGATCCAGTGGGGACCATGACATGAATCTAGGATCAATATTGTAAAATATTGTAAAAACCGACGCCATCTTGGATTTTGTAAAATCAACTCCGATTTGGATAAAAATCGATATCTGACTATCCGGCGGGGTCCTTAACATGAATCCAGAATCAAAATCGTCAAATATTGTAAAAAGCGACGCCATCTTGGATTTTGTGAGATTAGCTCCGATTTGGATAAAAATCGATATCTGAGGATCCAGCGGGGTGATTAACATGAATCTTGAGTCAAAATTGTAAAATATTGTTAAAACCGACGCCATCTTGGATTTTGTAAGATCAACTCCGATTTGGATAAAAATTGATATCTGACGATCCGGCGGGGTCCTTAACATGAATCCAGAATCAAAATCGTAAAATATTGTAAAAAGTGACGCCATCTTGGATTTTGTGAGCTTAACTCCGATTTGGATAAAAATCGATATCTAAGGATCCGAAGGAGTGATTAACATGAATCCAGAGTCAAAATTGTAAAATATTTTAAAAACCGACGCCATCTTGGATTTTGTAAAATCAACTCCGATTTGCATAAAAATCGATATCTGACTATCCGGCGGGGTCCTTAATATGAATCCAGAGTCAAAATTGTAAAATATTGTTAAAACGGACGCCATCTTGGATTTTGTAAGATCAACTCAGATTTGGATAAAAATCGATATCTGAGGATCCGGCGGGGTCCTTAACATGAATCCAGAATCAAAATCGTTAAATATTGTAAAAAGCGACGCCATCTTGGACTTTGTGAGATTAGCTCCGATTTGGATAAAAATCGATATCTGAGGATCCGGCGGGGTGATTAACATGAATCCAGAATCAAAATCGTAAAATATTGTAAAAAGCGACGCCATCTTGGATTTTGTGAGATCAACTCCGAGTTGGATAAAAATTGATATCTGACGATCCGGCGGGGTCCTTAACATGAATCCAGAATCAAAATCGTTAAATATTGTAAAAAGCGACGCCATCTTGGACTTTGTGAGATTAGCTCCGATTTGGATAAAAATCGATATCTGAGGATCCGGCGGGGTGATTAACATGAATCCAGAATCAAAATCGTAAAATATTGTAAAAAGCGACGCCATCTTGGATTTTGTGAGATCAACTCCGAGTTGGATAAAAATTGATATCTGACGATCCGGCGGGGTCCTTAACATGAATCCAGAATCAAAATCGTAAAATATTGTAAAAAGCGACGCCATCTTGGATTTTGTAAAATCAACTCTGATTTGGATAACAATCGATATCTGACTATCCGGCGGGGTCCTTAACATGAATCCAGATTAAAAATCGTAAAATATTGCAAAAAGCGACGCCATCTTGGATTTTGTAAAATCAACTCCGATTTGGATAAAAGCGATATCTGACTATCCGGCGGGGTCCTTAACATGAATCCAGAATCAAAATCGTCAAATATTATCAAAAGCGACGCCATCTTGGATTTTGTGAGATTAGCTCAGATTTGGATAAAAATCGATATCTGAGGATCTGGCGGGGTGATTGACATGAATCTTGAGTCAAAATTGTAAAATATTGTTAAAACCGACGCCATCTTGGATTTTGTAAGATCAACTCTGATTTGGATAAAAATCGATATATGACGATCCGGCGGGGTCCTAAACATGAATCCAGAATCAAAATCGTAAAATATTGTCAAAAGCGACGCCATCTTGGATTTTTTGAGATTAACTGCGATTTGGATAAAAATCGATATCTGAGGAGCCGGCAGGGTGACTAACATGAATCTTAAGTCAAAATTGGAAAATATGGTAAGAATAGACGCCATATTGGATTTTGTAAAATTAACTCTGATTTGGATAAAAATCGATATCTGACGATCTGGCGGGGTCCATAACATGAATCCATGGTCAAAATTGTTAATTAACGTCAACACTGACGCCATATTGGATTTTGTAAGATAAACTCTGATTTGGATAAAAATCGATATCTCATGATCCGGCGGGGTCCTTAACATGAATCCAGAATCAAAACTGTATAATATTGTAATAAGTGACGCCATCTTTGATTTTGTGAGATTAACTCCGATTTGAATAAAAATCGATATCTGACGATTCAGCGGGGTCCATAACATGAATCCATAGTCAAAATTGTTAAATAATGTCAACACCGACGCCAAATTGGATATTGGAAAATTATCTCTGTCGTAAGTATCTGCGTCGCTTTTTACAATATTTAACGATTTTGATTCTGGATTCATGTTAAGGACCCCGCCGGATCGTCAGATATCAATTTTTATCCAAATCGGAGTTGATCTTACAAAATCCAAAATGGCGTCGGTTTTAACAATATTTTACAATTTTGACTCAAGATTCATGTTAATCAACCCGCCGGATTCTCAGATATCGATTTTTATCCAAATCGCAGTTAATCTCACAAAATCCAAGATGGCGTCGCTTTTTACAATATTTAACGATTTTGATTCTGGATTCATGTTAAGGACCCCGCCGGATCGTCAGATATCGATTTTTATCCAAATCGGAGTTAATCTCACAAAGTCCAAGATGGCGTCGCTTTTTACAATATTTAACGATTTTGATTCTGGATTCATGTTAAGGACCCCGCCGGATCGTCAGATATAATTTTTTATCCAAATCGGAGTTGATCTTACAAAATCCAAGATGGCGTCGGTTTTTACATTATTTTACAATTTTGACTCTGGATTCATGTTAATCACTCCGTCGGATCCTCGGATATCGATTTTTATCCAAATCGGAGTTAAGCTCACAAAATCCAAGATGGCGTCGCTTTTTACAATATTTTACGATTTTGATTCTAGATTCATGTTAAGGACCCCGCCGGATCGTCAGATATCAATTTTTATCCAAATCGGAGTTGATCTTACAAAATCCAAGATGGCGTCGGTTTTAACAATATTTTACAATTTTGACTCAAGATTCATGTTAATCAACCCGCCGGATTCTCAGATATCGATTTTTATCCAAATCGCAGTTAATCTCACAAAATCCAAGATGGCGTCGCTTTTTACAATATTTAACGATTTTGATTCTGGATTCATGTTAAGGACCCCGCCGGATCGTCAGATATCGATTTTTATCCAAATCGGAGTTAATCTCACAAAGTCCAAGATGGCGTCGCTTTTTACAATATTTAACGATTTTGATTCTGGATTCATGTTAAGGACCCCGCCGGATCGTCAGATATAATTTTTTATCCAAATCGGAGTTGATCTTACAAAATCCAAGATGGCGTCGGTTTTTACATTATTTTACAATTTTGACTCTGGATTCATGTTAATCACTCCGTCGGATCCTCGGATATCGATTTTTATCCAAATCGGAGTTAAGCTCACAAAATCCAAGATGGCGTCGCTTTTTACAATATTTTACGATTTTGATTCTAGATTCATGTTAAGGACCCCGCCGGATCGTCAGATATCAATTTTTATCCAAATCGGAGTTGATCTTACAAAATCCAAGATGGCGTCGGTTTTAACAATATTTTACAATTTTGACTCAAGATTCGTGTTAATCACCCCGCCGGATCCTCAGATATCGATTTTTATCCAAATCGCAGTTAATCTCACAAAATCCAAGATGGCGTCGCTTTTTACAATATTTAACGATTTTGATTCTGGATTCATGTTAAGGACCCCGCCGGATCGTCAGATATCAATTTTTATCCAAATCGGAGTTGATCTTACAAAATCCAAGATGGCGTCGGTTTTTACAATATTTTACCATTTTGACTCTGGATTCATGTTAATCACTTCGTCGGATCCTCGGATATCGATTTTTATCCAAATCGGAGTCAACCTTACAAAATTTATAAATATTGATATAATCAATATTATAAAAGTGACGTTTTCTGGGTAAAGAAAGATACCACATTGTCGCTTATTGATAAGAATGATAAGGCGCTTCTGTCATAAAGAATCACTTGGAAAACCTTATCAACAGGCGACAATGTGGTACTTTTACCAAGAAAACGACACAATTTTTTAACGATTTCATAATATGTGACGTTTTGCGGTGAAAGGTACCTTATGGACGATCGGCGCTTACGCTGTTAACAAAGACGCTGATAATAATGCGCTGCAACGCGACGTAAGCGCCGACCGTCCATAAGGTACCTTTAGCCGTAAATAGCCACATATGAAATCATAAAAAATGTGCTTTTATTTAGAAAAAGGCACTTTGCCATTCTGCCGGTTGTCGATAAGGCGCGAATGTCATAAATATTAGTTTAGAAATTAACCTTATCAACAACCGACAGAATGGTACCTTTCTTTAGTACTAAATACAAACACAAATAATAAAATCATTTGGAAAAACCGAACAAATATTAGGTGAATTAATACAATATCTGTATCAAAGGATTATAAAAATGAGGAATTCTAAGATTTCTAAGTTATAACCTTTTAACGCCCGAATAATGACGCGCCGGTGTAGTAGTGTGCGTGCGCGCACGCACACAGATAGCGAGCAGTGCGGGGCCGCTAAATGCCTATTTCGTGTCCGCGGCAAACACTCTGCCCGCTCTTAAAGTATCGAGGCTTTTGTTAAAAATCATGTTTTCACTTTTACCAGTTTGAAGGAAATATGTTGAAGTTTTATGTATGTTAATATCAGTTCCCTAGTTATTATGAATATTGAGATCTATACGTCTGAATGTTTTTACCACTGTGTCCTGGGAAATACCGGTTTTGCTAAAATTGGGTCGATTTCGTGTGACTTTCGAAGATTTCTCAATAAAAATGTACTAAAATAACTATATATAAATTGTATGCTAGCCCACAACAGGCCTGTTTAAGACAGTTAAATCACACCGATAAAGTACTACATTTATAAGCGTTTTTAAAAGAATAAAGACTCCTTAAAGCGATTCAGTTTAGTCTCAGTTGTATGGAAGCGACTGAGTTTAGGTCGTCAACTGAATCGCGTTAAGACGTCATGGTAAGGCCCCAGTTGTATGGCAGCAACTCATTTTAGGTCCTGAACTGAATCGCGTTAGATGACCGCCTCTATACCTACCTAGGTGTTGTTTTTAAAAACCACCCTGTCGTTTGTCAATAAGGCGCTAATTTCATAAAAAAAATATTTATTTACTTATCTGGTTAATGTTACCTACTGGTGACCGAAGAGCTGGTGGCTTCCTCGCACAACGTATCAGCATTGCGATACAACGAGGAAATGCCGCCAGCATCCTAGGTACAATGCCTCAAGGACCTATTTTAGATTTAAAGTAGGTAGAGGTAGGTAGTTAGGTGTTACACTTACTGTAAGTATATATTTTGAAAACAAATGTTAGGTACTTAGAGATTTCTTTATGATTTATAGCGTCACTATGACATAGTCCTACAGTGGCCTAGGACCAACAAAGTAGGCTTTACTACTAAAACAAACACAGATAATCTCTGCGTTTCGATTACGGAAAATATCGAGGGAAAACCTGATTACTTACATATTACTATATCTGTGTCATATTACTGTATCGGTAAGTTACACTTACTGTATATATTTTGAACCTAAATAAAAGTTTAAATTTAGAAAATTAACTTATTTGGAAAATGAAGTAACTTCAATCAGTTTTGTACGCTACATGCAAGATTAATTGTTACTTATCATACAAAACCACATACGTTTCTACTTTGAGCAACGCGGGCTTCAAATACATTGGAAGGGAGACGTCAAAACGAAATCTTACCGTACAACTTTTTTTGTCTCTTTTCGCGTGTACACTGACGCACTTCTCAGCTTCTCACACATTACAAAAAAAAAAAACAATGCGTAATGACGTCACTAACACAGAAAATGATACTACACTAACAAATTTTCCACACTTCGATCTATTTTTGTATACTCGTCACAACAGACCCGTATGCCCATTTGGGCTTATATTTCGGCAGAGGGGAAACGGTACGTATAACCCAGGAAAGATACGGTTTTGACAGACATTAAATAATAGCCTGATTTTCTCAAAATACGTTCGAATGCGATATTTATAGTTAATGTATGCTAAAATCCTATAAACTTTTCATCCGAAAGTAGGCAAAAAGTCAAAAAATAAAACTTAACTGAGTACATTTTTGAAATTTACGGTAGTAAATATTTTTCTTGTTTGTGAACATGACGAGATATTTGTCTTCTGTGTGTTAAAAGCGAAACCGAAAAAAACTTATTCACGTAAAACGGTAAAACTTACAAAATGTACGGCGCGGGTGATAGATGTGTTATTTCGCTAGAAACAAATGGTAATAAGTACAAAATGGTCCTGACCCATTTTAAACAACTAAAAAAACATAAATACAGAAAAATCTTACAAGAAAAAATATTGAAACATGTGTGACGATTTGCATGAAACGATATTTTGTAACATTTTGGTGCCTACATGATACTAGACTAGGACTCACAAATTATCCGTTACGCTAAAAAATCAGCTATTATTAATTATTTCCCAAATAATCAAAATTTCCATACAAGCTGTCAGTTCAACGACTGATCCGTTACGCTACAAAATTGAGCTATTATCAATTATTTCCCAAACAATCAAATTTTCTCCATTCTCCACTCAAATTTCCATATAAGCTGTCAGTTCAATGACTAGTATGCCGACTCCCTGTATTGCTTGAAGACCACATACCAACGCAATATTCTTAACTGGCCATATATAATTATATATTATAATGCAACGGCATAATTTATTTATTTTATTTATTTAAAATAATTGGCATAAGCGTTGGTCACTTAATACTGTTGTTGTTTATACAATCATCTGCAATCTTATATCTTCCGCTTTCCGCTATGGAGGCCGTATTAATATGTAACATGGCATAAATAAAACCGTGTCAGCGAATTTTACCACAGGCTTTCATTATGTAATTAATCTATTGCTGGCCATATACTTACGTTCTGGCATATCCGCGAGATATGCCAATAAATGTATGCGTTTGTCTGACGGATAACCGGGTCTCCTTCGACATCCCTAATATCGTTTGTCCTAAAATCACTTGCCCTAACTGTTTTCTCCTAATGATCAAACAACACAATTGACGAATTCATCAATCGCAGTTCATGAACCCATTCATTATACTAAAAAAGTATGTCTTAATCGGCAATGGCCGCTAAACTACTAGTCAGCATGTTTACTGACATGACTTAAATGTAGGTAGTAAATAGAATAATTATATTGACATTAAGGATGACTCACAGTAGTGCGTTCCGTTACGATCCGATACGGGACGATCTGTCAGTTTCTATAGAAAGTATCACGTGATAGCTCGGAGCCCTCGGACGTCACGTGACTTTTTGTATAGAAACTGACAGATCGTCCCGTATCGGATGGGAACGGAATGGAATACTGTGAGTCATCCTTTACTGTAATACCAAAGAATATTGTATCCCATATGACATGTAAATAATATTTTTATCAATAAATATCTTGAATCTTGATCATAATCCCTAACGATTATTTGCCATAATCGAATTTTTGCCCAAAAACGACTTCACTTATAACCAAATAGCTATTAGAAAAGACGGTTAGGTCAGGTTAGAACCGTGACCTCACAGAGTCGAATCGCTGCTAGAAAAGTAGGTTAAAACGATGTTAAGTAAGGAAAACAATATTAGAACATATGAGTTTAGGACAAATGATCATTATGTCAAACAGTATTAGGGAAAGTAAAATAGGATAAAAAGCTTTAGGGATTCCGATATGGAGGTCTGACGGATTGCCCGAGCGAGATGTCTGTCATTTTCTAAGATACAAAAATGCCTGCCGATTTTTGCAGGGCACATTTGGCATGTCAAATGTCTATTCGTAACATACAAATAACTGGACGTAGTTTATCATCCTCAAAAAATGCCATTGAAATAGATAACTTTTGTTTTTGGCAGAGAGTTCATATTTTATTATAAACTTTTTGTGGATTTCTTTTCTAAACTTCGTCCAACTATGTCAGATAAACGTCTATTCATCCAATGAGTTATTTGTCGTATGCAGGCGGTAGAGGGTAGGCCTATCAATTGCTACTCCATCTGGTTTAGTACTCAAAGATTACTAGAACGTATAAACGTAATTGCATGCTTACCTTGTAAAAAGTGCTCCGCG
This sequence comes from Lathronympha strigana, assembly GCA_949128165.1. Lineage (NCBI taxonomy): Eukaryota > Metazoa > Arthropoda > Insecta > Lepidoptera > Tortricidae > Lathronympha > Lathronympha strigana. The sequence continues at coordinate 5,163,061 of OX421928.1, read as the reverse complement.
GATGACGTCACAAAAACAAGATGGCGCGGGCGATCGCGTTGCGCGTTGCCTGACTACTGCAACGGTGAGGCGTTGTTGATGGTCCGATGATTCGAACTGTGGTCAATGTGGCAGCGTTTTTGAAGTTTGTATTTTTTTGTGTATTCGGGTAATTTTTGATGTGTTAGACAACGAAGGGTAGTTTCGAAATACTCTTGAAATGATCTTCCTGTGATTGTCGAAGTTAGGGTAATTCGCGTTATTTGGTGACACTTCTAATCAAGTCTTGATACACTTGCAATGAGACTTCGATGCGGACACATACCTTTAAATAAATTTGCACACATGATGCGTAAAGTTCCTTCACCTAAATGCTCTGAGTGTGATGTGGACGAAGACGTATATCATATCTTGATGGAGTGTGTCCGCAACGAGTTGGTACGCAAAGAGATTACGGATGAGAATTTTCTTAAAATTGGCGGGTGTAACTACATGTTATCTCAACCGTTATCCGATGCTGCAAACTTAATGTATAAGTTAGTTAAAGTAGGTTTAAGTAGAAGACATAAATAATTGTATCATTTAGTTAGGTAGTACATACAGAGCGACATCGTCACCCAGTGACAAAGCTTTTTCAATAAAGAAAAAAAAAGTCTTGATAATAAATACACGTCCCTACGATACCGAACCTTTTATTTGAAATGCTTACAACTTATATAGAATCTACAAAAACATCTCGTTACCTAGTTTACGCTAGTAACAACGACATTGAACACCAAGCTAAAGAAGTATCAATATCATATTATAGTAAGAATCTATTTTAGATTTAAGGTACTTAGGTAGAGGTAGGAAGTTAGGTAAGTTATACTTAGGTACTGTATATATATCGAAAATATTTTTTTTCTTCTCTTTATAATATTGAAAGTATTCGCCCTTTTTGCAACATTTAAAAGTATTTTTTCTGTGTAGTATCACCGAATTAGAAGTGTTCCCAAATAGTGCGTAATAATAATAACCCCAATAGGTACCTAATATTCCGATTGTTTTGAACAATTACAAATAACTATGTAATGGGATTTTTATTCCGCCACACGCTCCGCTTAAGCCCCCGCTCCACTCGAACCCCACCCTTAACCGTCACGTTGATAACTTGCAATACCAGCTCCATTGACTCGAATTACCATCGCCAACACTGTGAACTAACCATTTGTCATCCTTATTACCAAGGCATAAGGTCTACCGATGGTAAGTTAAACATGTAGCTGTTTGTGAAGTCGCTCAGATATATCGGTACTGCCGAAGTGCTCACATATATCTGATCATGCACTCTAACGCTTTGAGAATAGAGGCGTGTCCAGATATTTCTGAGCACCTCGGCAGCTTCGATATATCTGATCGCGTTTGTACATAGTAATAATCATTTACGCAGTAATTTACTTCTTACGTAGGTTAATAACATACCATAAAATAAATGGAAATATTACGTAGGAAACAAATTGTTTTAGTGCCATGAGCTCAGTAAAGCTTGTTTTTCAAGCAACGCAGGGAGGGTAGTCGGCATACGTACGGTTTCCCCTCTGCCGCAGTATAAGCCCAAATGGGCATACGCGGGTATGTGTTGTGACTAGTCTGTACACAAATAGATCGAAGTGTGCAAGATTTGTTAGTGTAGTTGTATCATATGTGATAGTTTCGTCAGTAAAGATTGATTATTGTAAGTAAAGTAATGTGTGAGAAGAGCGTCTGTGCACGTTAAGTAAGGTCCGACCGAAATCTCGGTCTCGGCAGTCTCGGCTAAAATTCAAGCCGAGATCTCGGTCTCGGCTCTCTTCTCTCAGATTCTCGGCACTGGCTGAACCTTCCGTCTTGACACTTGCGATTTTGGTGGGTACTCACCAATATTTTAAGCGATTATAATACTTTATAATACTACGCCGTACGGTAACGGTATACTTACCGTTTTATCGCACGTACCAAGTTTTAGTGTCAAACCATGTTAACACTTCCAAGCAAATAAACTGTCATACTTTAAAGTATTATTTTAAACGTCAAACTTCTATGAAAATATGACGTTTACTTAACACTTTGGCAGTCTGTGCCATCAAAATCTAGGAAACTTACCATAGACAGACTCTAACTTTTTTTCTCAAGCATTGGCAGTAAATGTAGTGTTTTAGTGATGGCTACATTAAGCAACAGTTTAATCTTGACTTTTTGTGGAAAATGCACGTTTTTTCGTATATATTATAAAATCTCGGTCTCGGTCTGGGTCTCGGCCGAGACAAAAAAGTAGTCTCGGTCGGACCTTAACGTTAAGTGACAAGATGTAACTTTGCCGTTTCCCTTCCAACGTGTTGGAAGACAGAAGCTGGTTGGCAGCCCGGGCTAGAAGCTTAAGCTTGTGTTGCTTACTACAACTATCTTTAACTATCTGTTATAAACATTGATAGCTTATTACGCGTATCAAATAAAGGATGACTCACACGGACCGGGACGAGACCGGGACGGGCAAATCTGTCAGTTTCTATAAAACACGTGACCTCCGAGAGCTCCGAGCTCGGACGTGATTCGTTCTGTAGAAATTGACAAATCGTCCCGTCCCGTCTAGTGTCAGTTATCCTTAAAACTGAACTTAACACGTTCGCTGACAGTGGCACAGTTAAGGATCGTTAAGCCTAAGTCTACCCCGCCTGTCGACGTACTGTACTGTCACTAAACGCGTTAACGTACTTTAGCGTTGGTTGGTCCTCTCCTGGGCTCTTTGACATATACCTAATGGTAACGCTGAACAGAAGTGGTTTAAAACTGTGTACCACTTTTTACGGCGTTTAAGCCCATTTTTTTACTTAACCAGTCAAATATGCACACTGCACTTAAGGATGACTAACACTAGAACGGGATGGGACGGGACGGGACGGGAAAATCTGTCAATTTCCATAGAAAGCGTCATGTGTCATCCTAGGGCTCCGAGCTATCACGTAATTCTTTCTATAGGAATTGACAGATTTTCCCGTCGCGTCTCATGCTAGTGTAAGTCATTCTTTATGTACCATTGCTGTAAAAACCATAGTAGAACTGCTAGTCTATGATGGTCGGGTTTTTATCGTTTACCGACGTTGCTGTCACGTTCTAACAAGTATGTATGTGCGAAAGTGACGCATAGCGTGATAAACGATAAAATGGCAACCATGCTAACCCTACTGTACTCATTTATAGCGTCACTATGACATAGTCCTACATCATAAAGTCGCCTAGGGTTCCATTCCAATTGGTTGACTGTACCTACCTATGCTATGAACCTTGCGCATCATATATTCTAATTGGTTATTAAATATTATTTTCGTTGTGCTTATCCATTATCAATAATCTCGAAATTAATATGAAAAAATAATTGAGTAAGGAAGGTTCAGATCAGAGGTGACTTTTTTATATGTAGGTACATAATTATCATATCAGTGTTCTGACAATGTATATAGTTATTAACATAAATTAATAACTGTTATTTTATTGAACATACGGAATACATACAAACAAATACAACAAAATAAACCTACTAAAATTAAAGATAAAAAAAATTGGCCCAAATCGCTGTCAATAGGAAGTGTGCCCAAAAGGATGGTCGTATTTCCTCGCTAAATTGCAATATTTATTCTTTGTGCGACATATTGACCAGGCCTCTGGTCACCAGTCTACTTACTTACCATGAGGTTGTAAGACTTGTAAGTAGCCGGAGGCGTTAGAGACTGAGCGTTTCTATAGTATGTCCGTCTTGCTCCTACCAATTCTAAGACGGTTTGCCTAAAATCAGGTCACACAATCTTGTTTCTCATAGTCATAACAATCATTATATAGAAAATTGTTTTATCTAATATAATTTTAGCTAAATAATCATGTCTTCGAATTTCATTTTAACTACTTAATTATCGATTCGAGTAATAATTGAAATTGAAATTGAAATTGAAACTTTTATTTCGGACATGATCCATAATTGGTTAGTATAAATACATGTTGCCTTAAGAAACTAGGTTAGTAACTACATATCTAAACATTATAAACAATTACAAATAAAATAAAATAAAATATTACATTAAATTAATAAACCTATTATTAGGCCCCACGTGCATTGACATCCAATGCGTGACCAAAGGACTATCTGTCCGATCGGCGACCACCCTCAGGAGAGTGTTCGGGCTGCCCTGCACGCGCGCCCACAGGGACGCCACGCGCTTGCGCAGCACGGCGGTGAAGCCGTCCGTGCTGTTGTCGGCGAACATACCCGACGCGCTGCAGCGCCAGGGCAGCCCCAGCAGTCCCCTGAAGGCGTTATTGTATTGGACACGCAGGCCACTAAACGCCCTCTTTGTGTAATTGCTCCACAGGCTGCACGTGTACAACGTCTGACAATAGGCTTTAAATAAGGTGATCTTAACCTCCCGTGAACAGCGCGCAAACCTACGTGAGAGCATATTACCTCGGACCGATAGCGCCCTGCGTTCCCTTTCTAGGTCATCGTCGTCTTTAAGGGTGTCCGTGACCCAGTGACCCAAATATTTAAACCTGGTAACTTGCCTAAGAGGAGCGCCGCCGAGTGTGATTGGCGGAATAGGGTATGTTTTTGTACCAGATTTAAAGATCATTACCTCACTCTTTTTTACGTTATATCTGAGCCCATGGGTCACGGCAAACCTTTCACAAATGGACAGTAGTATCCTAAGCGCATCGATTGAGGGGCTCAGCAGTACCATGTCGTCGGCGTAACTGATACTATTAACGCAGCAGCCATCCACCGAACAACCTACGCCGGCACTGCTCAGCTCCTCAATCAGCCCATTCACATACGCATTGAACAAAGTTGGTGATGTAAGCCCCCCCTGTCTCACACCACACTTCATCTTATAGGCCTGCGAAAAGCTTCCAGCCCATCTGACCACATTGGTTTGATTGTCATACCAATATTTAAAAACACCAATTATTTCAGGCGGTAGACTCGTGTCATTGCTCAGCTTCTCCCACAGCACATCATATGACACCAAGTCAAATGCTTTCGACAGGTCCAAAAAACACGCGTATACTGGCGTATTTCTCTCGGTGTAGTATCGCACCGTGTGCTTAAGACACAACACAGCCGCTTCGGTTGACAACCCAGGTCGAAAACCGAATTGGGCGTCATGCAGTCGTATGTGTTTATTTAAGTACGTATTAAGCACACCGTCCAGCACCTTCGCCAGTATAGTGGCGAGAGAGATTGGCCTGTAGTTGGACCCGTCGGAAGCATCGCCGGTTTTATTTTTAACTATAGGTACAACTATTGTCCTCATGAGATCGTCCGGTAGGTAGTTGTGACGAATACAAAAAGTGAACAACATTGCAAGAACCCTAGGGAGATGAGCACCGGCGTTCTGCAGATGCTCGACACTGAGCCCGTCGTGACCAGGCGATTTTCCTCTTTTCATATTTCGAATAACCTTTGAGACTTCAGCTGGTGTTACTCCGACTGAATCACCGCGATCACAACATCTAGCATCGAGCATCCGCTCACTCCCACCAGTCTCCACCGGGTCCACCTTAAAATGACTCATGAAGAGGTTGGCAATCTCACTAGGCTGGCTCACACCTTCAACACTCGCGGGCAGGCTCACCCTTTGATTTAACTTGTTAGTTGCTTTCCAGAAATTGGCGAAGTTCTTGGACCTGTGATGGGAGGCAATTATATCCATCTGTAATTGGTCTTTGTTACGCTGACAGTATTTAAGTTTAGATTTAAATTCTTTTTTAGTCAGATACATTTCCTCATACAATCGGCCCGCCCTAGGCTTAATTACCTGACTGGCACCATTCTAGAAAGCAAGATCTTGCCCTCCGATGAGCCTCCTTCACATGTTTATTCCAGCCTGTGACATTGCCAACACCCCTGGGCTTTTTTCTTTTGCAGCTGGCAATAGAAGCATCCCGCAGATAATATGCATAGGTAACCGATTACTAATTAACCGAATTACAACTGTATATCCATTTGAAAACTAATTAAAGTTTGTACAAAGCTTAAGGATAAAGTAAGCAATTGATCGTCTACCGGAAAAGTAGGTTAGGTTAGATCAGTGAACCTTACAAAAACGATCGGCTGCCAGCAAATTGGGTAAGGTTAGGTTCATCATCATCATCATCATCATTTCATAGGCCTCTCCTATCGAACTCCAGCGCGACCGGTCGACAGCCACCTGCATCCAACGAGACCCAGCGATCCTCACCAGGTCGTCGGTCCATGTCGTAGGTGGCCGTCCCACACTGCACTTTCTAGTACGTGATCTCCATTCAAGGACTTTTTTGCCCCATCGGCCATCCGATCTTCGCGCTATGTGGCCGGCCCATTGCCACTTCAGCTTGCTAACCCAAGGGCTATGTCAGCGACTTTGGTTCTTCTACGGATCTCCTCATTTCTGACTCGATCTCGTAGAGAAATACCAAGCATAGCCCATTCCATAGCCCGCTGCGCGACATTGAGCCTCTGAAAAAGACCTTCTGTGAAGCACCACGTCTCAGAGCCATAAGTCATCATTGGTAACACACATTGGCTGTACACCTTAGTTTTCAGGCACTGGGGGATTTTGGATAAGAAGACGTTTTGCAATTTACCGAACGCTGCCCAGATCCGTTGGATCCGTCTACTGACCTCTCTCTCAAAATTGGACTTACCTAATCGGACTACTTGTCCCAGGTATATATATTCATCAACAATTTCAAAAGTAGAGTTTCCAACAGTAAGTGCGTGGGTGTAACTCTTTCCCCACTACTGGATAAAATGGGGTATTACTCGCTGGTTTCTTAGGATAAAAAAGACCTTTCCGAGCTAGTGAGATGAAGTTGAAAATATACATAGATATTTCCAGAACTCTCTAGAAATCTATTGAAACTCTAGACTACTGTAACTCCGGTTAAGCCACAAAATCTAATATCTATCTTAAACGGATTATTTTCCATTCGAAAAGGTCTTAAGTACTCTATCAATCGTATAAAATTAACAACTTTTCTCTATTGCTACTCTACTTGTGCGTAAACCGCATTTAGTTTACATCTGTCTTATGTTCGCATTGACGACCAGTGAATTTTATACCTTATGCTCAAGGCGTTAAGTACAAATTAGATCGAGTTCTAATGCACTTACGTCGTTTTAGTAAAAGTGGTAGTGCGTAAACGACGCGGCGATGCAATACCTAACGGTTTTATATAAGGTCAACGCCCTCTGCTTTAGTCAGATGTTCTCTGTATTTAAAAGACGTTCGACCCAAAGTCAAGTTTTTTGTGTGTTTACTGCGTTTTATGTTTTTTTATGGACTGTAAAAAAAGATTAAAACAAACATCGAAAAACCGTTGTGCGAAAATTACTTTTTTTTAATATATTTTTTTGGAAGTTGGTCCTAATTAATAAACAATTAAAATCAGGTCTCAAAATATTAAAAAACCCGACTGTATTTTGGCGCCTATGCCGTTTTGATTTTTTATCATGTCAACTACCTACTAACACTTTTTTTTAAGTGCCATAGGGTCGAAGGATATGTTGGAGAAATTCGGGTCACGGGTGTGTTTTCGGTAGCTCAGTTCAGAGCGATGGGCCTGTATCCCAGAGTCGCGGGTTCGAGTTCCACCCGAGGTCATACATTTTTCCACTTTTTCTTTTATTTCTGTCAGTTTCTATAGAAATAATCACGTAATAGCTCTGAGCCCTCGGATGTCACGTGACGTTTTCCATGGAAACTGATAAATCGTCCCGTAGTTCCAATGTGAGTCATCTTTAACACTCACGTTTTTTTAGCCCGATATAGTTATGGGCAGTTATGGGTCACTAACCACCTGGCCGCCTTAGATTTCATTGATAGACGCGCCCGAAAGCTTATTGCAAACTCCGAACTAGTGGAAGGTACAGACAGAGTAAGGTCCGACCGAGACTTCTTTTTTTGACCCGGCCGAGACCGAGACCGAGATTAAATTGAGTTCTCGGCCGAGACCGAGACCGATATTAAATTGAGTTCTCGGCCGAGACCGAGACCGAGATTTTATAATAAATACGAAAAACGCGCATTTTCCACAAAAAACATCTAATAGTCAAGAATTTAACTGTTTAATATAGCCATCACCAAAACACAACATTTACAGCCAAGGCTTGAGAAAAAAAGTTATAATTTGCATTACGTACAATCGGTACAATAACACGGCACACCACAATTGCTTAAAATACCCACCAAAATCGCAAAAAGTGTGAAGATGGAAAATTCGGCCAAGGCCGAGAATCTCGGCCCTTTAGGCCGACAGCCGAGACCGAGATCTCGGCTCAAATTTTGGCCGAGACTGCCAAGACCGAGACCGAGATCTCGGTCAGAGCTTAAGTACTCATGAACATCGTAGAAAAGTAGCCTGCCTATCGGTAGTTTACAAGATGCATTTGGGGGAGTGTGCGGTGGGATTGCACGATCTAATCCCCTAGCTCCGTTCTGCCACCGTGTAACAAGACGCGTCGTTCCACCCTTACGTGGTCTCCCTGCCGCTGGTTCGCACAAAACGCTTTGCCTCCTTTGTTACGCGAACAGCTGAGGAGTGGAATTCTTTACCTGCGAATATATTCCCTCCCACTATAACTTAGATCTTTTTAAATCGCGAGAGAATAGACATCTTTTAGGTAAGCATGCTCTATCCTAGACTAAATCAGCACTTACCATCAGGTGAGATTGTGGTCTAATATGCTTGCCTATTCCTCAATAAAAAAAATAAAAATAAAAAAACTACTGACCGGAAGCCGTTAAATTTTTTTTATCGCACATGCAATTATGTATATTTTTAACAGAAATACCAGTTTGGGGGAAAGGAGTGAAAGTGTCTGGAAGGGCAATGCACTTTATACTCGCAACGAAAAGGAAAGTGGAGGACATCGGTAAGAGAGGTGATAACCATTACCGTACAATCTCAATAAAGGATGACTCACACTAGGTTGGGACGGGACGGGACGATTTGTCAGTTTCTATAGAAAACGTCACGTGACATTCGAGGGCTCCGAGCTATCACGTGATTATTTCTATAGAAATTGACAGATGGTCCCTTCCCGCCCCGTTCGGTCCCGTCTTAGTGTGAGTCATCCTTTATCCGTAATAAGTTATAAGGTAGATCTGGTATATAAGTCCTGTATTTAAAATGATATATTTTTTGATATCATAATTAAATAATATCAGTGTAAGTACCTACCTATCATAATGTAAATTTAAAACTACATAGGAACTGTTACAAAAGGAGATGGAAGAAAACACTTTATTTACCACTACGTTTTATTTATGTCTCTTTAACATTACAAATTTGTGGACACTTAACACTACTAAGACATTACAACGTTTATTACTTACTTACATAAATAAAATTACCATCTATTTTTACCAAGTAGTAGGTAAACTAAAAATGTAGGGAAAATCATTTCAAAAATAAAACAAAACATTCATTTATGAATAGCAAACAAATCAGCATATAAAAAGAGCTGCTATAATTATATTTGACCTAATTTATAATTCATAATTAAATCCTACTTAAAACAAAGTGATGCACCTACTTTGTTAAAAATAAAGTCTAAAATATGGCAAGACGCATAATTAATCTTAGCACAGATTTGAGAAAAAGTCATATAATAAAATACACTGGATAAAAATTACAGATCGGTTGCCATAATGGCTCACAAATTAGGAATTCAACATTTTTGAACTAAATTAATCAATTGAGCAATAAAAAATCCGTCAGATCTAAAACATTTACCTCAAATATGAGATTGACATAATTATATCTAATTTAATTTTACAATAAGTTATATATTTTTTTATTAATATGTTATGTATAACTTAGTGGCACTACATTTTCTAAATTGGAGATAAACTTATATATTACTTATTTACTAATTAAGTACTGGCATGGAATGTGTGTATATTACAATCATAAAGTGTACTCTAGTGCTTCAGAGAAGCACAAAATTTATGATTAATAGAGATGTTTGCACCTGTGATATTTTCAGAGATCTATGAAAACAGCGAAAACCAGAAATGAGTATTAAATATCATTTATAATGTTCATCTTAAACAAAATACACTTAAAATAACAATAAAGCTGTAAAATACGTCATATACGTAAACAATAATCAATGACAAACAAAACATATTTTATAGCTACTTTTATGTACTATACAGTACAAAGTAAAATTAAAAAAGCTACCACCAAGTTTTACTTACTTACACTTTCATTAAATATTATACTATCAATCTTAAAACGTAAAAAAACATGAAAATAAATTCAAAATTAGATCATTTTAAAATATATAAAAATACCGTCCTGTTTCATCCAAAAAGCATTTATGTTTAAAACTAAATTATATCAAAATTATAAATAAAAAATATGACAAATAAAAATATACCTAGGCGGTTTAGTTTTACTTAAACTCAAATCGCAATGTGCTAAATGTTATTATATTTTACTTATTTATGTTACTTATAAAATTGACTGTTAAAATTTATTTTAACCATGAAGATTCTATATTGTTTTATTTCAAGTTCTACTACCGTAAAATTTAGGCTACCAACTGTCACCAACTAACGACTAAGTCACTGAGAGCTAACTGTGTCATACGCACATGCCAACATAATATGTATACTTTTTTCTTAGTCGAACCTGGTATCGGGATGTCGTGACAGTCATACCTTGTTTTGTTGTATCATGAGCTAAATCAGCAATATATGTGATTCATAAAGATATTTTTGAGAATATACCACACATAAGTATTTGTTTAGTATTTGAGCTTTAGGACGGAGATTATGAATATAATTGCACTTCTGGAATGTATTGTAATATTTTATAAATATTAGTTATATAATAAATAGGTCTAATTATTATTATCAATAAAATTATATTTATATCATTTAATCATAGGTAATTAATACTTTTGACAAAACGTTTATTAAATACACTCAAAGACCAAAATATACATCAATAAAAAACAAACGAAAACTATATTCTATGACGTACTTCAAAATAATTAACGCAGTATTGTGTATGGATGACAAAATCACAAACGCAGAGTATAGGCGCGCCTACAGGTGGTACCCATGTATGTACGTAGTTTACCACCAAAAGGGCTTAAAAAGACGGAAGAGAATCTTGCTTTACGTTGTTAATTAGTTACAAGTGAGATTCTTCATTAAAATTATTTCATTGCGAAATAAAAATGCTGTAGGTATTTAAAACATCCTTTTTTCAGTGTGACTCTATGATAAACACTGGGACATTATTGAGAAAAAGCATGATTTCAATATATTCCTTAATTAACACAGCATAATAAAAATACCAGCGTTGTATAAACCCTATTACAATTAACAAGATTCCCACATAAGGTTTCGAGTTTTATAACAAACGAACGCAAAGAGTTAGTCGCAAAATTATGACAAAAACCTATTATGACAAACCTCAATTATGGCATTCTCTGTTAACGTGTACGTTGTATTCCAGAAGCGACGTTATGTGGTCCGAAGCAAAGCAGATATTCTGTAAAATTAAAATAAATACAATTTAGTTGCTACAAGATGTAGTTTTTAAGTACTGGATGTTTTACTGGACTTCAAGATTGATTGTCATGAGTTTTTCGGAATGTATGTATGAAATATCATTAGATATTTGCCAATCGCTCTTCGGAGAAGGAAAATATCGTGAGGAAACCGGATTTTATTGCTACCTAAATACTTCAACTCAATTTTTTTTGCTATGCCTAAAATTCTAGATTTTAATAGTAGCTCTACCTATGTAGTCTCTTACCTATGTTTAAATAGTCCTTGCAATACCCTGACAGGGTACCATATGTTTATGTCTTTTTTTTTTTTAATAACATCTACATGTACCATGGTTGGCAAGAAACGATTCTTATTCTTATTCTAATCCCAATAAAGCCTAGTTTAGCCTCTGAAATGGAAGGTCAGATGGCAGTCGCTTTCGTAAAAATAGCGCCTACGCTAAATCTTGGTATTTTTTGCCAAAACGGACCACAGGCTCCCTGAGCCGTGGCATACCTACGCCGCAGAAACGCCAGGAAGAAGAAGACTATACGAATAGAGAGGTTAAATAAATACTTCAATATATAGAAAACATCTGTAAAAGTAGGGTTGTATAAAGAATATAAGAAATTTTTTATAACAAAGGATTCTTATAATTTAACCCCTAAGGGAGTGTAAACTATTGAATAAAATCTATGAATTTAAAAAGTTGTGACAGTTAAACCGCACTTGCAAAGCAAATAAAAAGTTACCTTATTAGCAGTGAACGAGGTCCTGATTCTGAGCAACCTATCCATCTTGCAGCTCAACGGCATCCTGAACACCCAGGCACCGTTGTGGAGGAACGGCTTGGCGTCATTTCTGATCTGCAGGCATTGCTTCTCCGTATCGTATTTGCATTGGAGGTCGCAGAAGCGGACCTCGTTCAGGAGTTGATGGTGCGGCGAACTGAAAATATAATAGGTTTTAGAGGTTTCAGAATCAGAATAAAAATCATTTATTCGTGACAATCACAAACATTTTCAGACAACACATAATAAAAAAATAAAGACAGGCCAACTAAACAAACAACACAAAATGGACTGATATATGAATAATACGTGACACTGGCAAAATTGTCTTATTCTCGGACAGAGGCCATTATGTATAAAATAAGTAGAAGAAAAACTGTTCTTTCGTATCTGTCAGTAAGACATCTGCATTTGTTAGAAAGGGAAAAAATATAAATTAAATAACAGTAGTAGTAGTAAAACACTTTATTGCACAAAAACAGGGGAAAAAAACAAGATAAATAACACAAATATTTGTACAAAGGCGAACTTATCCCATTTAGGGATCTCTTCCAGTTAACCTTTGAGCAATTAAAGGAGAACTGGAGATGGTAGACATGTGTATGTGTATTGTATAAATTACATTAAAAAAAAAAGAAGAAACCCAGTTAGTTCCTACTATATAGGTAGGTAATAATATAGGCCTGTTAAGTTTTTTTACTAAAATAGGGTATAATATTACATGTCAAAGGTTGAAATGTAATAAAGTTAAGTTAAATTATTCTCACCTGATAACTATATCGATGTCCTTGTCCTGCAAACACGCCGAGAGCGGGACAGTATAGTTGATGTTGTACGTCATGTGTGACGTCACCATTGCGGTAAAGAGGGAGGTGTTAGTGAAGGACTGCGTTGCGATGCCGAAGGTAACAGGATATTTTTTTGCTGTAAAATATTTTCTAGTTGAATGACAACTGTTTGACATAATTTAAGTTCGACTAATGGTTCATATAATTTATTTATTTCTACAAAATCTTAAAATGATTTATATAAAATATTCTCTTCTGTTTCCGCGGTCCTAGTTCATTGATTAATTGTTTAATGTCAAAGATTAATATAAAATTTAGATAAAATAAAAGCTTATAATAATATGAGCATTAGACAGAAACGAGAAAAAATGGCAACTCAAACAAATGATATTGAAATAATATCTGATCTGAGTGAAGTTCAAGTGTGTGATACTGATATCCTATAATATGAAAAACTCATAATGCATTAAATATTATCACACTTTTATTTCATACCAGGCAACTGCTCCAAGTCTTCCTCTGAGCTGCGAATCGAAGCCGACAAAGCTTCATTCGCCTCTCTCTTCCTTACTCTCTTCTCTATCTCCCTTCTCACCCTACCAGTCAAGTTGTCAGTCTGGTTCAACTTATTAGGATCCAGTAAGGTATTCTCTGCCATTATCTCGTCGGGAATCTTTTTGAAACGTTGGATGGAGTCGTTGTCCTGTTTCAGAGGTTCAGTGTTATTCTTTTCTGGTATCACTGGTGTGTTTGGCAGTTTGTTATCCTGAAAAAATAATGTAGGTATTTATACAGGGTGTAATTGTTAAGTGTAGCTAGGCGATTATTCCGTAAATATAATAGATATCATAAAACTTCAAATTGATATCGAAAGTGCATTATCCAGTGAGTAAAATCAATTTAATAACATTTTTTTAAATAAAAGTAGGTTTAAGGTAGACGGCGCAGTAGATGACATTGACCCAGTGGACGATTGTCACAGTTTATTAAAACATATAAGAAAAAAGTTGTTAATATAATACAGAAACAGCGTCCATTTGACTATTAATGCCATCTATGATTGTGTGTAGTAAAGCCTTTCATCGATTCATTGAGTATTTGGGAAATAATTTTTGTGAGCTTAGCAAATCTGTTAAGACTGTCAATTGTAAAAGTAAAGTGAAAAACAGGATTTCGTTATTGATAAGTGTTTATTAAAACTAAAGTTTAATTATCAAACAAATAATGGATTTTGTGTACTTAAAGTTGATTAATTTGTACATGTTAGTATTTTGGAGGCATGCCATATACAAGGTCAAAATTATAGCGTGCAGTAGTGAATGACACCCATATTATGATTTTGCATAATTTATGATTTATGCAAAATCATGTCATCATTATGTAACTTAATGTTTTTGAGCTTTTTGGGCCGAACGATAAAGCGTCCGACTTTGTCATTATTATTAATGTATTTGCAGTGCAGTAATCATCGCTGAAATCTTAATGCAACGCCCGGTCATACACTGGGACGCAGATTCCATCTTTCCATAGTCATCCACTGGGCCATTTGAAATTTTGCATGTCATCCACTGGTACAATTTGAGATGTCACATAAAATTGGTATTATTTATTAATGGTTTGAGAAATATACTATTTATTTCTCCTGTAACCTTGAGAAAGAACCAGTTTATAAATTTGCATATACTTATAGTAAGTATGTTTCCGTAAGTAGTTTTCTTCGTAAATATCCTCCTCCCTTCCTTCCTAAAGTGTCATCCACTGGGCCGCTTACCTTAGTTTTAATTTTTGTATTAATTGTTTTTGATCAAGATCATAGTCAAGATTTGGCGTAGGCGCTAGTTTTACGCAAGCGACTGCCATCTGTCCTTCCAACTCAGAGGGTAAACTAGATTACTAGACCAGTCCGGTTTCCTAACAATGTTTTTCTTCACCGAAAAGCGATTGGCAAATACCAAATGATATTTCGTACATAAGTCCAAAAAAGTAATTCGTATGATATCGTAGTCGCTTCCTCTTTAAAGCGAAAAACGCTGGAATCGCGAATGGGTTTAGCACCCCAGTTAAAGGCCCCAGTTTTTACTTTTCTGTTGTTTTATTTTTATATTGTATGCACAAACATAATTTTAAGGACCCTAAAAAGTCTGAAATATATGATTTTTATTTTTTTTAGGACAATAATAAGTGGGGGCGTACCTTGACTGGTGGTTCTGGAGGGCGGAATGTATCATTTAGCTCCGGTTTCCTTTCCAAGGGTTCCTGGTTCTCAAACGCTTGCGGTGGTTCCAAGTTGCATGGTGACTGTGAAAAAGTTTTCTCTTAGCATAGGGCGATAGAATCATGAAAATATATGACATGTTAATCCAAGGAAGCATTTTGTATATTTTTATACATGTCTAACTTGTAGATCACGGCTGATATAGTTACTATGGTGAATCTAAATGAAGGCAATTATAATATTTTTTCACATAGAGTTTGATTTGACTAAAATTATTTTTCATAATTTTAAAACAAACAAAATTATGTCAAGTGTATTTTAAATCACCTACGATTAGTGCAAACATAATTATGTGAAAATTTCAAGAATAGTACAAATTATGAAAAGCAACATCAGCAACGAACAGTTAACACAACACACTCACACAAACACACACACACACAACGCGCTAACAGCGTTACTTCTTACCATCATAGTCATTATCCATCTTGAGATGTATTCCCAATCCTTTTGCAGCATTAACAGACAAGGTTTTTTCATACATACAATTTTCGATACAAGATTAAATTTAATCTTCAACGATGTAAAATAATTATAAATAATTTATTATTGTATCATTAATTTAGAAAAAAAAATAAACCCACCAAAGCAAAATATATATAGAAATACGTGGACGATACGATACATACATACATACATTTGCCAAATGTTGCATATTGTTTAGAAGCCCTAATAGATCATGCTATGTGAATGTTTTTTTTTTTATTATTATTTATTAACAACAATACAGCTATCATGACAGTTGCCCAATGCGATAGTGCAGCAAAAATCTTATATAATATATAAGCAGATAATTCCTAATTCTAAGACGTACAATAACACAACACAAACAACGTAATCTTAGTAAACTCATTCTCAGAACAATGGAATACGTCAATCCGGGTAGCGACTTGATTGAGCGTACGCAGAGCCCTTGTCCACGGCGCACCGCGCAGAAGGCCGGTGCGCGCGCGCGGCTCGGCCAGCAGCGGCGGCCGGTGCCGGCGCCACACGTAGCGCGTGGGCACGCACAGTCCCACCGTGGCCAGCACCCCTCGGTTGTTGACCTTACCGCGCAGAAGCTTGAATATGTAGCTAGCAAGGGCCAGCTCTCTCCTCACCTCCAGCTTATTGTACCCTACCATTCCTAGCACAAATAGCGTCGGGTACATGAGCGGATAGAAAGGGTACACACCGTAACATTTAAGGTACAGAAACCTTATAAATTTATTTTGTATCCTTTCTAGCATAAATTTGTATTTTTCCTCATGCGGGCTCCAAACACTAGAGTTACCCTCCATGTGGCTTTTTACGAGACCTTCATACAATGCTCGTATAGCAGCTGTGTTTGAAAACCCATTTGCTTGACGCATGATGAATCCTAAATTCCTAAATGCCTTTTTACAGGTCATAACTATATGATCTCTGAAGGAAACGTCGGCTGTGAAGTGCACGCCCAGATCGCGCACCTTCATTAAGCGTTCTGTCGGCGTTCCTTCTATCATGTACCGATGATGTATCGGACTGCGAGACCGGCAGAAAGATATTGATGAGCATTTGGGCACACACACGTTTGATAACCTTCTATTGTAATGGAATAAAAAAAAAATACTTAGAAAGAGAGGAAAAGTGGAAAATGTCAAGACGTCAGGCGGGACTCGAACCCTTTCTTCCCTTTTTGGTATCGTTCGCAGACGTTTCTCCTTAACAATAATAAAAAAAAAAACAGCGCGCTGGTGCTCGCAGTGTGTGTAGAGCAGCCGCCGCGGCTAGACGCATGACTCATGAATAAGGGACACGGACTGTTCCGAAACATGTCAAGCTATTTTCGACTTTATTGACGTGAGTAACCCGATATAAGTATTTTAATAACTTGAGACTGAAGTGTTTCTTACGGTAGATGTTGCTAAGCGCCCTCTAATGCGCATACGAGGGATGGTGGAGAAATTCAGAGCCACGGGTGTGGTCTCGGTAGTTCAGTTGGCAGAGTGTGCTGGTATCCCAGAGTCGCGGGTTCGAGTCCCACCCGAGGTCATAAAATTTGCCACGTTTCCTTTCTTTCAGAAAAATTTGGTAAGAGAAATTTACCTGGCATTCCGCGTCTATATAGTTGTCAGAGTTAGCCGAGAAGCTGCATGCATTCCCAAGTCTTCCAACGATGTCTGCCGTTGCCTTTATGGAGACTGAGCGGTCGAGCGGCGAGCGGGTTGCGTCCATGTCTAGGAAAAACGATATTATGATAAACTAAACGGTTTCTTATAAACATTAAAATAAAGTATTTTTACGGAAAAATTCGTGAAAAATACATTATAATTTTATGCTAGACGGTTGTTACAAAACTACATATAGCTGAATAGAAAGTGCAATATTTTGTGATATACTCCTAAAGTTTAATATCCTATTCTTTCATTCCAATAAGCTTATGTATAATGATCATTTGTCCTAAACTCTTATGCCTTAATGTTCCAACAGCGATTCGGTTATGCGGTTCTGTGTGAAGTCATTTTAGGGCAATAATTAAATTAAGGTAATTAAGGAATTATTGTTACAACTTTTTGTTGAAAAAAATAATTAATTAATTAAATGGTTTGAGTTTTTATTAAAGTAGTAACACTACTATGTATAAATTATAAATTGAAGTAGATGTCATGTCACATACTAAAGAAAAATACCAACTCCATATCAGGCCAAGCCAATCGAACCAGGGTCTTCAGCGCACGCCGCACTTGGCCACCGCTCACGCCGGTGTCCTATGGACTGTGCTACTACACTACCGCTAGTAATTATTGTTTATTAATTTGCCTAGTAAGCTTATTTATTTCCCCGAAAATGTAATAAAAAAGTAAAAGTACAGTCGCGATTAGATATATAGAAGCAGCCAAAGTACTGACAAACACCCGAGATGTCTCAATTGTGAAGGCATCAAAGTGCATGCTTAGATATTTTTGCCCAACGTGGCCACTCCGATATGTCTGTCCCTAATGTCGTATTTTGTTTCTTACTTAACACATCCCGCACGTAGTTCCTGGAGGCGTGGAGGGTAGATGCGATAGTGCGAAGCGATTCTGTCGATGGTGTGGTCGGGAACTCTGGAGTAGTCTTATGTGGACCTTTTTCTGTGAACGAGTTTTCGTGTTAGAGTCAAACTACGTTATCTCTTCCGAGTAAATGAACTGTAACACTTGAAAGTGTTGTTTTTAAACGTCTAACTTTTATAAAATTACTTAACACTTTCACAGTCTATGCTACCAACATCTAGAAAACGTAGCATAGACGGACTGTAATAGTAGATTGTACATCAAGGGCATAAAGTGACCCATTTTAGACGAGGCCATTTATTGGTCCTCGTTACACTCGGACCAATATAGTAGCCGGGAATAAAATGGGTATTTATGCCCGAGGTATACACTCTGCTTTTCACTTCGATTGTAAGGAAAATATTAGGTTCTATATCACTTTAAATCGTTGAAAATGTAACATCCATACTCGCTCGCTTGGGTTCTCCCCCCCGCGCGCCGCCTGCAGGCGACCGGGCGCGCGGGGGCGAGGCCGCGGCGAGCGCGCTCCACCTGAGATGTTACTTTATGCCCTAGTGCATGAAAAGCGATTTTGTGTCGCCTAGCCACGACACAAAGGCGAACTTTTCGAGCAAGAGAAGTGAAAATACTTTATAGTATATCTGAGTTACTTTTTATTCAAATACGTAATTGTCTGTAATGTATACACATTTTAACGATTCTTTTTATATTTATGATATTTAAAATGTGCCATGTGTTGTTTCACAATTTTCATAAAAGTTGTCACACCACAAAATGGGCTTAATACAAAAAATACACACCTTTAGCAGTTTTTTTCGAAGGCACATGTTGTGAAAATTTCAAATTCTGTAACAAATATATAAATGATTTTAGGACAAAAAATATTAGAACTAAAATTATATCAAAACCGAACAATTGTAAGTAATATATTTTTCGTGACCATTTTTATTCTTACCTGTATCTGGTTCAAATCTGGTGGTGTAGCTCTGTAGGCTGGAACGTTTTCTTTCCTATAGTTGTAGTACGTATATTTCTCGTGCTGTCTATTTTCTTTCATGCTTAGCAACTCTTGGTGTTCCCGGAAATATAGAGCTGACATTACCACCAGACTAAAACAAAGAAGTCTTTGTTGAAATCGTTTCTATAATTTTGTACAAACAGCACCACCCTAACTGACGATCGGTAGACTAGACATCCCGTTGAAATAATGATTAAAATTGGCCAGTTTACAGTGTTGGCGATGGTACAACCAATTTTTGACATTTGACATAATTTAGCATTCATATGTTACTGGTTTAAAACTATTTGGACAATAAAAAACTGTTATGCCAAATGCTTGAAGCACATGTAAGCAAGCTAGTATTACAAACGAGAATACATATTTCATATAATTTTGTTTGGTATAATTATGTTTCTCCTAAATCTCAAGATATAATATTAAGTTAGTAGCTATTTCATAACTTGAATAGTACCTACATTCAACATAAGCTTAATGTATAAGGAGCGGTGGGAATTTTCTAATTTTGGTATGTGTTTTTTCCTGAAACACTATAGATATATGCCGTTTTTCATAAACGTTCATCAAACTTCCGTTAACTAATTTTTCGTTTGTCCTTATCTGTCAGTTTGACATTTGCGTTTATCAAAAAGGGAAAAAAACATATTTTAACTAATATGGGTCTGTTAGGTTCTTATGAATAAGGCGGATAATGTTTCAGTAACAAAACTACTTATTGAAAATATAGTTAATTTTACTTACCAAACAGCCATAATAAAAATCAAAATTGTAATGACAATCTGCAAAAACTTATTCGAAATCAATTCACTGCTCACATCACTGTACTCTTTCTTGCAACAAAACGCCAATTTCGAGTTGCCAGGCGCAAATTCCTCCTTCAACCATAGACAAGTATCTTTTTTCTTTGACATCGTGCTGTCATCGGAAATCTTTTGAATGTCAGATTCCAAAGTGCCAACGTAAGGTGGGAAATTACATTCATGTTTGTCCTCTTTATGGTATCGAACGCAGGTTTTGTTGTAATTATAGAACTTTCCGTATTTTGAGTAGTTCCGTGGGTCGTGGCATGTTTTGCATTGTTTTCTAGTGTATTTCGGGGAGTTGTGACTCAGTTTGTGGCAACATTCGTGCCGGCGGATGTTGCGAGCTATGTCGCGGATCTGGTCTATGGAAATGTTGCCATCGCTGTAGAATGATTTGGAGGAGGTGGATATGGCTGAAAAGTGGGAGTCTGAAAAAAATTAATATGTAATTTAAAAATTGCCCTAGAATGGATAAGTCATACGTGAAGGCAGCCCGGGACGGCTTCCAACAAAGTTGATCTCGGGGTCTACACTATTGAGTCATGATAGCGCGGAATCATTTGATGAGCATGATTAAATATTTTGGAAATCCATGCTGGAGACCTTTGTCAACCAGTAAAGTTACAACGATAATCATGATGCAATATAAGTAGAAATATATCTTAATACAGCGCTCGCGACGGTTGTTCTGCGCTCGACTTTACTGACGTGAGTAAAAGATGACTCACATTAGCACGGGACGGTACGAGACGGGACGGGGTGGGACAGCAAAATCTGCCAATTTCTATAGAAAGAATCACGTGATAGCTCGGAGCCCTCGGATGTCACGTGACGCATTCTATAGAAATTGACAGATTTTCCCGTCCCGTCCCGTTCTAGTGCGAGTCATCCTGAACCCGATACAAGTATATTAGTATATTGCAATATTTGCAACGGAGAAGGATCGCCGGAGTTCTCATTTCATCAGACAGACAGACGCTACACGTTTCTCAGTCCTCTAATATGTTAAGCTACATAATCTACATAAGGTAATGACTGCTTACTCATTAAAACATCCAAGACCTAAACTACATCATTCATTTCAAAATTAAAACTAAGTTATAAATAAAAAGTTGGCTCCAGCTCGGTGTCTTGTGGCATAGTGCTGAAGAGGCTGCTGGCATTGAATAAGAATAAAGAATAAGAATCATTTATTCGTGACGATCACACACAACACATAATAAAAGAACAAAAACAGGAAAACAGAATTGTTGTGTGCATCACGAAATGGACCCAACTCAGCATAATGCTAGTTTTGAAGCCAGCGCTGGTCTTCCGTAGGGCCCATAGTAGCGCATTGCTGCGCTGGACGGCAATACCGAGGCGTTACGTGAGGTACGCGCCAGCCCTCCTATCTCCCATCACCTCCACGGCCCACGGGTTTAACATCATGTTATAACTTACCGTTGCTAATATTAGACCGAGCACTGTCCCTCCTCTGTAAAATGTTGATCTTACAGAGTTTTCTGTTAATCTTTTCCAGGTGGTCTATACGGGACTCCAGGTTTCCAGTCACTCGGCAGAGTTCCTTGACTGCTCCGAGATTCTCCATGAAGATACGGTCCTGAAAGTTGTAAATATTAAGTATTGATAGTAGAGTTCTATATGCGTATTTTAGATTAATCTTCATTTTTAGGTTCAGGGAACTTCTGCATGAAATAAAAGAAATAAAATTTGATGTTTCTCAGTCAGAACTTCGTTCAAACAAAACATAGTGAGGAAGTCTGCGTACATTTGCAAACTGTCGTAATATTAGGGTTTATCCTTCGAGCAACAGGCTTCCAACGCGTTGGAAGAAGATGGAAAAGCGACATATTACTGTACTCAATGATTCTGTCACCTTTTGTGGGGGGAGACGTGCACACTCACGCACTATATACAAAAACAATATGTAATGATGACACTAACGCAGAAAATGATACAACTACACTAACAAATCTTGCACACTTCGATATATTAGTGTCCGGACTAGTCACAACAGAGCCGCGTATGCCCACTTGGGCTTGTACTTCGGCAGATGGGAAACGGTACGTATGCCGACTCCTCTCCCTGTGTTGCTTGAAGGGTTTATCGTATAATTTCCTATTCTTTACATGCAGCGTCCGGTGCCGCGACCGGACGAATATGATCGTAATAAGTTGTCGAAAGCAATCATCTATGAAATTATGACGTTTACACTTCCACAGTCTGCCATCAAAATCTATGAAACTTAGCATAGACGGATTCTAGTCATCTTATAAATAATGTTTTATTTAAATGCATCATGTCTCCTAATTACGGTAGAGTTACATATCCGAATTGTTAAGGATGATTCACACTAGGACGAGACGGGACGGGACGACCTGTCAATTTCTATAGAAAGAATCACGTGATAGCTCGGAGCCCTCGGATGTCACGTGACGTTTTCTATAGAAACTGACAGATCGTCCGTGCCCCGGCGCCGCCTCATGAGTCATCCTTTACCTCACACCGGCCATATTCATTCAGGACATCCGTCAGATCTCGGGTCTCCGACAGATATGCCCGGCCTTATATGGCCGCAAATGTTAACTATAGGTGGTATATTGTGTGAATAACCTGAACTCATCAACAACATAACTTGCTTTACCTTATTGACAACCAAGAATTTGTGTATAGTGTCTCCGTTAGGCAGCGTCACATCACCCGCCTCCTTAACTGCTTCGGGCAGCACTTGCCGCACCTCTTGGGCTATGACCCCCGTGTCTGCCTGCGGGGCGGGGGAGGTGGGGTCGAATCCAAGCAAGCCTGAGTGTTCGGCGAAGGAAGGGTCGTAGTTGAATCTAGAAATTATAAATATTAAGTGGCATTCAAGAATGTTCACCTCATTCTTTGACAAAACCCTGAGCCTTTTGGGTTTTGGGGATAAACAATACATATATAAAACTGCAGTTTTTCAAATAGGTTAACAACTGTTTTTATCCATTACGTAATATACTGTGAAGAAGAATGCTTGTTGACCGCAAACAGAAATGACATTTCGATGCGAACTTCCGAGGAACTGATCAATATAACATGCTAATGACGGGGAATATAAAGTGGATATGTCAAATATCAATTTAGCAACCGAATAGGTCTCCAGTAGACATGCACCTATGAGATGGATGGATGCATTGCACAAAATTACCAGAACCACACACGACTACGGTCTCAAAACTGAGACTGCTAGTCTAGAAAGTCACATGTCAGGTATAATATCACTAGTCAACAATCGGTTACGATTAAGAAAATAATAATAAGAGACGTAACTGAATAAGAATATGATATTCACTTACTTGACCACCCTGATGCTCTGAACATTCTTCAACTGCTGCGCCGTGTCCAACTCTTCAATATTGTGTTTCGCCCGAGCATCTGATGGGTGGACTACGTGACCCATCACTTTGAGGTTCCCTGCAAAAATACGCGATATTTCACGACTTATGTTACTTTGACTTGCATGTGATAATCCGATGAGTTAACTTGGCGAGAACTGTCTTGCGGAGAAAAGTGGCGTAGGCCAAACCTCTTTTCGCGTCGCTAAGCCAACAGAGCTATGAGCGTTCAGTTTTGATCCAGATGCATCAAACAAGGAAGATACTAATATTATAAATGGGAAAATATGAAAGGCGGTTTGTTGGGCCGTCTTTCACGGTAAAAGCGACGAATTGACGTGATTTTTTATGTGGAGATAGTTGAAGAGATAGAGAGTGACATAGGCTACCGTTAGTCTCTTTCTAACGCGAGCAAAGCCGCGGGCAAAAGCTAGTACTGTATAAAACGATGTCATGAAGACTAAGTATACAGTTATACAGAATGAGAACAATACATTATCGAAAGAGGCTCTGCGTGCTGGCTTCAGCTGCGCGTACGTCTCTCAAAGGTCCGGTGCATCACTATACCGTGACAAAACATTGTCAGATCTGTCAGTATTGATTCCGACACGACCGTTGAAATTTACGCTATTATGAACAATGTAACTGATACGTTTAACGATGATGATGATAAACTTACCATTTATAACGCAAGACTCATCCAGCCTGACCGTGTTGATTCTGACATGACCGTTGAAATGTAGGCTATTATGAACGATGAAACAGATACGTTTAACGATGATGATGATAAACTTACCATTTATAACGGAAGTCTCGTCAGGCCTGACCGTGTTGATTCTGACACGACTGTTGAAATTTACCCTATTATGAACGATGAAACTGATACGTTTCGATGATGATGATAAACTTACCATTTATAACGGAAGACTCGTCAGGCCTGACCGTGTTGATTCTGACATGACCGTTGAAATGTAGGCTATTATGAACGATGAAACAGATACGATTAACGATGATGATGATAAACTTACCATTTATAACGCAAGACTCATCCTGCCTGACCGTGTTGATTCTGACACGACTGTTGAAATTTACGCTATTATGAACGATGAAACTGATACATTTAACGATGATGATGATAAACTTACCATTTATGACGCAGGACTCGTCTGGCCTGTCCGTATTGATCCCGACACGACCGTTGAAGTGGACGCTGTTGTCGGAGACTCCTCGCTGCCACCAGTTCTCCGTGCAGTCTGACTCGAACTGTCCTGGGTTCGATGCCTATGGAAAAAAAAAGTATACTGACAAAATTTACAACGCACACTACCGCACGCGTAAATAAAAAATACTAAATAATAATACTTTCTACATATGTGGAAAACAAAAAGTGGTAACTATGTACTCTTTCAGAATTAGGGTTTGCAATTCGAATATTCGAATATTCGAATTATTCGCCATAAATATTATTCGAATACTACAACACTCATTATTCGAATAAAACGAATATTTCGAATAGTGCAGATTTTATTTAGAAATTATTATTTTGAACGAAAACTTGTAATAAAATGCCTGTTTTAATTGTATTTCACTTTGATAACTCCGTGGAAACAGCCCAAATATCGTACTATAATTGGTAAAAGGATTGAGAATTCGGCTACTTGCTACGTAATTTGTTATATAGGTCGTCCCACTAGGGTTAAGTTAGCACACAACAACATTGTCCTGTAATGAGATAGAAATTTTGAAATTAAGCACTGTTCTTTTTTCGTACCGATGGCAACAGTGAATACAGTGAATTGTAAAATAGACTAAAAAGTTTTTATACCAATGAAAATATATCTAGTAGTATTTTCATTGACACTAACGTTCATTTCATTAATTAACTTTTTTGTAATCATTACTTTATGTAGCTGTGTGTGAAATCATTCAATTCAACTCTCGTGAAACTACCTATACTGAAATAAACAGAAACCCTAAAAGGTCAATAAGCTGATGAGTTATGAGTTATGAGCCATGAGTTGTTTTCAATTGCGACTGCGGCACCACTACTCTGGCAAGAGCGAGATGGATTGTCGAATACCGCAGTCGCAATTGAATACAACCCATGGTACGCAGTAAGCACACTGCATAAGAAATAGATCCTGCTCTTAGTTTAAATTTTCCGTGCATGCTGTAATTATACACCCAGTGCCTTATTTCAATGACATGTATATATTGACTTGACTTAATCGGTAAATACTATTTGGTTTTACACAGTACAGTCGGTATGCACCAATTTTTGATTGAGTTTACACTCTCTTCAGACCATATATATATTACTTTTAGAGATATCATATCAGC
The DNA here is from genome assembly GCA_949128165.1 of Lathronympha strigana. Classification (NCBI taxonomy): domain Eukaryota; kingdom Metazoa; phylum Arthropoda; class Insecta; order Lepidoptera; family Tortricidae; genus Lathronympha; species Lathronympha strigana. The sequence continues at coordinate 5,137,121 of OX421928.1, read as the reverse complement.
GATTTATAGTGAACCAATTATTCTACGTCAACTTGAGCTAAGCCGCGTCAGTTAAAATTTAATTAGCCGCCTAGGCATTGTTACTTGTTACCATACCATTTTATATTTTGCAGTCTTAACAAGTATCAATACAAAAATGATTCAAATAAAAATATACTTTATTCATTTGGTTAACTCAAGCATGTGGATAAGGTTAAGGTTGAAAAGGATCTGAAGTGTTGCGGGTAGTCTGTAGAGTAGTGTTTTACAAAAAAATCCGTAAACCTGATTCTTCCAGATCTTGACTCGCTTGTGCCCATTCGAATCAGAATCACGATCTGATTGAAACTTGATAGTTAAAAAAAAGACACAAAAAATCCTTTCTATTTCGCCACATTTTTGTATGCACTTACTTTGAGCATGGCGTAATGAAAACTTAAATTTTATATGGAAATTTAGGGTCATTTTTTTATTATCAGGATCGAATCAGCTCGTGATTCTGATTTGAATGAGCCCATGAAGGTCCAGATCTGGAAGCATTAGGTGTTCGGGATTTTTTTTGGGAAAAGCTTAGATACCTTAGGAATAGTCAACCAATCGCTCTTGTTCCTGTAACAATGTTAAAGGAATAAAGCATACCTACATATTTAACAATTAAACTACTTAAAATCATTATTTTGACTTATTTCAAAAATATTCGTTTTATTCGAAAAATTCGAATATTCGAATATTGAAAATCGAAGTATTCGTATTATTCGAATACTAAAATTGGACGAATAATGCAAACCCTATTCAGAATCTCCAGTTAGTATTTAGGTATATTGAAGTCGGAGGACATTCCTTTTAACTAATTCATATTTGAAGGTCAATCTCTTATATCCTATCTATAGAAATCGACACACCATTTACGACCCGACCCTTCCCCCGGATCCTTCATACGTTCTCCTGGGGATAGTTCGGTTCTCCGGCAGACACATCAATGTCTGATAACCGCAACGCATTGACGAATTGGTCTATCCTTCCAGAATAAAATACAAAATAAAAAAGACTATGCCATTAGAGATAAGAAATACAAACGCAAAGGAAAAATCTTAAATGTGCTAAAGTCCTGTCCATTTTTTGCCAGCCTGGAGCTCCCTTTCATCCGTATGCGGCGCTCGTGTATTTGGAAAAGCACGGGTGTTTCTCTACTAACTCATAGCCATAACTTACCCAAACTATAATTCTATCGCTGTCACTAGTATGAACCATAACATCTCCACTCGGTACATGGGCCCTACGGGCTACCACCAGCACGGGCCCTTGGGTCTGTCCTTCTTCTACTGAGTCATAGTCATCAAACTTACCCGAACTATAATTCTATCGCTAGCACTTGCAGCAACCATGACATCTCCACTCGGCACATGGACCTTCAGAGCAACCACCAGCTGGAAATGCCTCTGGCCTTGAGTCTGTCCTTCTTCTTTGAACTCATAGTCACCAAACTTACCCGAACTATAATTCTATCGCTAGCACTTGCAGCAACCATGACATCTCCACTCGGCACATGAGCCCTTAGGGCTACCACCAGCTGGAAATGCCTCTGGTCAGGGTTGGGTCGTCCCTTCTTCCGCATGTTATTGTTGGTGGTCTCTGCGAAATGGAGGCGGCCAACGGTGACTTTTGTTCCTTCGCGTCTGAGCTCCACTCTGGAAGACATGGTGGTTTGGTTAATCAATAGGTACGTAAAAAAATAGATGACGGTGTTTTTAATGATATTATTTTCTTATCTGCTTTCGCCCGCGACTTCGTCTGCGTAGAATTATAACAAAGCTATCCCATATCCTATTCCAGGAGTCAAACTATTCCACGTCCGAAATGGGCAAACTGTTGGATCTAAATTTTATTTTATATTATGACATCTGAATGTACACAGTTTAAACAATAAATGACATCTTATCTTATCTTATCTTAATACCAAGTTTCAGTTTTGATCCGTTCAGTGGTTTTGGAAAGAAGAAGGACGGTCATAAAGAGGTAATAGATGGACAGAGTTACTCTTCCATTTACCCAGTATAATACTAGTGTGAATTTCCAAGTTTGTTTCCCACCAAATGCGATTCAACTTGTCGCCATTGCTGTCTTGTTCTAATAAGTATGCAAGTGCGAGAGGGACACATGATAATTAAACGATGAAATGGCAACCATGTCATGTTGTTATCAAGTGAAAGCTTATAAAATAAAAACTTACGGTACAGGATGGAACGGTTTCTTCGTGCGGTCGGATTGGCTTTGTTCTACCCTTACTTCTTGACTGGGATCCTCGGCCTGGAAGTAGATTTTAGTGGTTTGGTCTGATTAGTGTATCCATTTATTTTAATGAGTCAATGGCTAGGAGCATTCTACCAGAGTAGACCAGAATAAATATCTTACAAACGCTAATCCTTGAGCACTTGGAGCAAGTTGCATGGAAGCAGAATTTTTGTCTGCTGATACAATTCCCTGCAAACCAGCCATATCACGTGGGTTGGAAATTAAATATGTAAGTGGTTCGGCCAAAACTCGACTTGTCAGCATTTTAAGGGAAATCAAAAGTGTATCTAAAGGATAACTCACACTAGAATGGGACGGGAAGATCTGTCAATTTTTATAGAAAGAATCACGTGATAGCTCGGAACCCTCGGATGTCATGTGACGTTTTCTATACAAACTGGCAGATCGTCCCGTCCCGTCCCGGTCATCCTTAAAGCGACGGTCTAATGGATGGTCAATTTTATTTGTTCCAGAGATGAAGCTATTTACTGTAAATAATCAGTCTTGCGAAGGCCTCTTCATAGCTCCAAAAGTAATTCTGCCTATGTTGAAATGAACGGACATTCCATCTACACAATCTCTACAGTTAAATATGAGATAGATGATGGGGACGTAATATGGGTGATGGCTGGTAGCTTCACTTACCCAAAGCAAGTGATTGGTAATGGTTACTGCTGCGAGAACTGCAAATCTTTACAAACGTCACGGATGCTAAACGTTGGGAATCCTTAAGCATTTAGACAATACTCACTTTGACTCCATAAAAATGCAGCCTAAACGCGCTGATCTTCTTAAACCCCTCATTAGTCTTGACATAGTGTGGTTCTCCCTGCATGTGTATCTGGCAGGTGACTTGGAAGTGGTTCTTCTTCTGGCAGACGAAGGCCTCGTCGATCTGGGAGAAGTTGAAGCCTTTGTCGGCACCGACTACGTAAGAGGGGGGTTGGCTGAGGAAAAAATAATGATGTAAAGAATGAAGTTCTATCAATGAAGAGAGGTATGGGCACAGCGGATGCATATCGTTTAGTGTGGTAGGGCACAGCACAACGAATGTCGTCTCGCTCAAATCTGGAGCAGAGCCCATCTGGGGAAGTACCTCCACCTTACAGAAAACCGCAGTTAAATAGCACTAGACCCTACTCATAGTGTTGTGTTTCTGTTGGTGAGTAAGGTCGCCAGAGCTCCAAGAGGATTCACTGTGTTGACAGCTGGGGACCCACGGAGCACAGTTTGCCCCTTTAGCTGTCAACACAGCGGACCTCCTTTTTTTAAAAGGGTCGATTTCAACGCGCATGTAACAGCCCTGGAGTTGCAGGCGTCCATAGGCTAAGGTGACCGCTTACTATCAAGCGTATGCTTGTTTATCACCGTCGTAGTATTAAAAAAACGTGGTTTGACTCTAGTACTGAATGATTTGAAATATAATTTAATATGTTCGAGTCTTATAGGAGTTTTATACTTACAGTGGTTTCAGGTTGCAATCATAGAGGGAGTGCCACAGGTTCTGCTGAAACGACGCGAATCTGATACACTGGAGGGGTACGTCGTCTCCTGCTTCTGATCCGTCTACTGATGGTGGTGCTGGGCGGACGTGGGTCTCTGGTGATAGGGCGGCTGGAATGTGAAGCAAAATTATAGTACCGGGAGTAGGGATTGCGAGGGTAGTTGGGTCATGTATGGGGTGTGTGTGAGAACCTGAGTGAAATGGTAGGTACGTGTAGAATTGTTGGGATTGACATAATATTAAAATAGGTTGATTAAGTATTTTTGTAACAATATGAAAACTCTGGTGGACGGATGTGGGCTGATGATGATGATGATGATTATCTCCAAGGACATGGAAGTAGTAGTGCAGGTGATACAAGTTAAGAGATCATAAACTAAATCGCGTTAAGATATCATGGTAAGGTCCCAGATCGGTGTTGAGAGAGGTCGCGGGTTCGAACCTCGACGCGGGGAATTTTTCAATTTTTTTTCAATTATAAAATTGTAGTTGACTACTTTGAGAGTATCCAGTGAATCTCTTCTTCTTTGTCATCACACTCTGGGCAGAGTGGCTGTCAAGTCTTCTGTGGCAAGCGTAACACCGCCACTAGCCTGATGAACATCAGGAACGAGAACTCGTCCAGAGGGCAGTTTGTTGCCGATTTGATTTGGTCAGAGTTTGGTCAGTCAATTTATCCAGCGGTTTTTGACTAACGGTTAAAGGTTTTTGATCAAGAGAGGTGTGGGCACAGCGGATGCATATCGTTTAGCGTGGTAGGGCACTGCACAACGAATGTCGTCTCGCTCAAATCTGGAGCAGAGCCCATCTGGGGAAGTACCTTACAGAAAACCGCAGTTTAATAACACTAGACCCTACTCATAGTGTTGTGTTTCTGTTGGTGAGTAAGGTCGCCAGAGCTCCAAGAGGATTCACTGTGTTGACAGCTCTCACGGAGCAAAGCTTGTCCCTTTACCTGTCAACACAGCAAATCCTTTTTTTTTAAGGGTCGGCAACGCGCATGTAGCACCCCTGGAGTAGCAGGCTACGGTGACCGCTTACCATCAGGCGGGCCGTATGCTTGTTTGTCACCGTCGTAGTATTAAAAAAAAGATTAGACCAGAATACCTGGTTCACACTTGACTTGAGAAACATCTTGCGAGTGTTTCCTCTTCTTAGTACTGGGTTCCTGGAGTGTCGTGTAGACGGGCGTTAGGGTCTCATGGCCTAGAGACACCAGCTGTGGGCTGATGATGGTTTGATCCAGCTCGGGAAGGTCTACCCGCATTTGGTTGTACCTGGTAAAAGATACAAGGCTAAATTGAAGATTTAAATAGCAATTATTCATAATAGTTATAGTAGATCGGTAGATGTTGATGTCAACCTCAGCCAGTCTTTCTCCGGGACTACGGAGGAGGTTGGTTTTAAAAGTTTTACGTGGTTAAGCCCCGTATAAGTAAATTTATAAGTTTTAGAAAAACACAAGCATTCAAAACTGTCACAAGCGTATCAAAATCGAACCGAATTTGTTTAAAAAAGGCTTTAATCCATCCCGTGGTGTCTCCCGCTAACGCCGTCGTTACTGACAACTTGTTGTCTCATTCGATTCATTCGCACAGTATGCCATAATGCCAAAATTATATATTTTATGTAGTCCAACCAAAGGCTGAAATAAAAGTGCTGTTGGAAGCCGGCTACTAGCGATTCTTAAACTACATTTCGTCGGGGATAGTGCAATACCGCGTAACTAACAAATGCAATAGGGTACAATATCTTGTCAGTTGTTTGAATATTGAACTCTATGGACTTTGTTAGTTACTCGATATTGCACTATCCCCGACGATTTGTGAAAATTTTGCCTGCAATGTTCCTCACCTGTTCTGATACGAGATCCCTTCCAGCCCCCTCATCCCTAGATCCACATCTTGCGGCATCACCACCACATCAAGGTTATCCGACTTCAGCTCCTCGTACATGTATTCCTGCTGGATCAGCTCCGGTTGCAGGTGGTCGTGGACCAGTACGTAGTCTGGGGGGAGGGTCTGCATCACGTTTGTGTCGGGGCTGTAGGGGTTTTCCGAGCCGGAGTCGGGAGGGCTTTCGGGGAGCTGGTGGTTCCTAAAAGAAATCGATCTTCAGATGTTTATAAGACAAAAACAAACTACACAAAAACATGAAATAAAAAGAACAATTTAAGGATGACTCACACTAACACTACGGGAAATCTGTCATTTTCTATAGACAGCACTTATAGTAGAGTAGAGAAGATAGAGTGATTCAAGAGGAAGGTTTATATGTATAATAATAACACCTGCGAAGCCGGGGCGGGTCGCTAGTTAAGTATACAGGGTAAATTTACAAATCCGCAATCAGGGTCCCGAACCACGAGATTGCGTTCGGGTGTTAATTTAAACAGATCACCCGGGAAAGAGTGCAGTGGGCAACATCACATAATATGTTCCCTGAATGTGGATTTGTACATTTTAGCTACCTAATATTCTTTTATTCGCCAACAAACTTTTCTGCAGTATGGCGAAATTCTTATGACTGTTTCTATTTATTGTGTATGTTAGAGAAAAAAAAATGTTTCTGTAAATACGCCATATGATTAAATAAGTAAATAAACAGGGTAAATAAAATACCAACCCCAGTCTCCGGTCCGGAGGGTAGTCCCCCACAGGCGCCATGTAGGCCTCCAATTCGTCGATGAGACCCGGACCTGGAACAAAAAAAAAAAGAAACATTAAACGAGCGAACTAGTGCGGATGAGGAGCAAAGAATCTCCAGTTACAGCTTTGGCAAATTCTATGCATACATTGTATGGTTGATGGTTGTTTTTTTGAGCTGGCGGGATAATTGTACCACAGTACATTAAACAGGCTAAAAGTTCTTGACCGCGAGTTTATTAAATGATACAGATGGCCGTAAACATAGAAGTTAAGATTTTTTCATGTTTTTCGTAACATTATGTTTTTTTTTGTGTTTTATAGCAAATCGGCTGTTTTGGAGCATGTGGACTAGACACAACCGCCGATTCAATTCAACTATGAGGTACAGAAAATCTTTGGGAGTCAAAATAAATAAAAAACTTAAAAATAGTCGTACACACAAAACACAAATTTTCGTCGTATTATAAACTAAAATAGATGTAGTATACTACTCTGTAAGATGTAGACCACGCGAGCCTGTCTATGTAAAGTTTAAAACAGAATAACTGGTGGGAATTGACACAAAGGTCTTAAGCGCCTTCGAGGTCTATGGCGCTTAGAACCTTTGTACGAATTTCCTCCATTTTGAAAATTTCCAGAAACTGAATCGGCAATTTTCTGCATCTGACCCTTGATCAATGCATCTAGCGAGAGTCTCTCAAGATGTTGTTCGAGACTCTTCGCTATGAGACCGTTCGCTGAAACGACTATCGGGACAATGATCATCGGTTATCTCGTGAGCCAAGTCTAGAATACTTACTGAAAGTATATCCTGTATCCTGTGTTCTTGAGCATTTGCTTTAACTTCGTCATGTGGCTTGGTATAATTAAGGAAAAAAAATGGCATAGTTAGTAAAATATCGTGATAAAAATACGTGAGTAATAACCGTTGCAATTTAATGTCAGTATGACTCAAGAAAGTTTAAATTACTTATAAGGCATAGTTAGTTTTATTAAAATCGTTTTTTTTATTTATTTCTCATACAAAATAATTACATGTTGCATCAAACGCTATCTAATGTAAAACGGGCATTAGTATTGACTTTACTAAGTAAGTGACAACTATGACATATTAATTTCATGTCCAATACTTATACTCCGTTTACACACATGCAAAACCCATATGAGATAAAATTAAATTAGTAGTTATGTTCTAAATGGAGCTAATTAGAATACCGGTTTCTTTGAGAAATTAATTTAAACTAAAGAATGCACCATTGAATTTGAAGCAATTACTCAAAAACATAAACAAAACTATCCATAACAAAACAGATGAACTGCGGAACTACACATTACGCGTACCTACATTACTCGAAATATATTACGCACCTGTCCTGACCCCATATCGTTTACGTTAATGGCAAATCACACGGACCAATGAGCACACCCCCTCGATTACGCAAATCTAAACGATTATATACATACAGGATGGCTAAACTTTCCTAAAAATATTAATTCACTTGGTAGCGATTTGGAGCTTAGATTTTAACTTTCACTTTTAAGTTTTATTTAAGGTTGTTGGAAAATTAGTTGTCTAAGGAATAAGTGGAACATTTTTAGCTAAAAATGACTCGATTTAGATTTATATTGGAATCGAAATTTGTCAATAAAAAAACACTATAGTACATTGTGTATTAAGGGTCAATAATTTACGAACTAGTGTCAATTTAATTTAGCACGAGTTACATACAATGTTTTTTAACACATTTGCGAGGAAATAAATAAACTTTCTAGGCAGATAAATAAACAATATGAGTGGTAGTCTAGTAGCGTAGTCCACAACACACTGAGGTACGGCGTTTGCGTGGCCCGCGGGTCCTCCGGGAGGCCCAAGCGCGGTAAATTAGTATGGAAATCCATTACAGCTATGGCCTATATTAATACAGCTCATTAAGTCTAAATTTGATAGAATATAACAATGACCATTTATGAGCAGGTGTCATGAAAAAATACATACAAATAGTATGCTGTTAGATAACAAAAACCCTGTTTTAAATAGTACAAGACCGAAGCTATTATGATTGGCGTTGATCATACCGCTAAAGTACTATATTCTATATACATGAGCCTTCTATAGAAATCACGTGATAGCTCGGAGTCATTGGATGTCACGTGAGGTTTTCTATAGAAGACGGTGCGTAACTGCATTCTCCACTCCGTTAAAAAAAAAGGTTTTCTATAGAAACTGACAGATCGTCCCGTCCCATCCCGTCCTGTCCCGTTCTAGTATGAGTCATCATCCCTTAACAGATAACTATCCTGTGATACACGTCAGTGACACCAAGCGCGACAGTAGATTTTTATTTTATGTCTATGCCTCCCTTTTTCCGGAATGAAATGAAAGGAAAGCATATAAATTAAAAAAAAAATCTACTGTCAGACGGTAGTTGTCAGACTATACATAGTTAAACTAATGAAAAATAACAGTAACATAGGTAAAACTTGATATAATATACCTATTACATCGGTGTCTGATTGTTAGCTACAATACTCGACAACGGAAAAACCCGGAACCAATGGAATTATTACATTTTTATGAGATTTTATTTCAATTCGCACGTGTGTTCTTTGACAAGCGTGAGAATTGTTCTGATATTTATTTTATAAATAGTAGATTGTATATCAAGAGCATAAAGTAACCCATTTCAAACGAGGCTATTTATTAGTCGAGGATAAAATGGGTATTTATGGCTGAGGTATACACTCTGCTTTTCACTTCGATTGTAAGGAAATATGTATGTATGTATGTATGTATGTAAAACTCTTTATTGTACAAAACACAGAAAAATTAAAATGTACAAAAAGAAAACAGTAAGTACAAAGGCGAACTTATCCCTTTAAGGGATCTCTTCCAGTTAACCTTTGAGTAGATGAGAGAAAAAATGAAAAGAGGTAGACAAATACACCTAATGTACAACAACGTACCAGATAAATAATAATAAAAACTATATATATATTTCCAAAATACATAGGAAAAGTATATATATCACACTAACAAGGAAATGTGAGACAACACTAATAAAAAATAAAAATAAATAAATAAATAAACAGAGTATACAGATAAACAAAGAGACAACAGCAACCAATCACACAGAAACAGGTAACCACAACTTCTTTAACTTCCCCTTGAGCGACGCAATTGACTGGGACTTCCTATACGAGACAGGCAAATCATTCCACAGTCTAACCGAGCGTACCGCAAACGACTTGTCATAGCCTCGAGATTTGTGAGATGGGATTAAAAGTGACTGATTCTCACTGGACCGCAAACGGTGACCACTGCCCTCAGCCAAAAATTTAAATTTCTCCGAAAGGTACGTTGGAGAAGAGGGAGAAAAAAGCACAGTAAACAAAAGAGAAAGAGTGTGTAAATCCCTCCGACGGCGGATAGGTAGCCAGTTTAATTGATTGCGGTAAAAGGTCACATGATCATATTTCTTGAGTCCGAAAATATATCTGATACAGACATTCTGTAACCGCTCGAGCTTATCAAGCAATTCCTCCTTGATATCAAGGCACGCAGTGTCACAGTAGTCCAGAAGCGGGAGAAGAAGCGACCGTGCCAACATACTTTTCGTGTGGAGAGGGAGAAAGCTTTGCAGACGCCTTAAAGAATGAAGAGAGGCGAACACCTTTTTACTGACCTCAGCTACATGTGGCGCCCAGGATAGAGTCTGGTCCATTGTAACGCCAAGATTTTTTACAGTGGGAGTGAAAGGAATAGGGGTACCATCGAAGAAAATTCTGGGCAAAACCTGGACAGACAGTCGGGAGATGAAGTACGGGCTCCCAATAACAATCGCCTAAGATTTCCTGGCATTAACCTTAAGTCCAAAAGAAGATGCCCAATTACAGATTGATTCTAAGTCCTCGTTAATTTGAAATATTAGGTTTTATTTCACTTTAAATGGTTAAATTGTAACATCCATACTCGCCCGCTTGGGTTCTCCCCGCCGCGCGTCGCTCGCAGGCGGCTGCGATGTTACTTTATGCCCTAGAGCATGAAAAGCGATTTTGTGTCACCTAGCCACGACAAATTGATACTTATCATTATTTCTGTCTACGCTTCAGTGACAAGTAGGTGCCTTGTCCCAGCTAAATTAGCTTGTGTTTCACCAATAAAGTTTGCTTAATTAACTTTACCAAATTGTACCAAATTTCCGGTCACCCTGTATTGATAATTTGTTTAATAACTTGTGTGAAATAACGCCCCTACTGGACGCCAGTGATGCGTGAAACTGTTTTTAGGGTTCCGTAGCCAAAATGGCAAAAACGGAACTTATAGGTTCGTCCAGTCCGTCTGTCCGTCCGTCCGTATGTCACAGCGGTTTTAATCAGTAACTGTAAATCATATGGTGATGATAATACATATAGAGGTACTCGTACACCTCTCTACGTGCCGCTACTTAGTTGCAACAAAAATATATTTACGTATTTGCTTTGAACTTTGATTTTAAATCAAAGCAATAGTTTCAAGGTCAATTATTAAATAGAAAATATTTGACAGATGCATTATAAAGGTTAAAATAAATAGGTTTTCTAAGAAAACCGCAAATAAACATGAATTAGGTGTCATCAGCCCCCTAACAACATCACTACTTTTTGTGCAGTATGAAAATCAATCAAGTGCTGCATTGAGAGTGAAAGGACGGTTCAACGCCTTATACTTACATTCTAAGTGTTATTTTAAAATTATAGTTTAGCACCTAAGGCACTTACAACCTTCTTAAAAATATCTGATACAAAATCATACAGAATAACGACGCTAAAGAGAGTAAGCGACAAATACTTTTGAGTCTCCATTCATAAAAACAAAATATCGCGTCTTGAGTCCTTTTAGAATATTGCGTTTGGAACCGCAGCGACAAAATGTAGTAACATTAATATGAACGCGCCGCACTTAAGTCTTTTTGGTTTTGGCGTATAAACTATGCGTTCAGACAAAATTACACGTTAGATGACGCATCTCACGAAAGGTGAGTGCGTTTATAAAGTGAACTTTATTGCTATTGTAATAAGAGTTAGTTTGTGAACTATTTGATGAGTTAAGGACAATGATCTTTTATTGACGGTTGCGAATGAATGTTACGTTGAAGTGATGGAGGACACGTAATCTATTATTATAGTGATAAAAACTGTGATATACAATTATAAATTGAAAGAGATGTGAAAAAGTGGCCAAGGTCCCAGTTGAGCAGGGCTTTCGCGGCAGAAAGCAGGAGGTCGCTGGTTCGATCCCAGCCCTCCTCACCGGGGACCTTGGTCACTTTTTCTGTAGTATATGACATCTCTTTCAATTTATATATACCTAGTAGTGTAGTATGTCTACTTAAAAACATGAATCAATACATTTATTATAAATAATAAATGATTTGTGACAATTGTGCGATATACTGATATACAAGTTGTAACATAAGCCCCGATCAATACTTCAACACCTGATAAGGGCAATGACCCTGACTAGGATGCAAGCGGAAAATTGTCGAAGTTCGAAAAAAATTAACAATTTGTATGGGACATAATATTGTCTTCTGTTAGTCGTATCTACCGCGATTGTTGTCCATTGAAATTAAACACTTCTCTGCCATCATCTTGACGCTGTGAAAGCGAGTGCTGTAAAATGCTCAAAACGTAGCGTCATGGTGTTAATAAGCGCGATTAATCCGTTCTAAAGTGTTTAATTTGTAAAGGGCAGCTCATCGAAAATGCACCTGTCTCCATACAAAGTAAAAAAACTTATTATCGAATTTCAAAATTTCTCCCACTTGCATTGTAGTCCGGGTCATTGACTTTATCAACTATTGAAGTATCGTTTGAGACTTACGTTATATCCAGAAGGCCTAGTATAAAAACTGTACGACATTAACTCCTCGACCGCGGTAGCGTATCGAGGGGTCAAAATATGAAAGTTGCCGGATGATTTAAATAAACGGCAAACATAATTTGAACTCCCGATACGCTAACGCGGTCGAGGAGTTAATGTCGTACAATTTTTATACTAGGCCTTCTGTAGGTGTGAGAGTCAGACTCTGAACCGTACACTCAGTTTTTTAGGCCTGGTCACGCTTGACCATTTTTTATTAATTGTGTCATATGGAGAGTAATTTTCTTTGTTATTAATATGAGTTTGAGATTTGTAGGTGTGACAAAAAGTCTGATGATCGTAATCAGTGTCGTTGACTGATTCCGAAAAAAAAAGTACCGCCAAATTTTTTTTTTATATGGAGGCTTGGATTACCTTCGGACGACCAGCCGCATATAATAAAAATCGCGTCAAAAATATTTCGTTCGTATATACAAAGTGAGGCCTGTTATATGAGCAATTATTAAAATTGTAATTGTAATTGTCTTTATTTTAGACAGATTCATTAACCTATGTTATTATTGTTAATGTCTTTCCCATCACGGAATAATGGTGTTCCGGACCTTTGGGAGGCATACGCGAAGCCGGAGCTGCGAAACAAGCAAAATCTCGAATGGTAGCAGAATGTGGAACATGTCGTATTCCCACTATAGAAATTAAGAAAAATTCAACAGTGCTAATATAGTCTGCAAGCCAAGTCTGCAGAAGATTTTTTTTTGCCTTCCTATTTTTATCATAGCAAAAAAAAGGACGCACATAATATAGGTAAATAAATAAAAAATCTACTGCAGTCTTGACTTGTCAGTATACCTATATATAGTATGAAAATCCATAGGAGCAGAGTTCTTATGGAATACCATAGACAACGGTATAATGTATGCTTTTTTAATATCGCTGTCAGTCATCTAATTGACAGATAGAAGTGCTGGAGTAGAAAAAAGTAGTTAATAAGTCCAACCTTTCTAATACCTATTTATTAAAATGTGTAAATATCCTTTATTAATCAATGTGCGCTTCAAAGTAATAACAAGTGATAAAAAATATAATAATTATGATTTAATATTTTTTTACAACGAGGTTTTCCGTCTAGAATAACATACATCAGATAACAATTTCAGCAAAACTTTATCACATAGTAATTCCCATTTGAACCTCGGACATCTAAATACCATTCTGATGAATAAAGTCACTTATAGTTTCCAAAACATCAATAGTTCTAAACATATTATAAGCGTTTCCGCCATTTTGATTCTCAACTATCAAAGTTGACAGAATTCCAAAAAGGTCTTAAGTACGGTGTACACAACGGGATTTGAGACTTTTTAATAAAACCTGGCGGGTTGACGTCAGACAAACGTTATCAAGTATCCGATTTCAATGCGTAGTAGTGACAGCTATTTTTGTAAATCGAATGAGGATAAACACTCACAGATTACGGTTTGTTCTTTTGGTTTGGAAACAAAGTCCAAATATATATAATCTCCCAGTCTACGAGTACTGGAAATCGGTAGGTACCTATACCGGGTGTTTCATGTAACTGAACAACGTTTGTTAAGCGACTTTAAAAAAAAACGTGATGTGTTTTGTTTTTTATTACACTTTAAAGTTAAAGTTTGTTAGAAGACGCAATGTACTGCAAATTTTGTTCATTTTCAACTACGTCAATTAGGCTGATGTTACTATTTAGTTTGTATGAAAAAGTGAAAACATAAAACTCGTTGAACGAAAGTTGTTAGGGTTGAGGTGCACTGCCTACGATTAAATTTATAGCTCCTGTTACAGGAAACACCTGGTATAATTTTTCATCACACTTGCGCATAAATGATGATATTGTATACAATAATTCTTAAACTTAATTACTTATATTCCGCCCATGGCTGTAATGGATTTTCATATATTTCCGCCCGCCGGGAGCTCCCGGATGACCTTCCGCGCCCCACGTCGCACGTAGCCGCCGCTTACAGCGGAGTACTGTGGACTGTGCTACTACACTACCGCTAACAATTATTGTTTATTTATCTGCCTAGTAAGTTCATTTATTTCCTCGCAAATGTGATGAAAAACATTGTGTGTATCACGGGCGGTAAAATCATTAAGAACTCGTGTTAATTAAATTGACACTCGTTTATAATTTCTTGTTTACCGCCCTTAATACACAATGTACTATTTCATCACACTAGCTTGTAAATGGTGATATTATATGTAAACATACAGACTTAATGAGTTGTATTAAACCCAACTCGTAATGGATTTTCATAGTACTTAACCGCCCGCCCGGCCCCCCGGACCCGGAGGATCCGCGCCCCACACGCACGCCGCACGTAGTCGCCGCATCGTGTTGAAATCTATTCGAATATATATCCGAATATATATATTTTCGAATATATAATCAAATATATTCGAAATCATAGCAGCTCACGGTAAAGACACTGATGGCGACTGTATAAGGGCTTTTTCCAAATAAAATCCCGAATACCTGATTCTTTCAGATCTGGACTGGCTGAGCTCATTGTACTGTGCGGTTTCAGAGAAATTTCCTCCCGCGGACGCTCCGGCTGTGGAATGAGCTCCCTGCCGAGGTTTCCACGAAAGATTACAGTATGGGGTTCTTCAAAAAAGGAGTGTAGGTACTAGATTTTAATGGATCGGCAACGTGCGTGGGACTCCCCTGGACTTGCAGGCGTCCATAGGCTACGGTGACCGCTTTCCATCAGGTGGGCCGTATGCTTGTTTGTCACCACTTAAAAACAGATTTACAGGTTTTTTTTGGAAAACGCTCATTAGAGAGTATGTTTCGTACGTAATAGATAGTCTTCAGTATAATATGGTTACAAGCCAATGACTATACGCTCCATTTAACTGGCTAACTCGTTTGAATACCTTATTAGAGCCATGGACGTATAACATGAGGACTGACGGTACGCTGTGGCGCATAAAATCGCCGTCAATAGAACTTACAAACGATGTAAACGAAAGGTATACATGTTTTGTAACTGTTTCTCTTTATATTTTCACACTAGCTCATCAAACACCACTGAAGACGTTCACTACTGATATGGTCGTTTTATTGTAAAATACAAAACATAAGATAAATGGTTCCCCTTGTCTGCGTATAATTTTTGTATGCATAATTGTATTTGGCATAATCAATATAGTCATGATTGGTTTTACTTATAAACTATACTTAATACACGGCAAAGCGGCATCTTACCGTACAACTTTTTCGGTCACTTTTTTCGGAAGAAACGTGCACAGACGCGCTTCTCACACATTAAACTAACACAGAAAATGATACAACTACACTAACAGATCTTGCACACTTCAATCTATTTTTGTGTACTTCGGGTCTGTGTTGTGATGTGATTGTGACATCACAACACAGACCCGCGTATGCCCATTTGGGCTTGTACGTACTTCGGCAGAGGTGGAACGGTACGTATGCCTGCCTGTTGCGTGAAGTATCTATTAGGCTGAGGACTTACGATTTATATCTTGTCTTTGTCAGTTCTCAAGTATTATTCGTTCATATTAAAGCTGTGATATTTATCGACAATCATAAAACTGATGTAAGTATAAAAAAGTTAATTTGCTTTTGATCTTACGGGCGTGTAAAACCCTGATGAGAAAGGGACGCGGTGTATTTTAAGAGTAACAGTCAACCAATTGGAACCCTAGGCCACTCTAGAACCATGACAAAATGACATGCTGGGGCCTTACTCGTACCACAATCCCAAAACGCTATTCAGTTTAGGTCCTTAACTGCGCTCAGGGGCCTTACCATGACGTCTTAACGCGATTCAGTTTAGGTCCTTAACTGTGCTCAAGGCTCTTACCATGACGTCTTAACGCGATTCAGTTTAGGTCCTTAACTGTGCTCAAGGCTCTTACCATGACGTCTTAACGCGATTCAGTTTAGGTCCTTAACTGTGCTCAAGGCTCTTACCATGACGTCTTAACGCGATTCAGTTTAGGTCCTTAACTGTGCTCAAGGCTCTTACCATGACGTCTTAACGCGATTCAGTTTAGGTCCTTAACTGTGCTCAAGGCTCTTACCATGACGTCTTAACGCGATTCAGTTTAGATCCTTAACTGTGCTCAAGGCCTTTACCATGACGTCTTAACGCGACTCAGTTTAGGTCCTTAACTATGCTCAAGGCCCTTACCATGACGTCTTAACGCGATTCAGTTTAGGACGTAAACTTATTCGCTGCAATACAACTGAGCACAGTTAAGAACCAGAACTGAATCGCATTAAGAGGTCTTAATAATTACGAATTAAAGATATCTTAGGCCCACTTGCACCACCCAGAGTTAGCCGCTAACCGGGATTTGAGCTGTCAAATTCCATACAAAAAACGCTTAACTCCGGGGTATGTGGCTAACCCCGGGTGGTGCAAGTGGACCTTAACGACTCAGTTTACGTCCTAAACTAAATCAAATCGCGTTAGGTGATCGTTGTAACCCCCCAGTAAAAAAATTCCTACAATCTGATTTATAGCGTCGTATTGTCGCTCATCAGGCGGCGCCACTCATGCGTGGATCCTGTGTCAGTATGAGAGAATTGTCAAAGTGACGTTTGAAATGTTCCTGCAAGACGCACGTTCCACTAGCGCCCCTAGCGGAAAATCGTCTCGCGGTTATCCTCATTGGTTGACGAAAGTGGGGAACGAACGCGATAGGGAAGCGAGTTTTGTAAGTAGGTAGGTATATTTTACAGCAACTTTATATTGCCGAAGTTACGTTGTAACATTCCATAATAGCCATAAAATTGCTATAAAACATGATTTCCTAAAGCATATAAGAATTTATAGGTTTAGTATTTATTATATAAGGGAATGCGGATGCGAATTTGACTTCCTGTGAGTAGGCTGTTCTCTTTTTTTAGGGCCATTGAACTGTTTTCGCGGTGAAAAAATCAGATTTAAAGTGTTTTTTTTTTATCCGCTCATTTATGGAGAATAAACATGGCCGCTTATGCTTATATTGTTGCACACTTGCCACTGTATGGCTGGCTTCATTACTAGAGTGACGCAATGCAGACCAAGTAATAGTACATTACAATACAAGGACTAAAAAGAGGAAATTTGTATCGTAGGACGTTTTACAGTAGGTACATATGACCCTTTGATGTATTCCTAGAGTTTGAATATTCGACGCGGGCACGTAATGTGCACATTATCGCCCTATGGCGGTAAAGTAGCACCATGTGTACTGTAATAGTACATTGTGCATCTAGGGCGGTAAGAAGGGCATTACTTACGAGGGTCTATTGAAGCACGACGCCGTAGGCGGAGGGCTTTAAATGACCCGAGTTAGTAATCCCCTTACTGCCCGTGGTACACACAATGTTTTTCATCACATTTGCGAGGAAATAAATAAACTCTATACAGGTAAAGAAACAATAATGATAAGCGGTAGTGTAGTTGCACAGTCCACAGTACTCCGGAGTGACTACGTGCTGGGAGCGCGTGCGGGGCAGGTGCTCCGCGAGCTCCGGGCGGTCGGTAAAGTAGTATGAGAATCCTTTAAAACCATGGGAATAATACAGCTCTTTAAGTGTAAGTATGCTTGCATATAATATCACCATTTACGAGCAGGTGTGATGAAAAGTCTGTTTCCTACCTAAATTGATGTTTATTTTCAAGATTTATGTAAGATACATATCGGGAAATCAAAAAATTAAGATAAGATGTTAGACAGTGTCAGAATAGTTTATGTGGTATTAATTTCAATTTGCTACGAGTACCTCTACGTTTTCTAGAGATGAAAGAATCTTGACAGACAGACGGACGGCCAACAAAGTGATCCTATAAGGGTTCCGTCTTTTCCTTTTGAAGTACGAACCATAAAATCGGAACTCTATTTTTTGTCCGTCCGTATGTCTGCCAAGAGCCTTTATCTCGGGAACGCGTAGAGTTAACAAGTTGAAATGAATACAACATACACAAGTCCGACACTATCTCACATCATAATGTTTTACATACACAGACAGGTCTGCTCTTGAAGCTGTAAAAAAGCCTAAAGATCGGCCGGTTTTTTCCTTTTGCGTCACGGAACCCTAAAACGACAATTGACATGTTTCCAGTGAATTGCGCAATTGGTTTCAAATATGAAAGCGGAACAGTGGTCGCTTCCGTAAGAAACGAATATATTTGCAAACAAATAAGTACTACTTCTGCTTCACTTATACAAGCTGACGAGGGTGAACAAGCGTACGAACAATCTCTATTAGAAAGTGAAAAAAAACATGACCTCGGATGGGACTCGACTCTGGAATGCCCTATCGGCCCAATTAAATCCTGACCCACCATGGAACTGTGTCATATTGACATCGAATGCTAAGTAAAATCATACATGACGTTACTGTGATACAGTTCTATGGTGGGTCAGGATTCAATTGGGCCGATAGCCCATTGCTCTATCGAACAAATGAAAATAAAAAATCAGAATATTTGTTTTTCAAGTAGGCATGTTACTGTGCACTTTTGAACGTCGAATGAAAAGTAAATAAAGCTACAGCGGCTCTAACCCTACACCACAGACCCGAGAAGATTTAACACTTTGGACCGGCAAGAAACTCGGCAGGACACATCTTTTCAAAACATTACATCTTATAACATGCATATTTATATCTACAATGATAAAAAATTACATTCGTTTTCAAAATATATACAGCAAGTGTAACTTACTTAACTACCGACCTCTACCTACCTTAAATCTAAAATAGGTCCTTGAGGCATTGTACCTAGGATGCTGGCGGCATTTCCTCTTTGTATCGCAATGCTGATACGTTGTGCGAGTAAGCCACCAGCTCTTCGGTCACCACTAAAAATGTCACCAGTCACATGCATTAATTTGAAAAAATACAGTTCAGTTCAATTTTCAATTAAATTAAATTCCATTAATGACCTAGCAATAAGCACTTTCGAATCTTCAAAAATCTAATAATAAGTGACATTTCGTGAATCCACTGTATAATTATACATACTTATTCTCTGTATTTTATCCATACCTACTTATAGTCTGTCGGAAAAAAATGTCACCTATGGTAATATCGGAAATGCTTGCAATAGGTATACGTCAAAGAAATTAAATGTAAAACACTTATTTAAACTTTCACGATTTTCACACATTATGTATTTACTAAAACGGGGCTTAATCGTGTATAGATTTTGAAAACAAACCTCCGACGTTTCAAGGGCGACGTTGCCCCCGTGGTCCCGGAGAAAGACTGGCTGAGGTTGACATCAACATCTTCTAGCTGCGCGGGTTTTACGAACTACCCGCACTTGGTCTTGATTATAAACTTGAACATTTTGCGCACTAGGGATGTGACTCAGTCGACACACTACACTCACGATGTCCGATTTTTGAGCCGGTGATATTCGATTACGCTTACATTTATCAATGACCGGATTCCAAGTAGACGAGATTCTAAAACCGTCATCCCGATTGAAATTGGGGTATTTCTTGATTTCAATGGCTTCCCGTACTTTTCTACTATGGAAACGACGATCCGACACGATTAAGCCCCGTTTTAGTAAATACATAAATTAAATGTAAAATTTTGCATTTGTCCTAATATATTGAAATTAAACACTTTAGAACGGATTTATCGCGTTTATTAACACCATTATCCTACGTTTCGAGCCCTTTACAGCACTCGTTTTCACGTAGGATCATGGTGTTAATAAACGCGATTAATCCGTTCTAAAGTGTTTAATTTCAATGAATAACAATCGCGGTAACAGAAGACAATATTATGTCCTAATATAGTTTTCCCTAACATCGTTTTAACCTACTTTCTAGCAGCGATTCAAGTCTATGTGAAGTCATAGTTCCAACCTAACCGACTTTTCTAACAGTGATTCCGTTCTGTGTGAAGTCGTTTTTGAACATTAATTCGATTATGGCTAATAATCGTTAGCACAATTGATCGTTAGGACAAAACAGTTGAGGCAAGTGATTTTAGGCCAAACGATATTGGGGATGTCAAGGGAAGACCCTTCGTGGCAAATGAAGGTTTTTCTTTACAAAAACTGATTTGGCTTCTTTTGGCTTTTCTTTTGGGTCGGCAACGCGCAAGTGACCCCCTTAGGCTACGGTGGCCGCTTTCCATCAGGCGGGCCGTATTCTTGTTTGCCACCGTCATGGTATAAAAAAAGAAAAGCTGAGGCCCGTGATGTATACTTGTCTAAAACCGTATCGGCATGTAACAGACAAGCAATCAATGCGTAAACTGTTTACCATTTCCATTAGTGTTGGGTATGTAAATATTTTGAAAACCCTACAATGGGGTGTAGCTATTTTTCCCAATTAACACGTTATAGGGTGCCGAAACCAAAAGAAATATTTGCACTCTGGTCGAGCGAGCGAATGGGAGCTACCGTATTATCGCTCAGGCGGCGCCACTCATGAATGAGAGAATTGTAAAAGTGACTTTTGAAATGTTCCCACAGGACCCACGTTCCACTAGCGCCCCTAGCGGAAAATCGACTCGTGGTTATCCTCATTGAGTAAGTCCTAATCTATTTTGGACAATCCGTCGTTTGTATGTTTGTAAATATGTATATTTGTATGTATGTTTGTTCGACGATAATTGGAGTATCGAGTCGGATCGTCAAGAAACTTGTCAGGTGGTTAGATTAAATAAATTGAAAATTTAAGTTTTAATAGTTATATAGTTATTTTATAAACTAACGCGCGAGATTGTAAACAAACGGATGGGTCAGGTTAGGTTAGTTTATAATATCCTTAGTCAAATTATAATCTGTCTGGAGCTCACAATTTAACGGTGACATATAAATACAAAACATACAGCATAAATTCAAACATACATATTAGCGACGGATTATCCAAGTATACACTGAAAGATGTATGATGTATGAAAATACCGTTAACATCTAACTAAACGACATATACTTACCTACCTTTAATCCAGTCATTGAACTGACAGCTTGTATGGAAATTTTGATTATTTGGGAAATAATTTATAATAGCTGTTTTTTTAGCGTAACGGGTATATCGTGAGTCTAGTATTATGTAGGTAACAAAATCTAACAAAATATTGTTACATGCTAACCGTCACAAATATTTATACATATGTTACAAACGTTTTTCTTGTAAGATTTATGTATTTATGTATTTTTAGTTGTTTAAAATGGGTCAGGATCAGTTTCTACCTACTACTGTGCTGTAAACTTTGTAGTTTTTACGGTTTTACGTGAATAAGTTTTCTTCAGTTTCCCTTTTAACAGATATAATACAAAAAAGTTTTCATGTTCACAAACAAGAAAAATTTATTTATTACTATAAAATTTTAAAATCTTCTTGGTTAAGTTTTATGTTTTTACTATATACCTACTTCCGGAACAGAATTTTGTGGGATTTATGTATATACCTATAAATAAATCTATAAAAATATCTATAAATATTCCATTCTAACGTTTTTTGAGAAAATCAGGCTATTATAATTTAATGTCTGTCAGAGCCGTATCTTTCCTGGGTTAAATTTATTACATTAACGGAATTCTCTTAAAATCTCTTTGTATGTTAAATACAAATAACTTATCAATTTAAACATGTCGATCGTCACTTAATTTATTGTTTCGCTGACAAACAATAATAATATTGTCTTTCTTTGTTTATTTAATATTAATGATTTATTAATTCAATGTTATGTTCGGAATTAGTTTGAGTCAAGTGCCAGACAAACATTACAAAGTGTATAATAATTATGTAAATAATTATAAAGCAGGACATCAAATCATTTATTATTTGTTATAAATGTTTTGATTCATGTGCGATTCTAAAAATTACTGGCTTCGTCTGGGAATCGAACCGAAAATGTAAAAAAATCACCCCTATGTATATGATGCCAATCGAAAGAATGGACTAAGAATAATAATCATAATCATAGTGTTGTGTTTCTGTCGGTGAGTAAGGTTGCCAGAGCTCCAAGAGGATTCACTGTGTTGACAGCTGGGGAGTGGGGTGTACCCACGGAGCTAAGCTTGCCCCTTTAGCTGTCAACACAGCGAATCCTCCTTTTTTAAAGGGTCGACAACGCGCGTGTAACTCCCCTGGAGTTGCAGGAGTCCATAGGCTACGGTGACCGCTTACCATCAGGCGGGCCGTATGCTTGTTTGTCACCGTCGTAGTATTAAAAAAAAAAATTCTTCTTAAGTAACATAGTATTTTAAAAGAAAGGAACAACGTGAAATTAATCTTTTAATTAAATTAAGAACAAACATGAAACTGCCGAAGTCAATAAGGTATTTTTTTTAGAATATCTTTGATTGCAGTATTACTAACTTTTAAAAATAACAAAGTCTTCTTTCAGCAAAATAGTCTATCTACGATATTCAAGGTACCTACTTTCCCTTTATGTCCCATACCTTGCCTTGGTCACTGTTTTTATAATATATGACATCTCTTTTAATTTATAATTAGAAAGTGTATTTAAAAAATGCACGAACTTCTGAATTACTGAAAGGGACTTGCGACTATTTTTTTTTCTGTTTACAGAATTAGCTTGCGTGACTTTACTATGGTAAACTAAATGCAGATTTCTTAAGTTTTTAAAGTGTATTTTAAACAGTTGCGTTGCGTGCTGTTAGAATTGTTAGATACCTAGTTACCTATCTAGCAGGTTAAAAATCCTAACTTTTGGTATATCAATTTACTTAATTAAAACATAAAACAAATCATGACGATATTTTCGAATTAAAAAAAAATCATTGATATTTTTTTTTAAAGAGAAAAAAAAACATAATGAAATATTTATAAAGCAAATAAATATTAAGTACTTACCCGGATTTCTCTGCAACCTCCTCACGTTATTACCACCGTCCTCAATATGCCACGAATATTCCATTTTAACGTCTAAAACTTAATCATTTTCGACACATTTTACGTCGCATCCAATATAAAACCACAAACACACATCGTTTAAAAACCGTCTTTAAGAATAGAAAAACGTCTCTTCTCCCGCAAAGCCGTTAAAAAAACTTATCAATCTTTTTCGAACACTGGCCAGTTACAATTTTTTCTTCTTAATTTCTTTTTAAAAAACGTCTGTTTTGCGTTTGATCGTTTAAGGCACTGGCGAGTTGTCTATTAAGCCATGCGTGTGAAAGAGGCAATGATTGGAACGGAACGTGCGTGCAAGCGAGAGGTAGAATATTTTCACTGTTTTTAGGAAAAGCGGTGGGGGTTGGAAACTGGCCAATAGCGGGGATTTCTTTTGTTAGGAAAATGGTATTTTTGGTCAAAGGGCGTATCAATTTGAATATTAGGGCAGTTTTCATGCTACTAAACGGTAGGTACCTTTGCATGTATACATGTGGGTTTCTTTAACACTTTTTTATGAACGCATATTTTAACTTACAAAACGCTCATTACAATGAGGATTTAACCGCGAGTCGATTTTCCGCTAGGGGCGCTAGTGGAACGTGGGTCCTGCGGGAACATTTCAAACGTCACTTTGACAGTTCTATCATACTGACATAGGACCCAAGCACGAGTAACGCCGCCTGGTGAGCGACAATTTAGCTCGCAATATTATTAGGTACATATGAACATAAACACATAATCATATTGATCAAGAAAAATAATTAACAAACTAACATAAGAATAGAATTTGTTATTTATCTCTAGGTCTAGGTATAATAGTATGATACAATAGAAATTTGTGGTTTAAGCAATTATTTATTAAAACTAGCAATGCTATTTAAAAAAGTTTGAGAAAATAATTGACCTTTAGGTTTATGCTACACCGGGCCGGGCCGGGACCGATGTGGCAATTTCTATGGAAAATGTCACGTATTCTTCGAGCTTTCCGAGCCGGTCACGTGACGCTGTCTATTGAAATTGACACATACAAGACAAGAAATTGCCACATCGGTCCCGTCCCGGCCCGTGCTAGCGTGTGTCATTATTTATGCCTATTTATCTTGGCAATCCTGGTATACTAAGGAATATTTTGTGTTTACTAGATTTTTATTAATTTAAACGATTTTAAATACCCATCTGACTATGCAGGGATTGTGGAACCTCTGAAGGAAAATTAAGCCTCTAATCAAAACTAATTAGCAACTTTTGACTCTACGGTAGAACATACGATACAAACACATAGGTACAAGTTATCTGCAGAGTTATGTGACCCCCCTGCATACAAACTTTCTATGCTAACCGTACATATGAAATCAAACTACCTGCCTTGGCGAACAAAGAGTCAGTCTATAAGGTGCTACTTTATTAGTTGCAGATTTTTTTGCAGCTGATAGTACTCGGTTCCTGGAGTAAATTTAAGTATTAAACATTATACCTTTTACCATGTTTCTTTGGAGAAAACGTTAAAACAAATTTGCTACTTAAAAACATCCTGTTAATGTGATCAGTAAATAAGAACTCTTTGAACAGATTCTAGAACCTCTTTTACCTACCAGTTAACTGTAACTGGCCACTTCACGTCGATAAATCTCGACCATAATGACATTTAAGACAAACTATTGTTGACATGAGTGATATGACAGATAGTGTTAAACGTCTTGTCAGTGAAATGCACATGATGATTATTTTTAGACGAAATTATAATTAATATTTTGTTCGGTACATGAAAACAAAAAAATCATATGTAAAGATTTCATAATTTCTATTTAAAGTTAATTGTTTTAAAGTAGAGTATCACGTGTTAAAATATCTGCAACTAATAAAGTAGCACCTTATATATGCTAAGTTTCCTAGATTTTGATAGCATAGAATGTGAAAGTGTTAAGTTAACGACTTAATTTCATAGAAGTTTGACGTTTCAAACACTGAAGTTTGACGTTTCAAACACTGAAGTTTGACAGTTCATTTGCACGGCAGAGATAACACGGTGAATCTAGTCAACCAAACAAAATATATTTATGTATATATACAAGAGTAAATAGTTCCTTCATCCTCGCGTGCTAACTACCATTCTGTCCCCGTATAATATATACAGGGTAAACATGGTCCCGAATCTGCATTGATTCAACAAGCCAAGGCAACCATCTCGTGACTAAAGTGCGTCGAATGGTAAAATACTGTAAGTCGACTTTCAGCGTTTTTCAGCATTTGACTCGACTCACGTTCGTTTGTAATATTTTGACATTCACTTTAAAGATTAATACCGTTATTTCTTTGTTCGTACCATGAGTTGCATTAGATTAAATAAATAAATATATTCTGGGACAATCTTACACAAATTGACCTAGTCCCACGGTAAGCTCAGTAAGGCTTATGTTGTGGGTACTAGACGACGATATAACATATAATAGATAGATACATATAAATACTTAAATACATAGAAAACATCCATAACCCAGGAACAAATATTCGTGATGAACACAAATAAATGCCCTGACCAGGATTCGAACCCGGGACCTCCTGCTTCGTAGGCAGAGTCACTACCAATTAGGCTAGGAGGCCGTTAAATTGCGACTGCGGCACTCGACAGAATAAATAATAAGGTAAGGTGACTGTCGTAAAAGCAGGAGGTCGCTGGTTCGTTTCCAGCCTGCCCACTGGTTACTTTTTCAGTAATATATGACATCTCTTTCAATACTCGTATATATTTATTGCAATTTTTTACTTACGTTGAAAGATTTTCTGCGAAACGAGTATTTTTAACTTATACCCTTCCCGTATTTGGCGTCGAATCCTTCTAAACCACAAAAGCGTATTTAAACAAGTTCTACATAAACTTCCAGCTTTAATATTTCAGATTGGTGAAAATCGTGACGCAAACCGTATTGATTATATTATCGTGTTTTCTGTGATAGATAAACATTTTAATAGTCTTAGAATCATAGGGTAAGGACCGGAATCCCTTAAGGAGGACTCACATTAGAACGGGACGTGGCGGGACGAGACGATCTTTCCATTTCTTACATACTTCTACTATAACTACAACTATAAGTATGACTACACTAGGACGGGATGGGACGAGACAGGGCGGGACGGGACGGGACGATTTGTCCATTTCTAAAGAAGATTCACGTGATAGCTCGGAGCCCTCGGATATCACGTGACGTTTTCTATGGAAACTGACAAATCGTCCCGTCCCGCTCCGTCCCGTTCTAATGTGAGCATCCCTTAAGCTATGGTTGCCCGCGATTTATGAATGTTGGCGAATTTGAACTCATCAGTCCTTAGTATTACTAACTTTTGAACAGGCTCCTAGCCTAGTCGGTTGTGACTCTGCCTACGAAGCAGGAGGTCCCGGGTTCGAATCCTGGTCAGGGCATTTATTTGTGTGTTTATCACGAATATTTGTTCCTGAGCTATGGATGTTTTCTATGTATTTAACCCATTCAGAGCCCATGACGACGCGTTGTCGTCATGCCTCTACGCTACGGCGTAGCGCTACAAGAAATCGTTGGCCGTGAATGAGTTAAGTATTTATATGTATCTATCTATTACCCACCTGGTGTCCCCTAGTACCCACAACACAAGCCTTATTGAGCTTACCGTGGGAATTATGTCGATCTGTGTAAGATTGTCCCACAATATTTATTTATTTATTGTTCAACCCTCATTTCAACCTTTGGAGATGGGTTCGCGCTATCAAGCTAAAAAGTATCCCGTCTTACTTGTGGTTTTAAGCTGCGTACAGATGTTCATAAATCTCGGAACGTGATAGTTCAGAGCCCTCGGAATTCACGTGACGTTTTATATGGAAACTGACAGATCGTCCCGTCCCGTCCCGTTTCTCGAGTCATCCCTAACTGGCACAAATAATTAATTACGGCACACAGCGTCTTCTAAATGATTCATATAGGTACCTATCTATCTTATAAAAAAAATATTTTAAAAATATATGCAGTAAAGGATGACTCACAATAGAACGGGACGGGACGGAGCGGGACGGGAAAATCTGTCAATTTTTATAAAAAGCGTCACGTGACATCCGAGGGCTCCGAGCTATCACGTGATTCTTTCTATAGATATTGACAGATTTTCCCGTCCCGCCCCGTCCCGTCCCGTGCTAGTGTGAGTCATCCTTAAGTGTAACTTACCTAGCCACCTATCTCTACCTACCTTAAATCTAAAATATGCTGGATGCTGGCGGCATTTCCTCTTTGTATTACAATTCTGATATCTAATTCCTCAAAATCATCTCTATACTCGTAGTATCGCATACGAACTAACACATACGCACAATTCGGTTAAAATCATAACCCCTTCAACTACGCCGCAGTTGGGTAAACAAATTAAGGATATCACTAAACATCGAACACCCTAAACAAAACAAATTAGTAGCAATTACAATTATTTACAGTAAAGGTCACTTCACCCCTGCGCAGTCGGTTAAACGTGAGAAGCGCGTCAATATTTAAACAGCAGGTGGGGTTATGAAGGGATCGTAGGTATTTCTGTTCCTCCTTATACTCTAGTTATTTATTTATTTACTTATTAAGGGCAATGGAGAGGGCTATGCTCGGAGTCTCTCTGCGAAATCGTATCAGAAATGAGACCATCCGCAGAGGTGTTACCGATATAGCTCTCCGAATCGCTAAACTTAAGTGGCAGTGGGCGGGGCACATTGCACGTAGAACCGATGGCCGTTGGGGCGGAAAGGTTCTCGAGTGGCGACCGCGTACCGAAAGGCGCAGCGTGGGTAGGCCCCCCACAAGGTGGACTGATGACCTGGTGAAGGTCGCAGGAGTCCGCTGGATGCGGGTGGCGCAGGACCGGTCATTGTGGAAATCTTTGGGGGAGGCCTATGTCCAGCAGTGGACGTCTTTCGGCTGAAAGGATGAATGGATTACTTAAGGAGATCCAACAGCTAACTAAATGACAATGGAATCTTAAATAGATATATATTTAGAGCCAATTACAGGAACTCGCAAATAAATGACACGAGGTGGATGGTGGTTATGCAGAAGAGTCCTTACATCTTTGAAAAAAATCGGCCAAGTGCGAGTTGGACACGCCTACCGAGGATTCCGCACAATTCGTTCCCCCCTATTTATGACTTAAAACTTACAAATACTGGCACGGAACTCTCAGTATGCGGCAATTTTGCTGTTTTTGGATTTTTTCCTGTATTTGTGCTACAAAGGTCTTGGTTGTTTGCCGAATTTCGTGATTCTAAGTCAACGGGAAGCACCCTATACATTTTGATTCCCATTGCAAATATGGGAAATGCGATAAAAACGGCCGTATCTTTTGATTTCGTTGACGTAGAGGTTTGATTTTTTCTAAACGTCCGTATCGTTTGATTTCGTTGACGTAGAGGTTTGATTTTTTCTAAACGTCCGTATCGTTTGATTTCGTTGACGTAGAGGTTTGATTTTTTCTAAACGTCCGTATCGTTTGATTTCGTTGACGTAGAGGGTTGATTTTTTCTAAACGTCCGTATCGTTTGATTTCGTTGACGTAGAGGTTTGATTTTTTCTAAACGTCCGTATCGTTTGATTTCGTTGACGTAGAGGTTTGATTTTTTCTAAACGTCCGTATCGTTTGATTTCGTTGACGTAGAGGTTTGATTTTTTCTAAACGTCCGTATCGTTTGATTTCGTTGACGTAGAGGTTTGATTTTTTCACAGCTTCAAGGGACCGCAGACTTGTACATGTGGTATTAATTTCAACTTGCTACCTCTAATATGCGTTCCCGAGATAAAGGATCTTGACAGACAGACGGACGGACAAAGTGATCCTATAAGGGTTTCGTTTTTTTCTTATGACCGTTTTGTGTTTGACACAAGTAAACCCAACAACCCTATATTTTAACTATTAAACTAAAGTCACCCACGGTCCCAAAGCTATTAATTTTCACTACAATGGATCAGGATATACGCATTAACCTATGAGGGTATGAGAACGTCAATTTGTTAATTACCTACTGTTATCGGACGAGCGAGCGAGGCGAGCGAGTGCTTCCAGTCTATTATTTCAAAGCAGAAATGTCTGGGAACGATGATCGTGAAACTCGAACATATTAAAATAATATTTAAAACGGGTCACTCACGTAGTTTAGTCGATTTTCGCTCAACATGTTTCGTTCTTTACGAAGAATGTACTGTGGTGGTCGCTCCTGATGACGTTCTAACACGTGATTATTTCTATAAATATAATAAACTGATAGATCGTCCCGGATCGGATCTGGTCTGATTGGTGTGAGTTATCCTTAAGCTCCTTAAGTTTATCGGTTTTGAACTTAGTTCTAGTTTTATTTCTTAAATTAAATTCGTATCTTTTTTTCTAATTATTTAAGCCCTGCATGTGTTAGAATATCGTTAGTGTTTTTTTTAGTGTAAGTACCAGGTAGGTACTTACACTAAAAAAAACACTAAGTACCTACCTATAAGTACGGTCTCAATGCTATCTTAAGTTTGTTTTAAGGATGTAGGTTATAGGTATCAATTTGTAATCTAGTATCTATACACGGTGTCTCCGACTTAGGGGCCAGGCCTTTTTAAATCCAGGGTTTGATTTCACTATAAACCAACCATTTTTTACTATGGAACCAACACTGGAGGAGCTACAATTTGTTTTCTTAATACATTTCGGAAAATCAGATGTTAACACTGTGTATGGTGTACTATGGGGTCTGCCAACATTTTTTCGCGATCTCGGGATTGGTCCCATAGTGAGAGAGGCTCAGCTTAGAGAGTAAAATCAAACCCTGGATTTAAAGCCCCGTAGTCGGAAACACCCAGTATGTTACTTATTGGTCTGTATTCTGTTTTATTCCCATAATAAAAGTTGTCTGTCCGTCTCTTCAAACGCGACTATTTTATATATGTTAATGTATGGATACAATAAAGCACAGCTGCCGTCACACACGATTGGTCCCCACCTGCCTACGGACCCCAAATCCGCATGGTTCATTGGCCACGGACCTAGGACTATTGATTAACATATTATTATTACTGTCTCTTTCCTCTAATGCTTAACTTAAGGGTCCGGAGTCCGGACATGCTCAATTGTAATCTTTTTAAGCAAAAGGCGTTAGGAGACCTACCACATGAGCGAAATTAACTTTGGCGTTAATATCATAAACATAAATACATAATACATCAGCTTATGTTTATGATATACTATTATTTTATTATACTATTACTTTTTCTTCACTGGTTTATTCAGCAGCGGAATACTGTGCCCCAGTGTGGTCGGAGAGCGCTCATGTGGCCGAGGTAGATACCAAACTAAACGAGACTATGCGTTGTATATCAGGAACGGTTAAATCCACTCCCTCCTATTGGCTACCGACACTTTGCCATATAGCACCTCCACACTTGAGGCGAAAATATGCACTCAGGAGAGAAGCTGAGAAGGTCTGTTCCAACCCAACACTGCCAATCTACAATAAGTTCTCCTACCCACCACCCGAATGCTTAAAGTCCCGCAGTCCTGCGTATGCTGCTATTGCTGCTGCCCGTAATCTCAGTGGTTTCAATGTGACTGAAGCCTGGAAAACTGAATGGGCCACTGTTTCTGCCGGCTCTCACGTAGAGACCATAGACCCAATATGCAAACCACTGGGGTTCAACCTTCCCCGGAGACTGTGGTGTCCCTTGAATAGACTTAGAACGGGTCATGGTCGCTGCAATTACTTTCTGCATAAATGGGGGTGGAAGGACTCTGCTATGTGCGAGTGTGGCGAAGAAGTCCAAACTATGGAGCATATAATCCAGCGATGCCCTACACTCATACTCGGGACCGCAAGAAGACCTGCAACACTTAGGTGTCGCAGGGGCAACAATGGGGTGAAAGAGGGGGGCAACAATGTTGTGCACCCGACGCTATTACGTGGCTCAACGCACTGAATATAAACATTTAATTTTAATTGACATTTATGTATCTGCCTATTCTTGTATAAAGCCATACGAATAAAAAAAAATACATCATCTTTGAGTTTTTGTTGGTGTACTAACAACATATTATAAATATACACCGTGTTTTTATTGATTTCCGCTAACCTTGCTTCGGACGTACGTAGTATATCGCTTTTTGTCGATTTTGAAAAAAAAAAAATTTTTTTTTCGTCATACAAAATAAATGAATTTAATTTCATACAAAATATTACATGGTAAAAGGTCCTTTAGAGTTATCACCAATGTAAATGCAAGTATGACAGCACATGCCAAAACACAGCTTATACATATAGTAGCGAGTATTTATTGAATACCTAGTATTCAATAAATCAATTTATTAGCTAAACAAAAGGTTACAAAACTATCTCCTACCCATGTGTCGGTTTACACAAGATATTCTCTTTTCTGAGTTCCGAAATACTTATTGATGTTTCAAACACAAAACGATGTTTGGAATCTTTCCGGTGGGATATTCAAAACTTAAGAGTAACAATAAAGCTTGATTTTCTTATTTAAGCCTTATCTACATTAGGGGTACTCCCTTTCTATTGCATTGTATGATAAAAATCATTACTACATGTCCACAAGCTGTTAACTATTGAGCACAGGAAAGAAAAAGTGTGTGTTCGGCTGAACTGAACTGTACAGCCAATTTGGTATTTGTAGTCCTGTTTTTATCAATCAACAGAAAAGAGGACTTTTTAGTGTGGATAAGGGATGACTTACACTAGCACGGGACGGGACGGGAAAATCTGATAAGTTCTATAGAAAGAATCACGTGATAGCTCGGAGCCCTCGAATGTCATCCTATAGGGTTTAAAAAGAAAAGCCACCTTTATAATTCTGAACATCGGTTTTGATTTGACTCGGTTATGGTTTATAGTAATTATAGTGGATTTTGGGTAGATTTTCTAAAGACGTTAATTTATCTGAATTTCAAAAAATATATTGATGTATAAGGCGGGTTTAAAACCCACAGTTACCCGATTAAAAGTTTATCGCTTATTCGATTGTTTTTCAATTTATTATTCAAACATAGAGCATTTAAAAACTAATTACGATTAATTCAACGAATAATTAAGGCTATGTCTAACCTGATTTGAATATCCATTGAAAGCCATAATTTTTGGACATCACGCGAGCGGTAACGGTGATACGTTGTCATACTACTGATACCAATACAGGATGTAACAAAAATGCTGGTGATTTAATTAGAAACATAGGGAAAATATTATTTTACGTTTTTTTTTTGGGTAAGTACGCCAGTCGTTCCGATAGGACAACCATACAAAAAAAATGTTTCCCATGTAATTTTTTTCCTAAGTCCACGATACATGATAACGCCCTTGAACGGATTACCGGCATTTTTGTGACAACTCGTGTGTATAGACTTTAGGATAATGTAAATTATACTCGTACGCATTATTATGAACATAGAACATACATTTCTCATTATTAGAGCAAAAATAATGTGTCATGTAAGTACTTGTATGAACTGAATTTTCCAATACATTATTCTTTTTCTCCTCATCCGGCTTATGCCAGGGCCCGGGTAGCCGCTTTAGTGACTTAATTCCAATCCCAAAAGGGTGGCACCCGTTTGGAATTGGACTCAGACCTTCCATCCCAAATCCCAAAGTAAGCTTTATCGGGATTATTCCGGTTTTCCTTCACAAAAAAGCAATCGGTAAATAACAAATGACATTTCAAAAAGTCATTGGTACGAGCCGGGGTTTCCTTCGGATACTCGCACGCCTTACCAACGCTTTGCCTTATCATACCTACAAAAAATAATAATACAAAAAACACCATCTCATTGCATTACATAAATTCCGAAAAAAATATTATGAACAATAAACACCACTCTGTATATAACTGTTTTGTTTTGACGATACGTCATTCCGCTATTACGCACGAATTTGGCACGCGTTCCGTTTTCAAATGCGGCGCCGTGATTGGTCGATACCACCCCTAGATAAACCACGCCCCTTTTGTCGCTATGTATGTTTGATCAATAGAAGAGCCTTGAAAGTCTTGAATTGGTTAGACATAGTCTTTTAAAGTTGCATAGTATATGTATGAATCAGTAGAGTGACTTGTGTACCACAGTACTTACATGGGCTAAAACCGATTTATTAACCGTCGATCATGTGTATCTGTGTATCTGTCTGTGGCACTGTAGCTTCTATTGATATAGAAGATTGCTGAACTGCTCACTATAATGATATTTTCTAGGAGAAGTATCTATGGCTAAAATGGCGTTTTTCAAAAGTAAGTAAATGATTGATTGCCAATTAAGTAAACACAAAAATCACCATACACAGATATGTATTTTTATGGAGGAGTTCCAGTATAGAAATAATATCTAATGGAATCACCTCAGAAGTACAATTTTCCGAGCAAAAAGAATCATCAGAATCGATTCATAATCCGTCGTGTAGTTATGAGAATGAATCCACATAAATCAGTTAATCAGTCAGTTTTTTGACGACCGGTTGGCGTAGTTGGGAGTGACTCTGCCTGTTAAGCTGATGGTCCTGGGTTCGAATCCCGGTATGGGCATTTATTTGTGTGATGAACATAGATATTTGTTCCTGAGTCATGGATGTTTTCTATGTATTTGTATATTATATATATCGTTGTCTGAGTACCCGTAACACAAGCCTTCTTGAGCTTACTGCGGGACTTAGTCAATTTGTGTAAGAATGTCCTGTAATATTTATTTGTTTATTTATTTAATAAAATTTGATCTATCCACAAAAAAAAAGTATTTCAATTAATGTATGTAAGGATGGATTATTTCCTCTATACTGCGTCCAATTGGAAGCTTACCTTATCACGAAACAAATATGCAAATACAAAAAACCGGTTAAAAATGGGAAGATCCCATCCGTCCGCCTTTTCTGAGATCCGTGCCATAGCCTCTCCTTGAAACGTAATCGTGTTT
This sequence comes from Lathronympha strigana, assembly GCA_949128165.1. Taxonomy (NCBI): domain Eukaryota; kingdom Metazoa; phylum Arthropoda; class Insecta; order Lepidoptera; family Tortricidae; genus Lathronympha; species Lathronympha strigana. The sequence goes on along the minus strand of OX421928.1, from coordinate 5,103,001 downwards.
CTGTTTTCAACCGATATTTAATTAATTAACTTTATCAATATTGAAGACACAATGAATGTTATCTGCATTGTCATTGTTGTGAATGTACTTAGGTACTTCCAGTAACCATCAGATAATATAAGGAAACAGCCGTCAGAAATAGTGTGCCTCAGTGCTCATAAATATCAGAACACGTCACCATCGTCAAGGAATAAATGACAGAAATAGAAAAAAGAATGTTTGTGTTTTTTTTTTGCTTTTGTGCAAAAGCTTCATACAGGGAATGTTATATATACTTGCAAGGTATAACAAAAATATTATTGAGCCGGTTAAGGGCGTTTATTTTGATGAGAAAAAAGTATAATTAGAAATTTTTTGCGCGCCAAAAAAAATTGTATGACGTCCATACAAAAAATTCCCTTTGCGCGATAATCGGCTGTTAAACGGATTGCCAGCATTTATGTTACATTCGGTATACGTAGTTGAGTGCCGTTTTAGCAGGGAGTGTCATTGTCACGTCGCGTTTCACAAAATCTTCCGCCTTAAGGTGGCATAAACTATCAGGGTTTGCGAAAAGCGCATTATCTCACGGGTGCGTTCAAATATTTTTACATTTCAAGGAATTTATACTATTTTATACTTATACAAAAAAAAACTACCTTGCAGCACGTGGCAGCGCGTTGAAAACCCTAATGTCTATGGATTTTTGACATTTCCATGCTTGACAAGCTAAACGTCAAATGTAGGAAAGATAACCTTCTGTAGTTTAGTAATATTACTTATTCTGTAGTTTTAGTCAAAAATAATGTGTAAAAGATTAAATCATAGGCATAAAAGTGCATGGTAAGATATTTTTGAGCAGCATAGTCACTTCGGTTGTTTTTTTCATTAGTCATTTTAGTTTGACCTAGTTGCATATTTATTTCACTTCACAAAGTGTGACTAAGTGTAAAAAAAAACATTTATATTAAATGCATTTAAATGAAAGCAAGGTTAAAATACTGTTCTAATCTAACTGTGACAACCTTCGATTTAGGCGTGACCACGAAAACCACGAACTTGAGATATGCAAGAGTGACTACAAAATTGTGCTAAGGTTGTAGTTTAACCAGTTTCACTCGAACGAAGTTTTAGTAGTCACTTGGGATCTTTATATGAATGCTGATGCCCGCGACTTCGCCGCGGATATTTATTTAGCCTATAACCTATACAATTATAAAGCACGAACCAAATCATTTATTATTATAATTTATTCAAAAAGGGAGTGTTAAAGTTTGTAAAGGGTCGGCAACGCGCATGTAACACCCCTGGAGTTGCAGGCGTCCATTGGCTACGGTGACCGCTTACCATCAGGCGGGCCGTATGCTTATTTGTCACCGTCGTAGTATTAAAAAAATTGTTTTGATTCATGTTTCTTTGTTTTTCAAGTAGTCACACTACTATATATAAATTATTCACTGAAAGAGATGTCATATACTACAGAAAAAGTGACCAAGGCCCCCGGTGAGCAGGGCTGGGACCGAACCAGCGACCTCCTGCTTTCGCGGCAGACGCCCTAACCACTGGGCTACCCGATCACGGCAACCACAGTCCGAAATTTCCTAAGTATATGCAATCCTTTCTTATTTTAAACGTTTAAGGTGCGTTCCGCCCATCCTACAGCTCAGAATTACCCTGCCCTGCTCACCGGGGGCCTTGGTCACTTTTTCTGTAGTATATGACATCTCTTTCAATTTTTTACCTATAACCTGACAGGCAATAGATCCCTAACGTGTCAGTGAAGGCTGTATCTAGATCCATTCAGCCGTTTCCACGTGATACTCGAACAAATAAACAGACAAACATTCTAAAAATCATTGTTTGTTTTGTTATCAATTCTAAGAGCTCCTAACTCATTTCTTTTTTCATATAAAGATTTTTGACCCTACTTTGCTTTATTATACCTACGTATATACACGAACTCGAGGTCCGTTATTTTTAAACGCGTTTCAAGTGGAAAACTGTCTTTAGGTGTTTTGAACGTCCAGCGGGGCTAAGATGCCAAGCTGAAATCCTGATAATTGCTCGATAAGACGATAGTTTGTCGGCACGTTCTGACAATTTCTGATAATTTAAACAGTTCTGTCATGTGTCTTTGCATTTGGCAGCTGTCACCGTCGCGCTATCCGCAGTTTATCAACTTATAGCATTATCCTATGACATTCGTGGATAACCATCTGAGGCCCGCAGGTGTTTACAAAATTGACTGTAGCTGTGGAAACTCTTACATAGGACAGACCAAGCGTACAATCTCATGCCGTATAAAGGAACACATTTTGGCATTTCAAAAGAATGAACCTCGATAATTCGCAATCGCTGAACATGTTTTAGAGGCGGGAACAAGTCACTGGATCGAGTTACACAACCCTCAGGTCCTCTGTCGGACAAGCACTACATTCCTAGGATGGTCAAGGAAGCCATTTGAGTCCATAAATATAAAAACTTTAACCGAGAAGATGGTTTTCAGCTGTCGAAGGTCTGGTATCCAGTGATTCGAAAGTTCACAAATCGAAAAGAGACTGTTCCGGTAAGAAATGCGCGGGTTGATACTGCAAGTGTGGTGTGTCGTGAACGTGATCGAGTTCCAAGTGAGAAAGCGGACGGTAGTAGTGCCAGTGATAACACACAAAATAAGCGAACCCGTAAGAGGGTAGATCGCTATGGCGTGTAGGTAGATCACAAGTAAAAACTCGCAGCTCATCAGTTTACTCCGTGAACATTGCGCTTACAACAGTATCAAAATATCGGGTGCTCAATAAAACAAACATACATGGTAATTATCTCGTTTTAGATATTAGTTATTTATTTTCCTAGGTACAATGCCTCAAGGACCTACTTTAGATTTAAGGTAGGTAGAGGTAGGTAGTTAGGTAAGTTACAATTACTGTACCTACATATTTCGAAAATAAATGTTATTCACCGTTATAATGCAAATGACCATGTTAGCTTAAAATCGTATAATTGACTCTATCAAAGCATTTTTTTCTACAATATTGATACAATATAACAAAACACTTTGTATAAAAACAATATTTTCAGCGCATATTATGTCTCAAGGTGCATAATATAGTTATGTACATACATATTTTGCATATTTAATAAATCACCTGGGTAAATAAAATTGTAATAAACATATGGGCGTTTTATTTGAAGTTACATTGTTTATTTCGGAAAAGTTTATATGGTTTGTATTCGGAGTTCATAGAAGAAGAAAAATGTCGCAGACACACTTGTTCCGACTTTTCAAACTTACGTTTCTGAAAATATTGACCTAATCGAATTTGTATCTTAGTAATCTCTAAATTATTTTTAAAGACCTATCGAATGACAAATCACAAGCTTATGTTTAACAAGAAAAAATATTTTACTTTGCTATTCCGCCAATCGTGCTAGTCAATTAGTGCCAACCCGTTATACCTACTTGCGTATTTTTTGCATGCAATTAATGTTCCCACCCTGCCACTTTAATAGGTTTTTTAATATAGGTCCTTGAGGCATGGTACCTAGGATGCTGGCGGCATTTCCTCGTTGTATCGCAATGCTGATACGTTGTGCGAGGAAGCCACCAGCTCTTCGGTCGCCAGTTAAATCAACCAGATGTTTCGCGATTTCGACGTAAAACTTGGCTCAGAGCTATCACGTGATTCTTTCTATAGAAATTGACAAATCGTCCCGTCCCGTCTCGTCCCATCCCGTCCCGTCCTAGTGTAAGTCATCTTTAAAAGTTGTAGTTAACTATATAACGTAAGCACTAAGCAGGTGTTTTACAGGTCATGTGTGATAACGTATCTTGACCTACATTAACAACGATAAGTTATGTTTATAAACATATCAGAGGTTGACCTAATTTTAATGCAATGGAGATCAAGCATATAAGTATAGCGATATAATGTGGGAAATAGCCACAGAACTCTATCAAAAAATAAGTTAAGCATAGACTTCTGCTTGTTTTACAAGCTACACTACAAGTTCTCGAGAAACTGGCCCTTGGTCTAAGGGATGACGCACACTAGACTGGGACGGGACGGGACGATATGTCAGTTTCTATAGAAAACGTCACGTGACATCCGAGGGCTCCGAGCTATCACGTGATTCTTTCTAGATATTGACAGATCGTCCCGTCCCGTCCCGTCCTGTCCCGCACGAAGGATCATTTATGACCTTAGGTAAGTACTTAAACATACTGGCGGCACGGAACGGACCTCGCAGTGTGCGGAAATTATACGCTTTTCGGATTTGCTCCTAATACTTATGCTACAATTTCTTGCCAAATTTCGTGATTCTAGGTCAACGGGAAGTACCCTATACGTTTTGATTCCCATTGCAAATGTATGGGAAAAGCGACATACGGCCGTATCTTTTGATTGGGTTGACGTAGAAGTTAGATTTTTTCACAGCTTCAGGGGACCGCAGACTTTTAAATGTGATATTAATTTCAACTTGCTACCTTTACGCGTCTCCAAGATACAGGGTCTTGACAGACAGACGGACGGACAACAAAGTCATCCTATAAGGATTCCGTTTTTCCTTTTGACCCTTAAAATAGGTACAGACTATTTATTGAAAATGGGTTACTTGCAGTTATTATGTAAAAAAACTAGGGGATTAACATATCAAAGACATGCTCTTGCCAATTCTATCTATATTCAATCTATTTCATCCTATTCGCAACCCAAAAACAAAAACATACTAAGTAAAATTTTATACCAACGCGAATATACGTCTTAAACTTGTACATTTAAAGGTGATTATAGTGTGAATAGTGAAATAGTAGGTTTTCGCAGATGTCTTGCACAATGGTTCCCACAATTAGAAACGTAGACAATAGGTAAAAAGAGTAAGACAGACTATTGTATGTAAGTATGTAAGCAGCTGCGTTTAGTATCAAAGTAGTTATGTGCGATACGATGATATCTTTGAGGTTTTTAGCCGACTTCAGTAAGTATAGGCACACAATACCCCTCTAGCTGTATTATCATTAACATGTGCTAAATACTTATTAAGTAGACTTCCGATTGATACTCAATATGACGATGGCGTCTCTGGAATGGTTTTTTTGTAATTTTTTTTGCTAAATGTTGTTTAAAGTGTAATATTGATAGCTAATTGTGCAGTAAACTAACGAAGCAGTATATAGCTAATAAAGAATTAATCCTGAAACGAATTCAATCACTCCTTTAGTCATCATGCGGCAGTCCCAGGATTTCGGCCCCCTGAGATATCAGCTATAAACTTAACATATAGCGAGGCCAATCACCGAACAACGTCACCTAAGTGACAATATACTATTCAATGTATATATTATACTGAAATTTTGATAATACTTGACATTGGCAAAATTGTCCAACTCTCGGACAGAAGCCATTATTTAAAAGAAGAAGTAATTAAGTAAAACCGTTGTGACATACGAACTTTACTTATCAAGAACTTACCGACATAGGTATCTTTTACAAAAAATAATCACATATTATTGAGAATATTATTCTATGAGAATAATATTCATAAATAGTGAAACCGTGCTAAGTGAACTATGATTTAGACGTATCAGCATCAGCTGCCTGTCTAAAATGAAATAATAATAATAATAATATGTTTTATTATATGTTTAAAGTCCAGTGACACCTCTCTACCCCCAGCCCTCATACCGGTGTTGCCCTCGAGCCATCTTAGATGTCGCTTTTTGTGGGGGCCCATCTTATGTGGGCGAGTCACCGTCTGCCGGAAATAAAATTGATTACCGTTTTGTTAGGCAGACGTCCGATTTTATTCTCCATAACCCAGTATTTAGTCCACCGCTTTCACCTAATAGTCCAGCATATGTTAGATTCCATTAAATCTCAATAGTCTATACACCCTGGCGGGTGCTGCCTCTGCGTGCGTCCCATGACTCGGGCAGGTGCAACATCCGCTCGGTGTACCCCTTACATTTCATTAAATTGTCGAAAGGGTCTCTGCGTGTTGGCTTCGGCTCCGCGCACGCCTCCCAAAGGTCCGGAACACCATTGTTCCGTGATGGGAAAGACATACAAATAATAATAATATTATAGAAGGTTCTCACATAAAATAAGGTAATAAACAACGAAGTCAATTAGTTTACAAATCGTGACTATTCGAGGTCTTATATTTCTAGAATTTCACGATACTAAGTATGTTTTACTAAATTAGACTTAAATTACATTGTAATAAGAGTTTCATTCGATTGTGGTCGGTGATAAAACAAACGTGCGGCTTATTGAGGCCTACCATCTTCTAGCAACGGGGAGGGGATCTGCCGAAGTACAAGCCCAAATGGGCATACGCAGGTCTGTGTTGTCACTAGTCCGTACACAAAAATATATCGAAGTGTGCAAGATTTGTTAGTGTAGTTGTATCATTTTCTATGTGTTAGCGTCGTCATTACAGATTGGTTTTTGTATCTAACGTGTGAGAAGTGCGTCTGTGTGCTTATTTCCCCCCGTATTTTTTTTTATGTCTCCGTTCCTCGTTCGTTCATTCTTCATATTGAATTAAAAACTTATGGTTGCATTATATTTGTCTATCAGTCTCTCCGTTCATGACTTTATCATATAAACACACTAATAGACAGACAATCTAAAATCCACATTATTTAATACTAATATGATTTCCACATTAACATTTGGACGTAGATATACAAAAATGTTCTGAACCTGCCACATGAATCTGCCATTTTAATTACTGTCTTTTACTTGTCATTATATTATGGTATTCATTAATGAAAAATTCATATGGGTTGGAACGTTTTTGCGTATCTACGTCCATTTGATCTGCATCGCAGTGTGAACTCAATTTTGTTTACATTAAGGTCTGGATTCCCTTGAACTTTACCCTACTGACTGGATGGTATGACAGACTGATAAACGAGGTGTTGGGTGTAAGTTAAAAGTTTTGAGCGGTTGGTTAATCTATAAATATATAAAATGCGTTAAATAGAGACTGTTAATTCAAAATCAGAGCGTTTAATAGCGCTTAGCTAACGTAGCAAGTCTTACCTACTTTAGGTTCCTTCTTAGGTAAAATGGGTGTTTTTATTTAAAGTTGTTCCTCCAGTTCGAAGCGTCAACGTGTTTGTACAGGACCAGAAGGGCTAGCATGGTTCCCATTTTATCAACTGTCACGCCAACGCCATGTGTCATTTAACGCCCTCCTTAGTGTAGTCGGTAGTGAAGCTGGAGGTCCCGGGTTCGAATTCTGGTAAGGGCATTTATTTGTGTGTTTATCACGAATATAAGTTATGGATGTTTTCTATGTATATATGAATATATTTATCTATATAAGTATTTATATCGTCGGCTAGTATCCATAGCTGGTCCCAAAATATTTATTTATTTTCGCACTTACTTACATACTTGTTAGAACGTGAGAGCCGCGGTGATAGTCGATAAAAAACCGACCATAATAGACTAGTAGGTCTACATCGCCCGCTAGTCTGCCCTCCTAAGCAAAACCACAATATCTATAATTAAAATCGAACGCAAATATGCACATTTAATTCTATAGCTGACGGTTCAATTTAAAAACCTTCTGATTTTGAGATATTGCACTATAATCTAAAACGGGATATTTACCAAGTATGTTTGTTTTATTGAGCACCCAATATTTCGGCTAGTAAACTGAGTTTACTCCGTGAACATGGCGCTTGCAACAGTGCAATTAGTATATTGCAGTTTTGCTTAGTAGGGCAGTGGTAATTAATGAATAAATCTACAAGTAGCTGGCTTCAAATTGATATAGTACGGGTATGAATGGGTAACCCCGCTCCCCGCTCCGCTTGCCGCTCGTGTCTTACGCTGCAGAGTCCTGACGCGCCGACATGTGTGAAGTAGATAATGGAGTCGCAGGAATACATTGACGTATTCTCTCCGCTTGATTCACTTCGGGTTCCGTTACAATATATTATGGATACTTCTGACAAAAAAACAGGGGTAGATGGCGCTTTAAAGCATATTTTGCAGGATAAAGTATATTTTGCTATGTACAATTGTATTGGGGTCCCAGCGCACTACATATCCCAAAAGAATCGCGAAACGTCTGGTTGATTTTACTGGTGACCGAAGAGCTAGTGGCTACCTCGGACGACGTATCAGCATTGCGATACAACGAGAAAATGCCGCCAGCATCCTAGGTACAATGCCTCGAGGGCCTAATTTTCGATTTAAGGTAGGTAGAGTTAGGTAGTTCGGTAAGTTACACTTACTGTACTTATATATTCAATTATCTATATATCAATTAACTATAGTTAAGAATAAAATTGCACATCAAATTATTGACAAGCTTCATGAATGAATCAATGAATAAGTTGGCAAGCCGCGCTTCGTTAGTATCACACGAATGAATGGATGAGTGAATGAATGATTGAGTGAGTGGGAAAGTCGCGCTTCGTTCGCATCTCACATGCATATTGTTCCGCGCTGAATAAATGAATGAGTGAATGAATGATTGACTGAATGAAGTAACGGGAAAGTCACGCTTCGTTTGCATCTCACATGCATATTCAAACATTTCAAACCCGCTGAATAAATAAATGAATGGATGAGTGAAGGAATGATTGAAAAGGTGAAGTAATGAGAAAGCCGTGCTTTTTTCCCATCTAACATGAATATTTATGCCCAGTAAATGAACGGATAAATGAATGAATGAGTTAAATAATGTGAAATTCGCGCTTCGTTTGTAACTCACTTGAATATTCAAACCCGCTGAATAAATAAATGAATGGATGAGTGAATGAATAATACAGTGAGTGATAGAATGGCGAAGCCGCACTTCGTTTGCATCTCACATGAATAATCATGCCAGCTGAATGAACGAATGAATGAATGGATGGGTGTATGAATAATTGTATAACTGAAAGAAAGGTGAAGTCGCACTTCGTTCGAATTTCATATGAATATTCATGCCTGCTGAAGAAACTAATGAATGGATGAGTGAATTAATGATTGAATGAATGAAATAATGGGAAAGTCGCGCTTTGGTCGCATCTGACATGAATATTCATGCCCACTGAATAAACCAATGAATGAATGGATGAATGAATGGATGAGTGAATGAATAATTGAATGTGCAAAAGCATGGTAAAGCCTCATTTCGTTCGCATCACACATATTCATGCCCGCTACAATTAATATGAAAAAAAGCGTAGCTTAAGAAAGAAAATCCCGAGTTATTTTAATATTTTTCTAGCTATATGGCGGAACCGAATATTCGATTTGGTAAGAGTAAGAGCTGAATCGAATTTTTGCCCGAATATTCGTATTCAGCCCATCTCTAAATCTATACTAATAGAGTTATATCATTGTGCAAAGGAACCCTAATACTCCCGCGTCTATTGCCTGACAATAGTAACATTATGTCCCGTTTATTTCCTTGACATCGTTCCGATCTTAGATTATCCAATTGGTTCCATTGTAGGGGAGATTCGGTTGCACAAAGTTCCATTTAATGTATATAGGTTACCTATATAAGATATCGCACGTTTAAGAAACCCCAGGTCCGTTTATGGGATAATATTAACTATACGAATTTTTGAACATACAAATTGTTTTTGGAAGATGTCAACGTATTATATTTCTTGTCAACATTCAAATACAAAAGCCTGGGCTTAATACCTTTTTGTACCATTCGGGGTCGACACTCTTGGTCCATGGGGGACCGCACGCAATTTTTTCGTAGAAATCGCGAAACGTCTGGTTGATGTTACTGGTGACCGAAGAGCTGGTGGCTTCCTCGCACAACATATCAGCATTGCGATACAACGAGGAAATACCGCCAGCAACCTAGGTACAATGCCTCAAGGACCTATTTTAGATTTAAGGTAAGTAGAGTAAGTAAGTAAGTAAGTAAGTAATCATTTATTTGTATAACATAGAGGTAGGTAGTTAGGTATAGGTAAGTTACACTTACTGTATATATTTTGAAAATAAATGTTATTTATAGATTTCTTACAATCTGATTTATAGCGTCACTATGAGTCTATGACATAGTCCTACAGTGGCCTAGGGTTCCAATTGGTTAACTACACCATTTTATATAGGGTTAAGTGCTAAACGAATCTTTATAACATAAGCCAACGGCAACCAACAAAGTAGGCTTTACTAAAACAATCACAGATAACCTCTGCGTTTAGATTACGGAAAACATCGAGGGAAAACCTGATTACATATTACTATATATGTGAAGATAAACCGCAGTCGGATTAACATTTACGATTCTTGTTAGATTTGAATTGGGATGATAATTTTTGAAACACGCTGTATAATATTTGGGTTAATCAACTATTTATTGTCACTAGTTGCCATGGTTACGGTTAGGGTGTAACCGGTTTTAAATTGTATGGGAAAACCGGTTAAAACCGGTTTTTATTTGTATGAAATTTCGGTTAATAACCGGGTTGCACACCCTAGTTACGGTGTCTTGGGTCACTTATAAAATCACGATTTATAGCATTAAAATTCACAAAACATGATATTGTCTTCTGTTACCGCGATTGTTATTCATTGAAATTAAACACTTTAGAACGGATTAATCGCGTTTATTAACACCATGATCCTACGTTTCGAGCCCTTTACAGCACTCGTTTTCACAGGGTTAAGATGATGACTGAGAGAATGCGAATTCTCCCCGTCAATCAAATATAAATATTGACGGGGAGAATTCGCATTCTCTCAGTCATCATCTTAACCCTGTGAAAACGAGTGCTGTAAAGGGCTCGAAACGTAGGATCATGGTGTTAATAAACGCGATTAATCCGTTCTAAAGTGTTTAATTTCACAAAACATGATTATTTGGTAGTAATATTCCCTTTCCTTGATAGACCATCTACCACATGTCAGTAGAACATACTACAATATTTCTTCTAACAAACTGTGCTGCATTTGTGCCGACTGACGGGACGGAATAAGTCAAAATAAATATTGAAATTACAATGTAAAGAAGCGGTTTCATAGATCTGAAAAAGGATAAATGTATGTATATATATGTGTAGTGTCATCTCGCGTGAGACCTCCATTGTTTCAGTTTATTCCCACACCATTAACAAATGTTGTATATATTAAACAAAACTGTATTTATAAAATAATTACAACTCAAAGATAATATATGTGTGTGTCAAAAAGGGTTAATGTCAAAAACCTGTTCGGTTATATAAACATAATTCATTTTTCAGTCCTCCGGCCGGTAAGCGCCACTTTACGCAAAACTAAATAGCCGCCTCCCGGCTCCGTCGGGCTGAAAAATAGTATACAAACCTCGGCCGGTAAATGGGAAAGCCTCGGATCACATGTTAGTCGACCTCGGCTTCGCCTCGGCCGACAATTACATGGAATCCGAGGCATTTCCCACTTAAACGGCCTTGGTATGTAATGTACAGTCACCTGCAATAGTATATGACGCTGTGAAGGCTGCAAAAATATGTGACACGCTCTTATGGCGGTACAAACAAGACTGTGTCACATATTTTTGCGGTCTTCACAGCATCATATACTATTGCAGGTGACTGTACTATTATGACAAAGTCTTGAAAAAAGGAGCTAATACATATTAATTATTAATTATTACCTATCTCTTAAATACCTATTCCATCCTACATAGATAATCTTCAACACGAAATAATTTACGTTAAATTAAAGATAAACCTTACCTAAAATACGTTTTATAAAACAACCCGGTTGGAAGGACCAAAAAGTTTTGGTTATTTTCAAAAGGGTTCATTATTTACTTGTGTACTATTACTTGCTAACATTAATTTCCTTTATTGATTTCCCGAAATATGTAACTGGAGTTAATTATGCAATAACAAATTGATGGTCTCCAAAATATCAGGCTCGAAGGACCGAATTTCGGGTTTTCCTACACATCACATTTGTAGGAAAATTAAAAAAAGGTTGTTTGTTTGCGTAAGTCCCACTGCGGGGCAAAGACCTTTTCATTAGATACCTATAGGATTATCCATAGTTTTAGTAATTCTGAACAAATAGAGGTAATGTAACAATCTTTCTTGTTTCAAATCTCATTCATTAGATAAAGAGATTAACAGGAAATTGGACCCAGAACCATGTTTGTTGTTGTCGCCACCGGAACTAGCAAGTTAGCAAGATAATCCAACATATGTCCTAGTATCATGTCAACATTGTATACTCACATATCGTCGATAAATCGGTCATCAAATCCATTTTAAAATGTCCAGTTTCACTGTGAAAGGATAATATCCCTCCATCTTCTATATATTCATTATGTCTCTTAAAAACATGGTGACACTGATTTAACAGATCATTCCATCATCATATCTTATTAAACTTATCGACAACTCAACACGTAAATCACTTTGTTTTAGCACAATTACACTTTAAAAAGAACTATCTATTGTCAAATTAGTGTTAGAAGTATTGAGAACTAAATATTTTATAACACTACTCGACATAAAAACAGCCGGACCGTCACTGATCCAAACAGGTTTATATTGCTTTGCGTAGACGCACCACGTGACAGTTGCTTAGTAGTTCCGCCGCTCGGCGGTAGGTGGTGCTGAAATCAATTGGGAAGATAGAGCATTTGTGGAGGAAAATCGGAAAATAATTGATATCTTTAAGCTGTTTAAGGCTTTGGTATTGTATTGTAAATAATATGTTTAACACGAACTTATTATAATACTCTAAAATATCGTAAAAAATTGTATTCGTAGTTTGTTTGCTCATTTAATTATCTAATTTAAAAAAACCAGTCATTATTAATAATGATAAAATTAGATAAATCTAGTAGTTTAGTAAAAAATCCATAGAAAAAAAAATGAATAGTTACTTATACTTTAATTATAACCTTTAAGATAAAAAACGGGCAATTAATATAGTCTGCCAAGCAATCGAACGCAGTAACAGTAGGTTAGAGATCATCATACTGTATTTTTCTTACGCTAGTATTACCATCCCGAAAAAAGAGATGTTTATAGTTTTTTCGTCCTACATTTTATCTATTAGTTTATATAGTCAGCTGCGGACTTATGAGTGTTTCTAATGCATTCAAAAATATCTTAACACCGATGTTTATAGCTGTGATGTAGACTCATCACATAAAGATAGTTTTGAATGAGTTATACAAATTATAAACCCTGGATTTCCGCAAGTAACATTTAGATTTATGAATGTGAGTTTAATCAAGACAAAAAAATTGTAACACTAATACGCGTCAACTCTTTTATGGTCTAAGAGCTAGCCACGAAAATAGGTGTACAATTTAAAGAGCCACGATACCCCTTTAGTTCCGGGCGCTTGTCAGCTGTTCAACGGTGGGTGTGGCAGTGGTTGGACAGCAAGGGTGTTTTATAATCAATTGAAGGTGTGCAATTTATAGAGCTCTGAGTTTGGTGTGATATTATAGCTAATTATGTACTTATTTATTTTGAATATAACATTGCCAGGCGTTTTCATTGGAAAAGTAGTGCCAGATGACGTGCAAGGTGCGGTGAAAAGTGCCAAAGTTGACATATGTAAAGGTTCTATACTCTTCTGGGCCTTTACCTACTCTTTCAACAGAGTAGATCTTCAAAAACGCGAAAATACAGGCGCGAAAATTTTGTCGATCATCAAACCAGGCAACGACAAATAAAAACTATTACACCCACCGCTGGACAGGTGCCAGGCGCCCGGATTCATAAACAATGATAGTATCTACGACACACTAACGTTCTAGAGACTACACCTAGTTCCGTGGCTGGCTCTGCGTCTATTATTAAACAAAAAAGATTCATAAAAAAATATTAACAAAGAAACTTCAACCACTCGACGCTAGGTGGCGTTGAAATCAATATACTAAAGTTAATTAAATTGTTCACTAAGTGTATCTAAGCATATCGATTCTTAAATATGTTGATTATTTTCACGATTTGATTTGGACCTTTTTACGATATCAACCAATTTTATGTAAATTATGTTTGTATTTTATATTAGTGCGCAGGAAAGAATGGGGCAAAATGGTTCTTTAGTGGCGACCACGTCATGGGAAGGCCTTTGACTATAATCTACAGACAAGAAAAATAATACTGCTATATATAGAAAAAATAAAAGATGGACCAAAGATCTGGGGCCTTAACATGATGTCTTAACGCGATTCAGTTGATGACCTAAACTGAGTCGCTTCATTACTAAGAATAACGTCATCTAATCTATATACCATTTTTGCCGTATCTGAAGTTGGGTTAGCTAAGATGTGCATTAGAGCACCGACGTCATGTAGATACAGATTATTTGACATTATGAGCGCCTCTCTAAGGAAGCAGTTCCTATTTTCGACTTTATAGACGTGAGTAACTCCATCTATAGTAGATTACATACCAAGGCCGTTTAAGTGGGAGATGTCTCGTATTTCATGTAATTGTCGGCCGAGGCAAAGCCGAGGTCGACTAACATGTGATCCGAGGCTTTCCCATTTAACGGCTGAGGTTTGTATACTATTTTTCTACCCGACCGAGCCGGCAGGCGGCAATTTAGTTTAGCGTAAAGTGGCGCTTACCGGCCGGAGGACTGAAATAGTAGATTACATACCAAGGCCGTTTAAGTGGGAAATGCCTCGGATCCCATGTAGTTGTCGGCCGAGGCGAAGCCGAGGTCGACTAACATGTGATCCGAGGCTTTCCCATTTACCGGCCGAGGTTTGTATACTATTTTTCTGTCCGACGGAGCCGGCAGGCGGCAATTTAGTTTTGCGTAAAGTGGCGCTTACTGGCCGGAGGACTGAAATAGTACATTACATACCAAGGCCGTTTAAGTGGGAAATGCCTCGGATTCCATGTAATTGTCGGCCGAGGCGAAGCCGAGGTCGACTAACATGTGATCCGAGGCTTTCCCATTTACCGGCCGAGGTTTGTATACTATTTTTCAGCCCGACGGAGTCGGGAGGCGGCTATTTAGTTTTGCGTAAAGTGGCGCTTACCGGCCGGAGGACTGAAAAGTATATAAATATGTCTAATACTCACGGGAGTTTTCTATTTAAAACAGTTCCTACTACATTCCATAAGAATGTGATAGACATCTTCTGGGGAATTCCAAGCATCGCAGTTTAACTAAAAAGTAAAAAAGACTGAGTACCACCAAGGGTACTTTTTACTTAATAACGACACATTTATAATTAATATAAAACCTCTTACGTATGTAGTTTGTGACGTGACAAGTATAACCTTGAAAAGTCATTGGCAGCGATATCCATGGCAACGATTTGTCAAAACATTACCTCAAAAACAGTTTTAGTAATGAAATTATGTGTCGAAATGTTCATTGTAAGATCTGTGCTTTAGTGGAAGTGTTGTTTTGATCAAGCTATAAGAAAGGTATGGTTTTCGTCCATACAATTCAAAGCAAAGGTGGGAAAGTATAGAGATCTCGGCGCCGAATATAATTTTGTTCCTTTCGGCGTCGAGACCTTTTGGTCCGTGGGCTCTAGCGCTCTGCGTCTCTTCAAAGACCTATCGAAGAGACTCAGAGACGCCACAGGCCCACAGGAGACCCAAAAGCTGGCACCTTCCTCGCTCAACGTATCAGCTTAGCAATCAAGCGAGGAAATGCTGCCAGCGTCCTCGGTACCATGCCGCAGGTGCCTGTTTTACATCTACCTTAGTTTTAAATTAGTTCTAATCTAGTTTGATATTAGTTTTAGTTTAGTTAGGGTAAACTCGCATTATTTGGTGATACTTCTAATTCTTTGATACTTCATAAAAAAAACTTTAAAACTTTGCAAAAATACTATTTTTTCAAATTCAACTTAAATGTAATATTTGAATATTTCGACCTTTTTGCAATGTATAGTATGTAGTATCACCGATTTAGAAGTATCACCAAATAACGCGTAATATAATATGTATAATATTTGTTTTTTGAACGAGCGAGCGAAGCGAGCGGAGTTCTTCCTGTCTACTTGGACAATCCGTCGTTTGTATGTATGTATGTATGAAAGTGAAAATATTTATTAGGTGTAACTAACACGCATGTTAAATTTTAAAACGTAATAAATATAAGAGCCTGGGCAGAGAGTACCTATTTGTACCATTCGGGGTCGAAACTCTTGGTCCATGGGGTCCCAGCGCACTCAAGTTTTTCGTAGAAATCGCGAAACATCTGGTTGATGTTACTGGTGACCGAAGAGCTGGTGGCTTTCTCGCTCAACGTATCAGCATTGCGATACAACGAGGAAATACCGCCAGCATCCTAAGTACAATGCCTCTAGGACCTACTTTAGATTTAAGGTAGGTAGAGGTAGGTAGTTAGGTAAGTTACACTTACTGTATATATTTCGAAAATAAATGTTTCTTTCGCATGTTTGTTCGACGATAACTCAAGTATCGTTGATCGTATCGTTGTGAAATTTGGCAGGTGGTTAGATGAGATAAATATAATTTTTATGTTCGAATATGAGCCATATCGTTTGAGGGGTTGCCGAGATATAGGGGTCGCGAATTCAAGTTCGGAACCAGTACCTATAGTGTTTTAGATTGTCACATTTGCAGGTGAAACTAAATCAAAATGCCGGAGTTGGTGGAGCAGATGTACTGCTCTCAGCAGATTGTGATTCCTCCCAAATTCCCTTACATCTTGAAGAGGTTTTGTAAAGGTAAGACGTTGGTCCTACTCCTACTAAATGCTTATGTAAGCTAAAGACCTATTCCATGGTTTCACCGTTTAAAAAAACAATGACTAAATTGACAAAATATAATATCGCACAATATTAGACAACTAATGAAAAGACAAACAATAATAGCACTTGTCACGCCAATTGAAAGATCCATAATATCATCCCATTCGGACTTTGTCAGTAGGTTGATGGCACCTGTGTTGGACACTTTACTTAACAGGCACCAGTAATAGACACGTCAGTCTTATACGATTTTAAGCTAATAGTAATTATAAGTACCTACAGTTTTAATTCAAATGCCATGTGATTTTAAATTGATTACCGCAAACTAGATTATCATAATTGTAATGTTATTAAGGAGGCGGATTCAGTGTGCATATTTTCTCCCGCAAAGTGACAGAATAATTTGTCCGGTAAGATGTCGCTTTGATGTCTCCCTTCCAACTTTCTGGAAGCCCGTGTTGCTAAAAGGGTATGTATAGTTAACCAATTGGAATCCTAAGCTACTCTAGAACCATCTCAAAATGACAAGCAGTAAGAAATTTAAAGCGTCACTATATATGACATAGTCCTACAGTGGGGTTCTAACTGGTTGACTTTACATGATTTCTCCTTGTCCATTATAGGTGCCATTACCCTAAGTTGTCAACTCTAGAGATGTTATTTTGAGTTATTTGAATGCAAAATTTAACTAGTCGATTTGCTAATTCCAGCGGCAATCAAAACGCAGCCGTACGACCTTCTCCGCTGGTCCTTCGAATACTTCAAAGCTTTAGCTGAGAACCGCCCACCACCAGTAAAATTGAGATTGGAGTATCCCCTCTACAGCTCCGAAGGTGGCCTTACTCGTGGCTGCCTCAAGGTCATCGCTCATCAGGTATCTACACCATCAACCGAACTACAACTACAGAACAAGTGCCCAAGGCCCCGAATGCCCAGAATTGGGATCAAGCCACAGGGCTGGGATGCAAGAGGACGCTGGTTCGATACCATCCCTCGGCCTTGGTCAGTTTTTCCGTAGTATATGACGTCTTTCTATTTGTAACTATACCATTATGCCTTTTTTCAGTTGCTAAGCATGGGCAAGGTCCTGCCCCTGTACCTGATCAGGAAGGCCTGGCGCGGATTCTGCCTGGACCCCAACGAGTTGAGGAGGATCTTCTGCCTGTGTGAGGTCTACACTAGGGAGGAGTACATTCCTTTGCATCACTTCATTGCTGTAGCTGGCGGTTTGCTAACTAAGGTAAGGTTAAGGTCACATCAACGAAACCTGAAAAAACTGTGTTGAAACGAGCAGGGGATCCAACACTTTAAATTAAGTTACCATTAGAATGCTCTTCAACAGAGCCAAACTCGTGGGACCTGAAGTGGCTTCCTAATATGTGATTAAAGATACATACGCTCTGCAGGCGATTATGGTGCAAGTAAAAGTCTTGAGGTATAGGTATAACGATGTAATATCCAAAAGCAGATAAGTACATAAAATGGGTTTAAGTTAAGACGCGTGCGGCGTTGAGGCGGCCGCTGGAGCTAATCATCGGTGTGGTGGGGCTTGTGCCCCTCGGCGCCCGCGCCCCGCGCAGGAACCTGTTGTCGTAGACATGCTGGGGGCCCGTTGGAGGGAGCTGCAGGGTTTGTAGAACTGCTTGGCGCTGAAGTTTCCTCCAACATGTCATCGTCGTCGTCAGGGAGAGGACACACTTTATTCAGTGCCCTTCGTTCTATCCCTCTTATGGTTCTGAAATCGCCTACTCTTGCGATTCCGTCTTTGCCGTGATATAATTGATGAACACGTGCAAGCTTCCATCTTGTAGGCGGTAGGTTATCATCCTTGAACAATACCATTGCACCCTCTTTAAGATGTCTGTAGGGATGTCTCCATTTTGATCGTTTTTGTAGCTCTGACAGATACTCGTTTTTCCACCTCTTAGCAAAACCGTCACGCAGCGACTCGATCAGCTGATAGCGCGTCTTTATGCTCTTTCCGGATGCAGCAGGAGGAGACGCCAGCGAAGTCAGGGGACGCCCGATGAGGAAGTGCCCTGGGGAGAGGGGAGAAAGGTCGCTGGGGTTACATGTAAGAGGGGTGAGGGGTCGGGAGTTGAGGACCGCTTCGACTTCCGTACAAAGGGTACTGAACTCCACAAACGTTAGGCTAGATTTACCTATCGATCTTCTTAAATGATATTTTAAACATTTAACGTTTGCCTCCCACAGTCCACCGAATGTGGGGGAGTAAGGAGGGTTAAATATGAACTGAATGCGCTCTTCGGCTGTGTAATTATATATAGACCTCATGCCTGCCTGTAATGCTCGTCCCAGTTCATTGTTTGCACCTACAAAATTAGTACCGTTATCGCAATGAATTTGACTTGGTCTTCCTCTACGCGAAATGAATCTGCGAAGACAGGAAACGAATGCTTGAGCACTAAGATCGCTAACGGTTTCTAAATGGACTGCCTTAGTCCAAAAACAAATAAATATACAAATGTAGCATTTGCTAATTTTATTTCCTCGTCCTATTTTACTGGAAATTGAAAAGGCACCGCAGAAATCTGTACCCGTTATAGCAAAGGGGTAATTAGGAGTGATTCTACTAGCTGGCAGGTGGCCCATCAGCGGCTCCATGGCTTTGGCTCTAAGACGAATACATATTACGCAGTGATGGTATATGCTTCGTGCCAACGTTCTACCTCCCAGGGGCCAATACTGGTCTTTGAAGCTCGCCAGGAGTAGCTGAGGGCCAGCATGCTTCATGCGTAGATGCTCGGCTCGCATCAACAATTTTGTCAAGTAATGCTTAGAGTGTAGTAACACTGGATGCTTTTTATCATAGCTATAGTCACTATTATCAAGCCGACCACCTACTCTCAGCACGCCGGAGTCATCAAGAAACGGAGACAGCTGTAACATATGGGATGAGGTAAGTTTTTTATTATTTTTTATTATTTTAAGCTCCTCTTTAAATGACTCGGACTGAGCTATTTTTATAAGGTAAGTTAAAGCTGAACTGAGCTCGTTTTCTTTAAGGGGACCAGTTGATCGATTATGTTTTTCTTTGGTTTTACAATTTGTTATGAATCTGTGTACATATGCAATTATTCTTTTTAAATGTAATGAACTTGAATATCTCTTTATATCTATTAAGTTATTAGTTTCTTTGTTTTGTATTATGTTTGATTGTAAGACTTTTATTTCAGGTAAAGCAGTCTCGGCGGTGGGGCTTTGCGGCCATTCAGATTCCTCATGTTTCAGGAAAGCTGGACCTTCCCACCACAAAGAAGACTCGACAAGGAGACTTGGAGCTACTCCTCTCGAGGCCAGGTCAGCGGGATTTTTATCAGTAGGCACGTGTCGCCACGAGTCTCTAGAGGTAAGCTCACGAATCTCATTCACTCTATTACACACGAATGTTTTTAGTATTTTAGGACTCGTTTTAATCCAACCCAGAGCTACAGTGGAGTCGGACCAGAAAACCATTTCGTGTATAGAGCAACGGAGAGCTCCGCAGACCTTGGAAACGAGTCTAGCGCCTAGTAAGGCGGCTGACAGTTCGAGTCTCGGAATAGTCTGAAGTTTCAGGGGACAGACTCTTGTCTTTGCGCAAAGCAATCTGACAGTTATGGAGTCTGTACTATCTGTGGTACGTACATATACACACGCGGCGTAAGCATCTTTGGATGCATCTACAAAACAATGGATCTCACAAGTGACAGGAGCTGAACATTGTACATGTCTAGGCACAGAAACTGAGAGTAAAACATGCAAATCGTTATGTACTTTAAGCCACGTTTTCTTAATGTCCGTGGGTACTTCCTCATCCCATGTCAACTTGAGAGACCACAGTTTTTGAAGTAAGATTTTGAGTGTTATAGTGCAAGCGCTTAAGAGCCCAAGAGGGTCAAATATTTTACAGGTGTTGGATAAGATTGTTCTTTTAGAAACTATTTCATCTTTAGGTATAGGTTCTATAGCAAATGTAAGGCAGTCCGTATTTGGTGTCCACTGCACACCTAAAACACTGGACTGTTTACTTAGGTTTAAATTTTCAGATAATGCCGAATCTTTGAATATTTCAGGACAGTTGCTACGGAATTTGTGCACCGGAAAGCATGCTGAATTAAGGGTGCCTACTACCCCATGGAGTAGGTGAGACAAGATATCTTTACTTTCCGCGCCTGTTAATATATCATCCATATAGCAATCACTTTTAATGACTTCAGAGACTAACGGATCCGGACATTCTAAGGCGAGCTGCAGCAGGCACCGTGTGCTTAAGAACGGTGCTGAGGCTGTGCCATAGGAAACAGTATTTAATTGAAGCACTTCTAAAGGCTTTGTATTATCTTCGCGCCATAATATTAACTGTAAGTGTCTTTGTGAATCATGAATTTGGATTTGGCGATAACACTTTTCTATATCTCCCGTAAAAACGTATTTATGTTGACGAAACCTAGTCAAAATATTGAAAAGATCGTCTTGCACCACTGGGCCAACATATTGTATGTCATTAAGGCTCTTTAAAGAGGCGCTTTTCATGCTTGCGTCAAAAACTACTCTTAATTTGGTACTTTCACTTTGTTCTCGTAAAACGCAGAAATGTGCTAGATAATAACCGAACTTAGGCTTGTCGATTCGTGTGAGATGACCTAAAGACTCATATTCATGTATAAAATCGGTATATTGTTCTTTCAAATCAGGATTGCTATTTAATTTTTTCTCTAAGGTATAAAATCGCTTGGCAGCACCTCGGTAGGAGTCGCCTAATGACTTTTCAGGAATTTCTTTCAGTGGCATCTGAACTGAAAATCTGCCATCTGGTAAACGGTAAGTATGAGCTTTAAAGTGCTCTTCACAAAACTCCTCATCCACAGATAGCGGAGCTTTGGCTTCTGGAAGTTCCTCAAGGTTCCAGAACTTAGTTATCTTTTCACTGATTTCCTTTGTGAAAAGGCAATGAAGTGTTTGTGACATTTTAGAATTAGGACAATTAAATGGACTCAAGCGACCTGCTACGACCCAGCCAAACTCTGTACTCACAAGAAGGGGCTTGTTTTTGCCAAGAGATATTTTCTCAAAAAGTAGTAGTTCGTAAAATATTTCAGCACCTATCAGCACATCGATATCAGAAACTTGATGGAAATTAGGATCAGCGAGCTGAATATTTTTTGGAATGTTTAGTTGATTAAGGTCTACAGGCGAGTTAGGCAACTGATCTGTAATTTCAGAAATGACTAAACAGTTTAAGGTCACTTGGAACTGATTTGACAAAGAACTGATGTTAACATCGCAATGGTCAGATACGGAAAGTTTAATATTGTTAATGCCCGATATATCTAAAGAATCGGGTTCAGGATTTCCTAATCCAAGTTTAATTTTCAGGTTTTCAGTAATAAAGCAAGATTGGCTGCCTGCATCAAGGACAGCGCGAGCTTGGAACTCATCATTTGTATTGGGATTGGATACCTTTATTAAAGCGGTACCAAGTATAACCTGCTTACCTGTGCGAACTGATAAAGCCTTATGCGGTTGGTTGACTACTTCAAGGTCATTTGATGTTCCAACCGTGGATGTCGTCACAAGCAGGGGTTTAGATACATTAGTTTCTTTATGCAGTACGGTATTATGCTTCTTATGACATAATCTACAATCTCCTAATTTGCAATTATGAGATTCATGTCCGCGTCGTAAACAGTTGGTGCAAAGTTTCAACTTTAAGGCTTCACTCCACTTGTTTTCGAGCGGTAATGACTTGAATGTTTCGCAGTCTATGATTCTGTGACCCTGACTACACATGGGACATGATATTACCACAGGTTTAGGGGTGCTAGACGTGAGAAAACTTTTTGTAAATTTGCTGTGTGTGAATGGGCCTTTATGTTCATTAGGTGTGAATGCGCCCTTATGTTCACTTTTTTGCTGACTATCTTTATGAATATGAGAAACGCTTTTTTCATGCCTATTAGCTAAAGTAGTTTCTAAAATGTCCGCCCGGTTGCGGAGAAACTCGATAAATTCTTCCAAGAGTGGCAAGTCGGAGAGATTATTTCTGTACTCCTCCCACTTACCACTGGTGGTCGAGTCCAGTTTACTGGACACCATAAATATAATGAGCGTATCCCACTGGTCTACCGGCTGACCAAGCGTGGTCAGCGCCCTCAAGTTTTTTGTTACAAGATCAATTAGGTATCTTAACGATTTATGGGATTCTCTAGTTAAGGGTTCTATTTTAAAGAGAGCCTTCAAATGATTATTAATAAGAATTTTCTTATTATTATATCTCTGGCATAACAAATCCCATGCGACCTTGTAATTTTGGGAAGAAAATTCAATAGACTTGATTACAAGTGCCGCGCTCCCTTCTAAGGAGGATCGCAAATAATGGAATTTGTTTATGTCAGGGATAGTGTCATTATTATTTATTAATGATTCGAAAGTATCGCGGAATTCCAACCACAAAAAGTAATTGCCGTCAAACATAGGTAACTTGATGACAGGTAATTTTACGTTTATGTTATCCTGACGCGAGCAACTACTGTACGAACTGTGTTTATCCTCATTACTTATAGGTCGCAATTTTAATAATGTTTGAGCACTGGCAAGACCACTATAAAACCGACTTTCAGTTTTTTCTCTCTCTAGAATTTGTTCATCAGGGTTAGGACAAGATATTTCTATTTGACTTTGGCATTTTTCAAAATCACAGAATAATGCTTCCATTTTTACGCTTCGCAAATTCAATTCATTAAATTGCGCTTCGGAAATTTGGTCAGTTTTTATCCCTTTCAACTCAGCGACAAATTGTTCAAAATGTGTCAATCTGCCTCTGATTGAACCGCGCTGTTTAATTAAATCTTTAAGCTTTAATTCATCTTCAAGCACACATATGTCTACACTACCGGGAGGCTTGGTAGATAAGGACATTTTGTAAATTTATTAATATGTTTTATAATATGAAACACTAAAGTTGAAATGGATAAATAATGAACTGACACAAAAAACGGTAATAAACAAGATCAAGTGAAGGGCAATCAATAAACAAGATAAGAAAACTGTGCATCAAACCAGGCAGGAGATCCAGGTGTGCGCAGGCACCGCGCGGAAGTAGGTCAAGTCTCGCTCGAACAGCTGACGCGAAGTAGGTCACTGCGGCGAGAAGCTAGGCACAGCCGACGCGAGCGCAGCCAGCCCGTAGGTTTTATCCTGGAAATGTCGGCCCGAATCGAAATGAGCTATAATGCGCGTATATAAGGCATAAAATGGTTTGGACCTTGAGGAATAAACGTTAGGTATAACTAATAGTACGTTAGGTATCTAAGAAAATGATTATTTACTTGAAAGGAATGAAAAGTAATTGCTGTTATGAAATATCTTTGCGATATAATGTATAAGGAATGCTTTTTATAAATAAAGCGTGAACTAAGGCGTGTTCGGTGCACATGCACTTATTATTTTACGTAAATAAGTAAAGACAAATTTTAATTTTAAGCAGTGCAATTTATCAAGATGCAATGCAATAAGCACTTTATGACTTAAAGATTAAGGTTGATTAACTCAAGCAGACCCGCGTGTAAAATTTTTTAGGCGTAAAATGTTTTACTTAAATCGTTGATTTTAAATAATTTTAGTGCTGTAGGTATTGTATAAGGCACAAGGTAAGAAAGATGATTAGCAGAATATGGACAAAAAATATGAAAAGTCGTATTTTTCTTTTGGAATAAAGTACACCAAGCACGAAAATCAAAACTAGGTAAGGTAAAGGATAAGAATTGAGCACTCCCCTGGAAGAAGACCGTCGTGGTGACCCGCGTGGCTTGCAGTCCAAAGGTCGCGCGCTGCCGTTTCTTTGTCTGCGCTTCTCGAACGTTCTGCCTTCCCTGTTGCTATGTCACGTACGCGCAGATGTATTGAGGTTTTGAGTCCTGTCACGGTCGCCAAAAACTTGCAGGCGATTATGGTGCAAGTAAAAGTCTTGAGGTATAGGTATAACGATGTAATATCCAAAAGCAGATAAGTACATAAAATGGGTTTAAGTTAAGACGCGTGCGGCGTTGAGGCGGCCGCTGGAGCTAATCATCGGTGTGGTGGGGCTTGTGCCCCTCGGCGCCCGCGCCCCGCGCAGGAACCTGTTGTCGTAGACACGCTCAAAATTTACTGGAAAGCAGCAGACAGACCCCAGGGAGATCTCCTGGAGGTCCTACGGACCATCGAAAGTTCTAGATTTCTTGAGGAGTTGAGATGGAAACCCTAACCAATCCCCCCCGCCTCCTTCAATTAAATTAGACCCTCTTCGTCGAATTGTGAATTGGTACAGTAATACAAACACGTTTTTTTTAATTCCACGTCGGTGGCAAAGAAACATACATCCCGCCTGATGAAAAGCGGCCACCGTAGCGTATCGGGCGTCACAATCGCGTTACCGAACCATTAAAATCTTGTACACTCCTTATTTGAAGAACCCTACTGTAGTTTTTCGGGAAAACTTCGGGAGCTCATTCCGCAGCCAGAGCGTCCGCGGGAGGAAATTCCTCTGAAACTGCACAGTCCACGCGCGATTTTAGTTGCAAGGTGTGTTGATGAGCGCCCTGTCGATGGCGAGCGGTACGATGGTGAAAGGTAGACGTTGGCATGTACAGTGTTTGGCGATGGACTACCAATATCACAATTTCGTTATCTTTAAGCCCCTTAACCAGTGTGTGGATAGCGTGACTAGGTGAAAAATCCACCACTTCCTTTCCTCCAGTAGAAGTCGACTGTAGGATAGATGAGCTGCACCTGTCATTGCAACACCAAAATTTCGTTATCTTTAAATCCCTTAATGGCTAAAAGTGGCACTGAAGCTTGAACAGTTTCCCGTACTCTGGCTACCCCTTTTGGAAATACAGGCGTGTTTTTAAGTACAGTCCGCTCCCTTCCTTCTTCCTGAGTGAAGAAGCTTCACTTTTTAGAACGATACTTCAGATATCGGTGGTCACACGCGAAGGTAGAAAAGGATAGCAGTATCAGCTTCGCTTATTACCGCCGAATGCCGAAGGAAACCAATTTTTTTTAGCAGTAACGTAGTGAAAAAATGTATGACCTTGGGCAGGACTCCAACCCGCGACTATGAGATACCCGCCCAAGATCATGGTAACATTTGGTGGTTTGGTGGGTGCGTAGAGCAGCCGCCGCGGCTAGACGCATGACTCATGAATAAGGGACACGGACTGTTCAGAAATATGTCGAGCTATTTTCGACTTTATTGACGTGAGTAACCCGATATAAGTATTTTAATATGTCTGATGCTCACGGGAATTTTCTAAATAAAATATTCCACTTTCCCTTTCTTTAAAAAATAATGTTCTTAAAACTTATAATTATTTGGTTTTAGAACCTGACCTATACCATGATACTCCTCTGCGAAGTCCTGACCAAGGAGCCGGACGGTGGTTCAGCAGCCATCCCAGCTGATGAGTTCCTGACCATGTACATGTTCCTGGCGAGAATGGATGCTTCTAAGGATATCAGATACGTTAACGGGTATAGAGAAGGTAGGTTAATTATTCACTTTTATAGACTATCTCGGTTTTTGTTTGAACACCGGAGACCGCCGCTATATCCCAAGAATGGTTAAGGAAACCAATGAAATTTGTAGGTACAAAAGTTTCAATATGGACAGGTTTCAACTGTCAAAAACGTGGAATCCAGTGCTAGAAATCATTAAACTCTATTGTAGTGGTGAAGACGTTTTCAAAATTAGTACTTAGGTGTGAAAAGATTGTTTCCATCTTTCCAGGGGAGACTCCAAGACCAGAAGAAGAATCAATCGAAGAAGAAGAGACGCTCAGTGAAGTAACAGTTGATGTGAGCATTTTTGAAAACCAGTGCTTATCAACACAGTCATAACACACAGTCACAGTCAGTGTACAGTCATAACCAGATAATTGAAAACAAAAAAAAATCCCCATACAAATGCCCACAAATAGGACTTGCCAAATTAATAATTGACAATTTATTTTTAAATAACAATTCAATTTATCCATTAAATTGCGAAGGTTCATACTCACGTATATTTATCAAAATAGGCGTGACATGTTTCAACTCCATCGGGCAGTCATCGTCAGACAGTGGGGTTGTCACATTCGCAGCTCGAGCATCGGGTTGCAGTTTGATGTCAGTATTACTCACGGTAGTTTAAATTATACAATTTATCCATTCTTAAATAAGGTGAGTATACCTTACTCACCTTATTTGGACGTAACCAATACTTGTGGAATTTTGTAACCAAGTTTGTAGATTAAATGAAAATTTTCAAAATGACGGGAATCGGTACAAACCACAAAGGCTCCTAAACACCATAGACAACCTAAGACGCTTACGACCTTTGTGCCAGTACGATCTTGCAAGGTCTACAGCTCACAGAGCCAATACCAGTTTAAACTACGGCAGTTACTTTTCTCTAGACTCTTCCAATGCAGGCAAAACCTTTCTTTACTTACACCTCCATATCCCAACCTTAACCTTTTAACCCCCAACCTTTCACCCCTTCCCCAGCCCTCCCTAGAAGACTTCTGGCAGGGCGCCGGCTTCCTCCGTCGTCTCAGCCTCGTTGACGACTCGGTGACCAACAACCCGAAGTTGAGCCAAAGGTCGATCATGCCGCCCATTGGACGGGTGCCTCGGTCGCTGTCGGCTGAGAGGGCGGCGCAGATAGAGAGGGAGAATTATATGAGGGAGAGAAAAGGTTATTCGTCTTCTTCCTAGCGTTTTTCTCCCTGGGGTCTGCTTTGGTAACTAATACCAAGATTTGGCGTAGACGCTAGTTTTACGAAACCGACTGCCGTCTGACCTTCCAACCCAGAGGGTAAACTAGGTCTTATTGGGGTTAGTCCGGTTTCCTCACGATGTTTTTCTTCACCGAAAAGCGATTGGTAAAAAAATAATGATATTTCATACATCATATTGTTTCATTTGGTATGTAGTAATCGATTTTGTATTTTTCCAGTTTGACGTGTAATATGTAATACTATTATAAATAAATGAGTATGAGTATGAGTATGAGTAAGTTCCGAAAAAGTACGAGCCGGCAGGATTTGAACCCCTTATCTTCAGATTGAAAGTCGCACGCAAGGTTATTCTGGGTTGATTTTTTGATAAAGGTTTGAAAGCTGTAAATTTAATGTTGCCTGGAATTTGTTCATTTTTGGTTCGATAACGTTAAAAATTAATGTGTGTAACTTTCACACAACCAAACACTCGAACCAAATTTAAAATTCAAAAGCAGCTTTTTTTATTACGTATATTAACTTACTACTTTTGATCTCTGATTCTGGATACCTCTGATCTACCGCTATTAACTAGTACCATCTGCTTATTCAACATTTTGAATATTGACGTTTAGCAAATATCTTCATCGCAAGGAAAGGAAAACATTTACATTTAATGGCTGAAAGGAAAAATTTCAAATAGGCCGAAAATCTCATTTCGAAATCCTGAAAAAATCTTTTTCCATCCTCGTTCCTCACCCTCAGTACCCTCACCTTGAAAATTTTGCCAGTCACACAAATTATATAAATGGTTGCTACCATACGTTACGTAAATTGGAAAATATAAACACCATAGTTAAAAAGAAAAAAAAGGAAAGAAAGGAAAGGAAGGATCAAAAGCTATTTTTCATAGATAGAATGGAATAGTGGGAAAAAACTTACCACGGGCGGGACTCGAACTCTGACTCGCGACAGAGCGATGGGCGTGTATCCAGTCAAAGGTTCGAGTCCCGAGGTTATTAATTTTTCCGCTGTTCCTTTCTTTTTAAAACTTTTCTGCATAAAAATAATAGGATTTTCCGCGAGTCGATTTTCCGCTAGGGGCACTAGTGGAACGTGGGTCCTGCGGGAACATTTCAAACGTCACTTTGACACTTCTCTCACTGACACAGGACCCACGCATGAGTGGCGCCGCCTGAGCGACAATACGGTAGCTCCCATTCAATTTGTGTGATCGTTTATATCCATCCTTGTCCCACCCTGATTGAATCTTGTATCATTCCAGATAGAGCAATTCTGGACGACGATGTGGAAGTTAGTTCACCATTCGATTTAATTAAATACATGTACATTATGTTCCCATAATGAAATATGTTTATATTCTACCCTCCGGCCGGCAAGCAGCCAATTGCAGGCCGCTACTCTAAACAAATTCCCCGCTTGCTGACTGCGTCGTGCAGAAAAGTAGTGTAGTCCTTGGCCAGTAAATATGAAAGCCTCAGATCACATTTTTGTCAACCTCAGCTTCGGTTCGGACGACAATTATACGAGACCTGAGACATTTCTTCCTTTACAGGCCTCGGTACGTAATCTACTATTGATTCGTGCATAGAAATATACATAGTTAAAAACAGGCTCAGGAATATGCATCGGTAGTTACAGATGTAGTACCTATATAATGTTTTGCCCTTTAATATCTAATTTAAGTGGCAAAAGTGGTCACATTGTTATCATTCTGACGTCTAGATCTCAATATTGATAACAACCAGGTACCTGAGGTACCACATAAAACTTCAACTTATTTCCTTCACACTGTGAAAACAGAACGTCGTAACCCTTGAAGGAATATTATAGACTAGCTAAAAACATTTATTGAAAATATAAGAATAATTCTTAGTGAAAATAGTTGAGTAATACTAGTTCTTAAATCAGGTAAAAGCTTTTATCGACAAACATTGTAGTTTAGTTGTAAACAGCAATTATCTGATTACGCCGTTTATTTTGACGCGCCCGCCTATCGCTTTTTCATTTTTCGTGTGCTCTCAATTAGATATATCCCACTCTCTTTGTGGCATGTGGACTATTAATCGACCTCGGTATTTTTAGTACTGACACTGCCTGAAATAGGATGACTTTCGGCCATTCCCGTGAATTTACGAGGGCAAAACATTATGAAACTACATTTGTAAATCGTCGCTATACTTACTCAACATCATATGTACAGCAATCATTTGATGGAAATGTCACCTTTCTGTCACTAGGAATACGGGTGTTTTCTCTATCAAATCAGATTTGCAGATACGAGGGAGGGAGGGAGTTTATAGTTCTCTCTGCATGTTACTGTCTAATTTATTTACGTTTAAAAAATCCAATTTGTATTTCTCAAGTCAATTGAATTGTATTCTGTTTTGAGAAATAAATGTCTTAAACCATAAATGTTTATGCCAATATTTGTGAGAAACGAGATATATAATCATCAGAATTAAACTTAAAAGGATATTTTGAAATTACAAATAAAAAGTCCCTTCTTACTGTCAAATAAGCTGAAATTTAATTTACAGGCAAAAATGAGGCAGCTAAGCTCATCTAAAGTGCAAGACAAGGGGGACGATGGTATGAAAAAGTTTAATACAATACAATCCAGTCAAGCTGTACAATTAACCAATTGGAACCCTAGGCCAATGTAGGACTATGCCCTAGTGACGCTATAAATCAGATTGTAAGAAATCTCTTACAGATTGTAATTTTGATTTGGCCTGGGGTTTCAGTTGGTTGACAGTACGTTCCATTGTTTATATTTTTTATGTATATCACATTAGCTGAAAGCCGTCCATTGATGTAAGCCAGCGCCAGGGCACTATTACACCATGCTGACAAGTGTGACTATTATGATCATCATTGCTATCATTGCAGAGGTCGATGGACTCCGTAATCCGTGTCCGTGTGGGTTGTATGCTTGTTTACCAGAAACATGCCATTATTAAATAAAAACTTTAATATTATCGCTAATAATACTTTTGTGAAGACCTCTTCACAATTGTCACAAGAAACACGACGAAAATATTACAGGAAGAGTCTCATGCCACCAAAAATTCTTCAAAACACTACAAGTTTTTGCGACAATTGTTATATATCTATTATCGTCCACTGCTGACTGCCTTGCCTATAGCTCGCCACAAAGTACATCCATCGACTCCCTCCTACCCTGACTAGGTCATCCGTCCATCTGGTAGGGGGTTGTCTTACGCTGCGCTTTCCCAAACTTGGTTGCCAGACTAGGACATTGCTGCCCCAACGGCCATCCGTTTTCCGGGCTACATGGCCCGCCCATTGCCACTACAACCGTGCAATTCTGTGAGATATGTCGGTTACCTTAATTCTTCTCCGGATGTTCTCATTCCCGATACTTTCGCGCAGAGAAACTCCAAGCATAGCCCTCTCCATAGCATTAAAAGATAAAGATAACAAACCTATGTTTAAAACAGATAAAGGGAAAGAAGAAGACGATGAAGAGAAAGAGGAATTCAAACCAATCAGAGTTTGGGATGAAGACGACAATGAGATTCCATTCGAATTTTACGGTTATATTTTCTTTGTTTTCTCATTAATCTTACTTATTATTTGGATTATCTTTTATCTATTATATTTTAAAAGATATTTGTCTATATATTAAATATGAGATATATTAATAGATTACGAATATGGGTATATTTTGTCACAAAATGGAATCAATAAGTAACGATACAGTGTAGACGAATTTAAGGTCTCTTAATAAATACGAGTATGTACGTAGATATAATTTTGCAATCCATTTTGAAATAATAGTTAATAAGTAGACAGATTATATTTTCATGAATTCTATAATAGATAGTGGACATAATATAGAATGACTATCAGTAGTAGACTAGTTATGACATAAATAATAAAGAATTTTCAATAAATAATCAATAAAACCAGGTGAACCTGAACCCAAAGAGGAGAATGTAGAGGAAGAAGAGAAAGAGCATCCAGAAGAGGAAGAAACGAAGCCAGAAGTTGAGCAAGAAGAAGATATGAATGCTATGATAGAAGAAGTAATACCATTAATATTTACCTATATGCTGTAGATTATTAGGCTCATTATGCAAAAAATAAATAACAATATGCTAGAAGAGGAAGGCATTATTACTAGGTCTAAAAGATGCTTGGGATAGGAGGTATTATAAATTAAAGGGTTACGAAAGTTTCATAACCCAACACGTACGATAAATTTGTAGTAGAATAATAATATCAATAATGTAGGAATAAAACAAAACGAAGGAATTGTGTTGGAACTGATAATGGTTAAAATTTCATTAAAGTAAATAGTAATCGATCCGTAAGGATAGGTTTACAATACAATACAATACTCTTTATTGCACACCTCACAGAGAAAATAATAATACAGAACAGTAACAGTAAGGGGTAACAACAGGGAGGTCTCAGGTTTATGGATGTTAACCAAAGAAAATTGCAGGGAAATGACCTACCTAGCTACCTTTCCTAATCCTTTTAAACGTTTTTAGCGCTTAAAAAATTCGGAACATTCAAAAGACGGAGTTAATGCCAAACAAAAGGCATTGTCAACTAATCAACTTTGAGGCAAAACGGAGAACCTTTTGTTTTCATATTCCTAACCTAACCCCTCCTCCCCTAGTTATTCGAAGCTCGCGCGCAGCGGTTGCAAGACCTTGAAACAACCTTCGAGGACATAGCCCGTATCGTGGACAAGTTCAAACTGGCTAGTTATGATCTTGGTTAGTCATATAAACTGAAGTAGATATACTTAAGACAAATAGCTACTCCATCGAATGCCAAGCCCCGGGGATCGAACCCCCGCGCGCGTAAGCTGTAGTTGGTAATTTTCTTTAGTATATATGACATATATTTCAGTTTATTTTATATATATTAGTGATACTAATTCATCATACAAATCAAAATATTATTTTGATTAAACAATAAGTTGGTTACTACACTTTTTTTCTGAGGCATAGATAAAATTGAAGCTGCAAGTATAGATAAGTTGACGTGATTATCTGCTTTCATTGCTCGCCAAAAGTCAGGTTTTTTTAACCCGTTTGAATACCTATATTATTTAAAAATAACGGTGAAAAATCACGTATTTTTATCACAATAGGCGTGAGTGGCGTGACATATTTCGATTGCATCGGCCAGTAGTCGGATAGAGTGATGTTTTCAGTTCCGCGGCTCAGACAGCACTGATTCCACTAACGAAAAATTACGAACAAATTGTGACGAATAATTTTTGTGTCAGGAATGGTTGCCGGACGACAGATGTCCATAACCAGCGGAGAGTTCATAGTGCAGCACATCGAAAAGGAGATCATGGACTACATCGATGAGCAAATTGGCATTTTGCCTGACCCCGATTTGAAGAAGAAGAAGGTATGGCACTGTTAGACTATAATTTCTTACTACACTTAAATCATCCCCTTGATTTTCTTCCTTCGACTACCATAAACGCTATTTTATAAAATCTAAGCAACAGTCCGTCGAGAGCAATATACGTGCGGTTGGACTGAGCTGGAACGAGGCCAGAAAGATCGCTGAAGATAGAAAAGGATGGCGCGAGCTTGTGAAAGCCTCTGCACCTCACGGGTGCTAAGGGACAACAACCACAACACTTAATCCTACAATGCATACAGTTCTCGATTAGGTACAACCTATATACGAGTATTTGCGGATTACGCTAAGAATGAGGTAGGCAGCGACGTCTGTTATACGTGAAAGGATGCACACCATACTAGGCTACTACGATCTTGCTGCTTGACATCATCAGTTGCGTGCGACATTGCCGTTTGACAGCGAAATCCAGCCACCGATCTTTCATACGTTCACGATGTGGTACTCCATGCATCTATAGGTATCTACTTTCAAATATTGACTGAACCTGTAGGAAGAGTTATCTTTGCTTTGCTTGTATTTTGTTACATTTTGTAATTATTGTGTTTTAGGAGATATGAAAGAATCTTTTAACGGTATTTTTAGGCTCAATACATGGAGTATCCGTACCGATTGTGTTTTTTTCTGAACGCAAACCCCTATTATTATACAATTTTTTTTACGGAAAAAGAAAAAGTCATACATTGTAGGGTTAAATATTCTTTCTGTGACTAGTAGCATGTCCACGCTTTGCATTTCACATCAGTATTGGTCGCAGCACGGTTTTATAAATGCAGATTTTCGCGGATTTGCTAAGAAGTTTGGACACTAACATTTTATGAAATGGATGTTGATCTCTTTATCGGTGTTTGTGCTATTTAGAAACTAATCAATAACATTCCAGGCGAAACCGGAAGAAGTAGAAATGATAAGAGACCTCCTGTACAACTTCTTGGATGAGAACATGGACATCATAGTCCCAGAAATTGAAGTGGTAGAAGAAGAAGAGTTGCCTATTCCTGAGGTACGTATCTATTTGAGTGGCTTACCGTTTTACAAATCTAGTTGAAAATAATCTGTAAAGATTATTCTTGCCACCAGCAGGGCAGCGAAGGACTTCAAAGCTTTCTGGAAAAACACGAACAGAATGAACAGTAGACCGGGTGTCCCTGTGAGCGTGGGAGGGGAGTGTGACAGGCAATCAATAGCTAATAATTTTAGGGAGGTGTTTGCGGTGAGTCCGCTACTGAAGCGGTCACCTGACGAGGTGAGCAATGCTGAGGCTAGCATGGACGGTATTTCCCTGAGATTTACAGCTAAGGATGTTAACGATACATTACAAGACATGAAGAGGGGAAAATCGCCGGGTCATGATGGTCTCAGCATTGAGCATCTTAAATATGCGGGATATCATCTGCCGCGTGCTTTAGCTATGTTTTACACGCTCTGTCTCAGTCATGCGTATCTGCCTCAACAGCTTACACAGACAGTGGTGATCCCATTAGTGAAAAACAAAACTGGAGACTTATCGGATTTAGGAAATTATAGGCCAATCTCACTCGCGACGGTGTTAGCGAAAGTGCTCGACAGCTTGCTTAATGCACAACTATGCAAACGTATTAAACTACAGGACGCACAATTCGGTTTTAGGCCAGGACTGTCAACGGAAAGCGCGATTTTGTGCCTTAAGCAAGCTGTTAGGTACTACAAGGACAGAAACACGCCTGTATATGCGTGCTTTCTGGACTTGTCCAAAGCTTTCGACCTGGTTGTATACGATATACTGTGGGAAAAGCTCGAGAGGACTAGTTTGCCGAGAGAATGTGTGTCGCTGCTTAAATACTGGTATAACAACCAGGTCAATAGGGTAAGATGGGCAGGAGTGGACTCTGAAGAGTATAAACTAGAGTGTGGGGTTAGGCAGGGCGGGTTGTCATCACCGATCCTGTTTAACTTGTATGTTAACGAGTTGATTGAGGGTCTCAGCAGAGAGCATGTCGGTTGTCATGTAGGAAACACTTGTTTTAATAACATAAGTTACGCGGATGACATGGTCCTGCTGGCACCGTCGGTCGACTCGTTGAAGCATCTTATTAGGATGGGGGAGGGATATGCTCAACGGCACGGTCTTAAATATAATGCCACTAAAAGTGAGTTGCTCATTTTTAAGGCACGCAAATATAATGCATCTACTTTGCCCAAGATCGAGCTGGGGGGTATGCCCCTTAAAATTGTTGACAGGTTCAAATACTTAGGTCATATGCTAAATAATGATTTAAATGACGACTTAGATGTCGAACGAGAAAGGAGAGTAATGGCTGTAAGAGGCAATATGCTCGCCCGCAGGTTTGCACGTTGTAACGAACAGGTGAAACTGACGCTTTTCAAAGCCTATTGTCAAACATTTTATACGTGCAGCCTGTGGGTGACATTCACGCAGAGGGCCTATAACACAATACGGGTGCAGTATAACAACATCTTTAGGATGCTGCTGAGGCTGCCGAAGCACTGTAGTGCCTCTGGTATGTTCGCCGAAGCAAGAACTGATGACTTTTTTGCCATTAGGCGTAAGAGGATAGGTTCACTGCTAAAACGAGTGCGGGGCAGCAGCAACAGCATGCTAAGGTGTTGTGCAGAACGGTTGGACGGCCCGTTTATACAATATTTTGTGAATGTCGTTATAGGCAGGGCCAAGTAGCCCCAAAATCAGTATTTAGTTATAAGTCTGCTTGTTTTTCTTTTTTTTTTTATTCCTTCTCTTTTCATACTTTACTCTTTCATATGTAGCACTAACTTTTTAGCATAATTTAGGATAAGTTACTAACAAGGATATGGATACATATGGTCCGAAATAAACAATTTTATTTTATTTTTATTTATTTTTATCTAGAAGGACAGCACTAGACGTAAGTCTAAGCCGTAAGATGGCGTGAACGCACCTTAGAAATAAGCGTTTCAAAATAAGAAGGGATTGCAAATTTCGGACTCTGGTCGCAGTCGTCGGGTGGCCTAGTGGTTAGGGCGTCTGCCGCGAAAGCAGGAGGACGCTGGTTCGATCCCAGCCCTGGGCACTGGGGGGCCTTGGTTTTTTCTGTAGTATATGACATCTCTGTCAATTTACAACTATGTGATCTCAAGACTTATGTTATGAATGTTGTTAAGCAAACATTTGATTCCCAGATTGTGGTGGTGTACGCAGTTCCCGGCATCGGCCATCCGGTGCCCGAGGAAATGATCGCTGACATAGAGGAGTACATAGCAGACGTCAGCAAGTACCAGGCTGACATGGTCATGCCTAGGAACTTTAGGCACTTTCTCAGCCCGCCTTTGGAGAAGTAAGTGTTAATGTGCTTGCCAAGATGTCTCGTTCACGTATCGCTATATACAGCAGGCCTACGGAATTCTTCGCGCGAAATCGAATCGATTGTCTGTTGTCTTGTGTCGGTACCGACTCACGGGCTGTCCAAACGCGCCCGCCGGTGCAGGACGCCGCCAGTATTATATAATATTTCTGATGTGCTAGACGGGCAAACCTGTATTAAGGCATCTTAATTTTTTGATAACTTTTGAACCACAAGTCCAAAAAATATGAAAAAAAAATCATCTAAATAGAGCTTTATGAAGAATTTTAAGGAAAATTATGTTGAACTTGATCAGTTAAGCCATTTTAGATTGTGTTATATAAGCATGGTATCTATTAAAACCCATTTTTAAGTTCGCCTATTATGACGGACGGTAAACTACGAAACCCTACATGGAGCATGGCCCGACATGCCCTTGGCCGGTTTTTTTAAATATGTAACAATTTATTACGTATTTCAGGTTCGAGGAATACAAAGACGAAGATTGCAAAAAAGAAGAGCTGGCTTGTTCCGGAGTTTTCACGGACTAAAGATAATCTATTACCAAAATTGTATTTTACACTCTTGTAGTTAAAGGGTTAATTTTCTATTTTTTGTTACTAGTTGCCATGGTTACTGTCTCCTGGGACACTTTTAAAATCACGGTTTTATGGTATTAAAATTTACAAAACTTGACATTTTTGATAGTTATATTCCTTTTCCATGATGGGCCATCTAACAAGCATGTCAGTAGAACATCTACAAAGTTTCTTCTAACTAACTGTGGTGCATTTGTCACCTGGCTAACAGTTATTTAAACTTTCACGATATTCACACATTATAAATTTACTAAAACGGGGCTTAACCGTGTATAAACTTTCTCCGGGACCACGGGGGCAATGTCGCCCTTGAAACGTCGGAGGTTTCTTTTCAAAGTTTATACACGGTTAAGCCCCGTTTTAGTAAATTTATAACCTGGCTAACAGGACAAAATATCAATAAGAAATAGTTTTTCATTTTACTCTTCTACAAAAATCTGTAAATGTGTATTGTTATTTTTCTGTTAAAGAATGTTACCTGTTATAAAGTCAAGCTAGATATCTCGTTGGACGCTTCCCTTTTTTAAACAGAGAAATTCCGTCATGGATCCGATCCCACTCGCACGGACTTAAACCCCTGGGTGTTCCACGGCTTTGTTTTGGGGTGGGGTTTCGGGAACGCGATTGTACAGCCTCGGATAAAGAAAGTTCTCCTGGAGGATTCAAAATTATTTTATGCCACACCTGGCCATAAAGTGCCGATTTCTGCCCAAGTTGCCTACACTTGGGCAGAAATCGGCACTTTATGGCTACTAAAATGATGTACCTAATACGTGAGGTAATAAATAAACCCCTTGATCGCATATTTACGTCCCTCGCTTGCAGCTCGGGTCGCAAACATCTGCGATATCGGCCTTTCTTTGTTTTACCGCACTAGTTAGGTAATGTACTACTACTATTACAGTACACATGGTACTACTTTATCGCACCAGAGCGATAATGAGCACTTTACGTGCCTGCGTTGAAAATTGAATGGGCCATATGTACTGTAAAACGTACGATACACGTGCAAATAGGTAATAATAAACGTAGTTGTTGATGCACTATGTATAATTGATTAAATATATTCATATGAATAATTGTTTTATTGTCATAGAGGTCGTATTGTTGCTGACGCTGACGTTTTACAGATTCAGCGTCACCTCTGTGTGTTAACCCATTCACAGTTAAGGATTTTTCGTAGCGCTACGCCGTAGCCGCATTCAAAGGGAGTTTTCGCTATCGTGCTACAAAATGTTGGAACAATATTCCTCCGCCGATTCGTCATTTAAGAAATAAATTCTGTTTCAAAATTAAGTATCGAGTACACCTTCTAAATCAACAAAAACTTCATAGTTGAATCTCCCGTCGCTTTTATGTATAATAGTCTGATTTGGTTTATGACAGTAGCTTACACTATTCTTTAATATTATTGTTAATTCGAATCTTTATATGTCTCAGTTACTTAATAAAAATATGGTACGTCTAAGATAAAATAGAAAATTGCCACATCTCTCAACAAACTTAACACACACATTAGTACCCACGAAACACACAATACGATAATTCTCTAATATAGGGTTTATTTAAAGCGTTGCGCGCTTCTTCTTCTCCTGTAAGGTCCTGGCAGAATATCAGCGATGTGGCTTGCCGCATCATTATGCTGAGCCAGCGCCAATTCTCTGCCACGACACATGGTTGTGTTATTACTAGTTCTTTTTATTTTTTTTGTATGTAAACTTGTTTTAATTTATTGCTGCATGTCTTTTGTTTCTTTTCTTTCTTCTTTATTGTTTTTATTGTTTTTGTCTTTTTTGTAATACCTGCCATGTATGTTGTGGAAATGAATAAAGTTTTTATCTATCTATCTATCTATCTAGCCGATAACATTCATTTCCCCGCTTTGTAGCGGAAATGGCGCGTAGCGGGTGACAGACGACAACGTGTCGTCATTAGCAGTGAATGGGTTAAACCAGACAGGCCTATCCCCAAGCCCCGGCAAAACTAATAACATCAAAGTCATAAACCCGTCCTTCACTTCCTCCAAGTAAAGGACGAGTCTAAAACAGACGTATAGGTAGAGTAGAACGGCCGTCGGCCACCATGGGCTAAGTTGCCCAGGATACGCCGGTCGTTTACTGAGGCACAGTACACACCACTCTCTAAATAAAATTT
This sequence comes from Lathronympha strigana, assembly GCA_949128165.1. Classification (NCBI taxonomy): domain Eukaryota; kingdom Metazoa; phylum Arthropoda; class Insecta; order Lepidoptera; family Tortricidae; genus Lathronympha; species Lathronympha strigana. The sequence continues at coordinate 5,064,094 of OX421928.1, read as the reverse complement.
TACGTCGGGCAATGGTGTCAGTAAACGTTCCATCCATCTTAGAGCCACCAGGCTTGTCTAGATCAGACGGCAAAGACAAGACGGGCTTACCCTAGTTCCCTGGCGTAGAGGGCGGTGCCTGTGGGATGCAACTTCCGTTAGCACATTTGCTGCATCCCATCTAAGATGCACCATTAAGAGAGCAGGCGCAGCTGCTGAAATTGCTTCAAGAAATAAGCATACTAAATACGCTACGTTGGAGTCGACGTAGTTACGACTTCGTAGCTATCGCAATTGAGTCTGCTGGATCCTGGCTTAACAAGATCTGAGATATCCAAAGATTTAGTCGGCGGTTGAGGGACGTAACGACCCCCGGTCTGGGTCTTGGCTTGTCCAACTGGTCTCCATCGCTGTACAGCGTGGTAACGCAGCGAGCGTAATGGGGAACTTTGTACGAGGCATGGCGCAGAACGTATTTTAGGTCAATTTTATAAAAACGAACCCTAGTGGTTAGCTATTATGATGTCATAATTGTTTTTCATTTAGTGAAACATTAAGTAAAATGGCGTTGCTTGATTTAAAAAAAAATCCTCACCTAAAACTTTTTTTTACATCCCACAGACCAACTCCTATAGACATGCCTTATATTATAAGACGACTTACCGTTGCGTAGCGTATCATAGTTATATCTTTAAATCTGCCTAAGTGCGACAGTTGCGTTTCGTTAGCGATTGGCATCTTGGCTACGAACGCTGCGCGTTGTATGCGTCTTTCGCAATTAAAAAAATCAAATCCGCGGCAAGAGTAACGTGAGTCACCATTTTACTGCATCTTCCCTATTTTCATGATGGAAATTCAAGTGATTATTTATCTCTAAATAAGTGTTACTTTCCCTAGATAAGTATATTGATTCATTCGGAGTTCGTTTTACTGCCGACTTGTCATTTCGAGATCACGTTATCGATGTCTGCAAGCGAGCATTTCGTAACCTAGGGTTTTTGATGCGACTCGCAAAGGACTTCACAAACATGGCAGCGATTCGAGCAGTATACGGGGCCCTCGTCCGAAGTCACCTTGAGGGTAACGCGGTAATCTGGAGTCCACACGAAGCTAAATTACAAAGTTATGTTGGAACGTATTCAAAATAAATATGTGAGGCTCCTTTACCTAAACTTATACGGTGTGTATCCTGGGTATCCATTGCTCTATCCTACACTCTTTGTGCTTGGAATGGTGGGGTACAACAAACTAGAGGCAAGGCGGGAACTTGCTCTCGCTTCGTAAGTAGTGAGGGTGCTTAGAGGTGAGTTGTACACCCCGGGCTTCTGCACGCCATAGCGCTGTACGTGCCGGACGGCCACGCGGGGCGCCGCCTCCGGCCGCCGCTGCTGGCCGTACCTGCTGCCCGCACTAAATTGCTGAGGGAAGCCCCGCTAACGAGAGCTATTCGCACTATCAACATAGTCGCGCTTAATTTGGACATACATATTTACGTATCCCTTGAATGATCTCACAAAGGTCACATTGTTTGTAACCAACCAACCATTACCACTATTGGTTAAGCAACCATTAGTTCTACTAAGTAAATACCTTCTGTGTTGTTTATGATCTTGTATAATATGTTTATTAGTTATCGCTTATCTATCGCAGTAGGCAAAACCTGTAATGGTAGATTTAAGTTGTTCTAAAAAAAATGCATCTGTATTTAAATAAACACGCAATAAAGTCGTGACTCGTGTTACTTTTACGTGGATTGGCCGACTTTGGTGATGAAACAACCTCGTAGAGCTGCTCTGTGCTATAACCCAATATATGCTCTCGGGGAGGCCTGTGCCCAACAGTGAAACATATAGGCTTGATTATTATTAAAATATAGGGGAAAAGGTTAGGAACAGAAACTCTCACACCTATCAACTAATAAAAACTAGGTATATTTAAAAAAACTTTAATGTGAAGAATTTTCCTGCTAACGTACCTCTCTCAAGTGACGGTGGAACGTTCCCTCCTACCATTCTTTGAGCATTTTCAACCAACTATCATATATTTAACATCCAATTTCCATCGGATCTATACCGCTGCCCAATCGGCACTAAGCAACACAATTTCAAAGCAACTCCACTTTCGGTTTTCGAACGATGGCTATTATTTCAAAAATACTACCCATTTTATATTTCTCCGTGCACGCTGGCTCGGATGCACGGAGCGGATGCACGCTATTTTAGGGCACACGCTAGCTGACGCGCGTGCACGGAGCGGTTGCACGCGGCGGGTGGATTTAGTATGGCGCACCCGCTCCGTGGGCCTGCTTCACTTAGCGCTGTTCATACAATTTCTTATTAGAAGAGCGTCCGTTCCGGGTAATCCACGTCACATGTTTTGACCAAGAACCTCCGCCTCCGCGCGGTTAAGACGCGCGCCTCTCGTGCGTCCTATTAGAAAACAGCCTTAAGCAACACGGGCTTCCAACACAAGAAGACGGCAAAGCGACATCTTACCATACAAACGATTCTGTCCGTTTACGGGAGGAAACGTGCACACAGACGCACTTCTCACACATTACATACAAAAAACCATCTGTAATAATGACGACACTAACTCGTAGAAAATGATAAAACTACATCAACAAATCTTGCACACTTCGATCTATTTTTGTGTACTGGTCACAATATAGACCCGCGTATACCCATTTGGGCTTGTACTCGGAAAACGGTAATGCCGACTCCCCTTTTTATGTTGCCTGAAGGGAAATAGTATGAGCAATGCTGTATAAGACGCGTGAATATAGTTTAAACACACGTGTTGCTCCCTGATGGCCATCTAGTCTAGGCTAAGAAACGCAGTTATACGTTAGAGGGAATACGCACTATTATCTCTCGTTCTGCTGCATAGCTGCGTGCCTACCACCCATCATCGCCGAATATGTAGAGGGGTCAAGCGTGTGCTCGCCCCGTGCAACCGCGTTAGCGTGCAGACCCCCTTGAGGTATTACTTAGTAAGTTTCTCAGTACAAAAGTTTTGTTTGTATATTTGTTTTTAATTTAACCACACTACGTTCGAAAACCGATATCTACACTCCGAAGTACTACATACATACAGCGAAAAAAAAATTAAAAACATACTTTCGCAATAATGTATTTGGATTTAACTTTGGATAACTAAATTCTATATACACAATTATAATATACCGCACAAACATTTTTCCGTTGTTTTCCAAACAAAACCTTAATTTTATATAAAAGCATTTACTAACCAAATTTTATAAACCAAAACAATAAATAATATTGAAACGGCTAATGTTCAAAATGTACATATAAATATTACTTACAAGCAAAAAACAAATCACTATCCATAATTCACAAATCCATAAACCATTTTAGGAATAATAAGTCAATTTACACTAAGGGAACTTAAAAAATATTTAACACTGGAAGAGTTCAGAACGCCCTAGTTGGATACTCGTAGACCTTCATATAATTTACATTCACATAATTATAAATTGTGACCCAGCGGACTTATAACAAGCATCCAGACTATATCCATTCTTTATTCTGTGTTCGAAGATGTTGGCGAAAGCGTTATGATTTGACTTAAACATTAAGAAAAATGCTATCACTTAAATAACATTTTGTATAAACTTAGGCGATCACTTTACAAGTACAACTTACATCCAAACCTGACATGACTGAAATGGAGGAAGAATTACGCAGTTTCTACGAGCGCGAATGGACGCGACAGCGTAGCGGTGCGACGCGAAAAAACAAATCATTGACACCTAATGGAAGCGTCCTATCTGTGCGATCGTAAGACCTTATTACACGAAAATTCCCACCGGATTCGATGTCCTTGATGAATTGACAGCTTCCGTTTCACGCAAATGTCGTTCCATCGTAAGCTATAAAAAGCGTTAGCTTCAAAATAAAAAATATATTTATAATATTTCACTATCTTAGAAATGAAATCAATGATTTTTTTTCCTCAAATTATGATTTATCGGTAACCAGTACTTTGACAGTGTGAAACGAATTCCTTCTTAAATCGAAAGCTGCTAGCTTTAGAACGGACAAGGCTGCCAAACGATTACTTTTCTTCACTTTAGAATGAGAAAATATTATGTTTTTCAGTTTTACAAGTAGCTTGCCTGAAGCCAGTATTTAATTTAAGTAACAAATACGCAGGTGCGAATGATATTGACTAATCTAACAGTTAATAAATTTGGCAACTCTCTTCGTCTTAGGCTATCGGGCTTCTACACATCAAGGTCATCAAAACCCGGTGGGACCTTCCGTATAATGAGGCCTTTACGCGACCGAGCGCGGCGCCGCGTACCGCTCACCTGGGACACTCCGAAGGATGTCAATGGTTTGTTTATTGACATTTGAACGCGAAGAGGCATACCGTGCGACGTTCAATTGTCACTGCACCGCATTGCTATCGTGTCCATTCACTCCCATAGTACCTTAGCGGCGGAATATACCTAGGATAAAAGCAGAACTTTAGGACTTTAGGAAACATCTAAACCACTAAACGGACGCGTAAAAATAATTACAATTTCAAAATTTCAACACTAAAATATAAAAACACCTTACATAATTTTAAGGAAGCGTCATGACATAAGAAAGAGTTTTAAAAGCCTATTTTATAAGCAAGGATTCGTTATATCAATGCCTAACTTGGAATAAAGGGAGAAAAGCAGTGTCACTCGACTTTCAACTTTGAGTCTTTGCATTAGAGCTTTTATTTAAAATGCATAACTCAGGACATGGTCTCCTATCCCTCACGTACGGAGTCACATTGTATGGACCGACAACGTTTGGATCCATAGAAGAGCGTTTTTTCTGCTCATTTTTTATTGTGATATATTTTGTACATTTTGTGATATTTTTACTCAGAATCACGAGTTCTTTCTGTGTAACACAATAGAAAAAAATATTTTTTCCTATTGTGTTACCATTTTCTATAAATATAAATATATATATAATATATATATATTTATATTTATATATTATATATATTTATATTTATATTTTATATATTATAGTATATATGGGCCATGGGGTGACAAAAAAGAAAAGTAACAAAAATGTATGAAATTTCTGGATATTCTTTTTCTTCTATTCGGAAGGAAACTACTCGTGATTCTGAGTACAAATAACATATATAACAATAAAAAATGGACAAAAAAAATGGTCAGAATATTACACAGTACGCGGCGTGAAAGGAGACTATAGCCTCAAGGAAGTTGGTGGTCAACCACTCATAAGCATAGTATCTGCCGTAGCTACAATAAAGAAAAGACTTTTAAAAATAATCACAATGTAACATCCAATAAAAATGAATACTTTTGTACTAGAAGAGAGCATGCCATGAGCAGCATTAAAACTGTCAACCATCACCTTTACTTCGTACATTTGGAAAACGTTTAACATTGGAATTCTTAAGGTTTGCTTCGTTACACACTTCTATATCACTTGAATGAGATTGGGAAATAAATACATAAAAATAGCCTAGCCTGCTGGAACTAGTAAGGAGTTAAAATTCGGCATGTGTAGCTCTAGATAATAGCTTACAAACTAAAACGTACAGTATTGCAAAAAAAACTTAAAAGTTACCAACATTACCACGTATTTAGGGACACAAAAATAATTCTTGTGACAAAAACGAGTGTACAATTTCTTGTTACGATTAAGTTCAATTTGACGGTCCGTCATTTTTGCCACAGAATAGTAAATTTGCTCCGTTTTATGTTGTCATTTCTCTTTATTTCTTAATTTTGGTAACTTCAAGTGAATTTGAGGACTCATTAGATTATGTTCTATCAAACCACGATCATTCGTACAGTGATTATGTGCTTGGCTTTTTTTCTTTACTTATAGATTATAAAATAAATAAACATTGTTTCACATAGAGTTAATTTGACATAAAAGACGCTTGGAATTTATAAATTCTAAGTATAAAATATAATTAATTTAGTTGTTCCGCCTAAATCAATAGTAAGTCAAGAAGGTAGTAACCTAAATTTAGAGGTACTAGGTCTCACGGGATATTTGATAGTGGACAAACGACAAATTATTTTATTTATCGATACAAAGGCATATACGAATCGTAAATGAGGTTAAATCGACGTTTATTTTAATAAATAACAGCATTAGAAAAATTAATTACGCAAAATAGTTTATAATCTGACGTGACCTTGGTTAAAACCGTAACAAAGTGGAAATAAATTCCTACTCTGTCACGACAAAATACCAATCCACGAATTTATGTTACGATAGCGATAAAAGTTTGCGTATGTTACTTTTGCTAATGTTATTATTTAGGTAACGTAACAAAGATAACCATCGTACTAGATTCTCAAACGGCAGTTTAAATATGTCTGTATTTTAAATAATTTTTTAAGTCTTTTGACTAGTGCATTTTGGGCTATTAAAAAATCAGGTTTAAGCGCAATGCTTTGGAAATAATATTTTTACCTACTTTTATTCTAGCAATGTCAGAATATATAATGTTAATACGAATTTGTATGTCTTTATTAAAATGGATTATAACTAGACACAGGTCGTTTGGAAATAGTAATAATCTCAAAACTTCCTGTTTTTCTTCTTTTTCACTAGAAAAAGACATATGTAAAGCTACAGATTTCGTTTTACTTGATGGACAGGTACAACTGTGTTACATTTATGAAGTATTTTACGTGACAAAAGTATCGCCTTTGTCTAATTCCAATTTGTAACCAAATATTTAATTCCTCATAGTGGTGCGTCGATCGGCTTTTACAGAAACGTTACACAATTTTAACCGTTACACAAACGAACATTATCCATTGGCAACCTTAAGACGCTGAAATTATTCTCATATTAAATAATATTAGCATATCGTCTTATTTGCATTACATTTTCTTGTCAAAAAGGAGCTACAGAATTATTCTTAATTTTAATAAGTAACCTCTCGGCTATATATGATTAAGGCATGTAATAATCGCAATACACGTGGATTTATATGCTAATATTATTTAATATTCTCAACAAAACCATGTCTAATAAATCATTTTCACACTTTACTCATTACGTCTCGAATTCTATCACTTATTGAAGCTAGTTTCGCTATCGCCCGGGAGATGGCCTTGTAAAATTAACTATAGTTACCGATGAGGTATTTACCGTACTTTTATCAATATATCCCGTAAATATACTCGTATTATGTATAACTCTCGAACTAACGCTTAAAAATGTATAGTGACAGTTGGCGATCTATCGATTAGTTAACATTTTGTGCCCAGGCATATACGAGTGACATATGCCATGTTTGTACATTTAAGTAAGCAAAAATATAGATGTCACTAGTGAAAGATAAAGAAAATATCTCCATTATGTTACGCAACGCAGCGGAATTTTATTTAAAAATACAATACATGCTTAAATATTATTTTTACTTTATTTTTGTTTGATTATGTTTAAGAACAGAATATTTATCGTGATAAGCAATAAGCAACTAACTCTCAGTAGCGACATCTTTAAAATTGATCTTAAAAGTGACACAGTACATATCATTCCGTCACGCTTACTCGTTGCGCAAGACCCATAAGCGTTGCGTGCGTGCGAACGAGAAAATCCAGAATCTCAACGCTCCAATCACGTTCGAGCAACGATTGGAAGTCACATGAGTGACATTCAAGAAAATTGCAGTATTCGCAAAAAATATATACAGTTAAATTGAAATAAGTAAACTGTTCAGTGTTTTTTTAATGGCTGACAAAAAATGCCACGTCATTTATGAAACTTGCTTTTATCAATTTTAGCGCAAAACGTGCAACGGCCTTGAAAATCACCCTAAAATATTAAATATAGGATTGTGTCATAGCATATATATACTATGGTTTATTATTATTTACTACTACTCAATAACAGATGTTTGCACTTTAACTTTTTTTTTTCATTGAGCTGTTATATTGGTACAAAATATTTGAAATAACCATTATTTAATGTAACAATAACATAACTACCTTAACAGCCTAGCGGAAGTGTCAAGAAAGGGCACTATAACATTCTATTAGAAATTTCGTAACGCAGTGGACCGTATATATTTTAAGTGACGAACAACCTTTGCTGTTACAACCAACAGTGTACATTGCAGAATAGTACACTCAGCAGAATAATGTTGTCTTTTTTTAATTACCGTCACTCCACGGAAATGTCATAGTGCCAGTGGAAGCAGTCTCAGACCATTGAATGAAGCTTATAAATTGAGAAAACCAATCTAATTTATTATGCCGCTGTGTTCTTAAAAATTCTATATCGAATCTTTTTCCTTAAGAAAGGACGCGCTGTACGAACGAAAGTGACACAAATATTAGCTGATATTTTATGTTTTGAGTGAGTTGTGCAATTGCACTAAAACCAGGCTATGAATGACTTAAATGGTTGGTACATGGCTTAAAAACCTCCTAGATTATCCTACTTGAAATATATTCAAGAACTTGAGTCTTAAATCTACCACTGCGTCACATTAACATTCCACTATGTCACTTTCGTTCTACATCACATAAAAATCAACAACAAAACGCAGCGTCTAGCGCAAGCTTACTAACACCGTTCACATTCCAACCGGCAAAAACAGCAGAGGATCGTAAATCACAAACGTCTCTATCAAACTTATATAATAACAGAGACAAATTTGTGATTCGCGCCTCAGAGCAATTCACAAAACGCCAGCGCGCGTATTCCACTTTGTTACGTAACGGATGAGTATTTACCACTTGGTTACGGCTGACAGTTTTGTGAAGCGTGTGAACTCATCTACAGCGAAGCCTGAGGTTATGTTATGTGCATCAGGCTATGGCCAACATCCTCGCTGCGCGCATTATGAAGTCTAGTATACGCCGCCAGAAGTTACGGAGCGTGTTGGAGCGGGAGAAAAGAAATCTCCAAAGCAGAAAGACGCCTGCCAGCTGGGTGAGTACGTGGACTATGTGCAACCTGAAAATAAGACCACATTATGGTTATGAACCAGCATTTTCAGAAGTCCATCTGCTTTTAATCTTTTTACTTTTGAGGTGGTCTCATCGGATTTTGGATCTGATCTGGCCCCTATGTCACCACGTATGTGACGTTGCTTCTGGTCTGATCAGTGATCCTAAATTTTGTAGTGATTTAGGTGCAGCATTGTTGTGTTAAAAGCATCTGTATGCCCTATTCTAGCTTGGATAGTTATGTATGTTAGTAATATGTATGTACATATGCCGACCCCCCCTCCCCTCCCTGTATTGCTTAAAGACTTTTGTCCACCAGTAGGACATACAGGGTAATAAAGCTTTCATACCTTCGAAGATGAGTTCTGGATCTCGGCAACGTCTCCGGACTTTCTTTGAATAGGAACCTCCGGATGCCGAGCACGTAGCTCTCTATGTACGCGTCCCAATCGATGTTTCTAGAAATAAAACAATATTTATTTAATACTAGTTGGGTATTTTTATTGAAATACCTTCGTCATATTTATTCAAACTCGTATCAGCAAAAATTTAAATGGTGGAGTTGTTGCTTGTAGCACTGACCATATCGTTGTCTTACTTAGTCTAACTCGTATCTGAACTTTTGTAAGTACGAGTATGTAAGACGACGCGTCGTCTTACATACTACTTGTGACTTGTGAACGCTCGGCGAAAATGGTGGGGCTGTTTGAGCAGCGCCTCTCGCTGCTCAAACCCCAAAGAGATTGCACTGCACTGTTTGGCGCATTCGGCACTTCTGCAGAATTTGATAATTACCAAAAAAACTTGAACTGTAATTTGTATTACGAACCGTGTCATGCATCAATAAAGGGAGTCTGTCCTTCGAAAAAAGGAGCGTGTAATAGCACCGTGCACCGAGCTTAACGTTTTCCTCGGCAAAATCCTGTGACCTTGACCTTCAACCGAACTGACATTAAATTCGAATATGCGTCTGTCCTCCAGCAATAGCACCGTGCAACGAACTTAACGTTTTCCTCGGCAAAATCCTGTGACCTTGACCTTCAACCGAACTGACGTTAAAATCGAATATGCGTCTGTCCTCCAGCAATAGCACCGTGCAACGAGCTTAACGTTTTCCTCGGCAAAATCCGGTGACCTTGACCTTCAACTGACCTGACGTTAAAGTCGAATATGCGTCTGTCCTCCGGCGATAGCGCCGTACACAGAGCTTGTACGTTGTCGTCCGCGAACGCCCACTGGCGGGTGGTGAAGTACTCGAGGCAGGCTGCCGCCTTCTCTAGTTTGTTCTGCACTCGCATCATCCTGTGAACAAATATTATTTATAGCTCCTTGGTACGATCTCCGATGAATTCCGGTGATAAGTTTCTCCCGTAAACAATACGTAATCAATTTTAACTACTTCTTATCCGGGAAGAAGATAACTCGCGTTGATTCTATTAGATACCTAGGTATTACTATGGATCCGCAGCTTAACTTCAATATTCATATGGACGATATTTGTAAAAGAGCCTATAAAAAACTAGGTATGATACTACGGATAGGTAAACCCTTTAAGCGCCCCTGTACCCTCAAAATATTATTTTATTCTTACGTCAGAAGTATTCTGGAGTGCGGTTCTGTGATATGGTCTCCTCAATACGATGTCCATATAAATCGCCTAGAAAGGATTCAGAATGTGTTTTTGAGGGCACTTTGTTATAGGACTGGGACTCCTCTGGAATCGTCAGTGAAGTCTGCCAAACATTTTAATATGATTTCTCTTTGTAATAGGAAACTCTTTTTGGATACTATGTTCTTCTTCAAAATTCTGAAGAATGAAATTAATTGCCCAAATTTGCTACAAAAAATCGTGTTTAATGTCCCGCACCGCTCCTTACGTCCTCGTGATCTGTTTCATGTGAGTTTCGCACGTACTAATTATTCCAAACATACCTTTTTCATACGAGTAACAAAGAATTATAATGAATATTTTTGTGATATTGATCCGTTTATGCATTCTCTTGATGCTTTAAAGGCACGTACGAGATCAAATCTGATGTTGATAAAACAATAATATTTATTAGTTTTTACTTCTTCCTTGTTATTGTATCTTATTGATAAGATTATCCTATTGTTTACTTACTAAATTTCCTCGTCGCAAAGACGCTTTTGTAACTACCTATTCTTAATGTTTACATTTATGAACCTCCAGGTCTGTTTTTGACATATTTTTGTAACATATATTTCTTGTATATGACTGTATGTGTTCTGAAGAATAAAAAAAAAATCACTATGAAAATAGAAGCTACAACAGCGCGCAGCAGCAATGTTAACTTTCAAGGGCGATCATTTTCATATCAAATGAGGCAGGTATATTGAAACAGATCATTGGACCACTTTCGGTTTTGAATATCGACCCATCAAACTTTTTGAGAATAGTAGATTACATACCAAGGCCGTTTAAACGGGAAACGCCTCGGAATCCATGTAATTGTCGGCCGAGGCGAAACCGAGGTCGACTAATATGTGATCCGAGGCTTTCCCATTTACCGGCCGAGGTTTGTATACTATTTTTCTGCCCGATGGAGCCGGCAGGCGGCAATTTAGTTTTGCGTAAAGTGGCGCTTACCGGCCGGAGGGCTGAAAATGATTTTATGACGTTTTTTTGGGAGAAGACAACCTAAAATCAACTTCATACTAGCATAGTTTTAATTTCAGTGGCCTTTCATCCATTACGCTACCTTCGTGCGCACGATCCTTAATCACATATGAAGAAGAAAGAGTATCCATCCATGTCTTTCAACCTACTAAAGCTTTCCATTGAGAAATGTCTCAACGACTCTACCTAACTCTCACTCTCTCTCTCACTCTAACTAGAATCAACTCTATCGTCGTACTCACATGAATTTCTTTCCATTGGCCCTCGCGAACGTGTCCATTACGACGACAGCGCACGGTACTCAAATATAAAGAGGAAAGAATATCTATCTCTTTCTCTTACCTTGCCAAAACTTCCCAATTGAGAAACGTCCCAACTACCAAGGACGGCGTCAATCTAAAATCAACTCTAACGTCATACTCACATGAATTTCTTTCTATTGGCCCTCGTGAACGTGTCCATTACGACGACATAGCACGGTACTCAAATATAAAGAGGAAAGAATATCTTATCTATCCATTTCTTTTACCTTGCCAAAACTTCCCAATTGAGAAACGTCCTAACGTCCAAGGACGCGTCAATCTAAAATCAACTCTAACGTCATACTCACATGAATTTCTTTCTATTGGCCCTCGTGAACGTGTCCATTACGACGACATCGCACGGTACTCAAATATAAAGAGGAAAGAATATCTTATCTATCCATTTCTTTTACCTTGCCAAAACTTCCCAATTGAGAAACGTCCCAACTACCAAGGACGGCGTCAATCTAAAATCAATTCTAACGTCATACTCACATGGGTTTCTTTCCAGTGGCCCTCGCGAACGTGTCCATTACAAAGGCAGGCGCACGGTGCTCGATTAGTGAGAGCGCGGAGTGCTTTAGACGGTTGTTTGTGATGTCGCCACCAGGGTACCAGAGCACCTCGCCTGGTTAGAAAATAAGAAGATTAGAAAAACCAATATATGAGTATTTTTTTATCTATGGTAAGTCCCAGCGCGCGCAAGTTTTTCGTAGAAATCGCGAAACGTCTGGTTGATGTTACTGGTGACCGAAGAGCTGGTGGCTTCCTCGCACAACGTGTCAGCATTGCGATACAACGAGGAAATGCCGCCAGCATCCTAGGTACCATGCCTCAAGGACCTTTTTTAGATTTAAAGTAGGTAGAGGTAGGTAGTTAGGTAAGTTAGTTACTGTATATATTGCAGTAAGCCAGTAAAAAATTGAAAAAAATGTCATATAATGACTATCTACTCTTATCACTATCAGAGACCCAATCAAACTTCATATGCCGCTATGTGTACCCACTAACGTAGATTTGAAAGAAGAAATGGCAGCATCTAGTTCTATCTAAATTTAACAGCACGTATTTTTTTAAAATAAATATTTTGTTTATTTCATGGACCGTCTTTCTTCTTCTATTACACAACTATCGATATCGATAAGAAATGGTTCTAATTCTAGTACGATTGCGACAGTTTTTGGTTTTGCCGTGAAAATTCCGAGCTTTGCATATACCACAGAAATAGAGCTTCCCGATTTAAAAAAAACATGAATCGTAACATTTATTACAAATAATTAACGTTTTGATTCGTGCTTTACAATTGTAAAGTAAGTAAATTTATTATTTTGCTACTTAAAATAACGAGCTCTTTCAATTTAGGAGAAAAAAAAATCTCAAAATTTGTTAGCGGTGGTAAGTAAGGTATACGTATACCTACAGAATGTTTGAAAAACCGTAACGGATTGGAAAAATATAATTTGAGACACTTTTTTTCCTAGTAGGATAAAAAGAGCCTGTAATTCTGAGTAGGAAAATCATATAATTGACCTTTTTAGAAAAAAAATCTGCCTCTTCCCGCAAAAATGCTCTAGTGGATTTTTTTTTGTTTTTCAAGAGTAAATGCTTCAAGAGTAACCTCAAGGTTACTTAACAAGCTTAAGGAGCAACATATTTTACTCAAGAATCTATTGTGTGAACTTAAAAACTATTATAAAAAATAATTAATGATTTCACTGAATCATTTATATGTCAATTTAACCCTTAAATGCCTGATTTAACAGTATAGATCCTAAAAAATCTTAAATGACAATCAAATTCATTTCAAATTAAGAACTTACAAAGAAACATGACAAAGTCTACATGCCAAGGGAAATTGATTATCACTTGTCTCGTTTCTGTTTCATAAATGCATCGTCATGCATTTAAGGGTTAAGCATTTCTTAACTCCATGTGGATAATTTGCTCATGTAGTTGAAGTTAATTCACCAAACATGTTATTCTAAAATAGACCGTATCTTCCTTCATTAAAGATTTATTTTGGCATATCTTACAGCTAATCCGAGTTCCAACACCGTCGAGCCCCTCAATACTTTAAGTATAGAAGTATACTTACTGAAGGGATGTTTCCGCATGTATTTGAAGCTGGTCCGTACGAAGCGCTGCCACGTGATGGGGTTCTGCTGGCCGGTGCAGCAGTTATACACGAGCACACCGTCATTTCTACAAATACAAACAGTTAAAATATAAATACAAATCGCTTTTTTTATTTTAAAATTCACATAGCGGGTTACTCACGTCAATAAAGTCGAAAATAGCTCGACATGTTTCGGAACAGTCCGTGTCCCTTATTCATGAGTCATGCGTCTAGCCGCGGCGGCTGCTCTACGCACACTGCGAGCCCCAGCGCGGTCAGACATTTTCAACATGTCGAGCTATTTTCGACTTTATTGGCGTGAGTGACCCGCTATGTGAATTTTAAAATGTCTGATACTCACGGGAGTTTTCTAATTAAAATCGCTTTTTTTATGTATTATCTCTAATTAGTAGTTGCTTCATATTTATTGGTGGACTCTATTGCCTAGTACGTTAAATACTGGAGTTTTTCGGTCACATTGCCAGAAAGGAAGGCCACAATCTTGAACAACTCATAGTTACTGGCAAGGTTGATGGCAAACGACCCAGAGGCCGTAGTCCAACAAGGTGGGCAGATCAAGTCCGATCCGCCCTGGACGTGCAGCTACACGTCGCACTTCACGAACCCAAAGACAGACAAAGATGGCGGGACATCGTCAGAGGAATACGACGCGAGTAGGAGGATTGCCTAGTAAAATAAGGATGACAGCTGGCAACCACAGTTGCCAGAAGCAATTGAGTGGCTAAGAGTCTGCACGTGCTACTTTAACTGCGATGATATCGGTAATACTTTTTTCACAAATTTTTTATCTTACTGTACTTTTTAATAAAAATATTTGATAATGAAGAATATGTTCTGAATTTCAAGAGTCGTTGTCTGTTAGTGTATAAAAACGGTAGATTTATGTTCTTTACTAATCAATCTTGCCTTTAATAGGAGTTTTATTGACTTTGGTCTAGTGTCTGATCTGCTTTTGTTACACTTTGGTCTGTTAGTCACTTTTTTCGGTATTGTATTATTCCAATATAGACTTGTTGATTCTCACTTAACTTTTATTCAATAAAATATACACCATGACCGTTAATAATCCGAAAGATTGTAACGGTGTACACCTGACTGCATTTAAGGATTATAATGTCATATGAAATTACCTGGATTTGGCTTAGTTTCAGAGATAATGACATCCTTCTCTAAAACTGTTCTTTGTCATAACTCGTACAAAAACGCATTTTAGACTGCAGTGTTACCACTATGAGTTTTAGTTTTGACTTACTTATTGACAGATATTTGAAAAATTAGAAAAATCTTCGTTTATGACTTACTACAGGCCATGTGTAAAGTACATGTTCGCAATAAAAAAATCGGAAAAATACTATATTTTTTTTTGTCATAAAATAACAAAAGTTTTATAACATTTTTTGCTTCTTTTAACGTCCAGAATACCTACATGATTAAAATCTTTCGTTACCAACGGTCACGGTGTACATATATATCTCCCACCACTCAACCCGCAATGGGAGCTACCGTATTGTCGCTCACCAGATGGCGCCACTCATGCGTGGGTCCTGTGTCAGTATGAGAGAATTGTCAAAGTGACGTTCGAAATGTTCCCGCAGGACCCACGTTCCACTAGCGCCCCTAGCGGAAAATCGACTCTCGGTAATCCTCATTCATACAACAAACCCCGTACCGTCTCTGATGCGTCCGCCATGCGCACACGATCATCAGGTTGATGACGGTATCCACCGGCACCAGGTCGGCCACCCGTGTCCCCGTGCCCAGCATGCTCCTGAAGATGCCCTTCCCGACGGCCGCTATGATGCCGTTGGGGCCGTTCCAGTTGTCGACCCAGCCTTGGACTGGCTCGCGTAGCGAGGATAGTACTGTAATAAGCGAATTTAACCTTTAAATGCATGAACAACAGTATTGATCCTAAAACATCCTAAGTGACAACCAAATTCATTTCAAATTAAGAACTTACGATGATATGACAAAGTCTACATTCCAAGAGAACTTGAGTGTCACTTCTAAATAAATCATCATGCATTTTAGGGTTAAAGAAATTTCAGGGAACTGAGTCGGTGGTTGAGGGAGAGAGGTCAATGACCCCACTCTGGGTCTTGGCTGGTCCAACAGGTCTCCATCGCTGTGCAGTGTGGTAACGCAGCGAGCGTGATGGGGACTTTTGAACCAACACGCCTACTACGAAAATCGAACGATCGTGGATTTGAATCACCATCTCTGTCACACTTGCATATTGGAGTGACAGAGAGGTTTTCCCGTAAATGCTAATTTTCGATGTTCGCACGACTACCAGTGCTGGCATGAGTGGCATGGCACACAATGGATTTTAGTTTAGTTTTCAGTTGTAGAATAGAATAGAATAGAAAATCATATTAAATTGCAACAGTTAAAACTAACGTATTTTTATCGAATTAAAAAATACGTGTGTTTTATCCGTTGCAATTTAATGTCAATATGACTCACGAAAGTTAAAATTAAAAGAAAATCAAATATTCAGACAACACATCATTACAAAAGACCACAACATAAGTACAAAAAGTAAACTAGAGACAACATAAAATAAAAGTAGATTACATAAAGAAAAGATGTGCATTGGAGTTGTTAATTTATTCTGTCATGCATGTCTCTGTCTCATCATCTATCTGTCCCTTTCTATTGGCATGCCTTCACTTACCGATGGACGGCCGGACGATGGCCACCGGCAGCTTGCCACACTCTTTGATGAGCATGTCCTCTGCGAGCGCCTTCGTGAATGTATACGTGTTCGGCCGGTCACCTGTGAAAAAAAAGAATACAGTTAATAAAAAATAATAAAAAAAATCTTTTATTTCAGACACATGATCCATATCTTGTTAGTAGCAAAAAAAACAACTTAAAAAACGAATGTTAGTATTATAGGAAACAAAACAAAGAGAAACTTGTGGTCCTAGCCTACTTGACAAAATGTCAGTGTAGTCCTGGGTGCGTAGCCAAGATGCCAATCGCTCACGCTCAGTCGCTAACGAAACGCAACTATCATTGTCACACTAATAAGGAAGAGTGATAGAGAGAGGTAGCTACAATACGTTATTAAACGTGAGCGATTGGCATCTTGGCTACGCACGCTGACCCGCTCAATCACTGGAATCTACTAGCAATTTAAATTTAAATTTAATTTAAAGGTACATACTAAATAAATGATTTCAATGATTTCAAGGTTTAAACCACTTTTTATCAGTACCTAGCATTATCCATAAATGATTTGGATTGGTAACGACAAAACTAATTTTTCACGCTACTATTCGGAAATGTGTTAATAGATGGTCTGAAAGTTGGAAGTTAAGTAGGCTTTAGATGGACATTAGGGTTGGGTTTAAAAAGGTTGTTTATTATATAAATGTTCTTCGGGCAAGCCGAAGCTGATTTGGACAGCTTTTTCTTTGAGACGATAAGAAACAATGGTCTAGATTGGCTCACGCAAGAATCGATTTCTATGAACGCCCCGCCGCTGCTTCCTAGTTTTACAATTTCCACTTACCAACAAGATCAAGCGGTTTGGTTTTGGAACTCGCTGCCTCTTGACGTCAGGAGCGCTCATTCCCCTACCTCATTTAAGAAGCTCCTCCAGCTTTACTACTTATCTTGCCCTTAACTCTTTTGTCTGTCTGCTTCCTAACTTTGGCTGGCACTGTTATATATTTATATGTATATGTATATATATATATTTGTGTGTATGTTTTGTTATTTGTTTTGAGTTTAAGTGTTTTATGCGACGCTTCTTTCACTGTTTCGCAATGCCTACTGACATGTTGCCTACTGGCGGTCTTATCGCTTTTTAGCGATAAGACCGCCTGTTATTTACCTCTTTTTTGTTTGTTGTATTTCTGTACCTATTTCTATTGAGGTGTGCAATAAAGAGTATTTGTTTATTGTATTGTAAGATCTGGTGTAATCCGGTCCGTGAATTCATCGGGCAGGGTCTGGACCAGGGTGACCACGTGTTCAGAGCGTGATGTAGGCATTATAAGCCCTCTTCTATTAGTGTGTAAACTTACCAACAAGATCCGGTGTGATCCGGTCCACGAGTTCATCGGGCAGGGTCTGGACCAGGGTGACCACGTGTTCAGGGTGCGCTGGAGGCGCGTACACGGTCTCCTCTACGCGTTCACGCTCGCAGTTGCAGTACGCCGTCGACACGTGGACTAAAGCCTGAAGAAAAATAAAATAGCTTTTACATTTCCACAATTTACAGGTTTTTCTAGGATCTAAGGTGTCACTCTGCGTTTAAGTTGACACAAAATGTTCCACCTCTAGGCGGCATAAAGTGTCAGGGCTCGCGCAACGCGTCATGGTTAGGCCTCAGAGCCCTTACCATGACGTCTTAACGCGATTCAGTTTAGATTCTTAACTGTGCTCAGTTATATGTAGTATGGCAGCGATTTAGTTTAGGTCTTCAACTGAATCGCGCAGAAAGGTTGCAGGTGCGTTGTTGGCCTTTAAAATGGGGGTACGCTCTTTTTAGGGTTCCGTACTTCAAAAGGTAAAAACGGAACCCTATGTTGTCCGTCCGTCCGTCCGTCTGTCAAGACCCTTTATCTCGGTAACGCGAAGAGGTTGCAAGGTTGCAAGTTGAAGCTACGGTCCCTTGAAGCTGTGAAAGAACCCCTACGTCAGCGCAATCAAAAGATACGGCGGTTTATGTTGCATTTCCCATACATTAAAAATCTATAGGGTACTTCCCGTTGACCTAGAACCACAAAATTTGGCAAAAAGCAAGAGCTTGTAGCACTAGTACAGAAGAAAATCAGAAAACCATGTAATGGCTGCACACTGAGAATTTCGCGTCACCAGTATTTTTAAGTATCTAAGGTCATAAATAGGGGGGGGTCCTTTGTGCGGAAACCATCGGAGGGCGAACCCGACTTGCACTAGGTTCTTTAAAGGGTTTGCATGTTGTATGATAGTGAAGAAGATTACCTCTAGCAGGAGCATACGATGGCACAGCTGGACGAGTTGCTGCGTACCCAGCATGTTGATGGTGACGGACAGCTTCAGCTTTTCGTCAAACTTCACTGTCGCCGCTGAGTGGAATACCACGGACACCTGTAACACAAATGCAATGAATAAAAATACTAAGAATAGAAAAGTCACGGGGGAATTAGACATATTAATATATTTATATCCGGTTACTCACGTCTACAAAGTCGAAAATAGCTCGACATGTTTCGGAACGGTCCGCGTCCCATAATCATGAGTGAGAAGCGCTTGCATGAGTTTGCGCAGAAAAACCGCTGCAAAAAATTCTTCACGTCAAGCGGGATTCGAACCCACGATCTCTCTGAACACCGGTTAGATCGCACTACCGTAGTGTCGCCAGGCAGCGCCGCTCATGCGTTGGTCCTGTGTCAGTATGAGAGAATTGTCAAAGTGACGTTTGAAATGTTCCCACAGGACCCACTAGCGCCCCTAGCGGAAAACTCGCGGTAATCCTCATTGAGCTATCGACGCCCGATCGACCCCGGCGAATGTTTCCACTATTTTTTCATTCAAGGGACAAAATAACAATCAGAAATAGTTGAGTAAAAGAGATGGTACCTACCTTTTGGCAGAGCATGGCCTGGTCGGGAACACTAATGCCCAGTTCGGGTTCCGTGATATCGCCGACGATGGGCACAATCTTGTTCAGCTCGAACGGCCGTTCTTTCCGTAATGTCTCGAACAGCTGCAAATACACAATAGTATAGTCTCTAACGGGAACAATAGGCTAGACAACAAAAAAATCTATTTAGTCCGTTCTTTAGATTATTAAAAAGTGTTGTAGGTACACGTATTTTTTCTTTTGTTCGTCAAATCAAAAATTACCAAAATACAGTGCGTTCAAGTTTCGCGTAACATCACTATTAGGTACAATTCTTACCTAGTAGTGACCCTGGAACTTTGAAGCGCTATATCTTCGTCAATTTTAGTTAAATTGAAAAAGGAAAAAATTCGTGTCTAATCGTTTTAGACAATCTAACTGATGGACTAATTAGAATTATAGTTTTTCAACCTAGTCGTCATCCCTATTGTGCGCTGCGAGTTAGAGTTCTGAAATTTGGACCAGAGTTAGAGGGTCTAAAAATAGCTATTTATAGATGTGGACGGAAAACCAATTCCCCTTATCACCCCTTATCGAGAAGAGGAGGGGGGGGGGGGGTGAATGTGTATACAAGCGGAATGGTTTATATAATATTTTGTCACACTAATTATTTAAGTGTGCTAGGAGTTATGTGGTATAATTTTCGTATAAAACAGATATGGAGAATTTACTTTTGATAAAAAATATGTGCAGTTTTGCATGAAAAACATGAATTATTGAGGCAGGTGTCGCAAGTGCGTTGCCGGCCTTTAAGGTGGGAGTACGCTCTATTCTTGAAGGTTTGAAGGTCGTATCGGTCCGGAAACACCGCTGGCGACAGTTCGTTCCACAGTTTAGCATGCAGGATTTCTTTTCTAACTGACTTGTTTAACAGTATTTAACCCTTAAATGTATGATGATTGATTTATGACACAGAAACGAGACAAGTGACTATCAAGTTCTCTTGGAATGTAGACTTTGTCATGTCGTCGTAAGTTCTAAATTTGAAATGAATTTGTTTGTCACTTGGATTGTTTTAGAATCAATATTGATAATTCATGCATTCAAGGGTTAAGGTATTTACCGGTGACTGTGTGAGCTCCAGCAGTCTCGACGCCACATCTTGCCCTCTCTTAGGTCGCATCAGCAGGTAGATGTTTTTGATCTTTGGACAACTACGGAGCAGCTTCTCGACTAGGACCTGAAAAATGAGAGGTATAACGTTAGGGATAAAGAACAGAATGGCTTGCGGTTTGATAAGTTTCTTGGATAACTGCCGTAGGTTATATCAAAGAGATTGGTAATCGTAGGGTCGTCCTCTATAGAGAGACGAGACGGCTTGACAGACAAAACTCGTGTTTCACTTATGCGTAAAGTGCATAACTGACTGTCAGTACATCTTGAGACGTCATCATCATCATCAGCATCATCATCATTTCAGCCGAAAGACGTCCACTGCTGGACACAGGCCTCGCCCAAAGATTTCCACAATGACCGGTCCTGCGCCACCCGCATCCAGCGGACTCGAGACGTCATGGAGTCAAGTAAATAAAAATACCTCAAGAATGCCACATTGCTCAGTAATCTGGTGCCACAACCAAAACAAACATGTAACAAAATTTAAACGTTTCGTATCACAGGTAAGTAAAGACGATGTAATTAACTTAATATTAAATAATATGTGCAAGAGAAATAGTGAAGAGACACGACGCTGAGTTTGTTCTCGATAGTGAATGTACTCGTACGAGTTTATGCCTTACTAAAATGGTAATTGGTTAGATGAGTTTTTATTTAAGATTATTGAAATAATAAATAAAATACATAGTATAATGTAATTACTTATTGCGTATTTATATATAACATCATATACATGTATATGATGATATCACGACGTTTTATGGTTTAAGCACATCAAAAGTATGTACAAAATTCACTGACTTCAGAATTATAATATTACTTATATAGCGTGCAGATAATGAAATACCAACTATATAAAAACGTATAGGTAGTAAAAAAAGTTACTTACGTCATTTTATATCTGTGATATCTGTTCAAGAACAAATAGTTTATTTTTAATTTTAGTTTATGGTCAGATTGTTAACTGGCAACACTTTTTTCTTCAACTTCCTTCTGGTACAACATCGTGCTATGGCGTGTTGTTCTTTAAGCCAATAATTCCATTTTATTAACAATACAACTTAAAAACGTTCTACTGTGTATTATTTATCATACATAGTAAGTGGTCCTTCGTATAATAATCGAAAAAGTGAAGTTTATTAGCTATATACATAGTTCGCGAGTGAAATTACGAGTGCCGATCGTAAAAGTTCCCGGCAAGAAAAGCTATAGTTTTCGTGTATTTGGGCCTGTGAAGCATTCGCACAGCGAACAATAGTGATATAAGCTACTAATTGTGATTAGTGAAAAGAAGTGCGGCTATATCCACACTTCACAATAACAAAATTTTCGAGTCGATTTCGGAGAATTGCCAGCCGTCAGCCATTGTTGCTACCCGGCGTTCCCGCTGCGATCAACGAGGTGTCATTTATGACAGCAACGTATCCTGCATGTTGGCACCACTAAGAAAACGTCAAGTTATATACAAATGTCAGAATGACATTGACGTACGAATGACATCGTCTAAGAAAACATTATATTTGTAGCCGGCGATTGTTTGTAACTATAATATAATGACTCCAGAAGAAAAAGCTGCGAATGCTGCGATGGAGCAGCTAAAGCGGCTAAAGGCAAAGCGGACTTCGTTAAAGGGAGCCGTCACAAGGGCTGAGGCCTTTGCAAATGACTGCAAGGCTGCCACACAAGGTGAACTTTTAGCTAGAAGAGAAAGCATTGTAAGTACTTTTAAAAACTATGAATCAGTGAACTTAGATATCTCAACAATAGACGAAAGTGACAGTGAATCGTTAGACATTGAAGTGGTAGAAAATAAATACTTTAAAATATTAGGTAATTTGGATGAGGCCATAAAAGCTTTGAAACAAACTCCACAAAGTGAGCTTGCTCACACCGCGCAGCTTTCGAGCTCTAAGATTCCAAATATAGAAATTCCTTACTTCAATGGAAAAGATTTCACAAAGTTCAAGCCTTTTATGGACCTCTTTTGTGCTGTGTTTGACAAGAATCCCACACTTTCTGATGTGCAAAAATTGTTCTATTTAAGAAAATATGTGACTGATGATGCCTTAGGCATCATAGTTAACTTACCCATTGTTAATGAGTCTTACCAGGAGGCGATGGATTTACTGAAAAAACGATTTGACAACAAACCACGCCTCATAAACAATCATATTGCCGTGCTTTTAGATCTGCCTTCTATGCAAAAAGGGACTGCTGCAAATATTAGGGCTTTTATTTCCCAAATACAACAGCAATTGTATGCTCTCAAAAACCTGCAGCAGCCCATTCAAGAATGGGATATGCTATTGATATCTGTCTTGACTAGAAAACTAGATTCATTCACCAATCGTGCCTATCACCTAGACCGTGTGGACCCTGACAAAATGCCAACTATGGCTGAATTTATAGCATATTTGGAAAAGCGTGCAATGGCGCTTGAGGACAGTCCCCAAGAGAGATTTCCTGTTCATGAACCTAAAGTTCAATATAAACAAAATTATAATACTAAAGTCACAAATGTTGTCACCAACATCAATAACAATCCTTGTGCATTTTGTACAAAACAGCAGCATCCTCTGTATTCATGCCCAAAATTTCAATTGGCACCTGTTAAGGATAGGTTACACTTTATAAAGACAAATAATTTGTGCAATGTGTGCCTGAAACAACATAAAAATGATTGTAAATTGAATTTTAAGTGCAAAGTCTGTAAAGAAGGGCACAACACTTTGTTACATGAGGATGAGCCTACAAGCACAGTGCCCAAAGAATTGGTAAATTATCATTCATATCGAAACAAATGTGTAAATGTACTGTTACCTTCTATAAAGGTAAAGCTCTATGACAGCAATGGTCAAGAGCATATTGTAAAGGGACTCCTTGATCCTTGCTCTCAGGTTTCTCTTATTACTAGGGAGTTAGCCAATAAATTAAATTTAAAATTGCGAGTTGATCATACTAACATCACAGGCATTGAAAAGCAAAGGAGTAAATCAAAACTATGTGCTGATGTTAAAGTTTATTCATGCGTACATAATGTGAATCGCGATGTCACCTGCAGTGTAGTTGACTGCATAAATGAATGTTTGCCACAACATCCTGTGGATGTGTCAAATATAAATATTTCAGAAAACATAAAATTGTCAGATGTTACTTTCCATGAGCCATCAGAAATGTCCATACTTTTAAGTTCAGAGATATATTTTGAGGGACTTCTAGATGGTATAATACAACTGGAAAATGGACCAGTATTTCAAAACACTGTATTTGGCTACATTGTTGGAGGTAGAGTGGATTGCTTGAACCCGTCATGTCAAAAATCAAAGGCCACCTTTGTCACAAATTTTGTTGCCTGTGAAAAAAGAAATGATGAATTAGAAAATATTATGGAACAATTTTGGCTCTCAGAAAAGATTCCTGGAGAAGCAAAAATCAATATTGATAAAAATAAACAAAGCAATGAGTTTCAAAAAGCAGAGGAAATATTTCAAGCCACGGTAAAATTAGAAAGCAACAGGTTTCAAGTCGACTTACCTTTGCATGCTCCTATGAGTGAACTTCAACTCGGAGACTCCTTTTCTGCTGCCCTGCAAAGATTTTTATCTTTAGAAAAAAAGTTTAAGAACAATCCACACTACTTCGAACAATACAAAATGTTTGTAAAAGAGTACCTGGAGCTGGGGCATGCCAAGATTGTAGATATCAGCGATTATGATATATATAATGGTGCAGTTTATTTCCTTTCACATCATGCTGTGCTGAATGAGGCCAGCAAAACTACAAAATTAAGAGTGGTATATAATGGTAGTATGAATACAAAAAACAACAAATCATTAAATCAAGTAATGTTGAATGGCCCTGTAGTTCAAAATGAACTTTTTGACATACTGGTTCTGTCCCGCACGTATCTATATACGTTAATATGTGATATTGCAAAAATGTTCCGAAACGTCTTTGTAAATGATGAGCAAAAAAGCTTACAAAATATACTCTGGCGGGACGAACCATCTAAGCCCATTCAATGCTTGCAGCTGCAGACTGTTACCTACGGGTTAAAATCGTCTACATTTTTAAGTACCCGCTGTTTAATAGAACTGGCATCTAGGTATGAAAATGAATATCCCTTGGCTGCGAAAGCTATAAGGCAAAATACTTACGTTGATGATGTCATAGGCGGTGCTGATGATATTGAAGTACTAAAAAACCTGAAAAAAGAGCTTATAAGTCTACTAGAATTAGGTAGCTTTAAATTGCACAAATGGTGCTCAAATGTTGATGAGGTTCTTTCAGGTATACCAGCGGAACAAAAATATTTTGATCAACTGGATTTAAATAAAGACAATGTTATAAAAACTTTAGGGGTTAAATATGATATAAATACAGATTCATTTACATTTGAAAGCCCACAAGGAGACCAAAGTAAGTTAAATACAAAAAGGGAAATTTTGAGCTTCATTGGGAAAATTTTTGACCCACTGGGTTTAATTAATCCAATTGTAGTATCAGCAAAAATCTTCATGCAAGAGTTATGGGCTATGAAGATATCTTGGGACTCTATTTTGCCTGAGGAGCAGCTTGACACTTGGCAAAAATATCTGAAAAAATTAAATGACATGGACAAAATAGAAATTAAAAGATGTTTAAATGTAAAAGATGTTACAAAAGTTGAACTGATTGGTTATTCGGATGCCTCATTTAAAGCCTATGGTTGTTGCTTATATCTGAGAATAACAGATAACAACAATAAAGTCAGCGTAGACCTTCTATGCTCCAAGTCCCGAGTTGCACCGTTGGGTAAGGTTCTTACTATTCCACAGCTTGAGACAAATGCTGCCCTGCTCTTAGCTAAATTGGTAAATAAGGTTAGCAAGACATTGAGTTCTCGGTTTGAACATAACATAAAACTATACAGCGACTCACAAATAGTGCTCGCGTGGATCAATAATCCACCTAAAAGTAATACATATATACATAATAGGGTAAAACAAATACATACCTTAACTGGATCCTCTATGTGGGACTATGTCAAAACTTCAGAGAACCCCGCAGACTTTTTGTCTCGAGGGCTGTCTCCGGAGAAGCTCAGATCTCAGGTCTTGTGGTTTCACGGGCCATCTAGCTTATCAGACCCAGATTATGATATAAAGATCTGTCCTACCAAATATGATTTACCAATCAAAACTGTTTTAGTACAAACTACAGAAGATAATGAAAATAGTAACTGCCAGGATTTGTTAAATAAATACTCTGACATCAACAAACTTCAACGGGTGGTAGCCTATATGCTACGCTTTTGCAATAATTGTAAAACACCTAATAATAAAGTTACTGGCCCCCTGACACCACAAGATCTTAATAACTCTATGACTGTTATAATTAGGCAAACTCAAAGGCACTTCTTTTCAAAGGAAATTGATTGCTTATTGAAAGACATTCCCATTAAAACTGGCTTAACTAAATTACACCCCTTTTTAGACCAGAATTTAATTCTCAGAACTGGTGGTAGGTTACAAAATGCCAAAAATATTGCATATGACAAAATGCATCCCATTATAATGCCAAAAGCTTGTCACATTACCCGCCTAATTATAAATAAGGAACACTTAAGACTGTTACATGCTGGTGCCAAACTAGTGCTAAGCTCGCTAAGTCAAAAATATTCGTTAGTGAATGGAATCAGAGAAGTTAAAAATGTCCTGTTAAAATGTGTCAAATGTTTCCATCTAAAAGCTGCAGCTGCAAAGCAATTAATGGGTTCCTTACCTGCTCAAAGAGTAACAGCTGCACGTCCTTTTGAAGTCACAGGAGTAGATTTCTGTGGACCATTTAAGCTAAAAGTAGGAAGAGTTAGGAAACCTTTAGTCACCAAATCTTACATAGCTATATTTGTCTGTTTCGCTACCAAAGCAGTACATGCGGAATTAGTAAGCGACTTAACTACCGAAGCATTCTTGGCATGCCTCAAAAGGTTTATAGCTAGACGGGGAGTCCCTAAACAAATATTTTCAGACAATGCCAAGACATTCCAAGGAGCTTCAAATAAATTAAAAGAATTGTATGAGTTGACTTCATCAGAGGCTCACCAACAAAAAATTGACAGTTTTTGCTGTAATAATTATATTAAATTTAAATTCATCCCCAGTTACTCACCTGAGTTTGCAGGCCTTTGGGAAGCAGGTGTTAAAAGCCTTAAGTATCATTTGAAAAGAGTAATTGGAAATTTAGTACTTACCTTTGAAGAGCTCTACACGGTGATCACTCAGATTGAAGCAGTGTTAAATTCCAGGCCTTTGTTGCCAACTAGCGCTGAGGCCTCTGATTACAGGTATTTAACACCTGGCCACTTTTTGATAGGTACAGCACTAACCAGTCTTCCAGAAGTCAATCATAGCAATACAAATATTAACCGATTAAAATTTTGGAAAATACTGGAGAAATTGAAACAGGACTTCTGGAACTTATGGTCTAAAGACTACCTGACCCAGCTCCAAAATCGCCCTAAATGGCAACATGATCAGCCTAATTTGAAGGAAGGGGATCTAGTGATTGTTAGGAGTGACAACACAGCACCCTTGGAATGGCCTATGGCGCGAATTTCAAAGGTCATACCAGGACCTGATGGCAAAGTAAGAGTGGCGGAAATAAAGATGGCTGGCTCTGGTAAAATATTTCTTCGCTCTTACAGAAAATTATGTCCATTGCCTATTAATGATAGTTGTTAGTTAATTAAGGTTTAAGCATAAGTTATGCAAATGTTATGCTATGTTGGCCGCCCCAACTATGTTCAAGAACAAATAGTTTATTTTTAATTTTAGTTTATGGTCAGATTGTTAACTGGCAACACTTTTTTCTTCAACTTCCTTCTGGTACAACATCGTGCTATGGCGTGTTGTTCTTTAAGCCAATAATTCCATTTTATTAACAATACAACTTAAAAACGTTCTACTGTGTATTATTTATCATACAATATCTTTTGATAAAAATAGTCCCAATTTATCAGAACATATTCACTTCATTAATCATATCATATACCCCTCATATATGAGTCATAACTATTCTTGGCTTATGCCACGGCAGGGAGCTTGAGATCCGCTTTGGCAATCAACCCCAAGATTCGGCGTAGGCGCTAATTTTACGAAAACGACTGCCATCTGACCTTCCAACCCAAAGGGTAAACTGGCTTTTATTGGGATTAGTCGGGTGTCCTCACGATGTTTTCCTTCATCGAAAAGCGTAATCAAATCATATTTGAAAGTTACTTACGTCATTTTAGTATCTGATTTCGAAACAGATTTTAGAATAAGGTAAGAAATAAGAATATTTAAATAACTTTATTTTATGTAAGTTTTATAGTTCAATAGGTAACTACCTGCTCGAATCTATTGATATAAAATATCGACCCATATCACAACTATGAACAGCATGTTTGGCAGTTATGAGAATAACATGTCAAAATAACCTGACACGGTCGATTTATATGAAAATCAAAACCAAATGCGCTTCTATATGTAAGGTTCTCACACTAAAGATGTCCGTGGTCTGTGGGTTATGTCTTTGAGCGTATGTAAGTATGTGGTATGTGTATCTTTGTATTTAAATGTTTAATTCTTAGGCAAGGCCGACAACCTACCAGGGCTCGGAACCGGTTTAAAAAATAGCGGTTTATACCGGTTTATTTCGGTTTTACTCCGAACTTTCTCCAAGAACGCAAACGTTTTAAGAACATAATAAAAACCTGGATTTAACCGGTTTATCCGAAAAGCAACTTGACGGTCTAAACGCGACGTTGCCAGATTTCGTGTTCAAGTCGCAAGACGTACGAACGGATGGTTCCTTTAACAATTTTAGTTTTATGATTTTGCATACATGTATCTAGAGACGGGTCAAAAAATATAGGCAAACCAGTGAGCTGGTATTTATAGGTGACAGCCAACAGTGTCAATAATTTATTTAAAAGAAATCAAAATATAAGTTCATACAGGGTGTATTTTCTTTTCGGGCCAGTGGGGTCAACTAACAGATCCCGAAATGTTACACGAAAATGATCTTCAGACCTTTCCTCGATTTTAAATTAATGTTAGTGGCCTTTACAGAAGAAAAACATATATACAGGTTACGAGAAAAAGGTAATTTGTTACAAACATTTATTTGTGCTTATTTATTCAATTCCTATCCAGAATAAAAAGTTTGTATGAGACATGGAACCAAAAAAAAAACTTTTTTTCTAAATGCATTTTCATATTTTCCTATTAGTCCTAACAACAGGCAGGATGCCGTTCAAATGTAATACAAACATAATTATCAGTCCCATACGGATGAAATTCATAATAAGAAAATTATCTTTTTTTACATTTTGGTTTAAGTATAGATGAAATAAAACACATTCTTTTTAGTCCAAATTTGGCACTTTCACACCCTACATGACGCACCAACTAAAATTAAAATTTTAGCACCATCTTGTATAAATTTTTCATTAATAATAATATTATAAGTGTTAACGCCTAGCGTATGTGTGCTATGCATAGACTGCACCGCACACACACACACACGGCGACAAGTACAGCAGCGCGGCCGCGACACCCACCACTCGTCGTTTAACTACAATCGCATACGTACATATACCTACTCGGTACTCGATATGTAACCTTTTTATTCTAATTAAACTTTGAGTCACATTTTTAAAAACTCCTACGTTATTTCTTCACCTCGTCCACCGTCCAAAAACTAGAAGTCGCTCCTGTTTCTACATATGGTCCAGCGAGCCGAATACTGAAGAACCGTTAGACGCCACGTCAATCACAGGAACAAAGGATCGCGCATAGTTGGCGGACCGTTACGTGGATTTGGCGAGATAAGGAGTTTATCTTAATATTCTACAACCTGTTGTACACATCAAGGAGCAGAAGATTTTCTTGTAATTGGAGATAAAGGAGGAAATCATAGTCACCCCGTATACAGGAATTACAGTGAAAGTGGAAAGTGAGAATCTGGGGAGTCGTGTCAATCAATGTGAGTTTGTTCCGATCCTTCCTTTTTTTGAAAATCCCTCTTTACAAGTGTACAATATAATTGTGTACCTACTTATCTTTATATCGCACCTTATACGCGAACTCTTACCTAATGATTGCATACTAATTGCTTACTTATTTTCATTACTATACACATACTTAACTTACCTACTTCAGTTGGCACATTAAATGCTAATTATTAAGATAGGTATGTATTTCTGCAGAAATCTAACTGCATAGCAACCACTAAAACTTATCCAACTTATTCCCTAAACAATAAACGCTAACCTATACCTACCTAATTGGTTCATAATCAATCAAAGTCAATTGTAATTTAGCAAAAACCTAAATTTAGGTAATAATCAAATAAAATATCTCGCAACTTAAATTTCATCGCTTGAAATAGCTAATCGGGTGTTAATCGAAGCATTTTTTGCATATTCCAGTTGGCGCACCTTGACCTTGAGTGCGCTCGGCGCCCGGCAACTGATAATTACCTACCTACTGGGCTTATCTCGATCTGCTGGCTACTTAGCTGTTTTTTTGCACTGCGCTTGCCTAACTGCACTCTCACGACGCTTTGTTATAAACATTTAAGTATCCCAATCATTTATTTAGCACTTGCAACTAATTTTCATTTAGCATTTATTATTGCAGAGTTACATAATCATCATTAAATCTTGTAAGTACCTATAGTAATTACGTAGGTACATAAATCATGGACAAAGCTGATTTTAAAATGTTAATTAAGCAGCGAGCTACATTCAAAACTAAAGTTACCCAATTCTTAACTTATTTAAATCCTCTTAGCAGTTCTACCTTAAATAGACTTCAGATCAGCGAACTTAATATTCGTTTGACAAAAATTGAAGAGATTTACTCCGATTATGATTCTGTGCAGTCTGACATAGAAAATTTATGTGAAATTCCAGACGAGCAGTACGCGGAACGTGAAACTTTTGAGTCGAGATACTTCGGTGCAGTCGCGCTCGCTCGGGAGGTACTAGCAAGAAGCGGGAGCATCGAAAGCCCCGCCCTGGAGTCCAGGTCAGTCTCAGGTTCATGTGTGCATCATGGAAAACCTAACATTAAGCTTCCTACTATCCATCTGCCTACCTTCTCGGGACAATATCAAGACTGGCTGGAATTTCACGACACGTTTAGCTCACTTATACACTTAGACGAATCAATACCTAAAATAAATAAATTTCACTACTTACGCGCGGCTTTAAAGGATAGTGCTGCCTTAATTGTACGATCGCTTGATTTCTCCGCTGACAATTATGACGTTGCTTGGGACTTACTTTGCGAAAGATTTAATAATTCAAGACTTCTTGTTAATAATCATTTGCAAGCCATTTTTAATATCGAACATTTAGTCAAGGAAAGTCCTAAGGCGTTACGTAATCTTATAGACACTGTTAACAGGAATTTACGTGCTTTAAAAACCCTTAAATTGCCCACCGAACATTGGGACATTCTTATAATATATATAATTACACAAAAACTCGACACCGTCACTTCGCGCGAATGGGAAGAACACCGTAGCAGTTTGACGGCATTGCCGACGCTAGCAATATTTTTAGAGTTTATCAAAGGTCGTGCTGATCTATTAGAAACAATGGAGGATACTAACAGCAAGCGCCGACATAGTGACATATCACATAATCGTCAAAAGGTGCTAGTAGCTACCTCTCATTTGCCCCCAGCCGAACGACAGTACGTGTGTCCGTTATGCAAAAATAATCACGCGCTTTATCGCTGCCTCAAATTCAAATCCTTTTCATTTGACGTACGAATGCAAAAGGCAAAATCATTAAAATTATGCCTTAATTGCTTACGTCAAGGGCACAGCTCAAACGCGTGTAGAATTGGTCCCTGTCGTTTGTGTAACAAGCCCCTAAATAGCCTACTGCATTCTCATGATGCGGCGTCATCTGCTTTGCCCGCGCCGCACAGCAGCGTCGCTCTCTGCACCGCGCCGGCGGTGTCGCAGGATGAGGTCACACCTCCTGAAACGGACGAATATCATAGCGAGAGAGAAAGCGATGACAATGACGAATTTCAAAATAATGTTGCCTTATCAGGCATTCAAAGTAATTGCGCACTTTTGTGTACCGCGTACATTCACGTCACAGATGAGAATGGAGAAAAACATAAGGTCCGTGCATTATTAGATAATGGGAGTACATCGTGTTACATTACCGAAAGTTTGGTAAAAATGTTGAACTTACCAACCGCTTCTGCCATGTCATCAGTTGACGGTTTAGGAGAACAAACTTCTCGCCTCACAAAAAAATGTAATATCACTATATCATCTCTCTCAGAAGCATATGAAGTGCAACTAAACAATTGTTTTATCCTTTCACGCGTTACACGACAAATACCTATAGTACGTATAAATAAAGCACTGTTAAATATTCCTTCTAATATCACTCTAGCCGATCCTACATTTGATATTCCTTCTGATGTTGATGTGCTTCTTGGAGCTCAATTCTTCTGGAAACTCTTGATTGGCGCTCAGATTGTTTCATTAGGAGAAAATATGCCAGTACTATGTAAGACCAAGTTAGGATGGTTGGTTGGTGGCGGTTCAGAAACATTTTACCAAACACATCAATGCTACCACGCCATAGTTTCACATGATGATCAACTGCAACAAAAATTAACACAATTCTTTGAACATGAGTCTGTACCTCAACACAAGCAAATGTCAATGGAAGAGCAGCAATGCGAGGAACATTTTTTAGAGAACTTTCGTCGAGATTCTGATGGAAGATTCATAGTTACTATTCCATTGAGGGAATCTCCAGATAAGCTAGGAGATTCATATGAGCGAGCATTAGCCAGATTTCAGGCATTGGAACGTAGATTTAGCAAAGACCCAACATTCAAAAGACAATATTGCGATTTTATGAAGGAATATATTGACTTGGGACATATGGAGGAAAATACAACACCTGAAACAGACATACATACGTATATATTACCGCATCATGGCGTCGTTCGCGAAACAAGTCTTACAACAAAGCTACGCGTTGTGTTTGACGGGTCAGCTGTAACTACGTCAGGATTATCATTCAATCATATTCAGATGGTTGGCCCGACAGTGCAGGATGACCTTATTAGCATTTTAATAAGAATGCGGCAGCATAATTTCTTAGCAACCGCAGACGTTGCCAAAATGTATAGAATGGTACACGTTTGTCAGGACCAACAGTCACTGCAACAAATTCTATGGCGTTTCGAGCCTCAAGAAAAACTTAAGCTCTATAAACTGAAAACAGTTACTTACGGCACATCAAGCGCCCCATATTTAGCAACGAGGTGTCTTAAGCAACTGGGTGTAGAATGCACTGACAAAACCGTTTCTGAAATTATACAACACGATTTCTACGTTGATGACCTTATAACCGGAGCGTCAACGTCAGAAGAATTAATAAATATTTGTCAAGGTATCATAGAACAACTTCAACAGGGTCAATTCTATCTGCGCAAATGGTACTCAAACCACCCAAACATAATTAACAAGATAATAAGTGAAAATACCAGTGATGGGTTATTTAATCTTAGCCACAACGAATACTCGAAAACTCTAGGGCTAATATGGGCCTGTAAAGAAGACAATTTGCTGTACTCGGTTAATATCAAACCTAATAATCACGTCAGCAAGAGAACTATATTGTCCGTTATTTCCCAGGTGTTTGATCCGTTAGGGTTGATCAATCCATGTGTGCTTACAGCCAAAATTATTCTTCAAAATTTATGGGCATCCCAAATTTCTTGGGACGAAGTAGTTCCCTCAGATATTCATGACGCCTGGCGCAAATTTGTTAACTCACTGAGTGCAATAAATAACATTTGCATCCCGAGATGCGTGTTATGCGAAGGTCCCACATTTATAGAAATAATTGCATTTGGTGACGCATCTATCCATGCTTATTCGGCGTGCGTTTATCTCAAGTCAGTTGACAGGGATGGTTGTGTTACAGTACGTTTAGTAATGGCAAAAAGCCGTGTAGCTCCACTAAAACCTATAACTATTCCCAGGATGGAGTTAAACGGCTCCCTTCTCGCCGCTCGTTTGGTGGAGAAGGTCAAAGCATCGTTTAGGTTGCACACACATCGCTGTACTTATTGGTGCGATTCAACAATCGTTCTAGGCTGGATAAAATCGTCAAAAGCTCATTTACTTAAACCTTATGTCAACAACAGGATTCAAGAAATTTTACAAAAATCTGCACCGTCAGAATGGTATTATGTTCCCACCAATCTAAACCCATCAGACATAGGATCACGAGGCGCAACCCCTGCACAGTTAGAATCCTGTTCTTTATGGTGGAATGGACCTTCATTCCTAGTAAAAGACGATTCGTCATGGCCTGCCCAACCAAATTACGCTAGACAAACTGATCTGCCCGAATTTAAAGTGCAATGCACCTTAACTGTACAAGAAACAACCGAGAATCCCATCTATATTTCTGATTTTATTAAACGCTTTTCAAATTGGAACAAATTGCAACGTATCGTAGCGTACATTCAGCGTTTCATACACAATTGCCTTTATCCAAATAAGAAAAACACTGGTCATCTAAAAATACAGGAACTTCATTCCTCACTAAACGCTTTATGCAGATTTGCTCAACGTGAAACGTTCTTAAAAGAATACAATATTTTAAAACGTGACGATAGTTTGCCTGTTAAACACCATCTTAAAAAACTGAATCCCTTTTTCCACTCCGAAGACGCGCTTTTAAGAGTGGGAGGTCGATTGTCAAATTCTTTTTACGATTTCGACACAAAACACCCGATACTACTTCACTCATCACATCACGTCGCAGTGTTGCTGTTCAGACATTACCACATTTTATTGATGCATGGTGGACCGCAACTACTGTTAGCTACTTCCCGTCATAAAATATGGGTAATCGGTGGTAGGAACTTGGCACGAAAAACTGTACACCAATGCATCAAATGTTGTCGTTTTTCTGGTAAAACTAGACAGCCAATAATGGGGGACCTCCCGGAATCTCGGGTTCACTCTGAATATCCCTTCTTCAGCACGGCTGTTGATTATGCCGGTCCAGTGATGATATTGAACCGAAAAGGTAGAGGTAGTAACTTAATTAAGGCTTATCTATGCATCTTCGTTTGCCAGGCCATAAAGGCTATTCATCTTGAACTTGTGACTGACCTGAGTAGTGAAACCTTTATGGCTGCTTTGCACAGATTTATAGCTCGCAGAGGGAGACCTGTGCATATTTACTCTGATAATGGTCGTTGCTTTGTGGGGGCCTGCACTGAAATATCTCGATTCCTTAAACAAAATGCTAACCAAATAAGTTCTAATGCATCAAAAATGTCAATCAACTTTCATTTTTCGCCGGCATATAGCCCGCATTTTAATGGTTTAGCTGAGAGTGCTGTTCGGTCAGTCAAACATCATTTAAAGCGAATAATTTCTGGTACCAACTTAACTTATGAAGAGCTAAACACAGTTTTGACACAAACCGAAGCAATTTTAAATGCGAGACCCCTCACTCCCTTATCTTCAGATCCATCAGATCTTTCAGCCCTCACTCCATCACATTTCTTGATCGGACGAACAGACACGTTGCTGCCGTCTTCCCAGGTCACCGAATCTACCCCTATCCACACTTTGTCACGTTATTTGCGAACTCAGCGACTGAAGGCCCATTTCTGGACTCGATTCTTCAATGAATACGTTTCAGAGCTTCAAAAACGTCACAAATGGACCAAGGATGGAGAACAGCTTAAGTTAGGAGAAATGGTGCTTGTAAAGGACGATCGACTGCCTCCAAACCAATGGTTACTGGGTCGAGTGACGAAACTGTTTCCCGGCGCTGATGGAATAGCACGAGTGGCCGACATACTCACCACATGCGGAACTGTACGACGCGCTTTCAACCGTCTATGTCCACTGCCAGTAGAAGATCAAAGTTCCGTTCCCGGGGGGGCAGCATGTTAACGCCTAGCGTATGTGTGCTATGCATAGACTGCACCGCACACACACACACACGGCGACAAGTACAGCAGCGCGGCCGCGACACCCACCACTCGTCGTTTAACTACAATCGCATACGTACATATACCTACTCGGTACTCGATATGTAACCTTTTTATTCTAATTAAACTTTGAGTCACATTTTTAAAAACTCCTACGTTATTTCTTCACCTCGTCCACCGTCCAAAAACTAGAAGTCGCTCCTGTTTCTACAATAAGAATATAATAATAATAGATGGTAGATGTGGAAAGCTAAGTGGCG
Source organism: Lathronympha strigana (assembly GCA_949128165.1). Lineage (NCBI taxonomy): Eukaryota > Metazoa > Arthropoda > Insecta > Lepidoptera > Tortricidae > Lathronympha > Lathronympha strigana. The sequence goes on along the minus strand of OX421928.1, from coordinate 5,028,042 downwards.
AGTTGGCTATGTGTCAGTGACACCTCTTTACCTTCATCCCTGATACTCGTACCGGTGTTGCCCCCTTGAGCCATCCTAGATGTCACCTTTTGTGGGAGCCCCTCTTATGTGGGCGAGTCACCGTCTGCCGTAAATCAAATTGCTTACCTTTTTCTTAGACAGACGCCCGATTTTATTTTCCATAACCCAGTATTTAGTGCACCACTTTCACCTAATAGTCCAGTATATTTTGGACTCCATTAAATCTCAATAGTACATACACCCTGGCGGGTGCTGCCTCTGCGTGCGTCCCATGGTTCGGGCAAGTGCAACATCCGCTCGGTGTACCCCTTACATTTCATTACATTGTCCCCTTTCGACATGATCTTGCGTGCTGGTTTTAGCTCCGCGTAAGCCTCCCAAATGTCCGGAACACCATTGTTCCGTGATGGGAAAGACATGCCTAACATAAGTCTTTATTTTCCAAATAATACATTTTACAAAATTACTTATTTCTGTTTTTTTTGCTACCCGTTATTGAGCAAAGGCCTACTCCATCGTGCTCCATAAACACCTATCAGCCGCCATTCTTGTCCAGGTAGAGCCTGCATACAGCACAATGTCTTAATTCCACTTTCGTTGAGGACGGCCCTGCGGCCGTTTCTCTACGCGTCGCCACTAGTGGAGTACGCTTTCGCTCCATCTGCTCGAGTAACATCATCAAATCATCATTGATAGTATGTAAATTAAAATATGCGATAGATTCTCTCTAATTGTGTCTAGAGTAACCTCGTTTGTAACTATTCCAAATATAACATCGGTAGCTTAAGTAGTTCTCGAGACGTTTTTTAATGATGTGACAGACATACTGAGTCACTCCATAATAAAAAGGAACCCCCTTTTTATCATTTAGGTACGGAACCCTAAAAATGAAAGTATACTAATTAAGAGGTATAAATGTATGTAATTATTTGTTTTTATCAATTTTAAAATCACTTACAGGTACAAATATAAATAAAGCAATTACGTGGCATCCTAGGAACTATGCCTCAAGCGGAGGATTTATGGCATCTTATCTATACATATTTTAAATTGTTTTTTTTGTTATTATCATATTTTTGTGGAATTAAACTTGTTTGTTGTTGTTGTATTAGTTGCTTAAAAGAAACTATGCAATTAGTTGAATGCCAAAAATACGCGGAAATACTCGCGCGTGGCAGATTTTGATGTACAGATCGCGCAACATTTCCTAAAAAATAAATAATAATCTATTGCGCTCCAGTAAGTCAAGATAACGTTTGGTTTGTCGGAACTTTGTAACCCTGCTACTCCTTAAAGTTTCACTGATATTGCCAGATTTTACATGAACACCTTTTAACAAGTAAGTAGGTAACTTATTCCACTATTATTTAATATGACAGATTAAAATATTTTTCTTATACCATTTTTTATCATGATGCCCTGGTCGCGCGAATCTATATTCGGGGGAGGTACTTAACAAGGTATTCCCCATATGTTAGACTGCCGCGTCGGTGATTGAATATATAAATAAAACTTCAGTCTTTCTCCATAGTAAATGTAAGGAAAAAGTTGTTTTAAATATGGGCCTAGTACCACTAGGCTTGTACTAATTAAAACGATTAGTATGAAAAAAAAATCTATGAAAATAAAAAAAATATTCCTATAGAAACTATTGTGTGGGCTTCGATTTATAGCCGGATTTTTTTTCCATACTTATTTTCTTTTGATCTCAGGCAGGAGTGGAATACATCGCCATTAAAAAAATACTGTCCAGAAATTACCTTACATTCTCTTACCATGTAGGTTTTTATTCTAGAATCTGTAAACGCCTATCTCCATTCGGTGTAAATCGAAAAGGAAGGGAAGGTCTAAAAATATAGTTTTTATGTAGCAGCACGGGATCTGGTAGGTGCCCTCACTGACCTATAAAAAATTCACTCTGTATAAATTACTTACATTTTTTTAAACCGCAATAGTGTATAATTTGCAAACCTGGAGTAAACTGTTAATACATAATTTGTGATTATTTTGGAATATTATAGTCGTACCTACTAAAAAGTAAAAATAGTGTGGGAAATACTGAATTTATATTATTTATAATATTATTTCTTCAATATTTGATATTATTATTTCTTTGAATATATTTAGTTCGCGGCAGAAGAAAACACGCTTAAAAATGATTAAATATGCGAAACGACGTGCTTTTTAAACTTTGCTAACTGGACTGTAACTTGTTTATCCTGCGTCGCAAAAACCGGTTTTTATTGTTCTAAACCGGTTAAACGAACAAGAACTTTATTAAAATATTACTCTAAAAACCGGTTTAAAAATAACGGTTTCACGAACGTAACCGAAATATAAAGGTTTTGCGCCAAGTACATGATACCGGTTTGAAAAATTAACCGGTATCCGAGCCTTGCAACCTACACTCTTTTAAGGGTATATAAATGTCTCTCCTTCGCAAGAATTAATATGAAAAAGTATATTTTTTATAACCTGGTATTTTCTACTCTGTAGAAAAAAATATGGAAAGCGAACAGTAGAATATTCTAGGATCATTTATAAATTAAATATTATCCTATTAGATTACATCATCATCACGTTGGAAACGGGATATAAGTATGACCTTTTAGTACAATTGTAACCAGTTAGACTTTATTCTAATTTGGCACTTTAAAATTGCATCTATTTAAGGATCAAAAACAAAAATGACACAGGGAAAGCAACTGACAACAAGAAAAAAGCACATGGTGTTTGTCTTGCATGGGGGTACGAGGTTTTCCCGAACGGCTATAGTACGAGGTTCTTCAAAAATGGAGGGTACTTATAGGTTTCTGAAAATAGGCTATGATAGCTACCATCGGGCAAGACATATAGTTGTTTGCCACTTTCGTGGTTTATAAAATAGAGAGCGAGGTTTTGAATAACCCCATCCAGGGTTTGGCAAGAAATGGCTGATCTTAAGGCACGTTTGACGGGTATCGTTACATATCTCAAATCTATAATTTCTTAGATTAAAGCCATATGATAAATGGAATAAAATGGAAATGCATAGGTCATACCATGAGTTGAGGAGAAGCGAAGAACGCAATCGCTTTCAGTTGGAAGACCAGACGAGAGGCGTGGTTCCGGACGGCCTGTAAACTCTTGGCGACGGTCTGTCGAGGGCTAGCTACGCGCGTTTGGACTGAGCTGGAGTGAGGCTAGAAGAGTCGTTGAAGACAGAAAGGGATGGCGCGAGCTTGTGAAGACCTTCTGCCTTCGAGCAATACTTTGGGAGACTTCAAAGCGACATCTTACCGCACAAATTGCCCTGTCACTTGCGGGGAAAACGGGCACACAGGCGCACTTTTCACACATTACACAGCTTTTGATTGTGATATGTTGCAGTGCAGTATAGATGCCGTAGTGAATTGGAGCCATACCAATAAGTTGTTTTTTAATGAGGCAAAATGCAAAATCATTACTTTTAGTAGAAGCAAGTGCCCACTGGAATTTACTTATCACCTCGGTGGCAATGTTATGGTTCGCGTCCAGACTATCCGTGACTTAGGTCTTGAGCTTGATGCCAAATTAGATTTTCATAGTCACATCCGCTCAGTAATAAAAAGTGCCAATAAAGCGCTCGGATTTGTAATGCGTATGTCACCACAATTTACTAGCACATCTGTTCCAATTATATTATATAACGCATACGTACGTAGCAAGTTGGAGTTTAACTCGATAGTATGGGATCCTGTCGAGGAGACTTACAGACTCTCGCTCGAAAGAGTCCAGAGAAAGTTTGCACGTCACATCTACAAAAAGCAATATGGATATTATCCATTCTTATATCCGTCACTTTTCGTGGCGGGCATGGTCGGGCTGGAAACTCTCAACTATAGGCGTAAACTCCACCTCGCCGTGCATTACTGTCTTTTGTTAACAGGGCAAATCGATAACCCAATAGCCTTAGGAAATATCCGATTGTTCGTCCCTGAGCAGTTCGGACGTGCGGGCCGCCGCCGCCGCCGCCCGCTGTTCGCTGCGCCGGAGCGGGCGGCGCCGGGGCAGCGTACGCGCCGAGCCACCAACGCGCCCGGCGCACGTGCGCCCGGGCTGCTCAACAACCTTGTGCTCGAGCAAGATGCCGACCTGTTCGCCGACACCTGGCATTTACTGCTAAGTAAAATAAATGCAATGTGCAACTCGTACTGTTGAAATCTGTTGTGTACTTAATTACTTTGATTATAGTTGTTACTTAATGTATAATATGTCAATCTAGCATTGTAGGCGCCTGGTGTATACTGTAAGCCTTCTATGTTTCCTAAATAAATGAAATGAAATGAAAATGAAAATTACATACAAGAAACAATTCGTAATAACGACACTAACACATAGATAATGATATAATTGCACTAACAAATCTTGCACACTTCTATTTTCGCGTACGAACTGATCACAACACCGACCCTCCTGTTTAGGCTTGTACTTCGGGGGAAACGGTACGTATGCGATCTGCCCTCCTTGAAGCTCTGCACCCCTGGTACATATGCGGACTCCCCTCCCTGTGTTGCTTGAAGCTCTGCACCCCTGGTGTGCCAAAACATACATACCTTTCCCATAAAACCGGTGCCACCCGTGACAAACACGGACTTATCCGCGTAGAACTCCGCGACGGGCATGTACTCCTGACCACCGAAATGTCCCACACACGACGCCATCTTGGATCCAGGACGTTGAGAGCGAGCCAGAGACAATGGATTAGTGTGTGTTTATTTGTGGGTTTTCTTTAACATGGCGGCTATGGGTTTCTGTAACAATTGAGAAAATACTTTATAGTTTGACAGCAGATTTGACACATCATCATTATCTTCCAAATCGAATCCTGGAATCGCATCGAGGTTTGAATCCTGGTCAGGTCATTTATTTGTGGGTTTATTTCGAATATTTTATTCCTGAGTTATGGATGTTTTCTTTGTATTAAAGTATTTATATGTATCTATCTATTATATATATCGTCGTCTAGTACCTACAACACAACACAAGCCTTATTGAGCTTACCGCGGGACTAGGTCGATTTGTGTAATCAGCCAAAGGGCGTCTACAGCTGGACATAGGCCCAGAGAAAATAATAAATATAATAATATAAAAATCGTGAAGATCTCGGGTATGTATTGAATGCAGGCAGTGTACGACCGAGCAAGCCAAGTGAAGAATATGTGCAAATGGAGGTACATATTTAACTCAAAGTATTACCCATAGCATCATATTCCGGTGTAAAGAGCACGTATTAGGTACCAGGGGTGGTTACAATAGGTATGTCTACCCTGAACATCTCGTCTATTCTTGTTCCGGATCTGATTTCGCTTCTGCGTCTGTTTTCGGTTCCGATAAACTAAACATCTGCTTCCACTTTCGGTTCCGGTAAAACTAAATCCTAATAAATATTTGTCTCGCTTAACTTCAATCTCGGTTAAATCCTTTCGACCTTCTCAGCAAATATCCAGTTATTACGTTTTCTTAATACCAAAATTGCATAATCTGACAGATTTACAAAAATCTAAGCAAAGCGACTCATTTATGAACAGTTTCGTCGATACGTATCGCACTTGACTGTACTCGGTATACTTTCGATTAAAAAATACAATGCACCTGAATTGTACCCGAATGTAGGTACTTGCTCAACTTACTAACCCAATTATCGACAATCAGCAATGTGATATCTTTTGATAAAAAATGTCCCAAATTATCAGAACATATTCACGTCATTAATCATATCATATGTGTATGTGCGTGCCTCTCATATATCAATCATAACTATTTTCGCGCTTATTTTTTTTAAGCGTGTTTTGGGGTTAAGCGTTTTCCTGGCGTATGTCACGAGAAGGAGCCTGAAGTCCGGTTAGGCAATCAATCCCAAGATTAGTAGGCGCTTGTTTTAGGAAACCAACTGCAATCTGACCTAACTAAACTAACAATTGGAATCATAGGCCACTGTAGGGCTATGTCATAGTGACGCTATAAATCAGATTGTAAGAAATCTCTTATTGCTTGTCGTTTTGTCGTCAGTAAATGGCAAGAAGTTGCACATGATCGGAGCATGGCGTGCTCTCGTTTCGGAGGCCAAGACTCTCTTGGGTCCCTGAGCCAAATTAAGTAGTTAGTTTAGTTTGTCGTTTTGACATGGTTATAGAGTGGCCTAGGGTTCCAATTGGTTGACTGTACCTCGCGTGGCAAAAAATGACAAAACAACTCCGTCAACTTCAGGCGGCTCTCATTCAACAATTAACGGCTCAAGCCACCAATAAAATTGGAAATGAGGATAATGTATGTCCTGTAATGTTTATGTACTAGCACAAATTATATAATATAGTTTTCAAGAAGAAGTTTTCAAGAATGTACCTATCTCTTTGGAACGAATTAATAGAAGTTTATTAACACACTACTTTCGAGCCCTTTCTTGATTGACGGGGTGAATTCGCATTCTCTCAGTCATCATCTTAACCCTGTGAAAACGAGTGCTGTAAAGGGCTCGAAACGTAGGGTCATGGTGTTAATAAACGTGAATAATCCGTTTTAAAGTGTTTAATTTCAATGAATAACAATCGCGGTAACAGAAGACAACATTAGATACGTAGGTATCTCTTAGAACACTACGCAAAAAACAATTGACGCTTCCCCTCTCATCCTCGTACAACGCTGGTTGCCTACGATTAGAAATATTATATAATACTGGCGGAGCGTGCACCGGCGGGCGCGGGATATATGGGCAGTCCGCGTGTCGGGACGGGACCGACACGACAAAAGACGATCGATTTTAATTTGCACAAAGAGTATCAAAGGCCTGGTACTAGTCCTAAAATAATGTAAGCAAAATATTACACTTACACATTGATTACGTAACTCTTTTGTTTTATCTCGATACACCATGACTACCCATGAATCGAAAATTGGCATTGACGGGAATACCTCTTTGTCACTCCAATATACAAGTGTGACAGAGATGGAGATACAAATCCGCAATCCAACTTTTTGTAGACACAAATCTTTTTTTTTTAAGACCCTCGCGAAGACCTTCGATCCTTGGATTGGCCTTCGTCGGAGTTGGTATTTTTCTTTAGTATATGATATCTATTTCATTTCATAAATCCGCAATCGTTCGAATTTTTCATTCTGAAACATTTGTTTCTGTTGTCACCATAGTCAGTAAAACACTAGGATCTGAATGGAATTATCGGGAAAGTGGAGCAGCGGCCTAACCGACCCCACATTCTAGGGCTTCTTAGGTGCCCTAGAATCGACACTTTGGACATAGGTGAAGAGCATGCCAGTTACATACATATAAGTTCGTGAATATTATAGAGACGCGATTTTAACTAATTTTTAACAGAAAGAGACTTCTACTATAGAAAGACTCTCCAAGACCACGAGAGTCTGGAAGTCAGGAAGTAGACTTTCTCCTAGAATTCGAAACGTCGCCCAAGTGGCATTATACTACTCAAATATTTATAATACGTGACACTGGCAAAATTTTCCAACACTCGGACAGATGCCATTATTTAAAAGAAGAAGAAGAAGACAGACAATTAGAAACTGATGGATTAAAACTACCGTCACCTACGTCAGCTGCCGTACTATCACGCCTATCTCCTATAACTCACGAAGCTTTTTCATTGAAACCAGATTGAATTTTGCTCCAAGAGATGAGTAACGCGCCATTTGTGACAAAATCGTACGAGCAATTGGTAAGCAACGTTTAAAATTTTGTTTTATGGATAGGCAAGGCGATGAAAATAAGTAGGTAATATAATTGAGACTTGACAGCCTACTAGATTTGACTCTACAATAGAAAATGCAAAAAAAAACTTTCTAGGAAGAAATGTATCATTTTCACCATTTTAGAGATAAATAATAAGTCAATTTTAGAGCTAAAAGAGGGAAAGTTCATAGTTCTTCTGACTTTATCGTTGATAGATAATAAATCAAATACAGATTTTATACCTATATTTGTTGTAGATATCTATGTAATATAATGGCACTCGCTGGTGGACTTGGGTTTCAAAATTAAAACTTTTCGAGTCTTCTGGAATGTGTTTATTCTTTTCACCCAACTCTCGCTTCCTTTTTATCTTTTTTACAAAGTTTTCCCTCACCGCCACCCGCGGCGCTGCTAGTCGTTACGCATCCGATCGAGCAGCTATTTAAAAGTGTAATGTTACATTTAAATTCTTTGTTTAGACAAACAAACCAAGTTTTAAACACTATTTCAATTAACTGAGCTATTTAACTAAACATTTGGATACTTCCCATTTAGAATGTTTGTCCAAGTATTCGCGGAGTCGGGAGTACGAGGTACGAGTGTTCGTAAAATAATTGTTAAACCAAAACAACAACTTCTAACTGGTGTCGGTACGAAATAAGTAAGTTATACAAAGAAGAACCATGAAAACTAAATTTAAAATTAATAACTGGGGTTTTGCTGCGCCTGGCGTTGTAATAGTAAGTTCAATGTGGTTAAGACCGTGTGTCGGTAAATCCGTCTACTGACTTCATCTGATTCATCTCTTCATCTGATTTTACCTTTGCATTCATAGGTATACGTAAGCCACCTTTGACAGCGGAGTTGAAAGAATCATTAACTATCCTACCGACCCATCTGAGCGTTGCAGCTATCATAGGAGATCTTGGTCTATGATGGACTTCCCTTAAAACAATGTCGGACTTACCCACATTGAACTTCTACATGTATGAAGAGGTTATACCTACAGATACAATAAGTTCCTGTAAGAAACGTATTAGAATTCCATAGACTTCGGTACCGGTAATATTTACACCAAAACGATGCATTATTTTAAACGAAAGTAACGCCATCTGTAGGTTTAACGTCATATATCGGTTACTAAGCGGTGCTTGCATAACTGACCGCGCAAGCAGCGGGCTATAAGACTACAATACAATACAATAAGAACCACTCAATGAAGATCTTCTAAAGTAGCAAGAGGCATGTTATGCATTTGCGCGCGTCTTTCTATTTAAGAGACAGATGTGCTAGCCATGCTTAGAGAGTGAATATATGGATATAACCTACATTTTTAAACATTTTTTCTTACCTCAATATAAAATTATCTTTCAAAACGTCTTTTGAACAACTGAATGTCACTATATCGACCACCATATGTTCCACACGACATATATTACGTAATTCTACGTATATTCACGTAAGATCATGATGACCGACTAAAATGTACGATGTGAAACACCACACAAGACCTGTGCATAGGTTTATCAATTCGTTTCCTCGTAAAATTGATAAAATATACGATAATATAATATCATAGATATTGACACGTCAATGTCGCGTTAGATTTTTTCGTGCCAGACATATGTCAATGTACTTAAAGTAGGTTAGACAATTTTGGAGGTTTTATGTAGATAATTAAATAATTAATATATTTACTTGACTGTCGCGAACGCAAAACAGGAAGGTTATATGTTTGAACGTATAAAATTGTAACAACGTTTTTCTAACAATTTTTTAGTGCCTCATTTGACTTTGACTACACTCAAATTTAAATTTCTTGTATTCAAATAGATAGTATTTAAGGGAAACGGCCCAGTGGATGACACTGACCCAGTGGATGATTTGCAGTTTATTTGAAAAATGAAGATATCGCTGTTAATAACCAAAAATGCCAAAAATAGACGGCTAGTGACATTTGCGAATTGTGTTCAAAAACTTCCAGCGATTCAATAAATAATTTACTATTTGAGAGACAGTTTCCGTAACTAGGTGTTTTTAGCAAGACTGTCAAGAACTAGTATCGTAAAAGTTAAAATCATAACCACAATTATGCGAGTTTTTAGTAATTGATTATTAAAACTATTAGATCAATAGATAGTTAATTCAACTATTGATATTGCGTGATTGGCTTCAATTATTTTGATTAAATTAATAAAATATTAATTTAATCAAAATAATTAAAGACAATCAGATGCCAGGATGCCAGATGGCGGGAGAGTGAATTTGCTCATTCACTGGTACAATTTCAGAGGTATCAGAAAACTGAAATAATTTGACATAATAATACATTTTATGGTCCGCATAGCATGCAAAAAGAAGTGGATTACATATTTGCATAAGCATGCAGTCGGTTATGTTTAATAGGTCAGAAGTTATTTGTAAAAATGTGCGACTTTCCCCCATTATAGTGTCATCCGCTGGGCCGTTAACTTTAACCACCAGGAATAATTAAACGTATATAAACGTAGGTAAATGATATATTTAGATGATCAATTTGTAGTTAACCTACATATTACTAATAGTTTTAATTATTTTCCTAACCGGTAAAACAAACCGATGTTTCGCAAACAATAATACCCACCATATGGGTGGTGTCTCGTCTACTATATAATTTGTAACTAAAATACCGGTGAACCGTTTAAGGCTGTGAATTATGTTATTTATTCTTCTGGCTTTGAGTTTTAATCCAGACGGAGTAGCCATGAGGACTACCGCGAGTGGATTCGCCGCTAGGGGCGCTAGTAGAACGTGGGTCCACATAATGTGCTCATTCTCGCACTAACATTATTATCGGCCTCCTAGCCTAGTTGGTAGTGACCCTGCCTACGAAGCAGGAGGTCCCGGGTTCGAATCCTGGTCAGGGCATTTATTTGTGCGTTTATCACGAATATTTGTTCCTGAGTTATGGATGTTTTCTATGTATCTAAGTATTTATATGTATCTATCTATTATATATATCGTCGCCTAGTACCCACAACACAAGCCTTATTGAGCTTACCGTGAGACTAGGTCGATTTGTGTAAGATTGTCCCACGATTTTTTTTTAATCACTAAAAACGAATAAGTGTATTAAGTGTTCTTGACAATTGTCAGAAGAAACACGACATATGTCACGAAATGCCGACACAGGAAGATTTTCTTGTCAAAAACTACCAATTTTTTTTAAACAGTATTAGACAGTGAAACCTAGATAATCGAAATTTCAAGGGACCGGCCGTTTGGTGTCAATTAACCAGGTTTTGTTTATCTCGTAACAATTGTCATAAAGTCTTTATCAAAAAAATATATATTTCAGTCCTCCGGCCGGTAAGCGCCACTTTACGCAAAACTAAATTGCCGCCTGCCGGCTCCGTCGGGCAGAAAAATAGTATACAAACCTCGGCCGGTAAATGGGAAAGCCTCGGATCACATGTTAGTCGACCTCGGCTTCGCCTCGGCCGACAATTACATGTAATCCGAGACATCTCCCACTTAAACGGCCTTGGTATGTAATCTACTATTTATTGACACTCGTTTTTATTTAAATTGTCAAAATGGTGGCAAACAGACGCACAACCCACGCGACGGTGAGCGGTTTTCGTAGCCTATGGACGCCTGAAAAATTCAGTCCTTTTAAGAATTGTCACACTTGTCAGCGTGGTGAAATAAACCAAACCTTTTTTGACAAAGTTGAAACGGAGAGCTTCAATTACGTACAGTCGGGAATTTTTAATATAAATAATATATATCGGGTAATATACTGTATGGACTATTGAGGATAAAACAGAAGTAACATAATTTGTCCTGCCTATTGCTGATTCATTTAGAATAACCTGTGACGTATTTATGTAGTAATTATTCAGTTATAATTGATTTAAGCGCAAATGAGGACGCCATGTTTGTTTAACATTTGAAAATGGAACTCATTTATCTTCTTTTGTTTTGTGTGTGTGTGCGATTTGGAGATAGTGCGCGAAATGAGGAATCTAATTCAACCAGTACGAGTATGTATATAGTTTTTTTTTAATATCTCATGCTCGGAAAGTGGGTATTCGTTAACCTTTGGAGCGGGTGGAACATGATAGGGTCCAGCCTAAGGTGTTTGACCTAAACTGAGCCATTAGTTTAGGTCGACAACTGAATCGCGTTAAGACGTCATGTTAAGACCCCTGTTTGCTTCTTCTTCTTTTAAATAATGGTGTCTGTCCGAGAGTTTGTCAATTTTGCCAATGTCAAGTATTAGCAAAATATTAGTATATCATATAAATAGTATAGTAAGTATATTGCCTCTTGGGCGACGTTCGGTAATTGGCCTCGCTATTTGTTAAGTTTATATAGCTGTAAGACGTAACAGATAGTTTCTCAGAGGGCCTAGATCCCGGGACCGTCGTGTGATGACGAAAAGAATGGTTGAAATAATTCTTCATTAGCTGCATACTATTTCGTTAGTACACTGCACAATATTACACATTAAACAACCTTTGGATAAAAGAAAAGAAATTCAACCGGAAGTACTTAGCAGTCTCAGCACAGACTGTAAAAGTATTAAGTAAACATCATAATTTCATAGGAATTTGACGTTTAAAATAACATTTTAAATCTTCACAGTACATTTTCTTGGATAACTTGGTTTGGCACTACTTTCCAATTGCATTCTTTTTATTACCTACTTATATGTTTTACTAGTTCCAATAAAAGTTTGATTTTAAATGGATGTTTTGTACGATTTTCATTGCGATATTTAAATCGACCCACGACGCCATTCAATCTAATTAAAAAAGGTGTTTTTGAGTTTCTCGTATCGAGTATTTACAAGGTATATTTTATAAATGAACCTGTATTTTTCTTTCCTCGTACTTATTCGATATGAAAAATAGAGTGTTTAACTCAGGTGAAAGGCGATTAATACTCATTGAAATTAAACAAAAACTTTCCTAAATATCATAAGATTAAAAATATCCATACTAAAGGAACATAATTATTTCGTTCTTTTTCGTTATTTGTCCTATTAATCCATTTTATTTGTATTTTTACACTACCTCATCAAACACGACTGAAACCATTCACTACTGAAACGGTCGTATTATCGTAACATACAAAACATGAGATAAATAAGTTAATCTTGGAGATTTCATTAAAAACTTAAAAGTTAGGTTATGACGATCAATATGGCGATTTGTTTATATTGTTAGGACTTTCCATTGAAAGCGATTTTAAAATATAAAGCTAATAATGCATTTTTTTCAGGTATTAAGTTCGATATCCGAGTCGCTGCCGGCAAAGCACATTGCATACCACTATTGGAAAATAGCAATGATAGAAAAACTGAAGAAATATTGATAAAAACCGGTAAAAAATTGAGACTAGTAGGCGGATTGCAGCCAATATATGGCCAGATTCGTAAAGTTAAGTAAGTTCGTTTTAATTCATACATGATATAAGGCTATATATTATAATAAATTGCAACGGTTAACACTCACGTATTTTTATCACACTACGCGTGACATGATTCGACTGCATCGGGCAGTCATCGTCGGACAGACAGTGGTGTTGTCGCCACCGTCGGACGTTCGTTTTTCGTTCAATCGTTCGTTTTGTTATTTTGAAAAATGTTGTATTTACCCCTCGTGCATTGAGACCCTCGTCACGCTCAAGATTCCACTTATTGCTACGCTTCTGACTAAACATATTTTGCTTACTCAGCACAAAAGGTAAACAACAACTTTTCTCATTTTCTTTAGCTTTATTAGTAGATTACGTATCGAGGCCTGTAGAGTAAGCAATGTCTCAGATCTCGTTTCGCTTCGGCTGACAAACATGTGATCTAAGGCTTTCTTATTTACTGGCCAAGGTCTGTACACTATTTATCTGCTCGACGCAGTCGGCAAGCGGCGAATTTGTTTAGCGGAGCGGCCTGCAATTGGCTGCCTGCCGGCCGGAGTGCAGGAAAATATATTGTAATCCTTTATATAATAAATACCTACTTATTCACAGATGCTCATATAACAACGGGTCAGGACCTCATAAATTGGCCAATGAATATGACATACAACTTCATAATCAAGCTTGGTTTGAGGTAAGTCAAGAATTACACCCAATGGATAAAGCATGAATGCATGTATGTATGCGGGGTGTTCAAACTTCAAAGTGATCTTGACACACTAATCAGAGCTAGCTCACTAACCCAGAGTTAAGCGTTTTTAGGGTTCCGTAGTGAACTAGGAACCCTTATAGTTTCGCCATGTCTGTATGTCCATCCGTCCGTTTTTCTGCGGCTTAGCTCAGTGACCGTTAGTACCAGAAAGCTGTAATTTGGTATGAATATAGTTATCAATAAATGCCGACAAAGTGGAAAAAAAAGTCGAAAAACACTTTCCGTTTTTTTTTCGTTTTAATCTTTAATTGTGAGGTATCGTTGGATAGATGTTCGAAAAACAATAGGGGTTTGATAAAAAAAAAACATAAAAGTAAATTTTTTCGGAAATAATCACTCCGGAAGTTTAAAAAAATATCCCCCCCTGTAACTTTTAAACCGCAAGTCAAAAAAAATTAAAAATTCACTCCTTTCCTCTTTTACTGTTATAGGAATGGTAGCTATTAAAACCCTTTTTAAGTTAGCCTATTGTGACGGACGGTAAACTACGGAACCCACTGAGCATGGCCCGACATGCTTTTGTATGTAATTTTACAGCTAACATCAGAGGCCTATTGCATAATGACTTGTAGCTTGCAATACTAGCGGAAGTACCTTTTGAATCCATGTTATTAGAAAGAGAGTTCCGCTAATATTACAAGTTTTAAGTGAATCTGCATTTAACCCCTGGTTAGTAGGTAAACCCAGGCTGGTGCAATTAACCCTTATTGTTAAAACAATCACCTGTCTCGGCGAGCCGTAAACTAGACTAAATGGATGTTTTTTTCAGGACCTTGTAGTTAACCGTAATTTGTATGGAGTATGGTCATGCAGGCTGAAATTCAATGAGAACAATAGAAGAGATATAAACCCGGTGGGTAACGATTCATACACCTTTGTTGATTGCCACATCACCGTGAAGAACCCAGGTATGTACCCCACCCCTCACAACCTGGTGTCTCCATAATTGTCCGAGAGTTGGACAATTTTGCCAATGTCTAAGCATAAAAAAAACTGTACAAAAAAATACGGCCGAAAAAAATTACGCCTTAAAAGTGCAGCAGTTGCGGCTCTTTTTCATATAGTCTTGTTTGGAACGTAACGTTCCGTAAGTGGCAACAGCCTATATATTTTAACAGTGTTGGTATTCCTGTGTATGAATTTGACACTTAAAGTTTACGTCCTGAAGGCCTAGTATAAAAATTGTACGACATTAACTCCTCGACCGCGTTAGCGTATCGGGAGTTCAAATTATGTTTGCCGTTTATTTAAATCATCCGGCAACTTTCATATTTTGACCCCTCGATACGCTAACGCGGTCGAGGAGTTAATGTCGTACAACTTTTATACTAGGCCTTCTGTTTTTGTTAACTTTACCGAGACGTAATAACACTAAAAAACCTACTATTCATGAAAAAATATTAAAGATATTGGTATTTCATATTTCACTCTTTACCTCATGATAATAATGACAGTAACAAAAAAACAGTTATTATTAATATGTGTGTATGAAACGGAACAGAGCCTACGAAACGTCTGTCAAAGTAGAGGCGTTTATCAGGAAAACATGTTCGAAGTCTCTATAGACATGACGGTAATTATTTTTTTGCTAACGAGAGGTAAAGAAGATAAGGTTAAACACAAACATGTATTACAATAATGTTACAGAAATAATAATAAAAACTTTCAAATTCGTTTTTATACTTGTGCTAGCGGCCCGCTCCGGCTTCGCACGGGTTATTATTATACATATAAACCTTCCTCTTGAATCACTCTATCTATTAAAAAAACCGCATTCACAATCTGATACGCAGTTTTAAAGATTTAACCATCCACACATACATACAGACCTGTGTATGTATGGTTAAATCTTTGCGACTGCGAAGCGACTTTGTTTTATACTATGTAGTGATTTAAAAAAAATCGCATCTGTATTCAAAAACGTTCGATACACGTGCGGGTATGTCATTTTACACAAGTCCCGAGAATAACCAAAATACCTCGCCTCGTGAAGTAATTACATAATTTCAACACTAGCATCGAAAGGATTATACACTTATTTTCCTGGCAGTGATCATCGCATCATCATTTCAGTATGAGCCATACTGTGAGTAGGTTTACGTAGTCTCTACCGTTTACTATCGTGATTAACTCATTTGTGTAATTGTCATGAGTTAACAATACATAAATGTATGTAACGGTAACAGAATCGAGACAGCTACAGAAATATCTATAACTAGGGCATAGTACTACAGTATAGGGAAGAAGTACGAGTATCTTTAGACTATTATTTATTGTTCTATCGCCTATACAATGGGTTGTGTTCTGAAGAATTGTTTGACATGATGCCAACGTCCACTTTTCACCATCGACAGGGCGCTCATCCACACATCTATAGTGCAACCAAAATAGTCGCGCACTGTGCGGTTTCAGAG
This sequence comes from Lathronympha strigana, assembly GCA_949128165.1. Classification (NCBI taxonomy): domain Eukaryota; kingdom Metazoa; phylum Arthropoda; class Insecta; order Lepidoptera; family Tortricidae; genus Lathronympha; species Lathronympha strigana. Next base: position 5,011,712 of record OX421928.1, on the reverse strand, counting down.
GAATTTCCTGCCGCGGACGCTCCGGCTGTGGAATGAGCATGCCGAGGTTTTCCCGTAAGGTTACAGTATAGGTTCTTCAAAAAAGAAGTGTATAAGATTTTAGAGTGTGCAGGCCTATGCCGTATCGTATCCTATGGGCTACGGTGACCGCTTTCCAGGCGGGCCGTATGCTAGTCCGCCAACATCGTGGTATTAAAAAAAACAACTTCAAACAATTTATATTTCTTGTTCAAACTATTATTTATACGATACCAAAGGCCATGCCAGGATAAGTTAAGTGAATCTGCCCCCAGCGAGTTTTGGTTTGTAATTTTTTTGACGATGTAGCTTTATATTAGTAGCAAGTTTGCAAAATATCAGCCCCCAAAGTGTTATAGATTTTGGTTAAAAAAAAAGGTCTTTCTTCAATATTTTTTATTTCTAGCAAGACATCAATAATATGACACATTGGCATACAAAAAAAAAAACTTTTTTTTTATAATACTTTTACTTCAGCGACACCTCCAAGTTTTTACCAAAGCTAGTCTCTTTAATAAGCTACAAAATGAATGTATTAACCTAATTTTATTAGTGGTATAACGGGGTGTTTTTTTTTAATTGAATTCTTCGCCATACATTTTCTTTTCCGCTCTTATTAAAATGAATGATTTATAATGAACACTGGCCACTTACAAAAAAAAAACCCTATTTATAAAATGTAATAAACAGACAACCTACGAAACGTTTTTTTAGTCTTCACAACTAAAAAATTGGCTTTAGTACGCGTTTGATATAAGGCACTATTTATATATGTGATAGTTTTTAGTAAAAGATACCTTGTGGTTTATTGATAAGGTTTATTTATAAATAAATCTTTATCACATCAGCGCTTTATCGACCATCGAGAGTGGCACCTTTTACTGAAAGCCAGCACATATTGTTGCCAAGCGTGTCGCGTGAGGTTAAATCGCATTATCGGCACCTTGGGTGTAATTGTGTTGTTACAAGAACTATACAGCGACTACATGACTATTACATAACTGAACGGTTATAGCCAGCCACCATACAAAATAATGCTATTTTAAATTGAAATCAGTTATGTACAGAATAAGGTTGAGTATCAATTGTTTTAAAATCAGATGAAACAAAACAAATGCAGCTCTGTTCCATTTTAAAACAGTTTAAAAATCATAATAAATTGCAACGGTTAACACTCACGTATTTTTATTACAATAGGGTGATGCCTGAGCCGCGAAGGTGACAACACCACTCTGTCTGTCCAACGATGACTGGCCGATGCAGTCGAAACATGTCACACCTATTGTGATAAAAATACGTGAGTGTTAACCGTTGCAATTTAATATCAGTATAAATCACAAAATGAAGTTTAAAAATCATTGTACTAATGGGAGCTACCGTAGCTCACCAGGCGTCGCCACTCAAGCGTGGGTCCTGTGTCAATATAAGAGAATTGTCAAATTGACGTTTGAAATGGTCTCGCAAGACCCACGTTCCACTAGCGCCCCTAGCGGGAAATCGACTCGCGGTAATCCTCACTAGTCCTAGGACCGTGGTCCATAGGAGTAAGAGGATGGGATTCCGTAAATGGTACAGGTGAAATTTTAAGGGGTACAGTAATAGAATTTCCAAATAATATCATCTTGTATGTGTTTTTTAGTGTTCCGTAGCCAAGATGGAAAAAACGAAACCCTTATAGTTGAATAGGGAGACATGATAGGGATCACGGCGCCCCAGGGCGCCACAGAGCATAGAGGGAGCCCCTCTTGTAGCACATATCTTAAAAAATCTTATTTTAAGAGAGGTATGGGCACAGCGGATGCATATCGTTTAGTGTGGTAGGGCACAGCACAACGAATATTTAGCTGTCAACACAGCGAATCCTCCTTTTTTTAAAGGGTCGGCAATGCGCATGCGCACCCCTGGAGTTACAGACGTCCATAGGCTACGGTGACCGCTTACCATCAAGCGAGTCGTATGCTTGTTTGTCACCGTCGTAGTATTGACAAAAAGTAAAGTAGTAAAGTAATTCATCCCTAATTTTTTAAAGGCTTTTTCAGAAAAAAAGTGCACCATTTGAATGAAAATGGGTCAACAATCATCCATAGAAAAAAAATACAGTTTTATAACGGCCCATACAAAATGTATGAAAAAATGCGTTACGAAACTGACCAAAAAAAAACAAGACACTCTATTTCTTTTTAAATCAATAGCACTCGTGATTCCGGCAATAAAAAAACCCAAAACCTCCTACATAAAAAAAAACTGGTACCCTATTTTTTAAATGAAATAAGCAGGTAATCAAAATTCTTAGTGGTCCTTATTTTCTTTTAAGTAGTACGTATAGGTATATACATAGATTAACGTTTCACATATATTTAAGCATAAACTTTTATCGACATTTGACCGACGAATAGTCCCAACCGACCCCATGTTACTTTAGTAGTTTTTAGTGATTTTTATATATGAAATGTTGGTTGGTGGTAAACAAACATTTAGCCCGCCAAATAGTACGCGGCGCCCGTAACCCACGGACGCCTGTAATAGTAACACTGCTGACAATTGTCACACCTGTCACCGGCACCGTGGTGAAATAGCCGGCCTGTACGAAGTTTATCTAATCATGCGCATATCAAAATACCGTAATCACACAAATATTTGTATTATGATATTGATAAAATTTAACACAGTTTTAGCTCGCTGGAACGTTTTGTATCAAAAATACGGTAACAAATTAGGTATCAATCAAAAAACCTAAAAGTTTATGTAGGTATATGTAGTTTCACGAGAGTTGAGGTGAATGATTACACACACAGCTACATGAAGTACTGATTACAAAAAAGTGAATGAATGAGTGAATGTTAATGTCAATGAAAACACTTGAAGATATATTTGGAATAGATATAAAAACTTTTTGGTCTATCCTACAATTCACTGTTGATCTTGCCATAGGTACGAAAAAAGAACAAAAATGTTGTTGTGTGTGACCTCAATCAAGTCTGGTGGAACTCCCTATACCTTGCGTGGCAAAAGAAGTCCAAATGGCTTCTCCAACTTCAGGCCGCTCCTACTACTACTACTGACTACGTCAGGTTTAAAACAAAAAAATTACTCGTTTTTCAACAATTAACTCACCAAACACCACCAACGAAGTTTGAGGTGAGAATAAAGTATTTCCTTTCATTTTTATATATAAGTCCTAAAATAACGTAGACCAAATAACACCCTTCAATTGTCGCTAACACAGTTTTAGGGTTCCGTACCAAAATGGTGAAAAGGAACCCTTGTGACGCTCTGAGTGTCTGTCTGGCACATCGTTATCAATATTTATTTTATTTTTTTTATTTTATTGTTTCAAAAAATTTACACAGCATTACAGCGAACTAATACACTGCGAAATTTATGATGTACATGCATTATTTATACAACTAGGTACATAATACAGTCAAGAAAACACAAAACAACAAATGTGAGAACAAAACTAATACAAGACAGTAGATTCACGCTTATCCATCGCCTCACAGAACTTCATACATTCTTTACACAGATCCATCCAACTACTTGCAAATACATCACATTCCGGTGCTGATGCGAGGAGCGCATTAGTATATCGTAGAGCGCGGACAAGTGGTGATTTGCCATGGGACACAGTGCGTGTTTTAGGCACATCTAATAGGTGACGACTTCGTGGTCGAAAATTAAATTGGGCCTTAGCTATAGATGGAACGAACAGGCGTACGAGCTGTGTAACCAGTTCTGGGCAATCCGAGTTCCCCCGTAGAATATTACAAGCAATAGTTAAGAGCCCATAGTTGCGCCTCACCTCTAAGGAATTAAACCCTAAAACGCCAAGCAGGAACTTTGTCGGGTACAAATATGGGTAATACCCGTGAGTCTTTTTGTATAAGAATCGCAGAAAGGCTTTCTGGATTTTTTCCAGAAGCAAGATGTACTTGTCCTCATGCGGGTTCCAAATGACCGATGCGGATTCGAGTTTACTCCGGACTAACGCAGTGTACACTAATTTAATAGCCCTGACGTTATCGAAATCTTGCGCATTCCGAACTACAAAACCCAACCTCCGATAGCAATTTTTTGCCAAGGCTTTAATATGCTCATGAAAGTTGAGCTGCGTATCGAGGATGACACCCAAATCTCGTATAGACTGTACCCGAGTTATGGGATCAGGACCTAGCAGGTATTGAGCGAATATGGGACTATTGGCACGGCTAAAAGTCATCACGGAGCACTTCAAATTGTTGAAAAGAAGCTTGTTTTTAAAGCTCCACTGATAAAGGCGATCAATATCCTCCTGCAAAGACGCACAGTCGGACAACTGCTGCACTCCATAAATGAGCTTTAGGTCGTCGGCATATAATAAACACCTGGCGTGCTTCGGGACTGCAGCTAAGTCAGATATCATTAGGCCAAAGAGAAACGGACCTAAAATCGAACCCTGACTGACTCCGGAACGTGTGTGGTAGGGCTTCGATACGAAGCAACCGTGCTGCACGTACTGCTGTCGATCGCGCAGATAACTGGCAAACAACCGGAGCAGCTTCGGCGAGAAGCCAACGCTACATAGTTTGCTCAACAGTATGTCATTATCCACGCGATCGAAAGCCTTCTTAAAGTCAAAGTACAGCACGTCAACTTGTATTCCCTTATCTAAATGCTCAGAGACGGAGTCAACCAGAGTTAATAGGTTCGTCTCGACAGATCTCTTAGGCCTGAAACCGTGCTGAGAATCACAAAGGTAAGGTTTTACTTGGGATGCGACAAGTCTATTTACGATTGACTCAAACACTTTTGCAATTGAAGATAGAATGGCTATAGGGCGGTAATTCTCGACCTCGGACGTTTCACTCGATTTTGGGATGGGGCGTACTCGCGTAATCTTCCATTGACACGGATACTCGCCAGAACCAAGAACCAAGTTGAAGATGTGAAGTAGTGGGCCAGTTAGCCATTCCTTACATCCCTTGATAACAAATGCAGGTATGCCATCAGGGCCAGGGGAGCTCTGAGGTTTTAAATGAGCTATACCAATTTTTAAATCAGCAAGGGATATCTCATGTACATTTATGTAGTTTGCATTACAAGTTGAGTCGTTACGGATGATGCTATCAAAGTCAAGGAGAGGTTCAGACGGAAGAAAAACGCTAGAAAAAAAAATGGTTGCCTGTAAAGTCGGTTTTACGGGCGAAGATTTTACGTGACAACGTCTTTTTCTCGGTAGAATATTTATTGATATGAATATAATTAAATTGCACAATAGGCACTATCAACGTTCGAGAAAGACAAAGACAGAGACACAAGCATGCGCCGATTCAATGCGCCTAATTCTCAAGTGCTGCGCGCGCGGCAGACCGATCATAGTTGAGTGGGAGAGAGACGCAAGGCATTCGGCGGGCCTCTCTCTCGTTCGGTGACTCATCGTAACGTTACCGAGCGTTACACTTTTTCATAAGTGACTCCCAGCCGCAACCTAATTTAAGACGTTGTCACGTCAAAAAAGTTTGAGAAGGCCTGAGCTGCTTCAACCCCTTCGTGCATTTTCCCCTCATAATTGACCTGCAGTTCAAATCCTCCTTTGGATTTTAGACTGCTCACATGTTGCCAAAACGCCCTAGGTTCGCAAGCTATCTTGCTTTGGATATGCCGCACATAATTCTCATAGGATACTGTGGTTTTCGATTTTACAGCTGCCCTTAGCCTAGAAAAATCGTCATATATCGCACTGTCACCTGTTCGTTTCCATTCACGATGAAGATGAGCTTTATGCCTGATGTCCTTTATTAAATCGGCTGTAAACCATATTGGATAACGTCTGCGTACTTTATCAGATCTTAGTTTCCTAGGTATGCAAATATCGAACAGCTTGTATATTGTATTATAAAAGCGCACCAAAGCAGTGCTGACATCGCGACTTTCAAGAACTTCTTCCCAAGACACTTCAGAGATCAGTTGGCAGAGGAGTGTATAGTTTCCTTTGGGGTAGCTCCAATCAAGTTTCGAGTCAACATTGCTTGGTTGCAGCTTGGCAGTATCATTCTTGGCATCAACACAAGGAACAGAGATCTCTAGCGGAGGATGGTACGCATCGGGATACGGAACTAGTCCACCCTCTTTAATTTCCATTACAGATACCCCACCCTCACGCCCACGCACCAGCACCACATCTAACACTCCGCCATACATATTCTCAACTTCGTTCATCTCTTTCAAATTACAAACAGTAGTAAAATAACAGTAGTAACTTAAGATACTAATTGAGGTATGGTTAGGGTTCAAGTTGAGATCCCCGACAATTATTACGACACCGGCTATCGACTCAATGATTGACTCGATTTTGTGGAAAAATCGCATGTACTCATTTTCAGCGGCATTAGGTGGGATGTACACCACGCACAGATTGAATAATGTGTCCTCCACCATAAACGATACCCACAAATCTTCACCGCTCGTCGTTTCAAGGTCAGGTAAACGACGCAGATCAATTCCAGGTCGCGCCGTCACCAAGACACCACCTCCTCTTCGTCCGTCGGCGCGATCTCGACGAATAACGCTCCAGTCGCATCCTACAAGCTCCGAGTCTTCGACTGAATCAGATAACCACGACTCAGTGACAGCGATAATATCACATTCATGGGCAAGGACATTTTGCCTGAAACTTCTCAGCTTGGTGTTAAGTCCTCTGACATTCTGATAAGTGATATTGAGTGAAGGGATATTGACTGGGTTGCGCTGGATTCTAGGCTTCTGCTCTTTGTTTTCGAAAAAACCACATTTTTACTCTTGCATTGCAATATTAATATCAATACTATGGGTAGTGCATGACATCCCAATATTAGAAGGATGCAATGTTTTCCGAAACACACTGAAAAAATGGTTATTTGGTAATGCATTTTACACTATGGACGAATTCTATGACGTATGTAAAAATAATTAATAAGAATGTTTACTAATTGTTTACTTTTGACATACGATTAGAAAGGGCTTGATTTGCATATTTCTGTAACACATTTTAATTATTTTTTACACAGAAAAAAAACTGAATATTAACATACATACAATATAATATTTTTTTTTACTTTATTATATTTTTACTACCTACTTTTGTAATTTGTTTTGAAAAAATAAGTCCCGCCGAGTTTCTTGCCGGTAATAATCTTTCTCGGGCTGTGGTGTAGGGATAGGACCGGTAGTAGTTTTTTTTGGTGTTCATAAGTGTATTGTAATGTGACTAAATTGAAAAATAAAGATATTTACCATTTTTTTATCATTAAAATAAATAAATAAATATTATGGGACAATCTTACACAAATCACAACGGGAAAATAATAATTTTGTCGCTATCTTCATTTTTTTATAAGAAAAATCATATATATTTTTTAATAAAAAAAAATTGAAAATAAATCACCTTAAATGTATTTCTTTTCTTTAAATTGATATACTATCACACTGGAAAAAAATAAGATATAAGATTACGTTATAAAGAATTTTCAACGAGAAACCAACTCTAAAAGTATCCCAATTTGTCCATACATGGAGCTGACTTCAAATTTCTACTTAGAAATGCAGTTTATTGCATCAAGTTTATAGATGGCTGCGATAACTGAAAGATTTTACGGAACCCTCGATGCGGGACTCCAACTCGCATTCGGTCGGTTTTTTCCTTATTTGTCACTTAGTAATTTAAGTTATAAACAAGAACCTTTAATTAAGAGAGATATGTTAAAATTAAGCCCAATAAGTCCGGGTTCTACTAACTTTGCAGCAATCAGTGCCATCAGTTTTCAAGGGCATAGGAACAGTAAACCAATGGGAGCTACCGTATTGTCGCTCACCAGGCGGCGTCACTCATGCGTGGGTCCTCTCACCTCTGTCAGTTTGTACCAAATTCCGCCATTTTGGAAATTTAGGAGAGACTTCGCTCGCTTTGCTCACTCGGTCAATAAAATAACTAAATACCCAATCAGCCTAAAAAAAAAAGACTCTTTTTCATATAATCCTGTTTGGAACGTGACGTGTCAAGTGTCAACAGCCTATTAAGTTTTAACAGGTGTTGATAGTTCTGTGTATGAATTTGACACTTAATTATTACGTCGCTGTTTTTCTTACGAAACATTTATCGTTTGCATAATCATCAATGAAAAAGTATTCGCTTATGTCATTCTGACCCACATATTTTGACATTTTTTTTATGCTTTGTGTGTCTAATTTCTTATAATATGTCAATTAACATTTCCACAGTCTGCTATCTGGCATCGACATCCCTAATATCGTTTGTCCTAAAATCACTTGCCCTAACTATTTTGTCCTAATGATCATAATCCCTAACTATCAATCGTATTGCCCAAAAACGACTACATACAGAACTGAATCGCTGTTAGAAAAGTCGGTTAGGTTAAGTTAGAACCGTGACCTTATACATAGTCGCGGTAAAAAAGTAGGATATAACGATGTTGGGGAAAACGTTATTATGACATATGAGTTTACAGCAAACAGTATACAGGAATGCAAAAATAGGATAAAAAGCTTTAGGGATTCCGATATAAACTTAGCTTGGTATGACTCTACGTTGTGATAGCCCTTAGTTGTATTACTTATTATAAGTAGAGCTATATTCGAATCTCGATTATCCGGACCCTCAAGGAACTCTCCGCCCAAATTCGAATTGATTGTCATCTGTCGGTAACAACACATTTTCAACGTCATTCACTGTCTAACACATGTATGACAGTGAATGACGTATTTTGTGGGAAATATCTTATCGTGTTGCTTCCCCATATTACTATACCATACGTCAATGAACATTGCACATGTACGTGATACAATCAGAATTGCTGTGTCATTGTCATATATATATCTAATGGCGATTAGATATTGATATCGTTTTTTAGGATTCCGTACCTCAAAAGGAAAAACCCTAAAGGATCACTTTGTTGTCCGTCTGTCTGTCTGTCTGTCAAGACCCCTTATCTCGGGAACGCGTAGAGGCAGTAAGTTGAAATTAATACCATACATACAAATCTGCGGTCCCATGAAGCTGTGTAAAAACCAAACCTCTACATCAACGCAATAAAAAGATACGGCCGTTTTTTCGCATTTTCCATACATTTGCAATGGGAATTAAAATTTATAGGGCTTCTCCCGTTGATCTAGAATCACGAAATTTGGCTTAAAGCAAGAACTTGTAGCGAAAGTACAGGAGAAAATCCGAAAACCGTATAATTGCTGCACACTGAGAGTTCCGTGCCATTATTTTTAAGTACCTAAGGTCATAAATGGGGGAGCGTCCTTTGTGCGGAACCCTCGGTGAGCGAGTCCGACTCGCACTTGGCCGTCTTTTCCAACTTTCAAAATGGCGCCTCGTGGTTGCCATTCTACGTCATTGCGTCAACGCGAGAAGACATAACACAATATACATTGGTTGTTATATTCTTGGGCTCTTTCATCATTATCTTTCTAATGATTTCCTGACTTTTCCTACGGCTCAGGACACGGTGCGACAGAATAAGATAGAAATTAAAAAGAGACAACATCGTAGTGCCGTCCCTTTCTACATACCTTTATGTAAGAAAACGGGACGACACTACGATATTCATATGACAAAAATCTTTGTCAAACATTGCAAACGTGATCAAAAACGCAAAGGTGGTTTTTCAAATACTACGACGGTGACAAACAAGCATACGGCCCGCCTGATGGTAAGCGGTCACCGTAGCCTATGGACGCCTGCAACTCCAGGGGTGTTACGTGCGCATTGACGACCCTTTAAAAAAAGGAGTATTCGCTGTGTTGACAGCTAAAGGGGCAAGTTTTGCTCCGTGGGTCCCCAGCTGTCAACACAGTGAATCCTCTTGGAGCTCTGGCGACCTTACTCACCAACAGAAACACAACACTATAATAAGGTGGAGGTACTTCCCCAGATGGGCTCTGCTCCAGATTTGAGTGAGATGACATTCGTTATGCTGTGCCCTACCACACTAAACGATATGCATCCGCTGTGCTCATACCTATCTTAAATTCTTTTGAAATTTGTACCTTTTTTGTGGCATTGTACTTTAAGTTCGCTGGGTAATCTAATATCGCGTAGGCACTAGTTTGACCTCGCTTAGCCTAGGCTCTATTTATTGCAACAGAATAAATAGTTTTCCTTTTAAATGTATGCCGTGGTTATTTCATTGGTTTCTATATGCGGTCGCTCAAGCAATAACTATGTTGAGTGGCCTATTGTTATCCTTTAGCATGAACACATTAACTACAGGAGAAACAATGTCTATAGAAAATCCCGTTTCACCAAAATGGAAAGTTTAGTGGTTCACGGTAGACCCCCAGCGTGAGTAGCATAGATGCCAATCGCTCACGCTTCATAGCGTATCGTAGTTATCTCTCTCACTCTTCCTTATAAGTGCGACAATGACAGTTGCGTTTTGTTCGCGATTGTGCGTCAGCGAATGGCATTTTGGTGACGCACACTGGTTTGTAAAAATAACGTAACTTCTGTTCAATAGAGGGCGCTGTTCTGCTACCGAACTTGAAACATATTTTTATTTATTTTTATTCAAAAAATTAACACAGCAGAAACGAGAGAAAAATGGATAGAAATGAGACCTACTCCGTTAGTGACGCCATCTACAATTGCCGTCAATAGATCTTACAAACGATGTAAACAAAAGTTATCACATGTTTTGTCTGTTTCTTCTTATATTTTCACACTACCTTATCAAACACCACTGAAAACGTTCACTACTGATATGGTCCCATTATTGTAACATACAAAACGTAAGTTAAATAACTTAATCTTAGAGATTTCAGTCAAAACGTAAAAGTTAGGTTATTACGATCATGGCGGTTTGTTTACACTGTTAGGAAGTTAAGACGGCGATTTTAGTTCGAAGTTTAAATGAAATCAATTTACGATATTATCAGTCTTGTTTTATTAGTCCATGATTTCAACATTTCAATTTATTTCCGTAACATTTGCTATGAATACCGTTTCTCGAACAATATATATTAAGATGATACTTAATAGTATATTGTGACGTACCTTATTACATTTTAACTTTTTAAATCAATGCCAATTTTCGATGTTCGTGGTAGGCATGCAGGCTTCCAACACGTAGGAAGGGCGACGGCAAAGCGACATCTTACCGTACTAATTATTCTGTCACTTGCGGGGGGAACGTGCACACAGACACACTTCTCACACATACATACAAAAACCAATCTGTAATGACAACACTAACACATATAAAATGATACAACTACACTAACAAATCTTGCACACTTCGATATATTTTTGTGTACGGACTAGTCACAACACAGAGCCGCGTATGCCCACTTGGGCTTGTACTTCGGCAGAGGGGAAACGGTACGTATGCCGACTGTCCCTGTGTTGCTTGAAGAAACTGGCCAGTTAAAATCAGTAACGGTAGAAAAAAAATTGCTCTGAAGGCTTAGTATAAATTTTTACTTTTTATTTGGCTGAATGGGCCAGGAGCGCGATGTTTTAAAAAAAGTTTACTTGCCACATTTGACATTTACTTCTCGATCGCGTTAGCATATCGAGAGGTCAAAATATGAATGTCATGAGCTACCTTATTGTCGCTCACCAGGTGGCGCCACTCATGTGCCTGTGTCAGTATGAAAGAATTGTCAAAGTGTCGTTTGAAATGTTCCTGCAGGACCCACGTTCAACTGGCTCCCCTAGCGGAAAATTGACTCGCGGTAATCCTCAGTGAATGATTTTTAACGTCAAACATAATTTGAACTCTCGATACGCTAACGCGATCGAGAAGTAAATGTCATATAAAAAGGTATTAGTGAAACTTCCCACTTTTTTAAAAGAAAGTTAAGAATCGGTCCGGAGTATCGAAAAATATGAAAATACTCATTATACCTACACTTATGAAGTACCTACTTTTTTTACATATTATCGGTGTAGCCATTTTTAATCGACTTCAAAAAGGAGGTTTTCAATTCGTCGGAATATTTTCTCCATATTGTCTTATTTTATGTATGTTCAACGATTACTCTGAGCTCCGTCGTCCGATTTGAGTAGTTGTCATTTTCAAATTGGCCCCATATGGTTCTGATCTGATGATGGGATCCATGAGGAATTAAGGGAACTCCTCAATTTTGAAAGGCACATGTATGTTTAATTTGGTGTTAGTTCAAGTACTTAAGCATTTTCATCGGAAAACTAGCTATTTGGTAGTAATATCCAAAAATTAAAAATTAATAACAAAAACAAAACCTACTTCAAAAGAGGAATAAAATATTCCTTTTTACGTGTTCCATTGCCAAACGATACTGCATTGAATAACAGCTTGGCACCGACTTCAAACGTATCAGTTGGTTTGGTAGCGCATAGAAAAAAGAACATTTTATTTTTCCTTCTTTGAAGTCGGTTCTCTTTTCTGTTAAAAATCTTTTGCTTGAACCGTTTCCGTATCCGAATTCTCGGAATGTGATTAAGTAATGTTTTTAAACGAAACGCCCACGTTTGTATGTATGTATGTATTTTGTACCAACCTTGGCACCATTGTATGGAAAGCGACGAAATGGGTGAAAGTGCCCCGACCGGTACAATGCACAGTATAATAATGACAGTACAATCACCTGTTATATTATCTCCCGCAAAAATATGTGGCTACACAAATAATAACGGAAAATAATAATAATCGCTTAACAAAATACAGTGAATTGCATAGCAAAATAATCTATTTTGTGTGTGTTTGTTTTTGTTGTGCAACTCAGTATTTCAGTTATATTTTTGTTTGTTGTTCTTTTAAATCCTACCCAATAATAAAAAAAAACAAACAAAAAATGTAATATAGCTGTATACAAATAAGATTGTGTCAGATATTTATGGGGCCTTCAGAGCGGAAGATACTATTGCAGTTGATTGTACAGTGACAAGTGAAGAGCGTTGGTGGCCTAGCGGTAAGGCGACTTTCAATCCGCAGGTCACAGGTTCTAACCCCGGCACATACCAATTACTTTTTTGCAAAGTATGTACGAAATATCATTAGATATGTACCATGGCTTTTCCGTGAAATATTGTCAGAAAACCGGAGTAATCCTAATAAAGCCTAGTTTTCCCTCGGTCTAAGGGTCAGATGATCGTCTCTTTCGTTAAATTAGGACTAACGCCAAATCCTAGGATGAGTTGCTAACCCGAACTCAGTTTCTTAATCACTATCACTGGTACATTTTTGCCCACGTCAATCTGGAGTTCGGTCAATAAGGTGCTCATGCTATAAAAATTAAATTCGAAAATAACCTTATCAACAACCGGCAACAAGGTACCTTTTACTCGCAAACAAACATTGTAGAGAGTAAACGTCGGTCGGCTTCATAAATATATATGCATCTGTATTCAATTTTGACCCTTCTTCTCCTGTTATAAGTTCCGCAGTGTATAGATATTTATGGACGTGACTGTACCTTTTACTCTCAAACACACATTGCAGAAAGTAAACGTACTGCAGTGTACTTACACTGTGACTCGAGACAAATTTCTAACGGTGTATATTGTTTGTGGAGAGCAACGATATTTTACTTCTCAAATATCGTAAGTCGGTTGAACGCATTATAATAATTGATCGAGCGAGCGAAGCGAGCGGAATTCTTCCAAACTACTTGGACACTTCGTCATTTGTATGTATGTTTGTATGCATGTATGTTGGACGATAACTCGAGTATCGTTGATCGGATTGTCGTGAAATTTGGCAGGTGGATAGATGAGATAAATATATTTTTTATGTTCAAATATGAGTCAAATCGGTTAATGGGTTGCCGAGATATAGGGGTCACAAGTTCAGCACGCCTACCACGAACATCGAAAATTGGCATTGACGGGAAAACCTCTTTGTCACTCCAACTTGCAAGTGTGACAGAGACGGAGATACAAATCCGCAATCGTTCGATTTTCGTAGTATAGGCCCAGGTTCGGGACGAACCACTAATTACTAGTCAAATGAGTTTAGAACTTCGGCATCGAAATAAACTTTGACAGCACAGTCATAATTTCACAGAAGTTTGACGTTAAAAATTAAATAACACTTTGCTAGTCTTTAATTTCAAAATGGAGGCACACTTAGAGTACTAGTAGTACCAGTATCTTACGCCTTAGAAAGATATTTCAACTTAAATTATAGCGCCAAAGAGAGGTATGGGCACAGCGGATGCATATCGTTTAGTGTGGTAGGGCACAGCACAACGAATGTCGTCTCGCTCAAATCTGGAGCAGAGCCCACCTGGGGAAGTACCTCCACCTTACAGAAAACCGCAGTTTAATAACACTAGACCCTACTCATAGCGTTGTGTTTCTGTTGGTGAGTAAGGTCGCCAGAGCTCCAAGAGGATTCACTGTGTTGACAGCTGGGGACCCACGGAGCAAAGCTTGCCTCTTTAGCTGTCAACACAGGGAATCCTTTTTTTTAAAGGTTCGGCAACGCTCATGTAACACCCTGGAGTTGCAGGCGTCCATACGGTGACCGCTTACCATCAGGCGGGCCGTATGCTTGTTTGTCACCGTCGTAGTATTTAAAAAAACTTATTTTTGACATTATTTTACCAGATGTGTTAAAAATAATATATAAATAGATTTTAGAAGGGATCGAATTTCCCAATAGATGGCGCTTAACCCAAATGAAACTAGATAACGAGATGTTTTCCTAAAACAATGGGGTCAAAGCGTTGACAAGCCATAGTCAGTGACCAACGGGGAGAAGTGAAGTAAAGTGTTTCAGTGTTTAGTGAAGAGTGTACAGTCAGGTGCGTGAACAGTTATCATTACGCATTCTGATACGGATAACGTTGGCCGTATTTTCCATTTCACGGAATCGGTTTTTAATAATACCGCTGTATATTCCGTCTGCTAAGTTTAATACATTTGGATAGCACGGAGTGTGAAAGTGTTAAGTAAACGTGATAATAAATAAATAAAAAATAAAATAAATAAATATTCTAAGACAATCTTACACAAATCGACCTAATCCCACGGTGAGCTCAATAAGGCTTGTGTTTGTGGGTACTAGGCGACGATATATATAATAGATAGATACGATATATATAATAGATAGATACGACCGGTTGGCGTAGTTGGTAGTAACCCTGCCTGCTAAGCCGATGGTCCTGGGTTCGAATCCCGGTACAGGCATTTATTTGTGTGATGAACACAGATATTTGTTCCTGAGTCATAGGTGTTTTCTATGTATTTGTATATTATATATATATCGTTGTCTGAGTACCCGTAACACAAGCCTTCTTGAGCTTACTGCGGGACTTAGTCCATTTGTGTTAGAATGTCCTATAAAAAAGAAAATATATATATATATAAATACTTAAATACATAGAAATCATCCATAACTCAGGAACAAATAAACTCGTGATAAACCCACAAATAAACGCCCTGACCAGGATTCGAACCCGGGACCTCCTGCTTCGTAGGCAGGGTCACTACCAACTAGGCTAGGAGGCCGTTAAAATATAATAATTACCTACATTGAAGTTTGACGTTTAAAAAGACAATTTAAAGTTTGTCAATTTATACGCTTGACAGAGATAACGAGATCTAACGTCTGACTCTAGCAAAATCTTTTGAAGTTGTTTTTTTTATTGTAGGTATTTTATATTGGTTTATGACATTTTTGAGTATGATATGGTGACATTAAATATTACAGAAATACAGAGTGTAAATCTAATACGGGCGAACCTCTTAACGGTGGTTAGTATAGGACATAAGAAATGTAATTAGGTAACTTTTAAATGGCATTGCAATTAAAATTTTATCCATACAAAATAATTCGGCCCGCAATGTAATGCAAACACACTCGCGTTAAAGTCGTTAAACATTCGTTGACAACTGTCAGCGTCAAGATTTTTACAGTTCATTGCTGCTGTAAATTTTATAAAAAAATTAATTTTGGGGTCATAATTTAGTGTAACTTAAAAATATGTTTTAATTATTGATAACACTAATGAATTCTATGTTTGGTTAAATTTATCGCCCGTATTAGACGTACACACTGTATAAATAAATATTTAACAAATCGATATAGTCCCATGGTAAGCTTAATAAGGCTTGTATTGTGGGTCCTACACGATATATAATAATAGATATATATGAGATAGATGCATATAAATATACACCTATACATCATTTTTAAAATTCCATAACTCCCTAGAGAATAAAATGGGCTATTACACCCGTTACGCATACGAGAAATACTACACTTTATTAGCAATTACAGGTAGCTCCAGCTTCGTAGGTAGGATACAGTCAGCTACAAAGATAATACAGCCAAAGTGCCAAAAATATGCCCTTTAAGTTCAGGCAATAAAGTCCTGTATACATATTTTTGGCACTGTAGCTGTATCCATATCTTTGCTTCTGTACTACCAACTAGTCAAAAGGGGAATGACATTTATTTACCTACATTACTATTTTTCCCTTGTTAGTAATAGCTTATTCTCACTATCGTAAAATGAATCTTATAATAACGTATTTAGAGTTGACATTGCCTAAATAAGTAATGGGTATAGAGGAAAATTGTTGTAATAAATGGTACAGGATGAAACAATAATGTCATAATGTTTCATGTGATAAATAAGCATTTACCTGTCAGTTCGTTCCATATTTATTGTAGATTGTTGAGTAAATAAATCATATTATTATGTACAGTCAACAATCGGAACCCTAGGCCGCTGTAGGACTATGTCATAGTGACGCTATAAATCAGATTGTAAGAAATCTCTTACTGCTTGTCGTTTTGACATGGTTCTAAAATAGCCTAGAGTTCCAATTGGCTGACTGTACATACAATTCCTAACCTATAGGTCAAAGAGTCATAGAGGGTCCATCTAATTTTGACGACCTTGCAAAGCCGACGGCCCTGGGTTCGAATCCCGGTAAGGGCATTTGTGTGATGTGTCTGATCACAGCTTCCCGATCGTCCCGTCCTATCGTGAGTCATCTTTTTAACGGAGTTACGAGAAATATCTAGTTGGTACTAAGCAACGTCGCCTGTACTTAGAAAAATTCCCACGGGCGTCTTGTCTGTTACTAAGATTGCATATACTCGATAAATTCGCCGGCATTTCGATAAGACCAGTTGGCCTAGTGGTTATGGCGTTAGCCGCGTAAGCTGAAGACCCGAGTTCGATCCTTGGATTGGCCTTCGTCGGTGTTGATCTTTTTCTTTAGTATATGACCTCTATTTCAGTTTATAAATATCCAGTTAGTTAAATAATGAGGTCTGACCCAGATAAAATGTTTGATGATCTTTTATCTAGGTAAGACAGTGACATAACACATGACATAAAATCATATATTTCCAAATATTTTACATAAGTTTGTGTCTCTTTTATGCATCTTATTAAGAATGAACAGTGCGGAGCGTTGATGGCACAGCGGTAAGAGCGTGCGACTTTCAATCCGAAGGTCGCGGGTTCAAATCCCGGTTCGTACCAATGAGTTTTTCGGAACTTATGTACGAAATGTCATTTGATATTTACCAATCGCTTTTCGGTGAAGGCAAACATCGTGAGGGAACCAGACTAACCCCAATAAGGCCTAGTTTACTCTTTGGATTGAAAGGTCAGATGGCAGTCGCTTTCGTCAAACTAGCGCCTATGTAAAATTTTGGGATTAGTTGCCAAAGCGGACCCCAAGCTCCCTGAGCCGTAGCATAAGGGACGACTCACACTAGAACCGGACGGGACGAGGCGGGACGGGACGTTCTGTCAGTTTATATAGATAACGTCACTTGACATCCGAGGGCTCCGAGCTACGTGATCATCCCCCCCCTGCTCTAACTTTTGAGTCCAAAAAATATAAAAAATCTAGAAAAGAGTTTTATGAAACCTTGCAAGGAAATTATACTGAACTTGGCCAGTTTAACTATTAATGATTAGCAAAAAAAATTATCTTCTCATTTAAAAGGGCGTATAAGGTTGCGAAGATACTCCTTATTTATTGTTCCCTTTTTAACCCATTTTAAGTTCGCTTATTGTGACGGGCAGTAGGTAAACTACGGATCCCTACACTGAGCATGGCCCGACATGCTCTTGGCCGGTTTTTATTACATACTTTGATTTAGCTTTACTCTATAAATTGTCCGCTTAGCTCAATATATCAAAGATTATATGTAGCATTTTTATTACTAGTAGGTATGGAATAAAACATTATTGGCATGGACGGAAAGTAAGGGATTGACTACCGAGGTGGTTGACATGGCCGAGCTCAGGCAAGCCCTGTTTCCGCTGAGGCAGATAAAGTGGTTTTCACAAACATACGCGGTGTGTGGACACCGGGCAGGCGCGGCGTGTGGAGTGAGGGTCACGGGGCCAGTAGGCCATTTTTTCCTGATTAAAATTAACCATACAAAACCCATTATTGTCCGCCTCGTCCGCGCTCTGCTGGAGGCGGTTAAAGAATTGAATACTTTACGTCTTCTATTTTCAAACAAAATGCGACCATATAGAAAAAAAATCCGCTTTCCTGCCGGCAAGCAGCCAATTGCAGACCGCGACTTATCGACAGCTTCGGCCGACAATTACACGAGATCTGAGACATTTCTCACTTTACAGGTATCGGCACGTAATCTACTATTCCAGTACGTCATGTGACCAGTGAAATAATGTCCAATACACTTATGGTGATGAAACCGGTAGTCGTTCGGATATGCAGACGACGTACGAATGAATTTGCTTTCTCTTTCGTTAGTCATACTGCCTACTCTGTCCTGTTAAGATCAATGGCTACTGACATATTATATAAACTATGTATTTGAGGTCTCACAAGAGTCACAAGTCCCAAATACGTATACATGGTGTCGCCGACTATGAGGCTTCAAATTGAGGGTTTGTTTTTACTCTCCAAACTGAGCATTTTTGATCGAGTGAGCAAAGCGAACGAACCTCAACCGTCTCCGTTTAAACTGCTTTCGTGTGTCTGTCCATTTGTTCTCCTCTGCAGGTCGCATTTATCAACCAATTCTTGTGAATTTTTGTAATCGAGTATGTTAATTACATAATGATTTTTTATACTACTCAGTTTTTAGAAATTTTCAAAATGGCGGGAATTGGTACAAAGGTCCTAAGCGCCATAAGTCTCAAAGACGCTTACGACCTTCGTGCCAATACCAGTACCAAGCTGTAACCAAACGCCTGTTTTAGTACCATGAAACGATATTGCAAGATCATCTGACACTACTTTTAACAGCTAAAGCGTACCCAATGAAATCACTTGTGACAGTTGTGACGTCACGCCGGTAAGACAAAGTAGCGATACGACATTGTATGCTGAATTATTTTAGGAAAAAAATAGTTAAAAACTAAGTTTTAATTGCAATATCGGTTCATAGCTCTAACACGGCGTCTGGTTAAAATTTAAGGTAAAATTAAAAATACATGCTGTTTACATGATTTAACTAAAACGGTGACTAGGTAATCACTATCACTACATAGTAGGTATAAAACAAAGTCGCTTTCTCTGTCCCTATATCCCTATGTGTGCTTAAATCTTTGAAACTACGCAACGGATTTTGATGCAGTTTTAAATAGATTGTGATTAAAGAGGAAGGTTTATATGTACAATAATAACCCGTGCGAAGCCGGGGCGGGTCGCTAGTTTATAGCATAAAGGATTATTCACACCAGAACGGGACGAGACGGGGCGGGACGATTTCTATAGAAATAATCAAGTCCAAGCTCGGAGCCCTCGGAAGTCGTGACTTCCCTTTCCTTCCTTTCCTTCCTTTCCTTCCTTTCCTTCCTTTCCTTCCTTTCCTTCCTTTCCTTCCTTTCCTTCCTTTCCTTCCTTTCCTTCCTTTCCTTCCTTTCCTTCCTTTCCTTCCTTTCCTTCCTTTCCTTCCTTTCCTTCCTTTCCTTCCTTTCCTTCCTTTCCTTCCTTTCCTTCCTTTCCTTCCTTTCCTTCCTTTCCTTCCTTTCCTTCCTTTCCTTCCTTTCCTTCCTTTCCTTCCTTTCCTTCCTTTCCTTCCTTTCCTTCCTTTCCTTCCTTTCCTTCCTTTCCTTCCTTTCCTTCCTTTCCTTCCTTTCCTTCCTTTCCTTCCTTTCCTTCCTTTCCTTCCTTTCCTTCCTTTCCTTCCTTTCCTTCCTTTCCTTCCTTTTCTTCCTTTTCTTCCTTTTCCCCACCTTTTCTATAGAAGCTGATAGATCGGCCCGGTCCGCTCACTTCCTAGCCCCTTCTAGTGTGAGTCATCCTTTATCAGTAGCATATTCTGATTAAAAAAGGAGGATTTTTCTTTAACGGAGAAATTATAAATGTATATTTTTGTTGCTTCGTAAAGTGACTTCATTCAAAACGAATATGTTTCACATTAAAAAAAGCTTAATCATGTGAAAACGAGTGCTGTAAGGCAAACGTAGGGAATCTAGTTAATCTAAGCAATCTACCTAATCCGTTTTAAAGCGTTTCATGAAACAATGTATTGATGTTTTGTAACACTTTTTTCTTATTGAGATCGAATGATGTAACGATTCTGAGTAGAAATAACAAAATAGATCAAAACCACATTTAAAAAGTTGCATTTTTAAGGAATGCTGAAATCATGTAATCATGCATTACTAATTCAATATCTTTATTACCTATACCTGATATGATATGATATCAAGTTCCGTCCTTGGGCGTATCACTCACATTTATGAATAAGGGTCCAATGTCCATGAAGATCATGATGACTTATTATAAATTAGTAACTGACCTAAATAAATATATAGATAAACGCATGTATTCCTAAGGGATGACTCACTAGAGGGGGGGGGGGGGGGCGATCAGTCAGTTTCTATAAAAAAGTTCACGTGACATGGCTCCGAGCTTCGAGCAACACTGGCTTCAGAGTCAAAACTAAGAATATCAAAGTCATAAGCCCGTCCTTCACTTCCTCACAAAGTAAAGGAAGTGTCAAAAAGAGATGTATATATGTTTGTTATTTCTCCGATTCTGTAGGTTGACAACAGTTTTGCTGATCTCTTTTGATGCAATTCGTCCAAGCAGCTGTAGCTGCTGTAAGCTGTAGAAACTTACAGATCGTCCCGTCCCGTCCCGTTCTCGTCATGCCTAAATGTGTTTGTTTTGTAAAATGTACCACTATGATGCTTAGAGCGATACGCTAACGCCAAAAAAAATCTTTTCTAAAAGAACCTTAGCAACAAGAGACTAAGTGATACCTTTTGTACAGTCACATCTGAAAATCCACACTTGGAACTTATTCCAGGGGAAGAAGGGTCAATATTGAATACAGATGCAAGGTGCAATGAAGCCGACCGTTCAAGCACAAATATGTCGCTTAACTTCAAACTCGGGTAAATCCATTCGACCCTCTCAGCAAATATCTACCTTACCTTTTCTTAATACCAAAATCGCATAATTTGACAGATGGATTTACCCGAGTTTGATGTTAAGCGACTCAAATATCACCTAACATTGTAACAGCATACTTACTTTATTCAGAAATATAACTAACATAATATAAACAGTAAGTTATAGCTACCTTAAAACTAAAATAGGCCTTGAGGCATTGTACATGCTAGCGGCATTTCCTCGTATCGCAATGCTGATACGTTGTGCGAGGAAGCCACCAGCTCTCCGGTCACCAGTTATGCGATTACGTCAACCAGACACTTCGCGATTTCTACAATAGTAGATTGTGTTACAAGTGATCAAAATGGTATGTTTCCGAGAGCGTACATTGAATTCCGAATAAAGCGATGGATTCTAAAATAGAATCCCAAACATAGTGAGGGATTCTAAACAAAATCTTATGCGTTATTAAGGGATTGAAGCGTTAAAGCCCAAAATTAAAATAAGTTCGATTCCGTGTGACACATACTGCTTTTCACACCAACTATGAGAAAATAAACAAAACCGAAAACAGCATCATACCAACACCACGCCACTAGTTAATGCCCGAAAACGTAAAAATGTGTCCTTGAACAGAAAAGTGCCACTTTGATCCCTCCTAGATTGAACAGAAAAAGCCCTTAGGTGGTGTGAATAAAACTTGAATGCGCTGGGACTAGGGTTGCCAACTGTTCCGCTATACGCGAGACGTCCTGTTTCTGGGGTCTTCACGACGCGTCCCGCGGGACACCGATGGTGCCTAGACTGGATAAGAAGCACAAAAAGAAACGTTTAACTAATGTCTATGGAAGAACTTCTTTTTAAGAATTATTCTTTGCCTTTCAACGTTGACAGTCGGATACACATTGCATATTAAGGTCCGTTGACAGCGTCCCGCAATTTTACAGCCAAATCCCACATGTTGATCCCGAATGTACAGCAAATTTGTACACTACGGAGCAACACTAGCTGGGACCCCAGAGGACAAAAACATCTTGCGCTCGTCTATAAAAAAATGTGTACTCCCATTGATCGCCTCACGCACGTTTTTGACACACTTTCAGAGTTCCGGTCTCAAAACGCACGTGTGTGTAATAGCGATGACGAAAAGAAAGTGGTGATGAGACAAGTTGGCCGCTAGCGACTACGTAAACGTATCTCGCTACTAATTAAAATGTATTTGGGGGTTTACGTAATATTCTATGGGTCGTTGACTTTAGCTATGAAATTGAAAGTCCTATGTGGTAAATAGTGTTACGATAAAAAAAACACAGTGCCTCGCCGTCTAATAACAGTCGAACGTGAGGCCGTGATTTTTTGACCTACATTTTAAGTTGTCCCCTCCATTTTTTTTTATTAGGTTTTTTTTAATGAGGAATCAACTCAGAATCGCCAGCTCTTTCGATCCTAATAGTAGAAAAAAAGTGTTACAAGATTTTGTTTCCCCCGTCACCATTTTTTCATAGACTAATGGGGGGCGGAATGTAAAGTTTGGAAACCGTATGGAAATTTTGGGACAATTTTTTCTCTTATTAGAAACTGAAAAGCTCACGATTCTGAGTAGAATTCAAATTAAAAATACCCAAGTTAAAAAAATGTAGGGGAAACTTTGGAAAAAATAATCCTTTTAGTTAATTAAATAAATGATCGCTTTTCATTAAGGAAATAAAATTAACAATGTTACATTAGACGACTAAAAATGTACAGTCAGTTAGATTAAAAATAGCGTACACGTATGTTTTCTTTTGTTGGTCAAATAAAAATATACCAAAAAACCAGTGCATTATAGTTTTAGCTGACGTCACGCCTGAGTAAAAAAATAATTACATCAGAAGCCTTCACCCTGGAAGATGGTCTTTGTCAATTTTTGTTAGAAGAAAATATAAAAAGGAAAAATACGTGTCTAATAATTTTGTAAAATCTGTCGGACTAAATAGATTTCTACCTAATCGTCATCCCTATTCAGAATAACCTAATAAACTTTATCATTTAGAATATATCTTATTTTATATCTAATCATTATATATATTTCATTGCTTTTTTCACGTGCTAATACAGTTCTCTCAATGATTATGACTCTAACAATACCAAATACTAATATAATATATTATAGAGAGGTACATTATATAATATTGATTATGTATCACATAATTTTCTTGGTCACTTAAATCCGTATTAAACATGGGTTCTTATCTTATAATATGATTTAATCTTCTAGATAAGCTGATAGACACTATAACTATCATATTTAAATAAATAATCATATTTATATAAATGGGCTATTTTTTTTTCAAAGTGGTCCCGCCTCTTTTTTTTAACATGGGTATTTTTTAAGTGAATTTTACTCAGAATCGAGTGCGCTTTCGACCCTAATAGGAGAACAAAATTGTCCCAAAAAATCCTTTTTTCAAACATTCCATTTCGTTTGCCAAAAAAAGTCTATAAAAATGGTAATGGAATGGAAAAAAAATCTTGGGACATTTTTTTCTATTAAGATCGAGAGAGCTCGCGACTTTGTGTAGATAGAAATCATATAAAATTTTCTAAATAAAAAGGACTTTTAAAAAAAAAACTGGCCCGAATAAAGTACCTATCCAGTACAGGTTTTTTTAAATAAAAAAAATGTTTATCGTACAATAGCGACTAAATACACGTAGGACTTAAAAATTGGGACATTTTATTTTATCGTTTTAAAATCGACAAAACTCGTGATTCTAAGTAGTTACAAAAAACTCATAAGCTACAAAAACTAATAACAAAAAAATTACAGACAAATACGATTATTTCAAGAAATTGCAATTATTAAAAAATCCTTACCGAGTACAAAAATGTGTCCCGTCAATATTGTCACAACACTATCACAACCTTACGATCCAAAACCGGGACGACGGTATCGGTACGTACCGAAATCGGGACAGCCGCGCGCTAGGACGGTATTCCGTACACTGAGTTAGTGAATGAAGAGAGCGGAAAGCGTATCTTAAGTCGGTCATAATGACGAATTATGATATGCGTTCGCGACTTTGCTTTGAAGATCGTGAGAAATGTGTCATTTATAAGTCCGTCAAAGGGATGTAAGTCGAAGCGTTAAAAAAAAGACCAAGAAAAGAAAAATAAGAAGTCAAACAGTCAGACAAAAGTATAAAATGTAATCTATCAATGTCCAGTGATCGCGAATTGTCTTGTATGCCCTGTCTAGTAGTTGAGATGGTCTGTAACTTTAACGTCCATTTGGCTTATGTTACCGAAAACATCGATGTGTTGTTTGGCTTATGTTATGTTGAAGTATATCCGTTTACTTAGAAAGTGACTTTCTTTTTTTGTTGACCGTAGGTATGGAAAATGAGAGTGCATTCAAAACTGATATATTTTTTTAATGTATACAGGATGTAAGAAAACGATAATGATGATCCATTTAAGGGCATAATCAATATCGTATTCTAATTAGGAAAAAAAATTAAAGACGAAATTTTTTTTTGGCGAAAGACGAAATTTTTGGCTGATAACGTGCCTCCTTACTACATTTGAAAAATCCACTATCAAAATATGCGACTAACTTAAGTTGTAATGTAATGCATTGATACCGACTACCAAATTACAACGATGTATTTAATTTGGCTGCTTGGACGAATTGCATCAAAATATGAGCGAAACTGTTGACAACCTACGGAATCGGAGAAATAACAAACATATATACATCTCTTTTTGACACTTCCTTTACTTGGTAAGGAAGTGAAGGACGGGTTTATGACTGTGATGTTCTTAGTTTTGACGGGGGGCTTGGGTATCAACGGTTCGTTTCTTGACGCCATACATAACACCTTATTTATGTTTAAAACATTTTTGTACATCCTTTCATTTTTACTGATCACCCATGTCACCATAATGACAAACAAATTAAGTAGTCATAGCAAATTACCTTTTAACACGCATATACATTAATACATATGATAAATATCGTATGTATCTGTAATTATGAAGTGAATTATTACTGTATTATTTAATGGTTGTAAAAAAATATGATTTGAAGTGGAGAGCTGTTAAATTAACGAAAAATTGTTTTTTTTTTGCTTGTTATAAGCTTTTATTTAACTATGCCAGATTTGACTAACTTCCCGTTATTCGAATAAGCTGAAACTCTACATGCTGTATATTAAATGACAATATATAGGTATAATTTTATGGTGCAAAGCAAAGTCCAGGATTAAAAGCTAGTATAAAAAAAAATTTCGTCAGTAAAACTTATTTTTGTTTTCGTTTCAAACACAACGTTGATACTAACTTATTCTTCCTACTTATTCCTAAGCCTGTGCTGTCCATCCATATGTCAATTTTATAAGTGAGAGAAAATTGGAAAATATCCTCGCGTCAAACAGGATTCGAACCTGTGACCTCTCTGAACACCGATCGATTACCATGACGTCTTAACGCGATTCAGTGGACGACTTAAACTAAGCCGCTTCCATACAACGGAGCCTAAACTGAACCTAAAGTGAATTGTGTTAAGAAGACTTCATGGTAGCCCCAGATCGGCCTATTCGTTATTTGTAGCAATTAAATTTAAAATCCTCGGAAGAGCAATTGCTTAAGATAAACACACAGGATGTTTTAATACGAAATGAGTGAATGACAGATAAAGTCTATCAACGTTCGATTCTAACGTCGAACGTAATAGTTTTGACACTTTTCAATGACAGCATTATTCTTTCAAACGTAAAACATAAACATGATGTATGAAGCTTGACGTCATTTGTCTGTCATCGGCATGAAAATTACGGGCCCTGGTGATGACGATAAATAATTGTCACGTGGTATATTTATTTTTCAAAATTCATATTAATAAAAATACCGGCCAGATCATGTTGGGCCACGCTCTGAAATTCACACATAGATTGGGGCACAAATCTGGGTCAGTTTGGGTTTCCATTTAGGCCCAGGAGCAATGCTCCACGTGTACTGTCATTATCCTCAATATGGTCACCATTTGAGGTGGTTAACCGTTTGAGGTCACAGCTACTTTTATGATCAATTGGTATCCAGGGTCATGAAAACTATGTCATCTAATATTTAAAAAATATGGGCACAAAAATAGATATTTTTTGAAAATAAAAAGTTAAATTAAAATGATATCAAAAAATTAGCTAAAATTATTATCAGTAGGAAAAAAATATTTCCCGAGTAAACGACGACAAGAATGCAATCAAAAGAATGAAAGAAATCACGTAAAAATCTGTAATAATAAACATTGGCGGATGATGTATCGGGTATCAATAATATTTTGATAAGTTTATATTTTTAGGTCATTGTACGGTTGGCTTCATAAATGTATATGCATCTGTATTCAATTTTGACCCGTCTTCCCCTGTAATTAGTTCCATAGTGTATAGATAAATATAGACGTGATTGTACGGTTCACGATAACGTTTGCGTGTACTTTTACACTTTACAATGTATACATATTTTTGAGGCTGTCTATACAAAAGAATAACCACAAGTTCAATGGCCCAAGCATAAAGGATTAAAAGGCGCGGTGCCCAAACAATCGTTTTACTGCCGCTGACCACAAAATAGCGGATTTATAGCAAATGTACGCACAATCAGCATTGCGATACAACGAGGAAATGCCGCCAGTATCCTAGGTACAATGCCTCAAGGACCTATTTTAGATTTAAGGTAGAGGTAGGCAGCTAGGTAAGTTACACTTACTGCATATATTTATTTATTTATTTATTTAACCTTTATTGCACAAAAGAAACCTTAACGTACAAAAGGCGGACTTAATGCCAGAAGGCATTCTCTACCAGTCAACCTTAAGGCAAAACAGAAAATATATTTTGACAATCAAAGTTTTTTATGTACACTTGATCAGTCTGATTAGCACATAAATAGCAAAATGTATTTTTTTTTATTTTCTCGGTTTCTCAAAAAGCACACGAAGGAATCCGTACCATTTATCTATAAAAACAGGAGGAAATTTAACGTTTGTCGTATGGGAGCCCCCTTAAATATTTATTTTATTATGTTAAATAGTATTTGTTGTTATAGCGGCAACAGAAATAGAGTCAGTCTTTGCTAAGTTTCCTAGATTTTGATAGCATATACTGTAAAAGTGTAAAGTTAACGTTATAATTACATAGAAGTTTGACGTTTAAAATAACACTTTCAAGTTTGACAGTTCATTTGCTGAGAAAAGTTAACGTGGTTTTACTCTACATAATCTGTGAAATTTTCAACTGTCTAACTTTTTTTTATTCGTAAAGATCGAAACACGTCAAGCGGAAATCACGTGAGTGACCCGTTTTAAATACTATCTAATATGTCTAACTATAACAGTTTACGAGATACAGCTTGGTGACGGACACACAGACGGACAGAGTCTTAGTAATAGGATCTCATTATAACCAAAGAAAACTACGTTATAGGTATTCAGGTAGGTGACAAACAAGCATACGGCCCGCCTGATGGTAAGCGGGCACCGTAGCCTGCAACTCCAGGGGTGTTACATGCGCATTGCCGACCCTTTAATAAAAAAGGAGGATTCGCTGTGTTGACAGCTAAAGGGGGAAGCTTTGCTCCGTGGGTCCCCAGCTGTCAACAACCTCTCTAGCTTGCTACTCTTGAAGTTAGTTAGTTATCCTGGGCTTTTTCCGCAAATCGACATCCATTGTGCCTTTTTTGCATGACAGCGAGGTAGCTCTACTCTAACCACACTAGTTCGTCTACGAAACGTATCATCGTTTTAAGGTTGCAAATTGCCTCCTTTAGTGTGCTGGGAGTTCCTAAGTATTTGCTCCTGTATACTTCTATCTGTTTACACCCAAGGAGAACATATATTGTTCCACCTCTTGACGTGTCAAGAAAACTATTTTATATGGTGGGCGTTGACTGAGAGAGCAGTGATGTTAGAAATTGAATTAGGCCTGTCTATGCTTAAACCGCTCGGAATGAGGATATCCCGTCATCAATTATACTTTGTTAGTACTATAGAAATTTTGTAGGGCCAATAGGTACCGATTATATTATAGTTATATTATTTTTCCATGATGGGATACACAACGTTTCTTCTAACAAACTGTGCTGCATTTGTCCCCTAGCTGACGGGACAGAATATCAATAAGAAATTGTTAATTTACCTTAAAATAAAACACATCACTCTGTATGTTCCAGAAAAAAAATGGCAAACAAGGATTACTTGCCAAAGTTTTTTGGCGTAGACAAAAGTATGGAATATAGAAGTAATTATATACTTTAATGCGTATTTCAAGACCAGAAAAACTATCTTCAATCTCTCCCTTTTTAGGGTTCCGTAGTCAACTAGAAAGCCTTATAGTTTCGCCATGTCTGTCTGTCTGTCTGCGGGTAAGCTAAGTGATTGTTAGTACGAAAAAGCAGTAATTTAATTTCGATTCAAGATTTTACATTTTAGACTAACATTTTTTTCAAGTTTAATCGACAAATTATAAATTAAAAGAGATGTCATACCACACCACATTATAAATAAAAAATGATTTAATTCATGCTTTACAATTGTTTTGAACCACAAGTCCAATAATTTTAAAAATATCAATGAAGTACCTACTTACAACTGGATAAAGATTTTCAGGGAAAATTATTTATTTAGAAAAACATGATTAAAATTAAAAAAATTTTTTAATTAGGTCTTGATTTAAAGACCAGTTTTTAATTATGCACATAGTTAATATACACGGTGCCCGTGAGCATTGCGAGTGATTTTAACAGCGTATTTCTGAGGCTAAAAGAAACAAAAAATGTCATATTAAGTGCATAGGATTAGGGCTAGTTTCGGAGATGATTGCAATTTTTAATTAAACATAATTTTACCGCCACTCGGTAAATAACGCGTTTTGGAATGTGATAATGCAACCATGTGGTCTAGTCTAGACATGATTATTGACAGACTTCAAAGTGACACTATGATGTCTTTGCAAAATTCGGCTCTACCAAAAAAAACAATTTTTTTGTATTGTAAGTGGGCCTTTTCTAAATGAAATTTACTTACCATGTATCAAAGCATAAAAAAAAGAAAAAAAAGGTTTTTTTTTTTGTCAAAGTGACCAAAAGTCATATGTCATTTTTTGTTTCATGGAATACGCTGTTAAAATCTTTCGCAATGCTCACGAGCACCGTGTATATAAAGTCTCAAAGTCTCAAAAGAAATATTATTAAATTGATAGTTTAAATTCGCTAAATAAGCACTATTTAATCGTTTTAGGGCCACTTGCCCCACCCGGAGTTAGCCACACAACCCGGAGTTAAGCGTTTTTTTGTATGGAATTTGACAGGTCAGCTCCGTATTAGCGTGTTATTCAAATTTATCATCACAAAGTATGAGATTATTATGATTATTAAATTTAAATAAAAAAAATTAAAAAATAATTTTAGCAAATCATTAGTGTCACGTGTGTTAATTACATGAATAATTACTGAAATCGAAACGTTGACGTATTCTATGAAAACATCGGTATTAGCAACAAAATACAGCAGTTATCTCCAAAGCATCGGCCGAACTAAGTAAATGCTCAATAGATACTGAAATTTTGAACTAACGTCTGACACGAATCGAGTCAATGTGTTGAATCAATCGTCTGGAACTCAGAAAACTAGCTAAATAAAAAAAAAGAAATATATAATATTACTTGGTCGCAGAAAAATATATTCTGTCTACAAGAAAAGATCATCTTCTTACGAGGTGTTAAATGCTATTGCAAAAAGCATTATAAAATATTTAAAAGGGTCCGAACCCCAGTGCGCATGTACACCGCCCATTGAGGAAAGTCCCAAAAGCGAGACGGGCCTATATGCGCAAACGAGACCGCATACATTACCAAAAATCAGGGAAAACTTGGCTATTACATGATTTTTCTAACGCTACACGATTATATCACTGCGTTCCATATTTCATTTTTGAAGTTCGAACGCGCGATGATCTTCGTTTGTTTTGGCTTACCCGACGTTTTCACTCAATCCCTTAAGCGATTTGTGGGAGTTAGAATTAAGCACACCGCTTGTCCTATATGACACTACCTATAAACTTGTGACATATGAACTACTGACATCATTAACAATTAGCTACAACTGCCGCTAACCGGCCGAACCTAGAAGTATAGAACTGAATACTCACCGAAATCAGCACACAACCATTTCTGAGATAGGTTAGAAAGTACAACAGCTGTTTTTAACCGCGTCTGTGATCTTGGTCATGTATAAATAACTTTTCGTTTCGCGGCCGTGGTTACAGTACGGGATATTGTCGGGAGAACGGTGGAACGATCAATTGGTACAAGCACTTGTGGTAGCCATCTTGTCTGGGCTAGAACTGCCACCGCGCATGCGCCTAGCCGCCCAAACTGGGGTCACGTGACGTTGCTAGGGGAGAAAATTAGGAAAGGGTATTGACGGCTTTGTAAAAAAAATTTGGAAATTGTCTGTTTTTTTTTTAAAGAGTCAAAGGTTCAAAGATTCAAAGATTTATTTGTTATGAATTGTTTTTTTTTAATGCTGTAAATAAGGCGTGGATTTTTTAAATTAAATGATGGGCGAGGAGTAACTAGGCGTACAGAACGTCTTATTTATGAATTTTTCTTGACTTTTTTTGAGTTGTACGTCGTTATTAAATACAAATACTTATATTTTCCGGAAAAATAAACAATAATAAAGGAAATATAGTTTGGCCAAATAATTTTGACAGAATAAGTAAAATAAGTAAATCCCTGTTTTTGTGTAACTCTGGTAATATTGTTTATGCGATTTTAAGAATTCAATTATAGACGAATCATTGGATAGGTATTAGAAAAATAATAAGATTTTGCTATAAACATTTTTTTATATGAAAAAAAATCATGAGAATAGTGCTTTATAAAGGCTTTCAAGGAAAAAAATTAACGTGGTAAGTTTGAGCTATTTTTGTTTTTTTTTGAAAAAAAGTAATTTCTGTGAGGTTCGATTATTGTGAGGGACGGTTAACAACGGAACCCTACACGGAGCGTGGCTGGTTTTTCTTTAATGTCATTATGACTAACGACAATTCAATTTATTTGCTTGCTTAGGTGCGTAACGTAACATAGCAAATCATATGATTAAATCATATTTTCATTGTTTGTTATATGTACAAATGACATCAGGAAAACACCGTATTATTGACTGGTGGAAGATATGTATACGATTTTGCACCTTACCACTTAATAAATAAAGTTAAAAATATAAAAATAATGTTGACTCTGACTGTACAGAAGGCCTACCACGAACCACGAACGAAGTTTCACCTCTCTGTCGCACTTGAGTGAGAAATCTCAAGTGCGAAAGGGAGGCATACTTTCGTTCGCGGTTCGTGGTAGGCGCTCAGTAAGGTAGATGTCACACTGCTCACAAAAGCGGAAAACGGTATCGGGATTCTTTTATTTAAATGTGAATATCTTTGGTTATTTTTGTACAGAATCAGGGCCTATACCACGAAAATCGAACGATTGCGGATTTGTCTCCATCTCTGTCACACTTGCATATTGGAGTAACAAAGAGGTTTTTCCGTCAATGCCAATTTTCGATGTTCGGTAGGCGTGCAGGAATGTGTATTTTGCTCTAAAGGGTGACTCACACTAGACCGGTGCGGTCTCCTCCCGGTCCGATCTGTCAGTTTCTATAGAAAGCGTCCTGTGACCTCCGAGGGCTCCGAGCTCGTGATTCTTTCTATAGAAATTGACAGCATCCCGTCCCGTTCCGTTCTAGTGTGTCTTCCTTAAAGCGGTATACTACATACAAACAAACGGTGCGGCAACATTTATGGTTACAACGCGACACCGCGCGAATTGCCAAGTGCCCTTATACGCTCGGGCACATCGGATCTGCCAATAAATGCATGAGACATTTGTCTGGTGGATGCCCGGCGGACATGTTACCGACTATGAAGATGCGTATAAGGCCGGCAAATGTCATTTTGCGCAGTTTGCGCTCTAATGCCATGGGGTCCCATCGCACGCAAGTTCTTAGAAATTGCGAAACGTCTGGTTGATGTTACTGGTGACCGAAGGGCTGGTGGCTTCCTCGCACAACGTATCAGCATTGCGATACAAGGAGGAAATGCCGCCAGCATCCTAGGTACAATGCCTCAAGGACCTATTTTAGATTTAAGGTAGGTAGGTAGTTAAGGAGGTGGGTATAGTTAGGTAAGTTACACTTACTGTATATATTTCGAAAATAAATGTTATTTCATGTCATAATGTCATGGAACAACTGTCGGAGTGTCCTAGGTAAGGTCCGACCGAGATCTCGGTTTCAGCCTCGGCAGTCTCGGCAGTCTTCGGGCTGAGTTCTCGGTCTCGGCTCTCGGCCCTGGCCAAACCTTCCGTCTTGACACTTTTTTTGCGAGAATTGTAAGCCAGTTATACCGTGTCGTCGTATTTAATTCCAGTTTAGGTTTTTTTTTCTCAAACTTTGGCTGTAAATGTAGTGTTTCAGTATTGGCTATCAAACAACAGTTTAATTTTGATTATTACGACAATAACCGTGACAGCCTTCTTTGTGCGATTATTTTCGGTCTTATTTTTTGTTATTACGAGTTGAATGATATTTACGCTTTATAAATCTTACTTAGAGGCAGTATAGATATAATATTGCCATCTCATTGTAACAGTTACCTTCTGCTCCAGGACAAAGAATGCCTCAACTGTGAAACGAACTTTATACTCGCTAGTTCTGTTCAGTATGATTTTATAGTTCATTTAGGCCGGTTTCCCTAAGTATGTTGTTACTTCAATAATTTTATTATTTTTATGACATTCGTTCAGTGCTATTGGATTTACCTTATGGATAACAATGACGTCAAATCGAAGTGATGGTATTTCTTTGTTGTGTTTTGGTTAAAAGGTTAAAACTTTATCACGAAAGGAGATTGCCGATATTTGGTACCATAGGTGTATATAGCGTCCATTGCCGAAAACTGTTCTATTGTTATATTTTAAAATCCAATTCGATTTTATAATAAATGCCTAATTATTTGTCTTGAATACGTCAAATTGATCTAAGTCCATATTTTTTACACGCTAGTATACAGGTAAATTTTGACTTATACGGTGTAGAATGGCACGAGCATCCGTGTGTCCTAAGTCTCTTTGGATCTGATAAGGTAAAAGTATTAGTGCAGCGTCGGGCACTAGTACTTTTACCTTATACTTACCAAAATGTGATTAATTTACCTAAAAACGAACGTAAAAATCACGATTTTAATTTTAATGTTCAACGTATTCCGGCGTACGATTTTCAAAATATTCAAGAGATATAATGTGCAGTTGATGGCCAATGATTTGCAAAAGATTTCATCAGTGGACAACGATTTTCGTTAGGGTATGCCTCCATACATGAAACGGTAATCTCCTTAGTGCTTGTGTTTAGTGATACCGCTTATTTATATTGCTGATAAGGTTAATTTCTTATAGCATCTTTATGGAATTAGCGCCTTATTGGCAAGCGACCAGGGGTCAATTGCATAAGTATTTGTAACTCTCATAAAAGGGATTGAAAAGAGACCTCCGCTAATATTACAAGCTACAAGTAATTATGCAATAGGCCTCGGTGGTACCTTTTACGGAAAACAGGCATATTTATTATTTCTTTATACAATATCGTACAAAGGGCGTACTTAATACAATAGAAGGACTTAATACAATTAAAAAATATATATAAAATTATAATTATACAAAGTGTAATGTTTCAGGTGATACAAAAAAATAATTTCTGAATTTAGAATCCGTCTATGCTGTTTCATAGATTTTCATTTTATAGAAGTACAACGTTTAAAATAACACTTTGCCGCGAAAGCAGGAGGTCGCTGGTTCGATCCCAGCCCTGCTCACCGGGGACCTTGGTCACTTTTTCTGTAGTATATGACATCTCTTTCAATTTATAATTTATATATAGTAGTGTGACTACTTAAAAACATGAATCAAAGCATTTATTATGTTTAATAAATGATTTAATTCATGCTTTAATATTGTATAACATTTTAAAGTTTCGCAGTCCATATGCTTGGAAAAGATAACGTGATTTGACACTAATCATGATTACGATCTATATTTATTTCCTTTTGACAAATTCGGCAGAAATGAATTGGTCCAGTTTAGAAACGTCTGGTTGATATTACTGGTTATCGAAGAGCTGGTGGCTTCCTCGCACAACGTATCAGCATTGCGATACAACGAGGAAATGCCTCCAGCATCCTAGGTACGATGCCTCTAGGACCTATTTTAGATTTAAAGTTGGTAGAAAGTACTGTATATATATTTCGAAAATAAATGTTTTTAGTTCCGTACTCGTATAAGCTAGTTACACAATTTCAAGCCGCCGAAATTTTAAACCGTAATATTACCGTAACCGTACCGTAACCGTATTTTGTACCATTTCGGGTCGAAACTCTAGGCACAAGGTCCTGTAATAGGCGGAGCGCCACGTTGTGGGAAGAGGGGGGATTTCAACACTAAACACAGGGACAGAGGTTATTAGTATAATCTCCCGTCTTACAATAACTCCACCTTAATTATAATCTTAACATTATATACACTACTTGTACGTGTCAGTCGAGGGAAACTCTTATCTAATGGAAGCGCACAATCTACATCTAACACGCTGATCACTCAATATTTACAGACGTGTAGATTTGGGCGTTTGCCTATCACAGTCCCAGCGCACGCAAGTTTTTTGTAGAAATCGCGAAATATCTGATTGATGTAACTGGTGACCGAAGAGCTTGGCTTGTTCGCACAACTTATCAACATCGCGATACGAGGAAATGCCGCCAGAATCATAGTTACAATTAATGTTTCCCTAGTTACAACTGTATATATTTTGTTAGTTATAGGTACAGCAAGGTAGATGAATAAAAATAATCTAATATTTATGTATGTTTTTAGATGCAGAAATTAATAATGATTATACAACGACATCTACAACGGCAACCCCAACCGCTTCAGGAGCTAAATCATTTATGGAAACTAGTAAGTTGACACTTACCTACTGAGTTTTTTGTTGTATGAAGACATGCATACATACATACAAAACGCTGGTAATCCGTTCAATGGCGTAATTTATAATTGCCAATCAATAGTTGCCTATTAAATTAATTAAATTAATTTCTTTTTCAGACAACATATGGTATATCCTCGTAGGAGTAGGAATCATAGTGCTTCTGATCATCATTGGACAAACCATAGCACTATGTTACTTCAGAAAAAAAGGTTAGTTCCTATAAAATATATTATAAATATTCTTTATTTGAATAACAACAAAAACACATAAAACTAAAATAAAACAAATGTTAAATTAAATATTCCCCCCTCGGCATGGTACCATAGACGCTAGCAACGTTTCCTCGCTGTATTGCAATACTAATGCGTTGGGCGAGGAAGCTGACAGCTCTACGGTCGCCGGTAGCGCCCACAAGTCTTGCACCACTCGGGGTTAGCCACATAACCCGGAGTTAAGAATGACTTACACTAGAACGGGACGGGACGATCCATCAGTTTCTATAAAATGTCACGTGACATCCGAGGCCTCCGAGTTATCACGTGATTCTTTCTATAAAAGTTGACATATCGTCCTGTCCCGCCCCGTCCCGTTACATCCTACCCTGGGTTAACGTCTTATCCTGGATGGTGCAAGAGCATAATTATCGTAAACTCCTTGAAGTTACGCCTTTTTGCAGGTGAGTGGTCTGAGAACCCTCATCGTTTCGCCATGCCTGTCTGTCCGTCCGTCTGCGTTAGTTCAGTGACCGTTGATACTTAAAACTTAAACTTAAAACACATTCAGTAGTTTTTACGTGAAAGAGTAACAAATATCCATGCAAACTTTCGCATTTATAATATCAGTAGGATTAGTAGGATTCAGAAATGTGTATCTTTTGCAGCTCAACCGAGGCGCAGAATGGACAAAATGAGACCAAGAAGCCAGCTTGACAGAGGTGACCGAGGTAACCTAATATTTAGTTATACGTCACGTATACGTATAGATATAAAATGTACCTTTTAGGAAGGGCTGCCATCCGTCCGAGTTTCCCCGGATTTGTCCTAGTTTGTAGCCCGTCCGGGGAACGACCGGATTTTTACAACTATCCGGGATAAACCCGGTCATTTCTGGATTCAAGTCGATCCCTAGCAAAATAATTTCATATTAAAAATTGTTTTCTTCAGTGTCCGGGGCGAGAACGCTATTCCAATGAGACGTCCGGGATTTTTAACTTTTTGGCCCGGTTTCGGCAATATCAGAGACGGCAGCCCTACTTGTAGGCCAAATTACCATCTCGTCTGATCTTCTTTGTTCACAACATTTAAATCCCCGTGATTAATGAATAATTGGCCTGTATTCGGTTTTGGGCATATAAAAAAAACAGATGAGTATAGAAACTCATACATTGGATCTCGCACCAAATATCTTATTTTTTAGCACGATACAGCGCGCCGCCGTGCAAGAAGAGTAAAGAGTCGATCCCACCGTGTGACAGAGACAGCCATATTTACGAGATGGTGGTCGTCAATGCCAACTATAACAGTATGTAAACATTTTTTTAACCAAACTGGAGAACTGCAATTCGGTTGATGTCTCAAATCAATTTCAATGTTTTTTTAAAGAGATACCTACATTCAAAGCTTCGAGCAACGCTTGCTTCCAACACGTTAAAAGGGGGACGTTTATGCGACATCTTACCGTATCCATTTTTCTGTCACTTTTTGCACACATACATATGGACTTCTTACACATTATACATACTTACTAAATCTATATGTAATGACGACACTAACACATAGAATACGATACAACTATACTAATAAATCTTGCACACTTCTTTCTATTTTTGTGTATGTACACAGACCCGTGTATGCCCATTTGGGCGTGTACTTCGTCAGAGGGGGAACGGTATGGTGAAAAATAGCTCGAAGTGTGCAAAAGTTTGTAAGCGTAGTTTTATCGTTTTGTATGTGTTAGTGTTGTCATTACAGATTGTTTTTTGTATGTGATGTATAAATAACTGCGGTTAAGTGCCGCCGAAAAAAGAGACGGAAAATTTATACGGTAAGTCGCTTTGCCGTCTCCCTTCCAACGTGTTGGAAGCCTGCGTTGCTCGAAGCTTCGAATGTATCTGTTTAAAAAAACATTGAAATTGGTTTGTGAAATCGCAGGAATGGAGGATCTCCCGTTTGGTTAAACAAATTCCCATTTTTTTTTTGCCAACAATTGATTTTAAAGTTTAGGAAACTCTTTAGGCTGTATTTACATATATTGCAGTACTTACGTCATTCCAAAATGTAGTCACCTTTCTAACTAGGCTCATTACAACACATGATGTGTAATGAATCCTAAAGTCTAGGTTTTGTTAACGAAATCGTTGATTTCCTTTCAAAATTCATGGTGTAGCGCCGCAGAAACTAGGTCTTCTAAAATTCACGGCATAGCGTAACGAAAAATACGTGTAGGTACTTAGATCTAGCATCCCCGCATGAACGTAAATATTCGAACGTGTTAAACTGACATTTCACAAATAAACATTAATTTTCGAAATATATACAGTAAGTGTAACTTACCTAACTACCTACCTCTACCTACCTTAAATCTAAAGTAGGTCCTTATAATTATCCTACGTCATTACCCTGTCATATTGATAATTTCCACGGAAGTTCGCATCGAAATGTCACTTAAGAGGCTGACAACAGCTAAATCATCGCGCACTGTCTATTTGTATCGGGGTAAACGAGATCGCACTATCACCGGCCGGCCTGGTTTTAGACAGAAAAAACACGAAAACTATTAAAATAAACAAAACCGTGGACTATTTGTGAAATGTGACTCTGTGAGTTTTAGATATGAGTAAATTGTATTTGTGATTTTAATTGCAAACGCCTAAGTCAAAAAAATAAAAACATAGAACCGCTTAATGATGAATTTAAAA
The DNA here is from genome assembly GCA_949128165.1 of Lathronympha strigana. Classification (NCBI taxonomy): domain Eukaryota; kingdom Metazoa; phylum Arthropoda; class Insecta; order Lepidoptera; family Tortricidae; genus Lathronympha; species Lathronympha strigana. The sequence goes on along the minus strand of OX421928.1, from coordinate 4,973,385 downwards.
CCAATCTTTGCAATTATTTCGTTAAATTAAAAATCGGCTCTGTCTAGGGTCTTCGAAATATGATGAATTTTAACATATAATTTTTGCTGTATTAAAATATTTAGTTTTACTTAAGACACTGCTTAAAAGACATGGAGTAGATGTTGTCAGCCCCTTAAACACGTTCGAATAGGTCTCCTCATTGTCAGTCCTATTTGAGGCCTTCCCACGCTCTTCCAGTACGCAATCGAACCTTTCTGCCCCATCGGCCGTCGGTTCTAGTAGCCGTGCCTCCTCTGCCACTGGAGTCTAGGAAACATCTAAATTATTTTGTGGGTTAACGAATATCGTCTGTTTTCAGAGCCGAGTGAGCTACAAGCAGCGGTAGATGAGGCTAACAAACATACACAACGAGAGCGGCCCCCCTTACCCTTACCGCATGGTATGTATCCTATTCATCTACAGTCACCAGCAAAATATCTTCTTATTTGTACAGCCAAGCGTCATATTTTTGCAGGTCACTTCTCCTTCTTAGCATTTTGCCACGGCTCAGGGACCCTGGGCGCTTTGGCAACGAATTCGAAGAGCGTAGGCGCTTTGTTTGTCACCGTCGTCGTATAAAAAAAAAAAAAAAAAAAAAAAAACGAAAGCGACTGCCATCTGACCTTCCAACCCAGAGGGTAAACTAGGCCTTGATGGATTAGTCCGGTTTCTACACGATGTTTTTGTGAAAAGCGATTGGTAAATAATAAATATCAAATGATATTTCGTACATATGTTCCGAAAAAGTCATTGGTACGGGCCGGGGCCTGAACCCGCGTCCTTCGGTTTGAAAGTCGCACGCTCTTACATTTAGGAGGGATAGGAGCTTAGTGAGATGGGACAATTGCTAGTAAAGTAATAAAGTAATATTGTAACAATATGACTCTAAAATACCAACTCGCCCCTTTACCATCACTCTTCTCCCCATTCGTGTCCCAACTACCCTCGCAATGCTACCCACCCCATTTTACATTTTAAAACCTAAAAAATACCTTTGTTTTTAGAACTTGCTGAACCTGAGACACTTTCACGTAAGTAAAAGAAACATGAGGTAATAATTTCTCCGTTCACAATCCGTGATGAGGTGAGCATTTCTTTTTTTATCTTTTTTAGGGTTCCGTAGCAAAAATGCCAAAAACGGAACCCTAATAGCTTCGTCCAGTCCGTCTGTCCGTCCGTATGTCACAGCTGTTTTACTCAACTATAAAGCATATGGTTTATAATATTACAGTAAGAGGCGTATTTTGTGTGCCGCTACTTAGTTTTGTCTGGTTTCAAGAGTCTAAACCCGCGTCCTTCGGATTCAAAGTCGCACCAACGCTCCTCAATACAGCTAACCTGACTCCAAACTTCACAGGTCCACATAAGAAGCGGTCACCGTTCAGGTTATCGACCATGAGCCTCATCAGCTCCAGCTCCGGCAGTACTGTGAGCAGCAAGAAGAATAATCTACCCGTGCAAGGTTCTAAAAAAGGTATGAGCCTGATAACCCTTGGCATACATGGTTTTAAGAGTCGGCACCGTCCATAGGCTATGGTGAGCGGTTTCCATCAGGCGGGCCGTTATTTGCCACCGACGTGGTATTAAAAAAATGATAGTTACTTGGAGGGTGTACGTTGAATCCTGAATAAAGTGAAGGAATCTAGATTGAGGATTAACTTTTTGTTTTAATTATTTCTCTCCTACCCACAGCACCAGCCCGTCTACCGAAACAGATAGACGGTGAAAGTCTCCCTGGATCCCTAAAGCGACCTGCTAAAGCTGTGCCTGCCTCTCCTGCCACCTCTAAGGCCACCATACCAAAACATACTGGTAAGACTTTGTATCCGACAAGAGCGTCCGCTCGAGCGACGCGTGCGGCGTTCAGATCAAACATAAGCAATTGTATGTGACCGTCCTGAGTGCACGCTGTATAAAGCATATAGACGCTGCACACCACGCTGCCGCCCCGCCGCATTCTCATCATCAGATCAAACATAAGCAAATGTATGTGACCGTCCTGAGTGCAGCTGTATAAAGCATATAGACGCTGCACACCACGCTGCCGCGCCGCCGCATGCTCGCATCGCAACTAAGCCTCTTTCAACTTTATTCAACAAATTATTTATTTTAGTAAAATAACCATCTTGGGTAGTTTCACTGCTCTGAGTTCTGATTCGTCTTTTGTTCTCTAAAGTTAAAACATATTTCCCTAATTTCTAAAAACTTAGACCTTAAGAGAGAAAAGAAAAACAGACACAAATTAAACACTGATACATATCATTTTAGGTTTTATTCGACAAAATAAAATATTTTTTTTATCGTAGGAACTGAATCTACAATGTCGGAGTTGAAAAATATTCTCAAGAACAGGAACATTGGAAAAGGTAATTTAACTATTTAGTCTTATAATTATATCGAGTGATAATTCACCAATAATAATAATAATAGTCCATACACCCTAGCGGGTGCTGCCTCTGCGTGCGTCCCATGACTCGGGCAGGTGCAACATCCGCTCGGTGTACCCCTTACATTTCATTAAATTGTCGAAAGCGTGTTGGCTTCGACTCCGCGAACGCCACCCAAAGGTCCGGTACACCATTGTAGCGTGATGGGAAATATATAATTAAATTAATGCTTCATTATATTAATATTGCAGATACACCGACAATCGTAACTGCTACATTAGAAAAGAAAGAACCACCAAAAGTTCAAACGAAACCAAATAAACTCATCAAACCAGACAACCAACCGAAACAACCACCAATTGCTTCTAAACCCGGTGTCCCACCAAACCAAATAAAACTAATCCTACCTAAAATAGAAGCGAGTTTGAAAACTCCAAAAATTGTACCTGCACCGAAACCGACAGAATCCATTCCACCAATCAAACCACCTCCATTAGTGAAAAAACCACAGCCAACAGTATCAAACGCTTCACGAAAACCTAGGCAAGTTTCAATAGAAACAAAACCGGCCCCAAAACTGGCCCCTGGGAAACCGAAGCTCCATAAGTCACCGATACAAAGTCGGCCTTTACCGCCAAATCCTGATGGAGGACCGTTGCCACCTGATCCAGTGCTACATGAGGATATGTCAGGGATGCCTCCAATATATATGACAGCTGATGACGAAGGTATGTACATTTAAATTGCATTCGCCTGTTGTTGCTTGTGATTTCACCTCTTCTTTTGATTGTTTCTCTATATTGTGTCTTCCTGTCGTTTTTCTTTTGCAGTATAAAAGGTAGTTTTATTTTAAGGTCTATATTGTTATTTGTAATTATTGAAAAACAAAATATGCGTTAACATTTCAGATATTGACACGCAAGAAACAGACGATGACGAAGAATGGACTTATGAACCACTAGAACAATACCACATATACAATATGTAGAAAAGATAAATAACGTATTACTTATATCTTTAAGCAACACAAGGTCGGCATACGTACCTTTTCCCATCTGCCGAAGTACAAGCCCAAATAAAATCTGACGAATTACAATCCGAAATAGATTGAAGTGTGCAAGATTTGTTAAGTGTAGTTGTATAATTTTCTTTTCAGTCCTCCGGCCGGTAAGCGCCACTTACTCAAAACATTGCCGCCTGCCGGCTCCGTCGGGCTGAAAAACTGTATACAAACCTCGGCCGTTAAATGGGAAAGCCTCGGATCACATGTTAGTCGACCTCGGCTTCGCCTCGGCCGACAATTACATGAAATCCGAGACATCTCCCACTTAAACGGCCTTGGTATGTAATCTACTATTACAGTACACATGGTGCTACTTTACCGGAGATACCGACCACTTTACGTGCCTGCGTCGAATATTGAAAGGGCCATATGTACTGTAAAACGTACGATACACGTGCAAAGAGGTAATTCGCCACTCGTTGCGAATTTCCTCTTATTCACCCTTGTATAGTAATGTGCTAAAATGTTAGTGTGTATGTAATGTGCGAGAAGTGCGTCTGTGACTCTGTGTGCACGTTTCCCCGCAAAGAGTGATAGAATAATTAGTACAGTAAGATGTCGTTTTGCCGTCTCCCTTCCAGCGATTCGTAAATACTATAGTTAGGTTATCATTATATGGCATTATTCATAAACGCAGATCAAACACAGTTTAGCTAAATGATTGTTTGTCATTATCTGTCAGTTTAAGATTTACCTTTGTTAGTAAAGGAGAAAACCTAATCTAACTAAAACGTCTGTTAATTTTTTTATGAATAAGGGCGGTAAGATTTTAAGAGTTCATTAATTTCATACATTACACATAAATACATTTATTATAATAATTATATGTCTTTCAATTGAATAAGGTCGGAAAATAAAATTGTATGTATTCATTAAAATCTGAATAATAAATATAAATAATGAATGCTACTCTGTAAATATCTTGTGAACAACTCTTTTCCTATGATCTCTCTGTAAATGAGTTTTTTATGTACAAGGTAATCACTACATAGTATAAAACAAAGTCGCTTTCTCTGTCCCTATATCCCTATGTATGCTTAAATCTTTAAAACTACGCTACGGGTTTTGATGCGGTTTTTTTAAATAGATAGTGTGATTCAAGGGGAAGATTTACGAGTATATGTATAAAAATAACCCGTGCGAAGCCGGGGCGGGTCGCTAGTTTAATAATAAATATAAATTAGCTTCAGGTTTATAATGGATTTTATTCTTAAATCTCTAAAATATAGTGTGATTTGAGAATGAGCTTGTTTTCTAAATGTTGAATATGCCATTGAAGTATTTTTTTACTAGTACTTAATGGATAATATAATATATACACGAATGTATGTACTTTAACGTTTAAGCCGCCATTGACCCAAGTCAAATATAAGTGACTTGATATTAGGGTTTCTGATCGAGATTTCTCGAACTCGAGACAACTCGAGAATTTTGGTTTCATTCGAGACGAGAAAAAAATGTCCATGACTCGAGAATTCTCGAGTCGTGCGCGGCGGGCACGCGCCTTTTCGCCCCGTACAACTAGACTTAAAGAAAATTAACTTGAGAATAATAAACACAGAACTTTTATTATTTTGTATTTATAAGTAATACTTCTTCATTACAGTAGGCCTAGTAGGGTAAGTTGGTTCTGTGTTAAAGTCGTGACAAGGGCTTCTAATCACGATTTTTTGAATTCAAGACAACTAGCCACACTTTTTAGCTACATTTTATATGAGATAAAAATTATCGGAAGTCAAGAAGTATCAAGTCTTCTGATGGACGGAAGATCAAAGTTAATTTCGGACGTGACAGCCTTAATGCTCAACTCGTGGTTCTTCATCAAAGCGACTTTTCCAGCTGCCTATTTATCAATTTTTCTTACAAAAATTATACTTATTACGGTTGAACTACCCCGAAATGTCAACTATTCAAGACTCGGATGAAGTCGGCGGTGACGATTGGAATCTGAAACTGCAAACAACGTGCAATATCCAAAGAATATTATATATTTTTATAACAAATATGATATCTTATAAATTGATCAAAACGGGGCTTAACCACGGGGACAATGTCGCCCTTGAAACGTCGGAGGTTTGTTTTCAAATTTTGTACACGATTAAGCCCCGTTTTGATCAATTTATAATGTGTGAAAATCGTGAAAGTTTAAATAAATATGATATCTGTCAAAAATAGCCCACTGAAAAACATCTTACAAAAGCATGTAGGTACCTAACAGAAGATTCTGTTGATGCTGAAAGAAGCTACACTGAAACACATTCCGTATTTTTTCCTTTTATATTTTATTTATTCTAAGACAATCGACGTAACAATCTTCCAGTCCTGTACTTACCTTGATCCTCGTGTTAAATCGTAATAATGTACAGTATCCCAAGCTGGTGATACGGGAAAGCTTCCTTACTATTGAAATTAGGAATCTTTTGATTTGAATAGCTACGCGTAAGAACCTAGAGAAGTATCGCTTTACCTGGCGAGAATGACAGGATTTTCAAACTTTTGAATGGCTTATATTAATTCGATGGAGGCAGACTGCAATGTTTTTTGGCTGTGCTGGACATCGGCTATGTCATGTGTAAGGAACACATCGAATGGGAGATCACGTTCTGCCCAGTGACAACGAGTGCTTTAAAGGATAACTGTCTTAACTCTTTAGCGGTTAAGACTGGATAAAATGCTTAATTCAAACCTCATCGCCAATTCATAGTTATGAAAAAGTAATATATGAAGAAAACATATAAAAAGATGTCGTTATAGGTTGGTTTATTTTAAGAGGTTTTGCTTTAAAAGGGTAACAATATTTTAACAATGAATACTTACGGTGGTATACGAAATACATTAAAATTACTATCCTCCAAAAAAAGACTCGAGACTCGAGAAGACTCGAGAAATTGGGCTCGAGATTTCTCGAAACTCGAGAATACAAATGGGCCGAGAAATCAGAAACCCTACTTGATATCAATATCAAGTCAGTTATATTTCATGCCCATGTAGGGCTGCCATCTCGTACATTGGCGAAACCGGGCAAAAAAGTTTAAAAACCCGGACGTTTCATTAAAATCGCGGTCTCTCCCCGGACACGAAAGAAATCAATTTTTAATTTAATTTAAAAATTTAGTTTTTGCTAGGGATTGACCTAAACCCAAAAATGTCGTCCAGTTATAAAAATCCGGGCCGGACGCTCCCCGGACGGGCTCCAAACTAGGACAAATCCGGGGAAACCCGGACGGATGGCAGCCCTATGCCCATGGCGTGTCATGACGCCACGACTTCATATCAAGTATGAGTAAGTATTTGTTGCTTGGTGATGGTGGCACTTAATTACATTTTAGACGCGGTAGTGAAAATTCCAAATATTGGACCCTATCCTACCAAGAATAACAAGGAAACGACACAAACACCAATAAATAAAACAAAATTTGATTTTCAAATATATTTCAGTAATCAAAATATAATAATAGGCTTACACGGTAATAGTTACAAATCGTATCTCTTCTCGTGAAGTGTCCAAAATGGCGAATGCGGAAAACGGATTAGCAAAATGTTCTATACAGTTGGCGATTAAAACGCCCAAGTGTAAGACGACAGTCGCCGCTCGAGCGGGGCGTACGGCGGAGCGGGTAGCGTGGCGTTCATGTTAAGCACAAGTAAATGTATGGAAGCGTCCTGATTGAACGCTGCACAAAGAACAAAGACGCTGCCCTCCCTTCCGCACGCTCGCCACTTACACTAACGTGCTTAGACAACTGAAAAACGTCACCGATGACAGCTGTCAAAAAAAGGTTCTTTATCGATGTCACTTGTCAGTTGTCTTTGACGTTTATTTTTAATACACAAAACAGCGAAGAAACCACATTTAGCCCGAAAAAACAAAATATTTACACGCCAACAAATTACAATCCCATAGAGTATTACATATTTTACATAAATCCTTAGTGCGTTTTATTCACATTGTAAATTTGTTTAAAAAAACGTCTTAAGTGCTAGTTACTTTTTAATGTGCACTTTTTAACAAAAAAATCAATTACAAGACCGTTTTTAAATCTATTTATAAATCTATCGCTATTTATTATCATCGGTTATTTTTTTAAATTAATACTTTTGTCCTGTAGTTTATTTTAAAAATGTGTTCATACTTATAAAATATGATTGTATGTATAGTTATATAAGTTATCCAGCTAGGTTTATGTACAATAGTCTTTTGGGCTACATATTTATATTTTTAATCTTTCTTTTAAAATAATAGGTTCATTGTAGGCAAGCACAGACATCGTCAATTCCAACCTTTGACCGCCATATTGTTTTATCTATTATTTTCGTAATATTCCAAAGTAATTGAAAACGCATAGTCGTGGAAAAATGGAGTTTCGTAACTTTCGAAACTGTTTAAAAATGTATGCCTCGCTAACGCAAGAAATGCCCTTGAAATATTACGAAAAATATTACTAAATTATTTGATATTAAGCTATCTAAAGATAATGAGAAGAAATGGCGGCCAAAAGCCAAACTTAAAACTATTCGTAATCAACCAAAAATCAGAGTATCACAAAAAAGTCAGAAAAGAAAACGAGGAACTTGTGTCTAGTCAATATTTACATTTTCTTATAATATTTTCTTTATCACAAATAAAATTCCGCGCTATTTTTTTTTAGTATGAGCAATTAGGTATACTTTTAACTACTATTGGTCAAGATTCACGAGAAAGCACTGGTTGTAAAAAAAAACTGGTAAATTATAAATCTAAATGCTAATATAAACGGAGTGTATCTGGTTTTCTTTATGAAATATTTTTTTATTAATATAATCTCTAGTTTGCAAGTATTTTAGGAAATTATGATTGTTATTCAAGCATTTTATAGTTTATAGTTGTATACTTTTTGTGATGATGTTATTGTTTGTGGATGAATAAAGATTTTTATCTATCTATCTATCTATCATTTTAGATACAATGCACAGTGCCTTAAACGAATATAAGTACAAATAAACAAGTATAGGAGAAAATTAATTGCTTTGAATGCGTACAGTTCATATATTTTTAGAATATGATCACCTCTTTGGCTAAAATGTGTTCTTATAATTCTCCTATGTGAGTACTTTTGTTATGCTTATAAGTTTAGTATACATTTGATGTCCTTAGTTAAAGTCACGTAAGCACTTATGTATGTTTAGGGCACATATCAAAGTTCAGTAACTAGAGATCGTTCAAAAAACAAATGACACTGAATGCTTTAATTTTGGTACGGTCTCTCCAATTTCCATGGAACTGTCAAATCATAACATCTATAACCTAACTCAAAAGAATTAAAGTCTTTTTAAAAAGTCTCATTTCTTTGAAACTGCTTGGTAAAATCTCACGCTATTAGATCTTAATTTCGCGCAAATTACTGAGATATTAATAAAATAACTGACTGAACCATTTCTTTCAGAAAACCAGATTTAAAAGAACTATACAAAAGTGACATTCACGAGAAACACATTTAGTCATATGGGATGGATCAAAGGTATGAATTTTAAATCAGAAAATTAACCGATAAAAAGCCACTTTTGCATCGTTATTTTATTTAAATAAATGCATAAGTCTAATGACGGACACACTGATTTTTAAACACTGGATATTTTACAGAAGAGATACCTTATTGTAAAAAGAGAAAAAATAATTCGTAATTGATGTTAACTTTTCGTAACTATTTAATATGGCAGGGAATTATTAGATAATTTCCTTATAAATAGCAAAAAAATATATACTAGAAGTAAAATCTGTGCCCGTCTGCGCAGTGTGGACGCACGAAGCATTTCGGACGTATCAATAAATTAAAAAATCACGGTCTTCCTTCTGAGCATAATTTTTCTAAATTTATGCCTATCTAATTTATATTACACTTACATTTTATGAAGGGTTCTTTGAGACTTGAAATGTCGTACTATATTGAAACATGTTTGCTACATAATATATATAAATCTTACTTTGTTATTTAGCGTGTAGAATCAACAGTAGTAAACTAAACTAGTTCAATCTGGCGGACTAGCATAAGTATGTTACGTTTTCGCGCGGGGCTCCATACATATTAGCGTAGCATGGTCACACTGTAATGTATGAAGTGACAGGTGCCAGCGAAAGTTGTGCTACTACATCAGTTACTCTTTACTAAACGTCAAAACGGTTTCTTAGCCTTTGAAGTTGAAGCGTGTTTTGTGACGTCACTCTACTTAAAGTTTTTAATGTGTGACCTTGTTTAATTCGAATCTTTATAAAATCAACAACTAATTGTTACCTATATTCTAATAAAAATGAAAAAGTTAAAGTGGTTTACATAATTGATATAACATGTCTTACCGATTCTGTAGATATTCAAACACAACAAAATTGTATCAAAACACACATGTTTCAAAGTAGAACGGCATTTCAAATAACAGTCTTTATGTCGACATATTTTATCGTCCCTTTATCGGTGAATAAAAAAGTGACAATGATATAACAGCCCACCGTTCAATATACCAAGCATACAGCAGAAAGTGTATACTTAAAGCGTTTTTTGTCTATAAATAAATGATACTATAGTATAATTACATCTTGTTGTGACCTCGCCTAAAAATCCTGTGAATAATATTTTCTTTTTAACTTACTTCTTAAAAATGATCTACTGATCTGTCAATCGTGTATTTGGAAACTTAAAAAAAATACACACATGCATATAAATGAGTATGCAATAACCTTTGCGAAGTATTCCTTTATAAAGAAAGAAACTCATACATTAAAGACAAAAAAAAATTAACTGACTCAAAGAAGTTCAGTAAACTAGTTACTTTTTCAAAAATCGATCGAAAAACAATAATTACAGGTTCGAAACTTTAGTTAAATCTTCGAAACTCACAAGTCGTAAGAGATATCTGTTACATTATATGTATTTATTAGGCGAGAACCAACAAGTTTTAAATTTAAAATATAAAACATCCCATTAAGATACAAATTACATATAACATTATTTAAAAATCGCTTTTTAATCGAATCCTATACCATTTTTCTATTTACACATTTTTTATTTTTACTTCGTTTCTTTTCAACATTGTATTGTTTGGCCTATCCTAACGACTATTTTATAGAAAAAAAAACAATAAAAGCATAAAGTAAAAATAAATACCTAGAAAAACATTCTTACATGGTTCGGAAGCTTTGAATATTATTCATTTATTTACAATTTGATTCTTAACTAAGTTGTATAGTGCCAATATCAACGAAAAAAAAATAGCAGTCTATTACAGGTATAATAATCTACAAAACATCCGTTTTTAGCTATCAATATTTTTTGCTGATTACAAAAAAAAGACAGAAGAGCTCCAGAACCATTAAAAAAAGAAAAATTACCCAAAAAAAGCTGCCAATAACAAAAATAACGTCTTCAATATCACAAAAAGCAACCTACTTGTTAGCTACAAGTATTTTTGAATAGGTTTAGGTGCAAATAGAGTAAATAAGCTAAAAATGCTCACTACATGGCGACCCTAATTAAAAAAAAGTTTGAGCTAAGTTCGCTCAAAATTTTGGTAAAAACCGTGTTAGAGTGAGCATTATAAGCTTACTTGTAACTCTATGGTGCAGAGTTCTATTAAAATACTTAGAGTTACACATACTATGGTGTATTGAGAAATATCGCATTGTTGTTGTTTTTGAAAGACAGTAGATGAGATCTTATAGATTGAAAATAGATGACAAGCGTGACAATTCCTAGTATGACTGAATTACTGGCGTTACAGGCGTCCATAGGCTACGTAAACTGCTCACCATCGCGTGGAATGTGTGCTTGTTTGCTACCGCTTCGATAATTTTAATAAAATCTCAAAGTATCGCAAATAAGTAGATAATTTCTTGGTGAAGAATTTTTTACAATTGTCACGAGATCTAATAGTGTTTTAAAGAATTGTCGGTAGTTTTTGACATAAGTATGATCCTGTGTCGGAATTTCGTTACATATGTCGTGTTTCTTGTGACAAGTGTCAAGCTCTTCACAAAAGTATTCGTTTTTAATGGTAATCATTATGATTTTATTTATAAATGACAATTTGGCGGCAAGCAAGCATACAGCCCGCACAATAGTAAGCGGCGCCCGTATATCAGTAATAATGATGTTGACTATTGTCGCACCTGTCGCCGTGGTGAAGTTGGGGCCTGGTTAAAAGCAAATCCGAGAGTCATAATAAATAAATATAGCTCAGCTCATATCAGCTCTAAATTCTCGAAAATCGTTGGGTAAATCGAATGATCTTGTATGTTATGTCACACAGCCATTTTTTCGAGATTTCAGCGTTGGTCTTTACTAGTTGATTAGTACGTAAATCGCTGAAAAAATATCCAAATATTTTGTACAGCAAAAAATATCTGTCAGACACAGTAAAGCCATTCTAAATGTGATACATACCGAAGTCAGGATGAAACTTTTCAAACTAATTTGTTACCAGTATCAGATTTACGAGTATCCCATCTACCTGTCTCTTTTTTTTTCGTATGTGTTCACACTTCAGAATCTCTAAGTATGTTAACAGAACTCCCCCCTAACCTCTAGCGGGGGCTAGCGTATCATCTGACAGCTAACGCTAGGGCGAGGAGCAGCGTCGCGGGCGCAAGTCGTTGCGCGAGACTGTTGTACTTGCTGCTCTGCTCGCACGTACCTGGAAAGAAGGAGATGTGAGATGGGTTAAATGGGTTTATGAATTTAATATTGTTTGGGCCAATAATGAAATTAATTACCTTTTCATCACACTACCTGTCACATAAAAGAAATGGAAAACGCTAGAGAATTTAAATGTTAAATTTATAGCATACGGAGCCATATGTAGCAGTTATGATATTGAACTCTAGATAAAAATACGTGAGTGTTAACTGCTGCGATTTAATATTAGTATGACTCACGAAAGTTTAAATTATATTGTCAGATCTCCGTCCAAATTTCCCGTATATTTATGTGCAGATCCGACAGATATGCCCGAAAGTATATAGCCAGCTATTATCTTAACTAACTTGACTATACTTATTAAATTCCTTTCATTAACTTACCGTTGAGGGTGAGATTGTACGCTTTGTCCGGCGGGCCAGGCGAAGCCGCGCGATCGCACGAGTGTAACACTATGCTTAGGGACAGCATCGTTTCGCCGTGAGTATCTGTGAAATGATACAAATATAAGTTATTATGAGTAAGTACAAAGGACGGAAGGAAGGAAGTTTTGGCATTTTCTTGAACAAATTCATTCATTTCTTATTTACACACAGTTTACATTTATTTTTTTGCTATGGAGCTGAAAACAAAATCCTCACCTACAGTGCGACAGAAAAAGGTAGAAATTTGTGTCCGATCGAAACATGTTTTTTCCCGAAATTGAAACCGAAGGTTCGGTATGATTCTTATTTCGGCGAAACCGAACCTTTGCTAAATATGATTAAAACGCTGAATAAAATGTCAGTGAGCAGTTCTATATCAAATATATGAATAACGAAACATCTCCATGGTCTCATTTCTCTTTTATTGAATTGAAATTTTGGCATTATCATATGATGTCATATTGCCAGCTGTGCCGAGCTCACCTGAAGTCAGTCGAACGCGCCCCGAAAGTACGAAATTGTAAGTTTCGGCTCGGCCGAATGGTTCGGCTGGTTTTTGGCCGAAACCGAACCTTTGGCCGAAACATGGTTTTTAGGCCGAACCCGGCCGACACCGCAACCGAAACTTCATTCGGACACTAGTAGAAATTAAAAGGTGATGCCATCGATGTGTTGCTTTTAAAATCAATATATCTAAGAAAATGGGGCGACACATAGTTGCCACTTTTAATTTTTCTTTTCTTCCGCAGTGTTGTTCGGAAATGTTTCTCGCAGAGGTCCAGACTCAGTAGAGACTGGTCGTGCAGGGCTAAGTCGATGGTTTTAGATCTCGAGGCCATTCGCCAAACGGACGGATCAGATGAATGCACTGTGCCCTATCCATGAATGTGCTCACAAAGCTCAGACCAGGGGGAATTGGAGAAGAATAGGCAAGACGACTAAAAAAATCTATTTAGTCCGTCTTTTATATTATTAAAAAATATTGCTTACGTTTTTTTCTTTTGTTCGTCAAAACAAAAATGACGAATATACAGTGACCTCAAGTTTCGCGTAACATCACTATTAGGTACAATTCTTACCTAATAGTGACGTCACAAGCCCCCACCCCGGAACTTTGATGCTCTGTATCTTCGTAAATTATAGTTAAATTGAAAAAGGAAATACGTGTCTAATCAATTTAGACAATCTCACTGACGGACTAATTAGAATGATAGTTTTTCAACCTAGTCGTCATCCCTATTGTGCAAAGTGCCACCATCAAACCGCGCGATTGATTAGGACAGCTCTGTCAAGAGCTTAGATAGGGGTTTCGTGGCTCTAAAAATTGTTTATCTATTTCCGTGATTTAGACCAATCGGTTTAGAATTCCCAATATTTAACTACTCGCGCTCATCTCTAGGAATGAGCGAAGACGATTTGATGGTGACAAAACACTGTAGCGGGTTCCCAATCCTACCACTGGGATTAGTCTGCTGGCCGACATACCTATGGAAACGCCAGGTTACTGAGCTACACGTACCGGTGTAAATTTTACAAATTTCTTGCTTCAACCAGACACTAGGCCCCTATTTCATCAGTTTGACAAGTGTGATAATTGTCGGCATCATTGTTACTGTTACTATAGGCATCCATGGATTACAGGCGCCGTTTATTGTGCGGACTATATGCTTGCAGCCGACAAAATCTTCACCGAGGAATTATCTATTTATTGACAATTTATCACGATTTTATTTTAATTATAGAAATGGTGGTTAACAACACGCATTAGTGAGCGGTTCCTGTAGACGATAGACGCATGAAACGCCAGTAATTCAGTCGCTTTAGGAATTGTCACTCTTGTCAGCTAGTGAAATTGTGGCCTAGGCTATTGAGGCCTAGAACTACACGTACGCCGACCGTACGTCATAAATATATAGGTATGCACCTGTATTCTATTTTGAACCTCCTTCCCCATTAATAAATGAGGACTACCGCGAGTCGATTTTCCGCTAGGGGCGCTAGAACGTGGATCCTGCGCGAACATTTCAAACGTCACTTTGACAATTCTTCCATTTAGACAGATGACCCACACATGAGTGGCGCCGCCTGGTGAGCGACAATACGGCCCCTAGCCTAGTGGGTAGTGACTCAACCTACGGAGCAGGAGGTCCCGGGTTCGAATCCTGGTCAGAGCATTTATTTGTGTGTTTATCACTAATATTTGTTCCTGAGTTATGGATGTTTTCTATGTATTTAAGTATTTATATGTATCTATATATTATATATATCGTCGTCTAGTACCCACAACACAAGCCTTATTGAGCTTACTGTGGGACTAGGTCGATTTGTGTAAGATTGTTCTATAATATTTATTTATTTAATACGGTAGCTCCCATTCCGAAGAGTGTAGATGTTTATAGACGTGAGTGTACCGTTATAGTTGTGGTGGTACAGCATGCACACGGTGCGCGGGCGCGCGGCGCGGGCGGGCTGCGCGGGCGCCGCCACCACGTAGCCGACGCCGTTGGCGACCCAGCTGCCGTAGCACGTGTATACTAAAAAGAAAACAAAGTAAAATTAAAAACCTGGCACTAAAGTATGTACCTACTTGATTTTACTAGAAGTTACTTATAGATTTACTTTATGTATATTAGATATGTACTTTAGATTCGTCAACCGAGGGTCCCACACAAAGGATGCTCTCCCCACAGAACTCTCAATTTCAATTTTTTCGGTTTTTTTTGTGCTCGATTTTTTTTCGCCAAATATTTATTTTAACTCAACGGGAAGTACTCTATAGTCTATACATTTTCCCTTTGCAAATGGGACATGTGACATAAATGGCCATATCTTTTGAATGCGTTGACGCAAAGGTTTGGTTTTTTCTCAGCGTCAAGAGACGGAAGACCGTATGTGGCATTAATTTCAACTTGCTACCTCTACGCGTTTCTGAGATAAAGGATCTTGACAGACAGACGGACGGACAACAAAGTGATAGTTGCGTTTTGCCCTTTAGAGATACGAAACTCTGAAAATAAATGGTTACGAAGCGAAGGATACCATAAGGAAATCGGTACATACCAGTACTAGGGCAAGCGGACTTGAACTCAATACTGTCTTGAGCGGCGCCGCAACCTATATTGGCGCTGTCATACACGCCTGGAATACATTGCGGCTCCACCTCAGCTACCTCAGTATCCCCTGGAAAGCAAAAGTTAAATTTGTTAATAAAAACTAAAGATACCTTCCAAAAAAAATCGACAAAGAATTGATAAAATTATCGCGTAACAAATAAAAAGATATACATTGACTAGACTGAATAAAAAAATATAGGCTGTTCCGAACTGAGGGCGCAATTACTGCGTCTTCATGTAGGGACACCGACTAGAATACTTTTTCGGCCGCGTGACCGCGGTCTACTGGTAGTGCCGATGTCCCGAACTGTGTCTCGCAGGTATTCTCCTCTCGTTCGTCCTCTGCGCCTTCTGAACGAACTCCTTGCATCAGCACCCGAGTGTGATTTGTTTGCTGACAGATGGAGTGAAGTGCGCGATGAATGTTTAAGATTCTGTGAGATGATGTATGTACGTGTCTCAACAGTGTAATCGTGTTAGTTTTATTTTGTGTTCAGTTTGGCTAAATGTTTCTTAAGTTTCGTAGTGATTTAGTTTAGTACTGTCATGCTGTGTTTACTTGTTTTATAAATAAATAATACACTTTCTGGTAAATAAAAAATACCTATAGTCATCTGTTGACGTTTCCGCCTGGAGTCAGCTAAAGAGCTGACCACGCTGTATCGGCCGATGATCGGACATCGTTCAGGGGTCAAAGACGTTGCTGTAACAGACAGACATACATATAAATGAGACACACCTATGAGTAAATAAAATGCGAGCTTAACATCAACAAAAGTTGAAGAAGCTGCAGAAGTAGAAGTAAGAATGCAAGGACAGGAGTAGGTATTTAGGGATTCCAAACACACCTAAAGAGGCAGTTAGGAACCTAAAAACGATGTAGTGGAGTTAGGGTGGTTAGAGTAGGGCTATCTCGTTATCACGCAAAAAAGACTACACACAATAGATGTCGAGTTGCGGAAAAGCCCAGCAAAACTAACTTACCAAGAATACAAGGGAAATTGTTAGCTGAATATCATATCTGAGCAAATTTCATTCAGAATCCACCTTATGAATACCATCCACCCACCGAGCTAAAGAACCCCAAGTTTGTTCAGTCTTCAAAGCGTTTGCTCAAAAAGACAGACTTGGCAAGTGTGACTGAGACAAGATTCGCCGAATATTCCATTTGCTACGATCTTGAGCGGTGACTTCCATCCAAGTGACAGACCAATTCAACTACTTGACATTAGACATAAGTATGGAAGCGAGCGCTTATTTCAATTACACCCAAGTTTACGATATGTTCTCGTGAAAAATAAAATTATTTACAATTATTGTGTTTTAGGTGTCAACTTCCAATGTTGTAGTATAAAATGAACACACTGAGGCACTAAAGACGGCAGTGACAACCTCCTCCCTTGTACAAGAATGTAAGGAGGAGCTCAACTCGGTGGGGAGGAGAAGGAAGATTACTGTGGCGTGGGTGCCGGGGCATCAGGGAGTCACAGGAAATGAGAAAGGAGACGAACTGGCGACGGAGGGAGCTGCGAAGGAATAAAGGTCCTGAACCGGCTCTACACATGTCGGCTGAAGTCACAAAAGGAGTGATAGACAAAGTGAAAGAGACGGAAGCAGAAACTGAGTGGAAGGGGGAAAACTGCCTGCAGGCAAGCTAAGATGATATTATGTGGCAGGGACCAAAGGAGAACCAAATACCTTACAATGCTGGAAAAAACCAACTTAAGGATGTTAACCGGAATCATCACTGGACATAACAACTCTATATGCCCTTAATAGGCATCTTAAGGTGATGGGCATAAGCAATGAGGCAGCCTGTCCGCATTGTAAGCTAGAGGAAACCAGCAAGCATGTTCTGGCGGAATTCATTATTGTAATCGGTTAAGCTCAAAGAATCGTAGAAATTCGCAAGTAAAACTCTTTGGAATCTCTGCGGAATCGCGTCATAATGCGGTCCCTATGTAGTTTGTGGTGCCCCAAAGACAGACATAATAATAGGAGACTGAGACAAGATTCGCAGAACAATTTTCCATTTGCTACGATCTTGATTACTTCCATCCCAGTAAACCGTTGGAGCTTAGAAAGAGAGAGAGTACTCACTGATAAGAGTGGTGAAGGGCTGTGGTTCGGGCTCCGCGCAAGCGTCCTGTGGTGACTCCCACAGCCCGGAGCCCGCGCTCAGCTCCAGTACTCGGGCGGCTCGTCGGTGAAACACGAGGCATATATGGCCGGATTCGCTGCAACAAAAACATCATTATTTATTTTACTAATTCGATCGAAATTTAATGGCAAATGACCACTTCCCAAACAACTTTTCGCATATTTTTATTTGGCATACTATTCAGCCCAAATGCCAAATGATAATTATCCCAAATGAAACTATGGCGAATACGAATTTTAGTATGCCGTTGCCGACTAAACTTTATACGATTTTTTGGGAAACTAAATTATGCAAAACAAGATTTGGCGAAATGGTAGTAAGGTGGCGGCACCAGTAGGTAATGGAAAAGGGACCAGTAATGCACAATGTTTTATTACAGATCGTTTCACCAAAGCTGGCGCGGAAAATGTATGAAACTAATGACAGTTTCATTTCATAGACATTCCGCGCTAGCTTTCGTGAATCCATGTGTACTTATGCATTTAGGTAGGTAGTTAGGTAAGTTACACTTGCTGTATATATCATGATATTTGAATTAAGAATGACGCGTCTGATGCCTGTCAGCTTAAAGTGTTCATAATTGGTTCCTATACCTTCACACATTTACGATAAAAGTGCGATTAGTGCAAATAATAGGTAATTCGCAACGAGTGACCATATTTTAAAATATGACAGAAGGCTTGCCTATTCCCATCTTATATTTTGCAAGGAGATTAAAGAATGTAACGAATAATGTCAAATTGTACATATGCAATTTTAAAAGAAAGTATAACGTTGCATCCTTACCATCCCTTAGTGACATGAGCGACCAGTTTGATGCTCTTCTTGTCCTTCTGTTCCAGGATAGAGTGGCACACCAGCCGCTTCTCCTCTAACTGTCCATCCGCATTTGTGACCTGAAATTTTACATTGTGAATGTTAGCGTTGTTAGGTTCCCGTACCTGAAGAATGATAATATATAATCTCTATTACTGTGCTTATGCAGTGTTGTCCATCTCTCTATCAAGGATCAACATCCAAAAAACCCCCATCTCCTTCTCCACTTGATTGCTTGCATGTATCTTGAATGTACCACTTAAAATCCTCATGCTTCCTTATCCCATTCATTCATGCTTCATAATTTCTTCTCATACAGAATAATCTTCAGATAATTCAATCAGTGGGTACAAAAGGGCCTTTGCCTTATAAAAGGTGGTATACAAAAGACTACTAAGTTCAAATACAAAAAAAAATCTAAATTTACTTGTCTTTATTATTTTCATAAACATTTTTGTCATAAATTGAACCGTTGAACACATTTTGACCCCTTTTATTCAAGATGGGAAAGCTTACATTTTTGATGACTAGCTTAAACAAATTAAAAAATTTCATAACCTACCTTTTGTGGCGCAAAAATAAATTTTTACTGGATTAAGTATTCCTTCTGATGTATTTTTTGTAAGTGAAAACTGTATTGAATATTCATTCACCTTCAGCGTGGCGTTCTTGGTAGTGAAGTGGTACTGGTGGGTGTGGTCCAAACTGTACCATTTGTGGTGTTCCACTATCCAACTTGGGAAGTGGCAGCGATTGTGCTCATCATCACCTGAAAAATAGGTTATTGCTGATTATAAAAGACTGGCAAGATTGCAAATCGGTCAAATACAATTCATGGAAGGACCAAATGTAGCCCAAAAGTATTCAGGTGGAGTGAAGTATTGAGAGAGAATTGGTGTAATAACGTCAAGGCGAGGATGACGGAAATAATGTAACCCACGGGCCCCACGCCCACCGTGGCGCGTTTTTTGCTTTACGAACTTAGCTAACATACTGCCGTGGATTCAGACAGGCATTGTAATCTACTGCTGTATTAAATAACGAACGCCTTGCCATTAATGTTTTGAGAAAGGACTAAAAATGGTGTCGAAAACTTTTATTACCTATGGCATTCGATTGCGTTAATCAATAAAATCTTTTAAAACCGAGATTCGTTGGAATTAAATACGATGATGTTAGCCAAACCTTTATCATGTATATCGGATAGGATAAAGTACAAAATAATCATCTGCAAGTAATCTCATAGTTCTGTTTAAAGAGAGTACCTCAAGGCTCACTTCTAGGACCTTCAGTTTTAATGACAAAGCAAATGGTGTAAGTCGAAATGATAAACCTGCCTTTATATATATTTATTGGAAAATAAACTAAACTAAAACATATTACAACACAAATTTAAATCTAGAAGTATAACTAAACTAAAAACTAAAATAAAACTAGATAAAAACTAAAATAAATCTAAAACAGGCCCCTGCGGCATGGTACCGAGGACGCTGGCAACATTTCCTCGCTTTATATATATATATATTTAGTTTAATTACTTCTGTATTATTTTTACTTACTGTTAGTGAGTCTCAACGTTCGACTACCATCAGTAGGTGAGGTAAGCCCGTTGCAGGTTGCGTCTCCCGATTGAGCTATGTAGTACGTCATACTTTTCTCGCTGTGTTGACCCTTGTAGATGAAGCATCTGTAGACAAGACATGGTTTTGAAATTTTGAAACATATTATCAGAGTGGATGAACAATTTTTATTTAGTTTTATTTGGCTTTATTTAGGTTTATTCAGTATGACGTTGAAGTTTGTTTTTTTAAGTTTACCGAAAACTGTCTTCATCCGTGGTAACAGAGTTCCTCCGCTGCACTTGCGATATCTTGCCCACTAGGTACCTCGTGGAACCTTCCTTCCATGTCGCCAGGCATACTAGCTCCTCCACTGAAACAGAAATCATCATTATCATTGGGTATATAATCATTAGAATCACCAGTATTATCATTATTGCTAACATCACTTCCACCAACCCCCTTTTACCCAGCTTTTGACATGGCTTAGATTGCGTAATTCCAAAAATTTACCCAGTCACTAATTTTAATAATAGTTACTGCGACTGACCCATCCGAAGGAGACTAGGGTTTAATGGAATTTGTCTCAATGTCTCAGGGTTTTTGTTAACAGTACATTCCTGAAAATTGTGACAATTGACGGATTTTTATGACGGAATAACTCAATCGGCATACCTATTCGTACCATTAAATATAACAAGTGATTCTAAACTTAAGAGGAACTTAATCTTTTCTAATTTGATTGTAGTTTTAATTGCCGAATTTACGAGAACAGTCTAGAAATTTGCTACGTTTTTCTATTTCGTCGCTTGTCTTCATTTGATTGTATTTAAATATCAGACTATGCAAAATATCTTCCACAATCTTTTTTTATAGCTTAATGTTCTTACCATTGCTCTCTGTGGCCTGTATGTCGGGACACGCCATATACCGCAGCAGCAGCCTCGAGTCGTCAGTACACGACTCCGCGCGGGACGGCGGGTTGGAGCAGTCACCAGCACCCCTGTTGATAACGGAATAGGGTTTAATATCGTCCGAGCTAGCTACTTTATACAGTTTATACGATCACGGCTCGATAATAGAGTTTAGATTCTGGAGTTTTGAAAAAAATGGCTCACTTACCGATTGTATGTGAATGTAAACGGGGCCGGCCTAAACGGACACGGCTGCGGAACCGGAGCTGGTTCCTTGCGGAACATGGAGTACAGCGCCGCGTCACCGGTGATGGTGTCGCAGAGTGACGATAGTGTCTCTTTTGGTGAACAGTATGCTGGAAAAGAATGTTGGTTAGTCAAGAGATGTCATATACTACAGAAAAAGTGACCAAGGCCCCCGGTGAGCAGGGCGGGGATCGAACCAGCGACCTCCTGCTTTCGCGGCAGACGCCGCAACGCTACCCGATCACTATTCTTTTTAAAATTTATATATAGTAGTGTGACCAGAGTGTGACTACTTAAAAAAAACATGAGTCAAAACATTTATTACATTTAATGAATGATATGATTTGTGCTTTACAATTGCAAGAGATTGTTGGTAAAAATTGTTGAACTATAGTCAAACTAATGATGACAGAACATGTAAACTTAAAATGTTACTATGGGTTTAGGGAATATACTTACGTATCTGTGTGTGTATATTTGACTGGTATATTTATTGGCACATTTAAAAAGTTGTAGAAATATTAAAATCTACTTACTTTCTTTGTACTGCAGCACATATCTGTGTTTTTCGTGTATCACCATACACCTGTAGCAGTCATCTCCTCTGCAAAAAGGGAAAATGAAGCTAAATTAATATCGGCCAATAATAAATAATTGGGGACAATGTTACTTACATTTAGAACCACTTGGGCCAACCAGGATTAAGGATGACTCACACTAGGAGGGACGGCGCGGCACGATATGTCAATTTCTATAGAAAAAATCACGTGATAGCTCGGAGCCCTTGGATGTAACGTGACGTTTTCTATTGAAACTGACAGATCCTCCCGTCCCGCACTGTCCCGTCCACTATTAAAAACTACTGCTTTTGTGAAAAACTCGTGACAAGAGTCACATGTCAATATCGGAAATTCTTCAAAACATTATTCTTTTTCGTGACAATTGTCATCAATCAAACAATTATTTTTCAGGTCTTCACCATAAAATTATCTATTTATTAAAGATATGTGGCGACCGCGTACTGGAAGGCGCAGCGTGGGTATAGATAGGCCCCCCACAAGTTGGACTGATGACCTAGAGAAGGTCGCAGGAGTCCGCTATGGAAATTATGGAAATCTTTGGGGGAGGCCTATGTCCAGCAGTGGACGTCTTTCGGCTGAGATGATAATGTGACTATTTCGTTTATATCAAAGTTGTGGCAAACACAGCTCACCCGATATTAAGCGGTTTCCGTAGCCTACAGCACCAGTAATTCAGTCATTGTAGGAACTGTCACACTTGTCAATGGTGAAACAGGAGCCTAGTCTCGATGGTTATTTTAAATTTTAATTTATTCCAAACACATTGATTTTGTTACCAGACTTTGCTTAGTACATAATTAATTCACTTTTCTAAGTTACTAAGTGAGTTATAATATTGTAAGTTCACTTGACACAAAATCCCCAGTGATATATTGATTATATTGGACGAACATGACTTATTAGATCGTCGAAGATTCAATTATAGGCTTCGTCTAGCCATCCTAGATGGTTTTAGTGCACTAATAGATCTTCAGAAATTATTGAATTACCTACTGGTTGTGGACATTTATTTATGTGATTTTATTGAGCACGATAAGATGGTTGATAAACAGACTAGGTGCATGAATAACGCAGTAATTGCTGTCAAATGTGGATAACAGGTTACAATTATCAGAAATTGACATACAATTCTGACAAACTGTTGTCTTATCACGTTGTTCGCCATTTCTACAGGCAACGTATAATTTGTCTTATTTTCTGAGCATTCAACGACCTACTCCGATTTCATAGGTGTTGTTAACATATCCAAGAATTTTGATATCCAAATAAGCCAACTTAAGAGTCCTTTTATGCTAAGTTTCATAGATATATATATATATATTGATAGCATAGACTGTGGAAATGTTAAGTAAACGCCATAATTTCATAGAAGTTTGACGTTTAAAATAACCTTTACAGTTTGACAATTGTGGTTTGACTCTAGCAGTGACTAACCATATCGAACGCGTCTTAAAGATCAAGTTCGATAAATATTTTTTAAACTACGTGTTTTTGATCTCAGTGGACTTATCCTCATACAGGTTGTAAAAAAAATACTGGTGATCGATTTAAAGATGCAGACATTGTCGTATTCTGATTAAGATAAAATAGGAAAAAAAATTCTGATGCGAACTTTATTTTAGTTTTTTTGGTGCGGTCGGGAATCTTTTTTTTGTCATTTTTTTAATATTTTTTCCATTCCGGAATTCGATACTCTCTACACCTTTAAACAGATTACCTGTAACATTAATTCATTTTCACCTTTCTCTAAGCACTTCCCTTAAGAATGTTTGTATGGTGCCTGGAGTCATAGTCATGTCTCACAGGTTAAGAAACTATGAATAGAAAATTTATTCTTCTGGTTACATAGTAAGTATGACAAACATAATGTTTATTAATTATTAAACTCCTACAAAAACAAAAGCTCGTGGTTTATTAGAATTCGATATTTTTTTAAAATGTAGTTCGAGAATTTTCCGCTACTACCACATTTTTGCAGTTTAGAGTACCGCAAGGCTTCATTCTAGGCCCTATACTTTTCACATAAAACAAAAACTCACCTATCATACAACAGAAATTTGTCGGAGCTCTCGGTTTCGGAGCACTCTCCTTTGGACTGTATGTGTGTCTGGTTGATGCCTATGAGGCCAGGAACTCCTGACTGGAACCACCCGCCCGTCCAGGATTCCGGGAATGTGCAGCCACCTGGAATAGAGAAAGGAATACAATTCAGTATAATTTAGGTTAGTTTTTAAATATAATTATAAGTCTAAAGGGTAGTTGATTGAAAAATAAGTAACAACTTAAATAATGCGTTTTTGGTAAACGGACATGGTATATTTTTAGTCGATTTAATAATCCTTTTTTATAATTCTGTATCCCAAAAGGGACAACTACACTTTTAAAGAATCAGTCGTGTATCTATCATAGTCAGTTTTCTGGTTAGTATAATAGTAAGTGACGAGTTGGCTTATGTTTTAAGTCCAGTGACACCTCTCTACCTCCTCATACCGGTGTTGCCCATGAGCCATGTTTGATGTCGCTTTTTGTGGGGCCCATCTTATGTGAACGAGTCACCGTCTGCCAGCAATAAAATTCTTAACCATTTTGTCGGAGAGACGTCCGATTTTATTCTCCATAACCCAGTATTTAGTCCCCTCACCTAATAGTCCAGTATATTTTAGATTCCATTAAATAGCAATAGTCCATACACCCTGGCGGGTGCTGCCTCTGCGTGCTTTCCATGACCCCTTACATTTCATTGAATTGTCAAAAAGGTCTCTCCGTGTTGGCTTCGGCTCAGCGGACGCCTCCCAAAGGTCCGGAACACCATTGCTCCGTAATGGGAAAGACATAGTAGGTATAATGCATAAGTCGACATAGCCCCACAGCAACACAGCTTGCTGTGGGGCTATGTCTCTAAGGGATGACTCACTCTAGAACGAGATGGGACGGGGCGGGACGGAACGATCCGTCAGTTTTTATAGAACGTGATATCCGAGGGCTTCGAGCTATCACGTTCTGTCCAGTCCCGTCCCGTCCTGTCCCGTCCCGTCCCATCCCGTCCCGTCCTGTCCTAGTGTGGGTAACACTGTTATAGCAAGTACCACGCTATCCGCTTGGCTGTGGTATCAACTCCCAAATCACGTTTACCAGACTTTTATTCATATAATTCACAGACATAACTTCCGTCAATGCCCTGTGAATAAACACCTGGCCTGCATGACTCCACTCCGCCATTGTGCGCGGCCATTTTGTTTTTTAAAAACAAAACGTTATTGTTAGGTAAGCTCGGGTTCTATAGAGCTAGAATGAGTGGACGAATGTTTAATGTATTGTTTTAATTTGCCTTGCTGATTGCCGATTTCTAAGAGAATTACGGTAGTTTAGCCATTTTGTTTAAACTTGTCCATGTTTTTTATGTGATTTCTGCTTAGAATAGCGAGCTCTTTCGATCTTAATACTGTAAGAGAATTAAATAACCGTCCCACAATTTCTATACATTTTTCAAACACTCCATTCCGTTACCGTGATACAAAATATCATCATCATCATCATCATCATCATTTCAGCCGAAAGACGTCCACTGTTGGACATAGGCCTCCCCCAAAGATTTCCACAATGACCGGTCCTGCGCCACCCGCATCCAGCGGACTCCTGCGACCTTCACCAGGTCATCAGTCCACCTTGTGGGGGGCCTACCCACGCTGCGCCTTCCGGTACGCGGTCGCCACTCAAGAACCTTTCCGCCCCAACAGCCATCGGTTCTACGTGCAATGTGCCCCGCCCACTGCCACTTAAGTTTAGCGATTCGGAGAGCTATATCGGTTACTTTGGTTCTGCTGCGGATGTTCTCATTTCTGATACGATCTCGCAGAGAGACTCCTAGCATAGCTCTCTCCATTGCCCTTTGGGTGACTTTGAGCCTTCTTATGAGGCCCATTACAAAACATATGAAAAAAACTGTATATAAGTATTTATATCTGTTAAATATTGTCGTCTAGTACCCACAACAAAAGCCTTATTGAGCTTACGGACTAGATCGATTTGTGTAAGATTGTCCCACAATTTTTTTATGTTCCTTAACAACATAAAACCTCCAAACAAATGACTTCCCCAAACTTGTTGATATTTCGTTTTTGTCGCCAATAGGTTCTGTAATAACAGAAGGCGGAATCTAATTTGTCTGTCCGTCCATCACCGCAAATTGTTTTGGCTCCAGTACGAGAACTAATTGCCTTGAATTTTAATCATTCAATCAGTCCGTAGGGATGGGAAAAGCTGTTGGTACATGTACCGGTCGATAAGGTACACTGATAAATACGCCAATTTATTTTAATTTGTACTCCCACTTTTTAACATGAGTATTTTTATCGTGATTTCTAGAAGATTATTGTCGAAATATTTGCATAATTTTTATAAACTTTTCTTTCCGTTACCACAAAGACTATTAAAAATGGTAGCGGAATGGAAAAATCTTGGGACACTTTTTTCTCCTAGTGAACTGATCTTATTCAGATTAGCCCGGTTTCCTATTCATTTGTAAAAACGAAATGATATTTCGCACTGAATTCCCGAAAAACTGAGGGTTTTCCGGCTTGTGCCACGTCTCAGGAGCTCTAGGTACCGCTTTGGCAACTAATCCCAAAATTTGGCGTAGGCACTAGTTTTAAAAAAGCGACTGCCTTTCTAAACGTGTTGTCACAGCGATGGGACTCGCCGCTGCTCGCGCGTTGGGTGCGGCTACACGCGCCGCCTGTGGTTGCACCACGCCGCTTTTAGTTTTAGTTCTAGTTCGGTATATTTTTAGTTTTATTGTAGTAGGTCTTTCCCATCACGGAACAATGGTGTTCCGGACCTTTGGGAGGCGTACGCGGAGCCGAAGCCAACACGCAGAGGCCCTTTCAACAATTTAATGAAATGTAAGGGGTACACCGAGCGGATGTTGCACCTGCCCGAGTCATGGGACGCACGCAGAGGCAGCACCCGCCAGGGTGTATAGACTATTGAGATTTAATGGAATCTAAAATATGCTGGACTATTAGGTGAAAGTGGTGGACTAAATACTGGGTTATGGAGAATAAAATCGGACGTCTGCCTAACAAAACGGTAATCAATTTTATTTCCGGCAGACGGTGACTCGCCCACATAAGATGGGCCCCCACAAAAAGCGACATCTAAGATGGCTCGAGGGCAACACCGGTATGAGGGCTGGGGGTAGAGAGGTGTCACTGGACTTTAAACATATAGCCAACTCGCCACTTAGGTTTCCACATCTACCCTCGAGAACACAGCTCTCGCGACTCCACTCTGGACGGCCAGTTAAGGCAAGCCAGAGGCGGAGGACTTGGTCGGACGACGGAGTCCCCCAGGAGCGCTCAGGTACGTGGGGTCGCTACTCCCCAACAGCTCGCCACAAGCTGCCCTGCGTTGACTGATTGCACCGGTGAAACCAGTGGGCGATGGGGTCGTCACATCCCTACGCCATAGGGATGGTATTATTATATGGATTGTATTATTCGAAATAAATGATTGAATTGAATTGAATTTCACCTTCCAACCCAGAGGGTAAACTAGGCCTTATTGGGATTCCGGTTTCCTCACGATGTTTTCCTTCACCGAAAAGCGATTGGTAATTATCAAATGATAGTTCATAAAAAGTAATTGGTATGAGACGGGGTTTTAACCCGCGACATACAGATTGAAATTCACACGCTTTTAACTACAGAGCCACCAACGCTCTTTATTCATATTCATATTCATTTATTAGCAACCATGGTATTACATTGATGTTCTTACATATTAATTGATCACATAGGCCCTGTTAGGGCATTGCAATAACTATTACACAACACAACAGTAAGTATTTAAAACTAAAACTAATTAACAATTAGGTACAGTATCAATCTAACATCAAGAGTATTTAAAATTTATATTTATATTTAGGATGCATGCATATTACATATATAAGCCTTTAACCCTTAAGCAGGGATCGTTACCGGTATAACCAAAAATCGAAATATCGCCCAACATTAGGAATATTTCATTAATTTTATAAAATGGTATTTAGGTAAGGACAATTATTCATCAGATTTGTTAAATATAATCCTGAAATATGCATTAAAATCAGAGATACCGAAATTGAATACCGGTTACTTTGTATGAAAATTATACCGGTATACGATCCCTGTATGACAAGTCATACAAACTCTTCGACCTCCTTTTTTTTTACTAGCCTGAATCTTTAGGACTATTGAACGCCGAGGAGGCTTGAACTGACGACCATCCATTTTTTTGCTAAATTAAGGGTTAAGGTGTTTTATGGCAATTAGTCCCAGAAATTAGGTTTTCAATCTCTCAATGTTGACGAGATAAACACGAACCAAAACATCACATGACCAAGTACCGATATTGAAAATAAATTGTACCAATATCAACGCCGTGGCACGACCCTATTCAACTATGTACAATTCACGTCTAGATGTGAAAATTAATAATTAATTTAATTAATTGTGTTCTGAGAAATATTATTTGAGCTGTTGGTAATTTATGGTAAGTGCTGTATCATAATTATGAGTTTACGGATATCGTGCTTTCACTAATTAATGCATTTTGGTTGAAAGGAAATCGATATTGGGAGCCAGTGCGGTATGTATTATGGTTTGTAAAATCTGACGAGATATACACCGTGAGCTTTATTAATCCGAAAGATTTTAAGGGTGTACTCCTAACCGCATTTAAGGATTATGATGTCATATGAAATTATCTGGATTTGGCTTAGTTTCACAGATAAGTAATTAAAACTTTCTATAAAACTGTTTTTCATCATAACTCGTGCAAAAAAGCTTTTTAGACTGCAATCAAACAAATCAATCAAATCAATCAAATCAATCAAATCAATCAAATCAATCAAATCAAATCAAATTATTTATTTTTCAAGTAGGCATGTTACAGTGCACTTTTGAACGTCGAATTAAAAATAGATAAAGCTACACCGGCTCTAACATGCATTAATTTGAAAAAGAATACAGTTCAGTTCAATTTTAAATATAATCTTTAACAAATTATAAATTATTACTTAGAGCAATTTATTGATGCTGGACACACAGATATCCGAATTAAAAATAATAATTTCACAATAGGATCGTCATCTTAAAAGTAAAAGTTGTATTAAAAAAATACTTGTCTAGAAGTTTCTAGAATGAAATCTAAATGTCATAAAAAAATATATATAATTAGTTAAGACTGAAATTAAAATTACAGTTAATAACTAACTTTTTTAAACAAAAATAATAATAATCCTTAATCCCATGGTGCTGTATCATTCATGTAGTCTTGTGTACTGTTGTTGAGACGGTTCATGAGATACAGTCTGGTGAGACGGACGGACAGTCTTATTAACCGGGTCATATTTAAGGGATGCCTCACACTAGAACGGGACAGGACTTAGTTTAGTTTAGTTTAGTTTCTATAGACAATGACACGTGACATCGCTAGCATCGGGCATCGGGGCTCCGAGCTAGCTATTCTTTCTATAGAATTTTATAATCGAAAGGAAAATAGAAGATTTCCCCGCGTCGAGTGGGATTCGAACCCACGAACACAGGTCAGATCTGAGCCGGGTTCAATTATAAAATTATAAATTTCGCAGACGTCTCTGATTAATACAAAATTAATCTTTCTATAGAAATTGGCAGATCGACCCGTCTCGCCTCGTCCCGTCCTATCTAGCCTCGTCCCGTCCCGTCCTGCCTCGTCCCGTCCTAATGTGTCATCCTTAACCCTTTGGGTACGGAACCCTAAAAACAAAAGCAACAGAGCTTCATATCGAGGTCATTCGCTTCAGGTATCCCCTTAATATTAATACGTATCGATTCTTTACTATAAAAAGCTATCATAATAGCATAAATTATAGCTCTCTGACTACTAATTTTGTAGAAAAGGACGTAAAATTAGAGGTATTATGCTTCGTATTACTATTGTGATACTTATAGCATTGAATAGGTGAATAGAGATGGGAAAAATCGTCACTGTGACTAATGTCCCAGTTCCTGAAAAGTCACAGTGAAATATCAACGTGATTTTGTCACGGCGGTCAATTGTAACTAAATAAGCCTACGATCACTTTCTCTCACACGCACCTTGCACTTGGTATGTATGGTGTTAGTGGCCGAGAAATGCCGACTTAGTCCGACCAACGAATAGCGTTGTACAACTTTTGTTTTTACGCGTGGTCTGGGTCGTTAGGTTAGGTTAATTAGGTTTTAAACTAACAACTTTAGTTCAACAACTTTTAAAAATGATGTACTTTGTAGGTCTTCACTTTTTCATACAAACTAAATAGTATTTTCAATGTACGTTAACATCAGCCTAATCGACGTCTCTTGTCATAGTACAAAAAGGACAAAATTCGCAGTACATTGCGTCTTCTGACATACTTAAGTGTAATAAAAATCAAAACACGCATTAGTTTTAAAAGTCGCTCAACAAACGTTGTTTAGTGACCACGCTTAATATTATTTAATACATTCTCTATTTTGTATTCTATAATTTATGGATAAATATCAGAATAAACGAGAAGTCCCTATTACAGCGCAAAAGTGCCACTTAAATTCCTGCCTCTGGTTATAAGTATCAATTAACTGCCTATTAATTAACGTAAAAGCAAAAGTAGAACCGGGCAGGAATCGAACTTGCAACTCCGGCCTGCATGCCTACCACGAACATCGAAAATTGGCATTGACGGAAAAACCTCTTTGTCACTCCAATATGCAAGTGTGACAGAGATGGAGATACAAATCCGCAATCGTTCGATTTTCTTGGTATAGGCCCTGGCATTTAACGACAATGTCCCTTACGTAATGCGATTATTGTAATAGTTCTGAAAAAGCTGAAAGCCATTGTGTCTTATAATGACTATGCGAGGTACTTAGTTTCTTTCTCAATATAGTAGCCTAGTAACGGCCCCCTAGCCTAGTTGGTAGTGACCCTGACTACGAAGCTGGAGGTCCCGGGTTCGAGTTCTGGTCAAGGAATTTATTTGTGTGTTTATCACGAATGTTCCTGAGTTATGGATGTTTTCTATGTATTTAAGTATTTATATGTATCTGTCTATTATATATATCGTCGTCTAGTACCCACAACACAAGCCTTATTGAGCTTACCGTGGGACTAGGTCGATTTGTGTAAGATTGTCCCATAATATTTAATTATTTATTATTTATTTATAATTGAACCTAAAATATACTGGACTATAATGGTGAAGGTGGTGGACTAAATAATGGGTTACAGAGAATAAAATCGGAAGTCTGCCTAACAAAATGGTAAATAATCAATTTTATTTCCGGCAAACGGTGACTCGCCCAAATAAGAGGGCAACACTGGTATGAGGGCTGGGAGTAGAGAGGTGTCACTGGACTTTAAACATATAGCCAACTTGCCAGTCAGGTTTCCACATCTACCCTCGAGAACACAGCTCTCGCGACCCCACTCTGGACGGCCGGTTAAGGCAAGCCAGAGGCGGAGGACTTGGTCGGACGACGGATTCCCCCAGGAGCGCTGAGGTATGTGGGGTCACTACTCCCCAACAGCTCGCCACAAGCTGCCCTGCGTTGACTGATTGCACCGGTCGAAACCAGTGCAATAACTATTATTATAGTTCTGTGGCAGTAACGGAAAGAAGTAAAATACAAAATGAATTGTCATTAGTCGTCATGCGATCGCCTGCCAATGTCCTATTCTTTCTTCCTTTATCTACTTAAGTAAGAAAGAGACAAGTATAATTTACTACCATCTTTAGTTTTATTTTTCTTTCTCAATAGGGGATTGCATTCACAAGCAAAAACACTCAAACAAAACATGAATATAAAACTCCTCAATAATACGGATTCCGCTGCACCGCCCTCGTTTCGGCAAACTAAGTTAAACTATAGCCGCCTCTTTCTCTCGCAGGCGATATTCTGAGAGCGAGGGAGACGGAAGAATGCGGCGGCAAATGAGCGAAGTTCATTAGGCATTCATAAAATGAAACTCAATCATATTATTTCTCGACGCGTTTAGACTGGATGGTGTTATGCAGTAAGCATACTGACGTGATGCAGTTAAAAATAACATTCTCGTTTTAAATTAACCGTCACCATTATCGAGATATTATGCACTAGTGAAAATTTTGACATATTATGTAGAGCTACATACATTTACATTAAAAAAATAACACGTTTTAGACATAAAAAATGCTACTTTTGTATGTAAATCTTATAATATCCACCCCGTTTGTCTATACGTTTGGCACAACGGGCAGCGAATAACTGATATGTGATGTTTTGAATGTAAGTTTACCTTAATATAAGATGCATTTATTGTCAGAAACTGTGTACAAATAGGTCTTATATATTATAAAAAGGTCCATCAGCCTTATCATGGTTACAGCGCCAAGAATCCTAACACGATTTTAATTAAGCGGGGGCCATGGTTATCAGAAGCTAACCTAATTTAATATGAGTTAAATCTGATGTTTCTTACGAAAAGGTACCTAATGTTATGACGGCGCTTACGACATTATTAACAACGATCCTATGCTAATTTGATGCTACCCGCCCGACTAATGCGCCGACCAGCCATAAGTTGCTTTTTCATGAGGAACATCAGATTTATAGTATATTAAACTAGTTTAACGTATTTTCTAAGAACAATGACCTCCGCTTACCTAATTGAAATCGTATCAGCGGTATTGGCGCTGTAGCCATGACAATAATGGCGACGTCTAGTAAGACAGGACTAATGCTTAGTCTTGACTTATTTATATTCAATGCAGAGCAATATTATGTAATATAGTAAAGTCGCCATAGGAGCAGCCAAGGTGGTCACAAATATACTAACATGTCTTAGAGTGCTTGGGCCAAAGCCGTAGAGTGCTTTTTAACATATTATTTAGTGCTTTATAACTTCTCACCACCTGGCGCTCATATAAATGTGATGACGACTGTAGAATTTTTGTAAATTATATAAATCCTTAGGGCTTTTGTCCAGTCGACGTTTCGCAGCCGAATGGATAGAAATAAGATGAATTAATATTGATGGTTCCTTCCTGCATAATTCCATCCCCGCCTGGAACCCGATTAAGCAAAGCTTTGACGAGTCCCCTAAATTCGATTACGAAATAATAAAATAACTCACGTGAACATTGCATGTTACATGAAAAACGTTACGGTATGTAACAGAGACTTCAAATCATCATCATTCTAGCATATTTCAGAGCCTGGTGTATGCTTACGAGTCCAATCTAAAGAATTAGCGTAGGCGCTAGGTTTTGCGAAACCCAAGCTTTAAAAAGCCAAGCCAAGCTTTAAAGCTTTAAAATTTGTCAGAAACAATATTGACTCTTTTCCCTACAGACCGAGTAACCTCAGAAATCTAAGGGACAGAAACAGAGGAATACTCATGATACCCAGATGCAGGCTAACCAAATCTGCCAAAATGATCTACACCATAGGTCCTAAAATATACAATGCAATCCCTGATTGTATTATTAATGAATCGAATGATGACTTATTTTATAATAAATTAAAAAATGGCTTGTTAGAAATGCTTTCTATAATATTGATGAACTGTTTGACATAAAAAATGATTTAGTATACAAGTATGTATTTGACATCTGCCAAGCTATATATGCTTTAGTAAAATTTTACTTATTTATTGCAGTTTAAGTACAATATTTAGCAATGTCTCTATTTAAACTACAAAATGTTGTTAATTTCATAACATAATCTATTTTTCAAAACTGCAAATGCTAAAATTCATATTTTAAGACAATCGTTTCACCATTTTACAAATTTTGACAGGTCACGTACGTCAAATCAAATCAAATCAAATCAAATATATTTATTTTGCATAAAATATGGTACAATAGATGGAAGAGTCAAAAAATAAGCACATACATATTTTACCAGCAACTGGCATGCAAAAATGAAGAACCGTGCACATACAATAATATTTACATTTTTACCTCACATTATAGGTATATATACATGTCTCACTAAAACTAAAACTAATGTCAATGTCGAAATGTCATAGGAACTTAAACTTACTTAAAACTAATTTCACCCGTCACTATTTAACATTTATATTTAAAATAATCAAAATATTCATTAATTGAGTAGAAACATTCCTGTACTAGCCAATCTTTCAGTCTACGTTTAAAAAGGCTAAATGGCAATTGCTTTATATCATCTTGCAAACAGTTATAAATTGAAATTGCCATGCAAAAGGTACTTTTACTATATAGCATAGTCTTTTTTGCAGGTACAGCCAGTCTATTAGGGTACCTGGAATCGAATCTACAAATGTCCTTATATTTTACAAAAAGTTCTGGGTGCATTCTTACAAATAAACAAATCTCATATAAATACATGCTTGTTACAGTCAGAAGTTTCAAGTTTTTAAATAAAGGTCTATATGAATCTACGGTAAATAAACCACAAATGGCCCTGATACACTGTTTTTGAGCTAGCAACGCACGATGTGCATTACTAGAATTCCCCCAGAGAAGAATGCCGTATCTGAGTACAGAGCAAACATATCCATGGTACGCTTGCATTGCAGTCTCCTTACTACTAATCTTTGTCAGCCTCCATAAAGCATATGCAAACGAGTTCACTTTACTACATACTTTCGTAATATGTTCATCCCAACAAAAAGCATCATCCAAGCAAATACCCAAAAAGTTAGTCTGTTTAGACTCAGATATTAATATATTAGAATAAGTTACAGTTAGAGGGCGTTTTTGGGCATTTTGATTTACAAACTGAATGAATGTTGTCTTTTGTAAGTTAACATGCAAATTGTTCTTTGATAACCAGGTCACAATATTATAAATAGTTTCATTAATGTCATTGTTATATGTCCTATAATCGCGACCAGGAATCACTACGGCCAAGTCATCCGCGAAAAGAGTACACTCAAACTTTGTTACGCTTGGCAAATCATTAATGTAGAGTAAAAATAGCAAGGGCCCTAAAATACTTCCTTGAGGTACTCCCACTCTATTATATTTAATAGATATATCTTTAGTGATTCGGGAAATACCCCGCTCGCGAATGATAAATTAACTAAGTAGCTAAGTATCTCCGCGATGCTATCTCTGCATCCCTTTATTACTCTAGTTTGGATCTCGTCGTAACCTGCGGAGTTGGTGGGTTTAAGACCATTAATTATTTTCCTTATTTCATTACTATCAGTTGGAAACAAAAACATATTCGCGTTATTGGATTGTACGAGTAAGTTGTCAGGCTTAGGTATTTTGTCTGGAAATGAATTAGTCAAATTAATATAAAAATCATTAAAAGCATTCGCAATGTCAGTAGGATTAGATAATGTCATATTATTAACTACTAGTTTTTCAATATTAGCGTCTACCGATTGACTTTTTGTAGCACCTTTAATTACATCCCAAGTCGCTTTACAAATATTTTTGGATCGTGAAACGTAGTGCACGTTTACACATTTTTGAGCTTGATATATACAACGTTTAAGAATTTTGGAATAGTTTTTATAATTTAGTTTAATCTTTAAGTAACCATGCTGATCTCTCGTTTTCTTATAATAATGAAAACGTAATCGTCTCTTGGTTATTACAGATTTTTTTATACCTTTAGTTAACCAGTTATCAGTTATACGCTTAACTTTTGATTTAATTTTTACGACGGGAAAACATAATTTATAAAAAAGCGTGAATGTGTCGTGAAATTTTTTAAATGCTACTGATACATCATTTTCGTTATAAACTTCAGACCAAGATAAGCGAGCGATACAGTCCTTAAATTTGTTAAAGTATTCTTGACTGTAATCTCTCTTATAACGATAATACCAAATAACTGGTTTTGCAGCATGGTCAGTTGGAAAAGTTAAAGTTTGGGCAGTTTCGTGGTCAGACAAACCTAACTTTAAAATTTCACTGGTAGATTCAGGGACATTAGACAATATTTGGTCAAGGCATGCTTCCCTGCGTGTGGGGTCATGTATATGTATTATAAAATTATTATTGGAAGCAATTCTCGTAAGTTCTTCCGAACTTACCGTCGTCTTAAGTAAGTCTATATTTAAGTCCCCGGCAACCACAATCTTGTAATTTACTTTATATTTAAGCCTGTTAATCAGGCGTTCAAGTTTTTGAAGAAAGTAAGATGCGTTAGCCGATGGAGTTCTGTAAACACAGATTACGATACATTTTATCGACTCTATCTCTACGCCACAACACTCGAACACATAATCTTCAGAAATTTCATCTAAGAAGTTATGCCTTTTAATTTGAATGTGGTTAGCGCAAAATATACATGTGCCTCCTCTTTTTTGATGTGATCTTGAGTATGACGTTGCTAGTCGATATCCACTCATTCGCAAATTTCCTTCCATACCTTTTTTAATGAATGTCTCTGTAAAACATAGGACGTCAAACAGTTTTCGGTTATTGGCTAGTTCATCAAATGTTATTTCTAATAAATCTCGTTTGCTAACAAAACCTGCAATGTTTTGATGAAATATTTGGAAATTATTTTTTTGAGGGACGAAAAAAGTTATTTTCTGTTTGTCTTACGTTAGATGTTGGATCAATCTTGTCAATTGTCGGGAAAAAGTCGGTTATAGATTTTTGGGTCACTGTTTTTGGACATTCGGTACTTATACTGTGTGAAATTTTCTTAAAATAATACGGTATAGTGCCCTTGTCCTTTACTTTATCTGCTTTTGTGGCTCGGTCGAAAATCTTGTATTTTTACCTATTCTCGGATCTAATTTATTATAACTAAGGTATGTATCTGCATAGTGCCGTGAGTCAAGGATAAAGTTTATTTTAGTACATAGTTCATATAAAAACCTTTTCCTATCTAGAAATAAGTCCTCTACATCAAGAAATGTACAATTTTTAAATCTATTACAAAACATTTTTATAGTTTCATTTAGTACGTTTTCATTAAGATGCAAACTGCGCTGTACACTGCTGACAATAACAAATGCTTTAGGGCGCATTCTTATAAAGGCACTAAGCTCCGCTAGCAGTGTTATTGGGTTAGAGTCATTCTCGCCGATGTTTAATATAATAATATCGCCGTCACTAGTATGCAAAGTTTCAGAAGAGCTAAGAATATCTTCACACCGTGCGTTGGGCTTTATGGTAGATGTTATTTTGTAGTTTTCAAACAATGTGTTTTGCCTGGACTTTGATAGCGCAGCAGCAAGGCCTTTGCTTTGGCTGCCACCAAGAATATATATTTTCTTCAACAAGTTAGGGCGGACGTGGGCCATTCTAGCTTTATCTTGTACAGCATTGCATTCAGGAGTGTTTTCGTTGCTTGCCACTTTCGTGATTTTTGTGGGGTCGATTATTGGAAATAAGTCTTCTCTACATATGCTGGTTTGCACTAACTGATTTTTTACTTTACTCGGAGCGTTCGCAAAGCTGCTCTGGACGTGTTGTCTGTCGATTTGTGAGACATGTTTTTTGCTTTTAGACTGTGCTTTGGGCGTCCCTGCTGGTGATATTGCTGCTGTACCCTTTACTAAGTTTCTGTATAGTTCACACTTTTTACGCGTTTCGGTCAGGGCGTTTTCTAGCCTATAATTTTCGCCCAGTAGTTGTTGAATTTCAGCATCTGCTCCTAGTAATTGTTGTTTAAGGTTTTCTATCTGATTTTTCAAGTCTTCTACTATAAAATTATGTACTTGTGAGTGCAGGTTAGGCAAACTATGTGTACTTGTATTCTCAGACAGATTAATTTCTGGTTGGGAATGTTCGTCTTCACTTTTTCCGGCATCTCCTTGTATTTTCCGGCTAACAGATAAGTCCGGACAGCTTTTGTTTATGCTACTTTCTAAACTTGAATGTTCTGAAAAACTTTCATCTTGGGATAAAGAATCAAAGGAGTTCTGTATAGCTACATTATATTTCCGTTTTGTAGTGATATTTTCAGATGAAATGTTTATTTGTGGGTTATCGCGCGATTCGCTGTCGACTTTCGGTGCTGATACTTCTGTCACAGTCGGATTCCTTACCATTTGATTTTTGTTACTGTCCTTGTCGCCAGATGGCGTTGTTATTTTTGCTGTTACTAGCTTTGCCCGTTCCAATACATTCTTGACATTCGCATTTGGTGTAGAAGTTGAAGTACTAGGAAGGGTTTTCTTTTCTTCTTTTTGTTGGGCTAGAGAACTGTTTCTAAATTGTGTTTTTTTTCTGTTACACTTCATGCAAGCCCATTTCGATTTAGCATTTCTGTCCATTAAGTCGTAACGTTTCTCGGCATTGGTGCACGTGAGACAGTATGGTAGTTTACAAGCAGAACATTTTAAGTAATGCTTTCCTTTAATCGTTTTGGTACATTTAGCGCAGACATTTGGTGCCATATTAATATATAAGTAAAAATTGTCAATATGTAAAAAATAATGTATTTTATATATGTAAAATAGTCCAAAATGTTGAAAGACGTTCACATGCACATAATTGTTCGAAAGAGAAAAAATAAAAATAAAAATAAAGTTTTTTTCGTCCTGGGATTCGAACTCGGTCACTGTGTTTTTCAACTGCGCTCCCAACTTCACAGCCACGGGAGTCGTGACGTCACATGCGAAATTAAGCGTTAATAGATGTCACTGACAGATTACAACGATGTGAACAGAGCTGTCGATGGGGTCAAAGTTCAAATCAATTTAAAAGTTAAAACGGTCACTTTTATATTTACAATGTCATTATTTATGTTCAAGCGGCAGTTACCAATGATGAAATATCATTCTTAAGTAGTTTAAAATGTTCAGTTGATGTTCGTATCACTGATTTGTTAATATTTTGCCTTAGTAACTGTCACTAACGTGTCTATAGTTATCAGTCGTTTTATAACACTTTATAATCATGTTGCACTGAGATAACACTTCCACAGTTTATACTAATAATGTTGTCCACGGTCAGCTTAGTTTTTCTTCAATTTTATTTGATTTACTATTTTCCGCAAATAAAACATCACAGAGCACTTGTTTACTTCTCTTGACAGCTCAAAATGAAGCTCAAAGACGTGATGCCTAATATTATTATACAAGAATTAAACAACAATTAAGTAAGCTTCAACACGAAGGCGTGACGGCGTGAGGCAGAAGGCCTAGCATCCGCCGCCTGGCTGGCTGGCTGGAACGGGCCCGCACCGGCGCACCTCGCTCGGGTCGCTGCCAGCGTTGACAGGAGCTGTGACAGACTTTTATTTACATTGTGTTGTGCATTTTCTAAGTATTTTTAAGATTTATTTTTAAGCTGTGTATTTGTTTTTAAGGTGTGTATTTATTTAGGTATTAAGTTTCTATGCAGACCGCGACCCAATCAGGAAGTAGCACGTCACAAAATCCTGGTCACCCATGTAACCTGTGTTCAAAATCATTTCTAACTAGTAGAGGTCTTAATATTCATAGAGCTAAAGCCCATCGTAACTGTCTCAGTCAAGATTCCCCTCCATTAAACTTAGACAATGCACAGCCCATTGCTCATGTCCAACCTTTCCATTTACGTCTCAGTAATTACAAAAGTAATATAAAAATAGTTAATCGTGTCCCTCGCGGGGCTCGAATCCCCGTTGCTTCTCACCTAGCCCACATAGTGCAAAAATGCTATGAATCTAACTCCCCGGAGGACTGGCACAACCTCCTCCTTTTTCCATATAACATTTTACACGCTAAAGATGACAATGTAAATATATCATTAACGCAAAAGCTTAAAAATAATTGTTCACTTCATTCCATTCCTCCGACTACATTCAAACGCTCCTCATCATCATCCTACAATACCATCAAAACTATTGAAAATAAAATTATTGATGGAGACCTTAAAGGCGCCGCACGACTTCTTTTTTCTAGTGACGTGCTATCTCCAGATAACCCAGATACTCTTTCGGCCCTACTAACTAAACATCCCCCAGCTCCCGCGATCCCTTATTTTTTCGACCCTCCAACGGTACCCGAGTCATGCCTGCAGATTAAAAACATTGACGTATTTAATGCTATACTGTCTTTCAAAACCGGCTCTGCAGCAGGACTGGATGGCCTCAGCCCTCAACATTTAAAGGACCTGACGTGCCCGTCAGCAGGTGATGCAGGTGAAAAACTCATTACCCATATCACTAAATTGATAAACTTCATGTACGCGGGCAATATTCACCCGGATATTGTACCCGTTTTATACGGAGCCAATCTGATCGCGCTAACTAAAAAGGATGGAGGGGTGAGGCCGATTGCCGTTGGCGCAACACTTCGCCGCTTAGCTTCCAAAATTGCAGTTCGGCATATTCTTCCAAAATTACAAAAATCTTTTGAACCAATCCAATTAGGCTTTGGAATTAAAGGTGGCTGTGAAGCCGCCGTGCATGCACTCCGTACTTTCCTTAGCGACGGCCAGTGCGAAGTTTTGCTAAAAATTGACGTTAAAAATGCTTTTAACTCTTTGGACAGAGACGCCTTGTTGGCAGAAGTTAAATCTTCAGTTCCTGAAATATATAACTATCTCCTCCACTGCTATGCAGACCCCACGAAGTTGATGTACCGATCAAACGAGTTGTCATCCGAGGTCGGCTGCCAACAAGGTGATCCCCTGGGGCCAGCAATTTTCAGTTTGGCTATTAACCCAATTATTCAAAATTTGTCGTCAAAATTCAATGTCTGGTACTTGGATGATGGGACTCTAGGAGGTGACGTAGACTCCGTCCTTTCTGATCTTTCTATAATTACAACCAAATTTAAATCTATTGGTTTAGAACTAAATTTCAACAAATGCGAACTTTTTATTCCAAATTCTTGTAGCAATATCGACGAATTATCACAAAAATTCAACCAACTAGCACCAAACATTAAAATCCTTGACAAAAGTAACCTGTTCCTCTTAGGGTCTCCCATCTTCGAGGAAAGTTTTTCAGATTTAGTTCAAAATTCTGTTTCCAAATTCCAAAATCATTCACATCGATTGTTAGAAATTAAGTCACATTATGCCCTAAGTATTATAAAATATTGCCTTTTTGTTCCTAAATTAACGTATGTGCTACGCTGCTGCTCCCTTTGGAAAAATCAAAATCTTTTGTCACAATTAGATGCTCTTATTAAAAGTAATTTAGAATCGGTTCTGAATATTCAGCTAAGCGAGCAGTCCTGGACCCAAGCATCCCTTCCCATCCGGTACGGTGGGTTAGGGATCCGCAAAATTTCGAGTGTCGCTTTGCCAGCCTTTTTGTCGTCAGCCCACAGCTCATTCAGTCTCATAGGAAAAATCCTACGCTCAAACTGTGAGACTACGGGCTTGGCTGACGCCAAAAATGCTTGGTCAATTGCTTGTCCTGGTCAAAATTTTCCTGAACATCCAAAATCTCAAAGGAGCTGGGACGACATTGCTTGTAAATTGACCCTCTCCTCTCTTATCAGCCAATCCAGCACGGAGGGGCAAGCCAGACTCCTAGCTGTAAGTACCAAGGAAGCTGGGTACTGGCTCCGAGCACACCCCTCCCCAAACACTGGTACTTTTTTAGATCCAAAAACTACAAATTTCAGTTAGCCTCCACCTCGGGGTCCCGGTCTGCGCCCCACATCGTTGCCCCTGCGGAACCGATGTCGACCGTCTTGGGCACCACGGTCTTTCCTGCCAACGAAGCGCGGGCCGCTTTTCGAGACATGCTGCCCTAAATGACATAATCCGTCGGTCTCTTGCGTCAATTGGTGTGCCGGCTCTATTAGAGCCGACCGGCATATCCAGAACTGACGGTAAGAGGCCGGATGGTATGTCTCTGGTTCCGTGGAGTTTGGGACGAGTGCTGGTGTGGGATGCAACCTGTGTAGACACACTAGCCCCGTCGCATCTCCACCGAACTTCTGCGAGGGCAGCGGCAGCGGCAGAGGCGGCGGAAAAAGCAAAGCTGGGAAAGTACAGTGGTCTCGGCGCTGAATATAATTTTGTTCCTTTCGGCGTCGAGACCTTTGGTCCGTGGGGCCCTAGCGCTCTGAGTCTCTTCAAAGACCTATCGAAGAGACTCAGAGACGCCACAGGAGACCCAAGAGCTGGCAGCTTCCTCGCTCAACGGATTAGTCTAGCAATCCAGCGAGGAAATGTTGCCAGCGTCCTCGGTACCATGCCGCAGGGGCCTGTTTTAGATT
Source organism: Lathronympha strigana (assembly GCA_949128165.1). Taxonomy (NCBI): domain Eukaryota; kingdom Metazoa; phylum Arthropoda; class Insecta; order Lepidoptera; family Tortricidae; genus Lathronympha; species Lathronympha strigana. The sequence goes on along the minus strand of OX421928.1, from coordinate 4,931,294 downwards.
TATTTTAGTTTTTATTTAGTTTTATTCTAGTTTTTATCTAGTTTTATTTTAGTTTTTAGTTTAGTTATACTTCTAGATTTAAATTTGTGTTGTAATATGTTTTAGTTTAGTTTATTTTCCATTAAAGTATACATTATATAATTCTAATTCTAATTTTATTTGATTATCTCTTCTTTAATTTAATATTGTATTTAATTAACCTTGTGGTATGTAGTAATCGATTTTGTATTTTTCCAGTTTGACGTGTAATATGTAATACTATTATAAATAAATGAGTATGAGTATGAGTAAATAAAATTATTTAACTACTCGCGTTTTCCTTTACTAAACAGCGACTGGTATGTGAAGTATCCAAACCACTTTACGCCCACCTGGTCCCCACAGTCCAATTCCTCTTATGTCCTTATGATCCAACTATGCGAAGAAGTGTATTGCGGCAATTACGAATGCCAAAAAACGCAGCATAATTTCGAAATAAGACCCTTAAGATGATGAAATTTCGGCTTATCTTTCTGCGATTTTCGAAATTATCCTAATGCACATTATTGTTCGTTTTTTGAATTATAAGGTAATGCAAGAAAATTACATAATTTTTTTCATAATGGTTCCTTTCAGCATAAAGCCATCCCCGCCTGGAACGCGATTAAGCAAAGCATTGCGAGTCCCGGAAATTCGATTACGAAATAATAAAATAACTCACATGAATATTGTCACGTTATGTAACAGAGACTTCAGAACATCATCATCATAGCATATTTCAGAGAGCGCTACCTACCCGTAACCTTCTGAGTAAAATCTGTCTATCTGGACCCTTTTTCACCGCGGTGCCAAGTGTGACAATGAGGAAAATCGACTCGCGGTAAGTCGATTTTCCGCTAGGGGCGCTAGTGGAACGTGGGTCCTGCGGGAACATTTCAAACGTCACTTTGACAATTCTCTCATACTGGAACAGGACCCACGCATGAGTGGCCCGTAGCCCATAGACGCCAGTAATACCAGTACCTAATAATGATGCTGACAATGGGAGCTACCGTATTGTCGCTCACCAGGCGGCGCCACTCATACATACGTGGGTCCTGTGTCAGTATGAGAGAACTGTCAAAGTGACGTTTCTAATTTTCCCGCAGGACCCACGTTCCACTAGCGCCCCTAGCGGAAAATCGACGCGCGGTAATCCTCATTGTCACACTTGGCACCGTGGTGAAAAAGGGGCCTGGAAACAAATCTTTGTAAAATTTTAAAGTTTGAATACCGTTTCTGAAAGAACTGTCCGTATATATTGCAATTGTAGCATCAAACGGCTACATATTCGTTCCAACCAGTTACGATTATGTGCTACGCGCTACGCCGTAGCACTGCGTAGCGTCATGTAGCGTTTTACGCGTATTCTAAGTTACTGATTTGTGAACCGGGTCAAACCTTAAGCAACTGGCTATCTGTAACAGGGTTTTGGCATTTCCTCATTCGAGGGAAGCCAAGGCTTTGTATGGTATGGTTTTGGTGGGAACAACCAGAGGGAAACAAGCCGACTGCTAGGGTGTTAAGCGATATGGTTAATCTGTAGTAAGTTGTAAAATAGAGTGACATTGCCATGTTGACAAAACTCTATAAATAAAGAAGAAAAAAACGGGTCAAACAAAACGATGTTCGGAGTCTTTCCAGTCGAGCTTGTAGCACAAGTACAGGAGAAAATCCGAAACCCGTATAATTGCCGCACACTGGGAGTTCCGTGCCACTAGTTTTTTTTAAGTACCGAAGGTCATAAATGAACCCTTGGTGGGCGAGTCCGACTGGCACTTGGCAGATTTTTTTATTGTTGATGCCTTCTTGTGGTACCTAATTGTTTTCCAACCGACTATGCAGGAAAATACTTAAGCCTGTTTACCAATTAAAGCGCTTGTTTACGACACTATTCCAAGATGGCGGACTTGTTTACTCTGTCTTTAGGACCTTAAAATAGAAATGATGTATTGATTGAATCAGGCGTTACTTTGCGGAATAGCAAAGTAACATTATTTTAGTTGTTACCTAATAGAAATGATGACAAATCCTTTTTATCACACCTGCTCGTCAATGGAATGGAGGGAATATTATATGCAAGCATACTTAGACTTAATGGGCTGTATTAAGCCTATGGTTTTAAAGGATTTTTATACTACTTTACCGCCCGCCCGGAGCTCCCGGAGGACCTGCCACGGGTTCGCTGCGCATAGTCACCGCTCACTCGGGAGTACTGTTGACTGTTCTACACTACCGCTAATAATTATTGTTTTTTATCGGCCTAGAAAGTTTATTTATTTCCTTGCAAATGTGATGAAAAACATTGTATGTATCACGGGCGGAAATTCACACTCGTTCGTAATTTCTTGTTTACCGCCCCTTGTACACAATGTACTATTACTTATCGGCTATAGATAATATGATAGAAGAAAAGGCAACTCGTGTACCTACTTGTTTTTATTATACGTAAAAAAGTAGAATATAAAAATAGAAAGGGAAACTCGTGTATGTTTTTTTTTAATTATACAGGAGAATAACAAAAACGGTTAAACATGTTGAGGTGATTATAAATAGTGTGGTTTTCTAACTTTTTTGGGTCGCCGCCGCCGCGCTATGGCATGAAAAAAAAATTCAGCGCCGACCAACAATAAATTATGACTACATAAAAATGATAGTGCCTACATAAAGTTAACCTACATAAAAACAATTTAAAGTTTCGTAAACTTGACTGTACGAAATATCGTTGATGAGGAAACCGGACTAATCCTAACAAGGCCTAGTTCCCTCTGGGTTGGAAGTTGAGATGGAAGTCGGTTGTGTAAAAATAGTACCTAAGCCGAATTTTGGGAGTTGCCAACACAGACCCCTCCCTAAACCATGGCATAAACCGGACAAACGCTAGGAAGAATAACAAAACCAACATAAACCTAAAAGCCTACTTAAAACGCAGTTTTTATTTATATTTTCAGTCTTTATTTTAAGCACCGAAAAATCTAGAAAACATTATTATTCTCGCTACCGAAAGACTACTTGCCCCCAACGAAAGCCCGTTATCCATTCCATTCTGTATGCTAGTATTTCGCTCATTATCCCTATTTCCTGTATCCTCAGCTCAGGACTGAGCTGATTATCTCATTAATCGCGAACGAAAATAGAATGCTCTCAACGTTATTTTTGTGTTAATTGGCTCAGTAATTAATTAGTTATTCTTTTTTAGGATGACTCACACTGGGACGGGACGGGACGATCTGTAAATTTCTATAGAAAGATTAATTTTGTATTAAGCAGAGACATTTGCGAACGAAATTTTCAATTTTATAAACGGAAGAAAAATGGAAAAATTCCCCGCGTCGAGCAGGGTTTGAACCCGGATCAGATCTGACCTGTTCAGAGAGACAGATAGATAGATAGATAGAATACTCTTTATTGCACACCTCAAGTTTAAGTTAGATACAAGAAAAGGTAGTTAAATACAAGAAAAGTAAAGAGAGGTCGTGGGTTCGAATCCCACTCGACGCGGAAAATCTTCAATTTCTATAGATTATTAAATTCTATCGAAAGAATCTCGTGATAGCTCGGAGCCGTCGGATGTCACGTCACGTTTTCTGTAGAAACTGACAGATCGTCTCGTCTCGTTTTAGTGTGAGTCATCCCTTAAAGGCGGAAAATTTGAGCACTGATTATATAGATACACGAAAACTGGCGTGGAATGTCTATGAAATTGACAGTTTTATACATTTTCCGCCCCTAGTTTTGTGAAACGATCAGGTCTATTCGAAAGTGTTTAAGCGAAATTTCGATGCGAAATTCCATGCAAATGATCAATATGTCATTCATTCATTCATTCATTTAATCCATTGTTATCATGTTCATTAGGTCATAAAGGTCTTACATTTTACTCTTAGTCAGTACATGATACCCTGTTAGGGCATACAATATAGGCACTTAATAACTAGATTTATAATAATTATGCTACACTAGGTTTAAACTGAGTTTAAGCAAGAGAGCAATTCGGCAAATGTCATGTCATGATAATGACGTAGGGCTTATGAAGTGGATATGCCAAATGTCAGTTTAGCACGTTCGATTAGGTCTATATAGTTCACACGGATATTTACCTCTGATAGACACAGGGGAAAATTAATGTTTTAAAACTTAATCGAACTAGCACGGTGGCACGGAACTCTCAGTGTGTGGCAATTATACGGTTTTCGGATTTTCTCCTCTATTTGTGGTACAAGCTCTTGCTATTTGCCAAATTTTGTGATTCTAGATTCACGGGAATTACTCTATACATTATGACTCCCATTGCAAATGTATGGAAAATGCGACATAAACGGCCGTATCTTTTGATTGCGTTGACTAAGAGTTTTGTTTTTTTCACAGCTTCAAAGGACCGCAGACTTGTGTATGTGGTATTAATTTCAACTTGCTACTTATACGCGTTCCCGAGATAAAGAGTCTTGACGAACGGAACGAACCCTAAAAATCGACAAAATGGCGTCGTCAAAAACGAAGAACGTCCCATTAATCAAATGCTTCCTATAACTAATGATAATAATACACAAAAGACCAAATGAATGTCCAAACATAATAACAGTCACGTCTATAAATATCAATACACTTTGGAACTTATTACAGAGGAAGAAGGGTCAAAATTGAATACAGATGCATATATATTTATGAAGCCGACCGTACTTCTACCCCTTTCATTACGTACTTACAATAATCGACCAAACATACAATCAGAGATATCAAACAATTACTTACGTAAACAAATGACAGTATCGTAATGATGATTACAACGGTCATTAACGATTGGACGCAATATAAATATACAGTATTACGACTCCAATCAAAAATAGAAGTGGTTCGTCTAGAACGTGAGCTTGCGAGTCGCTCGACAACCCCACAAATCGACTTACTTATCTCTTTTAACTGGATTTTTTACGACGATCCGATTAAGAATACTCGAGATATTAATCACAAATAAGCATAAAAAGCACAAATCAAATAAATTATAAATGTTTTGATTCATATTTTGAAAATGTTGGAATGTGGCCGCTGTTTCGATCCCAGCGCTGCTCACTAGGGGTCACTTTCTGTAGTATCTCTCTCTCAGTTGTAGCATAAATCTCTTTAAATTTAAAATACATATATACATACAAACAATTGTTTCAAAAGACGTAGAGAACTCACTCGTTTCGCTCACTCTTTCAATAAACTAGTGTCTTTGCTGTAGCTCTCTCAAACAGCTGAATCTGAATGGTGGAACATAAACACACCCCCTTAATCGTGAAAAAGTTACCAGACGTCTTAGTTAGATCATGTTTTCTCTCCGTTTCTATAAATGCAACTGACAGATAAGGACAAACGGTGTGTTCGATCTGCGTTTATGAATAACACCATTAATACATTTATGCCGATTACCAACATCAAGAACATCATCCTAAAAATGAATCAGTCTTCGACAACTTTAGGATCAGTATAATTTACAAAAATATATAGCGACAATCTCACACAGCTCAACCTAGTCCCAAACTAAGCAAAGCTTGTACTATGGGTACTAGACGACGATATACATATGTAGTTGTATAGAAAAATACATATATATTTACATTGAAAACGTCCATAGCTCAGGAACAAATATCTGTGTTAAACACAACAATAAATGTCCTTATTCGGATTCAAACCTGGGACATCTAGCTTCGCATGCAGGTACCATGAATCGTTTTTCTTTTATTAATTCGGTTTTTGATTTTTTTATCATGTAAGTTGTTTTTAGGGAGCTTCGTCCGGCCGATAACCTCTGTACGCATATAGGCATGTTGTCGTGTGTGTCCACTACAGTTAAAATACTCCATAATTATATTGTGATTATTTTTAGACGCTTTTGTGACCATAAATGTAATAATAGCTATTGAAAATCATTAATAATACATTTTGTTCAGTAAGACATATGTCACGTGACTGGAGGAGATTGCTTGGATAAGCCCTCCTTTGTTAGTATAACACGAAAAGATACATTATAATTATACTAATTATGGACTAGCTTTAGCGCGCGAAATCGTCTTCGTAGAATTAGGACAAAAACTATGTCACTTTTTCTGTAGAATATATACATCTCTTTCAATTTATGACAACTGTATTTTTTCGATTTTAAATGTTACCAATTTAAAACAATACTAGCTTTAAAAAACAAGAATTCGAAACTTACAAATTTAATAAAGTTGTGTATTCTGAAAGTACAAAATTATTCGAAACTTACAAATTTAATGTAATTGAGTATTCTGAAAGTCCAAAATTATCAAGAAATAGCTTCCAACTTTTCCCCTCTGCCGAAGTGCAAGCCCAAATGGGCATACGCAGGTCTGTGTTGTGACTAGTCTGTACACAAAAACAGATCGAAGTGTGCAAGATTTGTTAGTGTAGTTGTATCATTATCTAACCAAATCCGACCCTTAAATCCAACTCCTCCGTTGGGCCAGACAACATACCGGCCTATATTTTAAAAGGATGTGGTGGCAGCCTAAAGAAGCCAATGTTATATATCTTCAACTTGGCTCTATCAACTGGAGTTTACCCACGTCGCTGGAAGGTGTCAAGAGTAACGCCGATCTCGAAAGGTGGTGAGATATCAGCGGTTGAAAATTATAGACCGATTGCCGTACTTTCATTTCATTTCATTTCATTTATTAATTGCTTTGTGTGTTTACAAAAGATCTTATAAATAGAGTAAATACAATGTTTCAACACAACCCTGTTAGAGCATGGCAATATATCTAAATTAACATTAATTAATTAACAATGCCTCTTTAAGTACATCATTGGATTAAGATCGCTGTAATAATACTGGGTATCATGCAATGCAATATAACAAAATAATCAACATGGGAAAGAGAGATGATAACTGTATTTTCCCGGAATATTACTGATTGGGATAATCTTTGTCATTTCTCAGGTATTCGTCGACTGTGTAGTAGGCATTTTCAATAAGATATTGTTTTAACATTTTTATAAATTTATTTTCGTTTATTTTACTTTCCTCGCTGGCAAAACTGTTCGAGTCTATACTCCATCGAACTCTGTCAATGCAAGTTAGGCCATATTTATGTGACGCTTAACATGGGTTTAGGACTAACCGCTCCGTAAATACAAATCTCCTAACTTTGGTCGACATTATTTCTGAACACCTTGATAGGGGTATCCAACAGGATGTGCTTTACTTTGATTTCAGGAAAGCTTTCGATCGCGTAGATAATGATGTGCTATTAGGAAAATTGGACCAAAATGGCTTCTCTCCTAGATTGCTGTTGTTTTTCGCAAATTATCTACGTGGTCGGCAGCAGTATGTTCGGCATGGATGCTTTGTCTCGGCCCCATATCATACCCGATCTGGTGTCAGTCAGGGCTCGATATTAGGACCTTTTCTGTTCGGAATAATGGTTAATGATCTTCAGTCAATTCCAAAATCTTCTCAATGTCTCCTTAATGCTGACGATATGAAGTTGGTATTTGGAGTAAAGCAAAAATCTGACTGCGAGGCATTACAAATGGATATTAACTTGGTTCTTCAGTGGAGTATAGATAATAAACTTTTGTTTAACTCTGCTAAGTGCTGCGTCTGTACTTTTAGCCGTTCGCGTGACCCGCTATTGGCACAATACACGCTGGGATCTGAAACCATAAATCGCGTATTCACAGTTAAAGATCTCGGGGTGGTCTTCGATACGCGTCTAACATTCCGTGAGCACATTTTATCTCTTGCTGCCGACTGCTATCGACGGCTAGGCTTTGTAGTTCGCAACATGCGTGACTTCAATGACCCTTTAGCAATTAAGTTGGTATACAACGCCTTGGTCAGAAGCAAACTAGAGGCGTCGTCGATTGTATGGCTCCCGTACGAACATAAGTACACATTATTATTGGAAAAGGTCCAAAAAACATTTTTGAGGACCCTCTATAAGAAAGTGTACGGGTACTACCCATTCCTGTACCCAACAAAATACTTGCTAGGGATACTTGGTTACAACTCATTGGAGGTCAGGCGCAACTTCAGCTTGTTGATCACGGCATGTCGTGTCCTGCGTGGTGAATCTGACTGTCCGGAGCTGGTAGGTCGTGTGGTCCGACTGTTTGTTCCCGACGTTCCCAGGATGGACCTCAGACCCCGGATACGTGACCTCTTGATGGGGCCGGCGGCGCGCACTCAGTCGCGCAAGAACTCACCGATCCCTCTTGCTCTCACACAATTGAATGCGTTCTTGGCATCAGTACCAGAATGTGATCTGTTTGCATGGAGATGGGTGACTGTTAATGCTGAATGTTTGAGATTCTGTGAGGGGATGGATAATAGGCCGTCTACAGTTATGTAAATTAGATAATTATTATTTCGTTGTTGTTCTGTAATTATGTATTCCCTAGTTTCATGGCGCATTAGTTTTACTGTAATGTCATGTAAACGTGTTTTTATATTAAATAAATAAATAAATAAATCTATGTGTTAGTGTTGATTGCTTTTTGTATGTTATATGTGAAGTGCGTCAGTGTGCAAAAAGTGACACCGTCCCATCTCCAACGAAATTTTAAAACGTAGTAAATATAAGAGTCTGGGCAGAGAGAACCTTTTTGTACCATTCGGGGTCGAAACTCTTGGTCCGTGGGGTCCCAGCGCACGCATTTTCGTAGAAATCGCGAAACGTCTGGTGAATGTTACTGGTGACTAAAGAGCTGGTGGCTTCCTCGCACAACGTATCAGCATTGCGATACGAGGAAATGCCGCGAGAATCCTAGGTACAATGCCTCAAGGACCTAGTTTAGATTTAAGGTAGAGGTAGGTAGTTAGGTAAGTTACACTTACTGTATATATTTCAAAAGTGACAGAATAATTTGTATGGTGAGATGTCGCTTTGCGGTCTCCCATCCAACGTGTACCAGCCTGAGCCTATAACACGAAAATCGAACTATTGCGGATTTGTATCTCCATCAGGGATGTTGCGAATATTCGCATCTGCATCCGCAACCGCGGATCTTCCGCATCATTTTCAAAATCCGCATCCGCATCTGCCTCCGCATCAAGTCGATGCGGAGCTGATCCGGATGTGGAACAAGTCGATGCAGGAACGTCTCAGTAATGGCGCACGTGCTAGTTAAAGTAGGCAATTTCACCATTACCCAATAGGAATATTGTTACTTTTTCCTGATTCGTCGATAGTGCTCTTGCGTCCTTGAAGGATAGCGACAAGAAATGACGAGTTTGTCTATTTTGATTTTAGTATTGACATGCTATTGTAGGACGAAGGGTGTCGTATAAATCGTATAATGAAAAGTTAATAAGTAAATAAACATCGGGAAGAGTGATTTGATTAGCAGTGCTGCGGGCCTTATTTATGACCCGCTGAGAAATCGTCTTAACCCGGCAAAAGCAGCAAAGTTATTGTTTATTCAGTAAAACTCGCCTATATTTATGTTTAAATATTAAACTGTCCTTTTTTTTCAATAATTAATACAAAATTTTAATATGAGATTATTTTTTTTATGTACCTACATAACATCCGCATCCGCGGATGTAAGCCTTTTAATATCCGCATCCGCATCCACATCCGCAGATGTCAAAAAATCAGCATCCGCAACATCCCTGATCTCCATCTCTGTCACACTTGCATATTGGAGTGACAAAGAGGTTTTCCCGTCAATGCCAATTTTCGATGTTTGTGGTAGGCATGCTGTGTTGCTCGAAGGTGGCTTAGGAATCAAGTGGGTTAACGTACAAAGTGACAAATAGACATACGGCTTCCCAATTGGATGACCGTAACGTCTTATCGAAGGGAGTTGGTTCACATTGTATCAAATTTAATCGTCAGTAGGTACATTTTTTTAAGCACATACCATTTTTTTTTTATAACAAATGTTTTTGTTACTTTTTTTTAAGTAGACACCACTATTTTATATAAATTATATATTGAAAAAGATGTCATCTTTTTACTAGCGTTTTTCTTGGCTTAAGCCATGGCTCAGGGAGCCTTGAGTCCACTTTGGCAACTAATCCCAAGATTTGACGTAGGCGCTAGTTTAACGAAAGCGACTGCCATCTGACCTTCCAACCCAGAGGGCAAACTAGGCCTTATTGGAATTAGTCCGGTTTCCTCACGATGTTTTCCTTCACCGAAAAGCGATTTGTAAATATCAAATGATATTTCGTACATAAGTGCTCAGTAAGCAATGAACTATGGTCGACTTCTCACACATTACATACAAAAAACAAAGGACTACACTAACACATTATAAAATGATACAACTACACTAACAAATTTCGCACACTTTGATCTATTTTTGTGTATTAGTCACTACCCAGACCCGCGTATGCCCATTTGGGCTTGTACTTCGGCAGAGGGGAAACGGTACGTATTCCGACTCGTCTGTGTTACATGAAGATTCATCCATATTAAACTACTATTCAAGGGGCTAATAATGAAGCCAGTAAGAATCGAGTTCTAACTGCGCTATCAGATTCAATCTTTCCACTCAATTTAAACGATAGTAATCAAACTAATCAAATAATCGTTTCCTACACTCGATGGCAATCAAAACGGACCAATTTGTAAGCGGCAAATTAACATACAAAGTGACCGCTAGTGTAATCTCGTATCGTCGTACAGTGGACACGCGTCATGTAGGGTGACCAGGTACTCTATTACGGTCGGGTTTTTATCGTTTACCGCCGTGGCTGTCACGTTCTATCAAGTATGTAAGTGCGAAAGTGCCGCATAGCGTGATAGTCGATAAAATTCCAACCATGCTAACCCTCCTGGAACCCTCCAGGAGGGTTAGCATGGTCAAATATCCTATTTGCAGGACATCATTAGATCACTACTCAATGTTACATATCTGTCAACCATTGTGTATATGATACAATTGTAAAGCATGAATTAAATCATTTATTAAATATAATAAATGTTTTGATTCATGTTTTTTAAGTAGTCACACTACTATATATACCTCCCCTGCCTGTTGTTTGCCTCTTTCACATGTAATCTATACCAGTTTTTTTAAGTAGTCACACTACTATATATACCTCCCCTGCCTGTTGTTTGCCTCTTTCACATGTAATCTATACCAGTTTGTAGGTTTGTTATTTTGAGGTGCAATAAAGAGTAATTGTGTTGTATTGTATATAAATTATAAATTGAAAGAGATGTCATATACTACAGAAAAAGTGACCAAGGCCCCCGGTGCCTAGGGCTGTATATATTCCAGTGTCACAATGCCACCACAATCGCACAACTTCACAAATCAGCGGTGCAATGAATCAATTGTAACTGATGGTAAGGCCCCCGGGGGGTTACCACGATTACTTAACGCGATTCAGTTTAAGAGGCCACAGTGGCCAAATTGTTATCATTCAGACGTCTAGATCTCAATATTGATAACAACTAGGTATCTGATATTCATACACATAAAACTTCAACATATTTCCTTCAAACTGGTAAACGTGAAAACATGATTTTTAACAAAAGCCTCGATACTTTTATTTTTCAAACATAGGTCCTTTTTTACATGTTTTTGGTTAGAACGTCGAAACCCTTGAATTTATAAACATGATTCTTAGTTAAATAGTTAAGTAATAACCAGTTCTTAAATCTGGTAAAAGCTTTTATCTACAGAAATTGTAGTTAACGTGTAAACAGCAATTATCTGATTATGCCGTGTATTTTGACGCGCCCGCCTACTATCGCCTTTTCATGTTTCGCGTGCTCTTGCAATTAGGTCTATCCCGCTCTATATCTGGTTTTCTTGCTCGCATATGTGGACTCTTAAGACCTAAACTGAGTCGCTGCCATACAACTGAGCCTAAACTAAATTGCGTTAAGGGGCGTTTTTATTTTTTGTTGTACAAAAACCATTTTTTTAAATTGTTTTCTATTTAGAATCGCGAGCTCTTTCAATCCTAGTAGGAGAAAAAAAGTGTCCTTAATTTTCCATACAAATTTCAAACTTTCCGTTGACGCTATCGCCATACTAAATCAATGGTGGCGAAATGGAAAACAAATCTTGGGACACTTTTTTTTCCTACTAGGATTGAAAGATCTCGCGATTCTGAATAGAAAACAATTTAAAAAAATTAAGTTTTCCAAAAATGGTTTTTGTACAACAAAAAATTAAAACGCCCTAAGACGTCATGGTAAGGCCCCTGAACCAATTTCTGATGCAAAGCTATTAATAGGGAATATTCACTATTTTTTTAAATACTGTTGGATGATAGCTTTTATCATAAAAATACTGTAAAATAAATTTCAGCGCATAATAACTAAAATTTTGTAGATAAATCTTCTTTCAAAAACTCCAAATAAAAACGGGCGTTTGAAACGCCCGCCATCCCGACAAGCTGAGCCGTGACGTCATTTCTCATCTAAGGCCGGCACACAGTCTGAATCAGGGCCTATACCACGAAAATCGAACCATTGCGAATTTATACCTCCGTCTCTGTCACACTTGCGTATTAGAGTGACAAAGAGGTTTCCCGTCAATGCCAATTTTCGATGTTCGTGGTAGGCATGCAGATTACGATGCATAATTACAATTATATTGTGAATTAATAATGCATAAAATTACGTACAATTTAGATATTGCTCACACGTATCCTGATTTTTTCAGATATAATAAATTTCTCAGATCAATTGATGTGAATTAAGATTATGATTTATGAACGTGTTTGATCGGCCCAACATAACCTAAAAAATGTTTATTATTTAATTAGTCTTGTATTGTTCAGCCGATTGTGTTTACATTTACAATGTAAAACGACAGTTAAAAACCGCTTTAAAGATGGGATATGTATTGGATTGTGCCAAAATGCAAAAATATGAGTAGCAGAACGAGAAACACTAGATATCTTATGAAGGAAATTCCATACGAGAACATGTATACAATTTGACACAGACGATTCACGATTCGCATGCTTTTTTTTTAATGATCTGGATACTAGTGCTTCTGTGCCGGCTGTACACCAAACATTTGAGAAACCGAGACGCGAGATTACATACAGCGGCTCTCTATTCATTCGCGTTCTTGGCTTGGTGTACAGACACCACTATCCAATGACGTCACACTCGACGTCACAGCGTTTTAACCGTTTGTAATTTTACACATTTTTTTGCACTTTTCAATAATTATTTTCACAGCCAAAATAAAATAAAATTAAGAAATTTTGATAGGGATATAATGCTGAACCAACATAGTTTCTGAGAAAAAAATATAAGCCTTATCTATTTCAAGTGCATATAGCCTATTGCTTTACAACTCATGGTAAGCGCAGAGGAAGTCCCGAACAATTCTGAACGGTTGGTCACCCTAAGCGACATTATACAATTGTGTATGTCAAATACAATTCTCGGTCAATTTGCCCAAGAGTTGACAGTTTAAATTGAGAATTCCCACGGTGTAAGTGACCTGTCAAGTTGGGGGGAAGGGGGATAACCATTATCTTTGAAGGATTATGAATATATATATATATATATATATATACATATATTTACAGGACATTCTTACACAAATTGACGAAGTCCCGTAGTAAGCTCAAAAAGGCTTGTTTTACAGCTACTCAGACAACGATATACGTAGTGCGGTCCAAAAGTTACTGGCTGGAGAAATCTGGCGGTTCGAAAAAAATAAAAAATATTTCATTGTGATCGTCATTTATTCTGCTCTTTCGTTTATAGTTTTTAGATTTCTATCGCTTGCGGTTTTAATTTCACGGCGTTTAAAACAACGGGAAGTCTGAAAATTTTAAAAATAGAATATCGTTCCGTCATCAAGTTCCTTACAAAGGAAAGAAAAATTACTATCTCAACATCAATTTTCTACAGATTCCCGCGCACGATTTTCAAAATATTTAGTATACGCGATCTACAATTAATGGGCAATGATTTGAAAAAGATTTCATCGGTGGACAACGATTTTCGTTAAGCTACGGGCCTCCATACATGAAACGACAATCTCCTTTCACGATGATCCCATCAACGATACTCAAGTTAATAGTCGACCGTACATACAAACGCCGGATTATTCCCGTAGACTAAGAAAATTGATTATATAACTCAATTTCTCCCCTCTATTTTCCTAACTTACATTTTGTGAAGCAAACAAATCTATACCAATTTATCATATCGCTCGCATTATAGACCCCAGAGGTGTGTGATTAAAGTCTCTACGAAAAAATCACTGTGACTCGTCTTATAGTCACCGTGACTGGTCGGGGAACTGTTACTATATCGCGGTGGTTGTTTCCTCAAGCTATCTTCGTCACTCGCATCGCGATATTAAAACAAAAGTAAAACGCTCGTCGTTGTTCGGGCTAAGTCGGCACTGCTCGGCCACAAACGCCGAAGTGAGAAGTGAGTGAGAGAAAGTGATACGTGCTGACTCACTCACCGTGATGCAACCCACCGTGACAAAATCACGCTGATATTTGAGAACCTGGAACATCAGTAACCGCGAAATATACGCTTTTCCCATCCCTAGATCCCAGGTGCTAAATACCCTGGCCACATTATTTAAAACAAAATATAAAAAGCAAATCCCTTTCCAGTCACTTAAGAACAAAATGGGAAGTTCCCCCCGCGATTTGCATGGTAAAGGTAATATAATACGTATAAATATAAATTAATAGGCCAATTGTTTGTACACCTGAGTCTTTCGAAATGTCTTGATACTTGTGTTGATGTTATTTCCTATTTAACAGAGTTCTATAAATTAAAAAAAAAACATCGAGTTAAATAGCGTGAAGACTAATTTTTTTTAATCACCTAACACGGACAGAGTTTTTTTTATCGCGAAATTTCGCTCGACGTGTTTCGAGATGTGATTGTGTTCGTAAAACTGCGCTAAAATTGCATTTTAATACAATTTTTAAAGCACGAATCAAATCATTTATTAAATGTAATAAATGTTTTGATTCATGTTTTTGTGGTTTTTTTTAAGTAGTCACACTACTATATATAAATTATAAATTGAAATAGATGTCATATACTAAAGAAAAAGTGACCAAGGTCCCCGGGATCGAACCAGCGACCTCCTGCTTTCGCGTCTGCCGCGAAAGCAGGAGGTCGCTGGTTCGATCCCAGCCCTGCTCACCGGGGACCTTGGTCACTTTTTCTTTAGTATATGACATCTCTTTCAATTTATAATGCATTTTAATAATTATTTCATATACAATTGTAACGCACGGATCAAATCTTTTATTATTTGTAATAAATATTTTTGACTCATGTCTTTTTTTAGGGTCGGAACCTCAAAAGGAAAAAACGGAGCCCTTATAGGATCATTTCGTCAGGACATTTTTATAAGCATATTCCGCGATTGTTCATAAAATACCTCTTATTAACTTGTATTATAAATTGGTAAGAGGTTTTTGTAACCCTTTGTGATATAAAATCAGGTAAGTGTAAAGCTAAGTGTTATACGCCGTATAAAAGTCCTTACACGGCAATATCTTAAAGTATCAAGTACCTAAAGTATCAAGACGGCACGCAGGTGTGTTCTGGAGACGTTTTTCTTTGTATAAGTCCCGGCTGGTGATGCCACGCGACTGTTCAATTGTATATCGATAAAAAATAGTTTATTTTTACAAGCTTTTTACAAGCATGTATGTTTGTTTTTGTGAGCTCCCGATATTTCGGGACTGTTACCAGCGCCATGATCATGGTGTAACTGATTAACTGCGAGTTTTTATTTGTGGTCTACCCACACACCAATCGCAGTAAATTAGTTACACCGTGATCATGGCGTTCCAAACAGGACTAAATGAAAAAGTGCTGTACAGCACTTTTATGGCGTCAACCCTTCATACAAATGTCTTGGCAAATATCGACTTGCATAATATCGTCATAGTCACATCCCTATCGCACGCCATTCTGTCAAAGTATGACAAATATTGTTTTTAGTATACACCGTTCGTGCACGGATTTATAGCGGCACAGTACACAGTACTATAACAGTAAGACAAGTGAAGGTATATTTTTTTTTCAACGTGCAAGCGAATACCTACTTGAACCAGCGAAACTGCAAATTTCAGTTACATTATGAAATGAAAATCAAACGTTGCATTCTGCATAATATTCTCGTAATAGTTAATAATTAGTTTATGATAGTTGTTAGCTTGTGTGTTATTTTTAGTTTTATTTTTAGGCTTAGTTAGTATTCATTTGTAATTAGTATATTAGTTAAGTTGTATCCTGACATTCATATAGAAATTAAATATAGTTAATTTAAAGTGACTTTCCGCTTGGTAGGAGAACATTTCTAGCAAGATCACCGTTAGCACTTCGCTGATTCATCAGTCAAGCCGCGACCATGACAGATGAAACTGTGTCGAAACATCGGTATATTAAGGTAAGTTAACTATATTCGCTACGGACCCGTCCTATGTTTTATAATAATTGATATCACTATGCAATCACTTACCCCTTCCCGATTTTGCTTTTACTTAATTCAAACCTCTGAAGATCTGCATCGTCTTTGTTGCTTACCTTTAAACAAAAGAAAATATTTTACTAACTACATAAATACACATAAGCAAACAAACTATTTTGTTAAATTAAAGCTTACATTTATAATTTTATATCCTTATTAAGCTTACATTGGAAATAGATCGATTTGTGTAAGATTTTATAATTGAAAGAAAAATTGAAAAGAAAAACTATCCGCGTCTAGCGGGACTTGAACCCACGCTCTTTCAGATCACTCTGCCAACTGAGCTATCGTATCGACTCAGTCGAAAAAAACGTATTTAAAAATAGCGATATATTTCTACGAAACGTACAATTCGTTACTGTGTGAAAAACTGTGCACTGTAAATACCGTGCAAGGAGGATTTTAAACATATTTTTATAAAGTTTGAAAGAAAACCGTAGACTATTGAATAACAGCGAGTGCGCTGTGAATTTATCTCTGTCGTTCTTGCAAAATAAATAGAAGGTATTTTATAAGGTTCAGCTCTCAAAGTGTAACAAGATTTCCATGTTAGAGATATATTTTTAAACGGCGTGTTTAATAAAACCATTAGACAGGTATTTTTCTTTCTCAATTTAACTAAAATTCTTTTTCTTTCCTTTTTTTTGTATTTTTATGTTTGTGACAATAAATAATTTTCTATTTCTATTTCTAAAATTTTTTAAACAATTTACAATTTACAATAAACAATAAAAAAAAAATATATATTTTTTAAATAATCTTATCGATGGACTAACATGTTTTATTTGTCGTCGTCGTATTAGCTAGTTGATGTGCTCTAATGAACACGGATTCCTACCAGGTTTTTTTAAATATTCATTTATTGCAGAACCATGGTTATATAAAGGACATAGAATTTTCAGCTAATTATTGGTTTTTATATTTTTGTAACGCTACTCACTCTTTACAAATTAGTTAGATTGTTTGTAGGTACTCGTATATAACCGCGATAATTAAAAAAAGTGTATTATGCTTTAGAGGAAATAACAGTTAGAGAAGAGCATGTATTAAAAATGGAATTCTGGCCAAAACACTCGATTTCAGAAAAATCTAATCGATATAAGATCTTGAATCCACCCATTTCAAAGACTGAGACTGTCTCCAGTGAGCAACATGAAAATACCTATTCCTTTACCTTATTTCCATCTGAAACAATTTACATAAAACCAAAACAGGTAATTTAGAGAGAGGTTTCAAAGTCGTCTTAATTTCGTGGCAATAAAAATAAATGGCTTCCAAATTTCGTTAAGGACCTTTGTTTGGATTCATTTGCGTATTTGAGAAAATGTAATTTCTTAATTTAAATTAGGGGATTGACAGTGGCGACAAACGAAAACTTTATTAGTGTGCTTACCATGAGTTTCGTAGCCACGAGTCGATAGCGACTACGGGATTCGAAAGTGTTTGCAACTCGCTCCTACGAGTTAGGAACGAGCAAGATGCGTATACTTTCGAATCTCGCGGTCGCTAGCAATAAGCTAGACGACTAAACAAATCTATTTAGTCTGTGGTTTACATTATGGTTTTATGTGGTTATTATTAGGACTAGACTGCCCATACATGAGACACTGCTGCGATAAACACATTTCCAGCAGTGTCTATGAAATTTAGGCTAATTAATAATTTTAAGGAATAACATTAGGTATTAAGTTATTTAGTTTGTAATCTAACCACCTATGAGTCACCTGATACTCGAAATAAATATTTTTCATTTCATTTCATTATCAAAAAATATTGTACGCGTATTTTTTCTTTTGTCTATCGAATCAAAAAAGACGAAAATACAGGGCGTTCAAGTTTCGCTTAACGTCTCTATTCGGTACAATTTTTACCTAGTAGTGACGTCACCAGGCCCCACCCTGGAACTTTGATGCTCTTTATCTTCGTCAATTTTAGTTAAATTGAAAAAGGAAAAAACACGTGTCATTTTCGATAATCTAACTGACGGACTAATTAGAATGATAGTTTTTCAACCTAGTCGTGATCCCTTTTGTCATTCTACAACAACTCATGTTACCGGTCCAGGCGGTGCAAAATGCTGGCCATACATATATACGATCGAACATATCCTCCAGATCTGTCAATAAACTTTTGAGAAATTGGTCTGTCGTTGCCGGGCGCACACGCACAGGATGGGGATCTGACGGTGCTTCGTTCAGCAAATTGCATTTAAAATGCTACCCCTAAAAGGCCCAAAACTTGTTCCATCCTGTATATTCTGTACTAGTGACGTTAACCCAAAAAATGGAGTATATGGCCATATTATACGGCTCGTATAATTTATTGCATATGATTGCAGCCGCGCCTGGCACCAAGTGTGACCACCTTGGCTTGCCCTAGCATGCCTGTACTTGTTCTTAGGGTTCCGTAACCTCAAAAGGAAAAAACGGAACCCTTATAAGAAAGAAAGAAAGACAAATATTTATTCATGGCATATTACAGGAGGTACATTATAATACAGAACCCCGAAAAAGGAAGTTATTATAGGATCACTTTGTTGTCCGTCCGTCCATCCGTCTGGCTGTCAATCACCACTACTCTGGCAGGAGCGAGACGGACATACTATCGAATGCCGCAGTCGCAATCGAATGCAAGTCATAGTAAGCACACTTGATCTATTCTCGCTGTTTTGCGTTGAGAACTCCGCCCATCCGGTAACGGTATTTAAACCGGTACAAGATTAACCTATAATTACCGGTATTTTATACAAAAGATACTGGTATTACGTAGCATAGCCGGTACGGTACCGCGCATGCTAGCACGTTCCCAAACTTTGTCACGCGACAGCGAGTTAAGGAAATACGGCTGACATCGATATTTACCTGAATACGTAACCGACGAACGTATGTTAACTATACAGGGTTTTTTGTTTTTTTCTAGTTTCAGGTAATTTATTCAATATAATATTACAAAAAACACAGAAATATATGAAAAAAGTAAAAAACTAACTACTTCATTGAGGTCACCGAGATCCGAACCTTGCGGAAAGGTTCCCATGATGCTGGCTGCGTTCCCCCTTTGAATGGCTATACCTATCCGTTGTGCGAGGAACGAGCCAGCTTTACGGTCCCCGGTGACCTCAAACAGTGTTTTTTTAAACACCCACCAATTTACGGGCGCCCGAGCACCGTGGTCCCAGGGTCTCGACAGCGAATGCCACAAATATATGCTGTTTGAGCTGTTTCGTAAGAGCGATATATTTGCGGCATTTCGCTGACTCTGCCACTGCAGCCGCCCCGCCTGCTATACATGAAACCGTAAGGTTAATCCTGCTCACGTCTTATGAATCATCCTGTATATACACCCGACATTTAAGAAAGAAAAAATAAAGAAGTAACAAGAATAAAAAGAAACAAAAACCTTCCCGGTAGCACAGATACTAGAAATACCAAAAATGAATAGCGTTGTATAGATTAAAAGAACTGGATACACAATCAGCTTAAACAAAATGACGCTACAAGAGTACCGTAGAAACAAATTTTATAAATTTTATAATTTTATTCACTAGCGGTCTTTTCCTCAACAAGTTAACTTTAAGTTTATGTAATATATCTTTCTGTTTTCCTTTTTTTTTCATGGGTGTCAAAACCAGCGCCATGGCTAAGTATCTCGTATCCTAGCTATCGGCATATGCTGTGTGGCATCCGTTTTGGTTGTCTCTGATATTTTGTACAAGATGTAAATAGATAAAGTTTTTTTCTGTGAATCAAATAAATAATTTCTATTTCTATTTTATTGAAAAAAGAAAAGCTTTGCTTTCGCTCGGTCGGAAACTGGCATGTGTCTGATCGAGTTTGCGTCCAGACGTAGTGACCCGAATGGTTATAATGTGGTTAGTCTCGAGTGTTCGATGTAACCTAAATGAGGTTAGCTCTATACCTACAATATAGATACTAGCTTTTGCCCGCGGCTTTGCTTGCGTTACAAAGAGACAAAAAGTAGCCTATGTCACTCTCCATCCCTTCAACTATCTCCACTTAAAAAATCACGTCAGTTCGTCGCTCCGTTTTGCCGTGAAAGTCGGACAAACAAACAGACACACACTTTCCTATGTATAATATTAGTATGGAAATGGATACGCGACGGAGGTTGTCCTCTGCCACCAGCTTGGAAACCAGTGCTTCCTAGAGTGAACGTGAATGTAGGTATGTGGCGACGATTTGGTGGACACTGTTAGTTAGGTGTACTTGTCGTTGATCCCGTCAGACGATCCGACAATTCAGACTCCCGCAACGACGACGCCGGATGTCCGAATCCGCCTGTTTCGGCGCGCGCGACCCGTTACCTATCGGGTAGTGATGCCCGAGCCGCGAATTGCAATTTAATAATGTAAATATTAGCTAAAAAAGCATTAAATGCTTTGTATTTTTTAACACGGCAAAGTAACCGATGTTTGTTTAACCAAATCGGTGTCTGCGGGCAAGTTTATTCTGCCGAGGGTCACTTATTATTACGGCGATAGGTGTTTCCATAAGCGCCTACCCTATATACTCAACTGCCGGCCCTCTGACATCCGGGAGGAAAGAAATAAAGTTAAGGTTGGAAAACAGCTACGAATAAACTGCATAATATAATTCCTAAAATAGTAGTAGTATGTAGATAGTAATATAATAAGAGAGAAGATACTGCAAGATCCCATTGTGGGACTGTATTTTATATAAGCTGTATATTTTTGTGGTAATAAATAAATAATAAATAAAAATCATACACACCAGCACATTGCTCGCTGCACCAAAAAAACCCTACCAGCACACGTTGCATACAACAAAACTGCAGTAACAGAATATCGCATCCAAAGTTGGTAAACGAGTTATCTCGCGTGAATGACAGTTTGTCAACGTATCAATAAAAGTGATCAATGAAACCAACATCCAATCAACGCGCGAGGCAAATTAGTTCTCAAGCCCCTGTCAGTCAAACGGACGTGTTGAAACCAGTATAAGTTGGAGCTTTGCGGCCATTGATTTAGAAGCTTAGTTAAGCCCCTACCAGGGCCTTTACCATGACTTCTTAACGCGATTTAGTTTAGGACCTCAACTGAGTCGCTACTGTTCACGCATGAACCCTTCGATTACTCAGCTGGTCCTAGATTCTCTGGCGAATTAAAACTTTGGGACAGGCATTGCAATCAACCAATATGGGATAGGCACTAACCTGAGCTGACGGCCGTGACACTCGTAGATTCCGGTCTTTCTTCAGCTGGCCAGCACTTCCTGGACCTTGGGAGCTCAGTATGCACTATACACAAACAGTTTATCCACCAAATTCACCGAAATACCGATTTAAGAATATAATGTACGAGACACGGAACATGCGTTGCAGCCAACGCCCGAGTTAAGGTTGACAGTCTTAGTTTTTTACATCTACCGCCGAATTCGCTCGACATCGACCCACCCTCATATTAAAAGATTACAATGCCTGAACAGCTACCATACAAGTAAGCACAGTTAATAACCTAAACTGTGTGTTTAACGTAATGGACTGGCATCTGAAGCCTACTACTCAATCGATGGCTTCTATGAGATCTAATACTGAGCGCCTACCACGAACCGCGAACGAAAGTATACCTCCCTCTCGCACTTGTGATTTCTCACTCAAGTGCGACAGAGAGGTGAAACTTCGTTCGTGGTTCGTGGTAGGCCTTCTGGTTCGCTGGCTCAGCCGTGTCTCGCTTGTGTCAAAAATGTAATAACTTACCAATTTATAACTATTTAACTAGTTGTAAGCACGTGTACCTTCCTATATTGACATGTACAAATTTATTTTATCAATAAATTATTGAATTGAATTGAATGGTAAGGCCCCAGAGCGTTGGTAGCCTATCGGTATGTGCGCCTTTCTATCCGAAGATCACGGGTTCAAACCCTCGTACCAATCTGTTTCTCGGAACTTATGTACAGTCGACATCAGATATATCGGAGCGTCCGAGGTGCTCATAAATATCTGAACACGCCTCTATTGTCAAGACGTTAGAGTGCTTGTTCAGATATTTTGAACGCTTCGGACGCTCCTATATATCTGATGGCGACTGTACGAAATATCATTTAATTTTACCAATCGCTTTTCAGCGAAGGAAAACATTGTAAAGAAACCGGACTAATCATAAAAATACCTAGTTTACCCTCTGGGTTGGTAGTCGTTTTCATAAAACGAACGCTCACGCCAAATCTTGGGATTCGTTGCAAAAGCGGAATGGATTAGTTGCTTAGGCTCCTTGAGTCGTGGCATATGCCTGGAAAAAGATAGGTAGAAGAGTACGGCGAGATGTGTCTCTGAAATGAGTGAGCTCACTTATTTGAAATCACTGCCCATCTAAATGCCGTAACAGTTGGATGCTACGCCGTTCGATATACATTGACAAAAAAATGGAGCATTTAACACAGGACTGGTTTGTATTGTTTGTCCCATAATAGTAATTTATTTATCCAACAAACGTATGACAAGCTAAATTAGCAAGGAAATATTGAAGGTAGGTATTACGTTTATTTCAAGGCGTGATTGCCGTATGGGAACATAATGAGGGGAAAAATAAAAACCGAGATTTGTATATATCGCGTATTTATTTTGAGTCCACAATTGTAATGTCATACTGTTTACTATAGTAACGGATAAGTAACACGGTAAAGGAGGGGAGCTTTACAAGAAAGCGCTCCTTTCCTTTCCATTGTTAGTTACCATGGATATTTAAAGGGCGGTTGAGATATGGGGATATCATGCAGGGAAATACATAAGTATGAATTTGATACTTGTACCCATATATTATGTCCAGTTGGACCTTGCCAAATCATTATTCGACAAGTAAGGGAACTAAAAATGAAGATGGTGTTTATTTCTTGATTCAAGTATGACAGCTATATTACTGCATGGTCGCTTTATAGGAGGTTAATATGGGGAACTGCAAAGGCTAAAATTTTATAGTTTTTTAGAATTGATAACAGCTTTTCCAATATTACCGTTGCCACGGTAGGTTTCTAAGAAGAAAATAAACATAAAATGAGGATTCTCAAAATGGCGTTTTTTTCAGGTGGTTATTTCAAGGCGTGGTCGCCTTATGGGACTGCCATGTGGGGAAACGCAGAAGTATAAATATATAGCGTCATTTTATTTATTTTCAGGTACTAAGGATAGGATAGTTATAAAACGTCCGAAGAAATAATAACTTAACCTAACCTACGAAATGGACGGATTTTTATTTTGTTGTCGTTGGACACAAGTTCCCAGTATGTCCCACAATTTTTCCCACTGAGTTAAGAAATCGTATGGGATTTTCGTAACTCAGTGGGAAATTTAGTCTTTTTTTTGGCGCACATTGTGAATTCGTATGTATCTAGTGTAGAATAAGGAACTCTACCTACCCACCAAATTTCATACAAATCTGACGCGAAAAAAAACGACAACAAAATAAAAACATGCCCAAATAAGCAACGCAGTAAAAACTCATTTTGCGAGTACTCCTTTACGTACACATAGTATTTTACACACGACAGTTAGTATTTTATTTGCACGTATAGTTTTTTTTTTGTACCGATTTATTAGTAAGATACGTTTATGTGGATATATCTAGGCGTGGTCACGGTATGGAAGCATAATGTAGGGTCATACAACACAATAGTGTTATTATGTCCACTTAAAAAATCGACACCTAAGTAGTGCCATTATGAGGGCCAAGATGAATAGCTGTCCTAATAATTACAGTGGCAAAGGACTCGGGTATTCGAGAAGGGATAGAGCTAGTAAGTAAACAAGATGGCGTTCCTTTCACCCGCGCCAGCCACCATTACAGTTGTGGGGTTGTAAGTTACAAACGACAAACTAATTATGAATAATGTCTTCGAAGTTAGTGTGTACTAGTCGCCGTATATATTGAAGCGACAAGCGGTCAAGTTAAGAAATATCTGAATGTGCCCATTAACAAAGCGACAGTGTGCATTTAAAATAGCTTCGATTTATTTGATATTTACATGTTACGATGGAAAGGACCACATTAGCTCATATATAATTTGTAAAATACCAAATTAGTATAGAAATAGATCAGCTAAAAATAGTATATCATTCCCTTATTGAATTAACATTAAGGTATAGTATTATGTTCTCGGGTAACAGTTTCAAATACAATATGAACAGAGCTCTCATAGTTCAAAAAAGAGTTATAAAACCATATTCCGCCATGGGCTTCTAGCAGGGAATATTTTTATAAGCTAGGTATTCTTACAGTGCCTTCCTTATATATGAATATACTCACGGAACTTGTAAAACATAAACATATATTTGAAACGGATAAAGAAAAAGAGCTGCGTTTACTCACACGAACAAAACATCCAAAAAATAATGTTCAGCTAACTTCAAAAATAGAAGAGCATTGCGTGAGACATCAGGCTGTGAAGTTATTTAACAGACTTCCTCTGTAATTAAAATCTTTTACAATGTATGCTGTATTTAAGCACTCTTTATTAAGAGGTTGCTTCTATAGTCCGGGCGAGGCGTTTGAGCCTTGTTTAAGTAAGTTCTTGTTTGTATTGTTAAAAAAAACATGTGATAATGAATAGCTCATGCGTACCTTTTCTTTGATATCATTAACCATAGCTAAAATGTAAAATATATCTATGTAATGTTGTTGTGTTCATTCACATTGTATGTGTATAGTTGTATTAAGATATTGTTACTTTAATTCTATATATAAATAAGTATGTAATGTTTAGTTAATATTCAAACACAATCTTGTATTGTTCATTTTTAAAAATACTAATGTTAATAGGGAGACACCGATTGCTAAGCTTAAAAATATTAATAATCCTAATAGCGTACGTTTTAATTTCCCAATAACATTTTTCTAATAATAACGGAATAAACTCTAAATACATGTGTTTGAATGGAAATCATAAGCTTTTTTTGTTAATATTGCATATGAATCTCCAATCAAATAGATTACTAACATACAAAACACGCTTACTATCAATTTATCGCAGATAAAGCTAAATAATCAATTCATTCTGAAATTCTCAAAAAACACTCATAGCTTAAAAACATGACCAACTACGCTAAGAGCCCTTTCAAATTACGAGCAAAAACAGCCGCAAATTTATGACCCTTTTTAGCATCCACGCTGCCTCTTTTACCTAACACCACAGCACGTCGTAAATATATTACGGAGCCAACATTACTATTCCCGTCACAGCCGCACGGCATTAGTATGTTTTCAGCCACCGATGAGTTGTATTGCCGAATAACCACCAGTTGGAGCACTTTGTATGTTCAGCGTATACTTACATAAGAATAACTTTACATACTCAAAGCCAAGTAGCTTTCAGTATGTTAAGTTATCCATTATGATCTATTAATAGTAAAGAAAAATTAGCTTTTTACTTTTGGAGAAATGGTTATTTCGAGTTAAAAATGATGCCTTTCGGTTTATGTGTTTTAAGATGGACTTTTACGAAGGAAAACCTAGTACTTAATTAAGCCTTTTTAATATTTTACATATATGTCTAGATCCAAATTCGTAAGTAATTAGTAGATTTACAAAATAATGGTTTCTTTTGATTTTTCAATGACTTGGGTTGAAGAACAGAAACTGTAAAAAAAAAATTATTTACTGAGTTAGATTGTATTTTGTTTTAGTATGTTAAGTTACCCATTTCAATGTATTAATTGCAAAATTTCAAGCAAAAAGATGACTTCACTTTTACAGACGTATAGACGTAGTAGACGGATACAGTCAGTTGTTCAGTCATTTTGAGTTCAAGAAGATGCCTTTCGGATTGCTTCATTTGAAAACAGTACAAAAATGGATTGGGTTTGTTTTTAATAAAGTTTCATGTTGTTGTTCTTAATGTACATAAACCATGAATTATAAAAAAAACACGCTCTGACTTATAATTCAATACACTGAATGTTCAAGCTAAGGTCTTGCCTTGCTAGTCTATTTTTTTATTTATTGGAAACATGAATCGATAAAAAGGCGAAGAGTAAATATCAATATATTCTCAAAAGCATGTAAGTCTATTAAAGACTGCGAAAAAGGTGTCAGGTAGAGAGACAGCGTTTTGTACGACTATGTAAGCCAATGCGGGAGGGGCAGACACGACCGCATACCTTGAAGGTGTTATGTGGAGGTGAACCGGTGGCAGTGATGACTTAGCTCTTTTATCTCCCAGTGTTTTACAAGTCTCGTCGTGGATTTCTCAACCGCGAAACGCCTGATTGGATGCCCGCAAATAACAAAAACCGTCATATTGGACTACATATACTACATTAAACTTATGTGCCCTAACCGCAAAGCTAATAACTCTGTAAGTCTGTGGGTCAAACCATTAATATCCTCATCGAACCGATATATACAGGCCGTCCCAAGACTATGGGACCTGAAGGGAAAGTACCTTAAATACTTTTGGAAGTAATAATACTGCACTCAAAGCAATTCTAAATAAAAATATTGAATTGAATTCGGTAGTTTCATGCATGTTAATTTGAATAAAATTATTAATTTCACGTTGATCCTTTCTTTTAAAATACTATGTTACTTCAGAAGAATTATAATTTTTTGTCCATTCTTTCGATTGGCATCATAAAAATAGGGGTGACTTTTTCACATTTAAGTCGGTTCGATTCCCAGACGAAGCAAGTAGTTTTTAGAATACCTTTGAATGCAGTATTTTTAACTTTTAAAATAACATTAAGTCTTCTGTCAGCAAAATATCCTATCTACGATATTTAAGGTACTTTCCCTTCATGTCCCATAGTCTTGGTAATCCTGTGTAATGGGATATTGTTTTCTGTTTCCGCGATTGTAATTCATTGAAATCAAACACTTTAGACCAGATTAATGACACCATCATCTTGAAAAAACGCGTGCTGTAAAGGGCTCAAAACGTAAGGTCATGTTGTTAATAAACGCGATCAATCCGTTCTAAACTTTGAAATTAAACACTTTAGAACGGATTAATCGCGTTTATTAACACCATGATCCTACGTTTCGAGCCCTTTACAGCACTCGTTTTCACAGGTATAAGATGATGATCTAACCTGTTTAATTTCAATATATAATGGGTATCGAAAGTTGAAGCCCGCAACGAAATCCTTTCATATTGGACCACATATTACATATATATTAAACTCGTCTGCCCTAACCGCAAGGCTACCAACTCTGGAAGTCTGTAGGTCAACCCATTAACATCCTATCGACCCGATATATATAATGGGTATCAAACACTACTCAGCAAAATAAACGTTTCGACAAATCTATACCGGATAAAACGTACAAGGGACTACCTTCCTTTGTTTGGTTCCGGACACGGCGCGTATGGACGCTAGCTGTTAGCGGACGTTACGGGTGTCCGGGTTTCCGATTGGTCCATGGGGATATAGGTAAATGGATTGGGGGAGGTTTTTTTATTTCAATTTTGCGTTTTCCCGGCTTATACCAAGGCGGGTGTTTCGGGTCCGCTTTGGTAAGTAAGGCGCTTGTTTAAGCAAGTGCCATTTGACCTTCGAACCTATAAGTTTAAGTTCCGAAAAGCTCATTGGTACGGTCAGCTGCAGAGTAAAGTGACCCCCCCTGCATACAAACTTTCTATGCAGGGGGGGTCACTTTACTCTGCAGCTGACCGTACAAGCCAGGGTTTGAACCGGCAAACTTTGGATTGAAAATAATATATTATGCTCTTGCTGCTGGGCACCAACGCCCCGACTTAAGTATTTTTCTATTTCCATATTAACTGGAAAATTATATAGTAGGTAATGAGTGAAATATATAAGTGCCCCCATCACCAAGTTTAGCGGGAACACGGCTGAGATTAAAACACTCTCCAAGGATGCTGCTGCATATCTTAAATCTAATGTTTTAAAATTTTAAGTAGAGTAGAGAACGATTGTAAGCCATACGATAAATAATAAATAAATAAGTCATAGATCAATATTCAAAAATTCAATTTTTTTTTTCTAAAACGTTTTTATTACAAAAAAAACTATTTTTTTAATAATATAAGAAAGAAGGGTAAATTTAATTTTTTTCCTTCTCTGATCAAACTCTTCTTTAAATCCTACTAAGAAAAAAAAAATCCTATTTATCTGCCATTTAGTTACAATAAATTCATTCATATATTGCCCATGCACTTTTGAACGAATGTGTAAACTGTAGGTACTTACTAAAACATTCCAACCTTTATAACATTTTACATCCTGTGCAACTCAATAAACAATTTTTATTTTTTTCTTTAACATGTTTATAGGTACTAAGCGACAAAATACATAGTTATATAGATAAATACATATGTACATATTTACATAGAAAACGTTCATTACTCAGGAACAAATGTTCGTGATAAACACAAATAAATGCCCTGGCCAGGATTCGAAACCGAGACGCCTATCATAGGCAATGTCTCTACCAACTAAGCTAAGCTATTCGCAATAATAACTATATATGTCCATAAAACATAATGTTGGTTAAGATGTAAACCTGCTGAATCCATTTTTGAAAGTTATTTATTTTCAACTCTATTGTCATACATTAAAGTTGAAAATAAATAATTTCAATTAATGGATTTAGTTGGTTCACACTCTTAGCCAACGTAATATCAACTTTAACTCAAAGGCGTACGTTTCAAATTAACTTAATAGCAACTGTTATGCACTACGACGTATGACAGGTTATGGAAGGGTGATAAAATATTCTAAGCTTATTGCCGGACATGTCCTGTCTGTCATCGATTGGGGCTGTGGTTTAACTGGCAGCGGGTAGCGGAGCGCAAGCGGAAGCGGCTTTGTATGAACGTATGTTTGTTCGACGATAACTCGAGTATCGTTGATCGGAGCGTCGTGATATTTGGCAGGTAGTTAGATGAGATAAATATAATTTTCAAGATTGAATATGAGCCAAATCGGTCAAGTGGTTACCGAGATAATCGAAATTCAAGTTCGAGACGAACACAATTGAATAATTTATATATTTAAACAAAAGTCCTGAGGTCTTGTAGATATGTGTTGACGACTATCTGTCTAGCATTAGTAACAAAAATTTGTTCCAAGATAAAATTACCGAAAACTTTAAAGTGTTATTTTGAACGTCAAACTTCTCTGAAAATATGATGTTTACTTAACACTGTCACGGTTTGTGCTATCAAAGTCTAGGAAACTTAGCAATAGCATAGAATGACTCTACAATGTTTTCTGTCCCATTACTACAGATAATAATATCAACTTTTATAGCTGTGAGCTTTCGGGTAGTCTATACTGTGAATTTCTTTCAATTTAAATTTTTGATTTTTATTGTTGATTTATTTAGATTTTATTGTAATAAAATTGGACATAAACATTGTATATAATAATAGCCGTAAGTCGAAATTGTATGATTAATACGAATAAATGAATATGAATATAAGATAGACGGGTAGCATCGTGTTTGATATTGATTCATGGCATATTACATTAGGTACATCATTTAAAAAAATGCATCATCATAATACAGCAAGGTATCAACTAGAAACGCAACAAAACAATACTACCACGAAATGGTCCCGAGTGTTGTGCTAGCCTAGGTGGCCAGCGCTGATCTTCCACCGGGGCCATCTGTGAGTGGTACAGATGTGAGTGATTGTGTGGATTAGTCAAAACTATGGGACTATACAGATTGTAAGAAATCTCTTACTGCTTGTCATTTTGACATGGTTCTAGGACTAGGGTTCCAATTGGTTGACTAAACAGCTTTCAAACGGCCCAAGCCTTGCCCAACTCACGACCCGCTCTTACAAAGACCCCAGCCTGATCGTAGACAGACCGGTCATCAATATTCCGACATTACCTTTGACGGCCATCATTGATTGATAACATTATCGCCACAACGTTACAATTAGACAGGCGCCATTTCTACCCCAGAGTAGCTTATCACAGATTATTTTAATATACAGATTATATAATAGTTCTAAGAGATATTTATCATAATAATAAACTTTGTTGTAATATCAAATTTCTTAGCTGTGAAAATGTTGTTATAGTTGTTTTACCACAATACTAATTGTTGTACAACCATACGCACCTGACAGCATAGTGACAAGTAGTGACAACCCTATTGTAATTTCAACATTTATTTTATATTTCAAGATTATGTATTTTGTTGATATTTGGAATAAATAACCCTAATGTTAACGTCATCTTGGCGTTTGCATGCTTGACAAGCTTACAGATGTGCAAGTTGCGGAAAGTTTCCAATGGAAAAATTCTAGGAAATTTCTTGAAAATTACACAGAAATTTAAGAAATTTGCGGAAAGTTTCAACCAAGTGAGAAGTTTCTGAAACTTTCCTATGCGAAATATTTCGCAATATTGAAAAGTTTCCGTCGGCACGTCAGTAGGCTAAACGTCAAATGTAGAAAAGAGAAGCTTCTGTACTTTAGTACTATTACTTATTCTGTGATAGAACCAAACAGTGTACCTACGAAATCATTATCGAGTTCGCTATGCGATTATTTCTATTTTTGTCCACGTAGGAGTACTTACCTACCCTACTCTTACAGTACTTTCACCCTCCATTAAGCTTTTAAGGGGATTTTTAGCAAAAAATACGTAAGTAATTATAACTAAAATATTCAATAGCTTTTGAATGACTTACATCCGTCCCGAGATTACTCAGAATCGAGAGCTCTTTCGATTCTGGGAGGAGAAAAAAAATGACCATAATTTGCATACGTTTTCAAAAATTTCCATTCCGTTCCGTTACCACTATACAATGTCTATGAAAAATGGTAACGAAATGGAAAAAAAACCTTGGAAGACATTTTTTCTCCGATTAGGATCGAAAGAGCTCGCGATCTGAGTAGAACGCGCAGAATAACTTGGAAGAAAATGGCCTATCTAACAAATCGTTATGTGCTTATTGGCAGATACTGAGATATGTCTTAGAAAACAAATCGTTATGTGAGTGCTTTAAGGATGACTCACACTAGAACGGGACGGGACGGGACGGGACGAAAACATCTGTCAATTTCTATAGAAAGCGTCACGTGACATCCCAGGGCTCCGAGCTATATCACGTGATTCTTTCTATACAAATTGACAGATTTTCCCGTCCCGCCCCGTCCCGTCCCGTGCTAGTGTGAGTCATCCTTTACTGGCAGATACTGAGATATTTCAAAAGAAAGGAAAAATGGAAAAAATGACCTCGGGCGAGACTCGAACCCCCGACCATGAGACACGCCATTGCCACCATATCCCTCATATGCCCTCTATACATATACGTTCGGGCATACCTATTCGCCAGATCTGCCAATAAGTGTATAGGATACTTGTCTGGCGGATATCCGGCGGATATACCTATGGAGATCCGACAAAGTGCCCGAACGGATATATCCGGCATTAGGGGGCGTTTAGCAATATTTACCTTATTAAAGTACCTTTTACTCGAGGTAGATCAGTTGTTCTCGAAAAAAAAAAAGGTTCTCGAGTGGAGACCGCGAACCGGAAGGCGCAGCGTGGGTAGGTTGTGGGGGCACAAGGTGGACTGATGACCTGGTGAAGGTCGCAGGAGTCCGCTGGATGCGGGTGGCGCAGGACCGGGAATTGTGGAAATCGTTGGGGGAGGCCTATGTCCAGCAGTGGACGTCTTTCGGCTGAAATGATGATGATGATGAAATGATGATGAGATCAGTTGACAGAGCGCTGGGATGATACGAAACAAAGTGTTATCAGTAATTTATAATAAATGCTACCTTTAGCCTGAAACCGTCACAAATCCAGGTCTCCAGAGACCGGGTCATAATTACCAAAAATGACCATTAGAAACCTACCTTAAAAAACTATTCGCTGAAAGGTAAAAGATGCCTGAGGCCCAACACGGATCGTCCATTTGCTATGCTCCTCTGGGATACAACCTGCGTACCCAGCAAAGACCAGTCGGAAATAAAGACTGTCGATAAATAAAATATTTAAATCTATCTATCAAATCATGATGAATTCATGAACAACTTGTTCAATTTACTTAATGTAAATAATAAGCGTGTGCAAGTAAATTCTAGTGAATTCTTCCAGTCTACTTTCTCAATCCGTAGTTTGTAGGTAGGTATATATATATGTTCAATGATTTATAAATAAATCGGTCAAGGTCAAGGGTTTCCAAGATATGAGGTCGCGTCAAATCAATCAAGAAAACGGCGATATTGCTTATTTCAATGCAAAAAACGCATTCGACAATTAGACAAGAAATCTGGCTTTTAATCAAATAGCTTCCACCTGGCTGTAACAAAATGCTGGTCATACGTTTAAGGTCGTAATCAGTATCGTGGAATGATTACGAAAAAATAGGGGAAAAAATACCCTATACAAAAAAAGAAGTTTTTATTTTAGTTTTTTTTCTTAATCAGTCCACGGCAGTCGGCAGTGTTATGAACAAAATAATTACACCCTAAAACGGATCACCAGAATTTCTGTTACAGTTTGTATAAGATCGTACCAATGAGTTTTTTGATACTTATGTATGAAATGCCATTTAACTAGTTGCTTTTCGGTGAAGGAAAACAACGTAAGGTTTGGGGTAACATGGGGACTATAGTCATCCCTATCGTGCATGAGACCTATACCCAGCAGTGAGACATATAAATCCTTCTAACTTTATACACTTGAACTTGCGACCCTATCCAGTTAAGTCTGGCCTACTAATTGCGACACCGAGTACGGCGCTCTACGTGTCGCGCCTGCATTTCTCTGCCGTAGCTGATGAGGTGGTAGAGTACGTCCGCCAGAAGACCAGCTACAAGCTGAGGGTGCACCAGCTGCGGTCGCGTCACTATGTGCACTTCAGATCATATGTGGTGCGCGTGCCGCGGCCGCTGATGGACACCATCGCGAACCCAGACTTCTGGCCGAAGGGTGTCGTGTTTCGGCGGTACCGGGGTAACCTGCCGAATCCTACGCCTGATCAGACGACGCTACGGAGCCACGTAGTTACGTCGCCTAAATTAAATTATAAGTTATATATGTTTTGGTTTTATATTTGATGGTTGCAGTGCTTTGGTATTTACTGTTATGCTGTAAACCGATTTTTTTAAATAAATAAATATCTCAGCAACCCCATGACCGATTTGGCTCGTATTTGAACTTGAAAACTCTATTTATCTCATCTAACCACCGACGATACTCGAGTTATCGTCGTACCATAAACATACATACAAATGACGAAGTGTCCAAATAGTTTGGGAGAACTTCGCTGGCTTCGCTCGCTCGTTTAATAAAGAAAACAGAATCAGTATGTCCTAGTTGCGTTCTGATACTTGAGACAACTCTGAAACGCCTCTAAGTTCTACAATTGAAATTTATGAGGCACTTATCGTTATAAAAATGACCAGTCCTTACTTTATACATGTCTCTATAGAGTATGAAGGCTTTTGTTTGTTTTAGTGCTTTTATGGTTTATATCGGGATTTCAATTTTCGCTGAGATTTATATCCACTGGGAAGGTTTAAAAAGTATAAAAGGTTTTTTAGGATTCCGTAACTCAAAAGGAAAATATAGAACCCTTATTTTAGGGTTCCATACCTTAAAGGGAAAAAACGGAAACCTTATAGGATTGCTTTGTTGTCCGTACGTCCGTCCGTCTGTCTGTCTGTCAAAACCCTTTATCTCGGTAACGCGTAGAGGTAGCAAGTTGAAATTAATACCACATACACAGGTCTGCGGTCCCTTGACCTGCGCGTTTCTAAAGTATGTCCGTCTCGCTCCAGAATAGTGGTAGGAGCGATACTGCAAAAAAGACTTTCTATAATTTTCTCGGGTTTTCAAAGCCTCAGGTTCGCTTGGCAACCTAATTCTTAGATTTGGTGCAGGCACCAATTTTTACGGAGCGTCTGTCATCTAACCTTTCAAAAGGGAAAACCAAAAAATAAACGAAATAAATAAAAAAGAAGCGAAGTAGCCATGTTCCCAATACCATATTCAACAGTCCACAATGCCACATAATCTAACGAACGAATATATCCCCTCTCTATCACACTTTGGAGCCACATATTGGAGCGAAAGAGACACCGAAATTTCGAATTTTCGGCCGCGGTAAACGTTCTGACCACTCCCGACAAAGCGTCGATAAATCCATATTTACGTATTCGTATATTCATATATTCGTATATATGGTAGTCATGACACCCAATCACTTAACGCCTAGTGATGGCGTACGCGGATCGAGTGGTCTTGATACTTTTTTACGAAAGGAGAAAGGACGAACAACTTAATAGGCTACACAAGAAACGTGAGAAAACGAGTAACCCTGTGAAAACGAGTGCTGTAAAGGGCTCGAAACGTAGGGTCATGGTGTTAATAAACGCGATTAATCCGTTCCAAAGTGTTTAATCTCAATAAATTCTACACAAGTGAATTGTGAGCATCTTCACCGTTTATCTGCTTCTGCTGCTAACTGACAACAAACACACCATCCATTTTGATACCAGATTTACAGAGCACTGTATTTTTTTTAAAGTTGAGCTTTTTTTGTGTCAATTGCATGTTTGTCGGTTACGTCTTCGTAATTCTATAAGTGAACGGTATTTTATCTTTAAAATTAAATCAGCAGTAATATAAGATGAAACGAACAAGTATCAAAACCCTTTCGTCAAATCGCTTTAGTGAGTCGTCGAGCAATTTTGGTCTCTTTTTGGTGAAATATTTTGTATATCTTCTCTTCAATAGCTATTATTAATTATGATATGCAAGCAAACTTAGACTTAATGAGCTGTCTTAAGCCTATGTTCATAATGGATTTCCATACTATTTTACCACCCACCCTAGCCTCACGTAACGTCGCACGTAGCCGCCGCTCACCGCAGTTTACTGTGGCTTGCGCTTGCGCTACTACACTACCGCTTTTTTATCAAGCAAGCAAGCAAGTTATATTTTTTTTTCTATTCTAAAACCGAACGTTGCAATAACTTAATAAGTGTACAGTGTACACTGCCTGTCAGCAACCTTATATACTCGTAGCTTCACCAATATGTATTTTTAATACCAACGCGCA
Organism: Lathronympha strigana; assembly: GCA_949128165.1. Lineage (NCBI taxonomy): Eukaryota > Metazoa > Arthropoda > Insecta > Lepidoptera > Tortricidae > Lathronympha > Lathronympha strigana. The sequence continues at coordinate 4,895,794 of OX421928.1, read as the reverse complement.
AACAAATTCAAAAACGACACCAATCCCTCAAACCTAAGTAAATTAACTGGAAACTTGACGGCGGTCCTCATCCATTTGCGAAATGTGTACACAGGGGCCTATTTGAGCCGTGAAAGTAACGGGTGTGACATGAAGGTACGTTTTAGTGAAAATTTGAGAGTGGACGTTAAACGGTCAGTCATTTTGACGGATCGGGTCCGTAAGACTTATTCTATTACTCAACTTAAAACAGTTTTATAATAAAATTATGGATAACACACACATATTTTTAGTTACTATGCGCGACATGTTTCTGACATCCTATGATGCCATTATAAGGCACCAAGTACTGTAACGGCCTCCTAGCCTAGTCGGTAGTGACGCTGCCTTCGAAGCAGGAGGTCCAGGTTCGAATCCTAGTCAGGGCATTTATTTGTGTGTTTGTCATGAACATTTGTGCCTGAGTTATGGATGTTTTCTATGTATTTAAGTATTTATATGTATCTATCTATTATATATATCGTCATCTAGTACCAACAACACAAGCCCTTCTTGGGCTTAACGTGGGTCTAGATCGATTTGTGTAAGATTGTCCCGCAAATATTTTTTTATTCTTATATTTAATTTATTTATTTTAAGTACTGTATGCGACGACGCAATCGGGCGTACTGAGCCGTTTTGCCTCATCATCATCATCATCATTTCAGCCTGTAAGCGTCCACTGCTCAACATAGGCCTCTCTAATCGAACTCCAGCGCGACCGGTCTACAGCCACCTGCATCCGAGACCCAGCGATCCTCACCAGGTCGTCGGTCCATCTCGTAGGCCGTCCCACACTGCGCTTGCTAGTACGTGGTCTCCATTCAAGGACTTTTTTGCCCCATTGCCTCACTGCCCGTTATATTTTTATGATATTAATATATGTCAGTAGTTTAAATTCAATAGTTTAGCCTTAATTTGTATTGGAGATCACACTTATTAACTGCGATATGTCAGGCGTATCTCGCGTAACTTATGAAGCATAGTTTTAAGTAAAATAAGATCGAGTTTTGCTCCATGCGTACAAGCTACGTAACGCGCCGCTTGTTACAAGCACGTACGGGGAATTGCTAAGCGATATTCAAAATTTTGTTTTGTACAATTTAGACTTGTTGTGCGTATATCATGTTACTCAAGTTAAGGTACATAGTTATGACACAACGACATGTTGGAAAGAAGAAGTTAAGGGCGTTTATATTGTTTGTCGTCCCCCAACTTTATTTTTGAACTGAAAATGTTTATGTGATTTCTACGAGCTACCCAGTAGAAGAAAAAATGTTATTGAAAAACACAGGCAAGAAGGCGTTCTTACGTAATGTTCATTACCTCAATTAATTCATAACATAGTATAAAACAAAGTCACTTTCTCTGTCCCTATATCCCTATGTATGCATAAATCTTTAAAACTACGCAACGGACTTTGATGCGGTTTTTTTAAATAGATAGAGTGATTCAAGAGGAAGGTTTATATGTATAATAATAACCCGTGCGAAGCCGGGGCGGGTCGCTAGTTGATAATAAGATTTGCCACAATCCATGCTACGCAAAGCGACTCTATTTTTTACGAGAATCAAATTTCAATGACACGTTCTATTTTTTTGGTGAAGGAAAACATCGTGCGGAAACCGTACTAATCCCAATCAGGGCTAGTTTACTCTGTTGGGAGGTCAGATGGCAGTCGCTTTAGTAAAAATAGCGCCTACGCCAAATCTTGGGATAAGTTGCAAAGCGGACCCCAGGCTCCCTGGGGGGGAAAACGCTAGGATGAAAAACACCAATTTCCAGGTCACGTTCTATTAGACAGGTAAACTGTTCGTATGCTCTTTCTCTGTCTAGCATTTGGAATATACAGGATGTCAGTGGCGAGGCGTTCATCAATTACAGGCCAAAAACACCCAATTATGCAAATTTGCTGCCAGGCCATATTTCAGAGGGGTCCAGGGGCAGATGGATAAACCATCTTGCCTGGCTATCGAAGAAGGGTTGTGTTTTACTGCAGGGTCAAAATAATTTCTTTTTTTGTTGTCCTTACGGGTTTGAAGAATATTACAACTCAATTTATCACGAAACTACATAGGTAACTTTAACCAACTGTTTAATATATATATGATACTCTGATCTTGATTTTCTTCTTCTTCTTTTAAATAATGGCTTCTGTCCGAGTGTTGGACAATTTTGCCAGTGTCACGTATTATAAATATTAAAGTATATTATATAAATAGAATAGTATAATGCCACTTGGGCGACGTCTTTCGATAATTTGCCTCGCTATATGTTAAGTTTATAGCAATAAGCCTTAAATATAGTTTCTCAGTGGGTCAAGATCCCGGGATTGCCGCTGGATGACTAAAGGAGTGACTGAACTCATTTCAGGATTAATTCTTCATTAGCTATAAACTGCTTCGTTAGTTAACTGCACAATTAGCTATCAATATTACACATTAAACAACATTTTGCAAACAAAAAACAAAAAACTATTCCAGACACGCTATCGCCATCTTGAGTAACAAACGACAATCCACATCTTAATTTTCGGTAATAAAATAAATCAGTGGTGACAGCTAGTACCTACAGCTACAAAAATCAATTCATACCAGTGACTACTGAACCCTCTTTTAAACTCCGCCGCCATATTGACCAGCAGTCATTGTCTTAAAATATCGCTTTGCACAAAGAATAGGTCTTTGTTTACGGACACCTGAATGGCTTTCAGAATTAAGATCCTTTGTGGAAAAAATATTTTTTTCAGCCATGTTCAGTGTGAAAGTTTGAGCGTCTTAAGTAGCTTTGACAATGGTTTTTGTTTTTCTGCTTTTTAATTTATTGTTTGTCTTAAATACTTCGTTTTGATAGATGTTGGGGTTTTTGAATAATTCCGGTTATTTTATGGTTTCAATACTTGTCAACGAATCAATAATATTATTTTCGAAATATATACAGTAAGTGTAACTTACCAAACTACCTACTTCTACCTACCTTAAGTCTAAAATAGGTACTTGAGGCATTGTACCTAGGATGCTGGAATTGGAATTTTAGGCTACTCTAAAACCATGTCAAAATGACGAGCAGTAAGAGATTTCTTACAATCTACTTACACTCGATCTCACAGTCCCTATGACATAGTCCTACCTAGCCCCAGTTTTCTATTGGTTGACTGTACAGGGTCGTTCTTCTTTTTTTAGCGACAATGAGCTGTCTACGCGCTGAAAACTGACTGATTTAGAATTTAACCATGTTTTTGTTGGTAGCCTGTAATTTTGAATTACCTGATCAGTACAGTATACTTGTTATTTGGCTAGTTAGTGACACACGCATACACGCGCGCGTTTTTTTCAATGGTTTTCTATAATACACCGTGACAGAGTGGTCAATCGGAAGGCTATCTTAGCTGAAAAGGGCCACTCTGTCACGTTGTTCTATAGAAATCAATTGAAAAGAAAAATACCTTGCCGTGAAACGAACTATCAAACATATTCAATAATATTTCAAACGAGTCACTCATGTAATTAGGTCGATTTTCGCTCGACATGTTTCGCTCTTTACGAAGATTGTGCACTACGGGCACTCTAAATACGTTTGGTAGCGCTACGCCGTAGCTGATAATAAGCATTTGGCACTTTGTAGCGCAAGTGGTGCGTGGAGTGATGACAACGCGTCATTAGCGCTGAATGGGTTAAAATTGTATAGTTTTCCTAATAAAACATTTTTAGTTTTCGGGTCCATTTTCTTCATCAAAATAACACGTTATGCCCAAATGTCACTTCAATTACTTAATAAATGTTCCTAGACACCAAAGTGAAATAGTAAGTACCTACCTACATTCTGTATTAAGGGCGGTAATCAAGAAAGTACGAACGAGTGTGAATTTAAGCTCGAGTCGAAGACGAAGGTTTAATTTGAACAGTTGTTCTTGTACACGCGCCTTCGAAAGTGCATGGGCAATTTATGAACGAATTCATTCATAGACTGCCCATGCAATTTTGAACGGATTAGTACCACCCGTGAGACATACAATGTTTTTCATCACATTTGTGAGGAAAATTAAATCACATCACATAAATTACTTAATAGGCAGATAAATAAACAATTAATATTATGCGGTAGTGTACTAGCACAGTCCATAGTATTCCTGGGTGAGCGGCGGCTACCGTTCCTCCGGGGGCCCGGGCGGGCGGTAAAGTACTAAGCAAATCCATTACGGTCATGGGCTTAATAAGCTCATTAAGCCTTAGTAGGTATGCTTGCATCTTTATAATATCATCATTTACGAGCAAGGGTGATACCATTTTAAATAAGAAGGCGTTTTCTCGGATTAAACATTATTAGAAACTATATTTCCTACCCGTCGATAATAAAATCTAAAACATCTAGCTTTCACAGAGTAGAATCAATAAAACTCCCTATTCTAACTTGAGAATAAAACATGAACTCAAGTATTTGTGAACCGCCGTCCAACATATGCTCTTAAAAGTGTTCAATATTGCACCATTGAATGCATCCCCGCACCGGCCTTTGCATATCAAAGAATGCAATTTACCATAATGTATGAGAAGCTTTGATTCTGGGCTTTAAAGCTTTGAGTATAAATATAAATAATGCTAAAAGGAACCTATTGTCACCTGAGTTCCAATGGACAAAAAATATCAGACATAAGATAAGGTAAAGACAACGTCTGGTTGATGTTACTGGTGACTGGGGAGGAAATGCCGCCAGCATCTTAGGTACAATGCCTGAGGGACCTATTTTAGATTTAAGGTAGGAAGAGGTAGGTAGTTAGGTAAGTTACACTTACTGTATATATTTATACTTAGTCAAATTAATAATAAATAAGACAACAAGAGAAGATAAGATGACAATAGTTTGAAGAAAGCTTTAAAATAAATTAACTGCCAAATTAAAAAGTTTAAAAGAAGGATTTTGGAAGGTTTTGGATATTGATATTATGTTATCTACTTCCAAAAATATACAGGGTGGAAAGACACGACGATCCTTCTCGCAAAGGGGGGTTAGTTTAAGTGAAGGAGAATCGATTAGTAATGTTTATATTTTTGTTACGAACAATCAGTAAAAATATTAAAATTAATTAATGTTCTTCTTAGTGACAACCCTGCTATTACTATGTACTATACCTACATGTAACTGTAATGTGACACTTTATGTTTACAAAAATTTGCTCGACATACCGCAGCACTCGCTCTTCAAACCTTGGTGCAATGTGAACTACACCTCCTCCCCGTTGGTCGTTTTGGCCCGTTTGTGGTACTATGGGCTGATTATTTGCCACGCGATCAAAGGCCCGTAAAATTGACATACGGCTAGTTGGGTGTGGTGGAGGATATCTTTGTCGATAGCCTCGTAACGTCTCGGCGGCATTATAATTACACTCCCCGTATAACATAAGCAAATTTAGGTAATCGCGGGCTCCCAAGGGCATTTTGAAAATAGGTTTTATCACGTAATTTGCAATTTATTTGCGTCACTGTTTTATCACGGGTAAGACTGAGTAAAAATTAATATTTTTCCCAAACAAAATAATACAATTGTGCAAACTACCCACTTACAAAAATCTAACTTAACCATAGAGAAATTGAGACTAAGGGCAGTTACAATAAATAGGTTCATAAAGCCCATAATACACCGCCAGAAGAGCATACTAGGCGGGGTGCGTGGAAGCTAGAAAATGCTGTTGGTTAACCGATTTGTATGGAAATAAATGCAAAAGTAACATGTTTATTTGAATTATAAAAATAAAGGCTTCAGAAGATATTATTTTCAATTCTACGATTCTGCATGTATAACTGCCCTTAGTCTTAATTTATCTATGGTTAGTTAGATTATTGTAAGTGGGTAGTTCACACAATTGTAATATTGACTGGGAAATATTATGGGGTAGAAATGTTGTTTTGGTAAATGTCACTGACCTTTGTGTTATTGTTAAATGTTATTGAACCTAATGAGGGTTGTCACTTGCAGTATTTTGCATCAAAAGTTAACTGCCTATAACTTAAAAACGCTTACGAATATGAGCCTAGTTTCTTTAGAGGAAATACAGTACTAAATCTAAACAATCCCCCTTTTGCGGAAAGGATCGTCGAGCCGTTCCACCCGGTATAAGTTAAGATATTTACTATTTGATCAAACTTCACATATAAAAGCAAAAAAAAATACTTATGCAAATATCAAGTATCCGTGCAAAGCATGTACAAGCACTTGCAAATTATTAAGTATTAAGTTAGTTAGGGACTTGTAAATTAATCTTGTAATATCATATGTCGATATTAGCATAGGAATTTAAATGTCGCCATGTAATCCACGTATACCAGTATTTAAATAAACTTAGCACGTACCTACAAATATATTTGCAAAAAAATATCGACAAATTTATTACTTCCATTGAGATTAGTGTCACGTCTACTTACGTACGTATGTGTCGTTCTATATAAAAAGGTACCATTAGCGTTTGGGTGCTTACAAAGCTCAAAAACAAAGCCCCTCGGTTGTGAGCACACATTGTATACTTGTTATTATTTCTGTACGCATTCAATGTTAACCACAAGTCATTTAAATAAATTAAGCCGACACTTTGATATATCTAATGTGTGTTGCGCTTGACATAGATTTGTAGCTAATTTTGTTTTATTTTTACATTTATTACAAATGTCTTTAATAACACTAACATCAATAACAATAACAAAATATCATAAAATAAAATTAAAACTACCTAGATATAATTAAAAATAAACTAATCTTAAATAAATCTAAAACTAACTATAAAATACACTGATTAAAACTAAATTAAAAATAAATTATTTAATAAAAAATAAAAATAAAACTATTCCTCCTCCATCGAATCCTCCAAACTTTCGCCTACTTCCAAGTGTTTCTGGACATATGCCACGGCTCTGGGACCATTGGCAACTTATACAAGGACATTGATATTAATACGTACAATGTATTAATGCAGTTAATAAATAACTGGTTTTAACTGCATATTATCAGCCTTCGAACAACACAGTTACTTTTTGCGGGGATAAAACTTGCAAACAGACGCACTTCTCACACACTAAATAAAGGACTATTTAACAGACAAACATGGCTGATACCAGAAACTGAAAGTCTGAAACTCAACAAAAAAAAATTTAATGTACTGTTTATAGAGTGGAGGACACAGTTCACGAAATAAATCATATCAAATGTTCGTGTTATCGTGTAAAACTGTTAATTTTTTTTGTGGCCTTTCTGTATCACTATTTTATAGAACATATGGTTTCTTGTAGAACCGCGTATTATAAATATTTTTAAGACTTTTGTAATTCGTTTTAAACATTAGTCCCGCCGAGTTTCTTGCCGGTAATAATCTTCTCGGGCTTTGGTGTAGGGTTAGAAACTGTAGTAGCTTTTTTTTACGTTCATAAGTGCATTGTAATGTGCCTAAATTGAAAAATAAAGATATTTATCATTTGTAATACAAAAAACAATCTGTAATGACGACACTAACACATAGAAAATGATACAACGCAACTTTTGCGCACTTCGATTTATTTTTGTGTACAGAGTAGACTAGTCACAACATACCCGTGTATGCCCATTTGGGCTTTTACTTCGGCAGAGGGGAAAAAGGTACGTATGCCGACGGGGAGGGGTCCCCGTGTTACTTGAAGTCTGGACCTTACCTGAAATCAAACGAAAATACTGTTAATAGATGCAACTAAGACGTTTGCTCATTGCCACGGATTATTATAATACAATTGTAAAGCACGCACCAAATCATTTATTATGTCTTAATTTATGACTCAAAAATGTTTCACTAAAAAAAATGACGTTTGTTTCCCTTTTTTTTCGAATAAATTGTACAAAATTTAAATATTTGGGGTTTTTATAAAAAACAGAGTCAGAATCAGATATGTATTTGTTTAAACATAGGTCTTAATAATGCAGGTGGTAAATTTAGGTTTTTGATCACTTTGTTTTACCTACAAAATGCGGGTGCACAAATTTAATACTTACTTCACTTATGTGTCTAATCCTTCATCCGCATCTCTATCCGCGGATGTGATGCTTCTATATCCGCATCCGCTTTTAACAAGCCAAAAATATCAATTTATTGCTAATTTTAATGCTATGATCTAAACAAGTAAAACCCATCCATCCTACCGACTGCGCCATGTTTTATTATTAATAAAACACTCATTTGGACATGACATATGTTTATAGAGTTAACTTCAGTCTATTACACAGATACACAACAGGTTTTACTTAGTTACATGATTAAGAAAGAATTAGAATAAGGGAGTGAGTGAGGTAAATTTTATTGGAATCTAATACGGCGTGGAATATGATAAGGGTCTGCTATGATATTATCTGTGCCTGAGCTTATTTAAATGACCCAGAGCACAGAACATCTAACCACATCTACTTAACTATAATTGGTATGTAGTTTTTCTGTCGCACATTATGTCCGGTTTTTTTCAAAAAAGCCTGTGGCTATCCACAAGTACAAATAGCATTTATAAAAGATACAGAAGACCAAATCTGCAAATAAGTGCACTCGATATCTGCAGTTTAGAGGTCGTGCGGCTAATGTTCCGAAGGATAAGGGATAGGGGAAAACTATAAAAATAAATACTCGGGGACAATCTCAAACAACATACCCCTAAAGTGTGGAGACAATCTCACACAACATACTTACCCCTAAAGTGTTTATCTAGATGGTTGGCAAGTAGCTTCCGTTTTACTAACCTAGCTACCTCTACCTACCTTAAATCTAAAATAGGTCCTTGTGCCATTCTTTAAAAAGGGGTAAATAGACTGATATCGTGGAACCATAATCATTTCTAGTTAAACAAGATACTGATTACGTCCTCAAGGGTCCTTGGAAATTTATTTCAATTCACATCATGATAAAACTATCGGTCATTTTAATCTGATCTTAATTTTAATTTTAGGTAGTTGTATAGTAACATGTAATTTCGTATAATAATATGTACCTACCTAATTGGAAAAAACTGATATTTCGCCAAAATTAAGTCGATTTCGACTGATTTTTAAATCGCGATTCCTTTCTAAAACACATACAAGTACTATTCCATTAGCCCACAAAAACCCTGTTTAAGATAGTAGAAGGAAATTGCTAGACCCTGAGAATTTTCCGATGGTCCTGGGTTCGAATCCCGGTAAGGGTATTTATTTGTGTAATGAACACAGATATTTGTTCCTGAGTCATGGATGTCTTCTATGTATTTGTATATTATATATATCATTGTCTGAGTACCCGTAACACAAGCCTTATTGAGATTACTGTCGGACTTAGTCAATTTATGTAAGAATATCCTGTAATATTTATTTGCAAACAGAAATTCTTGTGATTTGCGTGAAATCAAAAGCGAAAAAAAAACTTAGCTCATGAGCGTTTATCAGGAATAAAAAATCCTAAAAAGGATCAGCATTTTGCAAGAAAATCTGTATTCAGTTAAATTTAAACACCTCTTACATTTAATTGCTACTGAAGTGTAAGTACTTACATACATCACACAAACACATCAAACCAGGATTACAGAATAAACACACGTTGCGAATCAATTAGCACACAAAGGTGCCCCTGGTTGGTGCTGATTAGAGCGGGCCCCAGTTGGTATTCAGGAGCCGTGAAAGATACAGAGCATTTGGGAGAAGAAAGTGCACTAGTCATTTTACCGCGCCAACATTTACTTAACACTGCCACAGATTGTGTAATATTTCTTAAGAACAGATTTATCTCTGATAGAAAACGCGAATACAAACCCTTTTAAGCAAAAAACAATTGACGGTACGATTTGTCTACGATTTGAAATATTATACAATACTGGCGGCGGCGGGCGCGCATCCGCGGCTTGTCTGGGCAGTCCATTGATAATATGTGTCGTTAGAGACACAAGACAAATGACAATTGATTCGAGTTCGCGTGGAGATTTCAGTAGGCCCGACATTGCACTTAGCGCTCCATTAAAGTGCCGATTATGATAATCTTTTGATATTTCTAAATAGGTTAACAAAGATTGCAAGCAAAGAAAAGATTAAGGAAAAACCATAACCAATACTTGGCTCCATTGAGCAATCAACACCCTATAGTAATGATTCAAACCGTGAATATAACAAAGTACTATAGTGTACTCGTACTACGGCTGTGGATTTAGGTACGCATTGTTAACAATAAAGAAAACCATGTAACTGAATAAGGGATTACTCACACTAGAACGGGACGGGACGGGGCGGGACGAGACGATCTGTCACTTTATATAGAAAACGTCACGTGACATCCGAGGGCTTCCTCACAGACATCCTTAAGTCACGTTTACGTCAAAGTGGTTTTTAGCTAACATTCTTTAAATCTCTTTAAAACACTACGGCTTTATAAAATACAAAATTATTTGCCTAAAACTACTTCACATCCTTTAACACTTACCTCATTTTAAAATTATACATGCAACAGCCGCATTGATTTGCATTCAACCGCTTGACCGACAACTAACCCAGCGTTTATTTCAAAGTGAACTCACTATACTATTCTGCGGCAATAGACACGCTGTATTATCAGTAAACGCTATTATCAACGAACGAGTAAGTTTGTTTACAAACTTACTGATAATCAAATCAGGGTCACTTTATAATGACATTTACGTAACCTAATGTCTACTGTAGATACAGCGTAAAAAAAGATGGACTCAGAGAGCTAGCTCATACAACGACGGATTGTTCAAGTAGACTAGTAGAACTCACTCGCTTCTTTCGCTCGTTCGATAAATACATATACTGGTTCAGGGCGACATCGACCGCAACTCCAATATCTCGACAACCCTTTACCCGCATGGCATTAAAGAAATTCTTGAACAAAAATTAAATAAATATTAAAAGCTTACAGTACATTATAAATTGAAAAAAAAGTTTGGAGGATTCGGTGGAAGAGGAATAGTTTTTAATTTATTTATTTTTCAGTTAGTTTTAATCGCTGTATTTTATAGTTAGTTTTAGATTTATTTATTAGTTTATTCTTAAATATAGGTACCTATTGTGTATTATGTATATGTATTGAATTGTGGTCATATAAATGAGAATAATGACGCCCTCTTGACAATAGTCATATACTCCCGGTTAGGGTTTACGAAGGTATTAAGACATCCAGATTTTAGTCTCCTTTTTCTACTCATAAATCTGTCTGCCTATCTAAAAGAGATAGGTATATGTTTTCAACACCACTCAAACATTTTACGAGTCATAAAACTAGGTAGTCACCCGCCATTGGTTTACGGCGTTAGGGCCACAAGTTCGAGCGGCAGCGGAAGCGGGGGCGGCGAGGCAGCATGAGCGGGAGCGAGCTTGTATTCCGCGGCTACATAGGTATATGATAAGCGAATTTATTTGACGGTAGCGTGAAAAACTAAAGAACCATTTTTAGGGTTCCGTAGTCAACTATTAGGAACGCTTATAGTTTCACAGTCTGTCTGTCCGTTAGTACTAGATAGCTGTAAAGCTGTAATTTGGTATACATCAATGACGCCGACAAAATGGTATAATAAAAAGTGTAAAAATATATTTTATATGTTTTTTTTTCCTTTGAATTTGAACCCCTGGATCCCTCAAGAATTGTCAAACGAGCGCGCGAAGCGAGTCAGTTTTCCCAGTCTACTTGGAACATCCGCCGTTTGTATGTAGTTATATATATTCAAAAAAGTTCCTTTCAAAATCTACTTAGTGAATTTAAAAGTCATATTGACCAACTTTTACTACGGATCAATGCCTGAATCGCAAATAATTTTGTCCGACACCAATCGGCGGCATCTTATCGCCCGGAATGTATGAGAGAGCCAGAGTTTTTTTTTATGATTTTGGCATTGGCACCATAGTAAAATATATACAGTATGACTTATACATAGACTACACTCATTCACTTTTAACGGTCCTTTTTATTTCACCATACCTATTTGTAACATGTAAGTTTGTTCGACGATAACTCGAGTATCGCTATTCAGATCTTCTTTAAATTTGGCAGGTGGTTAGATGAGATAAATATAATTTTTAAGTTCGAATATGAGCCAAATCGGTCAAGGGGTTACCGAGATATAGGGGTAGTGACTTCACATTCGGCTCGTTAGAGCTGCGAAGATACTCCATGTAGAAACAGAAAAGATACTCATGATTTTTTTCCTAGCCCTAGAGTTGTTTTTACTCAGGACGCTACCCGCTGTCGCTTGTCGCTTATTTCCTGGCCACGCCACGAGGCCAGGCCCGATAGGGCGTAAAGAAGGAATAGCATTGGATAGTGTTTTATAGGCGTATTAGCTCGAACCTGGCTTTGTCTGGGATAGACTTATTTGGTTTAGGCTTCAGGTCTTACCGCAGAAATAGACATACATATACATAAGGTATGGACGGCCTGTCATCCATCTCCTCACAAAACCTCAGACTCTTATAACAACTGCCCATCGCCACTGAAACAGGTCACACTCAAAAGCTGATGTCAGAAGCGCGTTCAGAAACTGGCTCCTGTGCGAAACTGAGATGCTCGCTCATGCTTCATATCGTATCGTAGTTATCTCTTTCTATCACTCTTTCTTATTAGTGTGACAATGGCAGTTGCGATTCGTTAGCGATTGGCATCTTGGCTACACACGTTGGTCTTTGTTCTGAATAGGCTACTTGACCCTTTTTTAAAGTCGGTCTTATAATATTAATTAAACCCAATTAAGGGAAAAAAATAATAATTTGCCCTGGAAAACTGCCATAAATATTTTTAAAGTTTACTTTTACGTAATCTGGCGAAAACGATGCCAGCCATGGTAATCCATAGATTATCTGTGGTATGACGTCACTATGCAGGAAAACATTTGTCAAAGTCAAATTGTTATTGACATATAAATTATTTATTCGTTGTCTGTCAATGTCACAGCTGAGGTTACGTAATGAACTTCACTCATATAAGATTCAACATGAAGTTAGCTTCGACGAGTATAATGACGTCACTACACAGCCGACAGCGTTTTCGGAGTTAAAAATGAAAAAGTTGAACCCGTCGTACAATTTCAAAACCCGGAATCAACCAATATTGGGTTCTTAAGTCAAATACTATAGAAAATAATAAATACTTTTATGTATATGACGAAGACTTGTAATTTTTTTGTATTTTGTTTGCAATATTTAGCAGTAGGAAACCAAAATGCGTCCCTCCTAAGGCCCAATCTAATTTAAGGACAAGTGCAATATTGACCCAGTGTCCTAAAAGTAGGACATCATAAAATAAAAATAAATAAATATAAATATTACAGGACATTCTTACACAAATTGACTAAGTCCCGCAGTAAGCTCAAGAAGGCTTGTGTTACGGGTACGGGTACTCATACAACGATATATATAATATACAAATACATAGAAAACATCCATGACTCAGGAACAAATATCTGTATTCATCACACAAATAAATGCCCTTACCGGGATTCGAACCCAGGACCATCGGCATAGCAGGCAGGTACACTACCAACTACGCCAACCTGTCGTCGAATCATGTTTTGAAACTTAAGGTTTTATTTTAATCATGCCGCCGGCATCCTAGGTACAATGCCTCAAGGACCTGTTTTAGATTTATGGTAGGTAGAGGTAGTTAGTTAGGTAAGTTACACTTACTGTATATATTTTGAAAATAAATGGTATTGTAAAAAAAAATCTAAGGCCCCTTAAATTTTAACCGAAAAAGCATACCCTGGTGGGCTGTTATACCTAAATTGTGTTATCCTAAAAATAGGACAGTGGGCCTTATTAGGTTAAATTCCTTTGACCTTTTCATAGCCAATACTAATTAAAACCTCATTTCAAATACATAGCAATCAAACTACTATGAAGATATCAAATATCATAAAGTATTCCAGACCCATTCGGTTAATTGAGTCGTTCACTCATTAATTAACTCGTTCGTTCAGTTTGTAGAATAAGTGGTTGACATTTTCAACCCGTGCCATCTATACTATGCATACTAATATTATAAATGGGAAAGTGTGTGTCTGTTTGTTTGTCCGTTTTTCACGGCAAAACGGTGAGACGGATTGATGTGATTTTTTAAGTGGAGATAGTTGAAGGGATGGAGCGGGATAGGCTACTTTTTGTCTCTTTCTAACGCGAGCGAAGCTACGGGCAAAAGCTAGTCACATATAAAGACGACCGGTTGGCGTAGTTGGTGGTGACCCTGCCTGCTAAGCCGATGGTACTGGGTTCGAATCCCGGTAAGGGCATTTATTTGTGTGATTAACACAGATATTTGTTCCCGAGTCATTGATGTTTTCTATGTATTTTTGAATCGTTGTCTGAGTACCCGTAACACAAGCCTTATTGAGCTTACTGCGGGACTTAGTCAATTTGTGCAAGAATGTCCTGTAATATTTATTTATTTATTATTTATAAAGATTTTAAAATGGAACTTATCAATAATCGACAGCTAGGTATAAATAGATTCAGTATATGTTAAGTTTCATAGATTTTGATAGTACAGAACGTGAAAGTGTTCAGTAAACGTCATAATGTCATAGAAATTTGACAGTTAAAATAACACTTTAAAGTTAAATAGTTCATTTTCTCGGCAGAGATAACTTGGTTTGACTCCAAGACTAGTTCAAGTTAGTTGTTAGTTTGTGTACATAAACTAAAAATATAGTTTTATTTTTAGGGTTACTTAAGACTAATTTGTAATTAATTGAGTTTTGTAAGGACTGTTTGCGGTTTCTGTTTTTTTTTTTAATTTTAAAATTATTTAAAAAATATCAACAAAGTAGTATATTTTACTAAAAACAAACACATTTGTTCCCCATCCCATTCGGAAGTCACTTTCGTCCGTTGAAAGCAAATATTTAAAACAAAAATTGAGACTATAAGTAATGTATTTAATGATATTATTGATTAACACAATAATAAAAATAATAAATACCCAAAAACAAAAGTTACGTTACAAGGCTTTTCGCCATTATAGGTATAATAGATTTTAAGATAATATATTTATCTTTACAATTATATTTATCTTTCATAGAAAAAGCGAATAAAAGCCGTTTTGAACACCACGCAAAAAACAATTGATGCTCGACCGGCCTCTCCCCCGCACAACGGTTGCCTACGATTAGAAATCCTACTTATATTATAAACGCAAAAATTTGTATGGATGTTTGTTACTTCACGTAAAAACTACTGAAGGCCTAGTATCAATTTGTACGACATTAACTTCTCGATCGCGTTAGCGTATCGAGAGTTCAAATGATGTTTGCCGTTATTTAAATCATCCGGCAACTTTCATATTTTGACCCTTCGATACGCTAACGCGGTCGAGAAGTTAATGTCGTACAATTTTATACTAGGCCTTCTGAATGGATTTTATTGAAACTTTACAATAATATAGCTTCTACATCAGAATAACATGTAGGCTACAATTTATAAATATATTGCGCACACGAAGTCGCGGGCAGCATCTAGTATTATACATATAATACTGGGGGTGGCGGGCGTGAGAGCAGCCCTTTAATAATATGTGTCTTTCCAGACACAAGACAAAAGTCAACCATTTAAGTTCGCGCGCGCGGAGGATTCCATAGGCCTGCTACTACGATGTTACGTGTCGTAACCGCATAAGGTACCTATCCGTGATACGTCACATATTATATAAAACATAACAAAATAGAAGCCCAACAAAACAAATTTGAAAAATATTATAAAAAAGCGATTATTTGTACAATTATGTCAAACAAATAGTACCTATTAAATATTTATACTGTCCACAGGCTAGTCCAGTCAATAAATCTTCGAACAATTTCAATTTACCATCGATATTCAAATATCAGCGTAGTAGTGTATGCAACAGTGATATAATAAGGGTTCTTAAAACTTGATAATATCGCCGTAATAAGAGACCCGAGAGTTTTAAGAACCATTTATGAGCAGTTGCATACGCTAGTTTTGTACGATAGCTAAAATAGTAAATACTCAAAAGGCGGCAGAATGCGCGCAAAAGAAATTAAAAAAATCAACAATGCCTATATGTTGTACGAGTATGAATATCCATAGGAGCATCGTTTCGTAGTGTTCTTATGGAATACCTGTTGGATACGTAATCGACGCAAGTGAAACAACCGGTAGCTGGTAATGCACTGCTTTATTCATCGGGTTCGTGGTGGGCGCAGCCACACACACACATGCAAGCGGTACATACATAACATCCCTCCACCTATTAACTCTTAATCATCTAAGTAGTCTAGTTTTGATAAGGCCTAGTAAAACTGTTTAAAATCTATTTTGGGACGTGGACGCATCACTCTCCGTGTCTCGCCTGGAGGCGGTCTATTCTCTGACTCAGCCTCATGAAGCTCTTCCTCGTCATCGTTGCAATCTTCCTCCTCCACGGGGTGGGTAAGGTGAGGCGCACTCTGCTGAGGCGATGGCAACATTGGCAACACCGTCGGCATAGGTTGCGTCGGCGGCGGCGGCGGCGGCGGCGGCGGCGGCGGCGGCGGCGGCGGCGGCGGCGGCGGCGGCGGCGGCAGCGGTGGCGGCGGCGGCGACGGCAGCGGCGGCGGCGGCGGCGGCGGCGGCGGCGGCGGCGGCGGCGGTGGCGGCGGCGGCGACGGCGGCGGCGAGGGCGGCGGCGGCGGCGGCGACGATGACGGAATCGGCGGCGACGGCGACGCAGCATAAGTCGACGTAGCCGGTAAGTTATTCAACATATCGTGATCGTCGTAGTCCCATGCATTAGCATCATGCGAATGACCTTTATACAATGCTAATTGGTTTATGTGTTTACGATAACATACTTGAGAATCCCAGTCCTTGATTAAATATAAAACCTTTCCGATTCGCTTTTGAATTGTACCTTTTCCCCATATCATTTTACCATTGCAATATTTTGTATAAAGTACAAGGGTACCAATTGCGAATTCTTTGTATTTTTTATTATTATTATTACCCGGTAAGCACTGAACATTGGTTTTATCACACACTGGAGCCGCAGACGAGGGCATCGGCGAGGGTGGGGATAACAGGTCCACGCGTGACCTCATTTTACGTCCATAGACTAATTGTGCGGGAGAGAACCCAGTGATAGTATGTTTCGAATTCCGGTAATCAAACAAATATTTTAGTAATTCCATTTTCGTTGTTTTAACATTACTACTTGACATAAGACTAGCCCTTATTCCCTTTTTAACCACTTTCACGTACGACTCGGCTTGACCGTTACTCGCGGGGTGGTATGGCGGTGAAGTAATATGCGTAATTCCATTTAGTTTACAAAAATAATTAAATTCTTGAGAACAAAAAGCTGTGCCATTGTCAGTCACTAAAGTTTTCGGTATACCGAACCTAGACATAAATTCGTAAAATTTCTCTATAGTCGCAGTGGACGTAATTGTGTTGGCCATATCGTACACTTCCGGCCATTTGCTATACGCATCTACTAGCACTAAGTACATGCGACCGTTTATTGGGCCGAGAAAATCTGCGTGGACACGATTACCAGCCTCTTTAGGCGGTGTCCACGGTACAGGCTGGACTCGCGCCGGCGCAGGTCGCATCTGTATGCATGTATCACAAGACCCTATCATTCGTTCGACAGCTTCATCTACGCCCGGGAACCAAAATCTAGAACGAACCTCCGCCTTGGTCTTTACTATACCAAGATGCGTTTTGTGAAGCTCAGACAGCACATTTTCGCGTAACGACACTGGAATTACAACCTTATGCCCCCTCATTATGCACCCATTTTCGTATGATAGCTGATTGCGACACAAGTGGTACGGTTTTATCTGTATATCGCCCTCCATTATGTAGTTACGTACTTTAGTTAAAATAATGTCATTGTGGGTTTCTTTGCAAACGTCTGCGAAAGTAACAGGTAAACTTCCACTTAAAACAAAATGCACATAAGCGGCGCGATCGCACGGTTCCACGCCGTCAGCACATTCCTGGGTCACCCCCGCGCCCGCGCACGCCCCGCGCTCGCCTACCGGCGCCGCCGGCAGACTAGCGCGAGACAAAAAATCGGCGCTGTTGTCAGCACTTCGCACATATTCAATGCAATAATTATATGCACTTAAAAATATTGCATAACGTTGGAGTCGATTTGCTGTGACTTCTGGAATTCCATTATAAGGACCAAAAATCGATATAAGGGGTTTATGATCAGTGCGGAGGGTGAACGGTTCTGATCTTCCATACAAATATTGGTGGAAACGGCGCACACCAAAAATAATAGCAGTAGCTTCTTTTTGAAGCTGTGAGTATCGGGTTTCGGCTGCCGACAATGTCCGCGAGGCGAAGGAAATCGGCCTCTCTAGGCCCCCAGGATCGAGTTGTGATAAAATCGCACCGAGGCCCCGGGGCCCCGCATCGACTGTCAAAAATAACTTAGCCTCCGGATTGAAGTGAGCCAAAACCCGATCCGATGCTATACCTTTTTTTATTTCCTCATACGCAATTTGGTGTGCATCCTTCCATTGCCATTTAGACTCCTTTTTTAAAAGGTCATAAAGTGGACACAAGATTGACGACGCATTTGGTATAAAATTCCTATAGTAATTTACTAACCCCAAAAATGATTGGAGCTCGCTGACATTATTCGGGACTGGGGCCTTTAATATTGCCTCGACCTTATCTGGTGACTTATGTAACCCGTTTTTATCTATAACATATCCCAAATAGCTAACTTCGTTTTTATAAAAATCGCACTTTTCCTGTTGCAATGTCAATCCTGCGTCTTGTAATCTTTCGAGTACGGCGTTTAACCTACGAGCGTGCTCTGCGTCATCGCGGCCCGTGACCAGCACGTCATCGAGTAGGCACAGCACGCCGTCCATGCCGGCTAGCACGCCCTCCATAGCGCGCTGGAATACGGCCGGCGCGCTAGCGAGGCCGAACACGAGACGAGTATACATATATAATCCGCGAGTTGTGTTTATGCACGTATATGGCTGTGACTCATCATCCAAAACAAATTGGTTGTAGGCCATTGATAAGTCAAGTTTTGTAAACTTAATACCACCATACAGCTTAGCAAATAATTCCTTAGCCGTCGGCAAGGGATACTGATCGACTATCAGCTGTTTATTAATGGTTACTGAATAATCAGCACACAATCGGACGCTGCCATTTCGTTTAAGAACCGGAACTATTGGCGAAGCGTATTCCGCATGATCAACCGGTTTCAGAATACCTAACTGTACTAGCCTGTCAATCTCTTTGTTTACCTTATCGCGCAAAGCAAATGCTATCGGCCGTGCTTTAAAGAATACTGGTTTAGCGTTATCTTTCAGCCTTAATTTAACTTTATGTTTATTAAAACAACCTAATGAGTCCGAAAATAATTTAGGAAATTTTGTTTGCAATTGTTCCACCGAAGACAATTGATGACAGTAATTAATTGGTACGAGTCCCAACTGAAAAGCCGATATAAAATCCCTACCAAGGAGGGATACTCCACCGTCACGTACCACATGTATGTCTAATGTGTGCGTGCGGCCCGCATAGCACACAGGTAGCCGCACTACCCCCACACATGGAATGTTATCACCGTTGTAACTGACTAACCTCTTACGTAACGGCCCCAATGGCACATCTTTAAAATGTAATTTATAAATATCATGGGAAATTACTGTTACGGCAGCACCGGTATCTATCTCAAAATTTATTTTTTCTCCTCGAATAGCGACAGTTCCTACCATTGGTTCCCCCCGCAACGAACGTATAATAAATACCTCACCATCGTCTCCGAAATCCTCGTCTCCGGCTCCATTGTCTACGTAATTCACTTTGGACGGACACATCCTACGTAGATGACCTTTGACATTGCACTTCTTACACACATAATCCTTATATTGGCACTCCGTGGTCTTGTGGTTAGTATATCCACACACATTACACTTTGCCTTCCCTACGCGACCACCACTAGTGACGGCTGGTCCTTTGGCACTAGCACTGCGCGAAATCTTTAAAAGCGAGTCCGGGGCGGCGGCGCTGGCGGCGGACGCGCCAGCTCCGCTCGCGATGGCGGCAGCAGCTGCGCGCGCTGTGCTAACATTTTCAGCATACTCCACCGCTTTGCCCAGCGTCAGGCCAGCCAAATCTTGCGCGTATAACTTCTCTTTTTCGTAACACGCTCTCATGCCCATAATAAAGCGATCGAGTAGCGCTTCCTCAACATTATTAAAGGCACAAAGCGACGTTAACCCACGAAGTCTTGCGGCCCACTGTGAGTGAGATTCACCCTGTTTTTGCAGCGCTGCGTAGAAATTATGCCTTTCGCTGAACCCAACTCTTTTAGGGTTGAAATGGGTGTCCAAACTTCTTACGATATCATCATAGGGCACCGTTTGCACATCTTTTGGCAAAACCAAATCTGCAGCGAGTCTGTAGGTACCCTCCGTGAGTGCACTAAGCAAAATAGCCCTTCGCTTTGTTCCGGTCGTATCTGTTGCGTCGGTTATGTCATTTGCCACGAACCACTGTGTTAAACGGCTTTTGTATGTCTTCCACTCCTGTCCATTGTGGTCAAAACTTGTTAAAATTCCAAATAATCCAGTCGACATGTTTTTTTTTTCCTTAATGTGGGTATTCGTCGCCACTGTTGGATACGTAATCGACGCAAGTGAAACAACCGGTAGCTGGTAATGCACTGCTTTATTCATCGGGTTCGTGGTGGGCGCAGCCACACACACACATGCAAGCGGTACATACATAACAATACCATAGACAAGTTATAAAGTATATTTTTTAATACCGCTGTCAGTCATTTAATTGACAGATATAAGTGCTGGAGTAGAAAAAAGTAACTTTTATATTGGCAGCGGGCTGTCACGCCCCTTAAAAATAGTTGGTTGCGGCACTTCGCTCGCTCGCTTGGATCGCTTAGATATATATCTCCCAATTTACTTGGACACTGTCATTTGTATGTATGTATGTATGATTAACGATAACTCGAGTATGGTTGGTCGGTTCGCCGTGAAATTTGGCGTGTATCTAAATGAGATACATAGAATATGTTAGTTCGAAAATGAGCCAAATTGGTTAGGTTGTCGAGATATAGGAGTCGCGAGTTAATGTTTAGGCCATAACCCCGTTACTACTAGTATCTGGGCATTTTCAAAAATAGGGTACCATTTTCCTTTTTTTTGAAAATATAAGAAGTTTTGGGCTTTTATAATTGGACGTCCTTTTGCAAACGGGAACCAACCCACAATGAATCGCCATTCAGATGTTTACTTCATGCTTCTAGCAATAAAATTCAATTTTCAAAATTATTTTTGTGGGGTTGGTTCCTGTTTGCAAAAGTACGTCCAATTAGAATCACGAGTACTATTGATTTAAAAAAAGAAAAAGAGTGTCTCGGTTTTTTGGTCAGCTTTGTAACGCATTTTTTCATACATTTTGTATGGGCCGTTACAAAACTGATAATTTTTTTTGTATGGAAAATCGAGGACCCTATTTAATTCAAATGTTGCACTTTTTTCTGAAAATGCCCATCTACGGAAATTATCAATTGTGTCACAATCGCAACAGTAAAAACACCTCATTGATCGGGGTAAGTATACAAAGTGTACCTATATTGAATAAATCAAGTATGAATATTATTTATGGAATATTTACTCAAATACGATAACATATATTTACATAAGTGGATAGTGAATTATAAATTTATAACAAATACTACCGTCAACACTTATTGATTTGGTGGTTTATTGAATGAGCGAGCGAAGCTCTCCTACCCAAGTGGAACAATCCGGCGTTTGTATATTTCTATATCGATCAATTTATATGGGGGGGCGCTTAGCAACGTTTAAAGTAAGAAAGTACTTCTTAATCGGTAATTGAGAATAGGCTAGACGACTAAAAAAATCGATTTAGTCCGTCTTCAAGATTATTAAAAAATATTGTACACGTATTTTTTCTTTTGTCCGTCAAATCAAAAATGACGAAAATACAGTGCGTTCAAGTTTCGCGTAACGTCACTATTAGGTACAATTCTTGCCTAGTAGTGACGTCACAAGCCCCCGGAACTTTGATGTATCAAAGTTCTATAAAGATATATCTTCGTCAATTTTAGTTAAATAAAAAAGGAAAAAATACGTGTCTAATTATTTTAGACAATCTAACTGACGGACTAATTAGAATGATAGTTTTTCAACCTAGTCGTCATCCCTATTCATCATAACAACGACCAAATAATCTGTTTTTCTCGAAGTACTTCCTACGTTGAATCCTCCAGTACTGATATATTTGTAAATTCTCACTGTTTTGTATTTAGCCTCGTTCCTCTGAACGCTTCGCATCCCGCACGCCTACCACGAACATCGAAAATTGGCATTGACGGGAAAACCTCTTTGTCACTCCAATATGCAAGTGTGACAGAGATGGAGATACAAATCCGCAATCGTTCTATTTTCGTGGTAAAGGCCCAGGTTGTATCCGACGCACGGTTAACGCACCGCCGCCGCTCGCCGACCGCAGGACTATTAAAACGTTAGCTTCGCTCCGCTTGCTTTTTCAGAGCATTGTTTGTAACTGGGGCGCCGCGGGTCAGAGGCTCTATAGTAGGGGAGACAAGGGGGGAATTCGGTAGGGTACCCAACTACCCTCGCAATTCCTACATATCCCATTTTACGGTATGTTTTTAAATTTTGTACTGTAAAAACACATTTCTGTTTAATACAAAATGTATTTCAATTTCACCCTTTATTGTGTGGGTTGGTGAGGGATAAAAAGAAAATTCAGTAAATACGTAACTTTGACATTTACATAAGTCTGCCCTTGAACTTTACACCTACACAACCTTTTTATTTATCGCTTATTTACCTTTTTGAGGCTTATTTTGTATCTATTTGACTCTTCAAGTAATACGGGCTTCCAACAGATTGGAAGGGAGACGTCAAAGCGACATCTTACCGTACAAATTATTCTGTCACTTTGTGGGCGAAACGTGCACACAGACGCACTTCTCACATATTAAATACAAAAAAACAATCTGTAATGACGACACTAACACATATAAAATGATACAACTACACTAACAAATCTTGCACACTTCGATCTATTTTTGTGTACAGACCAGTCACAATAGAGAACCGCGTATGCCCATTTGGGCTTGTAATTCGGCAGAGGAGTAACGGTGCGTATGACGACTCCCCTTCCTGTGTTCCTTTAAGATTTGACAAAAATAAGTCCAAAAATTTCATATTTTCAACTTCTCTATTTTATTAGCTAAACAGAAATATGAAAGCATTTTAAGAGGCACGTAGGTATATTTGAACGGTCTCCTAGCCTAGTCGGTAGTGACTCCTACCTACAGAGGTCCTGGGTTCGAAGCGTGTTTATCACAAATATTTATTTCTGAGTTAAGCATGTCTACAAAAAAAAATGTGCCAAAATTGTAGCAACTTTCGCCTCTCATTTGGCAACTTTAATTCAGCGCGGGCAACACTAGTAAATGATGATGGCAATAACACTGTGCGGTCCCTGTTTGTTAATTTGTTTTCTCTGCGGATCGATAGGCGGCGGGCGGTGCGCGTTCCCATTTACACACGATTTTTTGTAATGCATAATGTTTAACCTTCGCATATTCACCCGAAATTGTCATGCTATTTCAGTCAATCTCAGTGCTAAAAGTACCGAGGTTGATTGAAATGAAATAGCATGACAAATACGAACGTTTCCGAGAAAATACCTACTAGAGCAAAACATTATGCATTTGAACTACATATGTATTTGTGTACATAGTTTTCTTGAAAAGGGGTATGATTTCAGAACCTTCCCAGCGTTCGTGAATAAATTCAATAAAAGTGAAGACATTATATAAATATCCACACAGTTCTACAGTTTCGCGGTCGAAAACAATTCAATAACTTTAGACTCAATTTAGCAACTATTGTTGCACAAATTTGCCAATTGGCATCTTGTTCCGTTTTGAAGCAGCCAAAAATCCACCCAGTTTTCAGCAAAGCAATAACTGTGCGGTCTGTCTGTTAATTTGTTTTCCCCGTGGTCGCCTGTCCAGCGGTTCCGTTCAAAGTGGATTAGCGTTTTCAATCCGGATCCAAATCGTACGAATGAACCGTCAGATTCAAATCCGGATACCAATTCCACAATAGTAGGTTTTTATTACCAATATTATTTACAAAACATTTTATTTTATTTGCAAAACCTTTTATTTTAATAGTGTTCATTAATAGCATGTCGTGCCTGACATATTAAAAAATATATATCCTGTCACCTTTGTAAATACGATATAAGTATTTTAATATATTTAAGCGTTCTTAAAAATACGTCAGTTTTTACTGTTGTCTTAATATAAAGCTTCTAATTTCTTTGTATAGCTAATGTTTGACAGATGTAGAATAAAATAAAATAAAATAAAATGTTTGTTTGAACTGGTGTTGCCACTCTTATTTGAGTTGAGCTCTGCTTCATTTCATTTCTACCTTTTTCTCGCACGATAAGCTATTGATCAATATTTACTCTAAAATACTAAATTATGCCGTATCGTGTGACAATGATTACCTATCCTGTCGTGTACACGTCCCCTAACTCTGATGATTGTAGTATCGAACACGATTACGTCGATTACCCAAACTAGGGTGTACAACAATTTTTAGATTTTTATTAGATTAAGACGTGATTCTAAATCGTATCGTGCGATAATGGGCCCTTAACCGGGCGTGTAGTCCGCTAAACCGTAGATGAACTGCCCATATTACACAGCAATGCGATGCGGGCTATTTTTTGACCACCCCTACCCCCTTGGTGATCTTTAGTGAGGTACTATAGAGCCACGCATTCTAAAATTCCGTCAAATATACACGCTATTTTTATGTGTGAAGTGATGATTTAGGTTTAACCTAATTTTTGTCTCATTTCCTGTCAAATTAGAATAAAGGATGACACACTAGAACGGGACGGGACGGGGCGGGACGGGAAAATCTGACAATTTCTATAGAGTATGTGGTTATGTGACTCCTGATCTGCATCTCATGTTCTCCTTTTTATCATTGTTATTTATTAATTATTATTATTAATTTCTCTCTCGCTTTATTCCTATAAATTTACCTCTGTCTCTCTTATCCATTTTTCGTCTTGTCTCTTCGTTCCTCTTCGGTGTAATATATTTATTTTCAGTCCTCCGGCCGGTAAGCGCCACTTTACGCAAAACTAAATTGCCGCCTACCGGCTCCGTCGGCCTGAAAAATAGTATACAAACCTCGGCCGGTAAATGGGAAAGCCTCGGATCACATGTTATTCGACCTCGGCTTCGCCTCGGCCGACAATTACATGGAATCCGAGGCATTTCCCACTTAAACGGCCTTGGTATGTAATGTACTATTATGTTCTTCTTATGATATGTATTGGTATTGTGTATATATATATATATATATATATATATATATATATAAATATGTATTGATATTGTTTATATTGTACCTTGTTGTACATGTTGCTTTACTTGTCTGCCTTATCTGATCGCTTCTCTCAAATACTCAAAGGTTAACTGGAAGAAATCTCTTAAAGGGATAAGTTCGCCTTTGTACTTAACATCTCTGTTTGTTAACTGTATTTTTCAACTGTGTTTCTGTACAATAAAGTGTTACTTACTTACTTACTTACTTACCACCGTGGCATGTATCCAGTTTTTATCCTAGTCATATCTGCCAGCCAAGCATATTGCCTGTTCGTCCCAGGGGTCGTCAAGACACTCTGTATGTAATCAGGGCGTGTAAACCAATACAATCTATACATCTTAATTGATACATCCGTACTGATATCTGTCTAGTGGCACAAGCCGGATATACACGTGCGGAAATATCCGCCGGATCTGCCAATTAATGTATGGGAGTAAATATAAATATGTGAGGTTTTCAGGGTAAAGGTACCACATTGTCGGTTATCGATAAGGCTCTACTGTCATAAATAAACACTTAGACCACCTTAACAACTGACAATGTGGTACCTTTAGCCTGAAAACGCCACATATAAATAGGTTCTGTGAGGGTTCCGTACGTCAAAATGAAAAAACGGAACCCTCATAAGATCACTTTGTTCTCCGTCCGTCTGTCTGTCAAGACCCTTTATCTCGGGAACGCTTAGAGGTAGCAAGTTGAAATTAATACCACATACACAGGTCTGCGGTTCCTTAAAGCTGCGAAAAAACCAAACCTCTACGTCAACGCAATCAAGAGATACGGCCGTTTAAGTCACATTTCCTATACATTTGTAATGGGAATCAAAATGTATAAGTACTTCCCGTTAACCAAGGATCGCGAAATTTGGCAATAAGAAAGAGCACAAGTACAGGAGAAAATCCGAAAACCGTATAATTGCCGCACACTAAGAGTGGCACGGAACTGTTTGTGCGGAACCCTCGGTGGAAAAAAAACTACTTAGATCCGTGCATATGCCCACTCTGAGCATCACACTTTTCGTACATATTTACACATTTATATTTCTATCTCTCCCTATTACTAGACACGATGCTGGTATTCGGTCTGGTTCTCTCTCCCGTCAACTCCTATACTTGACTGCACAAGCCCTACACTCCCAACCTGTACTTATTGGCGCACTGGTTTCTCGGAGAAAATGTGCGAGAAAACCCCGATACACATCCTGGTAACGTGTGGGTAAGTCAGGTCGGAGGTCGTTAAACCACCGTATTATACGTCGTTGACCGACGACCTGGATCGTACTAGTACGTGCATTAGAGTAATCTCGACGAGTATTTCCGTCCCTCCCTCCTTCGTGTGACCACCGCCTCAGAGTCCTTGCAGCTGAACGGCTGGCTGGTGTGGCCACTTTACGGTTACGGTTATTTAAAAAAATATAAAACCGCCTTACTCACTATGACTCAAGAAATCGACCACTTGATCTGCAATTCCAATGAAATTTACCTGCAACAAAAAGAAATAGACATTGTTAAATCTGGATTGCATACTACCCCATATTGATTGATATTTAAAGTTATACATTTTCCAAAAAGTTCCAAAATTTCCATATATTTTTGAAACATTCCGTTCCGGAATGGGAAACGTCATAGGACACTTTTGCGGATGCTTAGATGAGATAATGGAAATGTGCTGGAGACGCATGCTCAGAATCCCATGGACTACGTACCGGAACCAACGTTCCGATCCTTAAAGAACTATCAAGAGATTATCGTTGACTGTGCAAACACAAATCCTCCAGTTCTTCGGGCACATCACCCGCAATGAGGACTCTATGGAGCGTCTGGTGGTGCAAGGGAAGGTCGCAAAACATCTAGTGGGCGCTCTCCAACGCGACGGTCAGACCTCATCAAGTCCGTCACACGCTGCAGTATAGAGGATTCACTGTGTTGACTGCTGGGGAGCAAAGTTTGCCCCTTTAGCTGTCAAGACAGCGAATCCTCCATTTTTTAAATCGGCAACACGCATGTAACACCCCTGGAGTAACAGGCGTACATAGGCCACGGTGACCGCTTACCATCAGGCGGGCCGTATGCTTGTTTGTCACCGTCGTAGTATAAAAAAAAGACAATTCTCACTCCTACGAACATATAGATGGAGTCGCATCACCAGAGAAGCGGTGGCAAAAGACCCAACCTAGACATGAACACGACCACTCTTCCAAGAGTGCACGAGTAAGAAGAGATGAGATACTCGTAATAGCTGATAATAATAGCCTACATTTAGGTATATGGTTGTGCATCAACAGCTGAACTATGTCCATCGGCGCTGGGCGGGGTCCAATAACGGGATAGCGTCAGCAAAACCATCTAAACGAGGATTACCGCGAGCCGAACGTGGGTCCTGGAGCATTTCAAACGTCACTGACAATTCTCTCATATTGACACAGGACACGCATGGGCGCCGCCTGGGTGCGTAGCCAAGATGCCAATCGCTCACGCTCAATCGCTAACGAAACGCAACTGTCATTGTCACACTAATAAGGAAGAGTGATACGCTGAGTACGTATGAGCTAAGATACGTTACTAAGCGTGAGCGATTGGCATCTTCGCTACGCACGCTGGTGAGCGACAATACGGTACCTCCCATTGTCTCAAAATTAATCGCCCGTCTACTTGCATCCGTCGTTTGTATGTATGTTTGTCCGACGATAACTCGGGTATCGTTGGTCGGATCGTCGTGAAATTTAGCAGGTGGGTAGATGAGATAAATATAATTATTAAGTTCGAATATGAGCGAAATCGGCTAAGGGGTTGCCAAGATATATGCTGGCCATATACGTTAGAGCATATCTGCCGGAACTTCCGATAAACGTATGGGAAATCTGTAAATTTCGATAGAAAGCGTCACGTGACATCCGAGGGCTCCGAGCTGTCACGTGATTCTTTCTATAGAAATTGACACATTTTTCCGTCCCGCACAGTCCCGTCCCGTCCCGTGCTAGTGTGAGTCCTCCTTGATATTAACCTTTTCTCACTTTAGCTAGGTACTGAGAACACAGCCGTGGCTCCCAATTTCTCCACCATACACCATAATATCGTTCGGAGATTTCGGCTTATAAATAATAGTTAAACATGTATAGTCAACCAATTGGAACCCTAGGCCACTGTAGGACTATGTCATAGTGACGCTATAAGTCAGATTGTAAGAAATCTCTTACTGCTTGTCATTTTGACATGGTTCTAGAGTGGCCTAGGGTTCCAATTGGTTGACTGTACGTACTTAATTTTTTTTACAGCCGGTTAATTTAAGTCATGATTTTGCTGACCGTACATACCTGAGCCAGCCCGCCCAAATTAAAATATATCCGTCCGCCCTGCATCGCTATTTAGTTCAAATTTCTACCCCTATTGGATCCTGGCATAGCTCTCATTAATATGGAATTGACTAACTTTTAATTTGACGTATAACTAATGAGGTATTTTGATACTACTGTGTACTACTACTCTACTACTGTACTACTACTCGTAAGAGAGTTCTAGAGTCTGAAATAGTGCCTTTCACCCGAGTTAAACACATTACTTTTTATATCGAATGCGAGGAAAAACATAAGTGTATTCATAAAATGTTAATTTAGCTACTCAAATTTTTGGACAGCCATCCGAAAAGTTAAGCCACGAACTTCGGACTGAACATTCATTTGCCACCCTTAGTACCGATACGTCCCAAAACAGAAGCCTACTCTGTCGCGATAATCGAATATCAGTATCCGGCCAATCGAGAAATATGCTTTCTAATTCGATTGTCGAATCGATTTCGTCTGGGAGTGTCTTTCGACTTGAGGGTTCTGAATTCGACTATGTTTACTGCGATCGATTATGAAGCGCATACGAGGAATATGGTGGAGAAATTCGGGGCCACCGGGAGTCTCCGTAGCTGAGTGGGTAAGCGATGGGCGTGTATACCAAAGTTGCGAGTTCTAGCCCGAGGCCACCAGCTTTCCTACTTTCCCTTTCTTTCTTAGTAATTTGGTATGGCAGTCGTTTCTGCTAAAAAGTCAAGACGTCATGGTCCTTAACATGACGTCTTGACGCGAGTCTCGGGACTCTGGACACTTCTGCCGAACTAGCGAAAGCATTTGAAAACTCATGTGAGTCAAGATTTTTATTTAAACGATATTTTTCATGAAAGTACTGCATAAGCAGAAGCAGGGCAAACTAATTGAAGGGGTGTTTACAAAAACAACATAACTAATTTTTTTTTCAGATTTGTGTTTTTGATGTCATCTTGTTCAAGTCCAAAAGATTTACGAACGGTGAAAACATGGTAAAATATCCTCCATACTACTATGTACTTAAAAATTTACATAAAAAACACTGAATTAAGAGCAACAGTAAAATAAATGATATATTTACTTAAATTTAGAGAAACTTAGTGGATGTCATAAGAACATTTAATATAAAAAAAAAAATTAGGAAAAATAGTTACTCAACTTTCCACAAAAACAACGTAACTAACCTAAATTTTACAAAAACTGCATAAGCGACAAAGTATATTTCATATCTTTTACGCAAAATAGAAAGTCTCAAAACAAATAAATAGATATTTCTAACTTTGTCACCATATATCTACAACCTCCCTGAAAATCAAGCTTCAATCGTTATTATTCAAAGAGAAAATTAGTTTTATCGCTCTCCTGTAAAATTATACTCAGCGTAGTTATGTTCTTTTTGTAAAAATCCCGTCAATTGTATTTAGACACCATTCGCGGAACATCAAAATGTTCTTCAGGCACGCCAGAGCCGATTTGGCCTTCTTTTTTTGACTCGTTAAGAAAAAATGAGTGTTATTGACTCACGCAAGGGAAGCCGGTAGAAATCGAGTTCTATGAACGCCGCTCCACTAGACACAACAGTAAAATCGTGTATACATATTTTCCCGGTATATTTCAGACGTTCATTTGTACGTCTCCGGTAATTTGAGTGTAAGTGGTCCCACAAGCTTTGCATTTTTTACAAGCCTACATGGCGGGCGGAAGTGCCGTGACGTCATCGAAGCTCTTCCGGTACCCATTAGCCAATCGAACGGGAAATTGTTCCAGTACAATTCTTATATCTACATGTTTTTTAATATGAACTTTATTAGTATGAGGTTACGGTTGATTTTGGTTTGAAGTATATACAGTACCACCGTGAACTCTATTTGCCGACTATTTGTGAGCCCTATTGCAAACAGCATAAGATCTACCAATGACTAGTTATAGCTGTAGCTGTGTATACATTTCCTCTTATATCAGAGTTTGGTTTCGATCGAAAATGGACTTTACAACATGGAGATATGGTTTGTTTTGCTAACAAGTTAAATGGGGTAACGGTTTAGGATTTTTGGTATCGTAACGTATTGTAAATTCAGCTTTTTTTGAAAGTAAATGGAATCTGTAGGTTGTATCCGTTTGAATTGTTTTTGGGATTGCCCGATGTTTAATTGACCAATGTTATAACAGAGTTTTTATTAAATAAAAGCAAAATTCGTTTGCTCGTGTTTGTTCGTTATTGTAAAGAATCCCATCTAAAATACATCACCTGTATATCTCCTTTTTGGATAAATACTAGTTATGTATTCTGAATCTTTAGTTTTTAACACAACTTAACAATCTGATGACTCGTGGTAATTATATCATAAAGATATTACAGGCAACACCCGGTGTTGACAATGTTTGTACACTGCTTCAATATAATGCTTTTTGACTGGTAAAAGTGCCATTGAGGCCGGTAAAGAGATTTTTTTTAAATGCTAAGACGGTGACAAACAAGCATACAGCCCGCCTGATGGTAAGCGGTCACCGTAGCCTATGGACGCCTGTAACTCCAGGGGTGTTACATGCGCGTTGCCGACCCTTAAAAAAAAGGAGGATTCGGTGTGTTGACAGCTATAGGGGTAAGCTTTGCTTCGTGGGTCCCCAGCTGTCAACACAGTGAATCCTATTGGAGCTCTGGCGGCCTTACTCACCAACCGAAACACAACACTATGTGTAGGGTCTAGTGTTATTAAACTGCGGTTTTCTGTACGGTGGAGGTACTTCCCCAGATGGGCTCTGCTCCAGATTTGAGCGAGACGACATTCGTTGTGCTGTGCCCTACCACTCTAAACGATATGCACCTGCTGTGCCCATACCTCTCGCAAAAAGAGATATTTTTTAATATTATACTTTTGAACTTCATATTTAATACCATTTACTGCGAAATTTTTATTAAATAATTTTTATTACCTACAATAATACACAAAATATATTTTACTGATGCAATAATCTCAGTCTATTATTTTTTTTGTGTAAAAATGTTCCTCAGTATCTGTTTTCATCTTCCCATTGTTTTTCACTCGTCGAATTTAATCGAATTATTACTTGCCTTAACAAACTACAATACATTTTTCTCTATGAAAATCTTAACTATGAGAAGTTATAAGCCGGTCCTATACGTCGCAATCCGTCGAATCTCCATAGTGATGTCCGCCGGGCATCTGCCAGACAGAACCATGCATTGATTGGCAAATTCGATTCGATTTTTTTGCTCATAATTAAAATTAAAATAATTTCTAACCCATTGAAATTAAAACACTTTAGAACGGATTAATCGCGTTTATTAACACCATGACCCTACGTTTCGAGCCCTTTACAGCACTCTTTTTCACAAGGTTAAGATGATGACTGAGAGAATGATCCGAGAGCGATTAATCCGTTCTAAAGTGTTTTAATTTCAATGAATAACAATCGCGGTAACAGAAGACAATATTAATTTCTAACCCATTAAAGGATGACTCACACTAGCACGGGAAGGGATGGGGCGGGACGGGAAATCTGTCAATTTCTATAGAAAGAATCACGTGATAGCTCGGAGACCACGTATGTCACGTGACGCTTTCTATGGAAATTGACAGATTTTCCCGTCCCGCCCCGTCCCGTCCCGATCTAGTGTGAGTCATCCTTTAGTCACCTTATTTAACAACGACGCCATCAAACCCCAGTAATCTCTTACAAACATAATACACACGATTGTCCGTAGACTCAAAAACTACTACGTATACGAAACTATCTTGCTTCGCTCGCTCGTTCAACAAACTATGCACGAACTACAAATTCCCTCCTGCACGTGCGATATCCAATCACATCGCTAACGGGGTTGACCCAATTGCGCCATCTATGATTGGTGCCGGGAAATTTTCACTCGGAAATTATCGTATTGTGCCTACTCGCAGCTCAGATCTAGTTCCGTTTGCAGGGGAAATTTCAGTTTAGAAAGCTAATACTAATATACATATACTACAGTATTGGAAAGTTGGGTAGCGTTTCGCGAAGCATAATTGAATGCAACCGAAGTTCTCACAGTATAATTGGACCATCCGTCGTTTGTATGTTTTTCGACGATAATGTTTGTATGTATGGTCGGATCGTAGTCGCATTTTGCAGGAAGATAGATCAGATTGTACTCCAGCGCTTCTGTATGTCAATTAGATGACTGACAGGGATATTATATCACTGTTGCATAAACTACTATTATGCAACAGTGATATAATAAGGTTTCTCAAAACTTGAGGGTCGCCATTACAAAACGAGACGAAGTCGCGTACTAGGAAACATATAGGTACATGTAAATTAAGCTTTAGGTACATTAAACTTAAACTTGATTTATACTTAATTAATATTGTCTTCTGTTACCGCGATTGTTATTCATTGAAATTAAACCAGGGATCGGAACCGGTATTGGCTTAACGGTTAATATCGTTCTAATTCTATTTCTTTATTTCGTTCGACAATTAACCGGTAAATTGATGGAACGAACAAAATGAAATCGAAATGTTCGTGCTTACCGTTAAGTACAGATAACGTAATTTTAACGTTCGCACGAACGAAATAATAACGGTTAAACCCAGCCGATCCTGACATGTGTCTGCGTGCGGCGGCGCAGCTGTTTCGTCGATCGGCGGGCATACTCACATAGTGCTATTTTAGTTTCCATCATGTAGGGAATATTCTACGCTTCATGTTTTATAACACAAACTCGGAAAAATCTGCCTGCAATCTGCCTGCAATTTATAATGTAATCTGTATTATGAAATAAATCAATCTGAATCTGAATCATCTAAGGGGTCTCAATTTTTTATACATGCATATAATTTTTGTCAAATTTTAGCGCGCGATTTTCGAACTACATTTACCGGTTTACCGATTTCGATTTCTAAAAAATTCTTAAGTTCGGTTAAACATAGATGATCTATACAGGGTGGAAATAAATTGTGGGTCAGTGAGGGCAGCTAGCAGATCCCGTGTTGCTAGGCTAAATAGGTCTTAGGATTCCTTCCTTTGATTTCAAATTAATGAAGATTGACGTTTACAGATTTTGGAAAAAACGGGGTGCGAGAAAACGGTCATTTTTGACAAACTGTTTTTTTGATGCCAATCAATTCCATTCCTGTCCAGGATCAAAAGCTTGTATCGGACCAAAACAAAAATTCCGGCTAGAAAAGCCATAAATCGAGAAATACTTTCCCCATACAATTTGTATGAAAATGAAAAAAGTTTTTTTACATGTATTTTTTATGTCAATCGATTCCATTTCTATCCAGTATCAACAGTTTCTTTGGGGTCACTTTCGGTAATGTACAAAAAAGCCAGAAATTAAGGAAAACTGTTTTCATACATTTACTATGGAGTAAAAGTAAAACTTTCTTCTTATTCATCTGTCACCATAATTCGTCCTCATATGCTATATGAAATTTGATGGTATTGCATAGATGAATTAGATGATCTCTAATTATCAATATGCCTAAAGTTTGATTTCTATAGATGTTACACAAAAAAGTAAAAACACTATAATTGAAGTCACGGGGTGTTCAGTAGTGCTAAGAATCTCCGGCAGAGATCCGGCTAACACCACCGACGACTCCTGGCCCTGGCAACTTACAACACGTGTCCACTGCCAACCGACGAAAAGTTAGCGGAACTGGAGGAAGGATTGAGAAGGAAGTTGCGTTGGGACGTCGTGGGGTTGTCAGAAGTCCGAAGAGAGGGCGAGGATACGATAATCCTTAAGTCCGGCAATTTGCTTTATTTCCGGGAGGGCGACCAACAGTCCTAAGGAGGTGTCGGGTTCATCGTCCACAAGTCCCTCGTAAACAACGTGGTGAAAATCGAGAGTGTGTCGACTAGGGTGGCGTACCTTATACTCAGAGTATCTGAGAGGTACTCGTTGAAGGTCATACAGGTGTACGCGCCGACTTGGGCACACTCCGATGACGAGGTGGAGGCTATGTATGAGGATACTTCAAAAGCTATGCATAGCTCCAGAACCTGTACCGTTGTTATGGAGGACTTCAACGCGAAACTAGGCAAGAGAGATGGTGACGAGCTGAGAGTGGGGCAGTTTGGGGTTGGACTTCGGAACCACCGGGGGCATTTACTGGGTTGGTTTCTTGGAGAAGGAGGGACTCTACATGATGAACTTTTCTTTAAGAAACGCGAGCACAGAAAATGAACCAAGATGAGTCCCGACGGTGCAACTAAAAACGAGATTGACTTCATCATGTCGACGAAGAGACATATATTCAATATAGGTAATGTTGCTGTGATCAATACGGTCAAAACTGGAAGCGATCACCGCCTAGTAAGAGGCACATTGAATATATTTACTAAGCTAGAACGCTCTCGATTGATGAAGTCTACGCTCCGTCCTGCACTCCAAACTCAAAACCACAAGAACTGTCAGCTGGAACTCCAAAACCGTTTCGATTGCTTAGGCGATGATGTGGATGAATTCAACGACGGGTTTGTGGAAGCTGTCCATAGCGCTGGGTCTAAGTTTTTTAAGACCCAATGGACAAACAAGACCAAAAGGCCCTCAGACTCTACCCAAAAGACTCATCGATAAAAGGAGTAAAATGGTTCTACAATCTTCAGTTGATGCGACTCTATACCGGCGGCTCAACAAGTAGATCTCTAAATCCCTCACTCGAGATATGCGCCAATTAAATACTAAGTGTATTAAAGAGGCCATTGAGCGAAATAAGGGCTCCAAAGTTTTTGTAAGTTGTTCTGTCTTTTGGGCAAAGCCAGCTCGCTAAGTTAAAAACTGAAGATGGTAGAATCGTCACATCCAACCCTGAGCTCCTGAGTGAGATAAAGAGCTTTTATGGACAGCTATACACGTCTACTAGCAGACCCGAAGTTGGTCTGGCGGAAGACCCTGGAGCTAGACTGACCCGACACTATACCGAAGACATCCCGGACATCACAGCCTGTACGAGATTACAATGGCTCTTAAACAGCTCAAAAATAACAAGGCGCCTGGTGAAGACGGAATTACAGCCGAACTTCTGAAGGCGGGTGGTCAACCGATCCTTACGGCCCTTCAGAAGTTGTTCAACTTCGTCTTACTGGAAGAGAGAACGCCAAAGGCATGGAGCGCAGGTGTGGTAGTACTGTTCTTCAAAAAAGGCGACAACGCCTTACTGAAGAACTGCCGACCCATCTCACTTCTGAGCCAAGTCTATAAGCTGTTTTCAAGAGTCATTACGAATAGTCTCGCACGCAGGCTTGATGACTTCCAGCCTCCCGAACAAGCCGGTTTCCGAAGAGGCTTTAGTACCGTAGACCACATTCATATGCTTCGTCAGGTTATACAGAAGACCGAAGAATATAATCTGCCCCTCTGTTTAGCGTTTGTGGACTACGAGAAAGCTGGACGAAGCTGGATTCGATCGAAACCTGGGCGGTACTACAATCTCTCCAACGGTGCCAAGTAGACAGTAGTCTACTATAGCGTATAGCAGTAGCTATATCGAAGTGTTGAAGGGTTTGTACGAGAGCGCCACTATGTCAGTCCGACTCCAAGACCAGAACTCGAAGCCTATTCCGCTGCAGCGGGGAGTCAGGCAGGGAAAAGTCATCTCTCCTAAGCTGTTTACCGCTGCACTTGAGGAAGTTTTCAAGACTCTGGACTCGAGAAGGCTAAACATCAATGTAAACGGCGAGTACCTCCGTAGACCATGGAGGATTTGTGTACGATGCTTGTTGACCTACGAGCGTATTGGTCTTAAGATGAATATTGATAAGACGAAAATTATGTCAAATGCCCATGTAGCACCAACTCCAGTTACAATCGGAGACTTAACACTCGAAGTTGTAGGCGATTATATATACCTAAGACAAACTGTCCAGTTAGGTAGGCCCAATTTCGAGAAAGAGGTTAATCGTCGAATCCGAATCGGATGGGCAACGTTCGGGAAGGTAAGACACATCTTTTCGTCCAATATTCCGCAGTGCCTGAAGACGAGTCTTCGATCAGTGTGTGCTGCCAGTGATGAAATTCGGTACTGAAACGTGGTCGCTTACAATGGGCCTCATAAGAAGGCTCAAAGTCACCCAAAGAGTAATGCAGAGGCGATGCTAGACGTCCCACTGCGAGATTGTATCAGAAATGAGACCGCAGCGGAACCAAAGTAACCGATATAGCTCTCCGAATCGCTAAGCTTAAGTGGCAGTGGGCGGGGCACATTGCACGTAGAACCGATGGCCGTTGGGGCGGAAAGGTTCTCGAGAAACGAAGAATAAAAAAAAACCCATGGACTTAGTCATTTCATTCATACCCCCAAAGTACACTCATGATTTTTTAACTAAACCTAAAATCAGTTCGTATACTTTTTCAATATTTAAACCTCAAAAGGTTTAAATATCTTACTATTCAGTTATCTACAATGTGTAAAAAAAGAGAAATAAAAGTAAGTTCTTGGGATTTGAACCTGGGACCTAACAGCCTAATCGCACTTATTAAAAAAAAAAATTTACTTTGTATGAACAACGAAAAATTTTTATTTTTGATTCGACTATAAGCGACCTACAACGCAGCTTCTATTGATGTAACAAGCAACCTGTCAAATTTAAAGGATATAAAAAAAACACCCTGTATATTTTTGAATATCCAAGTTAGCAATGAGTTACATACGATGAGATAAAAAAATTGTTCTCCAATTATGTCTCGTTACTCTCGTTTTATAACGAAGTTCTTGGGCGTTTTTATTTTTTG
Organism: Lathronympha strigana; assembly: GCA_949128165.1. Taxonomy (NCBI): domain Eukaryota; kingdom Metazoa; phylum Arthropoda; class Insecta; order Lepidoptera; family Tortricidae; genus Lathronympha; species Lathronympha strigana. Next base: position 4,858,284 of record OX421928.1, on the reverse strand, counting down.
TTGTACAAAAACCATTTTTGGAAATTTTTTTTTTTAATTGTTTTCTATTCAGAATCACGAGCTCTTTCAATCCTAGTAGGAGAAACAAAGTGTCCTAAATTGTCCATACAAATTTCAAACTTTCCATTGACGCTACCGCCATACTAAATCAATGAAATTATGGTGGCGAAATGGAAAACAAATCTTGGGACACTTTTTTTCTTTGCCAACCAACCATGTTTGCATTGCCAACCGGGAGATGAGCTAAATTTAACTATCAAACTAACTAACTACCACTGTGTTGACAGCTGGGGAGTGGGGTGTACCCACGGAGCTAAGCTTGCCCCTTTAGCTGTCAACACAGCGAATCCTCCTTTTTTAAAGGGTCGACAACGCGCGTGCAACTCCCCTGGAGTTGCAGGCGTCCATAGGCTACGGTGACCGCTTACCATCAGGCGGGCCGTATGCTTGTTTGTCACCTTCGTAGTATAAAAAAAAAAAAATCAAGATTTCATTACAGATTACAAACAGACAACGGCACAGTTTAATGAAACTAAATAAAACATCGCATTTTGTGATAAAAACGATTTTAAATATTAACTAGACTAAACATAAATTAACGATAATAATTGCAAGCAAACAGCAGGATCGGAATAAAATATTCTAAGTCGAGTACAGCAGGTTGCGTACTCACGAGTAGTCGTATAAAAGAGACAGCAATACACGTTCTATCTCGTTTCGAAATTTTCAATTTAACCGTTTAATTTCGTTCCACAGGAACGAATTTCTAACAAAATGGGCAAAACCGGTATCTTATTTGAACGGTTCTTTTACCGGTAACCGAGAACAGAAACGAAATCCTTTCCGTTCATGGCAGAGGGAGCGATACCGTTACGGCAAAAATACCGTTTTCCGATCCCTGAATTAAACACTTTAGAACGGATTAATCGCGTTTATTAACACCATGATCCTACGTAATGGAAAGATGGATGGATGTAAGTGTTTAATTTCAATGATTATACTTAATTAACTAATTTGTCAAGTTTTTTGTCATAATTGCTTTATTAATCGATTTCCACGAATAAGTATAAAGCAACTTGAGATTGTGTTTCATTTTAATTCATGAATTAAATCATGTTTTTAAATAGTCACACTACCATATACAAATTATAAATTGAAAGAGATGTCATATACTACAGAAAAAGTGCCGTGCAGTGCCGCGAAAGTAGGAGGTCGCTGGTTCGATTCCAGCCCTTCTCGCCGGGGGCCTTGGTCACTTTTTCAGTTGTATATGACATCTCTTTCAATTTATAATTGAGACTCTGTTGTTAACATAATATTGTCTTCCGTTTCCGCGATTGTCGTCCATTGAAATTAAACACTATAGAACGGATTAATCGCGTTTATTAACAGCATCGTCATCATCATCATTTCAACCCTGTGAAAGCGAGTGCTGTAAAGGCTTCGTCAGACTAGCGCGTGGCGTGAGCGGGGCGCGAGCAGAGCGCGATAGAAGCGGGGAGCGCGGCGCGCTTACATCGCGCGCGTGTCAGACGCGCATCGCGCGCGGGTCACGCGCGCGTCGCGCGAGCGCGCCGCCAGCGCCGCGCGCTCAATTCACCGAGCAATTTTCTTTGCGCTGTGACTGCGCGGCGGTCGCGCGTTGAAAGCGTGGCGTGAGCGGGGCGCGATAGGAGCGCGGCGCTAGCGCCGCGCTGCGTCCAAGCGCGGGTCGCGCTCGCTTCGCGCCCCGCTCGCGCCCCGCTCACGCCACGCGCTAATCTGACGAAGCCTTAAAGGGCTCGAAATGCGGGAACATGGTGTTAATAAACGCGATTAATCCGTTCTAAAGTTTTTTAATTCACTGTGTTGTTATTCAAATCGCCCCATTACTCGATATGACAGGGATTGTACCACATAAAATTGTCATTTTAGAAAGAGAAATGCGATGCTGACGCTCAACGCTGAGCTACACTCGCAGTGCTACGCCGTAGGCCATAACATGAGTCTCCCGAAAGTAGCAACAATGCTTCGTAGAGGCAAAACAGCAAAAGTTTTGCGCAACCCTAGTGCGCAAATGTTCTGAAAATGGCAATTTATATCTGTGTAACAGTGAAGACATTAGTGGATATAGACAGACATTTCCTAGCATAGGATATTCAATCATCGCGGAGCAATCCCGTGAACTGCTAACTAAGTTGACCCACTAGCGCCATCTGTGATCAGTTCCAGGAAGTTTTCATTCCGATTCACGTGTTGTCTAGGTGAAGTTTCCGTTCCATATAGTCTGTATTTAGGTCTTACGGTGAATTAACTAGTGGTTTCCCCGAACGTGAAATTTCGACGCCTATATTTCGGCAACCCCTAGACCGATTTCGCTCATATTTGAACTATTAACTGACACTTTTCATGTTGGTAACGTATTTATCTTTTCACTGGTCTCCAAAAAAATTTCAGTGTGGCCTTTTTCGACGGAAACAGCCTTTTGATTCTCTAACCACCTGCCAAATAAACCTGAAAAATTTCAACTCGATACCTCTACGCACTCCCGAGATAAAGGGTCTTGACGGACGGGAGGGTCTTGACGGACTTTCAACCCCCTTTTTTATCCCTTAGGGGATGAATTTCGGAAAACGCGGAATACGGTTTCAAGGGACCGTAGACCTTGGTATATAGTTTTAATTTTTACTCGATACATCCACGCACTCCCGAGATAAAGGGTCTTGACGGACAAAGTGATCCTATACATAAGGGTTCCGTTTTTTCCTTTTGAGGTACAGTCAACCAATTGGAACCCTAGGCCACTGCAGGACTATGTCATAGTGACGTTTTTTTTGGTATTTTAATTTTTAATTGTAATGATAATGATATTGTGTATTTTAGATTTAATTTATTTTTATTATTCTTGACATGTGTTTTATGACATTAAATATTTTGAAACTTGAAACTTGAAACTGGTTATTAATCAGATTGTAAGTAATTTCTTACTGCTTGTCATTTTGACATGGTTCTAGAGTGACCTAGGGTTCCAATTGGTTGACTATACGAAACCCTAAAAATACAGTTATTTTCTAAAAAGCTTAAAGTAAACGGCTGTTTTAAGTGCAAAAGGCATCAACCCCACAGTCGTATAACGTAGACTGCAATATGAGGGACGCTGCGATCTCCCTGAGGTCTCCTCGTTGACAGATCCATTTGTAGACGCCATCTTGTTTATATCCGAGCAAAGGACGCGGATGACACTGAACGGCAGACACGCCACTCACACGGAAACAACACAAGAGTTACATGTAGCGCTCGTCCGGTGATGGGCTGCCAAGAACATCAAAAATGTTTTTTTTTTTATATACAGTAAGTGTAACTTACCTAACTAGCTAGCTCTACCTACTTTAAATCTAAAATAAGTCCTTGAGGCATTGTACACACGCGTTCATAAGTGCATGGGCAATTTATGAATGAATTCATTCAGAAACTGCCCATGCAATTCTGAACGTGATAGTACCTAGGATGCTGGCGGCATTTCCTCGTTGTATCGCAATGCTGATACGTCGTGCGAGGAACCCACTAGCTCTTCGGTCACCAGTAACATCAAATAAATGTTTTTCTTTTTAATCTTAACATTTAAACTAGTGATTCGCCCCGCACGTGAAGTCGCGAACCCTATGTCTCGGCAACCTCTTGACCAAATTGGCTAATATTCGAACTTCAAAATTGCCTGCTAAATTTCACGATAATCCGATCAATGATACTCGAGTTAAGGATGACTTCACACTAGGACGGAACGGGACGATTAAGTCCCCGAGATAAAGGGTATTGACAGACATACGGACGGGCAACAAATTTATCCTATAAGGGCTCCGTTTTATCCTTTGGAGGTACAGAACCCTAAAACGTGTCTTTTTTTTTCAATATAGGGATGACTCACACTAGGACGGGACGAGACCGGATGGAGCGGGACGGGATGATCTGTCAATTTCTATAGATAGAATCACGCGATAGCTCGGAGCCCTCGGATGTCACGTGACTTTTTCTATAGAAACTGACAGATCGTTCCGTCCCGCCCCGTCCCATCCCGTTCTAGTGTGAGTCATCCCTTATTGACGAACAAATGTATAAACGTTGTTACTAACTGTATCCCTAACAACTTACCTAATTTGATTAAGTGAAGAAGTATTTATATTCATATATTCCGATAGTTTCTGCCAGAGATAGTGGTAGAGGCGAGACGGGCATACTTTAGAAACGCGCAGTCGCTAACGCCTACGTTTGCGTAAAACTTATGGAAAGCACACTTTCACTAAACACAATCACATTTGGTTTTCATAGTAGTGTATCTGTCATGCTTTATTTAATCTGTGCCGTGGCTATCCCGTCTTCAGGCTTACGTATAAATACTTGTTTTGTTCGTATCTCATATTGTTTCTCTAAGGGGACATGAACAATTTATTATTTATTTATTAAATAAACAGTTTCATTTTAAACTTTCCGTTTTCTATTTAACATGACGGTTGCAACATCGCCGAAACATCGGGAGCTTGATGTAAAAAACATAAATTGAAATTAAACACTTTAGAATGGATTAATTGCGTATATTAACACCATGACCCTACATTTTTTTTTTTAATACTACGACGGTGACAAACAAGCATACGGCCCGCCTGATGATAAGCGGTCACCGTAGCCTATGGACGCCTGCAACTCCAGGGGTGTTACATGCGCGTTGCCGACCCTTTAAAAACTTTAACACTCCTTTTTTGAAGAACCCCATATTGTAGTCCTTTGGGAAAACAGTGGCAGGGAGCTCATTCCACAGCCGGAGCGTCCGCGGGAGGAAGTTCCTCTTAAACCGCACGGTACGAGACCATTTAGGCTCCAGGGTATGCGGGTGAACACCCTGCCGACGGCGAGCGGTGCGGTGGTAGAATGCAGCCGTTGGCATCATATGAAACAATTCCTCAGAGCACAATCCATTGTACAAGCGATAGAATACACATAAGGAGGCGAAGTCTCTCCTTAGACTTAAGGGTTCGATATCGCTCGTGAGTTTGGGATTGTTGACAATTCGGACAGCACGTCTTTGGATCGAGTCAAAGGGGCTACATCGAGCTCTTTACGACACTCTTTTTCACTTCGTTTTCGTCATGGTGTTAATAAACGCGATTAATCCGTTCTAAAGTGTTTAATTTCAATGAATAACAATCGCGGTAACAGAATACAACATAAAAAATATATTAAAAGGACTTACATTATATTGTATCCATAAACAAAGTGTGTAGACTCTTGTACATACCTGTAAAAAAACAATAGCTACATTAGTATTTAAAGCAAACTAACTACAAACACATTGATCGTATTATTAAAGAAAATTACTGTCAGAGTTAGCTTAACCTCGTAAGGCCCACTGTCCTATTTTTAGGACAACACAATTTAGGTATAACCTACCAGGTGATTACTTTTTGTATTAAAATTAAACCTTAATGTTAGAAATCTTAGACGTTTCGTAGGCATTTCGTACACGCAGATTTATAAGAGCTGTTAATGATGAGGTAAATAGTGAAATATGAAATATTAATATCTTAAATATTTTTGCGTTAATAAATAAATAAGTTTTATTATGTCTCGGTAAAGTTAACGAACAAAACTCTTCGGTGAGCAGTCATGAATAGGAACAAAACAAAATTTTAAAAAATTGGAAAAATCAAAAGCATTAGTTCGCAAAAAAGAACTTTGCGCACGCAAAACAGTAAAAAAAGGGGGTTTCGGGCAACTGTATTGTAAAATTCAATTAATCAATCACATTTCACGACGATCCGATCAACAGTACCCGTGTAGTATACACACAAAGACACAAACACCGGATTTGTTCCAGTAAACACGGAGACCTTCGCTCGTTCAAAAATACTGACAAAAAACTTGTATTTATTTCTACTGAACTTAATTTTACTTAATTTTTGAGTTATTTTTGTTAACCAAAAAGCTTTAGTTATTGATTTATTCAAAATAAGAAATAATAATTTTCCACTCGTCTGTCCACGACCCTAGTTCTTTTGATAATAAAAAAACAAACCACCGTTTCAACAATAATAGAATGCTTAATGAAAATATGGTTGAATTGCTTCGAATAATTTTTATATTAATCTTGTTTAAGGGACAAAAAAGTTGGGATGGGGGAGAAATGAGGGGAGAATATGCTTTTTAGACTCAGTACCGCATTATGTTCGCAACTAGAGGCGTAATAATTTTTTTTTAAAGAAAAACTATTAAAATACTGTAATTTTTCATTTTAAAAGTTTATAAGTTTAAGTGTTCGTGGTTCAATAACTGGAATCTTGAGCTTTACGAGGGTCTCAAGGCACGAGTGTTAAACAAAGTTTGCCGCCGAGTGTAATACAACACGGAATTAGAGCAAGGTCAAATTACTTTCCCCAAATGTGGATAAAATGGGTTTTTCCACGGTAGTTTTAAAGGACAATTTGATTTCCGGCAGACGGAGACTCCCTCACATAAGATGGGCCAACAACAACTCGCCACAGAATGCCCTGCGTTGACTAGGTACGCGTACTCTTAATATTTTTGCACAACATTCAAGTACAAAAACTAGACCTACTTTAGATTTAAGGTAGGTAGAGGTAGGTAGTTAGGTATAAGTTACACTTACTGTATATATTTCGAGAATAAATGGTTTTTTTTTTTAGTACAAAAATGGTTCACGACATTCTATTTTCCACAAAAATACATCTAAACCTAATTCGCCCAAAAACATTCCATTTCATTGCTTTTAACGTACATTCGTATCAATTGACATGAATTTTTATTACGAACAAAGAGGTCAATACTAGAGACGCCCATACCACACTTCGACCGCGCGGAAATGTGTAAATCCTGTAATGAGCAACTTCGATTAATCTAGAACCAATCGTCCTTAGTCCACAGACGTCCTTACGGTCGCCATGGCAACAGAAAACAAACAAACACTTCTAAATATTTTTCCCTTTGACTGCGTCTCTAGGGCTTCCGGTTTATATTCAAGATGGCAAGGAGACGCCTCAGAAGTAGTTTTTTTTTATTTTTTGATCGTTCTAAGTTGCTTAGTGTTTAATATTGATAGCTTACAATGCAGTGCACCGACGAATAAGTGTACAACAAAAAAAATAACTAAAATAATGTTACTTAGCATAATAAAAAGTAGCAGAGTAGTAGTAGTAGCAAATAGCATTATTTTAGTTGTAAATGTGGAATTCCGCAAAGTAAAGCCTAATTTAATACATTAAATAAAAAATAACTCTTGAAACGCTTTTAACCACACTTTAGTCATCAATCGGCAGTCCAGGATCAGGCTGCCTCGTGCTTCGTAAAGTAAGCTGGCTCCTTTGCCTAGGCCTCCGTACAACGTCGCTCTATGAGCCAACTTTGTAACTCACCGTACACTTAACCTATGTGGCAATATACCCTGACTGCGAAATAGGCAAGACGACAAAAAAAAATTAGTCACGTATTTTTTATTTTGTTCGTCAAATGAAAAACGACGGAAATACAGTGCGTTAAAGTTTTGCGTGACGTTACAATTAGGTACCTCTAAGTGACGTCACTAGCCCCGAACCCGGACCGTTGATGCTCTGTATCGTCGTCAATTTTAGTTAACTTGAAACAGGAAAAAACACGTGTCTAATAATTTTGGATAATCTAACTGACGGACTAGATAGAATAATAGTTTTTCAACCTAGTCGTCATCCCTATTGTCCCACTGGACAGAAGCCATTTTATTTTAAAAACTGAAGGCGTCTCTTTTTACTTCTATCTCGATACTTTTAACGTACATTCGTATAAAATGACACAAAATTTTATTACGAACTCATTTTTATCGAATTTTTTATTCGATTCGACGTTAACATTTCGAATTCGATGCAAATCCAATTTTCGAAACGTTTTAACAAGTCGAAAATAATCGCCAATCGCCACTTAAAGTTATTGATATTTATGGATATTGAATTTAGCTCTTATTTCTTTAATGTTAGGGTGTATTTTCGGAAATTGAGGTGATACGTGGAAGTTCTAGGGTTGTCCCCTAACGAAAGGCTTGTCGTGAAGGTAGTAAGTACAGTTTCCTGCAATAATATACAAAACAAAATGTGCTAAAATACTGACACAATCTTACAGATAAACTAAACTACTGAGATGAGTTTGATGATGTGTCAATGGTTTTTAATTTTATGGCGCGAATGCTATAGGCAAACGTCACTTTGACAATTCTTTTATATGGACACAGGACCTACGCATGAGTGGCGCCGCCTGGTGAGCGACAATACAGTGGTGTCTAAAGGTTTTTAATACCTGTGGTGAGACTCGTGCTCCCAACTCCGCTTATCAACTGAGCTACTGAGACACATCCGGGGGCCCCGAATTCCTCAACCAAATCCCTCAAGAGGGCGCTGTATCCAAGTTCGAGTCCCACCTGAGGCCACGAGATTATCCATTTTTCCTGCCTTTCTAAGAAATAACTAATTGATTCCTTCGTAACTTCCGCAGGTGACTGTACATCTAGTGTATTAGGGGTGGCAAGTTCTGAAAGTTCAGGAAACATTAACTGATTGTTTTTGAAAAGGGTGAAATGTCAAGAGATTTATAATACTGCTACTTTTCTTGCCAAATAAACTTAGTAATGCATTAGGTACTATATTGCGCGACAGGAAAGGGTGGAATATAAATAAAGTGGAGCTAAACGCAAACCATAGTAACATCACCTGGGCCCATGTGGCCCAAACAGGTGTGACAATTGTCAGCATCATTATTACTGGTATTACAGGCGTCTATGGGCTACCGGCGCCGCTTACTATTGTGCGGGCTGTATGCTTGTTTGCCAACATGTTATTTAAAAAAAAAAACAATTCCTATCATTAAAAACGAATACTTTTGTGACGAGCTCTTGACATTTGTCGTTTATGTCGCCCATACATTTGCAATGGGAATCAAAATATATAGGGTACTTCCCGTTGACCTAGAATCAATTTTGGCAAAAAGTAAGAGCTGGTAGCACAAGTACAGGAAAAAACCCGAAAACCGGATAATTGCGCACACTGAGAGTTCCGTGCCACCAGTAAATATTTTTAAGTGCCTAAGGTCATAAAACCTATAAATGGGGAGGGGGCTTTTTTATCAGTGATCTGTCTTATGTTTATAATAAATTGGTTAAAAAAGATCGTATAGACAGACTAATTCGTTTTATTTTTTGTCATTCTGGTGAAATAGAGGATGATGGAATTTTCCGTGCTTTTCTTCATCCATCAGTAATCGTGATATCGCCTATTGGATCCAGAGTTTAATCTGACGACTCGTCTAATCTGGCGACTAATCTTCCAACTAATCCTGCGACGTCGCGCGGGATCACGAATAATACCGTTATCAATACAACCGTTTGGATTGTTTTTGTGTACATTAGGGATGCAAGATACTAGGATATACAGGGTGCGCCCTCCTGCCTGTCGTAAAAGGCGACTAAAAGGAGTCTTTGGGGTCGTAGATGGTAGACATCAGGGACTAATAAAATAAATTTAATAATAAATAAATATTGTGGGACAATCTTAGAAAAATCTACCTAGTCCCACTGTAAGCTCAATAAGGCTTGTGATGTGGATACTAGACGACGATATATATAATAGATAGAGATACATATAAATACTTAAAAACATATTCAAACAAATATTCGTGATAAACACACAAATAAATGCCCAGACCAGGATTCGAACCAGGATTCGGGGAGTTTAACGGCCTCCTAGCCTAGTTGGTAGTGACCCTGCCTACGAAGAAGGTCCCTCAAAGTAATACCGTCCAAAAGAAAAGCTGCTGAGATGATACTAACCCGTGCCAAGTGGAGAATTTGCTTTTTAGATCACCTGCGTTTTAGACTATTTAGCTGCTACATAGACCAGCTTCTTTTTAGACCAGCAAATTTTTAGATGAGATGATACTAACCCCTTAAAAGCTAAATAATGCATCCATGAGTTTAAAGCTATTGCTTAAAACCACGTTGTATAAACCATCGACAAAGTATTACTTTTTCTAAAAACAACCACATACCTAATTGCGCTTAATCAATACAAATCAGCAGAATCCCCTCATCCCGCAATACATCTGTAGGTGTTTGCACGCCAGAACCGCTTAGTTTTTAATCAAGAACCGCTAAACCCCTTTTATCCCCGTTCCGAGTAATCTTGGCGTGTGAGTACACATATCGTTTGTTTTGTATATGTACGAGTATGTATATGTATATACGGTCCACCGAGATAGAAGTAGATAGAGACGCCTTTAAAGGGAAAAAGTGTAGCAAGATTTTGAAATGTTTGTTCTCCGTGGCAACATGGCGACCGTAAGGACGATTGGTTCTAGATTGAGCGATATCACTCATTTCAGGATTGACACACTTTCGCGCGATTGAAGTATGGGCGTCTTTTCTTTTTAATACCATCGTGGTATTAAAAAAAAGACAAACAAGCATACGGCCCGTTTGATGGAAAGCGGTCACCGTAGCCAATGGACGCCTGTAATTCCAGGTGGCTCACATGCGCATTGCCGACCTCCTTTTTTTGAAGAAACCCGTACTGTAATCTCTCGGGAAAACCTCGGCAGGGAGCTCATTCCACAGCCGGAGCGTTCGCGGGAGGAAATTCCTCTGAAACCGCACAGTGCGCGACTATTTTGGTTACAAGGTGTGTGGATGAGCACCCTGTGGATGGCGAGTGGTGCGATGGTGAAAATCCTATTTTTTGCTTTCCCTAATACTGTTTGACATAAAGATAAGTTTCACACTAAACAGCTAGTTAGGGCAAGTGATTTTAGGACAAACAACATTAGGAATGTCGAGACGTCACCAGCCCCCACCCCGGAACTTTGATGCTCTTCATCTTCGTCAATTTAAGCTATCTTGAAAAATTAAAAAATACGTTTCTAAAAAAATTAAAAAATAAGTTTGGATAATCTAACTGACGGACTAAGGCTGGATTTGACCAAACTTTTTAAGCAAGAGTAACGCTTACTCTTGGATACTAATGTCAAAATCCCATAGTAATTTGACGTCACTATCTGAGAGTAAGCGTTATTCTCGGAATAAAAATTTGGTAAAACGCAGCCTGAATAGAATACTAGTTTATCAAACTAATTCTCATCCCTATTGGCAAACCAACCAATCCATCCCCAGTCGGTTAAAAGTGTTGAATCGTTAAATTAAATAACATTGCATGCTATACCCCTAACCCCTAAACCCCCTACCCCTTTCTATTAGTCGTATAAAATGGATGGCTGCACCCGAGTGTGAGGGACGCGGAGTGGTAATCTGTTTTTAAAAATTCATGCTCCGACGATGTTAAGTATTGGTAGCTTAGCGGTAGCGTGGCTTTTAATCCTTGTGTGTTATTTGAACCCGGTTGGTATGTTTTTCGGTATATGTAGGAAATATTATTTTGACCGGCCGGTTGGCGTAGTTGTTAGTGACCCTGCTAAGCCGATGGTCCTGGGTTCGAATCCCGGTAATGGCATTTATTTGAGTGATGAACACAAATACTTGTTTCTGATTCATGGATATTTTCGATGTATGGATGGATTCATGGATATATATCATTGTCCCGTAACACAAGCCTTCTTGAGCTTGTTACGGGACTTAGTCAATCTGTATAAGAATTTTCTATAATATTTATATTTTTTAAATATTATTTGATATTTGAACGTTTTTCCTGCTCAGAATCACGAGCTCTTTCTATCCTTCTATGAGAAAAAAGACGTCCAAAAATCTTCTAGTCGTTTACCATTTTTCAAACACGGCGGTAGCAAAATGGACCGATTTTAGGGATATCTTTTTCTCCTACTTTTCATTTCACTATTGTCTTGTGTTTTAACGATACATATTATCAACGGGCTGTCCGATGCTAATACACGCCGCCGCCAGTATTATATATTTATAATCGTAGGCAACCCTAGCGTTGTGAGGGGTTCCGAGCGTCAATTGTTTTTGCGTAATATTATTATTTTATTTTATTTTCCTTGTCTTTAGAAGTAAGTTTCTATTGTTCTTGGTCTGCTGTAGTTCTTCTAGTGTCCTTTTTGGTCTATTTTTTCAACTAGCTTAAAACTTGCATAAGGGGGAAAGCGGGACTTCCTGACACAGGTATTGCATAGGTACTTAATAGGAAGTCCTAAGCATAACCTTTATATTTGTGCTGGTAATTATGTAATTTTTTTTTTTCAATAGGTATTTCAAACGCTTTGAATTCGCTTTTTCTATGAGAGATAAATATGATATTGTCTTCTGTTACCGCGATTGTTATTCATTGAAATGAAACACTTTAGAACGGATTAATCGCGTTAAACACCATGATCCTACGTTTCGAGTCCTTTACAGCACTCGTTTTCACAGGGATAAGATGATGACTCAGTATTGTAAAGGGCTCAAAACGTAGGATCATGGTGTTAATAAACGCGATTAATCCGAAGTGTTTAATTTCAATGAGATAAATATGAGTTCTGGCAATCCTAGCGTTGTGCGGGGGAGAGGGGGTAAGAGCGTCAATTGTTTTTCTTTGCGTAATATACAAAACGGTTTATATTCGCTTTTTTGCGAGATAAATATGACTGTGTTCTTAAGAACCGCACGCAAACTTTTGCATTTCGACGCCCAGCTGGACGCTTGAGCACTCAGTTTGCCACTTAAACACTGAATTGTCATTCACATCCTCCCTTTATAGCCAATCATGTTTTCGACTATACAAGATCATGAGGACCCTCCAAAATCCCCCAGCTAGGGGATGTCATAGAAAGATGGGGCAGAGAAATCATTTCGCTCTTATCACAGAAACACGGAGAATATTAGCGGAAATGTATATATTAGCCAGTTTTATTATAAAACTAGTTTTTGCATGCGGCGTCGCTCACGTTACAAAGAGACAAAAAGTAGCATATGTTAGGAGCAGCTGTCCATCGGTGGAGGCTACTCCACTGACGGACCACTGCCAGTGCCCATTAGAAACCAGAATATTATTGCAATGCGAATAGCAAGCGATCACCGTAGCCTATGGTCCTTAGCAAACGGGGTATTTACCGGGCTGTCTAATGGTAAGCGATCACAGTAACCTATAGAAGCATATAATTCCAGGAGTGCTTCATATCAGCTCGCTGTGGACGCTTGCACCTCCAGTGGTGTAACGTGCGCCTTACAGTAGTATACAGGGTGAAATACCCTAAGGTCGCTAAGCATGTCAACCTACTTGTCCAAGCTAGGTATAATTTAAAACCGACGTCCCTCGTAAACTGCAGAGCTCCATAAATAATAATGTGTTCAAGTTTCCTATATTTTTTATGGCGCCAACGCAATACCTTTAAGTGACCGGGTGAAGCGTTAGCGTTAGCAAACAAGTCAACATACTCCTACTTAATTTCCTATCTTCCTAAGAAAGGACAAGTGGAAAAAATCTCATGAAATTAGTCGCGAGTTCGAGTCCCGCCCGAGGTCATCCTTGGGCGTTCATCGAACCCGCGACTTTAAGATACATGCCCATCGCTCTGCCAACAGATTTACCGTGAAAACGAGTGCTGTAAAGGGCTCGAAACGTGGAGTCACGGTGTTAATAAATGCGATTAATCCGTTCTAAAGTGTTTAATTTTAATATCTTGAATTCTTGATCGTTGTTGCGAACGCTCCCTGGCGGCGACATCGCGTTCGGAAGCGACTCGGAGCTGTCCCTGTTATTTATGTCTAAATTTTGCTTTATTTCAACTTCCATACTATCCGCCGTCTCCAAGCAACACGGGGGAGTTGGCATACTGTTAAATATCAGAGCAGGGCATGAGTTAAACGCAAGGCGGCCATTTATGAAATATTTTATTATTGAGATTGACGGTGGGCGCAGCCACCGTTTGCATGCGCTTACAACTACCCTCTACATACACAACACATACGTACTGTTTCCCCTCTGGCGAAGTACAAGCCCAAATGGGCATACGCGGCTCTGTGTTGTCACTAGTCCGTACACAAAAATAGATCGAAGTGTGCAAGATTTGTTAGTGTAGTTGTATCATTTTCTGTGTTAGTGTCGTCATCACAGATTGGTTTTTGTATGTATTGTGTGAGAAGTGCGTCTGTGTACGTTTCCCCTCGCAAAGTGACAGAAAAATTTGTGTCGCTTTTTTTTTATTTTATACTACGACGGTGACAAACAAGCATACGGCCCGCCTGATGGTAAACGGTAACCGTAACCTATGGACACCTGCAACACCAGGGGCGCTTTGACGTCTTCCTTCCAATGTGTTCTTCGAATTCCGCTGTTCAGATCCGACGCATTGCCTGCATGTATATGGCCAGCTAATTGACCGAGTGAGCAAAGACAGCGAAACGTCTCCGCTTCAGCTTGGTCAAAACTGCTTTCGAGTGTCTGTCCATTTGTTCTCCTCTACATGTCGTATTTTTCAACCAATTCTTGTTAATATTTGTAAACAAGTTTGTTGATTACATAACATTTTTTGTCGATTCAGTTTTTGACGTGACAACGTCTTATAATTCGATGGAGCCGGCTGCACGCACGAAAAAACATGACTCATGCGGCGTTACCGAGGTAACGCCGCATGAGGCGTTCCATCCCAGTCAGTATTTTCTTATGACGTTGTCACGTTCAACTATCGTCAGTAAACCGACTTCGCAGACAGCCGATTTTTAATTTTCAAAATGGCGGGAATTGGTACAAAAGTCCTAAGCGCCATAGACCCAAAGGCACTTAAGACCTTTATGCCAATACCACTACCACCTCGAGGTCTACAGCTCACAGTACTAGTAACTTTGGTTAAATTCTCATTTCAAATGTTTTAATTCTACTTTGCTTGCTGTCGCTACCCGGCGACAGTCCACTTGGCAGCCATTTTGTTTTTCACGCTGAAATGATTATTTTTCCTTCCAATACTTTGCGTTATCTAAGCGTTAGTCTAGCGACAAGTCGTGATTTTTATCGGAGGGCGGTGTGCTTGTCGTTACGTAACCACAGTCGACTGCGCGATTCGATAGTATTCGCATCTTGATCGTTATCTAGTGAGAGAAGATGCAACCTGAGCCGCATCAAATCAGTTTATACCTATTTTTGTTAGTAAATAAACTATTCAGTATTTTAATGTCTTGATATAGTTTAGTTAGAAACAATGGAACTTTAATCCCGTTTGTTGGACAGTTTCAATGGAAATAGGAAGCTAAATTCTGAGATATTATAACAATCCTCAGTAAATCCTTAGAACAAAGCGTTAAGAACAAAACATCGTTCTAACAGGACTGATAGCCAGTTGAAGCTGCCACAGTACAATACGGTGGAGTGTGGCCAGTATTTTAACTTATAAACTGGATCACTGAACAAAAATAAGCGTCTAAGAATTAACTACTTATACAAGTTCTTTTAAACACTTTCTTTTTCCTACTAATTAACTATTTATACAAGTTTTTTGAGAAACTTCTTTATTTATTTATTTTTTCTACGGGACAATCTTACACAAATTGACTAAGTCCCGCAGTAAGCTGAAGAAGGCTTGTGTTACGTGTACTGAGACAATGATATATAATTATAATATACAAATACATATATATATATATATATATATATATATATATATATACATACAAATAAATGCCCTTAGCAGCAGCAGCTTAGCAGGCAGGGTCACTACTAACTACGCCTACCGGTCCTCAACTTCAGCAACACTTGAGCGTGTATTTGAGCTGAAAGCGTGTAAGGACCTAAGGACAAAAAAAAATGTGACTTTTTATTACTACTTTTGCGCAAACAATAGGTACCTAAATACATTCGCATACTAACTTCGTCATTTGATGAGGATAATTTAAGTTAATATATTGAATCGAGTATTACTTTTCGGAAGAAAATTATGCTTAGTTTAATAATAATAATAATAAGCTTAGTTTAATCCGTATTAAACAACATGAAGAAACATTAGTTAAAAGTAAAATCTACTAGATAACGCGAAGGAACTGAAATGTTACAATATTAGATTATACGATTTTAAAACTAGCTGTAAATCAGTTACACTGTGAAAATGGCGCTTGTAACAGTGCCAAAATATCGGGAGCTGATAAAACGAATATATACATGGTAAATATCTATTAAATAGTAATTATAATATCAGATTACTTTGCCTCACATGTGGATAAATTCCAACTTCACTCACACGCTGCTTTCAAAGGGTAAAGCGCTTATCCAAGCGTGTATTGAAATAATAAAAAGGGCACCTTATGGTCGCGCTTTTTCTTTTGCTAACGGCGCTCCTATACCAATCTCCACCTGCGGAAGCTTAGGCTGTAGAATGAGCTCCGTTCCGTTTTTCCGAAGGACTAAAGTATGGGGTTCATTAAAAAAGGAGTGTACAAATTTTTAATGGGCATGCGACACCCCGAAGTTGCAGGCGTCCATATGCTACGGTGACCAGGCGGGCCGTAAACTTATATAAACCGTGGTATAAACAATCAATGCTGCGAGCCAAAGTATTTTTACCCCTGAAATTTTACATGCGTGTCATTATACTGTAAATTTTGTTACTGTGCCTACTAACCACTAAAAGTAAGAGAAATGCAACATGATCTCCACTTACCACGACCGTTATCCAATATAACTTGACCTCTACGTATTATTTAAGGGGCTTTCAACAGCCAAGTCAGCGCACCCTGTCTATATGTATCCGAGTAAACGAGATCGCACTATCGCCGTCAGGTTTTAGAAGGAAAAAACCGGCCTTATTTTTCAAACATAGGTTATTTTTTTACATGATTTGGTCAAAACGTCGAAACCCTTGAATATATAAGCATGATTCTAAGTTTTATAGTTGAGTAATAACTAGTTCTTAAATCTGGTAAAAGCTTTTAACTACAAAAATTATAGTTCAGTTGTTAACAGCAATTATCTGATTACGCGGTTAATTTTGACGCGCCACAGTACTATCGCCTTTTCATTTTGCTCGTGCTCTTGCAATGGAAACTACCGTATTGTCGCTCACCAGGCGGCGGCACTCATGCGTGGGTCCTGTGTCAGTATGAGAGAATTGTCAAAGTGACGTTTGAAATGTTCCCACAGGACCCACGTTCCACTAGCGCCCCTCAACTCGCGGTAATCCTCATTAGACACAACATCATCAACACCATCCTCGCTATGATTGCGGACAGGATTGACTGTCCGTACATTATGCACTGTTGTGAGCTACACAAGCCCAGTATCGGTAAATCATTTGTGTGCTAAAATAGTTATAGTCCCTAACATAGTTTTTTAAGTATATTTATTGTAACTAATATTTTATGAGACGCTTGGCTTGAAATAAATGCTAATTTAATTTTTAATTAGATCTATTCCGCTCTCTTTTGCTCAAGCATGTAGCAGAAGTAGAGGCCTGGTCTAAAGATGGTCCTCCCCATGTTCTGTAGACTGTAGTTACTGGCTTGCGGTATGCGATGAGAATAGTCTCGTGGTAAACGGGTTCAAACCAGATGAAAGGATTAAACATCGAGCTCGCAACTTTGTAACTAATACTTGCTGATTACTTTATTTCACTACATTTTTAATGCTACTAAGACCGTGAGCGGACTGACGCGATGGAGAAGCGGTGCGGTGCGATGAGCGGTGACATTTCAATGCGACACGCCGCTTCGCGTTTTTATTTTAATTTTTAATTGTAATGATATTGTGTATTTTAAATTTAATTTATTTTTATTATTCTTGACATGTGTTCTATGACATTAAAGATTTTGAAACTTGGAACTTGAAACTTGAATGTCATGAATGTCAAGGAACAAACAGTTGATACCACAGGATTTAAGGCCGTCCCCTATCCCAATGACCTCGGCGATTTGAGCTTTCTTCCCCTACCGCTTCCTTTCCTCACCGGTTATACAATACCGGTTATAAGCATAAGTCGTCACCTAGGAAGAGCTGCTTGTACTAGGACGCAACCCTATAAACTACTAGTGCCATCTTATACGACTGGCCCCCGTCGCCCGCGCAGGCATCTCGAGCCGGCGTTTTCGGAAAAATGCGTGTAATAGCTTTTTTCTCGAAAAGTACAAAACCTATTAAAATTCTCATAGCGGGTTACTCACGTCAATAAAATCGAAAATAGCTCGACATGTTTCGGAACAGTCCGTGTCCCTTATTCATGAGTCATGCGTGTAGCCGCGGCGACTGCTCTACGCACACTGCGAGCCCCAGCGCGGTCAGCTCTCGACTGAGGCAACGACGCGGAGGGAGCGGGCGGCGCGGGAGTTTTCTAATTAAAAGTACAAAACCTATCCAAAAATCAGTAGATGCGTTTAAAGTAAACATAAGTATAAAATGCTTGTCTTAGTTTCTTGTACTTACGACGCATAATAAGGGAGTAGATACAGATTTAAGGTAGAAAAAAGGGTTTACGGTTATTTTTTTTTCTCTTGATGAACCAAATGTAGAACAAAATACCTAGCTACATTATATATTTTTTTCAAGCGTTGTGCTTGGAGCTGAACAAAGCCTATTCACTTTAAAAACAGTGAAATATGCCGGGTAGCCCCTTAAGGATGACTCACACTAGTCCGACTCGCCCACCGCCCGCGAACCAGCGACCTCCTGCTTTCGCGGCAGACGCCCTAACCACCGGGCTACCCGATCACGTTCACGGCACATTGAATTGATTTGTGCTTTACAATTGTTTTTTTTTTATTAGTCTATCAAATTCGGAACACACAATTTTCAAATGAATTGCAGCTTCCTAAGAAATATTTTTAGAAATTCCTAAGGGAAGTAAAAAAACTTGACGACTTTAACGCTGATGAATTCGCGGTGGAGCCTATAGTAAACTCTTCTTCGTTGGCCAAGCCGGAGCTGATTTAGCCTACTTTTTATTTACTTAAGTCGTTAAGGAAAAATGTGCTAGATCAGCTCACGCAAAGCAAGCCGGCAGAAATTGAGTTCTATAAACGCCCCGCCACTGCTCTCTTTAGAAAATAAAACGTTTGTTATAAATACAATCCGTTTCGCTCAAAGAATTTCATATTTATGTTCACTAACTCCTGTAGAATTTATTTGTTAAAAACGGAAGACTCAGAACTTTGCTTACTTTGAATATTTTACTTTGACTTTGAGGGTAGTCTTACATTGTTAAAGTTTTATTTGTGTGCACCATTGATGCAGAAGTTTAGATTTGCCATCGGAATAACTAAGGCGTGGAAGGAGTACAACGTTCTGTTAAGTATTAAGTATAGACACTTTAGAACGGATTAATCGCGTTTATTAACTCCATGACCTAACGTTTCGAGCCCTTTACAGCACTCGTTATCACAGGCTTGAGAACAGGGTTTAAAATGTTTCAATGTACAACAATGGCGGAAAAAAAAGACAATATTATATTAAGTATAGGTTTCAGACAGAACTATTTGGAGTTTAATTACCTATAAGACAATGAAGTTAAGCTGTAATTCATTGACACCGACCACGAAACAAATGGAATCAGTGCTCATCTCAACGCCATGACAGTTGGACGCTACACTGTTATCAGAAATTAGTTTAGGCAATCGTGTGACATCTCATTCGTAAGTACTAAGATTTAATCAAATATTAAAATATTTTTTTCTCCTGTCAAACAACAACGAACGAACGAAGTGTTGGCAATAACTGTGAGACAGAAAGAGACTGTACTGGTTTGTCGGTACGTCGCGCATCAGTGAACGTGAGTCGCCATTTTGTTGTCAAATGTTTTGCTACACGTTTTAGCTTCGAGGGCTCATCTATCTAGCTTCTACATCGATGGCATGTAGTATTGTTTCTTATCCTTCGGTTTGAAATATTATTTCGAGATTTGGATTCAAAGTGCCAGAGTTACCAAATCGAGTTGTCAAAAGTTTTGAAACGTTCTAAGTGGTACACAAAATTTGGGCTAGCAATTATTTATAGGTACTTTAGCAACAATTGTTGCCATTTTGGCAACTTATAAACTTTTATTTAGCAAATTTTAAATCTGAATTGGTAATAATGCCACGAGGCAGTCTAAGCATTTGTCGATAAATAACCGACGCGCCGCTCAAGTGTGTGAGCGGATTAGCGCTATATACGTATATATAGCAACGTCCTGCTCGCACATAGTAGTAGTAGAACCATGTACGAGTAAGAAAGAAAGAGATGGTCTATTAGCATTTCAGCTACTAAGAAAACTTTTCAACAAGCAGTGCATATGCTTGTTCACCAAACCAATTTCCATAATCATGCGTGCTACCCATAACATAACAAGCTGCCGCCGCACTGCGACCCAAGCCAAATGACTAACCAAAACCGGGACAATCATCATAATCAAGCACATGACTTGCATAAGTTAATCAATCGTGAAAACGTATACATTGTTGGGACAGATTGCATGAATGCTGGGTGCAGACTGGGTTGGAAAACGCGGCGTTTAAAAAAACGTTGGGTATTTTAAACACGAAATATCTTAAATAATTTGAGGTTTAGCGCTACTTCAAGTTCAGCCCTAATCCGAATTTATATCTATTTAATTGCAAACTAAGAATCGCTAAATTCCGGATAAGTTCGCTAAGCCCGAAAGCTGCAAGTGGCGCTAAAAAAGTACCATTTTGCCGGTTGTCAATAAGATACGAATCACATACAGATATGTTAATAAATTGATCGTAAATATCAACAATCGTCAAATTAGTGCATAATAAAAACATGCATTGATGTAAATTATGATAAAAGTTGAAATTCAAAAGTGTTTTATTTAACAATCGTGGAAACACTAAAGACTACCTAATAAAATTAAATATATCTGAAGAAGGAAATGACGAAATAAAATGATAATTTGAAAGAAAGAAAGTACACTTATTAATGGCTGAACTAAACGCAGAAATAAAAAGTACACTTATCCTGATATAAACAATTTAACGGTTTAAGTAACGTATATTTGAACGAGCGGGCCAAATCTATAAAGGGTTGCCGAGAATTAACCAGGATTTGCCAGTTCACGTAGGGTTCGATTAGGCTCATACTCAAACTTAAAAATTCGATTTATCTCATCTCATCTAACCACCTGCCAAATTTCATAACAATCCGACTATTGATACTCGAGTTATCGTCAAACAAAAGACGGATAGACGGAGTAGACTGGGAGCACTCACTCGCTTCGATCAATTTTTTTTTTTTTCTTAAAAAAAATATTTTCTGTTTAATCGCAGCGTGAAGGCAGACCGCGAAAACGCTGGAGAGACGAACTTGACGTCTTTCTCGCCAACTGGCGGGAAATTGCTCAACACCGGGATGCGTGGAAAAGAGAGAGGGAGGCCTTTGCCCAGCAGTGGGACACTTTACGCTCTTACCATCAGGTGAGATTGTAGTCAAATGCTTACCTATTCCTCAATATAAAAAAAATAATAATAATAAATAAATAATCGCAGCGTTTCTTCCCGCAATGCGTACACCACTTAGCAAAACTTTAATAGATTTAGCTGCATTTCTGAGGGCCAGAAACGCCGCGTCACCGGGCTGACGTATTAATTGTAACCCCGGGGGTCCAGGTTCGATTCCCGGCGTGATTTTAGGAACAAAGGGCGAGCATATGGTTTAACGAGGTTTTCGGGTAACGGAGTTCGGTGTTTTCGTAAATGTATTGGAAACGGGGATTGCATTTTGTATGGAGCGTGCTGAGAAACAACCACTATTTAAATAACTAAGTACTAGGTACTTCACTTTTTGGAATACCCTTAGAGGCCTTAAGGGTGACTCACACTAGAACGGGACGGGACGGGGCGGGACGGGAAAATCTGTCAATTTCTATAGAAAGCGTCACGTGACATCCGAGGGCGCCGATCTATCACGTGATTCTTTCTATAGAAATTAACAGATTTTCCCGTCCCGCCCCGTCCCGTCCCGTCCCGTCCCGTGCTAGTGTGAGTCATAATTTATTTCGTTAAAAACGCTATGTATTTAGTACTTTCTTGTTGTGATTTGACGTAAATCAAAATATTTTCCTTTTTTAACTATTTTAAATGGGGCTATAGTGGTTTAATCGACTTATTTTACTATTTAAAGGCGCTTAGCATATTTACATTAATAATTTGTTTATCAGTGGTTCTGTGATTTTACCAAAGCCCTCAAGATCCCTTCGGCCCTATAAGACTGAGCCGGCATTTTCATTACACTTAAGATAAAATTTAATTAGAACTAAAGAGGAGTGACTCCGTTAGGTGTAATTACCTTGGTAATAAACTCACTATAATTTACCTACCTAGTTTGTTATTACTGGATTCTGTTCGAACGTGTTTAACGTGTGTTGTCTTGGTCACAAAAAGCAGCTAAATATGATCATTTTTGAACGAGCTCATTTCACCGTGTAACATATGTCTCAGGCATAGGGTTTTTTAAATCAAAAGTATGGATGTTGGCGCCATACAATCGGTTTTTTATCACTATAAATTGACTTGTTTGTTTATAAAAACTATAAACCAGGTGCAAAGCTATCACCCCCAACAATCTACAGAGAAACTGTCATTCCACCATGTCAATTCATGTCCACACCCTTAACTGTCTGTAGACAATTAGGTAAAATTACGTTTTAATTTAGGGCCAACGCTCTGATAATCGCTTAGTTCAAAAAGGGAACGGAAAGGAAGGAAGGAAGGAACGGGAAGGGAAGGGAAAGGGAAAGGGAAGGGGAAGGGAAGGGAAGGGAAGGGGAAGGGAAGGGAAGGGAAAGGGAAGGGAGGGGGGGAGGGAAGGGAAAGGGAAGGGGGAGGGGGGGTGAATTTGTTAAAATACCGTCCAGTCCAGTGTTCCGCGGTCCGCGTTGAAAACTTTCTGATTTAGATTTTTTTTTTGGTTGGAGGGTAAATGTCCTATACTAGTTTGTGAATGTAAAATTACCTACATACTTAACTCAAAACATCGTGACAGAGTGGTCAATCAGCTGTCTTCGCTAAAGAGGGCCATTCTGTCAAGGCGGTGTTATCTAGAAAACAGCTAAAAAGAAAAATACCTTACCAGCACGAAATTAATTATCCAATAGTCTACTTCAAACACATATGTTTATTTTTTTTATAATTTTAACCGTTATCATTTTAAACATAATCAAAAATCCGAAAAATTGGGAAAATTCCGTTTCACTGTAACATTTCAAAACGTTATTTCAGTTGTCGTAGAATAAACATACAAACATTGACGAAGTAGACTAGAGAACGTCGCACGCTCGTTGAATCAACTTTAACTGGTGACCGTACCTTTGCATTGGTGCATACGTCGTTCCAATAAAATAAATATATCATAAAACGATTAATATTCCAGTTTGATTGCGACACGAAAATGAACTCGGAAATAAGCAGATTATAAAATAAATATTAAGTTATTCATACTTTCCTTTAAATAGAACAAATATAAATCTTAAACAAACGAAATGAGTATACTTATTAAATTTATAACTACAGAAGCTACTGGCTATTTCTCAATTAACATAATTGAAAATAAATGCTACTTAACATAACATTCTTTAAATAGCAACGTTTTCCCCCCGAAGGGTAGAAAACGTATATTTAGGTTTCAGCCGTAACTTGAACCACTTGAGATGACGCCTTATGAATTCCTCACTCACACTGCCTTATTTCTATGTATGTGTGTGTAAACTAACTGTCAGATCCTATTGCTATCTCGTTCACTCACGAAGCAGCGCACGGGCAGCGGCGCTACGGTGGCGCCGTGCCTGCCAGTACCGTAATGAATGAGCCGGCAAGGTCCATGAAGCGGTGGTTCAAGTTACGGCTGAAACCTAAATATACGTTTTCTACCCTTCGGGGGGAAAACGTTGCTATTTAGGGTTTGCAGCCTATACTTGAACCACTTGAGAGGTGTTTATATTCTGCCGGCGCTGCTTGTAAATGCGTACTGTGATAGATAGTCTAGGTTTAATAGAGAGTATTGGATTAATAAATGGTCTTATTCATTGATTCATTTCTTTTATTTCTTAACCAAGGTTGAGATCAATAATTTGCTAAGAGATCAAAGCTTACATTGGTAACTTAAATTAATATCACATTTTCATTAATTTAACCAGAACTATTTTTCTGGTATAGTGTTCATGAAGTAAAAAAATCATCACTAATTCTATAAGTACCCTGATTTAGGTTTGGGGTGAAGGTTTCCTTGAAGTAATGTTTAAAGAAAGTGTTCCTAGATCGCCAATTGCCCTTCTTCAGGATTTCTTCAATATCGTATCTATTACTTGTCCAATTTTCTGAGGCCACAACGGCCCTAAAGCTTCCGGATGAAGCTGACATACCAGCATCTCGGAAGAGAGTTCGTATCCATCCGGCAATTACGGCGCGGGAAGCGTTTTTCACTGACCCTCTCGTAGTTATAAATAGGTTTGTTAGATTTTTACCCTCGCGTCGATCCTGTGATACTGATATACATTTTCTAATCCACGATGTAACATTAAGTCTGTCTTCACTTCTTTCTGTATTGTTCTTAAAAATCCAGGCTGACTGTCTGTATCTTCCCGAATCCGTCTTTGATCCGAATTCTGGCCAGAATATGATTTGATCTCCAGTATCTTGCAATGAACCCTCTTTGATACTCAGCAAAGTAAGGTCATGCACTCTTCTTCCTGTGGCCAAAAGAAGTAAAACACAGGTGTGTCGAAATGTTTGAAAAATACTCTTTTCATCCACATTGTAGACTTTAAGGAATTGGAGTAGATCGTCTATCGTCCAGGTCAGTGCCTTCTTGATTGGAGGATTTTGTGAAAATATAGCTTTAAGAGTGTGCTTTACTAAAAAGTTAGAGCTTAGCTCGGTTGTTCGCGAAGGGTTAGCTAAGGTGGCTACGACCGATTTATGAAGACATATTGTTCGGGGAGATAACTTTGCATTTTTATAGAGGTGGCAGAGGTATTTTGCCAAATCAGTTGGCTCTGGATTGTCAGGAGCTATGCTATTTGACGTGGCCCAACGTTTCCAACGTAACCAGATAGGTTTGTATGTTTTAATTGTTGATTTTCGCCATGACGATTCAATCAACTCTACGTCTGGCCTTGTCCAATTTGTCATCTGTTTGAGCCAGCCTGTACCTTCCAGACCAATAAATTCAGTTCGTTTATCTTCGCAGGAGGCAGGTTGGTCTGAAGGTCGATCAGGACTTTCGCTAGATTTGGTATCGTTAGCGGCGGACACAGAGCTCGCCTCCTCAAGGTGGGTTCCCAGAATGCTCTTTCCCAGCTGGGCGCTACTATTAGGTAAGTACCTTTCGCTGTTTCCAGGTGACGGAGTACTTGCGGGATTATCGCCGGTGGAGGAAATATCCAGCCTAGTTTGTATCGCCACTTTCTGCTGAATGCATCTGTGAACAAGCTGTTTGCATCCTTCGCATCTTCGCTTACATAGTCTGGTACAACAGCTGATCTTGCAGAGGCAAATAGGTCTATCTCGGGTGTGCCCAGTTCCCGGAATATTTTGGAGGTGGCCTCTCGTGTGAGATGCCACTCCGGGAGATCTTTCTCTCGTGATAAACTGTCTGCCAGACCGTTGTATACCCCTGGTATGTAACGTGCTGTCAGGTAGCAACGATGATGATGGCAGAATTTTAAAATTTGTCTCGCTGTTTCTAACAACCTTACAGATCGCGTTCCTCCCTGTTTCATTATATAGGACACTGTTGTGCGGTTGTCCGTTTGTACCATGATTGTTTTCTCCGTTAGAGGACCGTCGATGTTTACCAGAGCTTCGTGTAAGGCGTGAAGCTCTTTCTGGTTGCTGTGCCACGTTAGTTGACGTTTTGTCCATAAACCCCAGAGTTTCATCCCGTTCACGACAGCTCCCCATCCGCGTATCGCAGCGTCTGTCGTTATAAAGACCGACGGTTCTGGAATGTGTATCGGTGAAACGTTGTGTAAGTTCTTGCGCCACCATGCTAGATCTTCCTGAGCACGTTCTGATAATGCCCTTTTCGCGCGTGGTTGCGTATGCGGTAAGCGATTTGATTCGATTTGTAGAATCCGGTTGTGTAATCGACCTAAGGGTACCGCGAACGAGGCAAAGTTTAGCTTTCCTAGAATGACTTTTGCTTCGCGCCAGTCCCAGCGTTTTTTCCTGATTAGGACATTCAAGTCGTATGTCAGGCGTAAGATTTTTTCCTCTGAGAGGGACTTTACGTTGTTCTGCGTATCCCACACTATGCCTAGGTACTCTATCTTCTTTTTGGGTAGAGTGGATGACTTTTCTTGATTGACGTTCCAGCCGAGAGATCCCAAATAATCCTTTACATAAGCTGACTGACGCTCTAGCACTTTCGGGTCCGCGTGAGTCAATAAAAAGTCGTCTAAGTACACGATTACTTGGATGCCTTCTTGACGTAGCCTGTGGGCTATCCAGTTTGTGATTTTGGCGAACGCGGCTGGCGCACTGGCTAGCCCAAAAGGTAGGCATGTCATTTGATAAATTTGATCTTCGTAACTTAGGGACAGGAATCGCCGATGACTCTGTGCTATTGGTACATGAAAATAGGCTTGTGATATGTCTATTTTCATCATGTAATCGTTTCTGTTTAACACTTGTGGGATTTTCAGGTGATTTATCAGGCGAAATTTTGGAGCCAGAACATATCGGTTTAAACCTTTCAGGTTGAAGATAGGTCGGGAAGTTCCGTCTGGTTTCTTCCTTAGAAACATTTCTGAAAGGTAACCGCTCCGATATTGGCTTTTTTCTATTGCTCCGGACGATAAAAGGGATTTGATTTGTTTGGACATCTCTGGTGTTATTCGCGTTCTGAATTTTGAAATATTTTCCCTGGAAAATCTTCTGTTTGGCGGGATGGAATTGAAGGGAATCCTGTAATTGTTTATGAAATCTTGAATCAACTTGGGGGCTGTTTTCCAGTTTTGTGCGAATATTTTCAAGCATCCCGCTCTGAAGTCATTTACGCTTTGGCTTGAAGCGTGGTTGGTGTTTGTTAGACGTGGAAGTCCGGGGTGCCCCGTGCATAGGCTTGCGATGGACACCACCATTTCCGTTGTAGGAATTGGTTTTTGGAAGCACTCGCGGGCGGCTCCCTCTGCCTCTATTATCTCTTCCAGTGAGTGTCTTCTTTCTTTGGTTCGAGGCAGGAAAAAGCTTTCCAACATCCGTGTTGGCACAATCTTTTATTGCCTGACTTAAGGCGTTATCAGAGAATAAGTGTGTCTCTGAAGGTGGAATGGTATGTAAGATATCGCATAGGGTCTTATTTTTTGCCTTGTAGATATTTCTTCTTGCCTCTATTATTTCAGCTCGCCTACCACAAACGTACTGAAGAAGGTCTTCAGAATTCTTTCGGAATTTTGAATCGGATGTCCAATAAGTGGTCCCAACTTTGTCCTTGAAATCTTGGGGAAGTTGTTCAAATAATTCCTTAAAGATTTTTCTTTGCTGAAGGAGTCCGTTGGTAATGGCCCCTAAGGTTAAATCCACTTTTTCTAGAAGCGAAGCGTTTTTCCATGGCGGTGTAACGCTAGCTAGAAGACTGTTCACTTTCAGCGCACAAAAAGCAGGAGTCGCTTGGAATTGCTTTTGGGTTTCTCCGTATCTGATGTTTCGCCATCCTGGCTGTCCGAGACGCTGACATCTGATGCCCTGGTCTAATAAATGTGGATCAGCAGTTGTAATTTTAGGCTCAGATTCCTTTGTATTCGGACTGAAGTCATATTCAATCTCTGATGTGGACTGTAATGCTGCTAGCTCTTGCTGAGCTTGCGCAATTTTGTTTTTAAGGTCCAATTCCCTGGATCTACCCTGGGGTGGAGTCATTGCCGGGCGCGGTGGATCAGGCAGGAGTAACTCATCCTCTTGGTCTTCCCAGCCTTGAGTGGAATCGAAAGACTCGTCCAAAGACATAGAATTTTCCTCGTGGAGGGAAGGATTTCCTTGCGTAGTTGACAGATTAACCGCTGTGATGAGCTTCTCCATCTTATTATTCTGCTCTGCTTGGCTCGCCATCATTTTATTGAATAGCTCCATTTGTTGATTTAGGACAGCCGTGAGAAGGTGGTCACTGTTAGGCTGTGTTCTTGGTCGCTTTGCCGGTGACGCACATTCCCCTTCCACCGGCGAACGGGGCGTCTCGTAATGCTCTATATGGGCACCCGTAGGCGCGACATGAGTCGACGATTCTCCTTGTTTACCGCTAAGTTCAACCGAAGCTTCCCGGCGGTTTGTAAGTTTCATTTTTATAGAACGTACAGCGTCCATAAATAGGCCGTAAGAGCGGTCGGAGCCATGTATTTTTTCCATAATGTTATGAGGGGCGTATATAAGCGCTCTTCCTAGAGGCCATTGAAGTATTTTGGCTCTGATGGCCCTGTATCTTCGTTCTGATAAAGAACTACATTCTGGTAAAAATGCCTCGCCTAGTTCGGCTGTTGGTATTGCAAACCTTATCTTTTTATCAATATGTTTGGGAATTTCTTCTCCAAATAACTCGAAATATGTGAAGTTGCAGACTTCCCAGGATCTCCAGTCACTGGGGAAATTCCTGTCGATAGCGCCTGTGATTGCGAGGAATGCATCTTCGTCCCCTGGTGTGCCGCCACATGCCACCAGATCACCCATCGTTGTAAGGGCCATGTTCTGAAACACAGAGCAACTGCCTCAGTAACAATGTACTTTAAGTTGCATACTACAAACGACATCGTTAAGAGAATTCTGTACACTCGTGTCGTTTGCTTTAATACGACGTCGTTCGTTGTAGTACGACGTCGAACAGATTTAGTACGACGTCGCATGGATTTAATACGTCATTGTATATTATAATGTCATCTAGTCTGATACGACGTCGCTTGGATTAAAGCGACGACTTAATTATGTTTAGAACGACGGCGTATGATACGATGTCGTATGGTCATGTGTCGCTTGGACATGTGTCGCTTGGACATGTTATGTCGTCGCATCAACATGCGGCGTCTTATAACGTTCGTTTGAGAAACGTAACGTGTGACTGCGTCTGATACGACAAGTGTGTCGTTTGATTTATATGGCACATACGCCAAGTTGATCGAACATAAGTCGATTCTTATGTAAGTGCAGCGCACTTACTTCATCGCTGGTCACGGGGAGCCGAGCGGAAATCAGACGAATTGACAAAATAATGTCAAAAGTTAGGTTATAGTTAACCATGTGGTTTCTTCCGCTGGGCGCGGAAAACACAGAATTAAGAAACCATGCTGCTCGTGCAATGCACGTTAAGCATCGCTGGTCCAAGGGAGCCGAGCGGTAGGTTACCAAATAAGTATTTGGTTTTTAATAATTAAGAATACTCACAAAGTAAATTTGTTGATAATCTGCAGTGTACGATCCATTCGGAATTCAAAAGCGTACTGGCAGGCACGGCGCCACCGTAGCGCCGCTGCCCGTGCGCTGCTTCGTGAGTGAACGAGATAGCAATAGGATCTGACAGTTAGTTTACACACACATACATAGAAATAAGGCAGTGTGAGTGAGGAATTCATAAGGCGTCATCTCAAGTGGTTCAAGTATAGGCTGCAAACCCTAAATGCCATAAATAATAGGTACTTACTACGAAAGAATATTCCGAAGCTTAATTCCAAAAGAGGTGAAAATAGAATGTTCACAAAAGTTCGCCTTTAAGTCGTGGCTAGGCGACATAAAATCGCTTTTCATGCTCTAGGGCATAAAGTAACATTAGATTATAGTTACAATGTCAGAAGTCTTTGAAGTAAGATCACTCGAAATAGACCAAATTTTAGCACAAAGCGGTTTTTCCGCGTAACCCGAAATAAATTCAAGTTTTGGCTCGTTTACTGACTAAAATTAAGATCAGACTATCACATAACACTTAACAGTCGTTATCGTTATCGTTATCGTTAACTGACGCCACCAGCCAGCCGTTCAGCTGCAAGGACGCGGAGGCGCTGGTCACACCAAGGAGGAAGGGACAGAGAGCTTAATCGAGATTGCTCGAATGTACGTACCAGTACGGTCCAGGACGGTCGGTCAGAGGCGTATAATTTGGCGGTTTAACTGCCTCCGTCCGGACCTATCCAGTCCGAGATGGGACGAGTATTCGGGCCTTCCTGCATATTCTCTACATCGTCTGCCGCCTTGGCCTGCTCAGCTGGCCCTCCTGCCCGAGACACCAGTGGGCCAAAAGTACAGGTTGGGAGTGTAGGGCTTGTGCAGTCGAGGAGGGGAGTTGACGGGAGAGAGAACCAGACCGAATACTTGCATCGTGCCCAGTATTAAGGAAAGATAGATATATAAATGTGTAAATATGTACGAGAAGGATGATGACTGCGATTGCGATGCGGTTGCTCCGAGTGCCTTCTATGCCCTGATCTAAGTAGGTATTCTAGTTGACACGGTCGTCGATGGTGACATTTGTCATAATTTATTAGAGCGATGGGCGTGTATCATTGAGTCGCAGGTTCGAGTCCCAATCGAGGTCATGAATTTTTCCACTTTTCCTTTCTTTCCAAGAGACATCATAGTTATTTTTGTCCGTGGTGCCTTGTTGTCCTTAATTGTTATCCATCCTTCAGTGATATTGATAGTGATATTTCCGTGGGGTTATAATAGTTGCTTTTTGATTCTCTTGTGCGTTGTAAACTAAAAATCCTTGAGATCTGATTGCCGACTATCCGTTTGTTGGCGGCACTGTTGGCAGTGATTTGGAATGTTTGAATTCCGAATGTCCACTGTTTTTTTCCATATAAAATCAGATACGTACATGTATGAGTAGGTAATAGTCGATGCTTGGGCTCGTGGTTGACGACCTTATGCCAGCAGAGTCGATGAAGGGTGTAATAGTTGCTTTTTGATTCTCTTGTGCGTTGTAAACTAAAAATCCTTGAGATCTGATTGCCGACTATCCGTTTGTTGGCGGCACTGTTGGCAGTGATTTGGAATGTTTGAATTCCGAATGTCCACTGTTTTTTCCATATAAAATCAGATACGTACATGTATGAGTAGGTAATAGTCGATGCTTGGGCTCGTGGTTGACGACCTTATGCCAGCAGAGTCGATGACGGGTGAGGTTCCATTTAAATTTTAGTACCCTTATTTCTCTCTTACTCAGAACACTGAGTTTTCATAGTGGAGTGTTTTTCAGCTTACCTATACACGTGTCTAGACTGGTGGTGAAGTGTAGGGTAAAAACTGGTTGTAAAGATGATCTTCCGCGAGGACATTTGCCTAGACATGTTTCTCGAAGTTATATTATCGATGATGGCACTATTCGACGGCTGACTTGATAGTTGCGTTCCCTATAATAGACGTCCGCCAATGTATACAACTTACACTCAGGAGCTCACACGTCACTTATAATACAATTTTCGCAAACACGCACACAAAAATACACAAGGCAACTCCGTAGCTATTTCATCATTTTAACTCAGCAAACACACTTGTCACCAAAATCAAATTATCACAACTTAGTAACCAGTTTTTACCAAAAAAAAACAAGTTAGAAACGCCGTTTTGTTGTTCCTGTTGTGAGTGTGACCTAGGTACAAACGCGTTCAAAATTGCATGGCCTGGTTATTAATGAATTCATTCATAAATTGTACCCCTGTACTTCCGAACACGAAAGTACTAGCATAGGTATGCCTGACCTTCAGTTAAGGCCCTGGGCAATCATAACTTTCCATACTTCACAAACCTGCGGTTTGCATGCTATTGCTAGGAGGCACCGTATATCTAGTTTCTTTTGCAGCCATAACAAGCCAGTTTTTTTCCGCTAACTTTATTTGGGTGCAAAGGCTCATAATTACTTTTTTGCTGCCCCTTTTTTTTTGTTGCATCAAACATGCGTTTGGTCTTGGTCCTTATCCGAGCTTTTGTTTTTTTTGTGATACTTGACTCTTGTTTGTAACAATTGTAACGCACATGTAGCGCCCAAGCGGACGGCGTACCCGCAGCCGCGTTCGCTAATTTTACGCGCCAAACTTGCGCATCAAAAAAGTCACAAAGCAACGCTTCGTTATCCAAGGCTAAACTAGATGCTGAAATAAACCAAAATACTTACAAATCAAATAATACAATTATAATTGTAGAAATTATATGAGCCTGTATACTGGCCTATATCCAGTAATTAGATTTTTATTTTGCGCTTTAGATTTTTAATGCCGCAATTGGTGTGTACCTAGTGCCTATGTACTAGGTACATAGGTGTTGGTATATGGACTTAGGATTTGACTAACTTAGTATAGGTAACGGTTACCTTACATGTAAACGAAACAGTTTTTTTATGTTACCTACACATATTACAGATATTCATTCACCTAACAATCACTTATTTGTTAACATTACAACATGCCAGGCCAACCAGCTTGTTTTCTATGAAACTCTGAATACTAGGCAGTTTACTTATGTTTTTTTTGATACTGGTACCAAGTATCTCCTCCTAAGAATGAGGAGCTCCTCGTGAGGATGTAATTGGAACGCGCTCACCAGGTTCACAGCATGTCGACCAGGAGCTGCAGGGCTGCAGAACAGTTGACGTGGTGATCCGCCTGAGTCCGGAATACTCGGCGGCGCTGGTACGGCAAACATTAACCTTAACCCAACGCAGTAGGGCACATAGTCACTCGCGGCGAGATTTCGGCACACGCGACAAGTTCAACAAAAAACGATGCACGTGCACGCTGCCTTTTTTTTTTGCTATTGATTTTGGATACTCAGAAAGACGCGCAAGGGCGCGTCCGTCCTCTCCGGAGGCCAAGCCTAAACTCCGACTATCACATAACACTTAACAGTTAGTTAAATTACTTATTCTTTCGCCATAAATTGAATTAAAGTATTTTTCAAAGCAGACACATTCCTTTATTCCCGTACGTATACTGTGTTAAAATATCATAAAATTTGATATCCCAATTAAGTGTCCCAAATTATCACAAACAATAATTAATTAAGCCCATCAATATCATTCCAAGACTGCAATTATTATATTAATTTTAATTAACGGCCGAGTGCATTGTCGTGTTAAATAAAAACTATAATTACCTTCAGTCTGTCATTTGTTTATTAAAACGACCGTAGACGAGTTTATACAGGGTTTTCAATCCTTATTTAATATTTGCTGGGGGACTAAATCGTTGAATATCAATACCATTCAGTTCAAAATTATATACTATGCCCATTTAGGTTTGTACTTCGTTAGAGGGAAAACGGGACGTATGCGGACTCCTCTCCCTGCGTTGCTTGAAGGGATAATGATAAAAGAAGTATAACCTTCATAGTCCTTAACTTTTGGGTAGGTACTCCACAGGAAAGACCAACATTAACGTCGTTTTTTGATCCAAAAAACTTATTTGAAGTCAGTCCAACTAACAAAAGGAACGGATATGTTTAAAAATTAAATCAACCTTCATAGTCCTGAAGTATTATATTGTCCACAGGAAAGACCTGTAACGTTCGCATTAGAGCCAACTTATTTGAAGTCAGTCCAAATGACAACAGGAACGAAAAAACTGCAGGTTACGTGTTTACAAACATTCCGTGTGGATAATTGTAACTTGAAACGGGTGTCGTAATTGTTTTTTAATGGCGGAGGTGTGGCGCGAGCATTATGGTTTATCTATCCTGCCATTATGAGAGGAAATATGGAAGTTTGAAATTAAATGAAAACCGTAGGTACGTTTCTATTAAGTTTTTGTAGTTTTAGCAAATGATAATATCAAAAGAGACTAACGGTTATCATTGGTATTTCTGGGGCTTTACCATGACGTCTTAACGAGATTCGGTTGACGACCTAAACTGAGTCGCTTTCATATAACTGAGCCTAAACTGGCTTGCGTTAAGATTTCGTGGTGAAGCCCCTGATTTGACAGACATTACTCAAGAATTTCGTGTAGTTTTTATGTTTTTAAATGGAGTATCTGAATTTTAAATGAAAGGTGACCACGACCATTTTATTTATCGTAAGGCATATATACAAAACTGTTCTTATACTAGTAATTACATTATATTCTAAATTTACATTTAGCCAAGTACTTTGCAGCTTCACTCGTTACGTTTTTAAAGTCTTCCACTGGTCCATCATACTTTGTAAGCGGGCACTCCAAAACGATATGCCGCACTGTTTGTTTGGGGCATCCACACTCACAGCATTCCTGTTCGCTCCATCCCCATTTTTTTCGGAGGTAGGCACAGTGTCCGATTCCTGTTCGCAGGCGGTTGAGCATGCACCACACGCGGCGTTGTTCCCTGAATCCAGGAGCTTGTTCTCGCGGGTTTAGCTCGAAGAGATCGGTTGAAATCCCCGCCTCTATCCATTCTTCTGACCAGGCGTCGTTCAGGTTCCACTGGGTGCGCGGTTGATGAGCAAGCAAGGCAGGAGGATTTCGGGACTTCAGCCTTGTATGTCCGAAGGTGGCCAGGTCCTTATTTATGGGCAGATCCGGATGCTTACAGGCTTTGTCTATTTCTCTGAGCAAGTGCTGTTTGCGGCGGAGGTGTGGGGGGGCGATACCACTCAGGGCCGGGAGCCAGTGAACGGAGGTAGGTTTCATGCATCCTGTTATAAGGCGCATTGTGGCATTTAATTGCGTATCGATGGCACTTGTGTGAGCGCAGTTAAGCCAGGCGGGGGCGCAGTATTCTGCCGTCGGGTACACTAGCGCCAGAGCTGTTGTTCGGAGGCAGCTGGCAGAGGCTCCCCATGTTGTCCCCGTTAGCTTTTGTAGGATGTTATTCCTGGTCCTTAGCTTGGCTGCTGTGTTATTGAGGTGAGTGCTGTAAGTAAGGCTTCGGTCCAGGGTAACACCCAGATATTTGGGGAAAGGGTTGTGGGTTAACGTAGAGCCCTTGAATGGAATGCTGAGTTTCTTTCTGGCCTGGTGGTTATTAAGATGAAAGCAGCACACTTCAGTTTTCGAGGCGTTAGGACATAGCCGCCATCGGGTGAAATAGTCGTTCATTGTGGATAAGTCCTGCTCTAAGCACTTTTCTGTGGTACACATATTACGGTCCTGTGTGACTAGCGCTAAATCATCGGCGTATGCGAATTTTCTAGATTGCGTCTCAGGCATGTCGTAGGTGTATAAGTTGAAAAGTGTGGGAGCTAGGACCGATCCCTGTGGTAACCCATTGTGCAGCATCCTAGTTCCGCTGGATTCCTCGCCTACGAGGACGTAGAAAGGCCTGTTGGTAAGAGCATTCTCAATCAATCTATAAATTTTTATGCATGGAATTACCTTGAGCAATTTGAACAGGAGGCCTTGGCGCCACACGGTGTCATAGGCGGCAGTCAGGTCTATGAAGGCAGTTGACGATTTGAGGTTCTCGTTGAAACCTTTTTCTAGGTGAGTCGTGAGCGCAAGGACCTGGTCACCACAGCTGCGACCTGGGCGGAATCCTGCCTGCTCCTGAGGGATGTGTTTTTCTATCGTAGGAGCAATGCGATTGAGAATTACACGTTCAAGGAGTTTGTACGTCATGCTGAGTAGCGCAATGGGGCGGTAGCTATCTGCACGATCGGCTGGCTTTGAGGGTTTGAGGACTGGAGTTATCTTTGCTTTTTTCATAAGGGGCGGGATTTTTCCACGGTTTATAATATTTGTGAAGAATATTGCTAGCCATTCGTGTACGCGGGGTCCACAGTACTTAATAAACTCTGGGAAGATGTTGTCAATTCCACAAGCCTTGCCACATTTGATGTACTTTATGCCGTATAGAATCTCGTCAGCAGTGACTGGGCGACTGTAGTAGGGGTCTGGGGACGACTGCGATTTTAGCATTTTCAGCTCCCTTCTGACGGCGCGGGTGTGGGCCTTGTTGCCGGGCGCCCTCGACAGGTTAACCATCATGTATCCCATGTATCCCATCTTCCCGGCGTTTTCGTTTTCTTTAACCAGAGAAACTGCGGTCCGCTTGGCAACATTAACCTAAAAAAATAAGGAGGGATGGCTTATTAAGACACGAAACTACTTGCGCCAGCAAAAAAAAGTTCGTATCATAAATTTTTCACCATTGTTTTTTTAGTTCGTCCACGATACAGATTACACCCTCAAACAAATCACCAATACTTTGCTACCCTGTATTTAATTTTTGATACAATCTGCTTCCTGTACTATAGATATTTGTTCCTGAGTCATGGATGTTTTCTATGTACCTATTTATGTATTTGTATATTATATAATATCGTTGTCTGAGTACCCGTAACACAAGCCTTTTTGAGCTTACTGCGGGACTTAGTCAATTTTGTGTAAAAAAATGTCCTACAATGTTTATTCATAAGCTCCGCACCGATTTGATGCGGAGGCGAATGCAGATGCGGATTTTGAAAATGATGCGGAAGTTCCGCGGTTGCGGATGCGAATATCCGCAACATCCCTGATTGAACGTTTCCGCGCCGTCGAAGTATGTTAGTATTAACCTCTTTGGTGTACGTATACGTATATTACTTATACGTATACGTAGTTTTTCTCTGATCGCATAATGATGGTGACCGTCCCCTCGTGATTAATGGTATGTCGATCGCTCTGCCCATTAACAATATTGCTTGGTTGGACTGTAGCAAAGGGGGGGCCGGGACTTAGAATATTTTTGGTCGAGGTGGTGTCATTATAACACTATTTTTAAATGATTGTAATGTGTAGATGGCGTCAAAACAAGCATCTTTTATTGGAAAAACTTTTCTCTAAACTTAAAAATGGCCGAGTTAGAGGCCTTCAAAGGTTGAAGTTTTTGAAGGGACTTGTAAAATTTTCATCGAGAGTGGTGTCATTATAACAGTATTTTTAAATGATTGTAATGTGTAGATGACGTCTAAACAAGCATCTTTTATAGGAAAAACTTTTCTCTAAACTTAAAAATGGCTGAGTTAGAGTCCTTCAAAGGTTGAAGTTTTTGAAGGGACTTGTAAAATTTTCATCGAGAATGGTGTCATTATAACAGTATTTTTAAATGATTGTAATGTGTAGATGACATCAAAACAAGCATCTTTTATAGGAAAAACTTTTCTCTAAACTTAAAAATGGCCGAGTTAGAGGCCTTCAAAGGTTGAAGTTTTTGAAGGGACTGGAACTTGTAAAAAAGTGACCAAATGATGTTTAAATGAGTTTAAACAGTAGTTTTTAAATAATTGTAATGAGTACATCATGTCAAAATATGCCTCTTTTATTAGAAAAACTTTTCTAAACAGTTAACTGCAGGTGTAAGCCCAATTGTTTACGAAGAGAACAGGCCAATTAGTTATTGATAAGAAAAAAATATATAAAATGAAAAAAAAAAAACAAAAACAACAAATAACAAAAAAATACCAAAAATTATCAAAAAGAAAAAAAAAATGATTAACCCCATCTATGTGGTCTTAACAATCCAAATTGAAAATGGCATCTTAAGGAAAGGTCGGTGTAGGTACGACGACGAGCGAAGCGAGGAGGAGTGTTAGGTAGAACTGCGACCTTACAGCGCGCGAGCCGAGCGAGCGAAGCGAGCGTGCCGCGGCAGCGGCCGGCGAAGCGCCAAAACCGACTTTTTTTTAATAAAAAATGCTTTACAGAATGGCACCTTAAGGAAGGTCGGTGTAGGTACGACGACGAGCGAAGCGAGGAGGAGTGTTAGGTAGAACTGCGACCTTACAGCGCGCGAGCCGAGCGAGCGAAGCGAGCGTGCCGCGGCAGCGGCCGGCGAAGCGCCAAAACCGACTTTTTTTAATAAAAAATGCTTTACAGAATGGCACCTTAAGGAAGGTCGGTGTAGGTACGACGACGAGCGAAGCGAGGAGGAGTGTTAGGTAGAACTGCGACCTTACAGCGCGCGAGCCGAGCGAGCGAAGCGAGCGTGCCGCGGCAGCGGCCGGCGAAGCGCCAAAACCGACTTTTTTTTAATAAAAAATGCTTTACAGAATGGCACCTTAAGGAAGGTCGGTGTAGGTACGACGACGAGCGAAGCGAGGAGGAGTGTTAGGTAGAACTGCGACCTTACAGCGCGCGAGCCGAGCAAGTAAAAACTCCCAGCTCATTTTAAAACATCAACCTTTGAAGGACTCTAACTCGGCCATTTTTAAGTTTAGAGAAAAGTTTTTCCTATAAAAGATGCTTGTTTTGACGCCATCTACACATTACAATCATTTAAAAATACTGTTATAATGACACCACTCTCGATGAAAATTTTACAAGTCCCTTCAAAAACTTCAACCTTTGAAGGCCTCTAACTCAGCCATTTTTGATTTCAGAGAAAAGTTTATTAAGAAAAAAGTGGTTATTTCATCAAAATCTTGAAAATTATTCTAAGTCTTTTGTAACCCCTATGTTTTTTGCATTTTTCAAAAAAAAAAAACTAAGTCCCAAAATCGGCCCCCCTTTGGTATAGTCTGACCTATTGCTTGGAATCGCCATTCGCTTCGCTCAAAGTAATAGAATTAATATAAATCAAATGGTTAGTCGGCATGTGTTCTCCGTGATAATATTGTTAAATAATATGGTACTATAGGATTGATTTAAGAATGCATTGATTTTTAACCAAGGGATGAAAGTATTTTTAGTCACTGTTTCGGTATACTTAGGATTCCATATGCATTACCGTGCGCAACGACCGGACGAGGGTGCGGATCATCCTCGATCGGTTTTGTCATCAAGGGATCTGCGCGCGTCGAGGCGAAACACAGTACGCCAGCCTGCGTCAACGCGCTTGGTACTCGACCCGACGCTAGTTAATGGAATCTTAAGTAAAACTTAAAAATAATATTACACATTAATTTTCACATCGAATGAATTCTTCAAGTATACACATTTTGCAAGTAGATAAATAGCGTAGTAAGTATATTCTAAAATTCATTTAGATTTATAATCGTACAGCCTGGTAGCAGTTTAAGTTTTGGAATGAACGGGTAACTCAATCTTTTTGTTCTGGTTTCAATCTGGTCTTTGTTTCCGAGCTTCCGCTGTTTCGCTTGTACGACAATTATTGCAATAAATTCATTCACTCAATCAAATCACTGCATGCCGCCTATGACTTTTAAATTTCAACCCCACCGAATTGAACCTTTCAACTTCCAAGTGGCCTTACGTGTACCATTGTTGAGCACTGTCGGCCACAATAACGGTGATTTATGGTCGTGTGTGCGGGGGTTTTAAATTTGGAATACGAATATGGTTGACGATGACCGTTGCAGTTAGTAATAGTAGTTTTTCCACTCTAGCACTTCTATCTGTCAATACGATGACTGACAGCGATATTAAAAAAGTAAACATTATTATTGTCTATGGTATTCCATAAGAACACTGCTCCTATGGATTTTCATACAATATAGGAGCACTGTTGTTGTTTTTTTTTTAATTTCTATAGTGGGCACAACATCTTCCCTATTCTGCCACGTTTCTAGATTTTGTTTTTTACGCTATTTTAGCTGTCGTAGAAAAACTAGGGTATGCTACAGCTCATAATTGGTTCTAAAAACTAAGAACCCTTATTATATCACTGTTGCATAAACTACTATTTTCCACTCCAGCACTTCTATCTGTCAATTAGATGACAGACGGAGATATTTAAAAAAGCTGCCAAGTGCAAGTCGGACTACCATAATTTTAAAAAACGTCAAAAACCACGTTTGTTGTATGAGAGCCCCCTTAAATATATACATTATTCTGCTTTGTAGTATTTGTTGTTATAGCGGCAATAGAAATACATAATCTGTGAAAATTTCAACTGTGTAACTATCACGGTTCTTGAGATACAGCCAGGTGACAGACGGACGGACAGACGAACCGCGGAGCCTTAGTAATAGGGTCCCGTTGTACCATTTGGGTACGGAACTCTAAAAAGTATATATTAAAACGTTGTCTATGGTATTTCATAAGAGCATCGCTAAGTTCTTATAGATTTTCATACAATATAATAGATTGTAGATTTTTGTTTAGTTCAATAGATGGCATACGATATCTTCCACATTCTGTTGCCATTCGAGATTTTGCTTTTTTTCGCTAGCGTAGAAAAAGCCTGAAAATCGAAAGATTGCGGATTTGTATCTCCATCTCTGTCACACTTGCATATTGGAGTGACAAAGAGGTTTTCCTGTCAAAGCCAATTTTCGATGTTCGTGGTATGCCAGCTGGGCAGAGAGTACCATTATGTACCATTTGGGATCGAAACTCTAGGTCCAATGGGGTCCCAGCGCACGCAAGTTTTTGTAGAAATCGCGAAACGTCTGCTTGATGTAACTGGTGACCGAAGTGCTGGTGGCTTCTTCGCACAACGTATCAGGGTGCGTAGCCAAGATACCAATCGCTCACGCTCAGTCGCTAACGAAACACAACTGTCACTGTCACACTAATAAGGAAGAGTGATAGAGAGATGTAGCTAGGATACGTTTTTAAGCGTGAGCGATTGGCATCTTGGCTACGCACGCAGCATTGCGATACAACGAGGAAATGCCGCCAGCATCCAAGGTACGATTTACCTATTTTAGATTTAAGGTAGGTAGAGGTATCAGGTACGTTACAGTTACTGTATCCATTTTTACAATAAAAAATCACCAATTTAAGTACTGATGTATCTGTCTATTATATATATATATATATATATATATATATATATATATATATATCGTTGTCGAGTACCCACAAGCATTTCATGAGAATGTCGCTTATTATTTTTAGGTAATTTTCCTTAAAAAAGATAATATAACTTGAATTCTGATTCCCCATTAAGTCTCAATTAACAAAAATAAACTGTACCTTTCTCATATAATTGATCTTAATATTCTTAATAGCTTCATTAAAAGAAAGATATTAAATAACAGCAATTTACATAAAACGGTATTTTAAAAAGGTAACGATGAAATATTAGTAAAGACAAATAGTATACGCCGGTAGCCGGCCCAAATAAAATTAACTTGGGGGGTGAATTTGACAGATGTGGGGGTGAAATGGTAGAGTAAATTGCAGAGGGTTCATTTAAGTCTAATTTAAACGCGTTCACAGGTTTTGTCGCTTTTGCATAATTTTATGGTGATTGTGTTTTTGTCACACTTCCTCGTAAATGGTGATATTACT
Organism: Lathronympha strigana; assembly: GCA_949128165.1. Lineage (NCBI taxonomy): Eukaryota > Metazoa > Arthropoda > Insecta > Lepidoptera > Tortricidae > Lathronympha > Lathronympha strigana. The sequence goes on along the minus strand of OX421928.1, from coordinate 4,817,304 downwards.
CGTATATGCAAGCTTACTTAATGAGCTGTAAAAAGCCCATGACCGTAATGGATTCTCATCGTACTTTACCGGCCGCCCGGACCCCCGGAGAACCCATGCACACAAAGCCGCCGCTTACCCCGGACTACTGTGGACAGTACTACTAGTACCTCTAATAATAATAGTTTAATTATCTGCCTAGTATGTTTACGAACTCGTGTTAAAATAAAGCCACACTCGTTCGAACTTTCTTGTTTACCGCCCTTAATACACACAATGTACCTATTATTTCTTCTTACAGATGTACTTGGCGAGATGTGATGTTCTTTGATAGTTTGTTACCACCTTATCTATGCACGACATTTTTGGTAAATAAATAACTGAATTGAATTTATAAAAAACAAGCGTTTTAAAACAAAACGCACAAGCCGTTGTAAGTTATGCCGCGGGTGGGCTGGGGTAGGGTGGATTTATGAATTTGTGAATAATTCACTCAAGGCATCAAAACACTAATGTTGAGAGATGGAGCCACGGTCGAGGCACACTGGGTTTTACAGTTATTTTCCATCACTCTCCCTATTTGTCTTTTTCTCTTCTTCTTCCCAGCGTTTTCCCGGCTTGTGTCACGGCCTGCAGCCAGGAGTCAGATTTGGCAACTATTCCCAAGATAGCGCCTACGCCAAGCGCTAGTTTTACGAAAGCGCGACCTTCCAACCTAGAGGGTAAACTAGGCCTTATTTTAATATTTGGGATTATGAAAAAGTTCCGAGCCGGGGTTCAAACCTGCAATCTTCGTATTAAAAATCACTATCAACGCTGAGCCACCACCACTGAACCCTCAATTTCTCCCTTTTTGACTAGCATAAAGATAAAGATACATAATAAGTCAATGACGAACAAGGACGGCCTTTACTCGGCAGCAAGAAAGTTAGTGTGATCCAAGACCTGATGGTGTGATCCATGAGTATTTCATGAGTATTTGGGAGGACCTCGGTTTGGGTCCAGACTAAGGCTTGTTATACCGAGATTTTTTGTATGGGTAATATCGGCATCCCAGTATTGTCCATACAAAAAAAAACAGTATTGTAGCCCTGGTCCAGACTCATACGATATTGAAATAACTTAGAACTCCTTTTTTATATGTTGCTGTCTGTCTGTTTATATGTTGCTGTCGAATTAAGCCAGTACAGCAGAAATAGTATTGGACCCTTGTGGGACTCTATTATATAGTATATATTCATGCTCAGACCGACTTGTGTGTTTTGTGGTATCTATGCGTCTGCCAGACAGAAGACTAGTTATTCGTTTGTAATAAGCCTTGATAAGTTCAAAGTAAAGCCAGGTTTACAAAATACCTCCGACAAAGTCTATCAAACGCCTTGGCAAAATCCAAACCGTTGTGAGCTAAATTTGATTTCACAAAATGATTTCTTATTCTGAATTTGTAAATGAATCGCGTTTACGTTTTCTTGGAGCAAAGAAATACTCATGCTAGACTCAAATCACGTTATCTCTTCCATGCAAATGAACTGTCAAACTTTAGTGTTACTTTGAACGTCCAACTTCTATACAATTATGACGTTTACTCAACACTCTCATAGCTTTTGCTATCAAAATCTAAAAAAACTTTGCATAGACTGACTATTTTGTGAGTCTTTTGTGATACTATAATATATCTATCTATAAAATTATGACACTACTTAACACTTTCAAAGTCGATACTATCAAATCTATGGACTTAACCATAGATATCATAAGGAATAGATATCGCACGGAGGCGTAGCGCGTGTCGCAGCGATAAGGCCAGTTGGCCATATTACTATTCAACTCGAGCCAGTTGCAACTTAGCCGCGACCGTAAAATGTGCTCCGATATTTTCGAGAAATGCCGAATTGCTGCGTTGTTACCTGCAAAAATAGAAGTGCAAACAAAAACTTCAAGGACTATAGAATCACCTACCATATATAAGTATTCATGTTATTAGTTATTAGTTGATAAAATCGTGCATTTTTACAAATATATTCAGTGCCGTATGAATTTTCTCTATCGGACTAATTGGTTGGACAAATTGTATATGCGTTTTACATTGCCGGTTTAGAATAGCAAACAAGTTGTGTCGCGTGGCGATTTGTTAAGCAACCGCGCAATGTATAGAATTGCTAGCGATCTTCACAATCGCATGATTATTACCTGGTACGGCCGCTTGTGCCTTGCCGGGAACTAGAGATGCACCCGTGCCGATGTGCGTCGATAAATGTTTGGCTTGATTGTACTCATATAAGTAATAACATTTTCACATGTTTGGGTAATAAACAAATTTATGTTGTACGAACCTATTTATTGTTGTATTGTTATCCATTCAAAAAATCAAGGGAGACATCCAGTATGTTAAAACCCAAACGTTTTTAAGTTTAATGTGTAAAATTTTTGTTAATGTCAATATTTGTTAATACGTCTTTATTTATGGTTTATCTTTAGATATTTGTATTTATCTAATCCTCGGCAATAATTCGAATGTCATTATAAACAACTAAACCCCTATTGAAGATTGTGAATTGATGTTGTTAAAATAACACCTTTAAGTTTGACATTTCATTTACTTGGAAGATATGTCGTGGTTTGAGCTAATAGATCACTCAAAGGGCGGTAAGACCAGTGAATATAATGGCCCATACTACAGTCGACGTTTGGTACATCGTCCACTGTAATATTTTTTTTAACCACGACCGTATCGGTTGTTCTAGTATTTTACTGTATTTTTAATATTCTGAGCGTATGAAATATCGATGGATAACAGTTTATCGACTTACACTCCTCTCTAACGACACATTACGTGATCGCTTACCGCGCGCAGAAACGCTCTGTGATTGGCTAAAGCGCGCGGCGCATGTGGTCAGAGGACCACCCCCTGGAGACAGTAGGACCCATTATAACTTAGCTTCGTTACAAATCTTGTTATTTAAAATATCTATGGACTTAACTTAGTCCAACTCTTGTCTTTTTGTATTGCAGACATTTTACTCATTTTCCTCAGTACACTCCCACCCTAACCCCTAAAAATGATTACTAATCGCGCAGCAATATTAAAGCCGCCATATTTATTTATTATCGTTTATATAACCCTCCTGTGATAATTGCCTCCCCCCTCTAATGAGGGGTAACAATATTTCACTGTCAAGTTTAAGATTCCCTAATTATAAGACATGCTTGCTTATTAGATAATCAATCTTGAGTTCATATGTTAGAGAGGGACAGAGAAGTTACGAAGGAGGCAGACATATTTTCAAATAAACCAAACAGTTAGGGGAAAAAATACTAAAACTAAACATATTAACTAAATATATTGAGTCAGGAGATGATGGGGAAATGGGGTTTGAACCTAGGATCTGCACCAACACAATATTCATGCTTGCGTTCATGTCAATGTTCAAATTAAATGCTATCGTAGGTTTTTAACGACATTCAGGAAACTTTTTCATATTATTATTGACGCTCTGTAAATAATGTACCTAACCAATACAAAAACATGTTTATTTTATGAAATAGGGGACAAACAAGCAGACTAATCCCTTACAACACCAGAGGTGTCGCAAGTGCGTTGCCGGCCTTTAATGTACGCTCTTTTCTTGAAGATCGTATCGGTCCAGAAATACCGCTGGCGACAGTTCGTTTCACAGTTTAGCTGTGCGAGGCTGGAAGTTTCGGGAGAAACGCACAGTTAAGAACTGTCAACCATCTAATTGGTGAGGATATAAATGTATTCACAATATATTTTAGTATTTTTAGTTTTGTACGACTTCGAGCACAAAACCTTACGTGATCAAATTTTTTACATATACTACGACGGTGACAAACAAGCATACGGCCCGCCTGAGGGTAAGCGGTCACCGTAGCCTATAGACGCCTGCAACACCAGGGGTGTTACATGCGCGTTGCCGACTCTTTAAAAAAAAAGAGGATTGATTGGTAATGGCAAATTCGAACGTCTTACCGCTCTGGGCCACAAAGGCTCTTCTAACTAAAACTATAAATTTGTAAAATAACATTTTGCTCACTGTACAAGTTCAATGCAACTCGCTCTGCATGCCTTACATACCAATCCAAAGTATCCAAACCAACGTACTCACCTGCAAAGAACAAACAATTCTAATTAGCAATTAAACTTAATTACACAAACAAATTCGTTAGTACGTTTGAATAGTTAATTATTTTACTCTGGCAACTTTCAACATGTGCTATGTATGAAAGTTTGAAAACAGTACGTTAACCATAGAAACGTGACAGTACGGCTTCATAAATATATAATCATCTGTATACAGTTTTGAACCTTTTTCTTCAGTAATAAGCTCCGATGTGTATACATATTTATAGACGTAAATATCCATAACTCAGGAACAAATATTCCTCATAAACACAAATAAATGCCTTGATCTGGCCTGGATATGAACCCGGGCCCTCCTGCTTCGTGAATCTGCCATTACCAACTAGGGTCCCCGTTGGTTTAAATTACCTATAGTTTCATTATAATTTAAGTTAAAATATTTATTAAATGCGTAAGGACTCTTAAGTGCGCCTTTAAGTAGATTGGCCAAAAACATAACCAAGAGACTACACGAAAAGCAACAGCCTTAACTGACCATACCTTAGTCTTTATGTCATTGCAATAGGGATAACAATTGGTTAACTAACATTATTGACGAGGGTTAAATTTAAACTATATTTATATAGACATAAAGTGCATATTTATTTGTTCGGTGTTTAGAGAACGCTCTACACATTTATGATAATAACTGAGGCAAAGTTTGGGTTAATAAAGTAGTTTAGGTTATCCCAGGAGAGTTAGAAATTTGTCTAATAGTGTGAACATTAGTGCATGTGTTTTCCCTTTTATTTTAAGTTATGTAGTGTGTATGTTTTAAAATTGCCGAAAAAAAGAAGGCGGTCAAAAGTTCCTTCCAACGGTTGGCATCAACATTATTTAACTAGGATGGGTGTCAATGATTGGCTTTGTTTCAAACAATAAATGAGATTTAAAAACAATAGTTTTATCAAAATTTCTTTTACAATCACTTGATTTTTATTTCAATGGCGTTTATTAATATTTATTTAATAGTCATCATGTTTTGGAATAAAATTATTATTTACTGTTCTGGTCTGTTTTGTCTAACTTATATGTTTTCCGTATTGTATTATCATGTGCTGCCTAGTAAAACAATAAAACAAAGAAAAGGTTAGCGTACTGTTTATGATCAGGATACTATGTTCGGACACGAAACAAATAACAAAGTTCAGTCCACGTTCGTATGCAATGCAGCACAAGTTAAATTATTTGTATGGTCAGTGAGATTTCTTTCAGCACACAAATTATATTATAGCATGTTAATGTTGGTATTGAGCAGACACAAAGTACACATACAAATAAACTAAACTAGTGACATTTTTATTCCGTAAGAAGTTGGCATTTTTCTTTCGTTATTTAACGTAAAGTTTGCATTTTCAAAGAATTTGCATTTCAGTTTGAAAATTTATGTCATTTAACCAAAGCTAGTGAGGTTTTTTAATACTACGACAGTGACAAACAAGCATAAGGCCCGCCTGATGGTAAGCGGTTACGGTAGCCTATGGATGCCTACAACTACAGGGGGGTTCTCAACGTACAGTCAACAGCAGAAGTAGCAACGACACACAAAGCAAAAAAAAAACATCAAAAAATGTGGGTCAGAATGGCATTAGCGAACAATTTTGCATTGATGATGATACCAACAATAAATGTTTCGTATGAAAAGATGGAATGAGCTGATTGTAAAGTGCTGCAGTTGCAGCAGTTTTTTATGTACCTAGTCTTTATTGGAACATGACATTTCGCTAAGTGCTAACAGCGTATAAAGTTTTATCAGCGTTGGTAGTTATGTGTATCTATTTGACACTGAATGCGTACGTCAGTAAGCTCTTTTGACTCCCGGTGAGCAGGGCTGGGATCGAACCAGCGACCTCCTGCTTTCGCGGCAGACGGCCTAACCACTGGGCTACCCGATCACGGCAGCCAGAGTCCGAAATTTCCAAAGTATATGCAATCATTTCTTATTTTAAACGTTAAGGTACGTGCCGCCAATCCTTCAGCACAGACTCTCTCAATTTATAATTTATATATAGTAGTGTGACTTGACTACTTAAAAAACAAAAAAACATGAATCAAAACATTTATTGAAATGAAATGAACGTATTACGTTTAATAAATGATTTGATTCGTGCTTTACAATTGTATAAGTCAATGGTTCTAAAGTACTTCATTTCAATTACTAATAATCGCGGTAACAGAAGACAATATTAGTAACATTACTGTTAATAAGCTTGCCACTGTATCCGTCTGTCCATATGCACGAAATAATGAACAAAGTTGCCTGCGTATGCACTAATACAAGTTAGATTGCGTCGCCCCCTGGCGGTTAGATCGCGAAGGGTTCCGTATATTCGAAATCTGACGAGAAATAGGGGAAAACATTACGTGGGATAATGGCAAGGAAAGAAGAAAGACAGAGATGGAGATCTTGGTGTCGCTTACTAACTTATATTTGTGGTTCGCCCCGAACGTGAACTAAGGACCCCTATTTCTCGGGAACCCTTTGACCGATTTGGCTTATATTCGAAATTATAAATTCTATACATCCCGTCTAACGACCTGTCAAATTTCATGACGATCGTTAAGATGTTATCGTTGAACGAAGACATACACAGGACAGATTTTCCAAATAGACTGGAAGAATTGTTTAACATTTGATGGTCAATTATTTTTTTTGGTGATCGATTTTACTTTTTAATCTGCTGGACTGGCAACGTCTGTCATTTCATTTCCTATCCAAAAACACACTAAGTAATTAGATTTTTTTAGACGTCTAACCTATTAAGGGTTTAACCTTGGAAAAGCTGAAAACTTGATAATTGTCTTCATTTCAGCGTTTGGTTTGTTTACATTGTGAGCAAGTTCGATGGACGGCGATTTAAATCATTTTTTTAGCAAAGTATGAATACTAGGGAGTGCAATCTTGCAGCATAATTATCAATCTCGGTATTTGCAAGATTTAACAGGCCTAATCTTGCAAGATCTCGGTATTTTGCGAGATCTTGCGAATTAACGAAATATTTTCGTTATTATTAGAATTTTCTTAAAGGTATTGTTCTAATGATTATAAATTGAAAGAGATGACATAACATCAGAAAAAAGTGACCTCCTCCATCCTCAGAGTCATACCATAATTCATGACGATGTTTTTTATAGAATTAGGAGACTTCGGGAGCTTGTAGCCCTTTGCTTCGAACAAATTTCTTAAATCTTGTGAAGTACAAAAGGATCTAAATGTCTGACCATCCTTAGCAACCATTCGTTTTTCTTTAGAGAGTTTCTTTACAAGGAAAGTATTCCGAAATTTTGCGCTTTTTTGTCGTTGACGTATCTGGTGGCGAGGAAGATAAAACCGACGAACTAGTTGTTGGCACTGACGGCGGTGCTGCTGAAGACGGAATTGGAGTCGTATGTTGAGATACCTTTTTTAGCGTCGTATCAATTTTATGCTTGGCATTCATATGAACATGTAAACCTTTAGGTGAACGCGCCGGTGTTTTCATAGATTTACAAAGTTTGCATTGAGCAGTCAATCCATCTTCTGCTTTCAAAAAGTACTTCCATACTTCGAGCGGACTATTAAATTCCTTATAATTTACCTTCGATGACATATTGAATTGACTGACCCTAATTCACAAGGTACTTTTCTTATATTTGTTCGGCTAGAAAACGTCTTTTAAAAGTCTAAAATAAGTATTATCAAAACAATATAACACCAAAAAGCTCTAATTCACTAATTATAGAGCCGCTTTTGAAGTAGAAAGTCTTATTTACTTTTAAAAACAATCAAAACACTTAAAGTAAACAAATAATTACGTCACAAAATCACGGAAACAAGTGCAAAACTGTCGAATAAAATAGTTCCGACACATTCCATGACCATTCGCACTCACGAATGGTCATGGAATGTGTCGCTGTGCAATCTTGCGAATCTTGCGAGATCGCGCACAGTTTAGGGTGCAAGATTAATCTTGCGAAATTAGTGCAAGATCTCGGTATTTCGAGATCTCGGAATACCGAGATTGCACACCCTAATGAATACCTACTTGCCAGTGCTGTTATGTTTGACCCAGAAATATAAAATGACCAAAACAACTATCCTTACTCAGCATCGTTAAAGAATCCCACCGCTTTTAGCCTAAAATGACCATTGACCATCAGGCCAAAACGGCATAAGCGCCTTGAAAACCTAATTCACTAACACCACTCTCACTTAGCCATACAAAAACACTGGGATAAAGTACCCATGGGAAATCCCTTAGAAACATGGAATCATGGGATCCTTCACGTGTACGTAACTCCTGATATAACACATTCTAACATTCTAAATTCAACTGTAACACATTGAACATAGAGTACAATTCTCAATACAATGGCGAAGAAGATACGATGTTGCGAAAACCATCATGCACTTCATATTACATTGATTCGTCATAAAAGCGACTTAAACGCCTAGTATTTAAAGTACATTTTTGTATGCAGCTGATGGCAAAAATGCGAGTCACGCACTTTTAACGCTCATCACGGAAAAATTGTCTATTATAAAAGCGATTTTAACGCTTAGAAGTTAAGGTTCAGTTTTGCACGCAGTTGTCGGAGTAGATAAAAGGTTTGTAAAGTTATTCAGTTAGAACAGTTTTAATTTTTAAACCGGCCAGGGGTCGGCAACCTGCGTCCAGTCCAGACTAACTATAATTAATGTTAACTGTTAAATGTTCAGCCTAAACTGCCATGGGAATTTCTCTGTTTTTAAAATACCCCTTTTAGTTTCTGCAGCGGTACATCTACCGGGGACTCGTAAATTAATCAAGAGGCAACCATCAAATAGGGTTCCGTACCTCATAAGGAAAAAACGGAACCCTTATAGAATCACTTTGCTGTCTGTCTATCAAGACCATATTAATCGGAAACGCGACGAAGTAGCAAGAACAAATTAATACCACATACACAGGTCTGGCTCAAATTAGGCTCAAAGTCACCCAAAGGGCAATGGAGAGAGCTATGCTAGGAGTCTCTCTGCGAGATCGTATCAGGGCCTATACCACGAAAATCGAACGATTGCGGATTGGTATCTTCATCTCTGTCACACTTGCGTATTGGAGTGACAAAGAGGTTTTCCCGTCAATGCCAATTTTCGAAGTTCGTGGTAGGCATGCAGAAATGAGACCATCCGCAGCAGAACCAAAGTAACCGATATAGCTCCCCGAATCGCTAAACTTAAGTGGCAGTGGGCGGGCACATTGCACGTAGAACCGATGGCCGTTGGGGCGGAAAGGTTCTCGAGTGGCGACCGCGTACCGGAAGGCGCAGCGTGGGTAGGCCCCCCGCAAGGTGGACTGATGACCTGGTGAAGGTCGCAGGAGTCCGCTGGATGCGGGTGGCATTGTGGAAATCTTTGGGGGAAGCCTGTCCAGCAGTGGACGTCTTTCGGCTGAAATGATGATGACACAGGTCTGCGGTCCCTTGAAGCTGTGAAAAAACCAAACCTCTACGTCAGGCCGTTTCTATCACATTTCCCATACATTTGCAATGGGAATCAAAATGTATAGGATACTTTCCGTTCACCTAGAATCACGAAATTTGGCAAAAAGCAAGAGCTGATAGAAGAACAGTTAAGAATACGAAAACCGTATAATTCCCGCTCACTGAGAGTTCCGTGCTTGTACGGGTGTTTTCCCATACATTTGCAAAGGCAAAGAAAATGTTTAGGGTACTTCCCGTTGACCTAGAATCACAAGTACAGGATAAAATCGGAAAACCCTATAATACCGCGCATTGAGAGTTTCGCGTGTGTATGGGGGAGTCCAACTCGCACTAAGGCGGGTTTTTTTTTATAACAAACTCACTGAAGGCCTAGTATAAAAATTGTACGACATTAACTCCTCGACCGCGTTAGCGTATCGGGAGTTCAAATTATGTTTGCCGTTTATTTAAATCTTCCGGCAACTTTCATATTTTGACCCCTCGATACGCTAACGCGGTCGAGGAGTTAATGTCGTACAACTTTTATACTAGGCCTTCTGCATGCCAGCAATATTCCAATAAATATATATGCCTAAACCTTTTGTGTCTCTGACAGCTGTCAGAAAAGTTACATTGACATTTAAAAACTCAGATTAACATTGAAATTTATGTTACTTTGCTACTCTGCCAAACGTGCTAGTCAATTAGTGCCAACCCGTTATACCTACTTGCGTATTTATTGCATGCAATTAATGTTCCCTACCTCCCGCCAAAAAAATACGCAAATAAATATGACAAACCACCACCAATAATATAAAACTGCAGTGTTTCGCCTCTCTACGAGGCATCCTCAGGAGATGCAGGAGATCTTGTCGTACTGGCGTCCGACAAGTGAATGCCATGCCCAGACTGGTCGGCCATATTTATAAAAAAAATATCAATAAGGTGCAGTTCTATTTTTGAACTATTGAACGGCGGTCTTTTAAACGTAACAATTTGACGTCATAGCCTACCAACATTTAGTCACTAATATTTCCATACGTCAAAAACGTAATTTAAATAAAACATTTTCAATCCACTTAGAAACATAAGACCAAAATGAAATTACCGAACAAATTCGATCCAATCATTCAGAACAAATGTTAAAAAACCCTTACGAAAAGGTGACAGGAACTCAATTTACGCTATCGATCCCTTTTTCCGTGTACACACACACTTTTGATCGTATCTGCCGGAAAACAAACCGCGATAAGCCACTCTATTCTATAGACAATAGGATCTAAATTGCTTCGATATAAAAAGACACTCGTGTCAATTCGGGGACAATTGTAATTTTCTAAAAGTGCGCGTCACCCCATACTAAATCCAACCTTATTAATAGATGGACAAGGGTGGTTTTCGAGTGATACTAGGGTGGATATAGGATATTTTGTGAATGGACTATCAGGATTCCCCTTGAGTTGGCATTGTAAACAAAACGCCTATTATAATGCGACTGGACCGCTGTAGTGTGGGGAAAAATGTCGATAAGTGAGAGATTTTTATCTTATCACCCTAGTAACAATTGTTATTAATTAATAAGGCATGAATGTGTTCAACTATTGTTTTTAACCAAAGACGTCTGCTTACGATATAAATTTCTCTAAAAGAAAAGAAACGTTGAAAAAATCATGACGTCAGCCGATTAAGAAGAGGAAGAAGAAGAAGAAGTAATTTCTTAAAGGTAGATGTTGCTAAACGCCCCTTTAAGGCGCATACGAGGGATATGGTGGAGAAATTCCGGGCTACGGGTCTCAGTAGCTCAGTTGGAAGATGGACGAGCTGGTATCTCAGAGTCGCGGGTTCGTGTCCCAGAAAATAATGTATTAATCGAAAATACATTCATAACGCGTACACCTTGGGTATTTCTGCATCCACCCTTGATATTTTACCATCATTATAGTAAAGTATGCGTACCTATTAAAAATATGCAGTATTATGTAGTAGTATGTTATATTATTTTATCTGTGTATTTTGTATATTCTTCGTTTTTTAATAATTTCGATAATATTACCTTAATTCCTAACCTTTGTACCATTTTATTCATGTCTCTATTTGGCCCTAAGTTTGACTGGAGAATGCTATTAGGCATAAAATCCGCTATTTGTATTTTACTAAGACTCCGCTGTCGGTGTGTCTGTCCGTCTGTCTGTCTGTCACCAGGCTGTGTCTCAAGAACCGTGATACTTAGACAGTTGAAATTTTCACAGATTATGTATTTCTATTGCCGCTATAACACCAAATACTAAAAAGCAGACTAAATAAATATTTAACGGGGCTTCCATACAACAAAGATGATTTCTTTGCCGTTTTTTAAAAACAATGCTACGGAAACCTTCGTGCGCGAGTATCATCAGCACTTGGCCGATTTTTATAGATAATAAATGGTATAGAACGCACTAGAACTTTGCCGGTTTTTTCTGCCATTTTAACGCTAAGCGGTGCTCGCTGCCGGCACATTGTCGGCGAGTCGTAGGCATATCGATATTTTCGCCGAGTCGTTTCGTAGGTATACGTATATCGATAAATCAGACAACACTAGCCCATAAAATTGTGTAATTCGAACCGTTAGGTTAGTCCCCAAGATATATGGATGTATTATTTGATTGTCGAACGTTGTTCAATAATTGCTGCTGTGGAAAACGCGGCGTCTGGGGATATGAGCTTTGCGAGACACGCACATGCTTGCATAAAAATACCAGGGGTGGAAGTCTCATCTCAGTGAGATATTTAATTAGAAAATATATACTTGATTTTACTAACAGGTACAGGTACCACTTTGATAACTGATAAAGGATGACTCACACTAGCACGGGACGGGACGGGACGGGAAAATCTGTTAATTTCGATAGAAAGAATCACGTGATAGCTCGGAGCCCTCGGATGTCACGTGACGCTTTCTATGGAAATTGACAGATTTTCCCGTCCCGCCCCGTCCCGTCCCGTTCTAGTGTGAGTCATACTTTAGAGTTATTTCCAGACTTTACGGCACTAGCTTCTTATTGTCACTCGACAAAGTGGTAGTTTTTATTAATTTGACTAAGCAGAGACGTCTATCGAAATTTACAATTTTATATTCGAAAAAAAAAGAAAAATTCCCCGCGTCGAGCGGGATTCGAACCCATGACCTCTCTGAACACCGCATCGCTCTGCCAATGGGAGCTGCCGTATTGTCGTTCACCAGGCGGCGCCACTCCTGGATCAGTTAGAATTGTCGTGCCGTTTGAAATGTCGCAGGATCCACGTTCCACTAGCGCCCCTAGCGGAAAATCGCGGTAATCCTCATTGAGCTATCGACGCCCGAACCCGGCGGATGTTTCCACTATTCCTTTCAGTTGGTTATACGCCTTAGGGAGATGCGTCTCCCAGGCAGAGCTTGGCAGAACGATCTGACCGGTATTCAAAGAGGTCGTGGGTTCGAACCCCTTTCGACGCAGGGAATTTTTCTGTCAACTATAAAATTGGTACCTTATACTCACATAATTATCTTATTCTTCCTTTTTCCCGGGATGTGCCACAGAGCTCAGGGAGCTTGGGTTCGATCACGTGACGACACACCACACTTACAATATCAACCCACGCATTTCTTACCGGAACAGTCTTTTATCGATTTGTGAACTTTCGGATCACTGTCGAAATATCGAGTGCTACAGCAAACATACATGGGGGAGAGTGAGTAACAGTGGATCACACTTTTTTGAAGCTATAATGGTATTTAATTTAATTTCCTATGTGCTTATTTATTCAATACTAACCGCTGAAGATAAGCGGTAGACCTATAAACTCGTGTCCCCGCGTAACGGATACACGTACAATAAATTAATTGATAGACCTATTGTCAATGGATCCCCGAAACGATGCGGGCACTTTAGATCCCCCACTGTCCTAGATACGATTACTTATCCTACCATTTTGAACATTGATACAGATTGATTCGATGTTTTTGATAGCTCTTGGTGTAACGAAGTTTTTTGAGGATCGTGGATGAGGTTGCAAAAGTATACTGCTATACTGGGCCTATACCACGATGATCAAATGATTGCGAATTTCTGTCTCCAACTCTGTCACACTTGCGAATTGGAGTGACAAAGAGATTTTCCCGTCAATGCCAATTTTTGATGTTCGTGGTATGCCAGCTGAGCAGAGAGTACCATTTGGGGTCGAAATTCTAGGTTCATGGGGTCCCAGCAACGCAAATTTTTGTAGAAATCGCGAAACTACTGGTTGATGTTACTGGTGACCGAAGAGCTGGTGGCTTCTTCGCACAAGGTATCAGCATTGCGAAGCAACGAGGAAATGCCGCCAGCATCCTAGGTACAATGCCTCAAGGACCTATTTAAGGTAGGTAGAGGTATTAGTTAAGTTACCCTTACTGTATTTACTTTTGCGAATTGGAGTGACAAAGAGGTTTTCCCGTCAATGCCAATTTTCGATGTTCGTGGTAGGCATGCTACCAGCATGCCAAAGCAATTTTATTGTCTACAAGATATACGGTTTTAGCCTATTCGGTAGTGAACCTGTCTACGAAGCTGGAGGCCCCGGGTTCGAATCCAGGTAAGGGGATTTATTTGTGTGTTTATCACGGATATTTTTACTGAGTTGTGATGGACGTTTTCTATGTATTTATGTATATTTATCAATTTGTATATCGTCATTATCGTCGTCTAGTACCCATAGTACACGCTTTGCTTAGTTTGAGATTAGGTCAATCTGTGCGATATTATCCCGATATATTTATTTATTATTTATTTATATCGAAGGAAGTACTCAATTTGCTGTTTTTATTTTATTTGAAAGAGAGAGAAATCGGAGGAACTCTTCTATTATCAAAGGATTTTAGGATAGTAAGTAAATCTCAAAGCACCAATACAAATTAACTAAATTTAAGTTGTTGGTTCGCTTCCAACCATTTTTGCGTAGTTGGTCACTTTTTTGTTGTTATAAATACAATTCGTAGCAACCATATATAGTCGAGTTATTACCCCCTTCATTAAAAAGTTAATAAACGTTTTGTTTCAATTATGTTTCTCCCTTTCTAAAAAACGCCAATATAAAGGATGACTCACACTAGAACGGGACGGGACGGGACGGGAAAATCTGTCAATTTCCACAGAAAGCGTCACGTGACATCCGACGGCTCCGAGGCCTCCGAGCTATCACGTAATTATTTCTATAGATTTTGACAGATTTTCCCGTCCCGTCCCGTGTTAGTGTAAGTCATCCTTAAACCTAACAGATAAGGATAAAGAATCATTTAGCTAAACCGTGATTGATCCGTGTTTATGAATATCTAAATTATATTAAATTAAATTATCTATTTTGAACCATGTTTTATATTCGTAAACAATATAAATAAAAAATTAATATTTGGGGACCAACTTACAAAGATCAACCTAGACCCAAACTAATCAAACCTAGTACTATGGGTATTTACTATGCGACGATATACATACTTAAATAGATATGTTAATAAGTTACACCAACCAAATCTCCTAGTTAATATTCAAAAAAATTCAAACGCGTATGACAAAATCCGTCATGTTTACTTACAATTTAGAACCGAAAGACCATGAACTCAAACAACTGTAAACCCGCTTTATTACTTCCATACAAATAAACGTAATAAAAAACCATATTTCGCCCACCATTAAATAAAAAACATGGCCCCATACAAATCTAAGCCTTATTACCAACATATAAAACACATTATTCAAAATTAACAAAAGACCTGCTCAACCCTATCAAATTTATATCAATTCTAAATGGTCGTAAGAGACAAAGTTCTCAAATTAACTTAAACATTATGCTACTGAATGTCCGCTAATCAACTAAGCATTTTGTTTTAGACCGTATTGCTTAAACGATAGGGTTGCATTTCAAATGAACTTCACAGTGACTTTGAACATTTTGCAACTGAAATTACTATTATCAATGTAGCGCTCGGTTTTATTTAAATTTAAACCGTATTCCATAGATGATACAGTGTTTTTCCAATGGCGCACGATGTAACTCATAACTTAGGGTTGACAAAACTCGATATTAAAAACCGACAACTCGAATAATGTAGTTAATGTTTATTGTAAATATAATTACGAATAATATATTGCTTTTGCCCCCTCGTTATATTGTGAATTGACAATTGTAAGCCGCCGAGGGTCGTAATGTATGAATACAAGACTTTGGTAATTGTGGTGGTACTAGGTATGCGTGAGGGAAAATTAAGTTTGGTTAATTACGTTTCAGCTGCTAAATTTACATCCCATAGTAAAATTGTATTTAAAAAACAATTATTAGTATACGATTACTAGTAACGAAAAATATTAGTAGTAGTAGTAATAGAGTAGTGGTACGAGCGAGACGGACATACTTTCGAAAGCCGCAGTCGCAATCGAATACAACTCATGATAAGCACATATTATTATTTTTTTTTTAATTTATTTAGAACACAAACAGTCATAAAAAAAACATGAGATAACGTACATATAGTGTACAGATAAAAACACAACAATAAAAAAGACCTGGAGGTTCATAAAAGAATATCAAATATTGTTAACCAAAGAAAGTATAGGTAGTTGTATTGTAAGTAACAAAACAGTATCAAACAAAGCAAAAAGTTATACTACAATAATTTACGCTTAACTAACGTTTTAAGACTAAACATCGAATTATGAAAGGGATCAATATCAAAAAGATGCTTATTATAGTAACTTGGTACTAGTCTGAAAAAGGTATGTCTGGAATAATTCTTACGAGAAAAACTAATATGAAACAAAGATCTAGGACGTAAGGAGCTATGTGGACAGCTAAAAGAAACTAAACAGCTAAAAAGACAGCTAAACAGCTAAACCGCTAAAAATATTATGACAAAATTATGTCATACTTACGCTATGAATCAGATTGTAAGAAATCTCTTCCTGTTTATCATTTTGACATGGTTATATAGTGGCCTAGGGTTCTAATGAGGATTACCGCGAGTCGACTTACCGCGGGAACATTTCAAACGTCACTTTGACAATTCTCTCATGACGAAATCGTAACATTAGTTCTAAAGTCATGCGCTCTCTATATATGCCGCCCTCTTAGTCATATAAGAGAGAGAGTCTTAGTTATAATTAATTAAATTAAATATTATAAATCTTTCTTTTTCTGAAGGTATCTTTCCTTCAGAGCTAAAAGTGTCTATAGTTAAACATTTGTATAAAAAGGGCGATAAGTCAGACCCTAACAACTATAGACCAATAACTTTAATACCGGTCATATCAAAAATTCTAGAAAAAGCGCTTCTAGAGAGACTAAATGATTTCCTAAACTAATACGACATTATAACACCGAAACAATTTGGCTTTCGCAAGGGGAAATCTACTACACTTGCCTACTTTAATCTAGTAAAGAGTGTCTCAGAAAGCTTAAACCAGAAGACTCATATTATGGCAATTTTTATTGATTTAAGTAAAGCTTTCGATTTCATTGACCATTCGATTCTCCTGAAAAAATTAGAGCTGTACGGCATAATATGGAACGCTAATGAATGGATAAAAAGCTATTTAAAGGAGAGATTGCAGTGTACGGAAATGGATAGAGTTATAATTACTATTTAAAACGAGATATTTACCATGTACATTTGTTTTAATGAGCTCCCGATATTTCGGCACTGTTACAAGTGCCATGTTCACGGTGTAACTGATTTGCTGCGAAAAATAAAA